>OX451207.1:43946917-45380159 GCA_949628255.1 Macrophya alboannulata
ATTCTGATTACACTGCACCGGTCGCGCGTTATAAGAGGAACATTTTATGCGCCCATATATACGCGGTTAATCGTAAATTGCGCGTATTGAACAATTAGCAATTATTCCCGCATCCACGGTAATACGGGATTTAATAACGTACAGATATTCTATATTTCCAATTCTTATAAACTCACTTTGTAAGTGTTTCAAGAGACGATGTATAAATTGTACCACCGACGTCGATGTGGACCGGCGCCGTGTACCTCGAGGCTGCAGCAACGCAGGGAATCCCCGTCATCTTTTGGTTGTAGGATGGTGCCGATGGCGTCGGTGGCGTCGGTGACGAAGAGTTCGACATCGTCGGTGACGTTGCTGGCGAACTGCTTGGCGATAGCAATCTGTTGTAGAAAGAAGAAAAAGAAGAAGAAGAAGAAATAAATAAAAGAAAATGAGAAAAAATTTCGCTAAAATTCATCAAAATATCGCAAACAATTATAGTATACCTCATTTTTATTTGAGCGCTTGGGAACATATTGCGCTGCGCTCCCAGCTCCGTCTTTGCCTCCTTTCCGTCAGCAGCCTCACATTTCCGTCTGTAATATAGAGAAAGCAGTTGTGAGTACTAGTACATTGCGAAATCAAATGCAAACGATATAATATAACTTATATAGGTATACACTAGGCAAATAATAAAATTATCTACCCCCGAGCAGCGGTTCACTGTAATAATTATATGTAATCAAGATAAAAAGAAAAAATCAATCAAGAAATTTCGCTACAGTTTTACGCGTAAAATTTTCCGCAAACTGTGTACATACATGATACAAATATATGCTGCGAATCTGCGAAAATCTGGATACGAAAAGGCTACACGATAATAATTCCCGCGAGAGGAAGTCGGTAGCAAAACTGGCTCCTGGCACGCGCAAGTAATCAGGATAATGGGGACCAGGTAGGAAGGTAGGTGGGTAGGTAGGCCTGGGCGCTAATCACGGTTGAATTGCCACCGCGGTCCGAGTCGGCAGCGCGTTGTGGTTTCCGCGTTTAATTAGGTATAGGTATAACAGCAAATGCACATGTTGCAAAATCATTTTGTTTGTAATATGAAAACTCACGCCGCAATTCAAGGCACCGTGTTAATAAACATCAAAATGGATTGAATTTTCCTCTATATCAGAACTAGATTATTCTTTGATGAAAAAGTTTTTTTGTCCTGTTTGATATTTTTTCAAAGCCCTTATATATACTCTTCTTTCTTTTATATAGGTATCAAATTTTCTTCTTAATTGTCAGTTTGTTATAACCGCGATATAACGATTCTCCGATCTTTTAACGAGCTCCAGCAATATTCTCAACGATATAAACGCGACGTGTTAAATTAATTTTAATATATATTAATAAGGCAATTAGCTCTGGTGAAATAATATTTAACAGCTGTATGTATATAGAATACTGCAGCTAGGTCGAGGTGTATAAGAAAGTCGGTTAAGGTTGGCCGAACCAGCAGGGCGCGCAAAGAGGACCCAAACTCATTTCCCGGTTGTATAAACACGAAACAGTAGCTTCTCAAGGCAACCGCGCGAGCGTGTTTAAGTAATTCCTTACATTTCTATATACATATACCTGTACCAAAATTTTTCGTCTAATGCTTTACCCTGTAACACGAATATTCTACAATTCCGAATGAATTTCGCGTAAAACTGAAGACAAAAAAAGGACAATAGGAAATAAATCAACTAAATAAATTGATTTTGAATTTGATTTGCGGGGGTGGGCGCGAGTATCTCGTCTTCTCTCGTCTCCTCTCTTCTCAAGTTAAACACCTATAGAACGAGATGGTAGGGTCGTCGTTATTACTTGAAGGACCGGACTGGTTCCATCGAGATGATCGCCTAAGGAGACGTGGGTTGCATGCGCTCGGGCACTTCGGGTCCGCGCGGAGGTCGCCTCGTATACGTACACGTTCGATGTATCGCAGCGGATGGATGAGGGCGGCTGAATATAAGCCTTAAGGCAACCAGCGAACGAAGCCCAGGTAGGTAGATGCGAGTCGACCGCCCGCGGTCGTCGTCTACTCGGTTATATTCATCTCTCTATCTCACTCGGACACTAACACGCATCGACCGATTCACCTTATTCACGCATACCACATTCTACGTACCTACATACACTCCTCATTGTTTGCTGGCATCGCGGGTCCCACGAATCCTTATAATAATGCAAATTCATTCGATTTTGAATGAAAATACGAATAAAAGAGAGAAAAGAACGAAAAAAATAAGAAAACAAAAGTCGAAATGAAGGATAATTTAGTCATTTATCAATTTTTTTTTCTCTTCTTTCTCTCTCTTCCCCTTTCTTTTCCGAAAACTACGCAAGATCCGTTAAACTTGTTCCAAGAAGAAGAAGAAGAAGAAGAGAGAAAAAAAAAAATTGTATGATGCGTAGATCTTGGAGGAATAATTCTACAGGAGTAGGGTAGGATAGGTACTGACTGCAGGCTCCGGTTATTTTTGCGACCTGATGTGAAGAGGAGCGTAAATGATCGAGTTGAGAAATCTTCAGCTAATTAGATAGGAGGTATAACAACCATTCTCAGGATCGCGATAGCATAAGCCTGTTATTACAGCTACAGCTCATAGGTTTAATACTATGATCAAAGATCAGTGACAGATACACGCGTCACAGCTACTGAACATCTGACACGAAATCTCTCGGTCTACATAAACCGGATGACCAGAAAAAAAACGAAACGAATTATTTTTTTTTGTGTTATTCCGACGATTCGATCCGATCGATGCAAATTAACGAACCCGATTTATATTTATATGCATATTGACTCGAATAAAATTAGGGAAAAATTTCATGCACGTCGTATTGAAAATGAAAGTCTTGTATTTATAGACAAAGTCGAATATTTTTGTCGCGAATAATATCGCCGGTCATCCAGATCGAACGGGAAATGCTGTGATCCGTGGTGACGAGGTATATTATATCGATACGACGCCGATAGTAGATGGTCGAAGCGCGTGCCTGACCGGTTTGGCTCGCGCGAGTACCTACCGATACTCACCCCTACCGTCTCTTAGGTACCTTACACCAACTTGCCTACCTATCGTACCTATACCTACCCACCAATGCGCTGATTGTGAGTCGTTCGCCACACGCAACGTGATGCTGTATATCGCGACGGTATTTGACGTAGGCGTGTGCCGCGCATCGGCGACTTCGAATTCTTATAAAGGTATAAAAGTCTGCAAACGATGAGGTAAACGTGTACACAGGTATATGTGTATACAGATATAAATTTAACGGATATTAATACCGCGGATAGGTATATTCGAGATATGCGCGGGAGTCGAAGTTCTCGTTCTCAATTTCCATCGCGATGACCTCTATTAACGCTTATACATACCTTTTAGTACGATCGCGGTTTATACCGCGATGCGAAGCGACATCAGAAACAGCAGCATCAGCAGCAGCAGCAGCGAGGAATCGGGACTTTCAAAAAATTTCGCGACCTACTCACGGTCAACAAAACTGGACGTTAAAATATTTACGCATTACGCGGAATTTTCATCTCGCTTTTAATTATTTTTTGCAAATTTTTTTGATTTTATTTTACTGTTGTTTCGTCTCGTTTTAACGATCTGCTATATGCAGTTTCACGCTGACGCGTACGGGCGCTAAAAATCGGTCGACAAATTCCAAAAGGAACAAGAATAACAATATTTTTTTTTTCTCTTGATCCTCTTCACAGAAAATTGACAAAAATTATACGAATTTGTTGTAAAAATAAGTACGGGTCTTTACATCCGAATCGAATGTCAGAGATCGATTTGTACGTACGTATATGTATTTACGAGAGAGTTTTACTTAAGCTAAAGGCTAGTAACTTTCAAACTATCAAACGTAGCTCATTATCAGTCGCGATTATTCTTGCACGACGTCGCGACGATCATTCGGATATACATAGATATATATATATATATATACACATAGCCCCAAAAGAAAGCGAAACCAGCTGTAGCCAGTCTCAATTTTTATATTCAAATTTTTATTCATATACGATAAGTAGCGATAAACGCAAATGCGAAATTGGTATATCATCGCTTATTCGTTTCGATCGCGCATTATACGCGAATACGCGGGTAATCCGAGATAATTTGGATTAAAAATCGAAATTAAAATGAAGTACCGAGAATCGGATCCAGGTGTGAATCCGAATCGAGAAATTTCTTCAACAAATTCCAACCGCGTTCTCAAATAATCATGAGACGCGTTTTCACACAGATCGAAAGTAGTCGGTTCGGTGGTTATATTATTGCCGTACTATCGGCATGAGAAATTTTCTCTTGCAAAAAGTAAAAAATGAAAATAAAATCATATGAAAAAAAGGGAAACGCATTTAGGTATTCGACAACTCTTGACCAAAATAAGATAATTTATAAATTGTACTTTGGTAGATAGTTCTATACTTTTGGACCAAAAATCTCATACCTATATTCGATGACTGTGACCTGTACGAATTAAAAATCGTTAAAAATATCGGCAAGAGAAATTTGCAAAGACTGTAACAAACGTCTCGAAAATTTTTACCGCACAGAAGTGATAAGGGTATAATATTTCTTGGAAGCTGGATGTTTATTACCTTTTTCGATAGACTGGATCGAATTTCCCCGAAGTCGTATAATATGTTTACTTTAAATTTTCGAAAGTTATATATATTTCTCGGAACTTCTGTTTCCAAGATCGAACAACATCAATTTACCTTATTTGCAAATTTTCCTTGACGTCAATAATTGTACAGCATAAATTCTGCAGCACCAGAACTTACTCGGTGTTCAGCTAAGTCCGGCGTCGATCGTTCGGCTATATCTATACCCACATTGATATACAGTCGCGGGGTTAGGCGGGGGCGTTTATACCAGCGGCACTCCCCCGACACGCGCGAATGCGTGTCTTGCTCCATTTCATCCTCGGCTATTCGACCAGTTATACTCTCACCTACTTACCAACGAGACGGAAACTTGGTTCAAGTCAACGGGATTATGTCCCCGTAGTCGATAAAATATTATAAACCTGAACCGATGTTGAGAAAAGACAATTTCCGATAAGAAATTTCCCCCAAAAAATTGTCCCTTTTTTTTTTCAACTAAAATTAAAGACACGACGTTCTACCTTTTGAAAATTCCATACCACCGGGGTGTCATTTTTGCTCCCTCGAACCCTTAAATATTCGCATGAGAATTATTTTTCGCCCCAGGTTATTCTCCGCTCGTGAATAAGAGTTTCGGGCCTCGAGTGACGCGCTCGCCTGAGGCCTCAGGGCGGCTGGCTGGCTGGCCCTGAGGGTTTCTGTTCTAATTACGGCAACGGCACGGCGAATGCGTCTGCGCTTCGGGGCAACAGTTGCCTCGGGGTTTACCGGGCTCTCTTTCCATCCTCGATCCTCCACCCTGCAACCTCTACCCAGGAGCCCTCCGGCTCCCCAGACCCCAGGTTAGCCTCGACCCATCGTATAGTCCTTCCAAATGTTCCGATACGCGTTGGTGTTATACGCGATTGAAACACGCCTATATTTATACACGACGAGGAAGGAATTCGACTATTTTATACTCACGGGATAGGGAAAGGAAATGAAAGGAAAAGAAAGGATAGGAAACTGACAGTAATCTATTATAAAGCACGTTCAGAAACTGACAATCCTTCGATCGGAATTCGTTATCAGCTAAGAGGATTAAGATTCCGGTTCGCTAATTTGACGAGCCCTTCTGAAGGGCTTTGATTACCGAGTTAGAGGAAATATTTTGGCCCTTTTTGTGTCTGGGAATAATCAAGAGAAGAAAGACAGCTGTTCAAGGGTTAATTATCGCCCGTGACTTGAGCTGTATAATTTTTTTCTCAGAGTCAGGAAATGAATTTATACGAAGATGACGATGTAGTCGAGGAATTAATTTTTTTACTGAATATTTTTTTTTTTGAAATTTGTGGGAAATTTTGATCCCATGATAAGATGTAAGCGAGATAGAAGAATAGCTGGTTGACGTGAAATTTAAATATCTATATTTTGGTCGTATATAATATGTATGTATGTATCTACGTTTCTTTTTTTGTTGTTTGAAGATTTCACAGATCTTTCGTATCGCCGATTAATTAATCAGTCAATCAATCGATCGATCGATCAGTTAATCAATAAAATTTCATTTTCGCGTTTATTAACGTGACTGAAAGTTGGAATTTTGTTGAAAGAAATTATAGAATAAGAAATTCGAAAAGTCAGACGATATATACGTGATAAAAATATATAAAAATGATAGGAAATTTTGGATTACCTAAATTTTCTAAATTTCTCGTATTAAAAAAAAATATATATAGTTTTTTTTGACTCACCGTTTCGGGCACGTGGGCTCCAGGTTGACGGCTCCTCGGTTGTCCACGGCGAACGGATGCGCTGAGCACCAAAAAATTATCTTCCCAAAAGTAAAAAAAAAAAATGACCAAAAAAAAACCCCCCAAAAAAAAATTGAAAAATAATTCCAAGTTATGGGAATTTGGAAAGTAATTAAAATCTCAATCACCTTAACTGATCACTGTGATTTTTTTTTTTTTTTCACCTGTAATTATTCTTGTTCGCAAAATAATTCTTTTCGTATATCACTGATCAAAAAAAAAAAAAGAAAAAACTGGAAGTAATTTTGAATAGAGAAAATTACGAGCGTGTCTTCAAATTCCGAAAATCTGAGTTTTTTTCCCAGGTTTTAAAACCGTCGAATCTCAAATCGGGAAAACCAAAAACTTTCCACGAATGAAATTTAGGCTCGATGCGATTAATTAAAGGACTTTTAAAACGGTCCTTATTCCTTACGAAATGTCACACACTTGTCACGTGGTATAAGCGCGTGAGATAACGACGACGCGCACGTCGCGGCAGTCTGGCGGGAACTGCGCTGTTCTCGTCGAGCCGGAGGCCGGCCGTTTCATCCGCTGGCGACGCCGCATAGCATAGCATAGCACAGCATAGCATTCGAGGCGCCGATTTCGTTCCTGAATCTTTTTGACTGTTCTTAGCGAACGTGGGGTACCATATACATACGAGATACGAGATACAACCCTGGCTATACCATCGGGTCCAGAACAGCATCTGAAACTTGGTTAATAATAGCATTAAATAACCCGGGGCCGAAGGCGACCCCATTCGTTATTCGTCTTTGCGAATTCGCCTTCCAAACCTGGATCCCGAAATTTTTTATTTTATTTTATTTCCATTTTTTTTTTATATCAAGATCGCGGGAAACTATGGAACCCCTTTCCTCATCTCATTCAATATTTTTCAAAGAATTACTGTTCCATGATCGGTCAAAGCTCGTTTGGAATTTTCAGCATGGACAACTCTCGATCGATCGGCAACGACCGTTCGTCAAAAAACCAATTAATACTTTCTGCGCTTTCTGCGCCGGGGGTAAATATCGTTCTTTATTAACTGTTCCGGGGGATTGGCTGTTACAGTTTAATATCGAGTCCGTTATTAGGTACATATACCTAGGTATACCGTGAAACTCGTACAATTGCGTTATAAATTTGACGGATTGAAAAGAAATCTTCTCATTTTATAATATGACATGAAATCGCGGTCGTAATCAAGTTTTTTTTTTTTTCTTTTCTGTCTTTCTTTCATAGAAGATCCACGGATCTGTGTATACATATACATGCATATACGTATATTGAAAATATAATGGACCAGTTTTCTGTCCGGTTGTTAGCGTTGATATCGATGAAACCACCTCCCGTTCGCCTCGGCTTTGGCTTTCGGTTTGGATTTGGGTTTGGGTTTACTACAGCTATACACCATATAGTACGAAATAGCCTGTAGGATATAGGTATTATACTTATACAGGTAATATGTATATGTATTATGTTATATACGCCGGAATAATGCCCCGGAGGCAAAACACAGCCACGGCCAACAACGTTATTCCTCTATGCCAGAGGCGTTTCCGAACGAAATCGAACAGAGAACGAACGAACGAACGAACAAACGTTGTGCTCTGTCCGCAAACGCCAACGCTCGTGTATAATAAACCGTCTCGGCATAGCATAAAACCTAGAGGCCATAACAGTCGCTGCTGTTAATATCGATATGCAAATTTTCGAATTAAGTATATAAAAAAAAAAAAGAAGAAAAAAAAAAGAAGTTATGATACGTCTGTTCAATTCAATAGTACCTATGCCTACGTGCATCATTTTCATCCTGAATAGTGATAAGTCTCTCATTTTTTCGATGAGAAAAAAAAGGGGGGAAAAAAAAACCCCGTCACGTAAGAAAAGTAAAAACTATGCAGTTTTTCTTCTCTCGATCGAGAGGAAGGTCGCGAGCGTTTGTGTATTGTGACCGTCGTTCGTGTTGGTCGCGTTTGTTAGCCCCAGGGTCACGGGCTGTTGTATACGTATGGCTATACCTGTCCAGGTATTACAGAAATGAGTAAACGCGCTTGTATAGGTGTACGTAGTGTAATATAGTGCCGGAGAGACGGGTGCAGAAGAAAAAGATAGAGAGAGAGAGAGAGAGAGATAGAAAGAGATAAAATAACGCGGTGTTTTTGTATCATACGATATACAGTCGGACCTACGAACGAACAGAGTCGGCACGGCCTGAGGGCATTTGCCAGGATGTAACGAGGAGTCCGGGTCGCCTCTGGGCCCACATATTTTAGGGCGCGCCCTTCCGTTGGCCCTATACGTGTCTTTGAAACGGGTCGTGTTTAGCCCGCGGGCAAAGGCCGCGGTCTTCTTCCTCCGCACCTCGCCACAAGAGACCATACTAGGTACCACCTCACCTCACCTTACCTCTTATTCGCCTCTCGCGTCCACTACACGATCGCGGTCCTTTCCTCAGACTCAGACAATACCTTCTCTCACTCCTCTTCAACTCAAACTCAATTTTCAACTTCGACTCCGACGATTCACCTTCTCATCTCTTTATTATATTCACGTTAATTCACCTATACACGAATTTTTTCAAACTATCTTATACCAGTTATGGAGTTTTTCGATACTCCGGCCAATGTCATTCTCACATATATACATACGGATGCGTACATACATACATACCTACATGCATAACTGCGTAAATTATTGGCGAATGAGTCCCGGGCCTCTCGAGTCTCGCCTGGGGACCCAAAGATGTTCACCCATCCGCCCACGCGTCGCCGAGTTCGTCTCACGTATTTATAATCAGATCTTCAGGCGCCATATAAACCAGGTACGGCGGTTTGGTAGGGGAAATAAATAAGCCATAACGGTTACCTACTATAAAGTCTTTTTTTTTTGGTTTTGGTCGAAGAAGATAATTGTATCACAATTGGCTTTAATTTGTGTGTTGAAAAAAAAAATTATAGTTTTGCAGATCAATTGTTCGCGTGTGAACTTCTTTATATAAGAGACGGAGAGAATTTAATACGCTGCATCCACACATCGCGGAGTATCCGTTCTTCTCTATTCTTCCCGAAGCCTGAAATACCTAATAAAGGTTTATTGGTGGGAGAATATTATAAGGTGGGAGTTGAGGCCGGGAGCGCGTCCCACGGCCATCTATGGGATCAGCTTTGTGGTGTTGTACGTGTTATGGTCTCCCAGGCCGAGGCTGAGCAGTACCTTTCTCAAGGAATATTCTTATGTAAGCTAAACCGTCCGATCCCGCGGGCTCGAAGGATCGAGGAGGATCCAGGATCGAGGGCCTCGAGTTTACTCCGGGTTCTCTCTCTTCCTCGCCCCCGCTCTACCTATTCCCTCCCGGTTCACAACGCTTACTTCTTCTCGCCCCCTATTCACATCGAAATGATTCACAGCCTCTGGTAATTTACATGCGCTGCTTATGCGTGGGTGATCGAGACTGGACGATGCGATGTGCTAGTGATGATCATACTCGTCCCGGTTGCAGGTTTCTCTTACCATTTCCATCGAAAAAAGGTTAAACACACACCCGTCCCACTCCGTGCGGGTCATCTTGGCCAATACCGAATGGTAATTATGGACAAACTGGCCTTTGCCACTAAAAGAGAAGGAACTTGATTTTCTTTTCTGTGAAATTAGTCTGTTTATTTTTTATCTTTTTCTCTATCTCTCTCATTCTTTGTTTCTCGATGATCGTATACCTATCATCGACGAATGTCCATTATTTGCATTTTTATTTCATCGCTTTACCCTCGTATTATACGTACCTACAGCTATTATCGACTTCCTTGTTGCATATGTAGGTATGTAACGTAACGAAGACCGACCGCGTGCTCTTAATTGTCTTCCGAGAATCGAGCGACCTCGGCCTTGCCACAGTGGGGCACCTCGACGCGACGCGTCGCGTCGTCAACATTGCGTACGCAATGTACGTTTCACAGTATAGGTATCTAACATATCTGCGAGGAAGGTTCATGGATAGAGATGACGGATGATCATATCTATCCACGTTCTATAGGAGAAAAAAATCGAGGGTTCGATTCAAGGGACTTTCGAAACACTACGAAATCAAACGATCGATATCGCTTCATACAGATTGGAATTTCAGCGATTAATCTATATCGATTCACCCGAACGAAGTCTGTAGAAAAGTTTATCCCCGAAATGAAGCTGTTTGTTGAGTTTTTTTTTTTTCGTTCTCTCTTACAGCCTTTCACGATACTTTTGCGATACGCGAATTCGGACGAGATATTTTTTTCTTCTTCTTCTCATTATATCGTCGTACGCAATGTTCGACCTTTTCGGACGAAATCTAGTGACTGAGAAGCGCGGTTTCCGCGAAGGATTCGATCCCGGTTCCCAAGTCCGTTGACCGGCCGTAGGCGGTGTCGTTTGCTCGTCCGATTCGCGTTCGCGTCCGTCGAACAAAGGCCTCTTATTGTACGTATTCGCATACCTACACGATCCACCCGCGCATACGTACGAATACATAAGAATATTTAGTATATACGTTATAGGTATATATGTACGTAACGTACCTACCTACCTACCTACCTCGGAGCCGTGAGATGAAACGCTGCTATACGAGAGCCAGGATTTTTTCGTGGTGCCCGAAGCCTGCTTATAGGGAGGTACGTACCTCCGTACCTCGGTGCCTCAGTACCTGCAAGTACAACGAGGAGAGTAAGAGCGAGGAACGGGATGAAATACCTCGGGCAATTCGTGAGCCTCGTGCTCCGTGCTCGCGGACGAAGAGAAGATCTCGTAGCTAGGTTACGGTTGCGGGGGCGTAGGGGGTACCGTTTTCCGTCTCCTTCTCTTTCTCTTTATTTCTCTCTCTCTCTGTTCTTTTTTTTCCGTTTCTCTCCTCCCCGATCTTCCCCTGCAGCCACCGTACCCATACCTATACATATACCTCTCGCTCACTGCAATTAGGAAATTGCCCGGGGTACTTCGCATTCATCGCAATGCATCCACGGTCCCCCCCCTTCCTCCCCCCCCCCCCTCTTGACGTGCGATCGCCCGGGTCAGTCGCTGTAACCGTTCGAACAGCTATTCGTAAAGGTACACGTCGACAATTCACGTTTTTTGTTTTTTCTTGTTCGTAGTTTAATTTACCGGTGTTTCACACGACCGCGACGGGTATATACGACACACGATCACGAATTTACGGAAATAGTACAGCTGTCTTCGTATACCGGATGATGATCGGTGTAAGAAATTATGTAGAGTACCTGGGGAATCTTCGAATCACCGTTTAATTAATCACCCTTAATCAAGATTAAACACTTCGCTTAAATATCCCTAATTTCAACTAATTATATACGATAAATTATTAGGCTTAATTGCGATTAATTATAATACGAAATCTAATCAAGTTAAGTGGCTGTAATATCAGCTCAAACATTTCTCTTAATTGTATTCGCTTAATTTGAATTAATTATACCGTTAATTATTTTGGGGATTATATTTTATTATACCTATATGTATAGTATCGTAATTTTTGCACGGTAGATACAATGCGTACTTAGGTTTACTTGCGTTTTGCAATGAGAGGCGAGGCGATGGGTCCGAAGAATCGCAGATGAATCTTGGGTATGTTTATTATTAATATTTCATTTCGCGCTTATCATTTTCTTGGAGCTGTTGCCGCGGATAGCTCCGAGGCATCGTTATATTCCTCGAAGGAGAAGAGCGGAGGGCTGGTGCCCGGGCGCCCACCGCCTCCTATCCTGCCCGGGGGTCCTGGGGCTTATGCATTGTCTCACTCATGCCCTTAGGGATACGGTATACCCTGCGCGTAGCCGCTATCTCTCTGCCCGTTTCCGTCGTACAACCTAACTGCAGCAGCAGCAGCAGCAGCAGCCGTTGCCGTTGCCGTTGCCGTTGCCGCCAAGCTATCCCAAGCCCCCGGGGGTTTTACCCTGCGACTCACTCCTTCCCCTGACCCCCACGTCCGCCGCCAATCGTACCATCCTTGAAGCGCAAGGCATGATTCTCGCTTTGCCTTAGGGTACCAAAACGGCTGTGCCTCGCGTCTGCCTGCAGTGCCTTCGGCGATCTCGTCCTCGTCCTCGTCCTCGTCCTCGTACTGGTACTCGTCCTCGTCCTCTATCCTTGCTTTGCCTCACCCTTACTCGTACCCGTGCCCCGTCCCCCTCGTTACTTTACCAACCTCTTGCCAACCGACTCACTAGCCTCAAGCAATTTCTTCAAGATAAGATGGCTTTCGTTTATGGTACCTACCTACCAAGGAACCAATCGACAGAATTCACTTCGACTAGGTAAGTATAGGTCCTTAGAAATTTTTCTGCCCGATCAAATTTGGGGATAAATATTTTTGAGTCAGTCCCCTGCACGGCCATTCGTACCCGGAAGACTGATTCGACGAAAAATTGACTTTTCGTGGATCAGGAATTCTGGCCCTCTTCGCATTTTACTGTTCACTCGTATACCTAGAGAGACGAAAATTCATAATTTCCAAAAACAACGCTTTACATTTAGTTTATTGAACAACGGAATTGAAATAAGACAGAAACATCATGCCTAACGATTTTTTTTTTCTTATAATATAAAACACGGTTAGACTAGAACACAGCACACTTTGTCAGCCGAGCAATCTGTCACGGGACGCTGTAGACGCTCGCTGCAACGGTCCATGCATTCACCCCCGTGTTGGTGACACTTAGTCCGGAATTGACTCTTCACTGTAATCAAAGTACATCAATACATATACGAGCTATATACAGGTTGGATTCGCGGCTCGGAGTATTCAGAATTCTGACTTAATTTGGATCAAAAATAAAATTCGTTTTTGAGTAAAAGTTACGAAAAATAATCAGTCCCCATTCATCTTTTATCATAATCAATCAGATTCACTGCAGCAAACGATGTCCGAAGCAACGTAAGACGTCGAAAAAGCTGCACAACACTGATCATCGATCCCGAAATGTTAAATAATCGATCTCATAAGGCTAATCAATGAAAACAAAGTCGTGGTGTTTGATGCGGTGTAATACAGTTGCCGATCACTTACCAACACTGCAGCAGGTTCGTTGTCTGTCAGGGCACCCAACTCCGATCACAGTAGATTCGCATTGACTAGCCGGCAAGCAGTTTTCTGAGGGGCAAGTTTCGGCGGCTAAATTTTACGAAAAAAAAGAAAATGGTATCAGATATTTCCAAAAAAAAAAGGAGCAAAAAATATAATCGGACGAGACAAATTTTATACACTTCAGAATTCACGCGAGAGATCATCAATTGATCAAGATATACGACGAATCACTCATGCAGACACCGCGGTATTCACTGTAACAACGAAGAGGAGAACAGTTCTCTTCTCCTCTTACAACGGAATAGCTGCTCATAATTCATTAATAAGTAACGAGAATCACGCGGTCAATTATTTCACCGTTCTGTATGTACAGCATAGGTATATATGTATATATATACCGCGATCTTTCGTACCGTAATGATTTATTACAGTTTACAATGATCTTTCGATTAAATATATCATCGTTTATTTATACACAGTAGAAAATTACACGTATAGTATATAAATACGAGTCTCATTACGTGATACGGTAGCTACTTTATTTGACGTTTTGATTGACTAAATTTTTATAAGACGAAGAAGAAGAAGAGAAATAATTCTTTTTAGACAATATTTCGCATGCAAAATCTGCACGTTGATATTTTCTTTTCGTAACATTAATCTATCAGCTATATATTCGAAAAGAGTCTTCTTCAATTTATAGAACACATGGTTTGGTAGTGGCCTCAGAATCGCCGTTGTCAAACAAACTTCTTTTATTTGAAAGTGAAATTTTTCTCACTTCATACGCATGAGATGCAAAGCAGGCACGACGAAATTTGGTTAAATCGCAATATCATTATTATTATTATAAATGAAACGAATTATATATAAGTAAAAAATTTATTTTGTACAGCTATATGACAGTTACTGAAAATTTTTTAGTCATTGAATGGAAAGTATGAAAAAAAAGAAAAAAAAAAAAAAACGGTGAATGCTAATCGATGTCTGTAACTGTACTCGGGTCAATGTCTTCGGAGTTTTTATTATAAAAAAAAAAGTATTGTCACTTACCCGAAACGTGAATGACGATGGCAATGACGAATAAAATATACACGGAGCGCATTTTTGCTAGTGAACCTTCTCGCCGTTCTTACGACTGTTGACGAATTAATGCCAGCACTTTCCCGTGCGCCACTATTATATAAAGACAACTGACGTACTTGTGTATGTAACCACGTATACATATGGTATACACATTGGCAAGAATATTTGCACAACTGTGCAGACCCTCTACATGTATACACGATTCGCCTATGTGTATGTATGTATGTATGTACGTATGTACACCTAGAAAACGTAGTACTACAACCTTGCGTGAAGTTTGCATATAACTGGCGGTGGTATCACGACGAAGAGGGCAAGGGGCAGAAGAAGAAGAAGAATAAGAAAAAGAAGAAAGATAAAAAAAAATAACGGACCCCGGACGCGGTTTCTTATCTTTGACAAGCGGTTAAAAGCCGTTATCCGCGAGTTTCTGTAATCTCGTGATTTTATCACCAATTGATTAACCTCATGCAAAGGAAAATAAGAAGAAAAAAAATAAAAATTTATTATTATACCAGGATAAAACTGAAACTTTTAAAGAAAATATATTCATCGCATCGTTAACATTCACTTGTGTTTTAATTTTCAAACTTTTTCCCTTTTTGTGGGATCACGAAATTTTTTTACAGAATCAAAATGTGGCTGAGGGATCGCAGTATCGCAAATACTAGAAATAATCGCACGCTGACCTCAGCCTTTTGCCAGAATTTTATTGGAATAATTGAATCTCAAAAAAGTCATCGAAGCAGCGATCTTTCAGGCTAATTTTGCGAGTATATTATTTAATTTGCAATGAAAGAAGCTCCGAAAAAAATCACAAATAAAGATTACCTTGAAATAACTGTACCAATTTATAACCTCGTAATTGTTTGTCTGACCTAATCTAAGCCAGCTGTCTCTTAGAAATATAGACAAATATTTAACGTTTAAATAGCCTCTCTTGCCACATAACTGAATGAAATTTTTGTCCTAGAATAATTATTTATCGTCAGTACAAATAATGCCGTAATTAGGACTAAACAAATACGATATTTTTTTTTGGTAATTTATTCATTTTATTTATCGTATGTACCCATGTTAATTAATTGTTTCTGACGTCAAAACCGAGGAAAACCATTTTTGTTATGCTTGATAGTGAATTATCAGAGAAACCTCAGAGCTCTGAATGAGGTACTAAATCATTTGTCCAAGGTAAGTGATAATTTGGAACTGTTATTGTTACATATTTTAGGATTTTAGCGTAAAAACAAAGATACGAAAATTCACGTTCGTGATAACCAATAGTTTAATCACTGCTGATGTCTGGATTTTGCAACTTGTTTTCACGGTTCTAATTGAACCTTAAACAAAGAAGCAAATTTTCAGTTCTTATAGTGATTGATCAAGTAGCGTGAGAAGGAAGTCTGAGAAAAATTGAATAAGATTTATTCGTTTGATAATGAAAAAAAATAAGAAAAATAGATTTTTGAATAACTTATATTGACGAGGAAATCTGTTGTTCTTTTCACCGCGTATATGGTTTGCCAACAATAAATGGGATCGTTTATTGATACACGCGTATATGTTTACAGGTAGGCGTTTTCGGTGATTACGATAATCGCCAACAACACTGACACACAAAGTAAATCTATCAATCCTCTAATCTGTACATGACAAGTATTCCGTGAATCATTTACGAATATTTATAATATGGGGAAGTCCTCGACTGATCATACGATTGTTTATGCGAATGGTAAAGAATAATAATAATAAGAATTGTTAAAGCCTTGCAGGCATATAGCGTCATCATCTGAGTTTGCATCGTACGGTAGACTATAAACTTATGAAAAATGACGTTCTTATTCATAATATATTGATAAAATTAATCACGGTTTAAGAAAATACGTTTCCTGGTTTCCAACAGAAGCTTTTTAGTTTACGAATCAGTGTAATCGAGGCTATAACTGATAATCGAATGGAATTGGCACTAATTGTTTTATCCTCTTCTGTGCAATTGGTTTCCTTTTTTTTTTTTTTTTTTTTTTATTTCTATTTGCTTTTGAACAAAAACGAATAAGGAAAAAAATATGCAATACTGTATTTCGTTGCGAAATCTTATCGCGTTGCAAGCCAGAGCGAGCAGCCGCGAGCGGCTGAAAATATAGCGGACGCGAACTGCCAGCCGGTTTGCTATCTGCTATGAGGACGCGCAATCGAACATGCCCTGAGCTACAACAGTCCCCGAAAGGAAGTCGTATCTTTTTACTTAAAGATATAATGTGCATATTTGAATGGAAAATTTTATACATTATTTATATACCTGTACAACAACTATATATATAAGACAATCTCTGCAGTTATCGTCTGACACACGTCAAACCGTGACAATTTCTTCTGTTTCTTTCCATTTTTTTTTTTTACTTTCTACATTAGCAAAAAGATGCCAATGAGGAGAATTCCTGTACAACGAATCGGAGATAAAGTAATGAGGAAAGAAGCAAAAAAAAAAAAACATACCTACGCAAAGTAAAAGTGGGTCTCAAAATCGATTTTTAATTCCAATAATATGCGAGTTAGGTTCATTCGATTGGCAGTTGCACGATATAATTTGTCTTTGGCAGGAAGGTCCGGTATATTATATATACATGTATGTACATAGTATAGACAGAGGAATTACCTGGTTAAATATATATAGGTAAGGTGTATATATGTTATACCTGTCGTTTGTCGTGCTGCTAAGTTGTCACGTCGTAGTTTGGGGTCGTGTCCACCGAAACACGTACATACACTGTATACGTACCACGTCTGTCCTTCCTGAGTAACGACTCTCGTTCCGCTTTGTCTAATGGGACAATTGGTCCAATTTCATTTCGACTAATGGACATACTCGCGTATGGTGTTGTGTCCGAGTGGATAAGCGACAGCTAAGCATCAGCTACAGAGAAATCCATATCATTGACCACTTACCGTACAAATATATACCCCATGCCGAGACAATTTTCCCAACGTTTATACATATATATGGGTATAGATATTCCCGAATCGAGCATGAAAAATTTTACTATGAAGACAGATTCAAGGTAAAAATAAAATAAAAATTATAGTTGGATTAGAAAATTTCCAAATTTTTCTGTCTTTCTTTTTTCTTTTTTAATTTTATTTTCTTTAATTCCAACACGTAGAAAGGAAAAGATAGAAAGTTTAGGGTATCCTTCGTCGATATGTGTCCTTTTATATATTGGTTTGTACATATGTAGAATAGTTCGTATGTAAAAAAAAAATGATAATCAAAAAACAAATCAAAACGAAAAAAACAAAATTAGGAATCGTGTGTTATTAAAAAAACAGAAGAGGGGAAAATGGAATTTTAAATTAATGTTTTCGGTCGAGCTACTGTTCGAGGGGTGATTAGACCTGTGACAATGCAGATGGAATATTTTTGTAAAACATGTATTCAAAAAATCAAAATTACAAAAAAAACAAAAAAAAAAAAAGAAAAGTCAACCAAAAACAAAAAGCCTGACAGAAAGCACGAGAATTGGAACAAAAGGTCGCAGGTATACATTTGGCAATTTGATTTGCGTACAAAGCTGTTATTTTATGATATATACCGATCATTGTAAGCTAATTCAATATTATTGTTATATTTTTTTTTTCAATTTTTTTCCTCCTTCAATTTTCATTCAATCGACAATGAGAACAATGATCTAATCAATGATTCAAATTTCGAGAAGCAATATATAGGGATAAAATGATATAATAAAATAATTATATAACGATTCGCAATATTTACAATTTCATATAGATTATTTTTAGCGTTATATAGTATCTATATATAGATTTTACATTATACAATTACAATTTGATCGCAATAGAGTTAGTTATCTGTACATAATAACATTTTTTTTTTTTTTTCTTATATTAGAAACGAAATAACGAAATTTGTTGTAACTGCTGCAGGCGGGTCATCTCCCATATTATACATACGTCGTTGCAGAATATATAATATAATTACACATAGGTATATATCAATCTACTAACCCCCTTGGCTGTGATTATATTTATATATACGTATAGGTATATAGCTAAGAAAATTTAATGCAATTTTTTCTTTTTTTTTTTTCTTCCTCTTTTCGATTTCTAACGTCAGCATGAATAAATAATCGTTGTTAACCGAATGCGGTAACTATATATGTTATAATTAATAATAATAATAATAATACAAGTATATATGTATAATATATATATATATATATATATATATATATATATCATTCTACCTAAATAAATTGCGTATAATATAATATTTTTATATATTATATATATACCTATAGATTAAATTTTTCCATTCTGGGCGAAAAGCTACAATTATATTAATTGGCCAACAGTCGAAAGGGGTTTTTTTCTTTTTTTTTTTTTAACTATAAATTTGCGCGTTTATATATCATCATTTCTTATTTCTCGTATTAATTCATCCATATTTTTTTTTTTTTTTTTTCTAAACTCATCAAGGGATCGTCCGCGTTCAGTCATTATCCTATGCGACTTCACGTAAAGTAGAAATGATATTGCGTCTGATATTAATAGTAAAAATAAATTAGTATATTATATTATCTAAAGATTGTCAGGCCTGGATCGCGATCGCATGATAATTATGTATGTATATACGATGGAAAGAATGGGTCGAGGAATTATAAGGGTGTAAATTTACTTTTATATCCCAAATTTATATACTGGACACAGACGAATCTCTGGTGGTCTTCATTTATCACAGTCAAATACGACGACTAATTGTCTACGTTGGTCTGTAGTCCCCGTTAACGCTGCTCAAAAACGCACAGATTTCCTTAAAGTTTGGTCGTACAGTTTCGTCCCGTTTCCAACACGAACACATCAACTTGTACACTTGGTCAGGGCACATCGTAGGCTTTGGCAAAAATACCTGTACAAGAAAGAAAAGAAAAGAAGATGAAAAATGATTTAGAACAATATTTGCGAACGAACTTTTTCCGCATTATTTTTCATCATCTATATATACCTGCAACTCTCCGCCGTAGTACATCAGCTCAGCATTTTGTATCACTTGTTCATTGCTCAGATGTTGGAATGGCTTTTCCCTGGCGAGGCTCATCACTTCCCAAAAAGTAACAGCGAATGACCAAACGCTGCTAGCGCAGGTGTATCTGTCCTGTGATTGAGTTCATTGTGTGAATAATCAATTGACCATATATAATAAAGAAAGTTTTAAAGAATCGATGAACGAACGAACGAACGTACCAAGAGAACGCTCTCCCAGGGCAACCACCTTATCGGCGCCGGAGGTCTTCCTCCGATGTCGCAATAGTCTTTCTTGTAAAGGTCACTGCACATCGCTATGTCCGTTACCTTTACGGTGTACAAACGACCTAAGAGGCAGTTTCGGGCCGCCAAATCCTTGTGCACGAGATTTCTAGACTCCAGAAACCTCATTCCAGACGCTATCTGCGCTCCCATGTAGAGCAGGCAACTTTGGCTGTAATAAAAGAGAGTCCAGATTCATGGCAATTAAACGACGCAGGTATTTATTTTTAAATACCTCAGAGCTTTCAGGCTACAACTGGGACGCAGGGTTCCTGTCAATGGCACGCTGTACTGTAGATAGTGAGCGAGATCTCCTAGTTCAGTGTATTCCAGGATGGTCCAGGGCCCAGGGTCCGCTGGACAGACTCCGAATACTCTGGCCAGGTTCGGATCGAGAAGATTAGTAAGGAATCTAACTTCTCTGAGGGCTTCTGCCCTCGATGAACTCCTCTCCTCGTCAGTTATCGGCGGTACTCTAGCAACGACGAGCTTTCCGGCCCCAGAAATGACCGCGTCAAGTTTAACAGCTTCGCAGATGATTACCTGGATTAGAATTTCGAACGTTGGGTCGATATAAGCGATTAGGGGTAGTAAACCTTCATAAGTCTATTTTCCCTCGATTATATAGTAAGGAGCAAAAACTAAACAGCGATAATCGATAATTGGTGAGCTTCTAGGCAACCGTAGGGCTCGTCAGAACGTCGCGAGGCGTCGATAAGTACGTAATTGGGTAGTTAACAGGGCCCAGATTGTTGCAATTATTAACTCCGCGAGGGTTGAGATATTGCAGTTATTATTTTCTTCTCTTCTATTTTTTTACTCGTCGATGGGAAAAGATTTAACTAAAACTTCACGTTTTGAGAACTTTTAGTATCCGGATATGCAATCAGCAAGAAATTTGGGCTTCTAATTTTTGGCTGAGAACGTTCATTCTGACTATGCTCGATAGTATTTCCGGTGATTACGATGATTAGTTAGCAAGAGTATGTTTTTGGCTCTAGTTTTATATAAAATTTTTTTTCTTCAACTCACCTCCCCGACGTGGCCTGACCCGAGTTTTTCCGCAACGCGAAGACACTGTCTGGGTATTTCCGTGGGCTCAGTTTCCTTGCATTTGTATGGTTTGCTCATACTTGGTGCTATGTTCCAGCATACTACGGGGGCTGGTATCTGCGAGGGATAAAGCGTACAAACAGGATTCTAGTCTCTCAGGCTAGTCTAGTCTAGTCTAGTCTACCGTAGTCTAGACTATAACTATACAGAGATTTAAAGATTACGGTGTATAACGACTCTACGTCAGCAAACAACCACCCCCAGTCTTACAGCGCGTTATTAGCCCCGTTAACTAACTTGCTACTCAATTTTCTACCGTTATAAACAGCAGAGGCATCAACGTGTAGGAGCTGCTAGAAGCGACGAGCGTTAATTAATGCAACGTCAACTTCCATTATTTTAATAGTCGTTATTCGGTGGCCGGACCGTTTCCAGCAAATACGTGAACAGACTTTTAAGAGATTTATCGACGTCTGATGTTCTCGTGTACAAGCCGATTCGTTAAAGACCCACAAAGAGTTGGAATTTAAGATCTTCAGGGGCTTTAGTTACTCTCATAGTGTCCCAGTACAATGGCCCATCCTTAATTTAAGTAACTAAGTAATTGAGTAAGTATAGTTAAATAGGTTGGTGGATGTTTTTGCACGAACCTTGTGTTTCTCTTTAGGCGCTGTGTGCCAGCGTTTTGAGTGCCAAAGGTCAAGGTCTCTCTGTGACGTGGCGGAGACAACGGTGTTTGTTAACGGCCTTGAATTCGGGCTAGAATGTGCCTGTAGAGTCCTGTAATTCTGGGCCTGTCTCGTAACAGACTTGTTACTGTGAGATGTAGGCGTCGCGTAGCATCCCGAAGGCGATCCTCCGACGATCAAGTTCAACTTAACATCCCCGCGAGATTCATTATCGTAATTATCTCGAGTCCGCTCGTCCTCGACATTGTCAAAATCCTTTGATGTACCCGAGGGAGCTTTTTGACAAAAAAAAAAAGTACAATTTCTGATTCATTTTTTTTCTATTTTTTTTTACTTAAAGCTCGGATCTAGCGCCTGAAAAATGCAACCCGTGGCACAAGCGTGCGATGCAAGAGGCTAGAATCTTGGAGCATGAGCTTTAAGTCTTTTGTAAAAATAGTCTCAGTAACTTCGTTTTTTTTTTTATTGTTCCTATTGTGGATGGAGAGATTTAATGAGATCCGCGGAGTTCACTGGCAAAAAAAAAAATTGCAAGTTTAGTTTTTATTTATTTTTTCACCAGTTTTCAGCACCGTCGCGTAGGTGGGCTCGTACGAGAGAGACTGGGCCCCAACCAGCGGCGAGTGAAATTGCTCCATTGTTAGGGACTCGTGCATACTTAAATCTTCACCGGCACTAGGGGAAGCGTGGGCGTTGTCACGCAGTATTCCACTGGGTGTTAGGTTCAACAGGAGACCCTGTAACCGGTAGACAAGAAGCTCAAACATCGGCGCTAAGACAGCGCGAGGAATTCAAAATCAAAAAAAATATGTGTGCCTTCGGACTGACCAAGCAAAAGAATTCTGACTTTGGAACATTCGAAAATGACCAAAATTATGATGTAAAAAGTTAGTATTATAATTTTGTTCAACCTTCATGTTTATCGCAAATCCAAAAGGATTTTTGAGGACCGTTGGTGAACTTTGTAGTTTTTGTCTTCGGCTGAGAAGCAAGATGATAACGAATACCAGAAGTAGAAGGAGCGTGATGGCAGTAAGAACGCCGATCAAGACCTCGACGTACTCCTGTCCCTTTTCTCTGGCTGTAACTAAGCGATAATTGAATTAAGTCTTTTTTTCGTTGACTAAATCCCGGGTAGCGTGTGTAATCAATCTCAATTCTATCGCACGATTAAGTTCTGAGCTGGTTAACATTATTATGGTTATACGTGCGGACCGAGGTGGTATATAGGACCTGGAGGCTGGCTCAACTTTGTCCATTGTTCTGAACAATGGAGTCATACTTAACGTCAATTCCTTGTGTATATAGTGTATCAGTTACATTATTAAACCGTACCGTACAACAGCGTAACAGCGCAAGGCTCGTTCATTTCTCTGGTATGTAACTCGGCGTTGTTCATCTAGGCGGTAATTAGGAAAAGCCCATTATGCGCGCTGAGGCCTTTCGCGAAAGAAAGAACCGGTTAACAAAGGAACGAAAATTGAAAATAGAAAAGACGTGAGACCAGTGTTGTATTTTTTTTTATTTCACGTTCTTCTTTCGAATAATCAGATATCGAAAGGGTATGAAACGCTGCCGTAGGTATCCCGTATTACATCGAGAAGTATGAATCCGCCATGTTTCACCGGGCGTTCCTGTCGTCCACGCCGGGCTGTATCGTAGAAAATATTCATTTCCCTCGCGAGTGCCGTTTTGATACATGGTATATTCGATCGGGGAAAAAGAATTCATATCTTTCGGTTGAAATATGCATTTCCCACGTATTTATTCAGTGCCGTGTATATGGTATATATAGAACTGCAGCAATCTGGTATAACAAGCCGCACAGTGTGCCCGACCGTCCTCGCCATTTCCCTACCCTACCCTACCCTTCCCCTTACATTTACTTTCCCGTGTATTTCAACCCTATATACATTCATCTACATGGGACGTACAAACGCGTATACTATATGCATATCAGAGACACGTAATTCTGGATACGGCTGGCTGCTCTCATAGCCGCGGCACCGCTCTCGGTTTTACCCCATTCCAACCCCTGTGCGAGGTTCCTCCTCACCGTGTGGACCTCACAGAGTCGGTTGAGGAGCTACTGCCGTTGCTTAATCCGGCTAATTGTTTACGTTAGGTGGAAGTTGCCGCGTGAATTATAAACCATCCCTCCCAGCTCTCTACTTTTGCTAATCGTATCTACTGGGTAAAGAATGGAGGCCTCATTTTACTAATGAAGTTACTCGTTCACTCCCTGCTAGTCTCGTTTGCTGCTGCGGCTCCTACTCTTCCTCTTCCTCTTCCACTAGCCCCGTTCCTCGGTCCCTCGAACCGGCGTACTACTCGCAAGGCTCGTTTTAGATCGCGTACATAGATATACAACATTCAACGAGGCTGATGCAGACAATTCCAACCTCTTGCGGTTACCTTAATCATTTTCATCAAGCAGTGTCAACAGCCACGACGATGCCAATCAACAATGATAACATAAGAACCTAGTTCTCCCAGCTTAAATCTAGGTATACATGGTATGTATGTATGTACATACATACATACATGCTGATGGAATTATTCACTCGCATTTATCTACCGGTTATAGATTAATCTATGTGTACAGGAGGCGAGAGAGAGAAGCTTGCAGTTGATTAGAATTTCATGACATGTAACTAACGTCATAAATTTCGATTGAACTCGAAAATTTGAGGGATACTTTTTTGTGAAGCAAAAAAATTTTCTACGCCCTTTAATGTCGTACGGATTTTTCTCTTCATCCCTTCTTTGCCGAGCTTTTTACTATACATATACACGCTACATCCGCGCATCTTCTCAGTGCCACTCAAGTGACCGTTTAGTATCTTGGCCTGGTTTTCCTTGAGACATGACATCAAAGCATGCAAAATGTACAAAGAGACCCCTCCCGGTATCTCGGAGGGAAGTGTTAATCCTTCGCCTAATCTTAGGGCGTAAGAAACCGCCCCTTTGCCGCTAGCTAGTCACTGTTATAGTCTTGATTTCTCTAGGATGTTGTAGTGCTATACATATGTCCTACGTGGTGTTTCGCAGCTTTTAGATCCGTCCTGGATGAGTGGATGAAATGAGGAACTGGGGGGAATTAGGTTGAGAGAATAAGGGAATAAGGGTGGAAACGTGGCGATAGAATGCCTCGTGTTTGTGTCTTCGCTTGACGTAATTTTGGGAATTCTGAGCGTCGAGTTCTAATCAGTCCCAATCAAGTCTAATCAGATTCAATCTCGAAACCCTTTGCTGATCAGGAACCAAAAAAAATCCAAAAAATATGTTTCCGGTATATTTTAGCGAAGATGATAACCGCCACCCCTCGCTCCATCATCCACCGCCTTACCCTCTCATATTCCGGAATGGTTATAACCGAAAATCTATGGACACATGTATTTAACGAGCTACTTACTCGTCTGTAAAGTTAGGTCCAACTCCGGGCTCACTGGGACGACGTCGTTTCCTCCAATTTCAGAGTTCACGTCGTCGGTAGTGTTCTCGTATAAGCTGGCTGAAGAGAAAGCGATTATCAAAAAGTAGTACACGTCTTTCGAAAAGCTCGCGAAATTGTATTCGAAAAGAAAAAATAAAAAAATTTCGTCAAAAGATTCCCGAGGTAACTTCCGGCCCGGATTTTAATAAACTTTGCTTTCTGGTAGGCAGGTATACATATAGGAGGAAATTAAAATATATGGAGGATATGTGTTTTTCCTGGGTACGAAAAACGGTTTTAACTTCCGTAAAAATCTCATTCAAAAGGGCAAATTCCGCGTAATATTTTCACCGGCTTCCCGTTCTATTACCACAGTTCATTTTTCTTCTCCGCAGACTTTGATCTCGTCCTAAAGCCGGGGCAAAGTCTCGTTATAATCGAAGGCGGATGCCTATATCCCGTTCTCTCGGGGATAGGGCTTATATTGGTAAAGGGGAAACTCACACGTCTCGAAGGTCACCTCGCTAATCATGATCCATCGATTGGCAAAGTGGAGATGCAGCTTGACGAATCGTCCGCTTAAACCGTGGAGACCAATCGTTACGTTTCGGGCATTTTCCAGGACTGTGTCTGGCATGTAGGAGTAGGAAAGTGGCTTTCCGTTGTAGGACTGGCCACTCGCGCTGAACCAAACTTTGGCTTTGGAGAATACCTGGGACGTGGTAATAATCACGAATTTCTTTAGGTCGGTCGCTTGTTGCGGGATGGATGAGAAAAAAAAAAGACAAAAAAGAGGGGTTAAAAAAAAGTTTGATCAACCTACCTGCACGTCTCGAGAAAAGTAGTTGTTCGCGTATACGTGGACGGCGTGGAATACCTTGATTTCGTCAAACTCAAAGACTAGCTCGACGAAGTTGCTGGGAAAGGAATCGCTCATCCAGGCCACCCAGCCCGAGCCTGGGAATTATTAGGGAGCCCAATTTAGCGCTATGGGATATACATATTTCCCGGCAAACATTCTCCTCGACGATTCTCCAAAGGTGGTGGTTTGAGGGTAAAAATTTTTCAAAGAGTTTCAAACGGAATTCTAGCGCAAAGTTTTCATCCCCGTTGGAAGAAATTTAAAACGCTAAGAATTTTCTAGCCCGTGATATACAGAACTGGGACAGTGTATGTGCGTGTTGAAATCAGCTATCAACTTTTTTTTTATTCTTTTTACTTTTAAGAAAACTTTTGTCACTTCTTTGGAGAACTTTTTTCTTTTCCTTCTTCTTCTTAATTAACAGAATTTCGTATTATTTTTGGCAATTTCCCCATCGAAAAATAAATGAAAATATCGGAAAAAAATACCTTTTCCGTAGCTCGTGTCAATCCTGTAATCATCCGAGCCGACTTCCCCGTCCATTAGCCGTCCAAGACCGTCGAAGAGGATGCCGTGTTGTCTTCGTCCATCGTACGAGCTGTCGGCAAGTTCTGTTACTTCAGATTGGGGAATGGTGTAGCTGACAACACCGCCTGAAAGTTTAATTCCTCATTTCTTTCTGAAAACTTTTAGCGAGCCAGAACATCCCCTCTTATTCAACGGAATGGTAGATACATCGTATCAGCTTACTCCGTGTCTAATCGGAGAGTTGTAACCGTCCCTAAAAGCTCTTCATTCTTCGTCAAATAACTTCCGAACGAATGAGAAATTTTCAACGAAATTTTGAAGAACTGTAGTTCAAAAAATTTTCAGATTTTGTATCAAATTTGAGTAAAATCGGTCCAACGATTTGGGAATGGGAGGAAGAACCGTGTTTTTCAAAGAAGAGTTAATATCTCAGTAACCGTTCGTCCGATTTCTATGAAATTTTTTGGGTTTGTGCTTGCTTGCTTGCTTCTCTAAGCACCGAGATTTTTGCCCGAATATAAAAAATTTTTGGAATCAAATACGCGAGGGGTACGGTTTGAAAATTCGTTGCAGCATAGCTCGATAACTGTTGGATCGATCGTAGCTAAATTCACTGCATAATTGGGTTTTACCACAAGCGGTATAATATCATTGGATAATTTATGCCAACTGATGAACTGTGCAATTTGAAAATGATAGTTGGAACAGAAATGTGATACGTAGGTATGAGAATTCCACGATTAGACAAGACTTTCCGGTATTTCTTTCCTTTCCTTCTCTTTTCTTATACTTCGCATTTTTTTTCTTCTTCTATTTTCGCCATATTCTCATATCGCAATTAATTATTTAGCAAGAAATAACCCCCTTCGACCGAGGACGACGACGTGTCGTGTTTAGAATCCCGTAACTCGTCGCCGTATTTCTTATGTCGTTTCGACGACGAGTCTTAGCACGCGATGTCGCGTAACCCTATTTAATCCTCCTGGTTTCTCTCGTTTTCTCTTCCTCAGTCTTATAAGACCAGAATATAAAATTAGCTAATTAAATCGGTATAAAAATTGGATAAACGCCTCCGGTGAATTTAGTTTCCGCAATAGGGCGGGCATGATCTATAAAACAGAGAACCGGTGACCCGCAGACCCGTTAAAGCTCGGGTTAGAAAACCCGGGGTATAGGGTAGGGTAGGTTAGGTAGGGTAGGTATAAGGCATTCGCGATGACTTCGACATATTTTAACTGGCTGTCGTGCACGACCGCCATAAATCTGCCACTCCGTTCTCACGCGCTCTGATTATTTCTTAGTGGAACCTGGAGGAAGGTTGAAAGGCTGGAACCAGGAGCTATCGTGCAGCCTGCCTTTTCCACCTCATATTATAGCGCGGGGTAAAAATTATTTATGCAAATATCAACGGCGTAGTTTTTGTCTTAAGATGCGGTTAGGACCATTTTACTCGGAGCTTTATACCCGTCCGTGTTCAAATGTATATGTATAGGTATACGAATTAAAGTAAACTGCTCTCCGTAGCTCGAGGAGAGTGACTTACTGCTCTCTGGGCACCCCTTAAGCTCGATACGAAGGCACACTGTGCGTCTGTGAACCGAGT
Source organism: Macrophya alboannulata (assembly GCA_949628255.1). Lineage (NCBI taxonomy): Eukaryota > Metazoa > Arthropoda > Insecta > Hymenoptera > Tenthredinidae > Macrophya > Macrophya alboannulata. Next base: position 43,974,983 of record OX451207.1, read on the forward strand.
GTGGTAGCAGACGAATTTTAGTGGCTAGTATAGGCGGTAGCAATTCCTGGGACACGACCGTAGCGGTGTCGGTGTTTCCTGTCAATATCTGAAAAAATACGATCTCCGTTATGAAAAAAAATCTATGGAAAAAATAATGTGGGTAGGTGTACAGGGTTTCGGAAATATTGGCTATATATCTTCGTTTAAAAAATTATGCAAAACGCGTGTTTTACAAAAATCGCGATAGGAATGGTTGTTACTTATCAAACTTGAACCCCGGTTGATCGTGACTCGTATTATACACGATATTGAAGATTATCGTTGAAGCTAAGCCTCCGAGGATCCTGAGCATCTTTACCAACGGAAAATATCCCTCTAAATTAGTAAATAACTTGCAATATTTATATCCCGGTAGAATTTCACGGCCTCGAACAGCCTGCGGCGAATAAAAATTTCAAGATGTAGGATATATACGTACCGAGGGGATTTTCGGCGGATTTTCCATAACGTTATGATTTACTTTAATTCAAGATAATATATAATTCACCTCGGATATACATACGTATAGTATATCACGGCTTGATTAATTTATGGTAAAAATCTCATTCCACGTTATTTCTTCACCTTTTCGCTATCCCATCGCCTGTATTCACGCCATTCCGTGAACCCGGGTCTCCAGTATTCGACGGTGTACTCTTCGACGTATTCCTGACCTCTTCCATGGTCGTAACGACCTTGAGTCTGAATCGCCGTGATCGCGTGAGAATTTGGAAAGTCGACTTGCAGCCACTCGCGTACTTCGGCTTCGATTTGTCTTTTCGGACACCAGGCCCCGCCAGCGGTTTCCTTGCGTAGTCTGCGGCAGAATTAGAGTGTCTTTTTTCTTCTTCTGTCTTTCTCCATTATTGTAATTAAATTTCTCATCCATTTCCCACCAATCGCAGATTTTCTCGTATAACAACATCAACCCTGAACCCTTCTCCCATAATAATTCCGAAATTGGTTCATTTGGTATTTATTATACAATGATGACCGACTTTAAATGGTATCCGTGATAATGTGGCTTTTAAGAAGCCTCGCTGAATATTTAAACAAGTGTCATTTATATACGGCGAACGAATTTACCTCTCAAATCAAGTACCTAAAACGTGGTTAACTGTCAGTTGGGAAAAGGGGTCGGTTATTTATTCATCTTATCAATGCCAGTTACGGGGCACCTACGCAGTACCTACCTGCCTCTTCTCGTTGATGAACAATGCCCGTTTTAGTTTCAACGCTTAAATTCGCGAAAGCAAATTGACCATCAAGGTCAAAGAAAATTGGAAAATTCTGGAGCTTCCAAACGTAATGAAAACTGACGGTAATTGGCATGCCTAAAGTTCTAATTTCGGTTCTACGATGAGTCTGGAGCTGCAAGTCGAAGTCAATGTGAAAGATTGAAAGATGTTTTTGCCCTAGCCGATGATGGCTGCCACTTTCATCTTGCGGATTAGGCACAAGTTAACTCGCAGCAATCTTGAGGATAATAGATTACAGGGAGTGACGTTGAAAAACGGGGGAATTCTAATTACAAAAATGCTAATTTTAGAACCGGTACAACATGCCGCATAATCGGCCCAAGCTCAGGTCCGGTGCCTGGCGTCACGATTAAATTTTTGGAACTAAGACCCCCCGTCCTACCTCCACTCCGACTCTCAAGTTTAATGAAAAAGAAAGATTAGAAACAACGGAGCATAATACCTGCAACTGAGTGATGAAACGAAAGAGCGAAATTAAAAGAAACTGGAAATAACGAAGACCGAAAGAAAAAAAAAAGAAAGTATACCGCACCGTGAATGAATGAACCGCACCGAAAAGAATGGACCGGACCGAAAAGCCCCGGGCAAATTTAGAATGATTTTCATCGATCCACAGCGGATCTAAATCTCAACTTAATGGCTAAAAAAAAAGGTACGTTTCGTATCCCCTTCGTTTCTTCCACAAACGTTTCTTTTTCCCGGTTAGAAAATATTTTCCTTTTGTTTTTGGTATTTTCGACTGTTTATTGTGACACCGAAGAGCTGGCAGACCATGAGCTTTTAAAATAACGATTTATTCTAGCCTCTTCCCGTTTTTTTTTATATTTTTTCTTTCGCTTTTTTTTTTTTACTCTCACCGGCCATATCGGGGTCCCACATTTGTCACATAGGAGGAGGATGCGTTGACGGCAGAATCTGGAATATCCCCAGACTCCATCCCCAGAGGCGAATTACATGATCCTGAAACATTGGAAGGGTAAAAATTAATATTTATCGAGAGTCTCCCTCGATATTTATGGTCTAGAATTTTTGGGTCCTCTGCAGGTTCCGCCGAGTTTTAGAACCCGAGTTTAGGACGTGGGTAGGTATAAGGTAGGCTCTCGAAATGCCTGCAGGATCATCGAGTGCAAAATTTAACACTTTTAGCTTACGTCCCGTTGGGAATATACAATATACCTATACGCAGGTATATATACGGTCCTCCTTCTGCCCTTTTCTATACCCAACATATAACCCAGAGTTTTCCATCAAGTAAAGCTCGAACTTAATCCTAAAAGTAGGTATGTATGTACCATATATACCAAACCTAAACTCGGTGCTATACGATTCTCTAAAAATTTCCATTTCATTTCTTTCAATTTTTCCACTTGGCGGGGGGGAAAAATAAAAAACAAAAACGTATTTTACCAACCCTCAACGCGGACTTCACCAAGCCTCCGCCAACTCGTGCGTAATAAATGGCCTAAGACGCCGCTATATGACTCGTATATGCAATATTGAATCATTAATATTAACCAAAACTTGGTACGAGGTCGGTTAGGGTGAAGCTTGTAGATGCGAATGTGAAGAGAAGAAAATACCATATATTTTTGGAAAATATTCATCATCTTTTTTTTTTGAAAATATTTTTTCGATATAAGAATTTTTTGATTGTAAAATTTTTATTTATTTTTTTTTGGGGTTATTATTTGCGGACTATTTTGGCCGATTTTTGGACTCGGTGTGCCACGCCTGTCGAATAAAATCGAGTGTCTTATACCGAGGCCCGGTTCACCTCTTCGCTCCCGAGTCCCGGGCCCGCTTGTTCCTATACGCGACATTCCATTATTTTGAGGAATACAGAAATACGGTTGACTGAACTAACTGGAGTAACTCACCCTACCCCATATCCTTCTATCTCTCTCTCGTTGTCCTTAGCGACGTTTCGGGCGAGAAGTCTCGCCAGTTTCGATGCCTGGAACTTATTGGAAACACATTTAGGTCTGCTCAGATTCAAGAGCTAAGCTTCTATCACCCTGATTCCTCTCGCTATTAGTCTCCGCTCGGTATTATATACCAACGCTACTATACACTCTGAAGTTTGTCTTGACGAGCTCAAGTGGTTAGCCGCATACCAATTTTCCTTGACTCTTGAAAAATTCTTTCATTCCGAAATTGATTTCGAACGAATTATTTTGGATTTATTTAGAACGTATGACCGTTGGATTTTGGGAAAGAGTAATTTCGGTTCCTGTATACGACGATGTCGAGCTTTGTATACATACGGTGTCGGAAATAAATTTCCAGTCACGTTTGAGGAGTAGCGGTATTAGAGTAGGCAGTATAGTAGATCCAATGTGCATCCGAGCAATTCATCGGAATAAGAGTATCCCCTGGGACCAGCATCCTGGCAAAGTTGTCTCACTCTAGTTGCAACAATCGAAGAAGACAGGTGTTTCGCGTCGCCGTATGAATACGTTTGAAAGTTCAAGTAGAGTGGGATAGCCGATTTGCATGTCTCCAAGGAAGGTCTTTGTGTAGGATATATGTATATAAGGTGGCGTGGTAGGTAGCACCTTTTCCCAACGACCGATCGTTGCTATTGTCACACGTGGTAGTGGGTATCGTACACACATATACATACGTGCATACTATTTCCTATTTTCTACCTTTTTATACGAAAGATAGGAGAGAGCCCTGGCACGGCAGACGCCTCTCGACGATTCATTGCGACGCATTCCACGTCGAACAATTCGTCTTGTAAGTTGGCGTGCAATTTGTTCACCAGTACAATCTCTCATCCCTTTATACTATGCGGTGTGGCTATGTATGGCGTTCGGACGAAATAATCGAAAAAAATAAATAAAAAAATCAAATATAAGAGAAACCAAAAAGGAAAAAAAAGCGAAAAGCGGTTCATTTTATTCAAAAGTTTATTTAAACACCTAATTCCAACGGAATCCATGATTCAATGGAGTCTACGCTAACTCGCGGGGATTAACCAATCGAGTATAAACCTTTCATCTCTATGCCCGAGGATGTACTCGTAAACACTGAATAACTCTCGACGCGAATGTAAATAAAATGAAATAAAATAAAATAAAAGTTTACCAACCTTACGGTAAATTCGTGGATGAAATAATGAGAAAGAAAAAAAAAATGTAAAAATTCGGTATTGGAATGTGGCGTGATGTTGAAAAGATTATATTTCCTTCCCTCGAACTGATATATACCTTGATACACCGAAAGTTTAAATTAAAAATTAATATCCGATATTTAGTAGCAAAATTTTGTATTTTTTGTATTTTTTTCTCTTCTTTATCCTTTCTATTTTTTTCAGTTTTTTTTAGCTTGCCTTGTAGAGCCAGGTACCCACTGTAACTTTTTATCCATAAATTTAGGTCGTATATTATATGCAAGATATATGGAAACTGCGATATGATGTATATCCATATCCCTTCGGGCTTTAAAAGCGTATATTTATTATTTAACGTATACAATTCGCATCGTGTAAGATTATATATTTTCTTTCTTAAAATGCGTGTATTCAGATGTAACCCTTGCACGTATACATATTTTCGTTAAGTTCGAATAAAGTGTCTTTTGGAACTTATTTCCGAATAACGATATAAGCTTTTGTAAAAGAAAAGCTGCAAAAAGGTTTGACGAGAAGAAAAAAAAATAAAAATCAAGGTATATACAAAAAATATCCTATAGCCAGCTATAGCTATGCCCGGGTTTCTTTTCGTCCCACAAAGCGAATGGCGTAAAACGCATTTGGGACCAAGGAACTTTATTTCAAAAGTCACAGTATGCTCAAAGAGCGCATTGCCAAGCGAATCGTTACCCGGATGGCGGCAAACCCCGAGTGGTCGTGAGTGGTGTCAGAGCACTAGCGGTAGGTTACCAATATGTATTTCCATCGTCGGCTTTCAGTCACAGATGAGAAGTCAGAAGTTGCAGGTGAAAACCTTCACACTAAAATGGGGAAATCGTTACTTTCCTAGCCACACATTACACCCACGCATATACACCTATACATATATACATATATAGTAACGGAATTCAAAAGTAATACAGACATGTGTCTGTAAGTTAGATTGCCTAAGTATAAGCAGGTATATTACAGTAGCTTTAGGAAGTGGATCATTCGAGGTAACGGATCACGTATTTCTGTTACAAGTTTTGATAAAAGATTCGCTTTCGTGAACCAGCAGGCAGCGGGGAGGGTATTGTTTGAAATAAAGCAAAAGCTTGGATATTTCTTAGTGCAGGGGGTGAGTTTCGACAGGGAGATCAATCTGCGGAGCTTTGACTGCGAAGAGGACGAAGAACACCCTGGAAGAGAAGAGAAGAGAAGAGGAGAGGAGAGAAGAGGGAGAGAATCTCTTCTCTCGAACCAGTGGGAGCCGTCAGGTGGCAAAGCTATAATCCTCTGAACTGAACTCGCAGGATCGGGACGTGGCACGAGCCTTGCACGCTGTCCTTGCGCACTTACAACAGTCTGGTTTCGGATCAGGTCTTTATCCGGCAACAATACCGGTGTCTCCGAAGTTTCGTGTATATAGGTATATGTAGATGTAGACGTATATATTTATCCTTCGCAAAGTACAAAACTAAATCCAAAAACCAAAAAAAAAGCAAAAAATAGAAAAGTAATCGGCAAAAAAAGCTCCACTATAATTCGATGAATTTTTCACCCAGTGCAGATTCTTGCCGCACGAAATGAGATGGTTTTAAATTGCTAAAAGTCTCCTTTAGGGATAGAAAATGAGAGCAAATTCTTGTATCGTTGTTTTTTTTGGTTTTTTTTTCCAGAAAACTTTATCTTACCCTGTCCGAAGAAACGAGTAAGAAATATAGATAAAGATCTTCAGGTAGGTATAAGGTAACTGTGGGGAACAAGCTTTAGCGCGTATTTATACGAACAAATTTCTGCAAATCTTTCTGCAACGGTAGTTTTACGCTCTGTGTGCAGATAGAGCACTTAACTGAACTTTGGTGTAAAAATGAGCAAAAAAAGAAAAACAAAATCAAATAAAACAACAGAAAAAAAACGTACCTACCTACACCGAGAACTACTCCTCGTATAAGGACACTGCTATGGAGAAAGTCCCCGCGGGCCGTGAGATTCGCGCGGGCGCTCCCGGGTTGCACCAGGTCGGAGAACAAAAGCTTCGCGGATAATTGAGCAGTAATCTCACCAGGCGTTCTCGAGACACTACCGCGGCTTTAAAGCTCACCGTCTGCAACTACCATCTTCTACGTGCCACGTATATAGCTATAATCTATCCATACATACATACAGACGCATATACCCACATCTTTGAAGCTGCTCTTAGGTTTTAACCAGATATTTTTCTTCTTCTTCTTCTTCTCTGCCATCCCCTTCACTAATCTGAAGTATAGTATCATATCAGCTTAGACAGAAAAGTTGAAATCAGTTATCGTTCGTCTTTCAGTCAATTCTTTCGTGTACAAATATATCAAGAGACTCGGTAGAGTCTCGCGCCAAGTTTCTGTATAGGCTACGACTTGATATTTTTGGAGAATGGCTTGTAGTTCGTATATTTTTATATATATGTATATTATGAAATATAAAAGTTTATACAATACGTGTATGACGTATAACTGTATATACATAATATACCATATACCTTGGAGGATATATGAGATATACGCGTGTCGTATATTACCTATATTTTGTACCAGACTGGTACCACACCGTAGTAATACAACTCCGACTGTTAAACGCATGTTGGTATATCTGATATTCACCGATCAACGTTGACTGTTTTCGCGATTCTTCGATTACGTTCAAGGGAACAGACAGGCACTGCGTGGCACTGAAAAACGCGACGCCGTGGTGCAGGGGAGATAAAACCAACACGCTATCGTATACCCGTTCGTTGTATAGACGAATCGTATGATATTAATCGCTGTAAGAATTACGATACATACGAATTGAGGGAGGTAAAAATTGAATTTTCGTTATTATATATTCGTTACTTTCGAATCGAAAGAAGAATAATGAATGACACGAGAGAAGAAGAAAAAAAAAAAAGAAAAAAAAAAAAAGGGATAAAACAATGGCCATCCTAATTCATTCACTGTCGACGCTTGTGGGCAACCCGCTAATTACGTTTACGTGTTTCCTTTTTTCTCTCGTTTTTTTTTTTTTTTTTTTTTTCCAGCAAAATCAGCACCACCTGAAGCTGTTACGTGCCCGCGAATAATCCATCGTTATTTTTTAAAATCACACAACAACTCTGATATATACGTGTATGTAAATTTTTTTAAATAATAGCGATACCTGCCGTATTATATAGGTACGTTGAAACGCTCTTGACGGTAATAATTGTACGGTGAGTATAATGAGAGAGGGCGGAAAGTTTTTCTTTACATGAAAAACGCATTATCGTATACGAACCTTGAAAATTTGGGAATTCAATTCGAAGATGTGAGGAAGGTGGCCCAGAACTGAATGTCCAAAATGAAAGATGTCCTAGAGGAGGTCGAACTGAGTAAATTTTCACGAAGAACATCGGGTCTCCGAAGTCGCGTTCGCGAGATATCACGAGTTAAAAAAAAGTAGCGCTTTGCGCCGCGTCGCCGCGTCGCCGCGCGGCGCAAAGCGCTACTTTTTTTTAACTTGTGATATCTCGCGAACGCGACTTCGGAGACCCGATGTTCTTCGTGAAAATTTACTCAGTTCGACCTCCTCTAGGACACCTTTCATTTTGGACATTCAGTTCTGGGCCACCCTTTATTCTATACCTAAAAACTTCGAGGATGGTGAGAGAGATTCTAAAGCTTTTCGTGCTTGTATAGAGTCTGGAATAGTAAATTCTGTAATTTTCAGATCGCAATTTGCGAAATGGATACGCGAATGATTCCCGAGACGAGACACTGCACGTATGTAGGAGCAATGCAACAGCCGTGCGCTTAATGGATATCTATCAATAAGACGTACATACACGTATGTATATATAGGTATATATATATATATACGTAACGTATGTACCAGATACATACATACTTACCTACAGCATAGTTTACTATACGCAGCTGTCGTAAGCCAGTAAACTAATATCGACCATTCTGTATCCTGGAGCAGGAGCAGATTAAGGATATAGGCAGTACGTACAGCTAGTGGCAGTGCTTCGGGATTTAGTGTATAGATAGAGATAGAGAGAGAGAGAGAGAGAGAGAGAGAAGAGGAGGTACCGGTACTCTCCAAGTGCAAGACCGAAATCATTATCGACTTTCTGTCAAACTGTACGTACCTACCTGCTCCAAATCCACGAAAACGAGAAAGAGAGAGAGAGAGAGAGAAAAAAAAGAAAAGAAACTTACAGACTACGTATTACCAATCGTATCGGTATACCGACAAATGACGAACGATATTATTCGTAATCACTTAGCGAAACGCGGAGTAGAGAGAGAGAGAGAGAGAGAGAGAGAGACTTTGGAAAATATTTCAATCATCGATTTTCGTTTTTTTTTTTTTTTTGCTATTTGGTTTCAAATAATTATCAACGAATGCACTCAGAACGGACTAGGATGCAAAATTTACGATTAGTTATGCGAACAGCTGTAGCATATATATGGCCTTATGAGGTACTTTGACAATATTTGTCGATGCTTTAGCGCGGGGAAAAGCATCGTGCAGGAATTCTGTGTCAAACGGTTGAGTGCCGTTGAGTTTCCCAGGCAAGGATATACACGGCTATTATGGTACAGGTATATAATGTATGTACATAGATATATACATACTTGTATAATACATGTATCCATACGTAGTACGTTGCTCGTCAACGTAATGCAACTTAACGTACCGAAGCTAACGTAACTAACGTATAAGGCGGCAGAGATGCTGCAGCATCAACACATAGACGCATCGTATACGGAAGGTATTGTACTCGGATCAGGCGTCCGTAACTGAACTCACTCTCTCTCTCTCTCTCTACGTACGCAGCGATGCTTTACTCCTCGATGAGGCGAGGATGATATTATATTATGCACCAGCAGCGAAGCGTTCACTATTCTATACGCAAGGTGCAAAACCGTTGACGTGCACTGGCACAATGTCTGCGGAGCGTCGAGCCGCGTCAAAACGAGGGAGAGCGCGGTGACTAGCTCCGGTGGGTTCCAGAAATATCTATACATATATATATATTTTATATATACGTGTGTATATATCCATGTACGATGTATATATCTGTATATACGAATCTCAGGTTGATCCGACTGATGCTGCTGCAGAGAAACGTTCGATTGTTCTCCGCAAGTGACTCTGTCTCATTACTTCGAATTGGCTAACGAAAGACAATGGGTTAATAATACGGTTTTAACCGGAAGACCAGATTTCCGTCTCTTTCCTAAAACCTCTTATACCCTAACATTCCAGTCACCCGACCGAAGAACAAAGATATTTAATCCACAATGGGTGCAGGCGACGACCCGAGACGCGTGGAGAGAAAAGACATCCCCTATAAAGAATTCGAAATCGTTTCGCGATAGACACCTTAGACATTGATATCATCCGTTTTTATTATAGATTTTTCTGTTATATCATCGTCTATCGATACCCGCTGCTTTATTTAATGGAAATTCAAGTTTAATTTCGGTCTGAAAAGCTAAAATCCGGCTATATTTGTGTTGGAATTATCGTCGGTCCACACGTCTTATGAATTTTTTATTTAACACATATAATAGGGATTATGAAGGGGCTGGTATATGCTCAAACCATATTCGTATTTTCCCGTTGAAAACCGCGGTGGGTATCCAACGGACAAATATATATATATATATAGTATATGTATACATATATGTATTTGTATAATGGTACTTTAGAAACATCATGGCGAGCTATTATATTGTAATGCAAACGACAACGGGGGTTAACAAATATTGAAGTTACTCGATTTGTTGGTTAGCTAGTTGGGCAGGTAGTGGAGAACCGTATACCTTCGTATACGGTCCGCGATTTGACCTACATTTACGTTAATACAACCATTTCGCAATACCAATTCAAAGCTACGGTAAGTTACTTTGGTATGTACGTACTTGTATATACATACATAGTACATATATATTTTTTTTTATGAAAAAGAAACTTTATCCTGAAATCATATTCCCTGCGGTAAGAAGCGGAAGAGTAGCGAGCTTTCGTAGATATTGAGAGACGTGAGGAACGCAATTTTCCAGAGATCATTCGAAAATTTTTCGTTCAAGCTCCGTAGGATCAGGATCTGCAGGATCAGACTCACTCGGTTCTCTCGATTTCGTTGTCACGCGGTTTATTCCCTAGCTGCAGGATATGAAAAAGCTAACGCTCTTTATTACGGCGATCACGGGGATAAATCTTCCAACGTTTACAAGTAATCTAAAATTTTTTTCTTTCAACAGAATATACCGTATAAATTTTTATACGTATAATCAACCTCTGCGGAGACATACGTGCAGTGTCACTAGGGTTAAGCGATCGATGCAATATGCTCGTGGCTTTTCAATAGGTATATAGTTATGTACGTTACGTAGACGTGTATATCGACACAAGGGGTGTCTCGAAAGTTGAAGAGTCCTTAGCCAACTCTATATATGTATATATACACATATATATTAATAAACTATCGTATAAGACGTTAAACTCGGACTTTGAAGAGTTTTTTTTTTCTTTAATAAACTGTTAAAGTAATTAATTACCGAGTTTCAACGAGCTTTCACTATATTTAACTAAGAGACATAATCGTTTGACGTTATTTATTCGGTCATATAAATCGTCGGATTATACGAATGCTGAAACGTCCATCTATTTAACCATTAATATACCATCGAGTGTATCAAATCAATGCAATGAAATTAGGGTAATTACTGATTATCGGGTATTGCTAGATTTTAATTATTTACCGATAAAAAGGAAAAAGCACAAAAAAAAAACAGACAGCCGAACCATGTGATTTGGGATGTTAAACATGTATAACCAAAAGTCTAAGTGAATAATTTAGTGTTTTAAATGTACATACACGGGTACAGTCGTGTTTAAAAATTCACTCGGAAACGGGAGTGCAGTAGTGATTTTATTATAACCCTAAAGTTATTATTATAGGTGTATATCACGTTTTCAGTCATGCGTCGATAATTTGTTTTCTATTGAAAGGCGCGAACGGGTATAGCTTATAGTGTCGCGGGAGGCGTCGCGACGTTCGGAAGGAGCTAAGCCAGTGAATGAAAAAAAAAATAGAAAATAAATAAATAAGATAAAAAGAAAAAATGACGGGGGATATAGAGCGAGTATAGATAAGCAGTTTGATCGATAACCGATGACTGGAAGATCCCAGAACTAACTTTCCCCGAAACTAAAAAAAAAACAAAAAAAATGAAATAGTAAGAAAACGAGAAATCGAAATCGAAATAAAGTTACCCAGATGGCAGAGGTCGCGGGGTCGCTAAGGTCGCGGAGGACACAGAGGACACTTCAACTGTCTCGAGTCCGACTGCCTTCTCTGCTCGTCTTTGTGTAACTGTTTACCCGGCCAGAGGATCTACCATTTACTGTAACGAGGGAACCGACAGCCCCTCTGGCCTTCCCTTGTTGGCCCAACAACTGCTACCACTTTCGCGTTGCCCCCAACCATTTGGGAATCTGGTAACAACGCTGATACGGGTACAGACGGATAAATATCTACCCCTTGATACATACCTACGTAGGTATGCATATAGGTACATACATACAGACTACCTGGGCACAGATTTTAGCCAAGGAAATAAGCTAAAGATCAGCAACTTGTTCCATTTTCATTTCATTTTCATATATTTTCTTTTGTATTTTGAACAGCCTCAAGTCTCGGGGCTGATGGCTGGTGTAACTGTTTATGGTTGAAGTAGCAGATTGCTTTGCAAATTGCGCCACTTGACCGTGCTTTTAACTGCACCGTGAGATGTAACCTATTAACGGTTTACTGAGCTTTATCACGTACTGGTTGGCTGGTGCAGCTAAAATCTCGCACATCGATTCGCGAATGGTCCGTTTCAGCGTTGGTTGCTCGGCACAGCTCTGCACGCTTAGTCGCTCGTTATTAATGGGATTTTACTTTCGTCATTTCGGCGATCAGTTTAATTACGAAAATGGATGCAGTGCCGGTGGAAAATTTGAGCGTTAATCGTTCCATCGATTTAACGCGTTTCATTCAATTAGTATAGAGTCTACTATGGATTCCCTTCATTCATTCGTTCATTCATTCATTCATTTTTTTCTATAATCTTCTTTCGTTCGGTCATTTTATTTTTATTTATTTATTCATCCATTTTTTTTCGATCATTTCTCGCATGCTTTTCAAACAAAATAACGAGACAGCTTACCGGCACGTGAATTTAAACGAATAACGGAGTAGGATATACACTTGGCTAATTAGCTATCTGGAATACTGCCTTAAGGCACCGGCTCAATACTTCAAAGCGACGAATATAACTCAGTTCAGAAAATATCCTATTGTATCGTACAAAGTACAATGAAACGTTTTCGAGGTAGGTATACTTTGGTACAAACACCAGGAATTATCTTCCGCTTATCCCGTCGAGGAAACAGGAAAACAAGAAAATAGAAAAACAGGAAACAATAAGAAAAAATTGAAAATAAACCACGTCGAATTCGCCTCGTCGTGGAAAGGGATCGATTCTTTCCGGCATATAGTTCATCCCGCTACGTTTTATCAATATACCAGATATTTTAAGATCGTGGAATTTCGGAACGATAAAAATCACCCGCATAAAACTTACCGCTCTCTGCAGAAACGGTTAAGAAAACACAACCGTACTTACGGGAACTGAAAGAAGTTACGTGATCGCCAAGCCAGAGTATCACCAACAGGACTAGAAGCTGTTTCGCCGATCTGGAGAGCGGATCGCCCTTCATACTCTTCAATGAGGAGTCTCCTTCGTCACGGAACGTTCATGTGAATCTGGAACAACAACAACAAAAAAAAACGTCATAAAGAAGACATAATTAGAAGCAGGGCAGTATCGCTCTGGTTGTAGTTGGGTACTTAGTTCAGAACTTCGCTAATTATATGGCGAAAACATAGAGAGTTAGTTTACGCCGTGTGGCGGTTGGATAATTTCTGAGTAGTGTGAAGAAGCCCTAACGAACCATCAGCGTCTAAATGACGAAGGGCTGAAGTTTCACCATCGAAGCTAGCAGATAGGAGAGATAGCTTTATAATTAACGCACTGAAAGAAATGATGGGAATTTCTACTTCCAACAAAGCTGATTGTTACTTCCTTAATACACGCCACAGGGAATAGACGATCAATCCCGATTTACCCTGAGTAGCTACCAGCTCGCTCCCTGTAGGCCGTATTTTCTCGGGTTGGAATCCGAGGCACGCTTTGCCTAAAGCTCTGCAGCCGTCGCGTCGCCCCGGTCTTCGAAGAGAAAAGACAACACCGTCTACGGGAGTACGAGCTATTTTGACTGTTTTGAAGTGATTTACCTGCCAGAGATCAACCGGAGGTTTCTAGTCGGAGTGAAGATCGATAAATTCCACGAAGTATTCTTCCTTCGGAATTGTTCACGGTTCTGAGTCTCGGATAGTATCGAGAGTAAATCACACCGATGCGGTGTACTCCTTGTTCTCTCTCCTTCGAAACTTATTCTGCGTATCGGTGACCATTATCGCATACCCCGAGGTTTGCGAGTTTACCTTAGAACGACGGGACACAAGAGGCGGAGTATTCGCTGTCTGATGGTATTGCCTCAGAAGCGATCTTTCCCTCTTTCTCCTCCATCTTTCTTTCGCTTAGGTACTCCCCGGCTCGCCGTCTCGCTTATTTCCGCTCAGATAACGGCAACCAGTTTGTACAAAGTGTTACTACAGCCTTATGTCGTGTGGACCAAAAAGGCTACTCCAAATGTGAGATACCGTTGATACCTGCAGGAAGACTACACAGCGAAGGGTAAACCTCCGCGCCATTTTCTAACTCAACGGTTTTTTTTTTTCCTTTACTTCTTTTACACCAACATTTGTCACGATAAGATATAGCCAACAACAAGATGCATCTACGCTTTCAACTCTTTTCCTCCTCTTCTTCTTCTTCTTCTTCTTCTTCTTCTTCTTCGTCTGGATTCAATAAATCATGAGTAGCGTGTGTCGGGGAAAATATTTTCGACCATATGCCAGTAGACGAAGGAGTGTAACGTCTAATGGATGGAAACCGTTCGAGGTGTACAACACGAGGGTTAATTTACCCTGTAAAGCAATAAGAAAAAATAAAAAAAAATGAGAAGAGGAAAAAAATGTATAAGAAATGATCCGCAGTACCAATTCGGAGTGGAAAATATTCTCCTCCTCAACCCCCATGGGACGGTCTCGATTCTCGAGGATGCCGAGTTGTTCGCTCCGAGACGAGTTCCATCCGAGGAAATATTAGCGGTCTTGAGGTAGAGCTCCCAGCACGGTTTAGTCGACGCTGTGAGGCCGCGGAGTTTAGTGGCGGCCAAGGAGCTCGCCATCGTCGAGCGTTGTAAATTATGTAGCATAACGGGGGGTTGGGCGAGGGATGCCTTTCTCCGCTTTCATCCGTCAATGTCAGGTACCCGTACCCCACCTCATACCCTTTTTACTCCCTCATCGCGTCCCTCTCAAGCCCCCGCCAACTTTTACCCGTCCGTACGTCCCTCTCCAGCAACGTTAAGCCCTCTAACGGTCCAAAGTACCCGTCGTGCCGACCTCGCTAATATATCCCTATTTACCCAGCGCTTCCGTTTAACTTTTTGTATTTTCATTTTTATTTTTATTTTCATTTTTTTTAGACCTTTTTTCGTTTCTTCAAGTCTTCTCTCATTTCTTCCTCCTCCTACTCCTACTCCTACTCCTCTTATTCTTCTCCCAAATTAACTTCCCGCTGCAAGCTTTCGAAAGTGGGAAAAAATAATATTGCAAATTCCAACCCAGCTCTCCTTATTGTGTGTGTATACAATGAAATTGCCTTCTGTCAAGGGACACGCACTGTTTGAGAAACTCGCCTCGAGTTCTTGGCTCGTTACTTATACTCGTTGCGTAAAGGAGATGTAGGTAGGTATGGGTACGGGACAAGGTGAATTTCTGGATATGACAGCTACCGTTGCGTCCTCGCGGTTTACCGGACTGCTGCTAGACGTCCTTGTTGACGTAAATTTACTAGGACTAGTCTCGTTTGTCTCGACAATATTTTTTTTCTCCCCCTTTATTTTCCCTCCGATTTTTTCCTTTCTTTCTTCTCTTCGAGGTCTTTCACTGATCATCTGCAAGCTCTGCTTTTATACCTCGTATTCTATCCATCGGACGGGGTAAAATCAAACTGAATTTCTTTTTTTTTCCCCTTTACTTCTTCTTCTTTTCTGGCTTCACAATCGATTTCACTATCTCGCTTTACACTAATAGCCACTTTATAAGAACTCCTGAGCTCTTTGAAATCACCTTTATTTACCCCGGAGAGCTTTTAGATTTAGAGCAGAGCATTATCTGAAGTGATTCGTAACGAGTATGATTATAAGTATAGGCGAGAAGTAAAGAATAAGAAAAAAAAGGGTTTCTGTTGCATTAGATCGGTATCGAGCGATTCCCGGCTGGATAAAAATATGTATCGGTAGAAGCTTCCCGGACGGGTAACGAGGATCTAAATTTAGCCCAGATTGGGCGTTAATTTGTCGACACTGAGCCAATTGCAAGCTTAGCTTAGATTCGCAATTTCCTAGACTCCCATAGGTCATTGGAAGACCGGACGAACTTTCTAAATGAAATTTACCGTCCGAACTAGGTCCAGGCTATCTTCCAATCTCCAGAATCCCCCGTACCCATCGATTTATGTTACAACTTGGCAAATACCTTGCCGATGACTTTGCGCTTCGGGTTGCATTAACAGGTGAACATCGTTTCCTTTACGGAAGCTTGTATTACCAGCTAGATGCTACGCTTCGGTAGTTACATACCTATTTCTATATACATACATATACGAGTCGCGAAAGCCGTTGAGACGAATTCAATTAACCGTACAGCTAGAGTCGCGAGTCTCGCAAGCTCCGCTTTATTCAAAACTCGATTGAAAATTTTCTGTACGTTTCTTTTTTTTTCCTTTATAATTTTTTTTCTTTCTTTTTTCAACAACTTTTTCCGCGAACGCGTCGTTTGTACCTGGATATTTAATTTCACTGTGTGCTAATTACGTCGGGTATAAAAATTCCGTGCTTTATGTAGAATTGAAAAAGTCGTGTGATTTTTTTCTTCCTCTTTCCTTTTTTTTTTTTTTATTTTTTTTACGGTCCCTTCCAACGTCAAGAGCAACTCGACCAAGAAACGTAGTAACTGACTGAGCTTTCGGAATTCATGTTTCAATTTTAAGTCTCTTAACATTTTTTACAGGCTTTGAAAAACGTTTGAATGAAATGTTAAAAATAATATGGAAGAATATATCTTGACCAGATTTTCAACGACTAATTTTTATCGAGAGAATATTTTAAAACCTTTTTTTTTTGTTCCCCTTACTCGACGTGTGATTCCCATTAATTCGAAACCACTCGCGAAAACTTTGAGCACGGTTGCGGGCTTAAGCTTCAAAGCTTATGTCCCATCGACCGACCTTCTCCACCTCTTCATAGCCTCCCTCGTACTCCCCGGGGGAGATCGGCTTGGGTCGGTCGCGAAAGAAAATGATTTTGTCCATCGAGGTAGGTACTGCGCCTTCGTATTAGAACACAGCGTTAGTTAAGTTATCGGGGAGATTATAGGGAAGTAATAAAGCTTCTTTTGCGAACGTTGCGTAGCTGATGTTAGCGGGCTTTTATTCTTCAGCCTAAAAGCTTCGATCTTATAAAGTGAAAAAAAAAAAAAAAAAATAACTAAAACGAAAATAATAACAGGCGGGCATTAGTCCGCGAATGAAACAAAAAAAAAAAAGTACTCGGCGTACGAAAGTTTGCAAAAAGCTCCCCGAAAAAAAAAAAAAAAAATTAAGAGTAAAAAATTTGTAACTTCCCTGGACTGCACTGCAGAGCCTGAAATATCGTCGTTCTACTTACTATACTCGTATACCTATGATACGGTAACTTTTCTATTGTAACCTTATTTGCAAAAGGGCACCCCCGCAAGTTCCTTAACGCGAGAAAACTTATACTCTACAAAGAACTACCTGTGGACATCGATACACGATTTAAGTATAAAAGCTCCACGCGTAGCTTCGCTCACTTTAATACGCATAGTTAGGTAAATATAAATGCAGTACATTCGAGCTTCGTTTCGAATAATTTTAAATTTTCAAATTTTCAATTTTTGCATTGAATTTCACGCTGCTCGTATTCTGCGACCATCTTTATTCCGAACGGTTATATTTAAACGGGCGGCACTGCCTGTTGCTGAAATTAAACTATATCTGAAAATATTCTCACCCTTTTAAAGAGCCAAGAGGCTGTGATAAAAAAAAAAAAAAAAAGAATTCCTCGTTACTTTCATTCGAGTATAATTGTAAAAAAAAAATAAAATAAAATCAAAAAATTATATTTCCAAAACCTGAAAATCTTCAATTTTGTACATCGATAATTTAATTAAGAGAAAATAATTTTTTTTCTTCTTATACTCACTGTATTTCTCGTTTTCTATATCAATGAATCCCTCAGCTGATCCTCTTCTCTGGTTTTTGACGACGAAAAAGAAAAAAAAAAGGATTTTTTTTTTTCTATAATTTACAAAAAAAAAAATTTTCCAGATGATCGGACGTATTTCGTTTTTCGTACTGAATAATTTTGAGTATCAGTTCGAAGTTGTATCTGAATCAGCATCAGCAGCAGCAGGAGCACATTCACAACTAGAATTGAAATTCTTCAAAATATAAATCTGGCTTGAATAAACGCCACTTTTTATAAATTTGAAAATATTTTCGTTTAATTATTATCATCCCCTTCAGATTCGATGATCTATAACTAAATCTTGATCCAATCATTTCTTTTATATTATTATAAAAATAATAATTTTAATATCATTTTTCAATTTATATCTTATCGATATAAATATCGATATATCAACTTTACTGTTATCATTATCATTATTATTTATATTTATATTTATACTATTATTATCATTATTATTATTATTATTACTATTATTATCATCTACTAGTTGCGTGACTTGTAAATTGCGTGACGGCGTGACTGAAATATATATATGACGTTTAGTTATTACAGGTAGGTAGTCTGTACATATTATACGGAAGATCAGGAGGTGACACGCGCGGAGGTTCCTCGCAGACTGAGCGCTTACCTGCGAGAACCATCGATTTTAAACTGCGTTCAGAACTCAGGTTGGATTCTGGGGGCGTCGCGCCACGACCTGGACGATGTATTCGGGGGCGCTTGCATGCGCAGTAAAAGCGCGCGCGGTGAGCTTACTCGCAGGTACCGATGGGGGGGCGGGGAGGGAGGGAGGGAGGGGGGGGGGGGGGGTGCGCTTTTCCCTGCGTTATACTTCTACTATCCCGTTTGTCCGTCAGTTTCTAGGTCCAGTTCCCAACCCCCACCCCATCCCCCTAGCCACGAAAACTCCAACTCTCAAATCCCGAACCCCCTTCCGCACGTCCCTTTGCTCTCGCATCATTCCCCGGCACCCCTTCAACTAGCTATAGAGCGTGATTATGCGCGCCTGAACAATTCGGGGATCCGATATAAAGCCCCGATATATATAAACTCGAAATTCTTATAGTGGAAAAGGGAAATTGCAGTGCCAATCGGTCAGGATCAATTTAACACACCGTTTTCGGATTCCCTTATACTTCCTTTACCCCTTCAACAAACCCGTATCTGACATACGGACATTGACCATGAATAAATTAGTAAACACCGATTGACCAAAGTTTTCGAATCCAATTCCGTTAAAAGCTGAACGGTATTAGGTACCGTTAACGCGGACTCGAGCACAACTTTCACGGGGGGGGATGGAGATTATGATACGCGCCTATAGTTCATGGAATTCGACGATAATTTGCGGTGAAAATAAATATTAAGTTTGTCACGAAATTTAAGAGGGGGGAGGGGGGAAGGGGAGTTAATTAGGTGGGAGAATGATATATCGTCGTCGAGAGCTTTTTTCTTTTTTTTCTTTTTTTTTCTAATCGAAACGGACAGAACGAGGGAGTATTTAAAATTAGTTGGTTGGTATTTCGGAAAAGGTATTTAAGGCACACGGTCACCGAGAGGATATACGTATACCTACCGCGGTTAAGTATCGACTCTGGTGATCAAAATAAAAGGGTTTAAACGAGATACGGTCCAACGAGTATCCGACAAAGTAGGGTCGACCGCTTCGATACTACCGAGAAACTTTTCTCAAGTTGAGTTAACCCAACCCTTAGGTCTATTAGCACACCACTAAGACGAGTTAAAGTAGGATAATAATTAACCGACATTAGTCTGACCTTCTTGACTTGTTTAATTGGTTTTTCCTCTTTTTGCTCATAAGTTGATTGATAAAGTAAAAGTAAAAAAAAAAGAAAAAAAAAAAAGAAATATACATCTTATAATTTACACTAATCTAAAGAACCCTGTTTTTCATTCAAAATTCAAACTCAAGGTGATTTGGAAGTCACTAAGGAGCTCAGCTCTTGCAATTAGTGAGTCACAAACGAGTCTTGGATCAAGGCTTTAATCAAAGTGTACACCTATACTCTGCACAAGGCACAGTTTAATCGCGCAACTTTCAGCTCCCGAGGTCAAGTTGAGAAAATTGGCATTGAAAAAAATTCCCAGGGCATAAAAATATTTAGAGATTCTTTTGCCAGGATCTTTCGAAAAACAGGTTTCCTATTTTTTTTGTTGTGCTTGAGATAGATGCGAGGATGAACGAGAAAATTATATTTATCCTTTTCTGCCAGATATTTTTTTCTAGGATTTTTCTTCCCTTCCCTTCCCTTTCTTTTTTTTTTTTGTTTTTTCTTCTTTTTCTCAAACCGCAGCAGAATATGCAGACTAATATATGTAATTGTGCGGTTAAACATTCTCTGAGTTGGGTGAAAGCCTCGTGTAGCTACTGTTCACAATTACAGTGTCATGTCATCATTTGCATAAGATTCTCTCCCTCGACTCGAGCGCACAAACCATTGCCGGACGTTTCCCAACTTCATTTTTAATTCTACCTCGGTTATGTTTTTACCAAAAAAAAAAAGAAGAAACCCTCGGTTTTACCGTGGGGGTAATCCAGCTGAAATCCCTCTACGTTAAACTAGATTTAATTAATGTTTATTAAATTCAACGGTCCGTGTTACTCATCTCGATAAATTTTTTTCTGTTTCTTTTCTTTTTTTTTTCAACCCCTTACAGATGGTAACGCGTGATTTTCTTATTATACCGCAGCTTCGGGTAAACGGCGAAGCGTTAATAAATTCGCATATTTGATAAATCGCGTAAGATTGAGTCCGCATAAAATTTTTATCAAGTTTGGTAAGAAAACGGATTTTCACATCCTGCATTATTCACGGCTAAATCTACCCACCGTGCAACACCTCGGTCACGCTACGTCTATTTCCTTTCCTCGGGCAGACGCCAAGATTTCCGTCCGTCGAATGGTCGCTTCTGTTGCGTGCGCGGGATTAGGGACGATACCGCGTGTTGGAGGGAGCAAGACAGACACATAAAGATAAATAGGAGCAAGAGAGAGAGAGAGGGGAAGGCAGTATAGCGAACCGGGATCCGCACCATGTGCTAACTTAACTAAAGGGCTTACGAGCTTAGTTAATTGATGCATCGCGCATAGTTAGGGCAACCGCCCAGTATCTCGCTCGCCCCTTGTTCAGACACTCGTCGTTTTTTCCCCTCCCTTTATATACAAGGCAAATAGATTTATTAAATTTTGATTTTTATTTTGTTTAAAGGGTATGAGTGGGATTGAAATTTTGTTAAATATATTAACGCCCCGGTTAAGCACGTACCTGCCTAACTTTTCTTTTCTCATAGTATGTCCATCGAGTCTTTCATTTCTTTCTTTTTTCTTTGGAAATATACCTTTATCAGAGTACTTAGAACCGGGGTATAGTACACTGGGATGCGATGTCTCGGGGCTAGAGTTCGCATGAATGATCAAGGGTCTCGACGAACTGTACTTGAGACAAACAAAAAAAGAATGAAAAAAACAAAGAATATGAAGAGAAGAGAATGAAGAAACAAATAAAGAAAGAGAGAAAAGATGCAAAAGTAAATCGTACGTGATAACAAAAAAGTTTAGTTCATTATAAAGTAGTGAATAATTCATTTTTTTTTTCCTCTTTCCTTTCATTCTTCGCCTTTTCATTCATCTCACGCGCTTTGATCCTCTTGATTAGATGTAAAAGTTCGATTTTATTCCTCAGACTATACTCGGCGTTGCGTTATGACGATTTTTCGCCGATTGGTTTACCCGGGTGTCTAGTTTTTTTTTTTTTTCTCTCTCCCTTTTTTGCTTTTTATTTCTTCTTCATTTTTTCTTCTTTTACTCCGTGAGAATACGTGCGAGTCATAAGTTGTATTATTTATCTCTTGCAGTTTAGCCGTTGGAAAGTTGGCGTGATATCCGCGTAAAATGTAGGCCAAGGGATGGGAGGGGTTAGTCGCTGTGGGTTTGGCCCCTGGCACCCACAAATCTACGAAGATATTGGCACTCGGTGGTGCCTTTTTCCTTTTTCGCTTTCTTCCTGATTTTTCGCTTTTTTAGCTCTCCTCTCTCTCTTTCTTTCTCACTCACCTCTATCTCTTTGATCAAGTTTTTTACTCGAAAACTTTCCGCAACTTTTTATCCCCCAGACAAATTTCGAGTAATATTATCAGTCTGCAATCAACGCTGGTTATTTTTGTTTTTTTCTTGCATATTATCCCCGTCTTGTATTTTCTCTCTCTCGTTTTAATTTTTCTATTTTGTACATCTCACTTCAACCCGGAAACTAGAGTCGTCACTAAAATACGTAAAAAATAGAAAAGAAGAAGAGAAAAAAGTTACACGGTAGGTATAGGTGAAAGTGATAACCGAACGGGAGTTAACGAGGCGATGTCAGAAGTCACGACATGCCAGTTATATCTCCTGTATTATTAAGGACCAAGGAGGTAACGTCTTGCCCTCTCAGTCAGCTTCCACCGAGGTACGGGGGTACGCGTTACTAGCGAAGAAACTTTTCAACTAAATTCGCCCCGGTATTCCGCGCCTCACGTCCTGTCAGCGCGCTTAACGTTTCCGGGAAAATGTTGGAAAATATATGGGAAATGGTGGGGTGACGAAAAGGGGGATGAAGGGTGGCGAACGGGGGTTACAAAAGGGGGAGATCGAGGAAATAAAGGAATCGCGTGCGACAACGTGTCCCAGACACGAAGAGGCTGCAATGTCGTGACACACGACACGTCGGGGGATTACGGGGGGATGAAACGGCGTTGGCTGGGTACCGATTTTTGCAACGAATGCACCGACGGCTGCTATTTTTTTCCCCCGTCTCGTATCGCTTGTGTATATCTGCTTAAATTAATTATTACATACACGCGGAGCAGAAGAGAGAAAAGCAAAAAAAAAAAAAGAAAAAATTATATACATAGGTATACATTCTACGCGATATAACGTAATAAATAATTACGAGGGAAGTTTATTCGTTACCGTATATACCTAAAATTCATACTACAATTAATCGGGGATGGTAAACGTCAGTGAGGACATTAATACGAATTTAGACGTCCGAGAGAAGTGATAAAAAAATTTCACCTTATAGAATTGACGCCGATTTGCTATTGAATCTTTCGAACAAAGTAATAATATTTTTGTACCTACCTATAATACCTTATACCTACGTTTACGAATAATAATTAATAACGACTACCGCTGGGTAACAAGATTATCCATTTTCACCCCCTCACTCCCTCGATTCGTATAACCATAGCTATCATTCACTATCCCTCGTTCATTTATATTCGCAATTGCAAATCTCATTACTTAAAGGAAGGAAATAATTATCGGGGATGAAAAAAAAAAAGATAATAAAATTGCTCGAGCTAGTTCCGGATTCTACAGATTACATACGGATGAATTGTGAAATATGACTCGTCAGTTATGAACGGTCAGTGAATTACGTTTCAAATTTTTCTACTCGTATGAAAAATAGTTGGAGAATTTTCCAAGCTCGATAATATTTCTAGAAAAAAATTATAGAAACCAAAAAAAAGACACAGACTCGGGTGGATTCCAAGTACATAATTTTTTTTAAGTCGTTCGTTGTTTTCTGTTTTTTTTTTATTTTATTTTTATTTTGGTTGATAATTTGGAAATGGCCGATGTTTGAAATAGGCGACTAATTTCTGTAGAATAATACGTATAACGTGGCGAAATCGTCAATTTGGTACACGAATCGTGGGATTAAACACATAAATGGGGGATCACTGATTTTAGATTCCGGTTAAGATTTACGAGGGGATTCGCTTTCTCCGATTTTCTGAAACCCATGCAAATTTATACGGTAAATAGTAATCCTCTACCCCTCTCCTTCAGCCCTTTGCCCATCCGCCACTCTTCGGCTGCCACCATCCTCTCTCGTTCCCCTTACTCCCGATGCGAATAAATTTAGGAAATCACGCGCGCGGTGCGGCGAGGCGCGGCGAGGCGCGGCGCGGCGCGGCGAGGCTGTAACGGTGCGGTATTGCTGGGGACCGTGTCTGGCTTGAACGGGACACGATCACTTGTGCGCCGCGTGGCTGCCTCGCTCATACTACTTGGCGAACTCTTTTAATACACTTATCTTAAGGGGCGTTTTGTATACAGATCATTTGACTAAAATCGCGAAACGATTGTCTGCCGTGAGAAAAGACGAGTTATACTTTTATTTAAAAAAGAGAGCAATCTAACATTTACACAAATCAAGGGTATCATACTTTGCCCTTGTTTTTTCTGTAATCTGTATCTTTATATTCAGAGAGGAAAAAAACAGAGACCCAGACACCAGGATTTTTCAAAAATCTACGAAGAAAAAAAAAAGTATTCTATGATTGAGAATCCTATTCAGAACGATTTTTTATTTAGAAGGAGAGAAAACATGCATTGTCAGTAAAAAATTGACGTTCAAATAATTTTCCAGTGGAAGCAAATGTTTGAGTTAAAGTAAATATTCCAATTTTTCATGCCCATCACAATTGGATGAAAAATTTCTGTAAATTTCAGATTTTTTCGTCTCACCGTTTCCGAGTTCATTTGACGAGTTTGTTGGACGAACTTTTCATCCTCCTTTCGACCTGTTTTTCGTATGCCAGAACCAGTCCCGAAGACGTAGATCCGTTAAAATTCGAAAAAGTTATTTCAATTGATCAAAAAGTCAATTCAAATTGATTCAAAAAATAAAGATTTGTAGATACAGTTTCGAGTCGAATTAATTTGCTTGAATTCACTTCGCCCAACCGATCGTCTCAACAAAAATCGATTTTTTAGATTAATCAAGCTTGTCTCTAGGTGTCCGATGTGATTAATTATACCGATGATTTAATCAGGAGCAATTATATTTTCGCGAAAATATGATCAACGTTATAGACCGACATATAACGAATTTACGTTAGTACACCGCCGATACACGTACGGTATACCTGGTTGGATCTATGAAATTATTTGTACCCGGGTCCACCTTCTAGGAAATTAATAATGTTTCGGTGTACTGAACAGGGAGCAGTATTATACATACACCTATCCGTACGGGTAGATTGCAACCATCGAAGCTAGGGGCGGTTTAGATATACCTGACCATTATCAATAGCTCGTCATTATAATTAAACATTAATCATCTATTTGGGGTTGAATGTGTCATGGGAATAGTGCCGAGGATGGGGTTTAACGTGACGAGCCGTTTGATTGCCGGCACTCCGGGGTAGCCCAGATGTTAACTATATAGGTATAAGGTATACGTAGAAATGTCGACGTATTACACTACGTGTACGTATGTATCTAGATATGCGGCTACCTACCTGTTTGTGCTACACGATTTTGTAGGGACAACCATCGAGGGTGAGTCAGCATGCAGATGATGTCCCGGAGCAGAACCCGGCCGAGTGCTTGCACGTTGCCCAATTCGGATTCCTATATTGTCCTGGAGACTACGTCGAGGCGAGGATAGGTACGTAGGGCGTTGGGACGTTACGCGATACTCGTTCCTGCTGTCCAATAAAATGGAAATGTTTGTCGTGCTGCAGAGGACATCAGGAGTGAACGGGACTCCAGTAGCGGAACTAAAGTACTAAGGTTATAAATTTTCTTGGTCGATTTTGAAAAGGAACGAAGGATAAAGTATGAAGGATGTTTCGTCGAAAGGATAAGCCTGATCAGCGTTAACCTTCTCAGCGGAAGAAGTTGACGTAGAGATATATATTTTTTTTTTTTTTTACCTCCGTTTATATTCGTAAGGGAATATCTTTATTCTCTCCTTCTATCCTCTGCCATTTTCCTTTGTTTATCCAGGAGGAATGGCTTTCGTAATACTACCACGATATTTCATTAGCCCGAGGATACGTCAGGTACTCCAACCGTACTCTGGATTATTCGTGGCCGCAGAGTAAGAGCAAGATTAACTCTGGCAAAAAAAAAAAAAAAAAATACAAAAATGAAAATGAAAAAAGTGAAAAAAAAAACGCAGTGAAAGAGATGGAATGAGAGTAAAATGAAAAGAAAAGGAACACTGATTTTTACATGACAAAATTGTACGCACTTGAAAGCTCTCGAGGATGGTATATATATAGGCAGGATAAAATGTGTCTGAAGTGAAAAACTTTTTCCTCAAGCTCGCTATTGTCGGTGAACAGAGTATAAGAAGCACGAGTCTGTTAATATTTATCAGAGAGCTCGTCCGGGAGAGAATATTAGGATTAATATTCCCTTTTTTACTTGACAAAACCCTGCTTGACGGACCCAGCCCACCGCTTTGTTTGAGCATACTCAGTGGAAAGTAATGATCGCTTTTGCCTCGAACTTTGTCTTCGTTCTTTCAAAAATTGCTAAAATTTTCATCCAATAAAACGTCAAGGTCGGTAGGCCCCTGTACACATATAGCTACCGCGGAGAGCTGCGGCAGTACTACTATAGTACCTTTCACCCCACTTTTAAGATTAATCAAATATTCAGCTAAATATTCTACGACAATTTATTACAACGACCAACGGAATTATCTCCCCTGTTCACCCAGTTTCCAGCTACTCTCAGCCTCCTGTCCCCACCAACCAGCGACTCGCTACATTGTTTAGCCGTAAGCAGATACGTTATCAGGTGACAGCCCAGCGCTCAGGGCGCTGAGGATGGGCTTCCAGCCTGCAGAGGAGAGGGAAGATTGTATAATGGAAACCAGCACTAGCACTAGCACTAGCACCAGCACCAGGTACCAGCACCAGCACTAGACGGGACTCGTAGTTGTACCAATGAAAGCAGCCAAGACTAGGACTAGGAAACGTGTCCTCGCATACCGATTAATGCAGTTATGAAAGATGCGCGTACAGTTGTTAGTTACATTCGCGTTTTCTACTTTAGCAAAATTGGTGACAGCGGTGGGACAGAGATTCGTTTGTAAAATTTTTTAAAATATCTACTTACCCTGCCTTGCGATTATCACGGATATATACAGAACTGGAAAAGAAGAACCAGAACTAAATCGACTCGGGATCACGCAAGGACTGCTTAAATCTAGCTGCGTGGATCACGAGAGTGCGATTTTATCTTAAGCTTAAGGGATGATCGTCGAAAGTTGAAAGACTGGCGCAACTGTTTTAATAAACGATTTTCTCCGTGCAGTTCGAATACGTAGGTTCGATATTATTCCTAACTAAAATACTCGCGATTTGTTTGAGAAAACGAAACGAAACGCAAAAAAAAAAAAAAATGAGGAAAAGTGTTTTACGAAGCGTGAATTCTCGCAGTAAATCAAATCCTACATATGTATAGTAGAAGTATTTCAAATTTTGAAGCGAAAAATATAACCATAACAAAATTTCGTAGACAGGTTCTATGTCTGACTTGTGTGTACACCGTCATGGTTATATTACACACTAGCATACGTACGTACGTGTTAAGTGACGACTGAAATCGTGCGGGTTGCTAGGCAGCCGGTGAGACAAGATCTCCTATAATCTAGATCTCCATATACCTACAGGCAGAGCGAGTGGTAGGTACGCTGGCGAAAGGATATGAAAATTTAAGCTGGGTGACGTGTACGTATATATATATACGAGTGTGCTCCGTTATCGGTCCTATGAGATATACAGCCAGCCTTGAAACGTATGTGCATATATTAACTACATGGCTGCGGGAGAGGTCCTCAGAAGGTTTAATTGTTACTTTACAGCCTTCATGGCTAGAGAAACCCTGAACGAACGAACTCTCTTCGCCCGCGCGTCGCGTCGGTCGAGGCGAACGGACGAATGTACGAGTGGACAGATCAGGACGATCGTAGTCGTTACTAAAGGACCCTACCCTCGACCTTACCCAATCCCTAACTCGACCCAAACCAACGATTTGGTTATTTGCTACCCTTTGTAGTGGTCGACGATTTATTTGAATAAGTGGCGACGAGGGAAGAATCCCGAAGCTTTTTACGTTCGCTTTTTATATGAAGCCAAATTATTTGAGAATCAGATACGTTTTTATTTATTTTTTTCAGAATATAATTACGTCCCGCTGCAGGGCCGTAGTGAATTTATTTTTACAGGAAGGTATTCAAGTTGGAATGAAATTTTACAATCCTGTCTCGTACATTCATTATCTAAGACGAGTCTTGACATCAGTGGAAAGCAGGAAAAAGAGGCTTGACATTTTATTATTATTATTATTATCATCATTATTATTATTTTTCTTTTTCACCCTGTCACTTTGCATCCAACTTCATTTGTCACCTGTCTAATGTCCCGACGCTGTTTTTATTCAAGAGAAATTATCGAATATCCCGTCCGCAGTAATCAGTTAGTTTTTTTTCCCTCGACGATCGATAGAACAAAAAAAAAAAATGAAAAAATGAAATAAAAAAATTTACTTGAATTTGGTGAATTTTGACCACGGCCCGTTCTTACTACTCCACAGAATAATCCATTGACCATGTGGCGAACGTGGACCTTGATTAGGCTGCGGCGATGTCACACCGACGGTTCTAACGGCTCCCAGCCTCATGCTAGGGACTATGGGATCCTGGCTTCGGTAGAAACTGAAGGCGGGAGCCTAGCCGGTGTGACATCTTGATCCATTACGCTGTTCCCTCGGCGAACAAACGTCCAATAATTTTCTGGAAAGCCTGTGACACGGGACACGTGTTAGGCGTGTGAAACACCTAGATACCAAAGATCCCCTATACAAGACCTTCGATCTGTAAAGACAGCTCTGTTATATTTACGGAGGGGCTTTGAACCTTGTTACCCTGCGTAAGAACGGGATGTTGGCTCACGTAGTTGTCTACTTTCTTGTGTCACTTTCAAGGCTGATCTTTGACATCAAGATCAGAGCGAAAGCCTGAGGGTGAAGGTGAAGAAGAAGAAGAAGAAGAAGAAGAAGAAGAAGAGAAAGCTATGTATACAGGAATATGGAAAAGCTATTTCAATTGTCTTCCGCGTGGTTCGCGAGTGCGTTAAGGATCAGAGTCAAAGGCTTGACTTTGACTCTAATAGATTTACGAACTGACTTATTGAATTATACTCGGCGTATATCCAAGCTAACACTTGAAATTCCGTTAACATTTCATGAAGTACCTCATATTTCTCTCTGTCAAACAACGACAAACATGTTAACCGCCTAGATTACTTCTCGTCAAATATTTATGACGGTTGAAAAAATTTTATTCCCCAAATTGCCATCGGCGATAATGATTAAGGGTTGTTTTTTTTTTCTTTCACATACCCACCAAGGTTTTCTGTTTGTTCTGAAAAAAAAAGCTCCGATCGATTTTGTATAATTTTTTCCTTTTTTTTTTTGGCTTATTATGATATCGGGCGGGTGAATGTGAATGTGAATCTGAATGCTTGATTTTCTTGTGCAAATATTTTCATCAGTAAGGTGCCCATACCCTAATCGTAGCTTATTGATTTCATATTTACAGAATACGAGAGCCGTTTCACTTGATCGTTTATATTATCGGTATACCCATATATTGTTAATTTGTACGACTGACTGTTGTGAGAGAGTCCTTTGGAATAATATACCTTGTTGAAATGCCACCGTTGGGTATACCCACCTACCTGCCTGCCTGCTTTGCTGCCAGAGAACCATTCAACGAATCAAAGTATAATGAGTTTTAAATTAAGAGAATTTACGAAACGGTTTGTTTCCCCACGCTTAGCTGCTGGCTCGTTTTTTCAAAGCACCGTTTTTAACGTTCTGATTTGTTCTGGTAATGAACCACCATCTGCTGGTATCGTATTTTCCCTATTTGTCCTTAGATAATGGGAAAGTGAAAATGCCTACAGCTGAGGCTAGTCATGCGACGCGTAATCCATAATACCTATACAAAAAAAAAAAAAAAATTAGAATGAAAAAAAAACAACAGGAGGATTAATCAAGAAAGCACTGATTAAAAATAACGCTCATCACGCTCCTTTCGATTTTCTCAATTTTCTTCTTATAGGTATAAAGGTAATACCTACTCTCCGTGTTGCTTCCAATGATCAAGACACAAACATCTGAAATATAAACGAAAAAAAGCAAAAATAAAAAAACGGAAAGATAGGCTCGGGTGTTAATCAGAGAACATTCATTCCCGACTCACAATTAGAGGTCGAAATTTGCTGGTCTGTATCCTCAGGGTGGGTCAGCCCGCAGACCGAGCTTTGTTCGTTAGTTCTGATCGTGTCTGGGCTGAAAATTTACTTTATTAGCCTAGAGCTGTAATGAATTGTTTTTATTTATTTATTAGGAAGGTCAGGGTGCGATATAGGTTAGGTATGTATGTATATATGGTTAAATCCGACGAAAATCAAAGCGTTGAATATTTATTGAAAACAAATTGGTTACGTATAGTATAATATAGGTATATGTACAAACGTATTAAACGGAGGTGAACATTTATACAGTATACAATAGTCAATATATGATGTTGTTGTTAATAATAGTGTGACTAATAAACTAACACAACTTTATTCATATATTTATATATATACATATATTTCTATGTATATATATATATATATTAGGGTGGTCCTTATTTTGGATATTTTTGATTTTTTTTCCACGATCCCCCTAAATCGGTTCTAAATAAATAAAAAGAAATTCCTGCCAAATTGGAGCTCGATATTTCAATTTTAACCTGGCCCCCCCGGCAGTCAAAGTTTTAAACGGGAAAATACGTGTATTTTAGACTGTCAATTGTTTGAACATTTTTCCAACCTAGTGAAAATCAATATAAAAATTCGAGATAAGGCACAAATATTCCTCATAGTATAAGGTATGATTGAAGTAGTATATCAAATTTTCACATCCGTAATTTCTGGAGTTATGATCTATATAAATATCAATTTGATATTCATAAAAAAATGAATAAATAGAAGAAAAAAAATTTGATATACTTCTACAACTATACCTTATACTATGGGGAATATTTGTGCAGAATTTCAAATTTTTATATCAATTTTTACTAGGTTGGAAAGATGTTCAAACAATTGACAGTCTAAAATACACGTATTTTCCCGTTTAAAACTTTGACTGCCGGGGGGGCCAGGTTAAAATTGAAATATCGAGCTCCAATTTGGCAGGAATTTCTTTTTATTTATTTAGAACCGATTTAGGGGGATCGTGGAAAAAAAATCAAAAATATCCAAAATAAGGACCACCCTAATATATATATATATATATATATATATATATATATATATATATATCTCATTTATGTACAATGTTAGTTGGTTTATTTGCTTAACAATATTGCGTGCACTGCGTTACGTGCTCATTGGACAAAACTGCCCTTATATTTCCAGCTCGGAGGTCTATCTGCCCGTTTATACACACATATATAGTTTATATCCCAAGTCTTGGGATATCGGCAAACTCAATGTACATACGTAAACGTTATAGGTATGACTTTAGGGGGTAGCGATGAGCCAGCATCAATATAACGAGCCGTTATTGACCTTTTGGAGTTTTGGAAAAGTCGGTTAAAAAAAAAAAAAAAAAAAACGATAACGAACGAACAAACAAACAAATAAATAAATAAATGAATAAATCTAATAATCATCGAATCGTGAAATTGAACGCTGGCGATCAGTTTTGGTTTTTAATTTAATTTAATTTTCTTCTGGCTTCTTTTTTTTTTTTCTAATTTTTCAAATTAAGTTTTTATTGTTCTTTCTTTGGTTATTCATACGATATACAGTCGTTATACCGCGGGCGTAGTTACAGGGTGAAGTAATTGTATATATATACGAAATTCAATTGCCACGTCAAATTGAACGCGTGTTAATATTGTCCTGCGGTGAATTGAACGCTGTAGCTGTGTATTAGGTGTACCTTATAGTTTAACGACAAACAATTTAATGTGGTAATTATATACAATGTGTTTATGCTCAATTTGTTCTGCGTGTTCATATAGTATATATATATATATATATATATATATATACATATATACATATATTTAGATATCTATATATGTATATATGTATATAGGTATAGATATATGGCGTTAAATTATATACCTACCTATAATCTACCCTCCACGATGTATTAACTTATTTGTTCAAACAGTTCACGGCCGTAGTTTTTTGGAACTAAAATTTTCGGTTATATTATGTGATATACCTATATCATTATATTATCTGAATAACAATTAGTTGAAAGATCGGTATGAAAAGGAGTTGTTCAGCTGTTCCGATTAAAAAGCTATGAAATCATGCACATATATATTCTCAGTTTGGCCATTTATTCTCATATCTAAAACTTTAACATTTTTTTTTTTTTTTATCATTTTATCCTCAATTACCAATATTATTACATGATATAGCTGGTATATGTATATGATCATGATCGCGCGCGCTTGTCGTAGATAATTATTACGTTTTACGTGTATATATAGGTATATATATGTACGTCGTACATACATCATACGTGATATGTACGTACGTACGTCACTTATCGACATAAAAAAAGTTTCTGAGACTTATCATCATTTCATAGGCTCAGTGATACAAAACTACATAAGATATTATTATATAGCGTTATTAAAGTATATATATATATATATATATATATATATATGTATGTATATATGTATATAGGTTATAATGTATTGTGCCGTAGATATGTGTTTTATACGTAATTATAATTATTTATAATTTTTTTGTATCACGTATAATTATATGGTTTATAATAGAACGACTCAAGTTTTCAACAATAATGATATATACTATACCTATATGTACGCATGTATACCTATGTATGTATAATAATTAGGCTCTCCGAATCGCGTCGTTAAATTTATTATAATTGTAGAATTTTTTCTTTTTGAATCTGTTTTTGGGTTTTTTTTCTGCTCTTTCAGTTAATTATTGTGCAGAATCAGGATATGCATGTAAACGTTGATTTATTCTTTTTTTTTTTTTTTTTCGTTCTTTCCGTTTCTTTTGAACATCTTATATTGATTTCCGTCTGCCAAGGAACATTTTAGAAACTTGATAAATAAATTTTATTATTCTATGTATTCACCTAGTACCATACAATATATATTATTTATTTATTTATTTATTCATTTATTTATTTTATTCATTCATTTTTTTTTGGTTTTTGGTTTTTGTTCTCCTTCAAAATCAATCGAGCACCTAATTCTTAACGCTATATATAATATACGCACACTAGTTTTTTTTTCACGTATAATATATGTATTCAGTGGAATGAAGATTCATTGAAAAAAAAAAAAAAAAAAAAAAAACTTCAAGACAGGCTGAATTTGTTGAAAAATGTAAAAAAAAAAAAAAAAAAGGAAACAAAAAAATATATATATATATATATATATATATATATATATATATATATATATATATATATATATATATATATATATATATATATATATATATATATATATTATAATCATTGACCGTATCGTTGGTTCTTTGGTCGTTGTCTGGATGCGAATTAACCTGCCTCAATATTCGGGTGCATTTCGAAGTTCATTTCATTTTTTATTCATTTATTATATAATTTATCAATAATTATACGATTCCACGTTGCAAAATAATACAAAAAGGTTTCTTGTTCAGGATTTTTTTTTGTTGTTGTAATATAAAACGTAAGCCCTTAAGCTAATCATCTTTCTAAATCTACGAAATATTAATTAATTAATTAATTAATTAATTTATTTATTCCATAATTTATTTTCCCTCCTCTTTTCATCTTCTTCATTTTGTTCTCTTAATTATTTATTTATTCGTTATTTTATTTTTATTTTTTTAATCAACAACCTTTATATACTATATTTTATTCTGCAACCACTATGGTATTGTCAAATATTCATGCACTTCGGCTAAGCGCATTTGAAGCTTAAAAATTAGATAATCCTACTCCTCTCTTTCTTTTTTTTATTTCTTTTGCTGTCGTCACTAACTTTTTTTTTTTTTTTTTCCTTATTTAAAATTTTCTATCCTTTTTTCTTTTCACCCCCTTTTCTTCTCTCTCCAGAGTTTATAATATAGACATACACGTTATACGATACGTATATTATATATTATATTTATTTATAATACAAATATCGAGATTTACGTATATATTTCGATTTCTCACGTATGTATATACCCGTAATGAAGGTACAGCAGTATACATATATAATATATGGTATACGGTATACGGTCGGTATAGGTACATATACGTACCCCATGAGTACAACTATATTAATGAAAGTCCAAGCAGCGTCGTACTGCACGCGACCCTCTAACGAGAAGGGTTGTTATTATAACTTAACTAGTTATATCTATGCAAAGATCCATATCCCTCCTTCATACTTCGTTCAATTTTACAAAACTCGTTAAGTTTATTAATTGAAACCACAGACATTTGACTTTACATAAGTATCCATATAAGTATTATATGTCCTACGTATATAATTTGATACACGAGTTCTCTTTCTTCTTCCCACGATTAAATACAGTTACAACGTAAATTATAACAAAAAACAAAAAAATATACCCACAAAAATCAATCCTTATATCTTCGTTTATCGATAAGATACTTTTTCTTTTATATATCTAATCTATACCTCAGATGAAACCAAATCCTGTTCGTGTTAATAATTCCGCAGGCTCGTACTCGCTCACGTGATTACAATTTTATCAATTAATCCGTATTCTCTAGTCACCGGTCTCTAGTACGTAGTTTGTAGGTCGAGTGGTCGGTCAGTCAGTCAGTCAGTCAGTTGGTGGTTTGTTGGTCGTTGAATTTCTCGGACTGAGTTGCAATGGTCGACGGCTTTTGCCCTTAATTAATAGTTAACCAGTACCAAGCAAAACAAGGATTTGCGCTGGTTAGCCACCTGCTAAATCCTGTATATGTTTTTGTAGGTAGATTAGGGTGGTCCTTATTATGGGAATTTCTCAATTTTCTTCCACGATGGTCCCAAATCGGTTCAAAATGAATAAATTAAAAGAAAAAAAAAAATTCCTGTCAAATCGGAGCTCGATATTTTATTATCAATTTATTTCGAACCGATTTAGGACCATCGTGGAACAAAATTCGAAAATTCCCATAATGAGGGAATTCCACCCTAATCTACATACGTCTGACGTGTTTGCAGGTCACCTTAAAACCACCCCGCAGAAAGTGTCTACCCGAATTCACACACGGATTAGGAATTAGGGCGGTTTAAAAATGGGGAAAAAAATTCAGAAAATAAAATCTTGATCTATTAAGATTCATTAATCAGCGAGGTGCTTTGCCAGGTTCGAGTAATTCCTGTTTGTTTTCTTCCCCTTCTTTAGGGGGATTAAAAATGTTGGTAATTCGTGTTCGTCTGCGAGGGAAAATGACCGGCTTGCATGACCAGATTAATTGAGCTTTAATCGTATGTGATTAAAAACCGAAGTCCCGTGATATCTTATCGCATAAATCTTGTAGTTTTTTACCGCGATTTAATATTCCTTTATGAAAAAAACCGTGTGTGAATTCGCGCGCTGGTAATATTTTATAGAAAAAATTGATTAGTTTTTTTCTTTTCTTCTTCTTAGTTCGATAGAATCGATACGTATTTCCATACGTATAGAAATTATCATTATTTACATAATCGATCGCGTACGTTGCTCGTCGCAAGCAGATTTAGGTAATGATTGGTCCGGTCTTGGTTCGAATGGTGTTTTCAACGATTTCCACCTGCCCCAAGACTTCATCCTCGAGTCGATCGCGCGATCTTTGAATTTCGGGTTAATTTTTATCGTTAAAAATTGACGGGCATCCCCACCAGTTGCCGTTAAGTTCTCCGATCATTGAAAGCCGGATCAAATTCCAGCCTTCCAATTCTCTGTATCAAGTGACGTTGTTGTTTGGTCTGTAACCGAGGTTCTTTCGTTGTAGGAAAAGGTGGATCTCCCGAAACGTTGGTCTGTCAGTTTCGCTTCTCTGCCAGCACTCGCACATCAGCTCGTAAATTTCCTTAGGGCAGTTTTTCGGCAGGGGTAGAACGACGAACTGGAAAAGTTCGGACGGAGGGGGTAACCCATTGAACGACCTCTCGACACGATATCATCTTTAACTTTCGATCGATTTCTAGCTACGATTTTTTTTTATTATTTATATATTTTTCCCGATCATTAAGAGCCGCTCGTTTTTTTTTTTTTTTTCAAATTATTTTCGTTTCTTTTTTCGGTTTCTATACATAAGCTATGGGAAATTTTTCATTCAAATTTTCCACCCCCCCTTATAATATTATAGGGACTAAGAAGGTTTATGGCTTAATTAGATTTTGATTGTTTTAACGGGTCTTGTTTATCCACTCACCCTTCTCGCGTTATCCTGGTAGAAATGCGTGACGTTTTCGACAACTCGATGATCAGGTAATTCCTCGAAGGGTTGTTCTCTAGCGAAGGTGAGTACCTCCCAGAGGGTAACGGCAAAAGCCCAGACGTCGCTTTTCGAGGTATATTTCCCCTGGAGGAAGGATTTTCACCGAGTATTAATTAGCGTTGGTTCCCTTCGAGTATGGAATTTCCTCCCAAGCCCGAGTCATGCTTGACTCAAGCATCAACTTAGGGAATAATTCCGCTCGCCTACTTTCCCGAACTTTGGCCAATTAGTCGCGCGAGTTTGCGGCCGAGTTAACGAATTTATATATATTTAATAAGAAAAATTCTCAGGTCAGCTTTTCCGCGATCTTGATATATATAAAAAAAAAAAAAAAAACACCCTTGTTAACAAAACCGGAAGACGGTATTTTACTCCATAGGGATTCGAGCCATCGTCATCTACCAAAATCCAGTCTCGATTTTTTCCTCTCTCGTCTCGCGATGACGTACTTTTTTCCTTCTCTTTTTATTACTAAATTAGTGTCGAAACCTCGTTAACCTGACGTTTGGTGATAATTTAAAGCAATCGTGGAACCGCGTTATATTCCAGCCAGAAGTAAATGTGTTTCATTAGTACACCGTAATGGCGTTTTCGGATAAATAATGGGCAATAATGAAACATTAATGACCTAGTCAATTTGAAGCGGCTATGCAAATGTATGCTAAATGTTACGCGACGTTTTCGCGCTATACCTATATACATATACACGGTTAAACTATACATATACATTCATATTTTATAACAAAATTTCATATACATTTATAAATATACATGTACATATATATTATGTACAGTAAATAGGTATAGAAATCGGAAGTTAATTTTCAAAAAATTTACTTCACGTCGTCACACGAACTTGTTATATACCTATCCTCAAATTTTGTACCCTCCGTAATTTTTCCACCCCGATTATACCCGATCGTTACTAATAACATTCCACCACCCATCGCGATTTCTGGGTAAAACTTTGGACATCAATAAAATAAACATAACATGAATCAGCGATAACAATAACTAAAATATCCACCAAGAGTGAAACAATTTTGCAATATGTTATACCGACGAGCTTTCGGATTACTGAACATTGGTATTTTCGTACAAACGCGGAATGAAAACCCCCGATGTTTAACATCGATAGTATTTCAGGCCGGGTTGTACACGTATACCTATGTATAATGTACATACCTAGGTTGATCCTGATTTTCTAAAGTGCATTTAGCGATTTATCTAGCGAACAAAAATCGACGAATAAATATAAATAAACATATTCACCACAAGCATGGACTCCCAGGCCATCCAACGAATGGGCAAAGGCGGTCGTCCGTCGATTCGGAAATAGTCTGCAGCGTAGAGTCTTCGTCCTGGTCCCAAGTCGGATACCTTAATACCATGGCCTCGACTGACGAGACAATTTCTGTAATAAATTTGGTTTTTTTTTTTTTTTTTTTGGGAACGGAACTCACGGAGTCAGACGAACCTCCATACACGAAGGCTGGTTACATCCGCACAGCGAAAACTAGGCGTTGTTTACTGTTTGATTTTGTAATGAACTGATGATATTGCATAGGCGTGTAGCCCAGGGTATAGGCAGAGATTTGCTGGTTGAGCAGTTTCGCGTATTACCTTCATACACCGCGTTCTGTATATCGTGTATATGTGCGTATTGGCCTGACCACCGAGGTTACCGAATCAATATAAACCCTGTTTTACTGAACTAACAAAACAATTGGTAGGTATATGGATATTTGAAAATATCTATCTACCACCAGGATCTAGATTATATCGAATATTATACGTTCGTATGTATGAATTTCGGAGTATCTTTTCACCCGAATATCGAAACCGGAATAGTTTTTTTTTTTTTTTTCTCTGGTTCAATTTCTGATTAAATTTAAACATGTTACGTACTGATCAACGTTTCACCCCCGCGGTACTTCCCCAGCGGATAAAATACATCAGAGTTAAAACCACGGTATAGAATAATTTGATACGTATAATAGACGTATGTACGTATTTTTGGTACACAAACGGGTCGTTCGTCTCCCATCTATTATACCCGTATAACACACCATACATGGTTTATAAAATACGGTGGAGGTAGTCATATCGCTGAAAATTCGCTAACCTCCAGTGCTATGCAGGAAAACAATTTGCATAGAAAATTCCTGGAGGGTGTGCAGCGTTGTGCATTTATCGGCAAGGGAGTTGCACGCGAATAAGTAGGGATTTTATTATGAACAGAAAATAATAGTTACAACGTTGACTATGGGGAAAATTCATCCCTTCCATAACGTGGGCATGGTATAGCGATAATAGCGATACCCTGACTCCGCGGGCTGTTTGGCCTAAATTCGTTTCAATAAATCACAACAATTAATATCCTGCACTCGGGCGTTAATGTAGGCAGTATACCGAAGGGTATTATAATTAAGGTTTATGATTAGAGTTAATAATTCGAACACGTGCCTCCATTAAAGAGTAAATGGTGGCGTTTTGGCGCCATGTTGTCACGGCGTGTTGCGCTGCCGGCTATACTATACCAACCTAAAGCGCGGTCGCAACGCGGGATATTAGGTATAGGTATGGGTTTGGCATTGGCATAAGGGGGTTTGGAGCAAGGAATCAGCCAGGACGAACCTGGCCAGCACCTGGTCCTCCTAATCGGGTGGCGATAAAACAATGGACTACTCTAATAAAGCGATCCTGCCGTCAGCGCCTAAGCGGTATTTCTCCCTTTCCCCAATCTGCACTTTGAGTTAATCAACGCGCCACCGCGCGCGTTATTCCCTTGCCTCCCGAATTTACCATACCTTTGCGCTTTTCTCATTTTCCTGAATCGTAAATTATTTTTCGAAACTCCTTGTTACAACCTAGGTCGTCAAATTTTACGCGTTTGAAGACGCTCAACGAACTTATTAAAAATTGTACATGTATCGTGGCAATTTTTTGGCTGTCACTTACCTAGTGGCGAGATCTCTGTGAACGAAGTCCATCTCTTCGAGGTACTTCATACCGGATGCGATTTGCGTTGCCATGTACATCAGTGTACCAAAGCTGAAAAATACCGGATAACAAGAATCCCGTTCTGTTTCGATCCCCGTGTATCAAATTATTGCAATTTTCGAAACAAAAGCCCTTCGAGATGAACACGAATCTTTAATGTTAGCCAACATTGTGGAGAATCGCATGTATAGACTGTGTCACGGCGGAGCATTAATAAATCATAGAAGATTATACCGAATCCCATGCGCTTCGGACCGTTACGAAATGGACTTTGGTATACGAAGACGGTTAGAATTTGTTGTTCAATAATAAATAAGCTCCACAATTAGCGGGTGGTAAATTGGATTTACCTCAGCGTTTTGGCCGTGTGCACAGTCGAGGTTTCAGCTATATGGCTTTGCAGGTATTGATTCAGATCTCCGAATTCTCCGTATTCAAGGACTATGCACATCGGGTCATCCTCGAGACTGGCACCAAGTAATCGGGCTACGTTCCAGTCCGAAAGTCGTGCCAACCTTTTAGCTTCTTCTTGAAATTCTATCCTGCAATAACGTCGAACACATACCCATATCGTAATATGCTAACCGAAAACCCGATTCCTTACCCCATATGCGCGTGGAAGACATATCCATTATCCATATTCCAAAATTTTTACCGAGGAACTTTTATTCATTTGCCTCTTGAACATAGACCCGGTGAAAGTTTAAACTGAACACGGGCATATCGTTTCAAACTTATCAGATATTTTGTAGTTTGAGCCGAGTTATATGAATATTTGAAAAAGTCGTTCACGGTTTTGGAAGAGATGGAATCTATAATCTGTAGGGCAGCTCGCTGTTTGATAAGAATTTTCCGTAAGCCGATCAGGCGTTGAGCCTTGCTTAGATACCCGGGTCTCCGGTAGTATACCTGGTTGAGTATGCGATCATCTGGTTATATACGAACCTGAGAGTCTCAGAAGAACCGGGACGAAGGGATTTCACGACTACAAGGTCGCTCCTAGTGTTCCTGAAGACTTCATCGTAGCCGGGAAATCTGTCGACTTCGCATAGGTGGATTTCACCGAAAGCACCGTTACCGAGGTTTTCAACAATGCTCAGTCTTTCTCGAGGAAAATCGAATATACCGGCTTCTTCGTCCTCCTCTTCGGTCAGCATGTCCTCAGGACTGTAACTCGTCATGCTGCTAGAAGCCTTCGCACTTTGCGGAGGTGGCGTGCTCGGGGTTGGCGACGGGGGAAGAGGCGGTAAAGGACTCTGCAACAGAGAACGACCAGGGTCTCTATCCGCTAATTTTTCGAGTTTTAAGGGAGAAAAATTTTCCCCTGTTATTCATGCTGTTTTTTTTTCTTCTTTTCTTTCTATAAAAGTCGAAATAAAACCGCGGGAGATTCCATGTACGCAATTATACGGGTGGATCAATGCGGAGTGGAAAGTTTGCCGTTTTCTACAAAAGTATACATACCTAGGTACGCAGGTTTCTCATTAACAAACCTAGCCGCGCGCCTACTTTTAAATGAAAAATGTAGCCATATAACTTTTAGTGGGCTGAAGAGACTCGAGTTTCGTGATACCTAGGGGCGGTTGTTTCACCGAATCTCTAGTTACGTAGGTAGGTAGGTAGGTAGGAAGGTTGGAAGGTTGGAAGGTTGGAAGGTTGGAAGGTGGGTAGATATGTACGTACACACACAATACACGTAACATATACAACCGTGAGATATTTCGCAAACCGTGTGCGCGGGTGGGCGGGTGGTTGCAGGGTAGGGTAATAATATTATTTCGCGAAAGACAATTTTCCGAAACGGAATTAATTAGCAGCTAACCCGCATTGTTAGCGGCGCTAGTGGTGGGTACCTATTGCAACAGAAACTTCCGTGGTTAAGCCGGAATACTTGATTTAGGGTATCTACGTTACACCTAGACGTGGTATTATTTCAATTCTGACTACTACCCCAACCCACCCCTACCATACCACCAGCAACAAACACTCACACAAATTCATGCCGGGGTTACTGTTCCTCGCCAATCGAGGAATCCTGGAGGCTGATTCCAAAGTTTTAGTCAAAACTTTCTTCGTCCGCGGTTAATATTCTGTACATTTGTCATATTGGACTGTATATATCTGACCTATAACCTCCATCCACGATAATTCTATCTTCTGCAGTTACTTTGCATAGACGGAATGGCTCTAGTAGAATAACGAACCGCGACTCGTTCTCGTTATCTCTTTAGGATTTTTACTTTTTTGTTTCATTTTCATTTTTAATTTGCGGTTGCTAATGGCTCGACCAGCAACTGGAACGTGGAACTTCTAAGGGTGAACGAGAATACTTGATTTTAAATACATACGGGGATGAGATGATGTTTAAAAATTAACGACAGTCTCGAAACCCTGCTGCAGCGCTAGGAAATTATCGTTATCATATATTTATGCCCACCCCGCGTACACACATACACACACACAGACACAGCAATACACGGTGGAGTTTCTGCGTCTGATTTCAAAGTTTCAAAATATATCCTAACTAATAGGAGTTTGTGTATTTGTTACCGGGCCACCTGCCCTCTAACCTTATACACCCTAATTTTCCCTTTGCCATCCCATCTCCAGCTGTTCTCGTGTTAGAGATATCCTGGAGGGAGATGATGACTGTGCAACTTTCTACTCCATTAGAATTGTTTTTTTATATTTATTTTTCCCTTTCTCCTGGCGGGTCATGGCGCGGATTCCTTCGTGCTTCTCAACGCGAATGAGAAAACCTTACTCAAAAAAAAAAAAAAAAAAAAATAGGTGCCGGTAAAACTTTTTTATTTTTCAGACATTCGGTCGGTTAGAAGTGCGGAATTTTTTTCCAACAAGGGTATGTTAAATTCGGTGGTCAAAGAACCAAAAATAACTATGTTCCCTTTCGGAGGAGGCACAGGAATTCCCAGAGTCACTGGTCTTCAATAAAGTTCGACGGTCAAACTTACCTTGCAAATCTCCGTACTGGCGTAGTATTTCTCTGGGGGAGGTGGTATGGGCGGTGGATTCGACTGGTATTCCTGAACCGGTGGAATTGGTCTTGTGATATTGATGCCAGAGTTCTGCAGCAAGAGCGGGATTACCGGCTGCTGGACTTCGGTGGGTCCTTCTGCAGTTTGTCCATGTTGGATTTACTCAAAATTTACATTCCCTTGATCTCGGAGTACGTATTACTCTACAAGCTATATACTTATGCAGTAGATGAACACGTTTTTATAAAATATTTATTCTCCCTTCTCGTCTACAAGATAAACGAGTAAAATCGAGCCAATATTTTTCTTTCTTTCGTTCAGGTTAAGGGAAACAAGATTTTTTTTTTAATCTCTCGTGTACAAAGAATAGATATTCCGTTATAGGTATATACGGTGTACCAAAAATCACTCAAGGTACGTACACTACATTCATTTTTCTTCCAAGATAAAAAGACATTCGGAAAAAAAACGAAAGTGTCCTGCAGTCCAGATATGGTCTGTCATCTTTTGTCCGGTTTTCTCGCGAAAATCAAGAAAAGGAAGGACGCTTCTGCGGTCCGTCGAGATATTCTTTGTTCGCGGGCAATTCGCGGCTATTTCAAGCGGGAAATCGAATTGCTAGAACCGAATAGCAACTGAAGTTGATAAAACTGTTTTTTTTTCTTATCTTCTTTTTTTTTTATGAAAAAATGAAATCAACCCATGTCAAAATTTAACGAATCCAAGTACTCCCCGGGCTGCTAAGAAGTTACCACTAGCGTCCACGCTCCATGGACGCAATAAAAAATTTCAAATAATCACAAAAAACCACTAACCGGGATTATAATCAGCGCAGGTCTTCCTGGGCTGGGATGCGTTCGTGTATATCGTCGGATGATACTGTGGCGGAAGTGGAGGACAGATCGGACCCTTGTCTTCCGTAGTTTCCGTGCGTTGTGGATCCTCGACCGAAACCTGAGCGAGGAAACGGTTTAGCACTAGTTTCCTTCGTTAGAGGAAAAGGCGCCATATCCATTCGCAAATTAATACAGAAATTATTTAGGATATCGTTCGTTAGACAGAGTTTCTGCACTCGAAAGTAAAGACCTTGAATCGATTTCTTAAAGGGCTCGCGATCATTTTTCTCCTCGTGGCACGGCGGCGATATAGGATCTCTTCACATTGAATTCGTTATGCTCGTTTGGCGTTATAAAAATGTGTGATAAAATCCAGAACAGCTATAAAAGTTCGTTTATTGGTCGACACGAAGGGTGATCATTGAGGGTAAATAGGAGCCTGTATAGGTACCTACCTACGGGTGTGAGAAAGAGCCCGGTCTTTATCTAACAACATTCTGAAAGACGGGTACGTTTTATAGTTCTCCCAAGTAGAAAGGTGTAGCCGAGCGTCAGACGAGGGAGGCCTCGATCAACCGCTCCAGCTCTTAGGAAATTAACATTTTTATAACAAACAATTTGTGAGTTACAACGAACGATAAGACCCCCGTCGACGCGATGCGATGCGAAGCGACGCCTACGCTATACGCCAGCTATCATCCCGGTAAAAGACGGCGTCGCTATCCCAGAGGTTATGATATTACTACACCCATTGATTTTTGTGTTAGCTACTACCACTACTACAACGCGACAACCAGGGTATGCTTCAGGGATGGGGTAGTGGTGGTGTTAATTTCCGTTTAGGGCGCGTTAGCGGGGGGACAAAACTGGAGGGGGTAAGAGGGGGGGCGCCGAGATGCTGCAGCCCGTTAAGATAAGATAACCACTTAGCCATCAGGATTCTACACTGTCCCCCCATCCCGTCCCCCCGACCCCCATCCACAGTT
The DNA here is from genome assembly GCA_949628255.1 of Macrophya alboannulata. Lineage (NCBI taxonomy): Eukaryota > Metazoa > Arthropoda > Insecta > Hymenoptera > Tenthredinidae > Macrophya > Macrophya alboannulata. Next base: position 44,019,069 of record OX451207.1, read on the forward strand.
ATATACACGGTTACCCCCGAACCTCGAGAACTCTTCATGGTCGGGGTCTTCCTCCTCTTCATGGTTGTTGGCAAAGTCGTATCTTTCGGAAGCAAATGCTAACCGCAATAGAATTGAGCGTCCGAGATTAAAGTTTGCGCACGCTCTGGATATTTCCCGTATACCTATACGTACCCCCTACGTATAGATATGGGACATGGACACAGACATACGTAAATTGTATCCCCGTGTATGTACGGGCACGGTACCATTCTCTACGTGTGCTTAACCAAATCTGCAGAACATTATGTTTACACATCGTCCGATTACGAGTCTGCTTTTGCCACCCTTACGACACACGTGATATGCGAATATTGTACGAGGGGTGATGTGGGTATAGGTGCGTTTATACTCGTGTGTGAGATGTATATGTAATATTTTGATCGAACTTGCACTGCAAGCTCTTCGGGGATTATCTAGGACATTGTAGTTTTGTTTCTCATCGTTGGTTTATGACTGTACAGAAAAAAAATGAAATTCTGTTTTTCTCCTATTACTAATTCACGAGGCAAATGAACCTGACTCTCGGTACAGACGCCATTCCGAAGTTTGAGAATGAGGGAAAAACTTGCGACTCGGGAATTGGACGGTCTGCAGATTGAAACAAAGCACCGTTGCAGGAAGAAGTCGCAATGAATGTGACAAAAAAATAAAAAGTAATGAAAAAGGGAAACGAACAAACCAAAAAAAAAAACAAAATACAAAGTAGAAGAATAACTTGCTTCAGCAATTTTTTATCAAATTAAGGATTACTTCATCCCTGCAGTATACGGCTACAGGCTGACACTATTTTTCTCGGTAAATAAAATTCAGCTCCGCGATGGTTTGTATATTCGGACAGTTTTCCACTATCTATTTTGCTCCCTCGATTTTCATGGGGAATGAGAAACAGGGACTTAGTTGTTAGATAGGGAGCGACTATAAGACAGCCAAGACGGGGTAGCAGGTGGCTAATGCGCCACGAGGAGGAACTAAAAAGAGAAGATTGGGGAGCAAGAGGAGAAGAGTTGAGACCCAATGACTGATGGCGATAGCGCACGTCGTTCGCGACACTACGCCTGTCTCGGGAATTCTTCCCTTATTCCCTTATATACTTTCATTCTCGCGTATTTAACATCCCCCCCTTTTTCCCCCTTTTCCGACCCCTCTCGTCGTTGTAGCCTTGCCGCACCGCGACCACGGCTAATTAAGCAGAGTCAGCCCGGTCCGTGCGGTGAAACCCAATAAAAAGTTTTCAACAGGAATAATATTGCATTGAATGGTGCTTATCAAGACTGCAGGGCGGGGGCGGGTAGGCTAAATTTTCGCCCCTTCACACGGGGTTGGAAAGAATTTATAAATTCGTATTTTAAAGAGGGGTGATATAAAAGTGTGCAGGGAATTAGTAGAGGCGAGTGTATTAGAGCTTTTCTTATACATATTTCAAGGGGGTACGGGGGGAGTATCGAAACTTTGAAACATCGATTTTTTTTTTTTTTTTTCAATCTCGATTCTGAAAGCTTCATCTTTTACGAAAAGGGGACGCAGGAAGCTGCAACCGAAAATAGAAGAAAAAAAAAGGAAAAGGACGAACGAGATTTCGCAAGAGGTTTGGAAATTTTTCAAGTCACTTCAAGTCAGAATAACTTTCATGATTTTTGAATATATCGACAGCTGTTTTGTTTTTTTGTTTTCAAAATTTTAGTGATAACGGATACAATAAACTGCACGAAATAGGGATTCGATGATTATTTTATTTCTAAGTAATCGAATCTGAGCAAAAATCGATTTTTTGAAATTCCAATAGTCCCGTACCACCCCCCGTAAACGTTGACGAGAGAGAAATTGTTCGACAAATTTTTACGACGGTGACCATTCGACTTTTTGTATTACAGTATACCTATACTCGTTCCAAAAACTCATCCCGAAAATCGTACAACGAAGCGGGTGGGTTTCTCATTAGTAGAAAAGGGCGAAGTATAAGGGTCGAGTAAAGTCCTGTATTTTCGTTGAACATTAATCACTAAGAGTGACCGCGACAATTAAACCTTTGAATAAATCTTACCTTCAACTCTGGGTGCTGTTCGTTTTGGTCATAGAAAGTCGGCGGTGAAAGGGTCGCCTTTAACCTTTGATTCCGGTAAAATATGAAGGTGATTGCTGCCAGCAACATCACGATTACAGTCGTCAGGATCCCGATCACCAGACCGATCAACTGTCTCGATTCAGCCGGCTCCTTGCTTTTGTCAGGAACTGTTACCGTCACAGGGTGGTATTCAGATTTTCCAAAAGAAGAAAAAAAAAAAAAACGGAAAAAAAAGGGAACAACAAAAAAAATTAAACTAGAAGACGTATGCTCAACACGATTTCGTCCGACTTACAGATATTGTCACTCCTGGTACCGTCGTTGTTATTGAAAGTAGCTTTGACTTCGTCCCTCTGAAGTGGACCCTCGTTATTCTGATACGGACTGCCAGTAGCTCCTGGCACAATGGTGGTCCTGTTTTTACCCTCCTCGTCGTCGGTGTTGTTCCATTCAGAAATCACTGCAGGTATACAAAAGAGAATTCATTCTGAACGTCTGAGAATACCTCCTCAGACCAACGTCCATATAGGTAGGTACATACAAGGTAGGTATATAGATATTGCAAGAAAGCTATTGACCCTTTGACTCTCCGGCTCTGGCTCTGGCTCCGGCTCGTTTAGATGAATCAATCGCGATACTTCGATCCCGTTTCTATACCTTATACCTACCAAGCATACATGTAGCTATAAACATAGGTTACCACGTCCAAAACACCGTTTCGGGAAAAGGTTTAAGCCCCCGCGCCAGTGTTTTGGCAGGTAGAAGTGGTTCGTACGTTGGCAGTTTGTTACATTGTCAATGTATGCGTGTATATGTGTACACATGTATATATATCGCGTGTATATCGAAGGTGGGTTTTCTCGGTGTATCGGAATCTAGTGTTTTCTTATCGATGACGCGGTTCAGTGGAGCATTTGAGCGGCAAGGGTGAGGCAAGAGGGTGGAGAAGAGGTACTCTGGCGGCGACAGTCACCTTACAACCGTAAAGCCAACCGTAAGAGTCAAGAATGATTAATGGGAGAGTAGTCCGCCTAGCCCGAGCCAGTCAACAAGTCAACTTTTATGCGGAGAAAACTTTTCCGGAATTAACTGCTAAGAGACATCGATTATCTTAGAGATAGAAAAACCTCCGCTAATACGCGGTTCTAGAACGAATTATATACTTTCGATTCATCCATAGATCGAGGCAGTCGACGACGTCGCTGCATGGTTGAGAGGCGTCGTCTTGACTACTCGGCGGATGTTTGTTAACTTACCTGTTTTTTTTTTTCTGTTTTTTTTTTTCACTCGCTACTGACAAGCCGGGATCAATATCTATTGAAATAGAAATGTGGTGGAAGAAAAAGAGAGAGAAAAAAAAAAAAAAGAAGATGCCGTTCACAAATTACTTGCGATTCATTCGCGGAGCGTATTGAAAACTTGTTTGCGTTCAACTGTAAAAGAAAACGAGAGAATAGGTTGAACGAACCGGGTGCCTTTTCATAGGCAGAGGAAATGAAACGTTCCTCTCGGATATACTTCGGCTGAGAGTGAGAGAGAGAGAGAGAGAGAGAGAGAGTTAGAGGGGTGAAGAGAAGAAAAAGAAAATAAAGAAGGGAGAAAACGAGGAGAAAAAAAAATACTAAACAAAATATGGGAATTGAAGAATCTTGATCAAGCATTGTTCGATGAAAAGTATAGTCCATTGCGAAAACAGAATCGTCACTAACCTGATTCGAATACAACTTCACTCAGCATGATCCATCGGGCAGCAAAATAAAGCTGCAGTTTAAGGTACCGGCCAGCACGTGAGTGGAGCTTTATTGTGACGTCACGTGCCTGTTCTAATACGAGATCTGGCATGTAAGAGAAGTGAACCGGTTCTCCATTAAACTGATTTCCGTTACCCGCACCGCTGAGGTAGACTTTGGCGTGAGAAAATACCTGTGAGACATAAGGAACAGAAAAAAAAAACAAAAAAAATGGACATCTGCAGGACTGTTTCGTACTATTTAATTAAAAAGTCAGGGAGTTAAACGAAACCCGTTAAGTTGTAAAGTTTTAGATCGTATTTTAAAGTGACCTTTTTCCTTTCTTTTTTTGTCACTTTCATTCACTTTTTTTCACGTTTATAATTACCTGTACATCCTTAGTGAAGAGATTGTTTGTGTGAAGATGCATCGCTGTAAAGTTTCTAGCGTAATCGAATTCGAATGTGATTTCAACCGGACGACCAATCATATTGGGGGTATCGTTCCTCCATCCTACCCATTCGTATCCTTGAAAAGATATATACCAAATATCAATTAAGGAGTAATTAAAAAAAAAAAAAAAAAAGCAGACAGAGTTACCGAAGTTCAAGTTTTATTGGATAAAAACAAAAAAAGGAAACAAAAAAAAAGGGAGCAAAAAAAAAGCAAGCGCAAAAGAAACAAGTTGATAAAGCTCGTTATTAGCGAATGCCATATTTCCAATATACGTATACGGTAAATACATAGGGTGACCCATTTTGACCGACTATTTTTTGATTTTTCTTTCGTGTAAAAAAAATTGCCACCACGACGAGGAAAAAAATTTGAAGAAAAAAAAAAAAAATAATACGATTTCTGACCGTGTTTGGAAGTTTTCAAAACTCGTAAACGACCCCTAAAAATTTTGTTAATTGATCCAGAATTTGAGGAGGGCTCGACAAATGCAAAAAACTTACCAAATTTTCACAGGAGACTCAGAATCAAAAAAATAGTCGGTCAGAATGGGTCCACCCTAAACTAAACGTCATATACATGATACGTATAGTTATAAATATACATTTATATTCGCTGTAATTTCGGGTGCCACAGATCGCGTGATTAAAATAAAAGTGAAGTAGTACTCGTTATAGCTGTATGATGAAATAAGTCAAACTGTTATTTGATAAGTAATCTGAAATAAATCTTTTTACCCGTGGCTCACGAATGCAGGTATAGGTATAGGTGTATATATATAAGATATATAATATTGCCAAGTCGGATAAAGGTGGGTTTGGGGGGTGGATAGAAACTCGCGGAGTAGTATATTGAAGATAAATAAAAGAGCTCAAAGATATACAGTCGACGTTATTGCAAGACATTCGCCATTAGAACTATCCGGTGTCCCGGTAAGTGTCTGGATGGAAAATGGCACCGTGATACTGTCCACATATGTAGGTCATCATCGATTTATACTTCGCTTTTAAGGTAATATTTCGGTTATACTTCAACGGTATAATTTCCATCGTATTACCTATATTCTGACATCGGTATTCCATACGTGGGATGAAGTTTATTTCCTGATAATAAAATCGATTCGATTACCGGCAGTAAATTTACCTTTTTTTAGAAAATTACTTATTCGACTTTAGAAACTGATCCATCATCCCTCTTCACGGTCTAGATGCGCTTACCAAACAGGTGGTAAACCAAAGTTCCATTTACCAAAGGTTTGCTCTTCGGGTACCACTGACGTCTATGCGGCTACACAAACCCATCCCTTAAACCCCATTCCCATTCCTCTTTGCACCACCGACCTCCCAACAATATCTCTACTGTCCCCACGCCGCGCTGCTACGTCCTGAACTATCCGCTTTCATACACATACCCAATATCATCCCCTCGGGTAAATAGTTTCCAGTTTTGGGTTGCCTCTTGGAATGCTTCCTCGACGCTATGTAAAGGCACGTTTAAATCAACCCCTCGGGCACATTCGCCCTATAGCTCAACTGCAACCACCGCGACCATTTCCGAAGATGATGGTTTCAAAATTTGACGGGGTACAATATTTCGAGATTTTGGAGAAAGAGAACAGAATCATCTAATCGTTACGAATTTTTGTATCGCGTGTATCGATAAATCGCGATTCTTCAGCTCGATAATTTACCCCCTTAAACAATTGCCAATGGATATCCAGCCGTTGAAATCCTCCCCCACAGAATTTCCACTTGGTGGTACGATCGAAGGCGCGAATTTGCCCCCTTTCGTTTCGCCTGTAACCCGAGGGCAAGCCTCGAACCACTCGTTGCGTTGAGGCGAATACCTATCGGCGCGTAATCGCTTTATTCCAACCAAAGTTGAGCTTTCACCCCTGGTGTTCGTTCATTCGTACGTACGTTCGTTCGTTCGTTCGTTCGTTCGTTTGGGCCTGGCGACGTAGCCGCTGCCCTCTGCCCAGCAAATGGAAAAGTTTGGCAATTTCGTTTGACGAGAAACGAACGGGAGGAACGAGGGCTGGGCAGCGTTTGAAAGAGAGAATTTTCAATAATGCATTTAACTACCCCAGGTTGTACTTTGTTTTTATTTTTTTATTTTTTGTCGCCTGTGCCGCGTTCAAAATCGTTTCTTCGTCCGGTCCTTTGCTTTTTGTTTCTCAAAATTAACGCCAAAGATTTTTAATCATTCCAGAGTTATGAATCGAGGATCGTATATGCGGTGGACATGTTTAAGGAACTGTGAACGTTATAGATAACCGATGAGGGATCATCGATGCGAAAAAGGATCGCGGTAGCTCGACGAAACGGTATATAAGCTGTCTCCGGGACATTGAAAGGCAAAAATGGAAAATTACGCATACACGTAATAGAAAGACATAAATTTGTAGAGAACGGGTAAACAGCAGCCCGCCCAAAGTACCTCGCGGCCTAGCTTGCGGTTCAATATAAATGTAAATCCGAACAGATTCAAATGTAGCAAAGCCTTCTCCCGCTCCTCCAAGTCTCAGCCGACCGTTCGCATGGGTCTGCGGTCCAAGCTCCGGCTTCCTCCCTTTTACATACCCATATATATATAGATATAAATATATATATATGTATGCTACGTGTATATATACACACAGATGTATGTACATGTATACACTACTTTGTCTCATCGCTCTCCACTGTCTCTTCCAATTTTCTTCCCTCCCCGCAAGCTTCGTCCTTTTCGTCTGGGAGCACGCCAGAGAGCTTGGTATCGAGGTAAGCTGATTGAAATTTTTTCTCCTCCTTTCCGTTATTCTTGTTTTATTTCTTTCTATTTTTTTTTTTTTTTTTTTCTTCATCGTCACATTTTTATCCCAGGATTTGACGAACGTCACTCTTTCGTCCGGTAAGGGTGTTTTCGTTTAGTTTTGGGACGAGAAAATCACTATATAGGTGAGAGAATAGACCCTCGCTGAGCCAGTTATCCGGAGGACCGATCTTATCGGCTTTGTTCTGCCACGTGATACTAACAACATTTCGAAACACTGAATTTCCTACCAACCTCGTCGACACGTACAATGGAGACCCCAGAAAATTTTTATGTCGGTACTCAATCTCCGTTATAAAAAGGACAAAACTGCTTAGTTTTTCACTTCTTCTTACTCCTCGTCATCTTTCTGCGATGAGACGATTAAAATTGATTTTCGCTATTATCAACTTCGGTATCCGAAAAATTCGTAAAAAGAAAGCGAAATGATAGAAACCGCAATTTACAGGATTTAGCATTCAAACGATGGGCTCAGAAAAAATTTGCGATATCTGATTTTTTATACAAAAAATTATGACGTAGATTCAAATTTATTGGAAAAGAGATTTTTCGAAGATTTCGTATGAAATGAAAATTCACGTTTAACACTTGCGATTAGCACTTTAGGTTTCGCGCATAGGCGACCCTCTGAGAATCTGGATACTGGCAGATATATCTCGTAGGTAATACCTATACTACAGTAAAACGAGGCAGGGCGAGGTTTTAATTAGGTACAACCTGGCGTTATGTCGGGCAATCACTTTACCCGGGTAGACCAGTAAAGTTGTTAAGACGTTTTCGAGGCGCCTTGCGCGGCTTAGGGAACGATTAATGAAATTTCATCTCCCGCGTGAAATCGTAGCGGAAATTGAACCTCGTACTTTTGGTTGAACGCACCGCGAGATGTTTAAAGTCGAAGTTGTATCGTGCCTTCCCTCACAAGGCTTCAAGAAGAAGAAAAAAGGAGTTCAAAAGTATATATGAGATTCTAGTTCCCACAGTAACCGCAACTAAAACTCTATTCCTACCGGTAGATTAAAAATTGATTCTTGGACCGCGGGTCGAGCTGAGACAATACAAACTGAAACTTGAGAGATGATTATCTCAGCTTCCGCACGTTTTGACGCTAATTGGATCTTTTGTTCCTCCATCTACGTCCCGTCATCCCATTGCCTACAACTGAATGAGTTTACCCTCGGTCACCATTCGGCTTCTATTCTCCTTATGGTCTTTGGCAATAGAGCGAGCTTGCCTGCCTGCCTGCCTGCCTGCCTGAGTGACTGACTGTCTGACTGCCAAGAGTGATACGTACCCTTTAATAAACTATTTCGTCGTTGTCTAGTAGCCCTGATCTATGCCGTCTAGAGGATTTTTTTTATGAAGGTGGATTTTTACGGCAAAGAATAAGAATAAGAATAAGAAGAAAATGCCACTAGCCGGGGTAGGCTGCTGGGAAATGATCCGTTAAAAAAATAAAAGAAAAAATAAAGATAAAAAGGAGAAACAGGAAAATTCATTCTACCCCTGCAGTCGTTAAGTCGGGCTTTACTAAAAATAATCAACGCTGGCTTACCCTTGCCATTTCCACTGACGTCCAGACGAAAGTTGTCGGCTCCCTTCCGACCGTCAACCAGCTGGCCTAGCCCCCTTGAGAGGTGACCACCCTCCTCACGACCATCGTATGTTCTGTCGGTGAGGTCCACCTCGGATCCTCGTTGAATTCCTTGGGGCATGGAATAGGAGACGAGACCCTCTGACGACAGGAAAGAACGTAACCACAAATGTTAACCACCTTCAAACCCCCGTGATTATATTATTTATTTTTATCGTTACCGTGTGCTCGTATAGGGTAACGTATGTAGTACAAAATACATGAATATGTGGTTTAAATATTCGTTCTTAAAATTATGTATACGCCCGCTCCATGTCATTAGCGTTAATCTCTGCGGGAGCAGCGAGTGAATTATTTTAGTTTGTTCCGCGAAAAGGGGTAGCAAAAATAAAAAAAGAAACAAAATTACAAGGAAGAGAAAAAAAAAAGAAGAGAAAAATTTGCAAAAAAACAAAAAAGGCACAAAGGGAAAAAGGGTAAAGGGAAAAGGTGAAAAAGCCCGGTGGAGAAATGCTAAAAAGAAAGTCTTTCGTAATAATTAACTTTCGTACGGGTCATTGTTACGTATGCACGCCCGTGTCCTCGCGTATAATTATATATATTCTGTTGCTACACATATAGGTATACATATATACTATATATATATATATATATATATACTATGTACTATATGTATATACCAAGGCAGGCAGCACTCCGGGGTAGGATGTGCGCGCGGCAGATGGCCGAGTACAAGGTATATAGCTATTTGGTTGGCCGTTTCGGATTGGATTAATGCAGACACAGCTGTGCTTTTGCCGGTGATCATAAATCCAAGTTAATCTCAGATAGAGGGCTGGGGGTAGTCCTCCACTAGACGTTCGCCATCTTTTCTATCTTCTCTTTATACCTCCCTTATAGTATATAATATATATTCGAATTGGGAGGATAGGAAACGCGACAAGTAAATGAACGGGGTCCGGCTCAATGATTCGTAAAATAAGATGATAGTTATACGACGCGGTAAGTTAACAAGAACAAGGGAAAAAAGCAGAAGAAAAAAAAAGAAGAAAAAAAAAAAAACAGCTAACATTATCCGATAAATGGATATACATTATTCTTCTTAAACGGAGTTGTGCGTGCGGCAAAAGCAGCTGGTACGAGGTATATACCTATATGAGGTAAATTGTACGTAGCGGTATACTACATTGATCGAAAATTGAAATATCTTCAACATCCCCCATCCCAGTTCCCGTTCCCGTTCCCGTACTATACTCGGTTCTTCTCCGCCTTTTCTACCGATAGCAAATACCGCGGCAGCAGAAGCACCGGCTCTCTTCCCCCCATACGCTGAACGATATCTAAATCTCTGGATATATAAAGATTTATCCCTTAGGAGTAATATTTGTTGCGTTTGGGGAGCCGGGATTGAAGATAGGAAAATAGTGTCTTTAAATTTCACTTACCGAGCCAGGGACAGCCGTAAAGTTCAACTCGCATACAGACAATCCTCATGTGAGAGGTATAGGGGATGAACCGTATTCTTGTTGCTACTATCGGCGGGTCGAACGTTTGCTCCTTCTCTGTGTACGGATTGTTGTTTCCGACGAGTAGCTGAAATCAGAGTGACGGATCTGCACGGTTAAATTGATCGACGAGATGCTCCAGACGGGGGATATATACTCGACGCTTTTTAAACTTTTTCAAACTTCATCACCGATCTATCCAAATCCCGGTCATTTTCGAATGGCGTTTCTATTCCAAATGGACCGAACTTTAATTCCGGGATGTCGGAGGGTCGAGTATTAATTTTCTATCAATCAGCCCATCTGACTATGTATTATTCCATGTATAAGGGTATATAACCGCGAGTAAATGAAAATTGTAAGAAAATGATGAAATTTAATGAGCTTTCGCGGTTCGTACTCTTGGAGTTATTCGAAAACTCGGGGCTTAGGCTGCATTCTCTCTCTATCTTCTGGTCTCTAATTTTCGAACGAGCTCGTTGTGGCCGAGAATAAAGCGTATATATACCCGGGCGAGGGCGAAATCCCTTACCCTTATACCCAACGCGTAATCGTGAGCGGTCACAAATCCTCTCCACGAATTATTAAATACGTAAGGGATGATCCGTCAGGCATCACTTCCACTTCCAACCGAGCAGGGTTCTTACTTAAGTTGACGAGGTTCGTTTACGACCACCTAGTTCGAACTCTCGCTATACCCTGCAAGCTCGGATGTATATAGGTATATAATGTATACGTCCAGGTGTGTCTTTTCCTACGACCACCATCGCATTCCTCGAACATTTCAAGGTATTAGCAATGATTTATACCATGTTGTGGTTAGAATATACGAGCGGCCACGCAACTCCATCAATTATTTCTAAATGAATCTCTCCGCAATCACTGCACCATTAAATCTTGACGAGACGGTATCCCGGATAAGAAGAAGAAGAAGAAGAAGTAGAAGAAAGAAGAAGAGGAAGAAAAAGAAGCAGGTAATCTCTCACTTTTTACGTTTAGAATCCGACTATTACTGCTGACCACCATCCGAGTCTTCCTCCATGGCGAAATAAAAAATTCGAGCTTTTTCATCGGTATAAATCTGACGAATGACGCGAGCCTCGAATAATCTCTTATATCCTGTAAACAGGGGTTCGAACTTTTTGGTCATTTTCAGACTCCTGCTACAGTCTCTTTGCTTTTCTTTATTTAACAATCGTTGCTCTGTTTCTTTTTTTCTCTTTCCCCGGAGCTTTTATCTCGGTCGTTGAGAGAAGAAGCGCGTCAGAATCACAGGGACGCGATGGGGGTATAAAACGAGTCTATGTACGCAGATATAGGTATACCCAGAGAGCCGAGGGTGGACATTGCAGGACGCAAATGAAACGACGTGTCTTTTGAAATAGATATACCTGCAACCGTTATGTATATCTGCAAAGAGAACATGTTCATGCAACTGCTACAGCTCTGGTGTCAGGGTGACGTGTACTACGTGGCTGTCGCAATATGGTCTAGCCCATGGCCCATGGTAGGATAGGGCGTACCTCTACTGCAGGAACCACCGAGCCCCTGGAGCAACGCGCGTACGCGATAGGAATAATTAATACTCTCATAAACAAGGACGCGTACCGGCCGCGCGATATCCTTTGCCCGTGTAGACGTACACATACCCACACGTATAGAGGTATAACTACACCAGAAATTGATCCGCTTAGTTTAAGAGAGGTAGTACAATTCTTTTGTTTAATTTGCGGGATATGTAAAATGCCTACGTATGGGGCATTCCGTGGCAAGACTGCCATCCTGAGACCCTGGCAATTTTACATTTCTTTCGTATTTTATTATATGGAGAGCCTCCAGCTCAGAAGATGACCAAAAAAAGTAAAAATTAAAAAATTAATTAAGGTATCCTAAAAACGCACTTTTTCCAACTACGTTCCGCGAAATTTAATTTTCGTTCTGCTTCTGAAGTTGTTTTTTTTCATTTTTTGGTTTCTCTGTAAGCTCGCTTCTTACTCTTCGTACTTGGTTAGTTTAGAATTCGTTCTTGACACCGAGTCGTCAAATGATAAATGCGTAAAGGCGTCTCGTCTCCTCTCGTCGTGTCGAGCTTTTCTTAACGGTAAGAAAGCTCTTTGCTTTCTATATCTCCTCAGTGTAAGGGTTTGTTCTACGCCGCTTGTATTCTCTACTTTAAAGTGACGCTGGTGGAGGATTTTAAAGTAGTCTAGTCATATTTTTTCTCTCTCTTTTCGTTCACCCGAAATATCAATATATCTTTCAATATTCAACTTCAAAAACTTTTATCAAAAAACTGTTTTTCAACTCGGTTCAGGTTACCCGAAATTCGACTCACGCGATCTCAACACGAGTACAAATCTTTCAATTAAATTCTATTCCCCGTTTCAGAACGAATGCTATACCCACGAGTAAACTCGCCGAGGTACACCCTCGACCACCAAGACCGCTGTGGCAAGTACTCCACTAAATTTACGTACACATGTATTTCGATGTAGTAGGTACATACATACATGTATAATCTAATAAACGTACATACATATATATAGGTATGTATATATATATTCCTGTGTACTGTAAGAGCAAGAGATTGGATTGGACCTCAAGATTGGACCGTCCTGCAAGAGTCATATGCGGGAGGGTGAGATGCACGCGACCATTCCACAGCCACCCCTTTCCTCCGACCTGCACCTCTTTGTTTATTTCCGTTATATTCACGCGGGAATTATTACCTCAACCGCAGGTTTTTACTTCTATTTTTACCATTTATTATTTTTTGTTTTTTTGGGTGCTGTATGCGGTGTTGCGTGTTCGTCCATTTGGATAATTAATTAACACGCGTACCATATAATTATAATTATAATTATAATTATGTGATGATGAGAATTATTATTTATAAAACAGAGAATTATAATTAGCAATTAGTCCCACCTTGTTTATTAAGTGGGTATAATATGTATACCCCATGTTCCATCCCCCGCCATGGAACTAAGAAATTACAGTTTTATGTATAAATTTATTTATGCAACAAAAAAAACGAAAAAAAAAAAATTGATTGAAGGCAAAAACTTCTCGTCTCTGAAACTTTTTATCTGCCACGAAATTGTAAGTACTGAAATAAAAACATGGAAAGTCTGGATATCTCTTTGAAAGACTTGTGTATAGACAGAAAAATTTTTCATTTATAAGTTTTCTGTTTTTTTTTTTTTTTGGTTATTTTTCAATTGAAAAAAAAAAAAAAACAGAAATATGTATCAATCGCGAGTTTTCACCCTTATTCATTTCTTTCTCACAAATGAATGAAAAGAAAAATATAAGGTTGTATTTTTTTGTTCCGAGAGGGATGGTAGGGCATCCCAACCCTTGCTTTCACTTTTTTGGAGCTACATTCTATCCGAGCTTTTTTTTTTTAGAGCGAAAAAGCTCCCGTTTCTCGTGTCGTTTAAAACTACATACATGAATAAAAATCGGTATATTACATACTCATTACATACTCGCACGTATATAAATTATTTACGGTGTACATAATTCATTGAACTTAGTTTTATCAACGAGATATATAAATTTACGTGCATTTCGATTTTTAATCTCGTTAATTACCATCTTCATGAAGTGACGTTATAAGTTTAATTTTAAGAATGTGTATATATATACATGTGTATGTATATGGATGTATATATAAGCGAGTTGCCTTCGTGCCAGTGACAAGACACGTATATTATATATGACGAGGGGTTTTACACAGGCAGAGTTCGGTGTCACGTGCCACACTACTTGGCAAGAGCCCGTGGAAGCGCGGACAAGTTTTATGTTTTTTAGCCGCATTTAACATGAAAGCTGTTCATCTGGGTGCTGGGTAAACGTGGTACCATAAATCTAGCGAAAACGTTGTAAGATATAAGCTTTTAACGAATGGCGACACGACTCGGAGCGAGGCACGGATACGAGTTGGGCTATACCGAGCGGAGTAACAGGTTTCAGTACTTCTATAAATTAAAATATATACGTATATACATAAGTATAGTATATAATATAATATATAAGAGTTGTTTGTTGTCAAATTAAAAATTTATTATTTTCATATTCAGCTGCTCAAGGTGCGGAAATCTCGCTCAGAGGAGGAGGAGGAGAGAAAGAGGAGAAAGAGGAGGAATGGGTATATATAAGAATTCTCAATCCCCGTTTCACCGCTATAATGTTATAAGATTTTAATTATAAACTTTCAAAGTTATGCAGGCTTTTGTTAATTGCATTTGCTAATTATAAGTTACTACGGTACGCGTTTATATACCACCCCCGCAACTATGAAAGAACCGGACAAAGAAGTCGGGGAGAAAACTTTTTTTCCCTCCAAAGAATTGTTAACGTTCAAAACTCACAGCCGCAACGTCATACATATACATAAATATATCTATACATATATGGTATATATATGTATATATTCTTTCTAACTCCCTTATTCGCATGCCCCGAGAAAATATCACCTTTCAATTTTCATCTCGTCTCATCAGCAATCCTTCAAAAAATTGTCTTCTTTTTTTCTTACATCTTTCGTCTATCAAAAACTTTCCTCTCAATGAGTAAGACCGCACGCTCTCTCACCGGTTAATTAAGACTTCTATATAAATGCAAAACCTCCAGATATATACACACAAAGTTTGAGGAATTTTTTTTTTCTCCAGAGAGCAGAGGGAGAGACTGAGAGAGAGAGAGAGAGAGAGGGAAAACAAAAACACAGAAAAAATGACTCTCTAATTAAGTAATTATTATGTTGACGAGAATCCTCAGGATCATCGGGGCAAGGTTATGAATAATAAGTTTTTAAATATCCCAGCAAACGGTGTTTTGAATATTATTCAGCCGCGGGATCGATTCATCCCTTTGGCGTAGGCAAGTTAAGGGCGGGAGCTAGAAACTCAGCTGTAGATAGAATTTCTAAAAGATAGGAAATAAGATTGATGATGTAATCATGGAAAGTGCAAATGTCCCGTTTTGCATCTCGGCCTATCAGTCGCGGTTTAGGATGACGTTGAGCAGCGTGCAGCGGTTCATGTCAATCGCGTTTTCCCCCTTTTATTCCTTTGATCCTGATCAATCCCCTGACGTAGCTACAGCGTCGAGGCAATTTTATTATGCGTTGAAGGAACAGAAAAAAAAAAAAACAGAAAAAATTATCTAGGCTATAGCAATAAGGCAGGTACTTAGCGCTAATTAAAAACTGTTTTCTTTAAGCACCGACGTATTAATGCTTCGAATTCTATGCCGTGGCACGGATAACGATAAAGGGAGTAGAAAATAAGGGCGAAGAAAGACAGAGGGTAGGGAACGAACGTTCTGCAGGAGAGCTCCTTTTCTCCCGCCTATATCCTCCCTTTTTTCCGGTTGCGGTAATGGCCAGAGAGTTGGTAATGGTGGTGCCCTGGTAGGTGGTTAGCGAGGTAGGTATTCGCTTCACCAATTCGTATAAAGATAGTAGAAAAGTATTTCTCGCCCTATGCTATATCCTATACGCCATATACGATGCGATGGTGTCGCGGGGATATTCCACTTCATTAGTAACCCGTCGGTGTTTGTTGTTTGTGAGAAAATTATATATATATATATATACGTAAAACTGTATGTACATATCTGTATGAGTAGTGGTAGTTTTTTTTCCCGACCGTTTTTTTTTTATACCGCATATCGTCAAACTGTGGAAAACGAACCCATCGTCCCCAAAGCCTTTTAGGATTTTCCTTTATTTAACGCGGAAATTAACGAGTGAAATGATGCCGCAGCTCGGATGACGTTTACCGATATTTTCATTCCATATGCATATACAGGGTGTCCGAAATGGACGAAATCTCCAAAATGGACTAAATGTCCAAAATGAAAGGTGTCATAGAGGAGGTCGAACTGAGTAAATTTTCCCGAAGAACATGGGGTCTGCGAAGTCGCGTTCGCGAGATATCGCAAGTTAAAAAAAAGTATCGCTTTGCGCCGCGTCGCGTCGCGGCGGCGCAAAGCGATACTTTTTTTTAACTTGCGATATCTCGCGAACGCGACTTCGCAGACCCCATGTTCTTCGGGAAAATTTACTCGGTTCGACCTCCTCTATGACACCTTTCATTTTGGACATTTAGTCCATTTTGGACATTTAATTCTGGGACACCCTGTACTACATCCGCGTATATTGTTCACCGATGCCTTATACCATGGAAATCAAAAAAAAAAAAAAAATCAAGAGCAAAGTGATGAAACTATGAATAAGAAATTATAAGGAAATTTTCAGCATCGACGAAATATTCAAATATCCGAGTTTTACTTTTTTTTCTCCTTCCTTTCTGGTTTCCTTCAATTAATAATATTAGATTCCGGAATTTGATGTGATTTCCATTGAGAGACAGATATTCATTTTTTTTTACTTTTTTTTTCATTAACACTGAAATATGGTAATGAATATGGTAATTATTTTTCCAAAGTTAGTTCCCTATCCGACAGGCTGACGGAATTCAGGGAATATTTTCTACCGGGAGAAAATTATCTGGATTATAGCTACGGTAACGTACCTATATACACGTGATCCTTTGACCTATTCTGCATCAGAACCGCAAACCGCAAACTGATATGATTTTCGCTCGTATATATATATATCTGATCGGATAATTAATTAAGCTCGTTTGACGTATTAATCCTTAATTACCACCGCGATTTTCGTTACACTGTAGCAACTATGTTGTAGGTATATATATACGTATATATGTATGTAGTGTAAAATTCAACCCTGCCAACTCTAAATTTATCGATTTATATAACCCCACGATGAAAAAACGGAAAAAAACTTGATAGTCTGGAAAAAAAAATGATCGGGGAGAACAACGGCTCAAAGTGAACGGAAGCAAATTTTTGCAGATCGCAAAAGTCGAGTCACGACCATTGATAACGAGGGGTGAGTGTATGCGGCCGGGAAACCGAGAACGGAGGGAAAAGAGAATAAACCGGAGATCGGATCGTAGCGCGAGAGGAAGGCCGAGAGAGAAGCACCATTTGTTCCTCGTTAATCCACTTAATTTGATAGCGGAACTGGCGCAAAAAGTGGAATTGGGTGGTTTATATGCGTGTCTTGTAAGCCCGGTTGAATCCACGGTGCCTAGGGGGAGGACCGCACGCCTCGCACCTGCAGAATACCACCGGGAGGAGGACAAACGGATTAGAAAGACGAGCAGGTGGTGGGCGAACGGTCCTCCCTTACGCTATCCATGGTATGGAGTGGCATGGTGTGGTATGGTGTGGTATGGTGTGGGGTGGGTATATATGGAGGAGTATAGAGTCTGGTAGACTACGTGCTGTGTCCGCGATAATGAAACACGTCCACTGTCGGCAATTGTCCCGCCGCAGGCTCAGACTGTTCCTCCTCCCTTTCATACCGTTCGGTATCTATCAGGGGTTTGTGTTCCTCTTTCTGTCTCCTCATCCTCATCCTCCTCCTTCTCTCACTCACTATACCCGAACGAGCCCAACTTCTAGGGCTTCGTTCTCGAGAGTCAGCTGAACCCGAGCCCTGAGAACCCGGAGCAAACCCCACCACCTCGTCCTCGTCCTCGTCCTCATCCTCGTCGGTGTCGCAGGGTGAATTCAAATGAGTCCGACGCTGGTTGCCTGCTTTGGTCTGACCTGTACGCTGGTTGTGCTACTGCCGTGCCTCGCGCGGCAGTCACGCCCATGGTGAAAGGATCTTAAGGGAAGAGGGAGTAACGGAGGGTGAGGGGGCAGGCGTTCTTCCTTTGGGATAAGGGAGATAGTAGCCGGGGTCACCAACTCGCCAACTCGCCAACTCGCTAACTTCGAGGAGACTACGGGGATCCGTTGGGACACGTGTTAATCAACTGCCTTATGATGATATTATAAATCTTGTAACAGGCATCTGGTGCAGGGGTGAAATTGAAGAGTTGCGGAGCCAACGGGTTTCAGAAAACGGTATACTTCGGATTCCATTTTATGAAATAAAACTCTAAATTTCGCCAAGATTTATATCGGCTTGAATATATATTCGTGTGAAAACGATTTTTGGCAGCGAAACCATTTTCTATATATTCAGGAGCCAATTTGGTTGAATGAGAATTATTATTTAGACCCTGGAGATACGAAACTCGTGAAATTTCGCGTGAAAACCGCAGTTTTGAGTAAAATTCGGCCCAAAAAAAAAAAAAAAAGGTAACACAACGTTCTCTTCAAATTGAAGCACGGGAAACATTCTGCGATATGTTCGTACGTACAAAAAAAAGAGCCGAAATTTTCGCAGATTTGGAATTTGATTGTTTCGCAAAATTAAAATTCAAGGTTTTGTCTTTGATCAGCGAATTGCTAACGAGTGAAGATAAATCGCTTGTAAAAAAAAAAATTGACCAGCTATATGAACACGATATGTTACGTTTGGATCAAAAACACTAAAAATTTGAAGTTTTGGAGCTAAAAATACGGCGAAATAAATAAATTTCAGCATCAACAACGAACATTTGCAAACTTGATCGAAGGATGAGCTCTGTATTCATATACAAATCGACATAATTATATGACAGCTAATTACCTAGTCACAAAATTGATTTACCGAATTTTTCAATATAAGTATACACAGATCAATAAATTGGTAAGGATAGTATTTCCACGACTGCAAATAATGGGCGAATATTTGGTATACGCAGGTATGTACTAATGAGAGAGACAGAGAGAGAGAAAGTACCCACACACAATCATCAGGTGAAAAAGTTAATCTAAAAATGACAAATCAATATTGTTGGTTGAATAAGTATACTCCTTCGGGTAAATTGTAATCTAATATTGATTTTAGTCTAATATTTGAAGGGTATAACTACGGGGTAGATGCGTGGGAATAATGTATATATGTACACGTATATACGTATATATTGTCGAAAATACGTAGCGTGAAATACGTTATCCGCTTACCCCGATCAATGGGTAAACACGTCAACCATTTTAACGTGCCAGTGTACAGACGAAACGGCGAAATAAATCAAAAAACTGAGTGACGGGAGGCGAGCTTGGGCTAGCCGGATGACAACGGATCCCCCGACACATCGCGTCCCCCAGTTGTCATTCGTCCTGTGCTTTCCTTCCTCATTTCTCCCCGTATACCTTTTTCGTTCTATTTGTTTTTTTTTTTTTTTTTTTTTATTATTCCTTTTCCTTTTCGTTTTCCTTTTCCTCATCCACCGTATATCTACCCCTCGTCGTTTAATTTCGCGAAAACGTCACGAGCTTTCCTCATCGCGTATGAATTCGTCAGGTTTCACCAAGCGCGGAACTACATACGTATATTATAGGTATATATATATATATATATATATGAACGTATACACGTACCAAGTTTCCGAGCAAATATACAGTTGAAAAAAGGCAACCGAATCTGAAATATATTAAAATTGAACCGAGGCATTTTATCGGGGAAAAACTATATAATAATAAGGTAAACGATAAAGTTTTCCAAACTTTGTGACAACAGCCTGAAAACTTCATAGAAGTTTTAAATGCGCACCTGCCGCATCGAACCCCCTATACTGCAGAAGTCAGTATATATAATAGAAATTCTCATTCCGATCTTGGAGTGCTAATTTTTTTCCTTCATTTTTGTATAGTTGATTTATAACTGGTTTTTGAAATTTTGAAGGGAAACAACGTCGGGACTTTGATCAGGACATCAATTATTGACTCGTGGAAGCGGCTTGCCTCCGGAAGCTTGACCCCCTCCGGCTAGATATCGATCTTGACCGTGACTAGAAAGGGATTAAACTTAACCGTCGAGTTTATGGGATCAGGTTCCTCAGGACAGCGATGTAATCGCCGTGAGCTTGCGCGTCGGCAAAACTTTGTACCGGAATTTAGGACGTCGTGGTGAACCGTGGCTAACAAAGGCCGGTATACAAACCGACGGAGATGCTGCGGCCGCGAGCCAAAGAGAATCGGGGCGAGACAACGTGTATATAGGTATATATACCTACGTCTTATCTATAAACGTACATGAATCACATATATATATATAGTTATACATAACACTTACATCCATTCCTCGACGATTTCTCCATCTTGTCCACTTGTTGAAACCTGGACGCCAGTATTCGACGTAATACTCCTCTGTGTATTCGACTCCGTGACCGTTACCGAAACGCCCTTGGGTACGAGCTGATGTAAGCACCCTGGGATTGTGGAGATTTATCTCTAGGTACTCCTTGCCCTCTTTGGTCACCATGTTACGTGGACACCAAGCACCACCTCCCTTGTCCTGACGTAATCTGAAATTATATTTAAACGCAAAATATAGGTGAGAATTTCCAAGGGTCGTGTTCGATCTCCAGGAATTATCAATTTTTGAATTTTTTAATTTTCTGGGATTCGAAAAGGGTTGAGAAAAAGTTTCGAAAGAACGATTTACGAGAAACGAAACGGCGTCACGATTATTGATAAATTTTTTTTTCACATCGTAAGAAAAATTAGCCGGGAATAAAACGCTTTTTTCCAACTTTCCTTCGTCCCATCGATTTTAATAATTTCCTTATATTGTAGTACAGCTCATAGTATAGTTTCGCGTGGAATTTGAAAGTGTTGAATAAATGAATGCAGCAGGCATGATACCGGATACGTTGGAATGTCGTTATTACGTTTTGAATAATTAATACCCGCGACACTGTGCGACACGAGAGAAAGAGGGAGAGAGAGAGAGAGAGAGAGAGAATAATTTTTCAACGGTATTTACATACACGCTCATTTTTCTATCCGTTGTTTTTACCCGTTTCAAGTTAATAACGACCGCGTATATTTAGGTATATATACCGGGCGATGGGTTTTACCCGAATTTTATATACAGCATGGTGTAAATTTACCTACGCGTGGGAATTAACTGATACGTCAGTAAAAAGTCACTTCCATTTTGATTTTGGTTATAAAATCGGCTAAACTCGAGCTCAAGCTCGAAGCTCGGGGCTGAAGGCTGGAGGCCCGAGGCTCAAGTCCGGGCCTTTATATGGACAGTGACATTTTAAGAGGAGAGGAAAATTTTTCGGCTCATGCTTTGCTCCTTTGTCGTAGTTAAATACCCACCTACCCTACGTCACCCACCACCCGCCACCCTCTACACGCATGCGAACACCGCACCGTACCGCAGGACTCGTCGAGGACCGGCATTGCTGCCCGCATGCAAACAATAGCCCGTTAGCCACTGGAAGCGGTTGTGGTTAATTAAGCATCAATGCTCGTTGTTAACAAAATTGAAGCATGCATGTTCGGTATTTCGAATATGAACTACTCAGTTTGATTTCGGTGGAAAATGCACGTATAGAATCCTCCGCCAAATCAATCAACTGTTTTTTGTTCTCTTTTTTTTTTTTTCCAAAATCGCCATAAGCTCGAGTTATATTTGTCCTAGAACAGAAAGAAAAAAAAAAAGCTCCGGCTTACAGCCAACGTTGAATCGATCGTCGATATATTTTCATTCCGTTGTTTACTCGAGCGGGGTAAAAAAAAAAATCCTCAGACAATATATATCGCTATGTCTACTTCTGGGGTATCTACGAGTATATGGGTATAGTTTTTAAACTGTTCAAACTGTAGGTTATAGGTATAACCCGTAGATACCACCGTATACAAAAATTAATTACCGATTATATAGAAAATAGCCAATTTTTCTAGATTCTATTGGGGATTTTATGAAAGATTTATTTCACCTCTAAAGATAGGCCATTGTTTGGACCAAACCGCGGCTACAATGGATGTTGAAAAAGGGGGCAATGAGAGGTGGAGAGAACGGAAGATATACGGGGTGAGTTTTCGAAGAAATAATTATTTTTTATGGACTTTTTTAGACGAAGGAAACTTTTTTCGTACAAAACAAAAAACAGAAAAACAGAAAGAATTTGAATCCTTTGCTGTATATTGTCGTCGTTTATTTTTTACCTTTTCTATCGATATATTTTAAAATGCAGAAATTATTGATTTGTGATCGGTCACTGGGTGGATTTTCGAGCGGAATGATTAGCGGGAAAAGAGACCCACCGTTATACTACATGGGAGGAGATAATAGTTCGGTGAACCCCCAATAATCAATCGTCCAGCCCTCCGGTCAGCGATGGCTCGCTGAACCGACACAATATTGCTTACTGCCGCAGCTAAGCGGTCAGATAACGCGTCGATATATAGTTAAACGTGAGTTCAAAGCCTAATCTCTATTGGTATACCGAGTATGCTTTAGAAGTTTAAAGCCGGTGTCATGAGTTCCGTAAAATCCCGTTTTTAGGGGCTGCCAGATGAGTGCAGGATAAAATATTTCACTTTTGCGAATGTGGTGGGAAAATTATATTTTTTCAAAAATTCCACTTTTTCTCCTCCACTTCTTTTTCTTCTTATTCTTCTTCACATGGAATTTCGTCGTCAAGGTACAATTTATGACCGTACTATGTGGCTGTCTTCAATTCGTCGGTACCTACCCACCTACCTACCGTTTAACTAACCAACCCCCTAAATACGTTGAAGAGACGACTTGGTAAAGCAATTAAATACAACCTTCTAATCAAACTTAATTGCCCTGGGAGATATCTTCTTACTTAGGAATCCTTCGTTCTGTAATTTGGCGAAGGACCGTTCATCTGAAAGTCTACAATTGTGGCAATGTGTAATTGAAGGGTAATAAAAACCTATTCGGATTTAGCACCCTCCGTACGGTATCTGACTTGCTCGGCTAATATCATCACCTAATAAATGTACGAAGCGTAGCTGTAGCTAGATAGGCACTTGCTTCAAGTTGATCTACACACATACCTGTACACGATACATCTCCATGCATGCATGCGTGTATACCTATTTTGTGTATGTAAATACTTACACTCGTGCACACACATCGAGGGGATAATAGATGTACCTATTCTAATGGAAAAGCCAATCAGGTGGGGGAATGCATTTGGATAGAGGAAAGGAATAAGGACGAACATGGAGATAGAGATGAAGAGAGAGAGAGAAATGGGACGTCGGGAGATTCAGATGGAATCGGAGCACGGCGTCGAGAGGTTTCTGGGAGAAGTAGGAGCATTACCTACGCTGGTGGCTCATCACTCGAAAGATGCATTAGCATTGCTAATGACGCCGGTCGTTACCACCACATGCCGCAGAAGCTGCCCACCTAGAGGAACCTCAACCATTGGGTTATACTACCTTCGTGACAATTTACCGGAATGCGGTAGAAACCGAGTCGAGATTATCAATATTGTATATATTTGGTAAAAAATTATGAACAAGAAATTTAGTCGATAGGTTTAATCCTGGAAGAGGAATATAATACCCTCGTTCACGGAGCTCCATTTTCGACCATATACATTCGCAATAGGATAACGAAATATTCTTACCCTGTATTCCAAAACGATACCGATCCTTCGACACAGAGCCTCCAGAGTTGTAAAACATGTTAATTCTATAAGTTTTCAACTACGGCTTAGCCCCGCAATGCCAGGGCTCAACATAGATTAGCGTTTATCATAAGGGAGAGATAATACCGTTTATAACGCTCCCGCTCATCCCTGCAGGTCTCTATATCCAAAGCGTCGTCCAAAGAAAGCCGCGTTATATTTTCAGAGGGTGTTGGTTCGCAAGGTTTTTGACCGATTTCGATCGAGGTTTACCGTGTACTAAATACATACATACGAAGTTGGAAGTTAACTAATTGGCGAGTATCGGTCGATACTTCGTTAAAATGATTATTATTAATACCGGAGTAATCCTGATATGGAAAAACAGTGTATTGTCCATGTCTAGGTGCCCCTATACCGAGACATGTTTTCTAGGTCCGTATTTGTATTCAGTGTGCAATGGGTTGGCTCTGTCTTTCGCGTTATCTCTTGGCCACGTGCTGCAGCAGCCTCTGTGTAAAAAGTAATTAATTTTTTCTTCTACTTCTCGTTCTTTTTTTATTTTTTTTTTTTTCATAATTAGGCAATTCGAATGATAACGATTGCTGGCTAGCTCGTTAAGCTTTTATACCTATGTATATCTGCCTCCTGGCCAACCTGAACAAGATAAGTTTTGTTAGTCTAGGTATTACACTGGGTTCTTGTTATACCTCTAATACTATTTGAAAGCTCCTCTTAAAATGGGATTTTCCGTACACACACATACACACACATACACACACATAAGTTCTCACATATGTAAAGTAATTTAACGATCGCCAATTAATACTGATCGCTAATTAATATGCGGCGACAAACGTTGAAACTGTATATTTGACCCAGATTCAACACGTGTTTTATTATTATTATTCATCGTTCGTATATACCTTAACGTTTATGAAATTTCTCCCTACGTAGGTATGTACACTATACGTACGTACCTACGTGACAATCGCTTAGAGTAGGGCTGTCACTTTTGTTTTTTGTTTTTTTTTTTTAGTTATTTCAACAGATTTTTACCAGCCCTCTGAAACTCTAACCCGTACGCGGGCACATCCAACGTGCCACGCGCGAATTTGATAAGCTTCGCGCTGACTCTTCTGATTTCTTTTTCGTTTTTTTTTTTGTTTTTTGCTTTCTCTTCATTTTTTTTAACTTTTTTGTTCCCTTTTTTATTACCGCATAGATTCCGTTGCTGTCACGTTTTAACATCGCGAATATAATATAATTCGTTAAGCACGACTGTACATAGTATATATTTCAGTTTCTCAAAATTATCATACGAAGAATAATACGATTAAATAAATGAGAACAAAAAAAAAAAAAAAAGGAAAATTTTTGACTATAATTTACCCCATGAGTGATAATTGCAGTCGTAGATGGGTAAAGAAAAAAAAAAGATTAATTGCTTGTGAATAACGAGAAAGGCGAATAAAGGCCAGGTGAGTGACTGTATAATAGGTATATAGATATATTATTATTAATTAGGCGCCTGCGCTTTTAGCATTTATATACTGCAAATGCCCTTTCGTGATTCCGAGCTGTCACTGGCGCGCCACTTATCATTTGCGCGTAATAAAAGGCACCCCCTACCCTGGCGGGCTTCTGGTTCTCTCTACCAAGAGAAGTGTAAAAGGGGATATTCACCTGTCTCACCCTACCCTACCCACCCGAGTCTAGCTATGGAAAAGACAAAAGCTACGGCACGTAGGTAAATGCTCATTCGGTACAGGTACGTATCCGACTATCCGCCTTTTGCCATTTTCGGAAAATTCGCACTCACATTCGCGACCCTAAAGGCAACGATATCAAATTTTCAAGCCCCAAAATAAATAAAAAAAGAAGAAAAAAAAAAAACAAAAAGAAAAAAATGAAGACGAAGAAGGAAAAGAAGGAATCAATTTTTCACCCCAAATAATCATTTATTCTCGGGGTCCCCGGGTCGCAAATAAATTCTGATACAACGTCAGCTAGTAAGGATGAGCCAAGAGTCTATTACCGCGGGAGGGTTGAGTATGAGAAAACTTTTGATCCGATATTGAGAAATTTGAAAAGAACTTAAATTTTTCTTTTCTTCTTTCTTTCTTTTCTCTTTTCCTCGGTTTAAAGTTTGGAATATTTTCAACTCCCTGGTATAGTAGGCAGGTTGTTATCTGATACCTGATATCTGATATGCGTTTAGGTGATACGTTTTTGATATACATACATCGCATGCATACACACTTATATATGTATATACGCACGTACATAACTACTACCGAAATACTCGGCGTTGAGGCAGTTTTACTACTCCCCCACAAAGTATATAATCTTCTTTAGCCTTTAGCAGCACGTAAGAGAACAGAGAGCAGAACTTGCACGAGGGGGATGTGGGGAGAATATATATATATATAAAAAGAAAAAAAAAAAAAAAAATACCAAAAGAGACCATGACCGACTAAAAACGCGTGGAAGTCTTTATCGATCTACCCTACTAGCGCTGGAAGGATACCAGTTTCTGGACCCCTGAATTATTTTACAGTTCTCCGTAAATCTCAAACGTCATCCCCCCTCTCTCGATTCTACTCTGTACCTACTTTATCCTGCTCAGATCCTGCCGCGGGGGTTAAATTTTTACGAACGCGATAATTTCGCTGATAAAAAGTCCTGCTTAAAGGGTAAATTAAAAATCAACCCCTTATTTTACTCCCTTTTAAATCCGACCGAATGTACATTTCTCTCTCATTTTTTTCTTTTCTTTTCTGGATTTTTTTTTTTCCTCTCTTTTTCTTTTTTCTTTCGGGTATAGGTAGGTATACGCCTGTAGAATTTGCGAACTACATTCACCGGTTTACGGGGGCGTGTAACGGGAATGGGTTTTCACGGCGATCTCCACTAGGACCGAAAACCTCCACCACCGGCTTTCCCACCGGCTGACCCCATCGTCCTGGTATTATTGAATATGCTAGGAATGCGGCGTCGAATATGCCATCAGCTAAATGATCCGTAAAAATTCTTGCTTGCCCCTTTCCGATTTTACACGCGTGAATTTTCCCTCCCCCATCCCCCGTTTCTTTTTTTCTCTCTCCCTCTAACTCGCAGTAGGTCGAGCTCTGCTCTTTGTGCTCGTCCTATATACTCCGTCATTTTGTTGAATTTTTTTTTTCTTCTTCTTCCCCACTTTCTCTCTTTCTTTCTATATTTATTTCCCTTTTTTACCCCCTTTTATTTTTTTCTTTTACCTATTTTACTCTTCTGCCTGAAAATTTTTACGAGGCAACCTTATATACGTAATACTATGAACACACACCATCCGCTGGTTACTCTATTGGAAAAACTGAACTTTCCACGTGTCAAATATAATATCGCAAAAATTGGAAGCTCGAATTTTAAATCATAGAGAAAGAGGGAGAGAAGGTCCTTATAAAATCTAACGAAAAAAATAAAAGAAAAAGAAAAACGCCATTATAACCTTAGCCAAAATGTATATAAAATATCATGAAAAAAGGTTACAAGGACGTAGGAACGCAACGCAATTTTTCAAACGGCATTTCAGAAAAAGGGCATATTATAAGAGAGTATTATAATGCTATACAAGGGTTCGCTAACGATTTAAGTGGATAAATAGATTACCTGATTTAGGTAGCTAGGTATGCAGGGAGGGTAGAAGGGGGGGGTCTAGAATCTGTCTTTTGGTTGGGAAAAAACGAGAAAAAAACAAAAAAATTGTTGAGAATAAGTGAAAGAGAAAATACGAAAAATAAATGAGGTCCGTAGAGATGTAGACGTATATAGATTTTGGAAGCGGTGAAGCGCGGGAAGTGATATAAACACTTCGTCGAAACGTTCTTATATACAATTGAACTGATTTCGTCTGATGGACTGAATAGCCAATGCAGACACGGATTGGAATGGTCAATTGGAAACTGAAGGACGAAGTGGAGTAGTGGGAGTTATCGAACAGTCGATGTAAGTTTTGTTCGGAAGCTGTGCATCGGTGGTATAGGAGTATGAAGGAGATCCAGAGAGAGAAAGAGAGAGAGTGAGAGTGAGAGAGAGAGGGTATCAGTGCAGGCGGCGCGAGTTTCGTATCTGGTTAAACTTTAGGACTGACACGACCCAGTTTCTGCCCTGACAACGGCCGCAGTTTCTATATGTGTATACCTAACTATAGAATTTTAGGTAACGTGAATTCGTCAGGTTCTGTCTGAATCAGGGAAACGGTGATGATTCGAAAGGCATGTGAAGAGAGAAAACCAAACCAAAAATAAAAAAAAACAAGACCGAACTTTGGTTGTCACTCGAATAGTCGAAAATAGAAAAGAAAAAAAAAAATCAAAAATTGATGATGTGGACCTAAAAAGTGGGTGAATTCTCACATGTGAATTTTTAGATCCGGAAGCATGAGCATCGTGGTGTTGTATAGACGGATTTTAATTTCACAAAGATTTCGCGAACGTCTCTTATGGAAGTCTTCCTACTGTACGGTGGTAATGCCTCTTTCAATTCATCCTCCCCCCTTCCCCCCCGCCCCCCGAACCCCGCCTGGCCCTTACTTCTTTACCTCTTTACGTCTCGGTGAATAGTCCTATTATACGCGCTCGAGCAAACTGTAGACAGGCAGCAGGAGGGAATCCCCTTTAGCGCCCTACTGGCGATGTACGTTTTGTTATCAAAAGAATCCAACTTCTCTCCTTCTCTCTCTCTCTCTCTGTCTCTCTACTCCGCTCTGCTCTGCTCTACTCTACTCTATTCCCTCTCTCTTTCGGTTTTTCGTTCCAAAAGCGGCGCCGTTCGAGATTTATGCTAAAGTGTCGTCACGCGAGCACCCGGGACGTTTCCAGGACACAATATGACGTATCCCCGATTGTGCTTACATGAATGTATCGCGTTATTTGCGTGATATGCCTAAAGGAGTCGGCCATAAATCATGCCACGTGTACATCCCCCTCTTGAATCGGGGCATGGTGGAGGACGAGGACGAGGATGAGGAGGAGGAGGGGGGGGGAGGGAAACATCGCCGATACCGCGATATATGTGATGATACGATAGAAACGGCGTCGCACACTGACACACTGGGACCATTTGTCGTTGCGCTGAAAGCCATACGATACGTGCGTGGTGCCACCAGTTCCGATTTCCTATGCCAGTCCAAAGCCCCCAAGCCCCAAGCTCTGAGCTCCAAGCTTCAAGCTTCAAGCCCCAAGCCCACCTTTTCTGACCCGCGTCATCCCCGCGGCAACACCTGAGTAATGCGTACGTCAGGCTTCGATTCTTCGGAAGCTATATGGCTGCCTCGATAAAGGCGTCGATTTGTCTCTACGGGGTCGCCGCATTCGCGGAGTGGAACTGGTAGCCGGTGTTTTTGTCCAGACTATAACGCGTACGGATGAGCCTTGAGGATCCGAAGAATTGGACCCTGAGAATTTACGGGGTTCAAGATCGGTTATCGCTCAAAAGACCGTTTTTTTCCCTTTCCTTTTCGATTTTTTCCTTTTAGTTTTTTTTTTTCAGTCACAGATTTCTACCAAATTCTTCCTTACTTTCTACGGGAGACAAATCTCGGCTGAAGAAATACGCCATACCAAGTAACGATAATTACGAAAAGAGACGAAATGATCCTCTCCGAAATTGCAGAACCTTAATTTAATGTTTTAACAATAAAGATGAGGATAGATAACGGCAAACATCGGACTAATTTAACCTTTTTCGTTGAGTAAACTCGGTTTTACATATAGACACAACGTTTCGGGTCATTGATATTGGTTTAAAAAACATTTCTTAGGCCCGTGTCTGTCCCGGGGCTGTTAGGGGTGGTTGGTACAAAACCCCGTTGCGAAAATACTGCTTTAATACAGATTTATTGCCGGTAAGAGCTGGAGCCGCTTGCCTAATACAGGTATTATGCTGAGGCAAGCTTCAGGAATTTACACGAAATTGAGGGTAATTTGTAGGGCAGTCCTTCTCGGCTGTTACCGGGCCTGGATCCCCAGTGTGTATCTTGTAGTTTATACAGTAATGACCCTCCTAGCCTCTCTCGTTGTTGTTCTTGTATACTTGGTGTTGTTGTTGTTGCTACTTTTGTTTCAGAGAGACCGGAGAGCCTTTACCTCATCGCAAATATTCACGATTGGTA
Source organism: Macrophya alboannulata (assembly GCA_949628255.1). Lineage (NCBI taxonomy): Eukaryota > Metazoa > Arthropoda > Insecta > Hymenoptera > Tenthredinidae > Macrophya > Macrophya alboannulata. The sequence goes on from OX451207.1 coordinate 44,048,802, forward strand.
AACATTTACAGCGATGCGAACAGCGCGTAGTAATACATTTTCAATTCTATGTGTGCATGTATATGTTAGTACGTAACGTAAAAAACAAGTTTTTCCATTCCGCGGTAAGTGAATTTGTTGAAAATTAACGATGCGGTATAGTACGACACGGTAGTATATCGGAATTTGATATTCCATGCGAAAGAGTAGCGGAAGAGTGTTGGTTAAAGCCTCACGATATTCAGCTCACGAAAACTGTACGTAAAAAGATAACTCCTCGAAAAACACGGGCCTCAAACCAGCCATCCGCCCAAAGAGCTGGTTACATAATACATTACATAAACAGGCACACCACTCACCTGGCGTGCTTTGGCCCCAGGCTTGGATCGTACATGGTACTGGCCGAGATGTCGTCGTCGGGAATTTCCCCATTCTCCATACCCAGTGCCGCGGTACATTGCCCTGTAACAACAATTCCGGCTTTGAACAATTATTAACAAAGGATTATAAAAAGAAAAACCATTATGCGATAATTTCTATCTCTTCTTGTATTCCTACATGTATGTACACAGTCGGTATCTATCTACCTATTATATGCATTTGTGTGTATTAACCGGTTACGTACTGCACCGTATACTACCCACGTGTGATAAATTGGTGACTGCGGTGGGATGCGGGACTGCACTTAAGTTGCCACACTACAATTGCTAGGAAAGTTTCAAAACTGCAGAATGCAACGGACCCGGGATTAGCCGGGCAGAACCAACTCTGACCATACCGAAGGGAGGGTTTTCGGGTGGTAAAAGGGTGACTGGGAATGTTCCAGGTTAGAGACAGCCGAGTATTACGGAGTCCAACTTCCGAAACGTACCAGTCTATCGTACGATCGTTCTCTTCCTACACTAGCCGTTACATTTTGCAGCTCGTAGATGGCTTTTCAGGTTCATAAATTTCACTATTCTGATATGTAAAAAATTTTCGCAAAAAGTAGATAACCGCACGAGTTGATTAAAGAATTGCTCGTGGTTTGTTTCAGTGCGGAGAGTGTCAAAACTATTTACTGACACCACCCGGCCGCATCGCATAATTTGTCGATTTCGGATTCTCATTATTCATTGTTTATTGATTCTCGCACGCTTTTTTCTGAACCCTATTCCGTAGTTGATTACCATCAGTAAACCACAATCTCATTACCAAACTAGATGCAATCAAAACAATCGGATCGATCAGTGAAAAAGAGCTTTTCCGATGAACGATCGCACATCGCGCACAGGAGGTAATTTCTCTTTGGAGAATTCGAGGAATGATATAATGAAAAGAATATAACGTCAGCCTTATCTTTTTGCTTAATTAAGTTGAACCAAAAAATGGGGAGAAGATAAAGAAAAATTGAAAAATGAATATACGTTTGAAAATGGTTCCTAAACAACAAACGGATGGCACAACACAACGCTCACTTGTCTGTTTCTGGGTACGCGTTAGATAGAATTGTTAATTCGTCGTGCGGCTGACATTTCATTTGTGGGTATACAATGCCGTCGCCCTTTCCACCTCAACCAGAAACGTCGTACCTAGTCGCGTTGTGTAAAGGAGCTAGTGCGCTGAACGTGTACATGTTTAGGTAGTAGTATCGCGAGTTTCTACTCGACAAACACGAAATCTTGGTAATTGTACGTCTGCAGCACAGAAACGGGTCGGGTCGCGGTTTTAGAAATGAGAGAAATCGAGGGAGGGAGAAAAAAATGATAAAAAATGAATAAATATAAAAACAAAACGTAATTTTTGATGAAGAAGAGTGGGACGTGGAATACCGTTTTGTTAAAGAGGCGCAAAAAAACATATACAAAAAAAAAAGGGAGGAGGAAAAATCTCGTAACCGCTTACCTAAATCCAAGGCGTACGACTGCGGCAACCAGTGCAGGGAGAACAAGCCCAGAATAAAAATCAGTAGATCGCGCAGGTGTGCAGGTGTCATGTTGCGGTTAACCAGAGCCATTATCTGGCCTCCAACTTCCTCATCGCGAAGCAACCCGGCACGCGATATCACCGGAGACAGCGTGCCCTACCTGAAACCGTCTCCGTCGTTTCTTGTTTCCAACATGGCCGTTGGATCCTTAAGGGTGGTTCCCGTTGTTTTCGCCTGTAATCAAACGTTGAACATTAAAACGGATGGGCATTAGTATAGGAGCTGTGAACTACATCGATCCTAGCGCCGGCGGTATCGGTATTTGACTTATTGTTAAATCGTTGGTGTGGGTATGTGGAACGTTGAAAAGAACTGAATGATTTTTACTGTCGATACGATAACAAGGATAACGACGATCGATTAGGTAGAAAAAGGACGGTCAGAAACACGGCAGACACACAACCTCAGCTGGCTTTATTATATCGTTCGTTTTCACCCTTATGTATAGGTATAGCTTATACTCCTACTTCTACTCCTAATACTACCACTACTACTATTCCAGCTCGTTTTCATCCTCGTTCACGTTCACGCCCTCGCACCGTAGCCGTATTCCCACCACCTTTTGTGCGCATTCGATGGCCCGTGCAAAGCAAACGAGCCTACAACAAAACACACTCGAGTCTTCACTCTCCTCTTCTCCTTCGCCCTCATCTCGACGTTCTTGTCTGTCTGTCTGACTGACTGTCTGTCTGTCTTTCTGTCTGTTTGTCCGTGTGTCTGTTTCTCTGTTTGTCCTGTCGTTTTCTCCACCGAAACGTCCTCGACGGAGTCGTTAGATCCTGTCTGGTATACATTCTCGAGTATGGTATAATACACCTCGTTTTCAGTCTCTGCACTGATATACATAGTATGCAGATACTTTGCCTCTCGGTATTATATCCTCTGACTATACTACACCCATATTCACTTCTTGAATGGACCAGATTTAGGGGTTTGGAGAAGAAAAAGCAGAAGAAGAAGAAGAAGATGAAGAAAGTTTGTAATAACGAAAAGAAGAGTTTTCATCTTCCGTTCAATTGTTTCTAGATAGTAATTACGTAAGGGGTTGGGAATGGCGAGCGAAAGCGACTATGGGGGTAATTGACAGTTCCTTTTGATGTCTTCTAAAACTGTTTGATCCGCAATGTCCTGTACGAAAATAGCGTCGAACTGATTTAAACTTTGATGAAGTTAATCAGCGGTAAAGTGAGGGAAAATTAGGTATCTGCAGCGAGGTGTAGAATTAGAGGGTGAAAATTTAGACGATATTTCCTGCAGGACGGGGATCGAACGTTATAAGTAGATATAGATTAGAACGTGGCGTATAAAAATAAAAATGAGATATACACATAATTACTTAGAGGAAAGAAAAAAAGAAAAAACGAAGGAAGTCTGTGATTACGATATCACGTTAATTAAACTACCCTCCTTGTAAAATAATTATCTATAAGAAGGTACGATATATATACTAATGAATAACGTATGTACGTGAGAAAATTACAGGATGATGTTTCTTTTTTTTTCCCCCCCTTCTTTTGGTTTTTCATTTCGTTTTTTTCTTTTATTAATCACCGTAGCACCTGCTGGTATCCATGTTAATGAACTTGATGAAAAAAAATGATGTTTTATAAAATTATAATGTAATCAAGGTAAATAGTCGGGTGTAGAATTTTGATCGGTAAGTATAACAGAGACGACGTGACGGGGTCGGTTAGACACTATAATCGTTAATTTAATTCTCTGATTTAATTTACCGAGATAAAAGGACGAGAGAGTAAGATAATAGTGGTTGAATTTCAGGCGCAGACGTGGCGCATCTGCAGGTTGGATGTTTTTCTAAAAAATCGTATAATATCGAAAGGGGCTTATTACATAAACAAGAAAGAACGTTCGATCCTTTCCTATATTTTCAACACCACTGGACCATATTTTTCTTGGAATTCGTGGGACGAATTTCTGTATGGATTTGGTCTAGATTCAGCTACTCGGTACTGCACGTATATGTGTTATACCCTCTCGTTGTTATTCTCACAGTGAAAATCACAGCTGTATACGAATATGAAGAAAGCGAGGTAAAAAGCACTCGCAATTTTCTCACTCGCTCTTTCTCTCTCTCTCGCTCTCTTGTCATTTTCGATTTTTTTTATGTATTTTTTTTCAAATATTTTTTCCTTTAATTTTACTTCGATGTTCAGAGTGCTTGTCAAGCCCCTGAGATATACGTCTAGAGTTAGTATACACACCTACCTAGCAATCGGCAAGTTATATCATTTTTTTCTGTCATTTTTTTTCCACTCATTATTATTATTATCGTTTTTTATTTCACACCGTTTCGTCGTACACTTCGAGGTTTTTTATTTTTCCTCTTTCTCTTCCTTACTTATTTTCGATGAAAAATTTAAAACCACCTTTGACATTCGTTCCTATTGGACTGGGTTGAGTTGGGACGTCGTCGACGCGACGTGCGTTGATTACTGGGGAGTAGGTAGGTAGATGGGTAGGTATAGGTAGATACGAACTTCGCACCAGTGAAATGTGAAAGAAATGTTTCTTCCTCTGATTTCCTATGGCTTATTGTCTACGGTGGAATAAAACGAATGACAATGGCGAGGGATTCAGAATGAATATTTTTTTTATCTCCTATTCTTCTTCTTATTTCTGCAGCTTCCACGCGCTCCTCTTCAGAAAAGCGTGAATAAAAAATAAAAAAAAAAAAAAGAAAATGAAAAAGAAAAGAAAACTGAATTCAACTTATTTCCACGACGTCGCGTTTATCCGTAGGATTCTCTTCGTTTTTCACCAAAAGAATATTATTATACGGAATAACCACAATAATAATAATAATCATAATAATATCAATTGGTCGTTAGATTTTTCCATTTTTCCATTTTTTTTTTTTTTTTTCCAAGCAGAAGGTGAAATTTTACAATGTTTGTGTCGAGCAATGGGATGACACGGTACGATAAATATTTAGCGAATCTAAATGAAAGACTTGTGGTTTTTTTGTGTCCGTTTTCCTAATGAAAACTGCATGAAAGCTCTTGGGACATAATTATAATACCGTTCATTTTCCGCCCCCTGCAGGAGTAGAGTATTTCTGTAGATACCTAAGTAGGTAGATAGGTAGATACGTAGGTAGTTGTTTGCGTTACATCTTTTCGCTTACGATGAAGAAAACTTGAGTCCAAACAGTTTGCAATGGGTACCTCTACCTCTACCCTATCTTACCAACCAACCAACCAACCTGGAGCCACTCCGTTTTCCTTGGATCTTAATTAAATTACTAACAATGTTTTCTCAGACGTAGGGATCGCCATGAAATAACTTCGCAAAGACGCGCCAGTGCCATATACCTAGAATCTAGTATAATCTAAATGAGAGAACCGCGCTTCCTTATTCTCCTCCTTCTTATTCCTCTTCTTCTTCTTCTTCTAGGAGGAAAAATAAAATTGAAATGGATGAATTTATTCCGCGTTGCAGCGATGTGAAAATCGACCACCACTGATTGAAATCTTTTCAATTTTATAAAAACACTGGCTTAAGAAAAAAAAAAAAAAATCAAAATTGGTATTATTGCACGTGAGAATTTTTTGGCCTGCATTAGTTCATTAAGGTACCTATTTCTGAAGTCTCTTTTTATCGACCAGACGTGTTACGGTCAGTCGATTTGTCCGGTTTTCATTTTTCAAGCTTTTCGAGCAAATTTTAGTCTCGATCTTGGACCAAAATCTTCTACTTCCAGTAGTACGGTTTATAATTAGTCATACGACGTACTACACCCATGAATTTTCATACAAAAATCATCTTTGAGGATCGAAAGAATTGAACAGTTTTTTTTTTTTACATTTTTTCTGATCTGACAAAATTTTGTTTTTACATCACTCCTCCGATTTGACGTAACACGTTTAAAAATGTCGATGTCGATATTGAAGGGCTTTAGAAAATTCATTTCGTCAAAAATCGCTGTACATGCGTAGGTGGTAGCCGGTCGTGTTAAATAATGCATTCGTTAGCCTGGCCTTCACCGCGGAATTACGCGAGTGCAATTAACGGTTAATTTTCGTATTTCGACGTAAGCCTTATTGGAGGGTAGCTGTTGTTGGATGTTTTTTCCTCCGATTGTCTATTTTAGAGGAAAGCGTGTAAAACGGCGTGGCGGTACTAGCATCCATTGAATTATAGAATGCCAGATAATCCGAAACGCGCTAATGACCTGCATTCAACGTTCAATCCAACCGAACCAAACACGTTGGATTTCCGCCAATCAGCAGTGCAATTAGCAGAATTCAACAGACTCGATTGCTCAGCGGCTCAACTAAATGACTAAACCGGACTGGTTCCTCAGTTTCAAGTCCTGCACGTGGACCGGGCGAAACGGAAACCCAACAATCTCAAAAAAACGGTAAAAACGACCAACGTAAGTACCTATAAGCCGTAAGAGAACTCAACTGTGTTATCGTCGAAGTGTGACCGTTCTTAATTTCCGCTCCCCGTTATTTTTGCCTCTATATTTTAACTCTCCTCGTATATACATATACCCATTTCAAGTTTTCGTCACCCTGAAGAGTCTCCGCAAGTTTCTCCGAGCGAAATATACCGAGTCCCGGTCTAGTGGCTGGGAAAAAGCTCGGCACTCGAGAGAAACAGGAGTAAAAAGAACTCGTTGAAAAAATGTGTAGAACAATTGTGACTTTAATTTTGACAACAATTGTCACTCCTCATCGTCTGAATAGCCTATACATATATGCTGAAATTTCTCCCTCGGTTTTTAGTACTCGATTTTTTTTCTTTCTTTTTCTTTATACGCAGAATCATTGTAACCGAATTAACCTAATCTCATGCAAGATGTACCTTCGGCATTGTACTCCCAATTCCACTTCATGTACCTGAATCAAATTGAAAACTGTTTACTCTCAGTGTACCAATATAATTATTATAATAGTAGTTTTGATAGAGCCTCGTTACCATACAATTACAAGTTAAATTGATCCAAAGCTATAACTTGATAGTCGTTATTTTGTCGAATAAACTGAAATTCTCTCTCGGTACTCGGCACAATCGGTAAGTAATTACTGTTAATTCAACCGTCTGTGCAGGTATTTTTCGATGTGTGTATAGTTGTGTTTCAAAGTTCGGCCTATACGAACTGCACACGTATATATCTGCAAGCTCTAGTTGCATCGAGTTGCTCGAGGGACACTACAGTATTTTGTGGCATCCTGGCTGATAACTATTTCCGCTGGTCTGGTGCAGGTTAGCTGGTTCAGTTTTCCGCTGCATCCTCGTAAGTCACGTAATCTGAGTCTGTCCTGGTATGTGTATGCAATGACTTTGGAGAAATGGAGGAAAAGGAAAAGGAAAAGGCGTTTTCACGTTTTCTGGTTTTCGGGTCTTCGGGGTTTCACGGTTTTCGAGCTTCCGGCTTAACACGGATTTTCCATAATAATTTACCGATTATATAAATTACGGAAAGGAGCCGCGGTTGTAGAATGGCGATAATTCATCTGCACGTTTAATTCAAGCTGAGCGTGAACCAGGACATTTATCAGGCTCGAGCGGAGACCTAGATATTCGAAACAACGAAAACACCTACAGCGACGACGGGCTTTCATGTAACAGAGAAAAAAAGTCGAACAAAAAAAAAAAAAAGATCAGTTAAATATTAATAAAATCGTTGATTCATGACGTTGCACTTCTGACAATCCGACGAATGAATAGACGACGTTAAAACTCCACGTCGACGTGTTCCAATTCAACTTTTTTAACCTATGCGTTAGCTAAAATGGGTTGCGAAAACTGACAATTTGTCACTACGCTATTTCGGTATAGAGAAAAACCTGGAATAGAGGGGAAACACTAAATCCTATATATCTACGCTTTTCACGCCCCAGCTTAAGACGATGGGCTACAATTTTTCGGAAAAACGCCTAGTTCTCGTTCTGCTTGACCACGTCCGCAAAATCTGTAACTAATCGAGACGTTCTATTTCTTTCTTTCTCTCTTCATGTTCCTCGACATTTGTTTCGACTCGCTAAAACCATCGTGATATAATGTGCATATAGTATACTCGTATGGAATATTTACGCTGAAAAAAAATAATGATTTAATTATTTTGTCCTCTTGCACTAGCGGGTAGCAACCTGCTGCAGGCTGCGACTAAATCAGTGAACCGTTTATTAATTGCTGCATTCGCGTATAATTATATCAAGAATGAGGTGAAAATAAATATTTTTTTTAGACGTCAAGATTCGCAACGGAGTACAACTCCGGCGCCAGATATATCAGGCCTCGAAAAATATCTTGAACGAACGACGTACGATGCCCGGAGTGGCATAACCTGAATCGAACGAGTGGCGTTGGAGTCTGATAAAAAGAGTAGCAAGAACTGAAGAGAGCCGAAGTATACACCTCCGGCATTGAAGAGTTGAAGAGTTTGGTAGGATGGTAAGCGAGACCCCCCCCCCCCACCCCCTCCCCACCCGTCATAGAGCTCGGGGGGTGGTTATCGCGAGTGGCATGGACTGATACTATACATCGGTGTCCCCACGATCTTCCGGTTCTTTGGTGATGGTCTTCTCATCCTCTTATTCCTTAGGTCTCTTGAGCCACGTCGTGCGAGGTTCATTACTCACATGCAAATACTACCGGGCGAAAGTTGATGTTAGATACTTTAAGATAATACGATTCCACAGAATTTTCTACCTGTCCGGAATATAAAAAGCCACTTGCCACTTCTTTTTTCGCTTCTCCTACTCATTCTTAGAGGAGATATTACACCTAACACTTCGAAAAACTTCCACAAGGATAGAGAAAGTGTGAGAGAGAGAGAGAGAGAGAGAGAGAGAGAGAGAGAGAGAAGGTAGAAACAGATTTTCACAAAATTGAAGACCCAACGTCACCTCGCATTGACCTCGAACAAAATCCTCGTTTACCTAGAACCACTCGATAAAACCTTCCGTTACAAAAAATTATTCATACAATCGCGAATCAATCTCGAAGACTATCACCAGAGGCTTTAGGAGAAAAAAGTGACAATCTTATTTTCCTGTCAAACGAAAGTAAAAGCATCGTCAAAGAACGAATGTTTCGATCATCCTGCAGTTGCTCGGTATATCGACGAATGCTGATAATGTTGTATCACGGTTACCAGCATTGAGCAGATAATCGTCAGCCGAGGACGGTATCTCGTATATCTACATGATCTCGAATCCGTAGTACTAATTAATCAATTCTCGTTCACATGATGTGCGTAGGACTTTCCTGACCTGTCTATAACTATAGCTGGTGCCATGGCTCTAGGGATGTGCGAATCAATCATAGGAAGACCGTGCGCGCACGTATTACATAGATATAGTGTTGATATGTATTGCTCCCTGCATCCAGGTCCTCTCACCCTCTCATCCTCTCGCTTCTCTCGTCTCTCTTCCTGCTGCAGCATATACGTATGTATAGGTTGTCGCCGGTGGTCCAGAGAGCAGTACAGAGAGAGAGAGAGAGAGAGAAAGAGAGCGAGGGAGAGAATTGAGAGAGAGAGCGGACCCGACCGGATCGAGAGCGAGGCTGGGGGTTGGGATGGGTGGCCCGGGGTGGGTCTCTGTATTCCCGCCAGGAACGCGAACACTCAATAGTGTGCTTTAGAAAAATTCGTGACGGAACTGCTAATGCTCGAGCACAATTTACGTTATTAAATCGGCAGAACGGTTGGAAGCACCAGGCGAGTGCTTTCTTACTTTTTCACCCCCTCCGTACCTCCTCGCCTCTGCCTTCATCCCTTCATCGCTTCCTCGGTTCTTCGCTTCCTCGCTTTCTTGCGCCTATCCAATACCCTATACCTACCAACCTTTTCTCGCGATAAGATTTACTCGTTCACCCTGCCCCGGTCTGGCCTGGCCTGGTCTGGTCTGGCCGGGTGGCTGGCTGGCTGGCTGGCTGGTCTGGCTCTCCTCTCTCTTCTCTTCGTTTTGGGAAGCCAGTAATACCTGGGTTCCTTTACCCCAAATCGCAATCGAATTAACGCTCGACTCAGCGAGTTTAAAATCGATTAAAAGTTCCGGAAAACTCCTAATCTCGATAGAAATTTTACTTATTTCACGATTAAAAGGCGATCCCCGGGCCCTCTCTTTTACTGTATTTTACACAGTTCTTGTATCTCTACTCCGACCTCGAGTACCCACCCTGGCCCTATAAAGTCACGGAATTGCTGCCCTTTGCTTATCGCCGAATAAATATATACAGCAACACTTATCCTCTCGTAAGATTTACTGCACTTATCCGTTAACGGTATATTTGGAGTAAAAAAAAAAATATATGTATAGATATATATATTTAACTGCTACCAGACACGAATAGGTTAGAGAAGATGTAGCACTGCGGATAGGTAGCTACCTAACTAACTGCCTAAGTAGTTCAGACAGTTCGATCGAATTTTAGTTTATTTGAAAATCTGTCTTCCCTATATTTCATCGGGAAAATTATGGAACCATGAAGTTCACGTCACGATTGCTGTTCCCCCGGATCGTTATCGAATTAATTCGCGAATATCTCGAGGATGACTTTTCTTTTTTTTTTTTTTGCTATGAAAATAAATGAAATTTTCGCGGCACGTCAGCGTTAGCAATTGTATGGTGACAGTTTTAATATCGTAAACATTTTCCTTCGGAATGATATAATTGCGTGCTTTGTTGGCCGGAATGCTTTTATGCTTTTACGCATGCGGCGTACGTCGTAGTCGTACGCGGGTTGAAAAGCTCAGTCCTGTTTCTATATGTGTACAATGTGTATACCTGTGTGTAGGTAGGCAGTCGACTATCGGATGGAAAGAGAGAGACAGAGAGAGAGAGAGCAATAGAGAAAGAGGGACAGGCTCAGTTTCTGTCGGTCGGGAAACATCCGCGAGCAAATTCCGCGAGGAGCGAGAGGCAAAACCGCTTCGCAAAGGATACAATCGATGCCTTAGAAAAAAGGGTTCTGCATATTTTACCTTCTGCTTTTTTGCGTTTTTTCTACCCTTCGTTTTTTTTTGTATTCCTTTTTATTTCTTCTTCTTCGTATTTTTTTTTTTTTTTTTGCCGTTTTTGTCTTTGTCTTTTTCTCCGAGTCAGTTGGGAGTATCGCGTTTGACAGGGGCCCCCTGCTCACGATCAGAAACGTTGCGAAATTGGCTCGGTGTCTCCCATTCTTCATGATTTTTAACTGGCAAGCCGGCGACCCAGCAAGAATTCATCGTCTCGTTTCCCAAAGTGATATGTCGCGAAAAAGTCACAGAAATATACATTTATATAGTATACCTATATACACGATCTAATTCGAAGATATTTTTACTCCGAATGTTAATCTTCGGTTGAAAAAAAAAAGAAATTTTTTTCCGCACACGTCTGAACGGTTTATATGCAGGAACAGCTGCTGAATTGTCTCTCACAATTATAACAGGTATGCGTGGGAAATTTTCAAACACATTTGAAGAAAAAAAGAAAAAAAATCCAACTAATCGAACAATTTACATGAACCGGTATCGCTGGTCTTGTTTGAAAATTGGACAAGCCAAAAATAAAAAAAAAAAAAAACGAAATAAAAAATACAAAACCAAACATATGAAGGCTTTTACAAAAGTACGCTCCGCTGCATTGTCACATGTGTGTACAGTGAAAACGAGGGTATTTGTATGTAGGTAGCAATCGGTCCCTGGCGTTACATTTCATAACTGTAGGGGAGATAGAAAAAAAAAAAAAAACGAAAAAATACGAGAAAAAAAAATGTCAAAAATGTCAAAAAAAAAACGAAAAAAAATGAATAAATTAATTTAGACGAGTGTATGTCGGTTATCTCCGAAATTCAGATCTCAGCGGAATTCATTGTGGCGAATGAATGTACAAATATTTTCACAGTGACGTGTGTGAAGTCCGAAAAAACGAGAAAACAAAAAAAAAAAATGGCGAAAAAAAAGAACAAAAAAAATCTAGAGAGGAAGAGAGAGAGAGAGAGAGAGAAAAAAAGCCGGTCAATTTCACCGTAATAAGCGAGGTAAAATCTGCTTTGAAGAGAAAACAGCAAACGATATTCACACGCGAGAAAAGGGAGGGTTATTTTAACCCCTGTGTTTTGCAGTGTTACGCAGGTTATTCTTCTTTTTTTTTTTTTCAATTTTTCTCTCTTTTTTTTTTTTTTTTTAGTTGAACTTTTGCCGAGCACGATTTTTTCACATTTATTTTGATTTTTGATATTCACGTACGTTGCAACTGGGTAGCACTTCATGATTCATAATTTCCTTTTCATACTTAATTCGATCAAAGCAGCTGGCTTTCACAGCTTTCACTTTTAACCATACAATTTTTTTTTTAACACCGTTACCGAATTGGCCCACTTCCGGGAATCGGAAAACCCATCGGGACTTTACCCGGATAATTTTAGTGAACTTTCTACGTTTAAATATGTATAATACAAACGAGGATATACAACACCCTCTGGAATTCAATGAAAAACAATATTCAAACTGGTCGGTAAATTTGACTGACTAAAGAAACGGGTTAAAAATTTTTTTTTTTTTCAAATAATAGAAAGAGAAAAAAAAAGCGAATGGATTAACAATTTACGGACTTTCTATATGTATAAACTGTTGGAAATTCACGTCGTTTATTTACGAGACGACCAAATATAATGTATCTGATAATAATAATAGCTATGCTATAATAACGATGATAATAATTCATCAACCAATTATAATTGTCATTAGAAAGAAAAGAAAATACTAAAAATAAAAGATTTGAGGTAATATTTTCCATCCCAAGATAACGGACGCTAATGACATTAACTCAATTACCTAGTGGAAGAGGGTCTGCGTTAATTGGCAGGTTATAACTGCACGAATATATCTCCATCATACAAAAAATTTAACAAAAAAGAAAACAAAAAAATTTTTCTTCTTCTTTACCTTTTCGTCATTCGACTATATAATTTAAACAAATTTTCATTCTCTTCGTCGAATCGATCATTCTATGTATTTTAGGCATGTGTATATGTACATACAAGCGTTATTATTAAAGCTAGATAGCTCGCGAGGTACAGGCTCGATTATTTCCCATCAAAAACCACGACGATTAATCGAATCAACTATATTTTATCTCAAAATTCAAACCGCATATTTCAAATTCAAATCAATGTCACAATGTTAAAATTCACATTTCGAATTCTCCATTCGAATGACGGAGGAGAAAATTAATGGACCAAAAGTCAAAACATAGGAACCAAAATGTTAACCAGAATGTAAAAAAAAAAACTTTTTACCGTTACAGTAGCGATAAATCGACTAATTTAATTAATTTTCAATGTACATACATACAGTAGTACCAGGTCAGCTGGTGAAGTTTTTACCGTGGAATTAATACTTTAATTCAATTCAGGTGAAGTTTTTTTTTTTTTTTTTTTCATTTTTCGTTTTTTTTTTCATCCCCCGAATACAATAAAGGCGACAGGAAATAATCCAGAACCGGACCTTGGTCTCCATGCCAAGAAAACGGCGTAGCTTCGTGAACGGCCGTTTTCCCTCATCGTTATTCCTATACACACTATAGATAATATTACATAAATTTTTGGGTGTCCCGCTTGTGCAGCATCGTGCCACAATATTGATCGTACCGCTTGCTGAACCACGAGCTAGACCCGTGTCCCGTGCTGGTTGCATATCGGAACCTGAATTCACGTTCGAACGAACGATGTTGCACATGCCTATATACTACCTGTACCGTGGTATATGACGGTGCAGTGTTTATCCGTTCTCTGGTTAAATGCTAACAAAAAAAAAATTTCGGAAAATATAGAAAACGCAAAAAAAAATCTTCTGGGGTGCAAAAATTTCAATTTTTTTTTGTTTTTTCTCGTACTTTCTTAGGGTATGAAAAACCGTGACGGTACATGTACCAGTACGTCGGATCTTTTTCTTTAACATGGTATTTCATGTCCTTTAAGAACAAAGCTGCACAGACAATAAAAGCCAGTTCACTGCAGAGCGAAGTTTAATTGACACCAATCTGGACCGAAGGCACGTGTTCCTCTCTTACGTTTCCTATCATTGTCACGTGTATTTTCTGCTGAATCAGTCGGTTCTCTTCTCGAAGGTATGAGCCAAGACTCCCAAGGGGAGCTTGAACTTTCAAGTAGGTACACATATAACGGGAGCAAAACTCACTGTAGGGCCAGAATTGGATGTAGAGAATGATAAAGAGAGAGCGAGAGAGAGGGTGATACAGGGAGAGGGGGAGGTGGGGAGGTGGGAAAAGGTAAGGGAGAGACGTGAAACTCGGTATCTAATACGCGGAATTATAGCTCGCACACCCAATCGCATAATACCTTGCGAACAATCATAAGTCAGACTCAAGTCGAATAATAACCTATGGACGTGGTGTGGCCTTAGAGAGTAGCAGGTTGCAGGCCAAGAATACACCCCTACAGGATCACGTTCGGTGGAAACTGAACCGTGCAGAGATACGGCAAACCCGGGAGAGATATAGAGAGAGAGGCACACCCAAAGCACAACGCTTTCTCGTATATGGATAGGAAGAGGGACGGGGAAGATGCGAGCGAAACTTAACTCCTTCCAAGAGTTCGATAACGGATATATGTATTCCAGACTACCGGGGGTAGATTAGACTTAATTTCATACGAAATATGTCGATGGTCTACAGGCATGTGGAGAAACGATTACGGGATCGGGTTTTTTTTCTCAACAAAAACATGTTTGGACGTCTGAGAGGGTTCGGAAAAATCCTCGAAGCTTAGGACTCGGTTATTTATCCCCAAATATGACGATGATCCTTTACGTTGTTGAACTTCTAAGAGAGTAAAGAAAGTTGGAAGTTCTGTCCGGCAAACTCGCTGAATGATCTCGGAATCGGTTAAATAAAAAAAAAAATAAACAGGAATTTGCGGGATTTTGCAATTAGATGATGGGTTTGAAAAATTGTCGTGTCTCGATTCTATCGTGAAGGGGGTACCACGGAAGACACCGTTTCCACGTTTCGTTCGAAAATAGTTCTCTGAAATTTGGTAGAAAAAAAAAGGGCACAAGAAATTTTGGGTTATTCTATAATGTACAGGGACTCGGACCTTGAATTTGTCGGAATTCCCTAGAATTGGACGAAGGGAAATGAATAGAAATCGACTCGGTCCGCAACAAGACCTAGGGAATAAGAAAATACAGGGACAACAGGGACAACGTTGATGGAGCCAATGGATCGTAGGTATCCCCAGGCGGCGGTGTGACCGTGGTGAGAGGCGGACGTATACTGGCGGACTGAAATTTAGTTTTTTCGTCGTATTTTCCCAGCCCCAAAGGACCTTAGGTATTAGTTTCAAGAAGAAGAGGAAGGACTGAGTCCCGGGCACGCCGCTAGGGCAGTGCCCCGAAGGGAGCAACGAAAGTCCTCTAATCTCGTTTAAGCTCTTGCGGTGGAATCAAAGACGGCAAAGAGACGGTGAAGAAATTAAATTCGATTTCGAAAATACCTTATACGATTCGCTCCTCACGCCTCCTTCGTTTCCTCTCTGAATTTAACGTTTTCCTAGCAGACACGTACACGTATACGAACGTCGAAAGTTTCGTCGACGCCATAATTGGCTCGTTCCGTTTCAAGCGGACATGTGTAACCGGAAATTCGAGAAAACAACTTCCTCGAACATATCGTCGAGATTCCGATTTCAGATCGATAAGATAAAATGACGTTAAAAATGGTTCGCATCGTTACCATTTTTTTTTCTCTACTTCAGGCACAAATTTCGGAGACTTTTCTTTGCTATTCAATTGCCTCGGACTTCTGCATTCGTGTATATAGAAAAATTGTTCATAAATCAGTCCGTATCGATGGTATCGAATGATATATTAATATTTCATGTAATATCTGCTGCACCGAAAGATACTTTCATCACATATATAAATATCTGTATATGTATAGCCACGTTATATATAATAACATATATAGTGACGTTGATATTACCGATTTTATCGATGATACTCGATCCGGGAAATATCCCTGACCTATGAAACCGTTCCATCGACGCTAGGCGTCGGTCCGGATAGTATGACTTGGCAACGCTCGGCGTAGGAGCTTACAGAACCAACTTACGAGCCGAGTGAATATCCAGCCTGCATTTTAATAGCCCGCGAACACCACGTAGTCGAATCATGGCTGTTGCATAACGTATGTAAATGCAAACCTCTATATGTTAGACACAGGCGTTTCTTTGGAGTTTACACTTCAACGTTGTTATACCTAAACAGTGAAAGGAAAACCATGCAAATATACATGCACTGCAATCCCGGCCAAAAGTTCTGCACATCAAATTTTAGAAAAAAAAAAAAAACCAATTCTTGAGAATTGATGGTCAGAAATTTAAGAAATTTTTGATTTTCGATTAAGCACTTAGCTGTATCGATGACGTCTCTGTAAGCGATTTTCCGAAACATGTTTACAGCAATAAAAATCTGGAATTCTCTTTCTTTTTTTTCTGGTTCAGGTTGATTTTTTATTCCGTAAAGGTTCTCGCGGTATTATGCTATTCGAGACCGCGAGATCCCGTGATCTCGTCGCGTGCCGAGTCTAAAACTAATTCTAGCAGAACGGAAACCCTCGCGTTTCCCGTCATGCTGTTTTGTTTGCGATAAAAAGTCGAAAAAAAGTCGAAAACAAAAACAAAAAAAAAAGAGAGCGAGAGAAAAAAAACGCAATGAAAATATACAAAGTTGATTTAGGAAGAATAGGTTCTAAAAGAAGGATTGCCACCTTTGGTGCTGTTTCTTTCGGAAAGATGGGTAAGCCGCTGTAGACCACGACGCTGTCGAGAAAGGAATTCGATTTGTTCGGCGAGAGAAGAATAAAAAAAAAAAAAAAGAGGAAAGAGGAAAAAGTAAAGTAAAAAAAAAAAAAAAAACAGCTAAGACAGTCCCTCCGACGTCGATAAGCGAGGAGAAGTTCGCTTACCAAGGTGCGCGGGTTCCCCCACAGGTAGAATATTGTCACGGGGTTACGGGGTCACGTAACCCGCGCAAATATCTCGTGCGGCTTCGTCCAAAAATTGGTAAACTTTTTTTTCTCTTTCAGCGCAGACAGAATCGATCCTAAAAGCTACGCGCTGAAGGTAGGTAGGTAGGTAGGCAGGAAGGTAGGTAGATGGGAAGGAAGGTAGGTATAAGGTGTATACGTACATACCTCTCACGTCGCGTCGGAAACTCTGGAGCTTGCGAGACTCAGGAGTCGGGAGTCGGGCGGGACCCACCCTTGTAAACCGTCGCAAATTCCTACGACAAAGTCGGAGCTGTTAACCCCTCTTTGCCTAACATATCGTGCGTGATATACACCATCAAACATTCCGATTTATAGACATGAATTTCTACTGACAAACGCTCTTCCTTCTTTACACCTATACACATATATCTATACCTATACAGCCCCCTATCGAGTACTTTTTTACCAAACATTTTTCCGCATCGTTAACCACACTTTTCTACTCCATAACCGCTTGCCCCCCTCTCCCTGGTACTAAAAGAAAATATGGTTATTCGGTTAAAAAGCTGTTGCTCGAAATTTGATTTACAAAATGTGAAAAATTTTTCTTACGTTATTAAATCCCATATTTTTGAATTTTGTTTTTCATTTTGACTGGACACGGACATCCGATGGACATTTTTTATCATTTTCTTACTTTCTACACTGGCTACAGTGTCTCATACCATTTAGCACTGGACGAATCGGGTTTTTAAATCTTTAGCACAGCTAGGCTTTGATCAACGTATATATAGACGTACGCTTATACCCGGGTACCTTTTTGCAGTTCTTTACGCTTCTTAGGCCTCTTTCAAGGCGAGACACGAGTGGCTAGATAAGACCTTAAGCACGTTGTAGTTTTCCGCAACGTGATCGTTATGCGTCGACAACTCGATCCGATTTTACATAGAAAATGAGAAGGAAAAACGAAAAAAACAAAATAAAAAAATGAAATCTTCTACGGGGATGCGACAAGTTTTATTTTTTTTTATAGAAATCTAGAAACATACGATTCCTTCTTCTTGGCTCTCGAAATCCTAAAAAAATTCTATACTCCGGTATTTCTGAAACGTTTCATGTGTTGAAATGGCAGAAAGAATCCCTCTTTCAAAAATGAACCTCGTCGCTCTAACTGAACAGCGCCAAGAATACCCTTTCTAGAAATCCTGATCTCTCGAGATCCCATTTTCCGATCATCGGTTCGATTCAGTCGGTTCAACGTGAAACGCGACGTCTGACTGCTAACAGATAACCGCGTTAGAATACACGAGGTAGGTATATGTTAGCAGATATTGCCTGACCCCCGCGTGACCCGAAACGTTGCGTGTCGGACGTAGGGGGTGATCCAGCGTATGTAATTAGGTGATGTGTTTATCACGCATCAGCTGGTACAAGCTCCGAGCCTGGAAATGTGGCGTCGCGATTCCTGCTCCCAAACTACCCCCAAGAGTCGGAAGTTCGGCCCTCAGCAGCGTACGAAATTCAATTTTTTTCTCTCTCTCCCTTTCCCCCTTTCTCTCGTTTGCTCACGCAGTCTTATTTTTTATTCAAAAGACACGAAGCGGGGCCCCGGCACCCCTGATCCCACTTTCTTCATTATTTATACAAACCGATACACCTGAGATAAGGAAGGTGCAAGTTCGTCTCCATGGGTATCGTTAAGCCCGAGTGACCCGTGACCATTTTATACTACGAGTCAATAAAACTACGCAACTTCCCATCTGGACTAGGCTATCACATTCGAAAGCAACCCTCTGTCACTTTGCTCGTACACGTTGGTGTTGGTATATCGGTCCTGCAGCATCGGTACACATACGCTATTCTATTTTCCATACTTATTTACGAACGGTCGATGGGGCCCAGGGAAAAAAAATACATACTAGCGAATATAAGCCGGATGAATGTGAATTTTTAACACCTGATGATTTGTTCGGGGAATTAGGAATCGAGAGTCGGTTCAATTCAATTGGGAAAACATAAAAATTGGGGATGAAAAAAATCGCGATTATTGGCAGTCAGGGAACGACCCTCGGTTATAAAAAGTATAGCGAAACTTTTCGTTTCTCTGTATCGTTTATTATTGATTTCATCGTCCCGCTGTGGCACCGATAGAATCGGGCACTAAGTAATGTGGCTCGTCTATTCAAACGATAGGCAATTTTGTTGCCTTAATTATTGTCCATAAATTATGCCCAGGCATTATTAGAGGAGTAGGTATATATTATATTCTATATATACATACATATAGTATGTAGACGACAGAGCCGAGTGCTTTGCCAAGTTTATACCATAACCAACGACCTACAGACTAAGGTTTGCCTCTATTCTGACCCCCGTATTATCGTTGGTGGGTCGTGGTACCGAGTGTCGCGAGTAACGTAATGATTTCAGAGGGAACTCTGTGAGCGAGCGCTGGGACTTAGAAGGAGAAAAGTTTAATTGAAAACTCTCGAGGTGAGATTCGTTTGTCCGAAATGCTCGATAAACTCGCCTCGACGATCGTCGAGGAAATTCTGGACAAAATCTAATTACTTATCTAGAAGTTCGAGTTATCGGCAATCGTTTCCTGCTGCATTTTGCTTCTACAAAATCAAGGTTACGGTTTGATTGATTTTTTAATTCTGGAGATAGCTCTGACGAAGTTGAGCTTTTTATATTCTTCGCCAAATTTTTCGTTGCGTTCACTTTGTCCGTTTGTATGTGACATGTACAAGTAACATGCCAAATTCTCGATCTACTCGATACAAAAAGCAACGCTATTATCGTTTATTGGAAACGAAGCTAGAACACATTCCGTTTGAAAAAAATTCGATAAAAACGACTTCTTGTCAAAGTTGTATACACATTACATTCAGCTGCTCGAGAAATTCACATGGGACCAGCTAACTTCATAAATACAATAACCTTCTCGCCAGGGAAAAGCCAGACTCATCGTAATTAAATTTTTTCCAATGATCAGTTCGAGGGTCGATCGAGTTCTATAACACGAATGGAAATACCACTCTTCACTAACTCGTCATGGATTCATATTCCCTTCAGCGATTGTTCATTATAATTGTCAACCTTGTCTATCTTCCCCAGCGACTGCTGGGTATCTGGACCATTTATTAAGATGACAACTTCAACGTCGTTTGCGGGTCTGGTTTGCGGTTTAGGTGGTTTAAACTTGCGGCATACTGGCTCGGACCGTGGGGACTAAAATGAGCTAATAATTGACTGGCGTGTTGCGGAATGTCCGCAGGGTCAGTCCGGTAAAACTAAACGAGAATCGAGGTCCAGGGAGCTGAATCCATGAAGATGAGGACGCGGACGGGAATGGGAATAGGATAAGGAAAATAGGACGGGTTAGAAATCGGCACGATCTTTCTAAACGAGTCCTCGGTGTACAATGATCCGCAAATACTATGAGCTTCAGGATGATGGTCGGACCGTATATACAGTAAAGTATCCGTATGTGTTTCTTCGAGTATATAAAACCGAGGATCGCTGATGGGTTGCATGTTTCCTCCGGCACCTAAAGAATCCCTTATTTTGTCTTCAATCGTTTCTATCGATTCGAGTCACGGGAGCTTTTCGTTAGACGTAATCGTTAGACAAGTGAGCCTTGAAAACGGACGTATCAATCGTTTGATGTTCCAGACTGTGCTTGTTCACGATCCGTTTGAAGGTAGCAGTTTCTCGCGCGTTTCTTGTCGAGTAACGAGAAACTTTTCAATAACCATTACGTGTATGTGTACGTGTGTATTTACGTGTGTGTACACCTTTCGTAGCTCTAGAATACAGCAGGCCGAGTTTATTGGGCTCTTTTCTTTGCCGAGGTAAAATTTGACAAGGGAATAGGTGTATAGGTATAAGATACTAGGTATCTAAAACACCCGTATCACATTTTGTTGGCTTTCGCGTCAAAGCATTTACATTTTCTCCTCACTCTCGCGACTCGCTTGGATATATCGGAATGAATCCGACCTGCTGCAGTCTCGGATATATAAATATAAAGGAAGAATAAGAGAGAGAGAGAGAGAGAGTTGAGATCTTGTTCGAAAATTATGTAAATGTAGTTCGGCATAAAGCCGGCGACTGGATGCAAGATGGCTTGGCAACAGCCCTGCGAGGTACACATAAGTACACGGCACTACTCAACTTACCATTTCTCCGAGCTGGTATCGGTCTAATGGTTAAAGAAGGACAGCCGAAACGAATATAAGTAAAAGGAGATAAAGCGGGGTAAAGAGGTAAAAGAGGGCCGGGAACAGGGGGCGGATGATATTACATTTGACACGAGTAGACTCAAAGAAAGCGGTGCGCTTTTAATCTGCGAATTCCAAGCGCTTAACGGAACGGGTACATACCCACCTAGCCAGCTAGCTACCCAGCTTATAACTATGTACCTTCGTAGTTGGTAAGCCCGAGACAATGGCTTCGGGTCTTCTTCGTCGTCGTGGTATTCCAGTCCCCAAGATGTATTCGGGTATGGAACTAGGAGAAGCGAACGGTGCAAGGGAGAGATTTAACACGAGATAAGACGATTACGGCTTAGCTTAGCGCCCGAGAGTCTTTGCCATCCTACTTCTTCACTGGCCAACCAGTCATCTACCTACAGGGCCTCGAGGCTATTGCCTGGATATTAGATGCTCGGTACGATTACCTCCAGCGCCAATTTCTCGCCTCCGTTAGAGTAGCGTGATAAAAAAAGAAAAACAAGAAAGAAGAAAAAAATTGCTGATTGTATTCAAACGGCTTTCTTGAAAAGAAAATTTGCAGGATTTTGCAACCAGATGATGGGCATGAAAAATGTCAATGTCTCGTTTGATTTGAACGTTCATTTTCACCGGAAAGAAATTTGACATCCAATTTTTGACCGACCACCTAAATTATTCTTCACACACTTGATTATAGTGTTTCCAGTAATTACAGGTGTTAAAAAGTGGGATGAAAAAAATCAGTCTGTAGTAGTACGTGTATAAATCACGTTCACTTATACATTAAGAGGTAGTTCTTTATTTTTTTTTTTTTATCTGAATGCAGAAACGATAGTGTGATTCTTAGTATCATTATAACAGTCGTCTCGATTGTCGGTTGGCATTACTTTTTTTTTTTCTTTTTTGTCCCTTCCACTTTTATCACGTCCTGAAGAAGATGTGGATGATGTTAGCGGTGGACGTGGTGGACGTACGCGTTGGACGGCGTCGTTAATAGCCCCGTTTTCTCCGCCCACCGCATCAAGATACACCGATATTTATTTTATGGTTACGAGCGACGAGGCTTCTGCTCACTTTTATTTTATTATAATTTATCGTGTTTTTATATAACGAGGCGCTCGGGCGAAAGACCTTTCAGTTTTCTCTTCTCTCTTCCCTTATATATATTTTATTTTTCTTTTTCGTTTTTCCCTTTTTCCCTTTTTCCGTTCTTTTTTTTCTTCCACTCTTCTTTCTTTATCCTTATCGGGATTTAGGGATCGCTAAGGTACAGTCGAACGTGAAAAGGGTGTGGAAGAAAAGACGACCAAATCATTCCTCGCATATCGAACGAAGTGATTTAGCGAATCCAGACACTCCATTTCGGCCCTATATATTCCTCCCTGTATGTCCTGGCTTGCAGGGCGTACAAAAAAAAAAAAATAATAAAAGAAGCAAGACGAAGAAGAGGAAGAAAAGGACTAGGGAAATAGAAGATGATGATGTGAAAGATAGACGAAGGAAAAAAAGAAAGAAAAAACGTTCATAGCGTGATATACGCGGGGATGCGTAAAGTTTCTCAAATGCCAACGGAAGAATTCGATTCCGCGAATCAACGCTGGCGTTTGCATTTCGCGGAGACAATTTTGTGTATCGAATTCAAGTTATGCAAGCATTGATATGGGCCAGTAAACGGTAAATCGAGACCGGTAGAATGCAAAAGGCAAAAGGCAAAAGGCAAAAGGCAAAAGGCAAAAGAAGTTATCGAGGCAGCGATCAACGAAGCGCTCATATTGATTTTCGATAAACCGACATGTACACGTATATATGTATATAAATATACATATATACAAGTATATGTGTATACAGGGCCGTGCGAAGTGCAGGAACCGTTAAGGGGGCACGTAATATTAAATCCTCAGTGGTTTTGGGTCATGTTCCATTTTCGTTATTGACGCATACGATGTACCATCGTCGCTTCAGCTTAATAAATTGTATTTTTTCTTTTTTTTTCTTCTTCTCTTTCCGCTAAAATCAGGGGAACAAAACGAAAATATTCTCGGAATAATCATTCCACGTATACCTATGTGTAATACAATCCGTTTCATGCCATTTTATGCCGCGAACTAAAACACGGGGGTTTCCTCCTGCAGGTGTCGTTATACCGTGAGATTCTATCAGTACACTGGTGGTACCCATGCTCGTAAGTATAATAAAAAATAAAAAAAAAAAAAAAAAAAAAATGAAACACACACGCACAGATATGCACAGATATGAGACGTTTCCATATGTATTTTTATATTTCTCACCAGTTGTGTCAGTGATATCCTTCTTTATCATTTTTATGGAGGAGTTAGTGGTCGTGAAATGAGCTCCCATTTATCCCTGTGCCAATAAAACACACGCCGCGGATCTCCTATTGCCAACGGTCGACCTTTCGCGACAAGTTTGACTCTCTTTCCCTACTTCCCTTCCGTTCTCTTCCTTCCCTTTTCTCTTTCATTTTCCCTCCTGTTGTATCCTTTCTCTCTGACTCTTTTTTGCTCGTTGTTTCATCTCATTCTTCCTCATATCTTTTCCTTTTCACCTAATTTTTTCACCTTCTTCTTCTTCTTCTTCTTCTTCTTCTTCTTCTTCTTTTCGCTGTCGCATATCTTATTCTCAATTTGTTCGGTCCGGAACTCGTTCCCGTTTGCCGAGGAAATTGGGTTGGTAATTGGACCAATCATCCACTATCGAAATCTTTATTTATCGCAGACCAGCTATCGCAACCGATACTGATTAAATACTGAAGATGGCTTAAATGTGCTGCGCGACTACGTTCACCTACTGGCACAAATATTTCGCATATGTATCGGATTTTTCCATCATCCTTTGAGATAGGCATACGTGTGTAGAAAATGTTGAACCCTAAGATGTAAGTACACAAATGTTGAACCCTCTTCCCAAAAAAAAAAAAAATAAAAAAACAGAATTAGTTTACGGACAAGTTGACAAGCACTCTTCAGAAACGTGTAGAACTTGACACGTCGAAAAGTATTCACGTCTACTTATAGGTACGTAGACCCTACGTACGTACGTAGATACATACATACATACCTACCACGACGTTCATTTTAACATTTTCTTATTCA
Source organism: Macrophya alboannulata (assembly GCA_949628255.1). Lineage (NCBI taxonomy): Eukaryota > Metazoa > Arthropoda > Insecta > Hymenoptera > Tenthredinidae > Macrophya > Macrophya alboannulata. Next base: position 44,073,070 of record OX451207.1, read on the forward strand.
AAAAGTCAGTCGCTCCGAGCTTCACGCCTGGTAAAGAGATTTTCCCTGGTACACTAGGTACGTGTGATGAAAGGTGAACGACTGCAGAGTCTGGAGGCTAAACGTTCAAAGACATTCCTTCAGAGAACGCCGGTGCGACGACGTGAGTGAATAAATAAACGAACCCCTCTCCGAATTGCGGCTACTAGAATCTGCTATGCAATTGCATCCAGCGTACCGATTCGAAAGAGAGAAAAAAAGGAGAAATAAAATAAACTGTTAATAAATATTTCCTCAAACACGACGATTTCCCATTACTTACATTCATTTGCAATCCTCGCGTTATTAAAAAATCCGACGGAAAAATTTCTGAAGAACGATGCAAGCTGAACGAACGACACGTGTTTGTAGTTCGGAGTAAATGCAGTCCGTTCAGCTTCTACCCCGGGATTGAATGGACCCAGGGTGTTACTTGATTGGTCAATTAATTAATGGTTAAACTAAAAACGAACGTCGATGGTCGATGGTCGAACGTTCGAACGGTACGTGTGCGTGATAACTCACCGCACATTTTATGGCGGATTCATCCCCTCGGCGCGGTGGGTGCAGCGTGGAAGCGATGGTTTATGAATATAACGTAGATATTGAATTTTACCAACCGACCGGACCGTTCGTTCGTTCGTTCGTTCGTTCGTTTTGCCGTCCGTTTCTACAGGGTGCGACAGCCATTACTTTAAAATTGCAACCGACAGTGAAACAATCGAATGGATGAAATTCTTGCTTTTTTTTTTTTGCTTTTATTCCCGATGACATCTGTAGGTACGTACCTATCCCATCGTACAAAACCGTCTCTATATGGAGGTACCTACCTACCTACCTACCGGTCTTTTCGAACGACAGAGATATCGTTATTTATTCAAGGCGAGCCCTGATGAAGTCAGCACTCTGGCCGCCTCCACTGCCTGTTTTTATAGCGGAGGGCCGCAGCGGTCAACTGATGACCAGGCAGCCGGTTGTGGCTTCCGTCCAACCTTACGGCCCAGCGGTGGGACCGACGATGTTGATCGGGGCGGGGTGGCCAACCAGGAAGTCGTTTTAAAAGTATAATTTCGTTACGGCTAGTAGTCCGAGCTTGGACGAATAGAATTTGAAAATTTGTAGGATTCAAAAAATATTTGATCTCATGTTTTTCTTCCAAATTCCACGGATCGCTTGCACAGCGATAAAATAGAAGAAAAAAAGTAGAAAAATAAAGTAGAAGAATATAGAGACTACTGATTGTAAGCCATCTGAAGGACGAGTGGGAAAAAAGGAGTCGCGTGCCTCTTTTATACGGACACTCGACCACCTAGTTCGAATCCAAGGCACGAGGAGCAGTCCGCTCACGGTTTGATCGTTAAATATATACCTACCCTCAGTTTCTTTTCGTGTCTCTTTAGCCTTGTTGAAAGGGGAGGCTAGCTGTAAGATGATCCCGTTTATACCGGTCAGAGGTAAAAAAAAGAAGAAGAAGAAGAAGAAGAAGATGGAAAAGACAAAAAAAGACAGAAATAAAAAAAAAAAAAAAAAAAAAAAAAAAAAAGAGTGTTAGTTTGAAAGAGTCGGGCCGGTCGGTTGGCTAAGCCTCACCCTTTCCCTGGGGCGCTTATCGATCATGATGAGGTTTTTTTCCAAATGCTTTTAAATAAAGAGCGTCCTCATCCGAAACGAGGTAAAAGGTTTCGCCAAATTTTCCCACTCCATACCGGGCTCAGGACCGCGATCGAGTGTTTGTAATTTAGGCACGATTTAGAGTAGTTACAATAATTCCTTCCTTCCTTCCTTCCTTTCACTCGTTTTACTTCTATCTTTATTCCTCCTCACCGTATAGTACGGCACAGAGAGCGAGGGCCGCGAAAAGCTCAGCTTCCGCCCTAAATATACCTTCGGTAAAACGGTATACTATACAACCGTATAATAAGCAATTCGATTTTCCATTACGAAACTAGGTAGGCAAGGTAGGCTACCTACCCGACTAGGTATTAGGGCCATGGTAGCCAGCCGGCGATTGCTTGGTTGCGTGCTAGATTCAACGACTGATCGAAACAGCGACTGAGCTAAGGTGGTGGAAAGGATATTTCTTTTCTTCCCTCTTGTTTTTTTTTTTTCTCTTTCTTATCAAAATAAAAAATAACCCAAGGACCCACCGTGGACAATGACTAAGCAATGCGGAATGCATCTGCGGTTATATACAAACGCGTACAATGATCGGCAAATCAATATCAGCCACCCCCATGAAGTACGTGGAGAAATAGATACGTGGATGTAACATTCGTACTACATATATACCAACATCTTTATGTATAAATTTTTTTTCCGAGTTTAGGACTCGTCGTTGGGTTTCTTCGGGCAAGGGGTCCTCGGTCGAGGATCCTTCCCGAACCACTCACCGTAATTGGGTCACTATTGCAAATAAAAACCTTCCGTCAGTCCGACGCGCGCCACTGAAGGACCAACCTAAGGATCAACCGAAGAAGGAGAGAGCCAAGACAGCTTGAGAAAAGGAGGATGGAGTAAAAGGAGGAAAAGAAGGGCGAGGATGAGGATAAAGAGCAGGAGGAGGAGGCTGTTATCAAAATTGTTCGCCCAGCAGAGAGCTGCAGTGGATGTAAATACCAATCGCTCGCAATCCGCTGATGTTGGAGTCGCTAAGCTGATTTCGATCGGGACAATGGCTCTGGAAGAACTCCGGTCCACCTTTTGTCCAAAAGTTTAGTCTTTCATTCCGCCATGAAAACGTCGAAAGCGTTACCGAACGATAAACGTGGCAGGTGAGCTTTAGAGAGTCAAAGTTTCGAGCGGTGTTAAAATTCAAGGTATGATAAATTTCCTTATTAGAAGTTGAAAGTTCGGAGTCGTCATTACCGTAGTCAGTTTCGTTGTTGTTGTCTAAAAAAATTTTTATACTCCGAAGTGCGGCGAGGGGATTTGTCGGGATCCTAAACCTTGAAATCTGACGCGAACCGCAACCGAGGAACCGACGCCGTCGAGGTTTTTGGAGGGCTAGGACCCCGGACGACGTCTACGTCGCGGTACGTTACGAGGCAATAAACCTCCATCCGGGAGTCACGCCAGACATCCTCGAGATTAAGCTCAGCGTGGTCCTGGAGGCTGGATCCACATCCAGCAGCTAGCCCTTTGGGAGCGACTAGAGTCGAGAGAAAATACGCGGGTGTGGAGAAAATCGTGTGTATAGGTAGCTGGGTGACTTCTTTTCTGTTTTTTTTTTCGTTTCCTTTTCTTTTCTTCCACCGCAGGTTATTCCGCCTTAGCTTTCGCCTTTCTCTTCAGTCCTAAAATCAGCCGGCCAACCCGCACCGCACATATTGGCTTAAGCCCTAAGCTTATGGGACAATTCAGTACCCATTATACGAGCCTCGTTCTCGTAAACGTTGGAACAGCTGGTCAAGTTGGATTCGTTCGTGTAGCCACCCGCCCGCCTTGGCATAAGGGTCAAGAATCTCGACGCGAGTGATTCTTGTCCTCTATAGTTATAGGGGTAGAACGATATCCCGGGTTTCAGGCAAATATGACGTTCCGAAACCCTCCGCCAAAACTTAAACGATTCAGACTGCGAAACGACGAGGTGGAATAATTCGGAAATTGTATAAAAAACGACTTTTAGATCAACCCTCGTCGTCTCACGGAGCTTTTTACACCGATAGAAATTTTCTGAATTATATCTCGGATTTGCTATTCCACTGCGGTAATGATATAAGCTACATATTTCGGGTTTTAGGGTCTGAGTTACTCTCCGGGCCAAATGTTTTTTGCGATAATTTATGCCGCGATGGGGGGGTGGTAAATCATTTTGCGGACCGAAGGGCCGATTTATAACAATTAAGGGAGTCGGGGTGGCGCTTCATCCCGGTCGACCTCCTCGTCAGACCGGGTGCGCAGGGTGCCGGGAAGGAAACTCTGCTGGGCGACGGGTAATAAGTCTTAATAAGCGTACCGCTAGTCGGCGGTGGTGGTTCGTATACCTACCCACTTTGAAAAGCTTTGCAGCCTTGGCTCCTTGCTGATGGTCGCTCTGACTTGGCCTACGCGGTTCACCAACCTGCGGCTATGGGGTTTTGTAAAGTAAGGAAGAGGACGGGAGGACGAGGAGGAGAAATGAGAGAGTATAGAGCAAGTGAGTTTGCGCTTGTAAGTTCTGCCAGGATATCGTGGCATTACCGCCGGATGCCGCCCCATATTAAAAGCACTCCCCCTTATTCTCTCAGTGTTCTCTCTCCCACTCGTTCGGCCCACCCCTCGGCTCGTTCCAGGGCAGCCACCGGTCTGCAAGCCTCGCGAGCGTAATTTGTTCTAAAACGTTACTCTGCCAAAATGAATAATATCCTTTGTTCCGAGTATTGTTTAAGAAAGTTGGATTTCAGGGCGTGTAAAGCCAGATTTATTGAGGCGGGTCGAGGCATGCGGCTAATGGAAATGTAAATTGGTATAATAACTCATTTGCATTGGGTGCAAAAGGTAAAACTAACCGATGGATAACGATTTCAAAATACCACGCGGGGGCCCCGTGTATTTCGCAGCTGATACCGACACCCCGCAGGTCAGCGATTTAAAACCACCTCGTTACCCAAACCATTGACTAATTTTATAACCCATTACATTAAGTATATACCTATAGGACGAAAACGCGAGTGGGAACTTCTCATTTCTTGCCCTCTGACTCTCAAACTATTTTTTGCCATACCACAGAGAGCAGACCTCTGTCTTGAGATGTCTGAGAGGTTTGGAGAAGCAATAAATATTACTTAGAGTCAAGAAGCGTTTAGGCGCGCTCCACTTCGTATCCACCACTCTTCTCAAAGTCGGGAAAAAATTCCGACTAAAATCTTTGTACTTAAAAATACGGGGTTTGTAATCGCGGTACTTCACTATCATTCTCAATAAGGAAGCGTCTTCTCACCTCTTCCTTCCGGTTCTCGCTCTTGATCCGAGAAAGAATTCGATTAAATTGACTTGGAATAAGATGGTAGGGAAAGCGTTAAATTCCGTTTCCCTGCAGTGAAGTTTAGCCGAGGAACGTCTTAAGCTAGGGTAACGAGTTATCGATGAACAGCTGTAGGTATAAACGCGGTATAGAAGAGCTGAGATAGGTAATCAATAGGTATAAATTCAAAGTTTGGTTAAATTATTATTCGTATAAGTTTTGAAACAATGATCTGTCTTATGAAGTAGATATCGGTTTAAGGAGAGTTTTCTTGGCTGATGATTTTTGTACCCGCGGTTAAAGATACCCCCCTTCCAAGCGTTTGTATAATCTATAAGATTTCTCTTTCACAGAGTGAGATCCGATTCGTTGGGGTTGCAAAGTGAACCGTAGATGAAGAAACTTTAAAATCCACTTTGCAAGAGGCTTAGGGAACAATGTTTTAAGCGGCATTTAACGAGTTATCGATGTACAGGGGTTCGGGAGGACCGGAGGAGCTCAGACCTCCGTCTACTAACCGATCTACAAAATATCTGTAACTAAGTATACGATGAAGAAAGACTTTGAAAGGGCTTATCAAGATGTTTCGCCATCTCGTGGGGGACTCCATTGTTTCGAACAGGCGTCGTTATAAATTTATCAAAAGATCCCAGTAGGCGACTTTCCTTGTATGGAGAAGAAGGACTACACAACCGGACCCGCGACGACAACGTAGTAAACTCTCGGAGAAACGAGCCCTCGCATTTTTTTTTTCTTTCTTCTTTTTTCGTTTCTTTTTTTCCTCTTTTCTTTCTTCTCCTTCTTCTTCTTCTTCTTCTTCTTCTTCTTCTTCTTCTTATTCTTCTACTTCGTTTCATTTTCTTTATTTCTTTTTTCCACTATGTCGTATCCCCCGGCTGAACCGAAAGAGCTCGTATAAGATCTATACGAACATGTGTGTAACATGGTATTGAAATATTAACCCTGTGTACTGTACCCATAAGTTTCACAAACGGATTTTCTTATTAGCCAATCGCAAGTGACAGTATACATGGATATATGTTACTCTATAAATTATATCCAATTTTGTCAATCAAACAATTCTTCCGAGTTTCCAAGATTTTTTGATTTTTTTTCTTCTTCTATTTTTCATTTTCGTTTCGCTTCAGCTCTGTAAATCGACGGACGAGATATAGGCTCAAGGTTTGCCGGAAAATCGGTAATCCAAGGAGAAATCTAAAACAGCACTTTCCCCTCGTCCTAAATTCCTTTGTTATGCTGATTCCCCTCTTGTCTTTTATTTTTTTATTTTTTTTTTTTTTTACTCCGACCAACCAACCAGCCCAAGTCTTTGCTTATACGGCGTTGAATCCCGGAAGGCGAACAGTCTCGATGGATCGATTTATTTTATTCCCATGATGTTAACCTAAAGCGTTCCACCATCCACCCTCTCCCCCGACCGAGACAGCACAGCGCAGCACATCAGAGTTTTATCAATTCACTTCCTCGACGGTTATATACATTTTCCACAGCGTATAACATTCGTACAGATTTTGTTTAATGAAAAATTAAGGCTAATTAATCCCCCAGCGGTGGTTTAATACCCACTCGATCGTTCTATTTTTTTTCTTCTTTCTTTCTTTTTTTCGTTTTCTTCCTTTTTTTTTCCGAATACTCTGAGCGATGGCGACGGTTTAATGCAAGGCGCAAATTGTCGGGAATTAGATAGCGGCGTTGAAGGGAAAACGGGGGGAAAGCGGGGGGGTTTAAATGGGGGTTGGGGGGAAAACGAACGAAGTAGTCGCGGAACGGTTCGCTTACCTCAGCGCAACATAAAGTTGCAGAGCATCCAGGCAGAATAAAGTAATAACTGTAATTGATCTGATAAGTTATTGCCCAACTCCCCTCAACTACCCCTTCTTTCACCTCCAGCTACCTCCAGAGTTATCGCAAAGACGGTGCAGTATAGGACCTTGGAAAATTTTACGATAGGTATGGGTTAAGGAGGCGTGCATGAAAAAGCATCCGCCGCGGTAGCTCCCTCAACCACCGTGCAAGATCCTGTCCGTTCCCATTGAGAACGACCTTGATTGTCGATTTAGATCGAGTTATCTCGTCTCTGGGCTCGACTATTTAGCCAAGATATTTGGTAACTTTGTAAGACAAGGTCTTTGGCCGCACGAAAGTTTTCGGGTACTTTGATAATGTTACGGGTGTGAGTTTACTTTACGTCGAAACAAAGCGGGCTGAGGTGAAGGTAGGTGGTTGGATGAGTGGGTATACGTATAACACCGTTAATTCCCTTTTCGGTAAAATGTATACCTACCTGAGGTAGGGGATAGGCGAGGGTTAACAATTCGCGTGTATAAAATGCCTGGGGCGTCGAGTATTATTGCGATTATAAAAATGTCTGGTTGAATTGATCCAACCTTCAAGTAGGTATGTCTAGATGCCCTCCCTCGCAAGGTTGGGCAAGTCATTATTCAGGCTCAACCACGAAACGATGTGGTCTTTCGACGGCACGAAACTTCCCTCTCTCTGTCCGTCTTTCTCTCTTTCTACTTCCATCCTGGATCAAGATGGGAGAATTAGCGCTGGCCGAAGACTGAGGAAGGCTGTAAGCAAGGGCACGAAAAGTTGCACGAAGTTTTGAGAGCTCGTGTCCCCTGTGATTCGGGTCTCGCGTAGAAGCCGGTGTATATTTATACATATAAAACCGCCTTAGCTCGTTGTATATATACTTCCCTTCTTCTTCTTTTTCTTCTTCTTCTTCCTTTTCTTCTTCTTCTTCTTCTTCTTCTTCTTCTTCTTCTTCTTATTCTCTCTTGGCGCCTGACAAACTTATGTCTCCAATAGCTAGTCTATAAATAAATCCAAGGTCCCTTGGCGAGGACGAAATAGAGAGAGAGAGAGAGAAAGATGGAACGAGGAAAACCCCCTGAGCTGAAGAGAAATTGAGAAAAATCGTTCCGCGTTTTCTTCGTATCTATAAAGTAATTGGTTTCGAAAAACTTTCATTAGTAGTTAGCGCCCAGTTCGAAACGCCCAACATCGACTCCGTTGTCCGTTCACGTAACTCGTTTGTCTAACTCCTCGCAGGAAATCAGGTGCGAAGGTTAAATAAATGTATTGCTCAGATCTTAACTCTATATATAATACCTTTATAGATAAACTAACTAACCAGCTAACTAACTTACCAACTAACTAAGAACCTGCGGAGAACAGCTGTCACGTCAATAACTTCATCGACAAACTATAGCTGAAATTCTTCAATTACAATCCATAACTCTCATTGCAATTGATTGAACAAGTTCAATTCAAGCCATGGAAGATCGCGTCACACCTTATCGCATTTCGTCGAAACGAAACGAAATAAAAAATCGATCGTCCAATTTTATTTTTCTCTGAGTTTTCAGAACGGGTGATAGGTATGGAAAGATTTATGGAATGGATTCGTACGATGATAACGAATGTGCGAAATGTGGGTGAAACTACTGTCGTGCACCTTCATTTGGCCGGGTTGCATGCAAACTAAAGTGGTATACATCTGTTCTCGGAGCTTCGTTTGACAAAGGCTTTTCATGCAAGCCTCGTCGTTTATGAAAATTTTTTTTTTCTTCTTCCTCTTTCTGTTTTTTTTTTTTTTTTTTCATGAAAATGTATTCATCGAGGCAAAAACACCGTTGCAGGTGTTTTTCAACGCGAGCCTAGAGTTTCCTCAATTAACGTTATTAAGGTCATTTCTAACGGTGGACCATTTCCGCGGATGATGGTGTCCCTGGGTACTAGTAAATTCCTACCCAGTAATGGAGGGAAACCGTAGTAGCTGCCTGTGGAGATGGTGGTGCACGTCGACCCGGTCAACGACTCGACCGTTGCCTGAACACCATTATCTCTCTGCTACCGGATTACTCCCAAGATGTAAGTAAACTACGTGGGGGCACGTGGCCCATCCTCCTCTCGGTCCTCTCCTCTCCTCTCCTCTCCCGTTCAACTCGCGGAGTCCTATTCCGGAAAGTCTAACCATCAGCCATCTCCACGACAGACAATATTAGAGAATCCCCGCCACCTTTCGACGACGTCGTCGCGTGACGCGGGTGGGCGTCGGGTAAAAGCTCTGTGCTTTCCGGCCTGGATGGAGTCGGTGGACGGGGTGGTTTGAGAAAATTAGTTAGGAAGAAAAACTTTCAGTCTATTCTTTCAGTAGCAAGAAGATGAGAAGAAAAAAAAAAACGAAAAATGGAAAAAGAAAGGAAAAAATCGACGAGGAGCATGAGAATAAATCCATGCGAAATTCGTTATTATATTTTCTTACCATTCTTCTCCTGTTTTCTTTTCTTCCTTTTTTTTGCGCTAAGAAACTTATATATTTCAAACTAAAAAGGCTCGAGGTCGAGTACCTTGCGTGGCTATGAAAGGAGCCAAACTATTTTTCAAATCCTGTTTCTATTGGTCGGAACTCAACGGTGGGCACTTTGACTCTGGTGACTCGAAAGTTTACTTTTCCGGTCTGCAGCTTGGCAGAGTCTACTTCCGGTTCATCTGGCGGTAAAAGTCTGCGATAGTATCGGAACTGGAGAGCAACGTTTGACAGGAATTGGACAAATCGGATATCGACTACTGTTTCCACTTGAATTAATCTTAGAAAATTGTGAATCTTCGGACGAAAGTAGATACTTCGAACTATACCCACGCGTAAACTAGGCTCGTCTAGATTCGGCGAAACGCAGGGTTATGATTACTATAACAATTAAAAATAGAAGAATATTATTTCCGCTCGAATCACATGGGGAACCTTTCACGACGATTTTTTTCCTATACCTACGACACTTCTGCAGCACAGGAGCTTTCCGTGAAACAAAAGGGATAAGAGTTCAGCGGCAATAATGGGCGGAAAAATGTTAATTTTTTTTTTCTTGTTTTTCATAAAATTATATAACTTGCGTGGTGTAGGTACGTATGTATATATGTCAACAACTCGCGGATGAAGTTTGTAAAGGACGTTATAATCTGGGCTTAATTCCTTTGTTCATGAACGAGTAGGAGAGAACTAGGATGGAAGTTTGCTATATGTATGTACAGCATTGTGCGTTATACGTGTAAAATATTAACGTATATGTAACGTGGGTATATGTGCTTGACTACATTGTGCACGTAGTAATTTTAGGGCTCCGTACCATAACGTATTAGATATGAACCGTCGATTGCGCGAACTTTACACGAGCTGCTATAATTTTATTTTTATTTACTGAACTTTCTTATAGTTTTTCTTTTTATTTCCTTATTATACATAGCTGCGTGCAAGCTGGTTTCTCTACATACGTTTACCTGCTATGCATGCACCATTGTTGAACGTCGTACGAGCAGGCCGTCCGTCTCGTCGACCCAGCTCAAGTGAATAAAAATTTAAGGCAGATAAAATTTAATAAATTCAAAGATGAAAGCTCCGGCTAGCTTTATGTCGGCGATAGAGAAGAGGAGGCCTTCATCACTGCTAAGACTACTAACAATAAGACGACGTTTGATGCATTACTTTGGGTCGTAGTTCAACCCAGACGCTGTTCAACTAACGTAAACCTACCCCCCTTCCCCGGTTCCGTGCTTTATTGATTGGCAAACAATTTGACGGCTTTTGTTATCAAAATCCATGCACAAGTATTACGGCTGAGATGGAGATTCAAATTTCGTTTAATTGAAATGAGAAAGAAGAAAATAAACGAGAGAAAGAAAATGATAGGAGTGAAATTTTTGGTTCTGAAGGTATAATTGGTTTTGAATTCCATGTTATACAAGTGGATTTCCGATGTGCTACTGTATACCTATATACGTATAGGTAAGGAGTAAATCTTATTCAATCCTCTACCGTCAAGAAACATCGAAGAAAGAGGATTTGTTTTGTCACGATGTATTCGAAACGTAAAACAACATGGGGCGAAAGCGAGTGAATCTTTTGTTTTATTTTCTCTATATCTCTCTTTCGTACACCCACGGAGCTTCTGCTGTGAAAAGCGATTACTTTACGTGACTACCCACTACCCGCTTTATCTTATCTCTTCTGGAATAACACAGACATCACATAATCACTCGTCGAACAATTCCTATCAAAAGTTTTCTGCGTCTGTGGGTAGGTACAGAGATTTCGATAAATAAATCCAGACAATCGCGGAACGATCAAATTTTTAACCCAAAAAACCAGCAAAAAAGAAACAGAGAAAATATGATGAGATGACAAATAGTTTAGTGAATCAAAAGAAGAAAAAAATCTATCGCAAGTTTGTGGAAACAAGCCAGATTTTTGTTTTGCCAGTTTTTTGATCGAGTGTAGGTACAGTAAAAGTCGAGAAAAGTCAATCGTCGTCGTTGTCGCGGGTGTAAGAAAGTTGAGAAAAAAAATTCTTCTATAAGGTTGTGTGAAAAAAAAAAGTTGTACCTCGAATCTGCAGTAGCGTGCGATTTAAATCAAGATCGAAATGTACAATTTGTCGAATGTAAAAACGAAGAAATTTAGAGAAGAAATTTGTTCGTATCGGATGCGTATATATTCAGTTTCATTCGAATCTTGACCCTGAGAAATATTTAAAAGAAACGTGCCGTTTCTTTTTTTTTTTTATTTTTTCGTAACCTTTCCAAGTCCAGAGGGAAGATTTTCCAATCGAAGAACCTTTGCGCTGAGCGGGGGCACGCGATCGGGCCCGCAAGCTCGGATAACTAGCCGCGCTCTCAGGTGATCGAGGGCCAATCGAGATTAAACTTTTTGAGGATTTTCTTAACGCGTCCACACAACTCCTCCAGACTCTAGCTCGTGATACCTAGGATAACGAGAACCACCACAGGGATAAAAATAGCCTCTATAATCGATAAGGTCGAGTCCTTGGTCCTTAAGGCGAGGAGTTTGCCAAACAAGATGTTATCCTGACTCTATATCCTCTGTTCCCTTACGCTTTGATCCATCACTACGTAAAGTGCAAAGCGCAAAGTCCATTCCACCCCGCGTATCCAGCTAGATATACCGTTCCTTCTACGGGTTCTGCGGGTCCTCAAGGACCGGGTTAAACTTGTAACTCAGTTTTCTTTTTTCCTCTTTCTATCTTACTGCAGGGGTTTCACGCGGCTTCACTTCGCCCGAGTTTAAGCCACCGCACCGGTTCGAGGCCATCTGCCATTTTCATTTCACCTTGAAACTCCTTCTAACAAATGTGTCTGGTGAGAGGGTAGCTCGCTCTCCTTCTGCTCCTCGTTGTTAATTCCAAAACCCCCTCTCCCTCGGTAATTTTTTTCCCTTATTCCTCCGACACTTGTTCACCTCAGCAGTGGCCAAATCTCAGGTTTAATGTAAACCCTGAACAGTTTCAGGTATTTTGATGCTTGGCTAAAACGTCTTCGTTCTGAGATGGAGATCAAAACAGAAGTTCATTCCTGAGGTTTTTTTTTTTCATCGATTTGCAAGCTTATCAACTTATTCTCTTCTCCTATCCTTCTTCCTAAAGCTGTACACCGATTCAAGATTAACTAACTCTCACCGACCGACCGAAACAGCGCGGGCTGGGTGACGAAACTTATCAAAAAAGTACTTGGCGTTGGAGAAACTGAAGTCGGTCAAGCCCAGGATGTTAGGGTGTGAGGGTCAAAGGGTTGGATAAAAGAAGTATTATGTGTTTTCTTCGCCCCTCAGGGAGTGTTCCTTTATTTACTTTTTCAATAACACCCATTTTCCCGTCACTGGTGTATATATAGTTGAAAATGATACAGAGAAGAAGTGTTCGGTGTTTAGTGTTAACAGAGAAAGTCGAGAGATGGTTCAGTGGCACAGATCGCCGTAAATAGATGCTGGAAAATTCCATTATTCTTTAAAGTACAAGAAAGCTTAAGTATAACGGTAAGTTTGACGGTAGGAATTTGCCTGAATAACGCTCGTTACGGGGGACTTGCCCGGGGCTTTGACTAAATCACAGCACCGCCCCTGCAACCTAATCCAATATAAATCTCCCGGTATAAAGCTGTTCCGATTAATGGCCCGACAAACCAATGTGGTAAAGCTGGCTGCCTGGCTGACTGTATATACTTATATATATGTATACATATATATAGCTAACCGCTACGTACACCTCCTAACCCCTCCCGATTCCACCCCCTCGCGTACGCCTCGTTTAGTGACGTGTATATACATATATATGTATATATATAGAGGTATATATGGTGCACTTGGTATACAGCTTCGGGACCATCCCCCATCCCAAAAACCACCGTTTCTGGTTTACCGCGGCGGGCGGGACAGAACTTTATATTCTGAACTTAAGAAATGGCAGAGCTAATGAGCTTTTAAATTATTCCTCTCAAGGAGGCGAGACGGGGGTTGCTTCGCTATCGTTGAATCCTAGAGAATGAGGTATAAGAGACTGGAATATACGGTGAAGCGGATAACGGGAGACCGGGAAGATTCAAGACCGATAAATCAGACTCGGAAACAACAACGACGATTACTGCAACGATGAATAACAAACTGCAGAAGAGGTCCCCCTCGTCGTTTTAATTCTAATCACACAATCAAATTATCTACCTTCTTGTTCTTGGAATTCTTTTTTTGCAACCATTTTGAGAAGACTGTCTATGCGCGGTACAATTTTGGGGCTAAAGAAAGGGTCGATGGGGGGGCCCGAAACGAGTTGACCGAGTGACAGCTATTCACGAAAACACGAATCTTGTTGGATGAGTTCGTTCTGGGTGGCGGTCCAATAATGAAAACATCTTGGAAGAAGAAGAGTAGAGGATCGGGCGAGGTGGAGGAACAGGAAAAAGCATATAGGTTCGGAGGATGAGGGACCTCTCTGCTCTCGGCTGGGTTCTGCTTATATCTGTGAATATTGGAATAGCTGGGATTCCGCGATCTCTTTCGTGAGGTACAGGTACCACCCGGATACTTGGAGCCTGTGCGATTCGCCCTAGCGAGTGAAGAACAAGACATTCTTTGCGGTGGAAGACTCCGGCTCTCTGTCCTGGCGCCTACCACCTCCTAACCAAAGTTGGGCTGGGATGAGTCGGGTTAGGTGGGTATATCCTTCGAACCGAAAATTCCTTGCTTCCTAGAGAGAGTCAAGCCGAAAGCTCGCGCGTCTCAACGATGTCTCTTTCCCGCCTGAGTTTCACATCCTCCACTATATATCTTCTCCTCTACTGATCCTCACCTTTTACCGTCATCCCGTCTCTAGCCCACGGTGTCTCTATTGGAAAATTCTTTGCACCCCGACTCTCTATATTCCACTAAATACCTACCAACGTGCCACGGATTGATCACGGCGCAGATCCACGCTAAACACCTTTTGGAAATTTCAATAAACCGGTGCACCTCGCAAGAAGAACAACCACGAATTCCTCATCCAAGAATTTATCTCTTATACTATGCTGAATATAACTTCACTATAAATTCACATTATCACGTTATATATTAATTGAAATAATTTAGTATCCAAATAACAGATCCCAAAAATTTCCCAAAAAAATTTGGAGTTCATGGGATTTTGGATTCAGATGATGGACATTTTTTTTGAAAGAAGTGACGAGATAAACCAAAAATAGAAAACGAAAATCCTGTCATTTTGACGTCTTGTTTCATTTACCTTCCATTAATTTCAACACCAATTTTTGACCAATTATTTACCGATGGGTTATTTTTGTTATTTGTAAAACAAACGAACAAAAAACCGAAAAGTTAGGCAGAAAATTTATCGTTGGAATTTCGCAATGGCCGATGATATAGGAAATGGATATAGAGATAGAGAGAGATTTTGTTCGAAACAACTCGCGTTTAAACTCGTTCGTGCTTTGGTTGAATGCGTGGATAGTTGTTGTATTTCGACGGTGCATTTTTCACTCCCGGCCATCCCCAGTCACGATTTTTCACTGCTATTTGATGAACGCGATTTGATGTAAAAAGAAAAAAAAGGAGAGAGAAAAAAAAGAAGAGGAACCACACGAGCTATGACTCTAATATATCCAGTTGATATACGGCGCGGACTTAACCGGGTAACAGGTCGGTGCCCAGCGGTAAACGATTTCATTGAGAAGGTCGGTGGATATAGAGCTAACGGTGATTAGCTAGGTTCGGGCCGGAGAGCCCGTTAAGTAACATTTAATTGAACACCCTATTCGAGTTCGTTAGTGATACGTGTAATTAGAGCCGAGCTAGTTACCAATTTTTATTAATAAAAATTCAAATCATCATTACTTCGGTTATATGTATATATATCTAAAATTATATGATAACATATAGGTATTTTTCGAGTTTAATTCCCTTAATTATAAATAATAACCAAAATTAACTGTACGTACATACATAGCGTGAAAAAATTGTCATTTTATATCTCCCTGCAGCTGCAAAGCTCGTATTTTCTAAACGTTCATATTCTATCTGATTAACAAGTCGAGTCTCAATCGGGTCTCGGGTCAACGACTCGGCTCAAAGGTCATTGCTAACGAAATTAGGGGTTCGCGCCGCGAACTTGCTGCAAAGGTCTAAAATAAACTGGCTAAAAAAGCGCCAGCAAAAACGAAAAAAAAGAAAAGAAAAAAAAAAAAAAAATCAAGAAGGCAAGAAAACATATATGCAAGAGATTCCGAGAAATGTCGAGGTCTAGTCTAGCGGGCGTGGTATTAACTACATAAATAACACGTGAAGCAGAAAAGGCGCGCGTTAAGTCGAATGAAACTGAGTGAGAAAGCGAAAGAGCCTGGCCTCGGAGGTGGTCACCCTTTACCAGTTAGTGAGAGAGTGTAGCGTAGGTAGGCGTGTGCGAGTACTTTCGCACTCTATCTAGATGTACATATCATTTATACATCCCGAGATTTCTAAAGGCTTGAAATTTTCACGCGTTGAGAAAATTTGATAGTTATTACGGGGGTGAATCGAAGAAAAAAAAGGAAAATAAATAGAAGTAAAAATTCAAATTGATTTGAAAGGGGAAAAAAAATTACCGTTAACCTCCCTTGTTGCCCCGAAGTCTTTATCTCGTAACTCTCTGATCTGTTCGTTTAACAAGCCGCTCGAATCGATCGAGAGAAACGTGACAACGACCCCCGCCCCTCCGCCCCCCAGTCCTTTATTCGTTTTTTTCCCTTGTCGTTTTAAGGGATGAAACGAGTCCGTGGTGGTCTGAGATTAAGAGACCGGTGCAGACTCTTTACAGGCCCGTCAAGTAATTGAAATAAAATCCCTAACCGCGAACTGGTTAATTGAAGGCGAACGACGCGATTGTCTTTTACGCGTACCTCAGAATCGTGAAACAGCAGCTCGAAGAGGAAGGGCGAAGAGAGAAGAGGATAGGATCTAGATTTGGACCACTTCCGGTTCGACAGTCAGAAGATAAATTACAACGGTGAAATTGGATGTATGAGTGGAACGATATTCACGACGTTGATTTATTGCGAATTAGATTAGGCTAGAAAACATTTTCCCCTATATGTAGTATACCTCTATCGTATAGATCTACATATACATAAACCTATATGTAAGCAGACGTTAATACGAATTGCTCCAACTTTGGTATATATCGGTTATGCGCGTGATATAGAGCCCCGGGATATTATATGTAGGTATATATATATACGTATACTGCACGTTTTCAATATAGCTTCGATGAAAAACACAATAATATTACCTACCACCACCAGCACCACCACCGCAGCTACTCCTACTCTATACTCTACCCTGTAACCAGTAACCTGATGTAGTATATTTTTCCAACGAAGCATTAAGATTAACGTTTTTACGATATGATATAATGGAAAATAAAGGGAACGGGGAGGGAATAAGAAGCCGAGGTTTCGAACGGAAAAGAAATTGATGTCTTCGATGTATCGCTTTCTTTGAGGGAAAAATCGAGACAATAAGGTATACCAGCTATAACCCACCAACCTACCTACCTAAAAGAAGATTAATAATACTGTTTTCATTTTCTTTTTTCTTTTTTTCTTTTTAAGTCCCAATACAAGCGACACCGTGTATATAAGGTAGGTATACCTACGAGTAAGCTCGCGTAACATGGTGCGCGATTAACAGGTTCATGATTTCCGAAAAAAATTTTCTTCAATTTTTATTGAAAAATCTAGTAAACCGTGTGCAGAGCGTTAACGTCGATATCGTCAACGTACGTACAGGGGTCAAGTAACGTAATTTTCACTCGACACTTCAGGCCTCTCATCTATCTGGGTTAATACCGCAATAAATTACACACTTCAACATCTATGCCAAGCTGTTATAATTTGGCTTTTTTTTTTTTTTTTTGGGGGGGTTTTTTCTTTTTTTTTACACGTTTACAAAAATTATCAAAAATTAAATAGCCCGTCCGAAAGTACCCTCCAAAAATTTTCAACACAATTTTCGTATCTCGACGAAGGGAAAGATAGAAAGAAAGAAATAGAAAAAGAAAAATTGTGCATTCGCGGTCAAATCGACAAAACTATAATTGCAATTTTCGCAAAGAGAATAATTTTCTACTAGTGTCAATAAGCTCGTTGATTAAATTGCTTCACAATATATAAATATGTTGTCTAGGTCATTTTTATAGGCACTTAAAAAATGACGTGCATACATAGGTATGTACTCGTAGGTGGATAGTGAATGAACGTCGCCCATAGCTATAACTTCATAAAGGTAATATACTTCATCGTAAATATATAGGATGAATGATATACTATATATTTTCACGTTCATGGATATTAAGGGGTTGTCAGAGTTTTTTTTTCTTTTTTTCTTTTCACGGTGGGGGAAACGCGATGCTCCCCATTTGTTGACGTAAAGATGATACAAATGTTGAAAGAAAAATAAAAAAAAAACGGAACAGAAAAAAAAACGGCTAAGTAAAGTCGACGTTTCCTGTTAGCGGATGAATCGTGACAGTCCTTTTTTTTTAGTATAGGTATATGTATGTATATAATATAAATTTACATAAATTTGAAATAAATAAACGTTTTTTTGTTGAATGGACGAAAAAATTTTCTTCATAAAAGGCTGAAATATATAGTATATATATATATACAGTAACAATTCATCATGCAGCGGGGGTATTCCGATGTTCCTATCATCGATTTAACGATCTTCTTCGTCGAGTTTTAGCTATAAATTTAAAAGTCGAGCCTCCCTGTGCCTGCAGACGAGCAAACGGGATTTGATAAATATTAGTACTTTGGCTATATTTATATCAGCCGTACGGATACTTTTTTTTAAAAAATTATACTGCTGCGGGCTCTACCGGGGCACATGGCAGGTATATCAGCGTCGAATAAGTTAGAACGAGCTTATCGACTCTTTTCGAAATAATATAGGTATATATAGCTTTATATACATATATATATATATATATATATATATATATATATATATATATATATATATATATATATATATATATATATATATATATATATATATATATATATATATATATTAAATATTATATATTACATAATATTATTTATACCCGGATTTGGTCATTTGAGTTTTGACGATGAATAAAATCCAGGTCATCGTCATATCGGAACTTTTCTTATATATAGGTATATACATATATATATATAATATAATATAGTATAAATCTCGTTACATAGGAAAGCTTATCCCATATTTTCAGCCGGGGAAAAATATGGGGCTTACTCATCTGTGAACAATTTATTTAAGCTTCAATTTACTCAGTCGTATCTTAGATATACCTACCGAGGCTTGACTCGTCCTTCACGATATTCCCGTGCACAGTTCCTCCTAGTTTTAAAAATTGAATTTTTCACTCGGTGGCTGTGCAGACGTAGTATAAGCATTCCCGCGTCTTAATCATTGGAATGAAAAAAATCTCCTTTACCTACCGAGGCTCGAATCGAGTTCTCGATCAGGTTTAAAAAAAATAAAAAAAAAAAATAGATTTTTCGGTTTTTTTCTCTGTTCTCTACGCATTTTAATCGTCGGTAATAAAATTCGAGTCAATTTATACTTCGCGGATAACCCCGATTAGGTATGCTAACAAACCTGCGTCTATATATATTTCGAAATACTCCGAAATTCACTGACGTCGCGTATACTTGTTCAGTAAATTTAAGCAATTAAAGTAAAAATAATTGCTCGGAAGGGTTCAGATTCGGTTGTTGGCTAAATAAATTCTTTGATTTACAATAAGAATTGAGCGTATTTACCCTTGTACATGGTCTTATATACATACCTTGCATATATAGTATATAATATACTCCTGGGAAGGAATACGAAAATTAAATGAAAATTTTTATGAAGCAAAAAATGAAAAAAAATTAGGAGCTTTGTTTTGTATAATGATTTGAAAAAAAAAAAAAATAGAGAAATAAAAAAATCAAAAGTCGTTCCTGGATTCTGTATAAGTGATTCCTGCAGCAGCGAAATGCATTCGATAAAATCGCACTGGAGACTATAAGCTTTCAATTTAGAAAAATCGAGGATCGTATAGGTAGGTAGGTAGTGTAGGGTAGCTGTAGTCGTCGACTGCAGAATTGGTCGGATAATAAAAATAGATTGGTAAACATTTGAATGTGAGGGCGAAGGGGGAGGGGGGGGGGGGGGGGGGTAGTTGTAGGATATAGATAAAACTATATATGAAGTTAAATACAATTCGCACATGCGCGTAAAAAAAAAGTATAAATAAAAATTGTGATAAGAATCCAAAAGGACGAAGAAAAAAGAAAAAAATAAATCGAAAAATTCTTATCGACTCTCATATTATATTTAAATATACTCACTAATTGTTCTTCGTCCGGAGGATCCTGCAGTGGTATATAATTCCTAGAGATATATATGTATATCTGCACCTTGATATCTCTGATCACGTGATGTATGAGAAAAATGAAATAGGTAACGAAAGAAAGAAAAAAAAAAAAAAAAAAAATGAAAAATGGAAGGGAAAAAACCAATTTATCACAATGTATAATTAATATACGCCCACGTATATATAAACTACGTGTAATGATGTGAGAACAATTTCTGCGCAGTGTTTTATCGTTATTATTTAGCTAATCGAAGTCCGATTCACTGTAATTAAATATGGTGATTATTGAATATAAATATAATGACTGAGAATTTGATATAGGTAGAGTATGTGTATGGGGTGAAATATAATGAACTGTTAAATTGCGATCGTATTATAAAACGATTATATGGCATTCATGTGATCCGCCTCGCGTTTAAAAGCTCGGGAAAGCGCGTGGTACCGACGCGTGACGTCAGCGGTACCAACGTCAATTCGTTACTGTGAGATACTATACGAGCTGCAGGGGGTTGATATCGCGGAAGCTCCCTCTAAAGCGCGACGCTCTTAGACGCGCCGTTCGCGCACGACTGAGGGCTACCGGCGCCCCTAGGTTCGTTCGTTCGTTCGTTCGTTCGTTCGTTCGTTCGTCCCTCCGTCCGTCCGTTCGCTCGCTTTCCATCCACCACTAACACCATCGCGAAACGTTACTGTGAAATCCTGCGCGCACGACGCAACGTACGGATCTACGTGTATACGTATAGATACGCGTTACGTCGCTTTGCGTTAAGCGATTACGTTTTTCAACCCCTAGGAAATAGAAGAAAATCAAAAAAATGGAAATGAAAAAATAGATAAATAAACGGCAACGAAAAAAACAGAAAATTAAAAAAAAAAATGAAAATCGAAAGACACCCTTTTCCACCCCAAAACCCGTTTCACACCCCCTGCGGTAATTGACCGCATGTAATTTGGTCTTCGGAATTTCGATTTAATGCAATTACGTAACGATAAATTGTTTATGAATTTATTTAACGGTCATTTTTTTTCTTCCCTTATGTTCCCTTTGCAATTTTTATATGAAACCCGCTTTGGATCCTCGTCTTTAGGGGATGAAGTTATACCCGGAGCTCTAGGCGTAGTATATCAACGTATAGTGGCGTAATGGAGGCGCGCCTGCTAGTAGAAATTGATTAGTTTAAGCCTTGGGCGAAGGCCACGTGACTCGGCGAGCATGCGAGGGCTGTCACGTGACTTGAGCTTTATTATCATTATTTCTTTCGTCTTGTTTTTTAATATTTTTCCTTTTTCTTTTTTTTTTCAATTTTCTTTCAATTTTTTTTCATTTCACCCCAACACGCGATCTTATTCATAATCTTATTGAAGCTTTTTTTTCTTTTTCAATGACTGGGTGACTTTTTCTCTGTGTCAAATCTGTAATACTTTCTATAATGTACCCAACTAACCGTACAACTAACTACCCGACTACGAACTACCACTTTTTGTATTAGAATTAGATCCATCGTTAAGTCGCGGTGCTATTTTTCATTTGAAGACAAATCAACGGCACAAAGGGTAACTCTGATCCGCAGGATAATATCAAATGATTTTCTTAGAGTTAGGAGTTAGGGGTGGGTTTATCGATCGTGAGAGAATTAAGTACGATAGAACAAAGTGCGCATAAATTCGATTAAAGGCGTTTCAATTGTCTCGAATTACATACCTATCTATACATATATACATATGTATGTATCTAATGACGTAGATTTACGTGTTAAGAATCGTATATACGTATACGTATACTATCTACTTATACGTATATTGCAGAGCTTTGAATGAATTCTCACTGATAATTGACGTATACCTGTATAATACGTGTATTGTTCAATTATACCAACACTTGGTATGTTATATACGTACGGGGCAGACTTATGTGAGGGAGGGAGAAAAATAAAGCGAGGGGGGAAAAGATGATAATAAAATTGAAAGTAAAAAAAAAAAAAAGAAATCAAGTGGTGGCGTAGAATTGAAAATCTTAGTGGCAAAGCAGGGAGGGAAAATTTTACCATCGAAAATATATTATTCTATGAAAGCACGTTCGCCTATACGTGACGAGCGAAACGAATTGTTGGTAAAAGCTCTCTGTTGAACGAAAAGTTTCGAGTGAGAACCGCGTTGCAAGGAGAGGAGAGGCTGTTCTCGCTAGCTAGCTCGCGTATAAGGTACTCACTCTCAGATTTGTGATTGTGAAATCGAAAATCTTGATTCAACAGGGCTTAGAAAAATAGAGATCGTCGAGTCTGCTCAAAAAAAAAAAAAAACGAGAAAAAATGTAAAAAATGAAAAAATATATAAAAATGTGGATATATTAAATAAGAAGAGTATATATATACATATATGTAATTCGAGGTTTGATTTTTTTCTGTTTTTTCCATATAATTTGCAGAATGTATGTTGAACTTATTATACTACGTCGAGTAACGCGATATCATCGGGTTTCGATTATAATTGGGAGCAGATTTTATTTGTTATATAGGTATACATATTTTTTCTGTTTTTTTTTCATTTTTTCACTCGGAATAATATTCATGGATTGAAGATGTACGGTATATCAATGGTAATAAACTAATGAGGACGAATCGGATTACCGTTGGAGTGAAAGATTTGATATTTCCTGGATTTAGATATGCCAGTTTGTCAATGCTCTAGATTCGTTGGTAATACTTTGAAGCATTTTCAGTTTAATTCGTAGGGATGAAACGTTGACGTTGACTCGGTTCTTGCCAAGTTTCTGAATCCCGTTGGTTCATCTTATATTCCGAATCACGTCATTAATTCATCCCTGTCGTAGGTAAGTATCTACCAACCATATACCATACCTACCCATCTAACCCACCTTCCGTTGCATAAGTATAAGACTCGCGAGCGCGAATATTGGAGAACGACAAACCTCGTTTGAGGACATGTCTGATCCAACGTTTTCTGACGTATCATACCCCTGCAGCCTCTTCCAATTTAAAATATTGACAACTATGTATTATGTATATATACGTGTATATACGTACATTATACACGGCTATGTACGCTATTAACGTCGCTTCAGACGTCACCGCATAAAACCTCCTGCAGGGTCTTTGCTACACGAAATTTATAATCATCGTACAAGTATGTATGTATACGTATGTATGTGCATAGTACATGTAGCAATGATTAATTAACCCTCCATTCTCATCCTCACATAATCACACAAATACCTTTTCATTCCCAGTTCATTTAACTTCCCTCATTAACGAATATACAAGAGCTCTTTCCACGAAACTATACATACATGAATTATACCTACTGCGAATCCTTCAATGTTACTTTGGTCAAATTTAATGCACTCGACACGTCTTCTTTTCTACCGTATCGGATCCATGTGCGACACGAGTGGTTTGAAAAATGTCACGAGGTACCGTTTCCGGGCAGCAGGCATTAAATACGAGCGAAAAGTTTCGGTGTTTCTCGTCAGGATTGGGAAAACGAAAAGAGATGGATGAAGAGAGGGTGAGTAACACGGGGGCTGAAGAGGTCGAAGCAGCTACTCCTTGGTACTCTACTCTGTCGCGACGCCCGCACCCGCACCCGCACCCGCACCCGCACCCGCACCCGCACCCGCACCCGCACCGGTACCCGACAGCGAGTAAAGCGGCGGCGCGCCGCGGTGCAGTCAATCGGAAGACAATCAAAGAGACAGACTTCGCTCGCTTAAAGCCTCTACCCTTGATTTTATTTGTGTTTCCGCAATGAACTACTACCTACTCCCTCGCAAACAAACCTTGCGGTTACGTCAATCGATTAAGACGACCCACTGGGTTTATATGAGTCAGACAACGGAACAGATTTGGAGAAGACAAATAATAAAAAAACGAAAAAAAAAGGACAAACTTGAAGTACGATTATGTTTCCGTGGAAAAATTCTTTCGAACCACAATTCCCAAAAATTTATACATTATACTGGTCTTCCAGTTCACTTTCCTACGTATAATTATGCCCTTCAATTACACCATCAGCTGGCCTCAGTCAGCTGGCTCCAAGGTATTGACTAACGGTTGAAATCGATGGGGCGGTAAATAAACGAGACGATACGGTAACCCGGTCTGATTAGCTGGTCTCTTGATCCACCGCGGTCTCTGTACTGACATCAGTTCAAACGGAATCAAAGAGAAGGATAGTACGTATATAGGTATGTACCTACACCTCCTCTAGGAAGATCACTTCAGTTGTAAGTGATAGCCTCGAGTAGTACATTTCGAGAAATAAAACTGATCGAATTTACTAGCCAGCAAAGAGTCGGATGATAAAGCAATAGGAGTACCAAAGTAATACCGCTGCAAGAATTCCCACCTCACTATCGTAGCTATTCTTCCTTGATTGGTAGTCGAACTAACATACGACGAAAGTTCAGACTCGGAGATCAAATTTTCAGCTTCAAAAGCGCTCTCGACGTGTCCTACATGCATTCGTGCAGTGAGTGCAGTCTGGAAGTACAGGACAGTGATGGACTCGGGCTAATTGGTTTTCAATACAACTGAATAATGAAAAGAGAAAAAAACGAAAAAAAAACGGAAATTGCGATAATGGAGCTTAATAGAGATACCAGGATCGAAACTGACACAGCTTGCAGTCTATAATTAAGAAGTTCACTTTCAAAGCTAATTCGTATTCGCTGTTATTGATATGCCGTTTGGTATCGTACTATATGATCAACGCGGTTTACCGTACGAAAGGCGTGTATAGTTAAGTTGATTTAAAGCTCTCACGCGACGTTAAACACCGTGCAGAGACACATGCATCTATAACGTGTATATAGATACTCTTGATGGAATTAATAATTGATTATACAAACCGTTAAACAGGCTACGTGTGGCGCGCCACATCCTCTCTGTTCACGGGATCGTTGGGTGACCATATCATGCCACAGACTGCAGGAACTTGGATCATGGTTGGATCCTGCGGCGAGGATTGCGCGCATACCTTTCGTGGAAGAGGAGGACGGAGTACGGAGGTTGGGGGTTGCGAAGGGTGAATGTAAGGGCGGTTAGATAGCGTTAGAAGCTAGGTATGTGCATAGCGGTGACCACTCTCTGCTCACTTTCGTGACCAGTAATTATTATTTGGTAGAGGTCGGGTGTTAGGGGAAGAGAAGGTGGAGGAGAAGCTGATGAGGAGAGAGGCCAGCGCATCGTTTCACCAAAATTAAGCCCGCCTTCTGACACGCGACTTCATTAACGAATGAACGCGGGAATGAATGGAGAACGGAGCATCTAGCTATCGGGTGGTTTGGGTCAAGCGATGATTAATTGGCCCCTCGTCTAATTACCAATTAGACCGAGAGGGACTTTCGATGAAAGCTTGTAGCTTTGATAAACCGATCATTTCAATTCTCGACCCAGCGTAACGCGGCCCGTGGAACTAGGTGTGTACCTGCCTATACCTACCGCGTGTGTTGCAGTATTATACCTTGTGGATTCGTTTTGGAAAGCTTTGAATAACTCTACTATAATGACCGTTTCTATTCGAGAAATGTACGACATGGAATTAAATGGAATTTATTTAAGGGTTGTCTTTCAAAGCTTTATTCAGCAATTTTTCACCGAGCTTGTAGGTAAACGTAACGTAATTACACCAAACAGAATGAGAAAAAAAAGTTCAAAAAAAAAGCACAAAAATACAAAATCAAAAGCAGAATAGAAAAAACTGAATTCCGTAGACGCAAGTACACCTGCGTCAGTATTATCAGACAATGAAAAAAGTTGGTATGTACATTCGGTCCCTTTCTATAGAAGCAGAGAATAGAGAATGAAAAACGAAAAGAAAAAGAAAAAAAATTACAAAAAACGAAACGAAACGAAACAGAAAAAAAAATGCGCAAGAATAACCTTGGTCTTTCAGAAGTCAAATCGCCGCTTTCCGAGGCGGTAGAAATCTCACGCTCACCTGGCGCGTAGAGTGACGGGTTCGGAGTACGAGGGGCCAGGGCGAAGGGGAAACTGGGGGCTGTGTGCTGTTGGGGTTGAAATATTTATGTGTTTCCCGTGAAGGCGTAAATATTGGATGGGCTCACTGCGAAGTAGAGAGGGGTGGATCTATCGGGTAAGGACAGACGTTCGGAAAAGGTGAGCAGGGAAAAGATACTAGGTATAGTATACAACGGATACGCGTACCCGAAGAAGGTGGGTATCGGCGAGGTCGGATGCAGGGACTGATCTAGCCCTGAGCCCTGAGCCCAGAGCCTTTAGCGAATCAATTTTTCTTATTTATTGTTCGGCTATTGTTTTCGCGATATACGATCACATTTCGGCAAGAATTCGCACTTTCACCCGCAAAAAACCAAACGATTTTCGCACATCTTTATAATGGACATTCTTCTAATTCGGCGTTAGTGGAAACTATTTTTTCCTACTCAAATTTAAGGGTGAAAAAAATAAATATATAAAAATAAGATCATCTCCGCACGGATCTATACTGCCGAAGAAATTTCGACGTTTCAATATACAAACAAGGGAGTGACGTCGCAAGATAAACCGTCCTAAGAATCGGGAAGGAGAATTTCGAAGAGAAAAAGCCGCGCGGATTCACTGCCCGGATATTCGGCGAAAAAAAAATTCTGTAACTTTCCAAATTCTGTACTACATGTAAAATCCCATCTGAATCCTCAAGAAAAAGGGTAACAGCTAATCGAATGAAACGTGAAGCAGATTCGAGAATTTCGGGATAAGAATGTCACGTCCAGTTTTTGCAAAGATTAGGGTGACGTGTTTGTTACATCGTCCAAGATCTGCGAATTCTTGGTAAAACTGGAGGCAAGAGTGAAAATTAGAGAGGCGAAGAAATGGAAAGAAATAGAAAAAGAGAGAACATGATGTTTAAATTTATTCGTTGAAGCCAGTTGAAGAATGGTAAAGGAAAAAAGTAAGTAAATAGAGTCTCGAAGAGGTCGAGTCAGAGCGTGGTGGATCAAGGGGGTGCTGGCAGCGATCGTGGTTGTTTATTGCCAATTCCCCTGTGATTACAAGGATTTATACGAGAGTCGTTAGAGACTCAGGGTAGAGAAACTACGCCCAACGAGCCACGGTGCGAGCTCTCTTCGAATAAGATGAGAAGAGGAGAAGAGAAGAGAAGAGAAGAGCTCGAGGTGGAGACTGAGTCGAAGCCGAAGCTCCTTAACTCTTTCTTCGGCGGAGACGACGTCTGGGACCCCATCGGCGTACGTACCAGGAGCCAAAGCGACCCCGTTCAAGGTTCGTTTATATAAAACGATGAAATTCAGTGTACATAACGTTAGTATGTATATTTATGCATGGGCCGCTTGTCGCCTGTGACTACGCAACGCCGCGCGTCGCGACGCCCACCCCCATCTCTTCCTACTCCTCATACCATCACATATAAATTCCCAAGTAGATATAGCCACCAGATATACACCGTGTTTTAGAATAAATGCAGACGACACCGGGGTGCGGTAAAAAGGTAAGAAAAGTGGTAATGAAAATGGTCATATGGCAGACGAAGCATTTATATACAAACTTCATCGGTCCGCAGAGACAGGAAGCGATAGGACTTCACCATTTCCTCGAAAATGTATTAATTTGAAGAAATAATGATCGAGAATTTAGAATCTTTGACGAAATCCATCTCTGATCAGCTTGAAAGAAATATTCAAACTACTAGACAGCCAGGATGGATCCATTTTATCCCGGTAACAGTTGCTGAGGTCATAAAGTTCCGAGGAAATTGAAATTCCCAATCCAATAACTTTGTAAAGAGAAAAAATTTGTATCTCAATAAATTTTACGATTATTCGACAAAAACAGATTATGTATCCGTATGTATATCACGTTCGCGTCAATGGTGATCCAATTTTACTATAATTTTGTTAATTTTTTTTTTTCTCTTTTTTTCTGATTTTTCAACGAGATTCTTCGCTTTTCGTTCTGTACGATCCGGTATATACTGAAGATATACGTAAATATATATATGTGTACATACATATATTATACATCTTTGCACAGCGTCGTTCCACTATTGCCTCTCGTCTGGTTCTGCTGCTTCTGCTTCTGCTGCTGCTGCTGCTGCTGCTTACCAACCTCTTTCCCTTAGTTTCTCGCCTATACCAACGAAGAGAGTGTAGGTACATATAGCGTATATATCGTAGGTATACCTACCGCAAGGATGTCGCCGGCTAACAAGTTGGCTCGAAAGTTACGGGTAACTTGATTAATGGAACGCCCGCGAGTTATTTCATGGTTCCGTAATGACCCTCCAGACCGTTGGTTGCAGTGTGATCCTTATTACGTGTGGTCCGAATCTATCTAAGGTTCGATCGGAATCGGTTGAAAATAATTAGTTCGGATTGAAAAAACAAGAAAAAAAAAAACAATTTTCTTAAAGACTCGTTAAAAGTTTCGAAGGCGGTTGAGAGAATGAAATTTTCGAAAGGCGAAGGCGTTCCGTTAAACTTTCGACTATCGGGGTGGGTGGAAAATTTCGATCGGTAAAATCTGCAGGCAGCTGGACGTGTAAACCGTAATCCCAATAATCGGTAGGTATAGGAATAAGGTGGGTATACGCGTCGCGAGAGGAACAGAGGATCCCGTTTTCGAAGTAAAACTTTGCGTCGACGTGGCAGGGAGAGGCAAGCGAATGAATAAAAGAGGCATAACGTAAAATCCGTGAAATATTTGGAAAGTTTAAAGGAGCGGGTGGTAAACCCTGAAGTGGAAACTGGAGAGGTGAAAAATAAGGGTGAGAATAGAATGCGGCGTTTTAGAAACTCCCACCGTTCACACTCGCTCCTGCTGCTGCTCCTGCTGCTGCAGTTATCGTGTTCTCCAAATTTCTGTTTTCAATATTCTGTTCAAAATTACCGAAGTGTTCAGCCGTTAAATGTCAATTCCCAACGTCGAGTTCCTCGTTAAATTTAAATTCAGATAAATTAAAGGTACCCAGTCCGAATCCTCCCCCCTCCCCTCCCTCCCGAAAACAAGATTGGTAAATGGGAAAGGTGAAGCGGAGTACGGCGGCCTACTGGAAGGTGAGCAAAACGAAGTGGGGTGGCTATGTTTCACGGAGAGAACGAAGAGCGAAGGTATCAGGCCGTCTAAGCCGGAGGTAAAGTAAAGAAAGAATTGTGTAAGAAAAATAAGAAAATAGGGGTAATACAAGAAGTATTTTTAACAGAGTTGAAATAAGGATTTGCATAGACAATAAGGGGGGGAGCCCTTTAGAAGGTGGTGCGCTTTGCACGGTGCGAGTTGAGTTTTCACGAGGGTCGACGCGGGGTCTAGAGGATGCGATATATTGCCAGAACTTTGAACGTAACTTAGACGGTTTTACATCTAGCAACGAATGAATAAGTCGTAAATAATTTCAACCGAGCTTTTTTTTTTTCATTTCATCTCCGAATTTGACTTAAATCGGAACCAATCCCAACGTGCGTCGGAAGTAGCTGCAGTGGTAAATATGTATCCACCACCCTTCCGAAAAAATTGATTATACAGAGAATTATCAAAAATTCATCCGATTTTCAAAATTCATGTACTAAATTTATACCAAATCACGTCGATCTTTTTGGAAATGTTTTTTTTTTTTTACCTTATTCAGCGCGTTGTACGTATAATTTTTGGAATTTTATTAAGGTACGTGAACTCGTGGGAAAACAAATATTTCGAAATTCGGTATATCGTTCTGGTTTACCACTATAACCAAGGTATTTAAGCACATACTTACGGAGAGAAAATTATCGCTAATTAGAATGGTGGTAAAACGTACTGCGAGGTACGGAACAATAATCGTTTTCCCTAAACAGCCGCTAGCCCCTTAAAAAAAAAAAAAAGAAAAAGGAAAAAGGAAAGGAAAGAAATGAAAAATTTCAACGAAATTATAACACCTTATTCGTTGTAACGATAATGCCTATAATTTTTAGCCCGCTATAATGTATAGGTATAACGAGTAAGGCTCGTAACTACCAGCTACGATCTCTAATATTTCCGAGTTTCAAAGTTGCTAAAAAAAAAATAATAATAATAATTATAAATATCACGTCAAACCGGGCGTTTCTGACTTCCCTTTTTCAGAGCTTCATTCAGGTATTAAACACGTATTTCAATTAAAACTTTTCATCAAAAACTTTCTATATACGTATACGTATAGCTATACCGTAATATTACGTCGTTACGGATGATTCAATTTTTCGAAACAGTTACGTAAAGCAACGTGTCAAAAAAAATTAATATCACTCTATTATAGAAACAAAATCAAAAACCACAAAAAACCAAAAAAAAAAACTTGTATATTTTAAGCTACCCATTTTTTGATCGATGAAATTTCAGTGGAAAATTCTTGTCACCAATACTCTTTACAAATTAGTTATGAAAAAAAGCTCATTTTATTTTTTACGTAAATATCTGTACCTATAATTCGTCAAGCTTTCACTATATAAATCACTGCTTTTTCGACCGAGCCACCAAAAGCTAGTCTAAGTTATCTAGCTGCTACAATTACAGAGAGGTTTTCGTGCCCGAGCTTTTACCTACAACTTGGACGAACCTCGACTAGGTGCCGCCACCAACCACGTTCTAAACGACCGCAGTCAATCCACGGGGAGCTTTTCAATTAATCACTTCATCCCCGTCGACAACAGAAAATAAAATTAACGACTAAAGTTATAAACAAATGAAGGATTGTTATCCTCGGAATAAATAACGGATTGGCAAATTAGAAACGATCGAGAGTTAATCCGAAAGCTTTTCTTTCTGGATGGAATAGAATTTAATAAAAAAAATTCAGCCGTTAGGTTTTCGGCTCGCTTTGAGGATTAGAAAAGATTTGTCCCTGCCGAGATAATGGCAGTGACCGCATGTCCCTCCGGGAGGTCAGAGTAAAGATATCGGATAATCTTATCCCGTAGGTAGGTACATACTAATACCGAGAGAGTTTGTAGAAGTCCCGAGAATCGAACAACAAAATTCGAGTGCGGCATGGGTCTCGGAGTAGTGAGTCGGCGGGGGTCATTACTCAAATTCTCATTAGTACGCTTCAACTGAACCGGCAGCGAGTTTACTAATTAACGGGAGCTGGGTGGGCTCTCAATATTACGAAGAGCACGCGGCACGATGTGACAGAGCAATATATTGTTGCCACTTTTAATTACATCAGGTATAAGTAGGCGGCTGATCGATGTTAGCTATCGACGAGCTTCTTCCCGGCCATAACTCTCCTTGCACACACATCCGTAGCTGCATAGTTAACAGAAGAAGAAGAAAAAACAACCGTGTTACGATTTTCTCGCGGAATTAAGAAAGCTCTATCCCAAAAAAAAAAAGTTCCAAAAGCTCGCCTATTTTTTGTCGACTTAAGTGATAACTAGTCAGAGATAACCGATAACTACAGTTAATAATATGTTCAGCTTATCTTATAGTTGCCGGATTACATAGCGGTCTCCGATAACGCGAACGTGATCGGATAATGATTGGTAACGGGACGACCGCGACAGACTCGCGGCTCGTTTACCGCCGTGATCATATCCTCTCTCCATGTTCTGTGGCCAGATTATCGTTTTTTTTTTCGTTCTTTTTCTTGTCTTCCTTTTGCCTGTTATAGCAGACGAGCAGGCGTTCTGTCGTCCGGATAAAATGTATGTCGAAGTCGTGAACATCAGCCGCTTTCTTTTATGAAACATCAATATATAAGGTCCTAATCGATACCTGGTAATAAAAATCTTTAGCTTGACACGCGATAAAGTTTCGATCACTTAATCTTTATCTCATGGGTATAACAGATAGATACGTATCTATTTCAGCCCTATAGTGTCACTAATTCGGTATTTCTATGCTCGGTCTATACCCATCAGCCCCGTATCGTAAGATGCATAACATAGTGATACCTACCTACTGTTTATAGCGAGTGATCGACCTCAAATTTACATTCCTAAGATATTACGTTACAACTAATCTCAGCTAGGTGCACCGTATCGGTGAATAAATTCTACGGGATCCGAAAAGCGTGTGTGCATCTTGTGTCTCAGAGGTGGAGGGAGCAAAAAGTGATTCACGAATATCTGCAGCTGCAAATTGTCGAGTTAAATCGCCGGATCTTTCTTGTACCAATCCCACGCAGCTCTCCTCCTCGACACTCGGCTAATTGCTGTAGGAAATAATTTACACGAAAAGTTGATTCGACGGGGACCGAAGGTTATTTAAGGTGGATAAAAACTGTTCGATTTTTTTCTTTGGAGCTTAGCGGGATGAAAATGGGGATTAAAAAAAGGAAGAAAAAAATTGGGAAACTAAATTGTCGAGAAACTGCAGGGCATCGGTATGAAAGAGGTATAGGTAACGGTTGAGGCGAAAGAGCTGCGGAGGTAATATTGACGGCAGCTACACGGTTCCTCGGCCCAGCAATTTGCTAGCTCAGACTCAGGCTCGGTCTTGGTAGATGATTAACGATCGTGAAGGAAAGAAATATAAGAATAAGAACGCAGATCCCGGGCCAGACGGCCAGCGAGGATTTTCTTATCGTATGCTTCTGACATGTTTCCGCTATGTTTGCTTAACAATTAATGTTTCTTGCGGAATAATACGAACATAAATCATATACCCAGTATATGTAGGTACTACTTTTCTAAGTAGCTCTCGCCAATTATTTCATCCGAGGAAAATTGCCCGCTGCAGGTATATATACGTAGATATCTTATATACCGCTTTTACAGAACGGTCCTTCGGTATTTTTCATCCTTCTTAGAAAGCCAGAAGAAAAACTGAAGCTTCTCCGTCATAGAACAAAAAAACAAAAAAAAGGAAAGAAAAGCAAACCCCTCCAAAAATCTTGAAATTTACCCCCCCGTGCCGTCATAGCGTGTGGACTCGATGGCGAAGTAGGTACACCGTACATACATGGCTACACTGGGTACGTGATGGCGAGATGTAATTTCCTGTGGGTTGTTCCCGCCTGCAGCACGCTCAATTCTATAGAGCTAGGTGGGCCCAGGATTTTGCGAGGCGAACGACGTCGACGGTGGCGGTGATGGTGGTGGTTGCGAATTGATGCCCCCCAGGGTAACATCATCACGAGGCCGAGGCCATTAATCATTTCAACCGTGTTAACTTCACCCTCAAAACACACTCAACTCTGTAGTTCATGACGTAGGTCGTCACCCTGGTGGCGATACGTCGAGTCGCGTCGGGCCGGTGTCTCCCCTATCTCCAGAACGAGATCGATCATCGATATAAATATATATATAAAAGATTTTTAACCGTTGAAGATATCAATCCGAGTCCTGAGTGAACCTCGAGATGCTCTGATATCGTCATTAATTTATAACGGAGATGAGTGAAAGGAAGATTTTCACATTTTCAAGAGAAATTTTACATTACGCCTTGGGATATATATTTGTGATGTATAGAGATTTAGGACCGTTGAAGGATAATCATTAGGCAAAATATTTATAATAATGGGTCTTGCTTTTCCGCACGTTACGTTACACCGCGATGAGGAGCTTCAGCTGCGGAAGGCAGATAGCTCGGGGTACAAATAATTCTTTAGTGGTGGTGCCGGAAAAGCGAGTATATAGTCAGAGTGAATCCCTAAAGTCCTCCCGTCTCGAGATAACCTCTCGCGTGCCCTCAGGGCCAAGAATTCTGTTCGAGGCGTCACAGACCGTAGATTCCTTTCAATTCCTCGACTATATACGAGGGCCAGGATACGTTTTGGGGGTCGCGGTGGAACCGTGTATAAATATCTATTCATGTCTGAATATCTGTGTGTTGTGTGAATGTACAGCAGGTCTGACAACGGTGTTACGAATCGAAATAATACCCGACACGTATACCACGCTGTACATCCATGTATGTACATACATAAAATGTACATACATACGTGTTGCCGGATTACATCCTGCTCGAAACGCTCGAATGAAGTTTGTGCGAATGAATTATCGGGCTTTTAAATATACCTATACGTTCAACGAGAGAAGGGAGACGGTTTAATTATAGGTACTACCTTGCTCGTTGAAGATTAGGTACTAAATAAGCTTTCCTCAAACCGTCAACCGCGAAGCCTTGCCTTCGGCGATCACCGGAAGATATGGGGATTTGTAAATGTGGTTAAAGAAAAAAAAAAAAATTCGGTTCCATTATTATTTTCGTTTGTTAATGCCGGGACTGTATAATGTGCTTTTTCCTTAAACAGAGTTAAGCTGTATCTCATATCCCTCCTAATCACTGTTTTAGGACATAAGCACATATTTAACTGGCCACTTTCCGTCTGTGTTGTATAAAACTTGATCGTTTTACTCATGAATTATACTACCCGCCGTCTCCTGACCCAAGGCATCACCGCAAGGGCTACCGACGGTTTAGAAGCTCGTTATCGTTACTTCTGGATTCCTCTACCTCATAGTAGAGTAGTTCCATCTTAAAGGTAAAAGTTTCAGACATTCGAGTATGAAAATTGAATTGCTAGGGTCGATGTGTCGCTCCTGAATACGTTATGGGTGGTAGGCGCACGTACGTATACCAGACTACGTACTAGACCTCGTATCCCCAACCTCCTTCAACGTTCGACCACCTCAGGGCACGACTCTTGCCACCAGTCCGCCAACCCTGCTCGCAGTTCAGAATTACATAATTCATGCGGCTACCCCGGAGCGGACACCGTGGCTGGTGCCTATCTGCAAAGGGGGACAAAGTCAAACATCTCAGATTGAAAAGTCTCCTTGCAGGTTCGTGAGAACTCCGCCAGCTCATCCACGGCTCATCGGACGATCCCGGTGTGCACACTGTTGGAAAAATTGTGTATTCCTGTCAAAAAAATTCGTAGTTAACGATATTATGTTAAATTCAATACATATTTGAATGTTAATTTAACGAATTTGATTTAAGTTAAGCTGGTATTTCGTGTTGAAAATTATTATTAACATAATTACACAGAACTTGACACATCTATTATGTTAACTTCAGAATAATAAAGAAATAACTTTATGTTTATGTTAAATCTTTCAAATAACATATGGTTTATGTATATAAAAACTAAAAATATCAATTCCAACTGTATTTTCAGTTGATTTGACTTAGCTATCATTCGTTATGAACATTCAATCATTTTCAATTTAACAGATTGATTACGTATTATTGACTCATGGAATGGAACTACAAATATCAACTTAAATCCCATGTTGAGGGTTTACATATCATGTTTCTGTGAAAATAACTAAAAAAAGTTAGTGGACCTAATGGGACATGCGAAATGAGTTAAAATTGACATATTTTTTCCAACAGTGCAATGGGTCGGTAAGAGTGAGTATGAGTAAATGAACGAGAGCAAGGGAGACGGTGAATCATGAGAGACTCCGGTGAGGAAGAGGAACATTACCTTTTAGCGGTCACGAGACGCGGGGATGTGGGTGGAGTAAGTTACGAGGTAATACCAGCGTAAATTGACATCAGCCGTGTGTGGTCCATGCCACATGGATGGTGTAGCGACGATTTTACGTTCACTACGTAAACGACGCCGAGTAGAGCCATCGCCATAGCATCGTCGCCATTACCCCGTCGGCCATTCCAATTGTCGTCGTCTACGTCTAAGTCGTATGGTCGCCGTAGAATCTCAACGGGATATTAACACGGAGCTGTATAAATGTGTGCGGTACTCGGTATGGTAGTTGGTGAACCATATGTGGGTCCGTTAAACGCGCTAAAGACCTCACACACTCGCTTATACGAGGATAAATTCGGTACCATAAAGAGCCTTATACGTTATACCAAAAACGATCGCGTGCCTGCAGGGTTAATGGGATGAAAGTTATGCGCTTTCTCTAATTGCAAATAGGGGCGGCTATTATCGAACTAGGTATACGAAAATGTCGGTCAATGCAGGTGTCACAGTTCATTCCTTTCAGCCTCAAGCCCACGCAATAAATTCTGTGTGTTCAAAAACCAACTCTACAGCTGCAACGACGATGTCCGATAACCGCGTGGGCTTCTACAGCGAATTTCTCAAGACGACGATCTGTGTAAAAGTGGTGATTTTTTGATGGTTCTAAGCCAGTGCAATATCAGCTTTAACATCGGTGGTACGAGCGGCTTATCTTCGTGGGACATTTCGTGGTCAGATTTCGCTTTCATCTGGGGCGGAGGCAGAGAGGATAATGTTCATGGGTACCCTTGGGGGTTAACAGACGTCGTATAGGAAGTAACGCGCGTCAGAGCGTCGCGACGTCGGGAGCAAAGTGGGCCGACGAAGTTATACCGTTATAGGTGTATAATGTGTGTGTATTACGGGTGTGTTGGTTGTGTATAAGGGGCAGATCCACGGGGTGTGGGAGGAGATGGGTATAAAGGCGCGTAGACGTCGAAACTTGTGAAATTTCCTAACACGATGGAAAGACGCGTTGCCGGGATCAAAGGCTTTCGCTAGTCTTGTACTTTGAATAATATTCATAGCATACGTCAACAATGATAAAATATCGAGTATGACGGTGTTACCCGCATTTGACTAATGCTGTGTCACCGTGCGCACCTCGAAACGGTATTTCAAAGTTGCCCCGTGTTAAAGACGACATACATATATCTCCTCGTTCCCTGCTGCAGTCTCGGATCTATCTTTAAGAAGAATTACCTTTGGACTAGGAGATCGTGTTACACGCTGGTTAAAGGATGCTTAGAATTTTAAATCCAAGGACCTGTAGCCCATACGACTTTATGACCACGCCGAAATTGTGCCCCTGAGCTAAAGACGCCGGCTATTCAATATCCCGAAACCAGGGGGACTCGTATAATTTACGGATTTTTAGTTTTAGGTCGGATCAGCATCAGGAAAGAAGAGAGAAACGATTTTAAGTGAATGATATGAGAAATGGAAACGGACGAGGCGTGGATTATCGAATTATTTTTCTAGATCCTGGAGAAACAAACCAGAAAGAAGACAGGAAAAATAAAGGAAAATGGACAAAAAAAGAGGCCGGATGAAATCTAGTCCCTTTACGCATCCCTGCGAGTATAAATCCATTTCGTGGTCAGATTTCGCTTTCATCTACGCGTCGCGGAGGGCGAGACGATGCGATGGTTGTATTCCCAAATGACAAGCGTCGCGAGGGAATGGAGACTGTAAGGGTATACGAAACAACGTGCATACGTATTATACCTCATACATGTACGCATAAAGCCACACAGATTCGGTAGCAAAGAGTATACCGCGTAACGGGGAACAGGCTTCCAGCTTTTATACCTCGATTCTTACTTTTTGTGCTTATAGGTAGGCATATCTATACAGAGAATTAAATATGAGAAAAGAAATAAATAAAATATGAAATTTCGGGGATATGGAAACAGTCGCGTTTTCTCTTTTAGCCCAACGAAAAAAAAAAACGTAGAGATCAGAAACGGGAGAAGAAAATTAAGGACAGAAGACTGAAATAAGAATGCAAAAAATTCAGGGCTTTGTGGAATGGATGGACCACACTTGTAAAAACAAAAGTGGCGACTGGGTGTCCGGGGGAAGAAAATTACATGGACATAGAGTACCGTAACGTGGACTTCCTTATTTTTGTTGCGGCAAGTCCTTGGCCCTGCAGGGCAACCATATCTCGCCCTTGTGCCATCGGTCCGGGTTTTTAGTTGTAAAAACATTCGGTCAACACTCGTGGGAAGTTGGGTATCCCTTGGTGTTGTTGTTTTTGTAAATTTATACGTTTAGCTTGAGCCTATAGGTATACCCGTACATAGACACATACATGCATACCTTTGCCGCAAGAATTTTCACACTTCAATCGTTTTAGAGATTAGAATATATCACAGGAATGGAGAATAACTCGAGTCAGTTTCAGTTCAGTTCAGTTCAGCTCCGTTCATTTCAGTTCAGTGGTTATAGGCGCTCTTTTACACATTTCTACTAACTAAATCCTTAACACCAAAGAACTCGACGCCCCATCTCGAGCTCCAGCTCCAGCTACGGCGTCGTGTTCGTATAAGATACCATCGAACATTCCAAACACTCGCCGGCACGCAAGGATTATCATCGAATAGCAGTAATCGTTGTGATTATACGGGGATCCGATCTCTTATACGATCAGACCAGACCAGACCATAGAGACCGTACCGATCTGATCCGATCCGATTCGATCCGGGTGAGTAAAATCGAGTAGAAATAAAAGAAGATATACAAAGTAAAGAAGAAAGAAGGAGAGAGACGGCGGGGATATAAGGAATGCTCTTGTAGGGTTCATGCTAATCACATTTCGCTTGATCCCATTGTTCGTGAAAGCATGAGCTTCTCTTTTTCATATAATTTTACATATGTAACGTATGTACAAATTTATACCTACCTACCTTTCTACCTACCATAGAGATTACAGAGATCTCGATGTGTCGTCACTCCGTACGTACGCATCTCACATATACACAACGAAGAACAAGGCTGTGAACATTGTCAGTTGCTTCGTCATTCCCTGAAGGTTTCGCCATCATTTCAGAGATTAAATCAGCTACAAGAGTAGATTTAATGTTATAGAAGATGCTTCACGGATCTGTTCCACTTTCGAGATATAGCCTAAATCCTTACAGCACATACAATCTCCGAACTCTCTTCTCTTTAAGGCGTCAAGAACAAAACTAAGAACTTTCGCGAGATGAATATCATTACGTTTCATCATCGGGAATCGTTCCGTGAAAACAATTACTGCGACGATCAAGAACAGCATCGAGAACAAGATCCTCAACCATCTTGATCCCAGATACGTAATCATTACCCAATTTTCGAACTTTCGAGGCCTCAAAATTATCGGAAGGAATCCAACGCGGTTGGAAAAAGAAGCTTTGGAAGAATTTAAACGAACGGATCCCTTAGCCAAGGTAAATCTCCATCCCTGCTCTGAAGTCACCCCTATATTTCTGACAAACAAACAGACAGACGTTAGCAAGATGCAACAGCGCGTTGGCCAGATGGCTGTCGGGGGTTGATCGTGGGTTTCAGGTTTGGCAATGGCGTTGGTGGTGGCTGCCAGCTCCTAGCCAGGGTCCCAGATAATCCCAAGGGTGTTGACGGGAGCTCAACAGATATAGGGCGGTGGTCTAAGGCGCAGTCCCCGTTGTCAAACCAGGACACATTTGTTTTTGGCTAACAAGTTCTATGCGCCTGTGTATATCCGGCCACCAAACTAGCTGACGTATTGGATGTTTGCTTTTCTCTTCCGCGCTGCATCATGGACTAAGAAATCCCGGACGTAGTAGGTACTCGGTACTAATTCGCTTAGGGTATATCGAACGGTTTTACTTACACCATATCATCATCAACATCGCAAAACTTTGTCACAGCTAATTTGGCGGTTATTAATTGTCTAACGGCTTAGCTGCAGGACGAAGTGACAGGCGCAGGAGCGATGCAAAGTTTCAAGACTCCGTCGCCACTTGGCGCCGGTAATATTAGCTAATAGCTCGAGGTTTTGGTGCTTAATTAAAATTTTTATTTATAATAAGTTTGGCAGCTGTCTAGATGAGCTTCGGTATCAAAACTAACCACTCGAGTTAGTCTAGACTCGAGAATGTACACGGTTTAGCATGTAAGTACAATTTTCCGTCCGGGAGACCAGATCGATCATAATCGGTAGTATCAAAATTTCAGCTCGGAAAAATTCCGACATTATGTGACTCGAGACGTGGCGAACGTTCGCCGTTTGGAAAGACAAGCGGGGACGGATCGACGACGCGACGGTTTTCGTGAGTCCTCTTCCTCTCTTTGTTCGCGGAGTTTCTTTGAAGCAATAAAACTCTACCCGGGTGGAATTTTAATACCGAAATAAGGTGTAAGGTGGATATACAGGCGCAACGCGTGCTCGTGCTCGCGGGCTCGGGGTGAACCCCTTAGCCAAACCGAGTCGAATAAGGAACCCGCAAACCAACCAACTAAGCCAAGTCACTGGAATGAGTCGAGTGATCGATGGGGACATATATCAACGAGTGCCTTCCTTCCGTCCTTCCTTCCTTCCTCACTTCATTCGTCGACGAAGAAGATGAGGACGGTAAAGGGTAGGGCTGGCATGTCCCCTCCGTGTTCTTCGGCATGAGGAGAGAGAAACGAGAAGAGAGAAGAGAGAAGAGACAACAGCCAAGAGCCAAGAGACGGTAGACAGGAGAGGAGCTGCCAGGTGCCCCCAGACAACACCTAATGTGAATACAAATTACTCTCTTTACGCTCCGCTTGTCAACTGCACCGACTTTCACAGTAACTTCGACTTACAAGACACCTGCTATTCGTAAATTTAAATCGTACGCAAATATTTGACAGTCTCTTTAGCCCCGGTGCTCTTAATCTTACTTTGAGTAAATATATACATATTTGTCTCTAGAATATGTTTTTCGTTATCTCGTAAACCATGTTATTTTTTTTTTTCTTCCTCTTCTTATTCACATTTCGCAAAAGGTTGACAAAATTTTCCTCGCCAAAATATTGATGCCTTCTTTTAGGTATACAGGTATATATGCTACCTATAATAGCCTACATATCCAAAAATGAAAGAGAATTATTCATATAGGAAAAGGAAAAGGAAACGAGGGGGGAAAGGAAGGGAAGGAGGGAAAAAAATCTGTCAGTTTTATAATAAAAAAAAAGAAAGAGAGTAAAAAGAATATATCGAAACGCACACCTGTATCTTCAAATCTTAATCAAAATTCGTTGTGTAAATATTCATTTTGACAAGAAGTATCTTTCTGGATGAGTAATGTTAAACACTGTATCAGAATCTTGATTATTGTTGAGTAGAGTTTAGATTAATTCATCAACAGAGGCGGAGCAGGGGAGAGACAGACATTGTTTGAGCTTTGTGGCCAGCATAACAATAATTAATGTATATTTCAACGTCGGAAAATCGTGCCTATATGACAACCTCACCGGCTAGCTGGTATATAGAGGAAGTCCAGAGATCAACGAACGAAATCTATACGGAAGCTTGACACCCGCGATGGGTATTATAATCATAACATAAATAATCCCCCGGTATAATAATAATAAGAATAATAATAGTCACGGTTTCCTATATAACCCGAGTATAATATATACCTGGGGATAAAGTTAGGCTAGGTCAGATACGTGAGTTGCATTGTTAATTTAAAACGCGTGCCTCTCGTGGAGACCTATAAAGGCAGGCCTATACGTGACCGAATAATGAGGAAAAAATTTTTTTTTTATAAATTAAATTAAACAAGGAATACCCTCCTGCAGCCTGGTCCCATAAATCAATATATAATCCGACAAATCTGAGCCTAATACGTGTCGATGGTGACACAAAAAAAAGAAACCACAGATTTGTAGATATATACGTTCATAGTATAATATAATTCGGGCGGAGCGCCGTTGCAGTAGATACACGTGAATTTATACCTATAATGGGCTTGCAGGACAGGGTGCCCTAAGACCTGAGGACCAACCCTCGGCAATACCCTGCGGGAGCATTCATAAATGTTCTCCTAGGCCCCGACACGCGTGTCGTTTTGAACTCCAGGGTCTATCGCGTTCGTTGGTAGGTATATCGAACAATGGTTGTATGACTCGTGTCAAATGTCAAGCTATTGGCTTTACTGTAATGGTTTGTTTAATACGGTATTATAAATTTGTTTCCGCCGACAGCTGCAGCAAAGGTTTACCCATTGTAATAGCATAATAGAAACGCTTCGAATTCCTAACCAGCGTACCATATACGTTAGCTCGAGGAACGTAGACTCCGCGAATATATATATGTCCCGTTCCAAACTCGGTTTCTAAGGCCCCACCATGACCGGAGATACTAGGGGCACGTAACTATGAACTCGCCAGTTCCCAAATTTTTTTTTGAAATTATGAAATTCAATTATTTGAACGATTTTATACGGTTCAATTCGAACCCAACTTATGGTGGCTCAATGCAACACACAACAGCCTCAGAAAAACCATTTCCGAACGATAACCTTTTACTGTCTAATCGTTTCAGAGTTCAGAATC
Organism: Macrophya alboannulata; assembly: GCA_949628255.1. Lineage (NCBI taxonomy): Eukaryota > Metazoa > Arthropoda > Insecta > Hymenoptera > Tenthredinidae > Macrophya > Macrophya alboannulata. The sequence goes on from OX451207.1 coordinate 44,114,767, forward strand.
ATCAGTTCAAACAGTTTCTAATTTATTTAGACTTCTGATCGTGGAGAGACTCACAACAAATGTGGGTCTAATAAGCCGTGACCAAAGCTGGGATGGGACTATCCCCGAAAACCGTGTTTTCGAATCTCCCCTTTTATTTTTTTCAATTTTTTATTATTCCCGAGTTTCTACGCTGTGCCCATTAATTTTCGAGAGGTTCATTACTACCGAGTGGCGATCGGTATCTAATTAGCGCCTCGTATCAGTCAGACTTGACAATTTTAGTTTTACAGACGAGTGGATACCGAGTGATGGGTGATCCCCAAATGAGCTGAGATTCGTGATAGGGAAGATGAAACCGGCGTATTTTCAGGTTACCATTCCAATTAGGCTCGGATGTATTAGATTATTCTTTTAGCTAGGGATCGAGGTAATGTACAAAGAACAAAGCGCATCGGGACAAAAGCGGATATCATACTGTAACGAATAAACATACACAGAGAGACTACAGATCCCCAAGGACCTCCAATCTTCGTAAAAAATGAAATAATAAAAAAAAAAAGAAAACGAAAAGAACAGGAAAGAATATGAATGATAGGACTTAATGGAAATGTCGAACGAAAAGTTTCCTCGTCTTTATCGAATTTATAAACTCGTAATATATGTACAGGGTGTCCCAGAACTGAATTTCCAAAATGAAAGGCGTGCTAGAGGAGGTCGAACCGAGTAAATTTTCCCGAAGAACATGGGGTCTGCGAAGTCGCGTTCGCGAGATATCACAAGTTAAAAAAAAGTAGCGCTTTGCGCCGCGTCGCGGCGGCGCAAAGCGCTACTTTTTTTTAACTTGTGATATCTCGCGAACGCGACTTCGCAGACCCCATGTTCTTCGGGAAAATTTACTCGGTTCGACCTCCTCTAGCACGCCTTTCATTTTGGAAATTCAGTTCTGGGACACCCTGTATATTCACCGTAGCACGAGGGATTACATTCAGTCAGTAATACAATGTTATACATCTTGTATCAAACGAAATCGACCTGTTCCTTTAAGTAGAAGGACAAGAAGGGATGAAAAAAAAATTTTATTAGGCTATATTTCCAGTTTTTTGGAATAATAGAAGTTCTGCATATTCACCCTTTAAAACGCGAAAGACCAGGGGCTAGATTTAGTTGGCAGAGATACGAGCGAGACGAGGCGTGTATTTATTTGACGCATTTGTTATACGAAACACCGAACTGTATAGTGAGTTGGCACTTCTGTTCAGTGATCGGTTCCGAAGGGTGTTATACAGCCGAGTCTAAACTCTGAGAGAATTAAGGGAAAGGGAAAGACGGAGGCGAGGGCGAAGGCGAAGGCGAAGGCATCCCGAAGAGATCAGTGTACCAGGTTCAAGAGGAATGTTTATCACCAAAGGCATCTTGATTTAGAACCGTCCGCATTCAAATGGGATACATTAGCCTATCGCCCTAATGAATTGTCAATGAATTAATTGATTTATGTAAATAGCATCCGGACGTCCCATCGTACTTTACAAGCCTCAGACTCCATCTTTGAATTTAGGTCTATCCGTACAGGGTGACCGCTCAGAGCACATATCCCCAGGCTCTAGGAAATGACAAAAAGTCGAAAAAATCGTGGGGAAAGAAGCCAACGGAAAATTTACAAAAATTGGAATTAAATTAACTAATCCGACTACGTGATACCTTAAGAAAACCAGTACAGCTCGGTTTTGGAAATTCGGAGTACTCCAAAATGCGTTTATTTCACATCGAAAAAAAAAATTTCTTTGAAAATCTTTGTCGTAAGGTTTTAGGCACATCGTTGTTCCGATTAAGGTCGTTGAGGGCTCATTCTGTTCAGAAAAGGAATCCTCATCATGTGAACGAGGGAATTTTTTTACAATTTCGTGTTGGCCAAGTTATTTGCAAATTAGTGGCCTGAATATTGGAAATTTTGGATAATTGACCGTAACTTTTCACATGAATTTTTTTCTACCTGCTGTCTGAAGAATTGCTGTCTGAAGAAAGCAAGACCTTGAGAGGTTGAATTGGACCAACGATGTGCCTGAAAGAAATTTTTTTTTAATGTAAAATAAGCTTTGGTTGACAAATAAATAAATTTTGGAGTACTCCAAATTCTCTAAACCAAGCTGTACTAGTCCCTTTAAGAGAAAAAATATTTTCCATATTTTTAGACTCAAATTTCGTCTCACTTTTTCATTTCCCAATCAAATAATGACCACCCTATATATACCTGGGTATAAAATGGTATAAATCCGTACGAAGCTGAGCCAGGGTGTAAAATGGTTAATCTTATTACCGTATCGGTAAGGTCTTATCAAAAGTAGGGGGCTAGACAGTGGAGGCTACTAAAGAACCTTTTTCCTTTCGGCAGTTGTATTCCGTTATCCTTTATCCTTGGATGATACTTTTCTGAAGCCTCATCACATGATCGGATTGGTTTGAAATACAAAGTCAGTCTTATCGGTGCAGTTTGTTCGCAGTGATATTCGGGGGAGTGGAGGGTGTATAGGTAAAGCTATAAGAGAATGTTTTCTGGGAAAATTGTCTCGTGAATTTGCATTTATACGAGGATCCGCGACGTCGGCGAAGAATTGAAATTGCATTTTATTCGATTAGTCGCTAGTTCGGACGAAAGCTGATAGGTAGTTATAGTAGATACCTACTCCTCACGTCCGGAGCGTCAATTTAGTGAATCGCATCGCATGAGCAGATAGTTTTGACGTACCGCCTTTTTCCTGTAACTTTATACGTACCAAGAAACTTCGGATAAAAAAAATTAAGAAGAGAAGAAGAAAAAATGTATGAAAAACCCCGAAAAATATTCACATCTGTTTTCACAGATGATACGTATCCTCGTTACGTTTATGAAAAACGTGTTCCTGTAATATTATACCTAACAGCTCTCGCTCCGCTGGAACAAGTAACATTTATTTTCGGAATTCGACTAGCGGTCGACGAACAAAAAAATTCCAAAATCAAAATCGACTCGGAAAATCGGGATTTACGTAGACCGAAACACCAGAAAGATCAATTTCGTTTCTCCTGAAACGTGCTGCTGGATTGTTTCGTCGAAATCGCCACCGGTTCCATTAGGTTAATGTCAATTTCGGGGAGCGTCTAGCTATACGACCGTGCTTTTGTGGCTCTAACGCGAAAGCGTCGAGCCTAGAAAATGCAATTAAGTTGGTGAGTCTCCGGTCCCGGGGGTTTGCAGACGACGATGTGAGCAATCCGGGCGCAGGTCGTCACTCCGTGACATCTTCCGTCCCTCTCGTATTCCTCCATGATGGTCCCAAAGTCCCTCAGGACTCGGTCAGGTCGTTGGCAAAGTCAACCAGGTCGTAGAGAGCCGGAGCGTCAAGTCAAGTTGATCGTTGAGAATCGGTGAAGAAAACCGCGCGCATCAGGACCCATGGGAAAAAACGAACGAATTCCATGCGTCACTCCGTTTCCCTCAAGATCACCTGCGGAAACTGTTTCATCCATTTCAATCTGCACCGTTGAAGACTAATAATTAAGATCCTAAATGTATCCATCAATTTTTGCAATTCCATTTTTTTCCGAGCAACGATTCGCAAATTTAATTTTCGAGTTCGACGAAAATCACGAGGCGGCGCCACTTCTCGGCAATCTTCCCTTAAAGCTGCACGTACAGGATCAACTTTCTTATCATCCCTTATCTCAGAAACGGCCCGATGAAAGGATCTCAAATTTATAACAGAATTTCAAATTGAGATAATCACGAGCACGAAGAATTATTGGCACAGGTATGTAGTTCAATTTGAACGCTTGCTAAAGAATTATAATTTCCATTTTTGAATGTCAATCCATGTTCTGGATGATATTCTTGACAAAAATCCCGGCAACTACGTGGATTTTTAGGGGGAGGAGAAATACCGTAAAAAATCATCTATTTTTTTCCAATTTTTTTTTGTTTTTTCTAGCTAATTTCAAGACTCGAAAAGTCCAGTATCTATACAGTTCTGGATTCGCTACGAATGATCGTCGTCATTTGCTCAGCTAACGCGTTGTCCACGAGTCAAGTACCCGCCGTATGTACATATCGTACGTACGTAGGTAGGTAGGTACGTATCTACGCACGAACACGCCGAGGGCGGACATGCAAAGCATATTGGGCGTGCACGAACGACCCTCGCCGCACTCGTCGGTGGACAATCAACCCTGTCATCAACATACACGACCGTGTTTTGGAGTTTCTCGTGACGTATTGCACGCACTATCATAGTACAGTGGTGTTTGTGCACACGGATCGACAGACACGTATGTGTTACAGTTCTGCGATTACCTGAAATTCTTATCCAAAAACGGTGAATAAAATGTGCGATGAACCGCAGACGATAACCTTCGAAAGCTGGTAGTACAGTGTAGCTGGATAGGAGTTACGATGTTTGCAAGGGACCTAGTCTTTCGCAAAATTTAGCATACACCCCCTTCAGCGAGGTTTTAAACGGTATACGCGTTTAGAAAACGTTGAATCAGCTATTCTGGAATTACGTAGAACCCGCGAAGGAAGGCGCACCGTCGTACTTCACGGCCTCGGCGAGCCACGATTCTCCAGTAATTCAGAAATTTCCCTTTTCTCTTCTCTTCTCTTTTTTTTCTTTTTCTTTTCTCTCTTGTGTTCCCTGCGGCGTGGGTTCGCGTTCCACTCCTACGATCCATTGATTCGGGTCTGTTTTGCACTGATCCTTCCTTCCTTCCTTCCTTCCTTACTTCCTTACCGCCACTTGGAATCTAATTGTTAATTTATTCCCAAAGGATCGCGGGGCGCCAGGGTTTCAAGAATGGGTAGGAAAGCGTTGGTCAAACACTCGTTACCAGAATTCGAATAAGCCTGTGCATAGCCAGTCTGTTTACTAATTAACGCTACCGTCTGACTGGATAGATCGATGGGGTGAGCCACAGCTCGACGAAGTGTACTCCTGGCTACCCTGCTAACAGCAAAAGGGGTGCCGCTGTTAAACCAAGGAGATATTGTGTCGCGTGCGACTGACGTCCCGGTATATTACTTGTTTTAATTAGCTTTGAAAATGAACGCGAAAATCGACAGAAGTGGAAATGACAGAATTCACGATAAACAAAAACGACTTTTGCTCTCTCTCTCTCTCTCTCTCTGTCTATATCCACGTAAAGGGGTCGGGTTGAAGTTCCAAACGATCAAAATTACGAATTCATTTGAGACGATTTCGAATTTTTCAAAAACCTTAAAGTTCGGAATATTTGAATTCGGGAAGATCGGAATGCAGAGACTCGAAAATTCCGAAAGTTCAAGAATCCGAAAATTTAATTGAAGGGCACGATTCTCCATGCGTGAATTTCAAGTCCGAGAGTTTCGGCTTTTCGTATCTTTAGCTTTCGGAATTTTGAATTTTCGATTTCAAGTTTTTTAAATCGACTATGCAGACTTTCGGAGAAAGACTCTTTTCAAAAATTGGGTCCATCGACAGTTCCTCGATTTTCTTTTTTTTAGGGAATTCGTACAAAGAGAATGTGCGGGCATTGGGCTTCTTTGTAAAACGTATAGCAGTACAAGTCCCTCATTAGCGCATCTGCATGTCTCAGTCCCCAATTATCTCATCCTAGCTGTTATTCCGTGTGTCCCCGTTGAAAATTCTAGGTTGGCGCCTGATATAATGTAATATAGCGGAGTTCATTTCGCGGCAATTTGCATGTACCACGGGCTAATTCGACAGAATTGAATTTGTCTTTACCTTCCTGGTACCGCACCGCGCCGTGGCCCCGCGGGTGGCACGTGCCGCCTCCTCTTCTCAGCTGCAGGGTGAACGAATTTGCAGACGTACGTACGTACGTTATACACACAGACGTATAGTATAACATGCAAATAACACGAAATTTGAAACGCTTTTGTCTTTTGTTGTAAAAAGAGAAAACCGAAAAAACGAAGAGTAAAAATTTGAAAAGAACACGACGTAGAGATTTTTTTTCCGCGGTACTTTGCCATCGGTTTAGAAAACCAATGTATGTAGAATTTAAGTCTCGTTTTAAATTGAACACGATCAAATATTTTTCATGCCTATCATCCGAATGTAAAATTAGAAATCAGCTACTGCTGCAGGCTAGGAAAATGGTTAATAAGCATCTAGGTATGCCATGTGTAGGTACTGTGTACATCTATCCCCGAAATAGATAGCCTCATAACCTGACCCGAGTCTCCCGAATTCTCCGAGTTCCAAAAACTTTGAGCTTCTCGATAGGATCTTCGGATCCATCCTGACCGTATAAAGTTCGGCTTAATTAATGCCGCGTTATATCGACTAGAGTAGAGTGACTATAAGGGGATCTTGAGGATTATGGACTATCAGCCTAATTCTTTTCACCGGTCGCTCGTTAGACCCTGTTGTTTTGACGTCGTCCGCGTGAGCGGGGTGAGTATCGGACATAATTCTGGTTTCGGTATTCCTTCTCTTCCTTTTTCCTTCTTTTCTTCTCCCCCCTCTATCTTCTTTTTCTTTACAGCTTTTTATTTTCAATCATCGCCCGCAGCAAGCGCGCGATCCCTTCGACGGACTCTCGCCACGCTACCGAAAATCTGATCCGAATTTCCGTACCGATGCGATTGATTGCAGGACGTAAAGTTTTACCTATAGCTGCAGTCTGCAATGGTCCGAATAAACCGTGGGAATACGAACGTCTGCATAGAGAAGAACATGCTGGCTGTGGAATCAGACTTTTCATTGGACCTTTATTTTCGGAATAAAATAAAATGAAATGAAAAAAAGATTTGGGGTGAAAACAAAAAATGAAAAAAATAAAAAACGATATCCTGCTGTGATTTCTATGAAGAAAGAATAATACGTGTAATTTGGTACCGGGATCAAAATTTCTATGGGACACCCAGTATGCCTGTATTATTCGAGAAATAAGAGCGTCGAAGGTACTCACTGCACGGCAAAGGAGTCACGCTGTGATTCCTTCGTTGCCATTCCGAGGAAATTTAATTTGCTTAATCGGAGGGGCGGAAAGTTTCAACAGAGTTGTACTCTCCGCTTCCGAATCCCGACTCTCAACTCTCGACTCTCGACTCTCGATCTCCCTGAGGAGCAAAATTCATTGGCGTAAGTTTCTTCGCCTCGATTTTCCCTGGATTCTAATTTTTTTTTCAATTTTTTTTTCCTCATTTTCATTTTTTTTTTTTCATTTTATAATTTTTAAGGAAACCGCTGATTTCATCTCTTATCTCTATGAACTAGAGCTCCTCCACGGGGATATAATAATATCTAAATTCTTGCCCCAGTCCGAAACTTGCAGGCGGAAAAATCTCCGCAAGTTACCTACTGCAGAACCCCGGCGCATATAGAAAACTAATCGAACAAACTTTTATAAAGATATGTAGGTGGGTGGGTATTCCGGTTAAGTTTCGCGGGATGGGAAAGTTCTTTAAAAGTATATGGCCGCTCCTTCTCCTCCGTCTGCAGTAGACGAATTTGAAATTGCACTCTTTTGTTAGTCTTTAACGTTATACGATGTAAAGTTGCATAAAATTTCCCACCGGATTTTTTCCCAGGCTTCACCATATTTTAAAATACTTATATCGTTCATTCTGCCATTTGCTAATCAGACGCGTAATACATAATTATCTAAATTATCAATTGTTTCTATAATCACATCGCGTTTTCGATGATAATTATATCAAAATTGATAACGATGATTACGATTATGATAACGATGACAGCCGGATTATTCCGATGCGTGGTGTGGAATAATCAAAATTTACACACCCGTACGTTGATATCGAATCGAAAGTATTTGGAAATTTGTTTCTAGTCAAGCCTTAGGGTAATTATATATCAAATGTAGGGCAATTATTGTAAGGGTGAAATGAAAAGGGCAAAAGGGCATGAAAAGAGCTGCTCTTACGCCCATGGACCGGGTGTGAATGGTGCAAGAAAGCGTTGGCGGAATACAATAATAATCACTTTACCTCAGATTTACGAGGCTCGGGGAATTGAAATTTTAGTGCCGCCACTCTTAGGGCACAATACAGAACATTTTCAATTATAATCTTATAATTTGTTGTTCCCCTCCGCGGCTACGCAGGGTTATACTTCTCCATTCCGCTCACTCGGTGCCCGTGTGTTCGAGGATTATATTAATTTAATTTTCTTCTTTTAAGGAACCCCGTATACATTATTCTATCCTGTGTATAATAAAGGCGCGATATGTATACGCGAAACACCGCAAATACGCGCCTTTTCATTCCTCCCTAAAGACCCCGAGCTCTCAGCTCTCCGAGAACCGATGAAACGCGACGAAAAGAAGACGAGAAATTTTTTTCTTTCAATGAACAAAAATACAAGGATGAGAAAAAAAAACACCGGCTATAAGGGATAATTTATTTCTCTGACACGTTCGGCGTTATGTCATTAGAAAACAAAGTTTGAGGGATGGTTGTCCGGCGAAATATACGGGATGAAAATGGGCCACGAAAGTAATTACGTACTGGTCAGTTGGTTGGAACGGGTGTAGGGGATGTACGTGTTTCCAAGGGTGAAAAACGGCCTCAAAGGTGAAAGTGCGGGTACCTACCCCCCGTTCGCCCCCTTTCGCCCATCCGGATGAACCGGCATACAGCGAATAGCAGCGGATATGTGGAGAATAGAGAGAGAGAGAGCCTGGAGGGTTAAAGGGGTTGGAGGGCAGAGGCGGGGGCGGAATGAGCGGCTAGTGTCAACATTCGCTCACTTTGTGAACCGCCAACTCGCCAGACCCATGCGGCCGATATTAACGTTTTCTACCCCCCAAAAACCACCCCCGTAAACTCCAAACGTCGAGACCCATGCCAGTATCCATCCTTTTCCAACGGGCAGACCGGCGCACCACCGCACCATCCACCACTTAAATAAACATCCCGTATTTTATTTGATATTTTACACATGACTCCCCTGAAAATGAAATAACTTCGCGTAGTGATACGGTTATTGAACTTCTGCTACCCCCACACCCCTAAGGCCAAGTTAAACAACAGAAAACTCTTTGAATACTTTTCTATGTTTGTTTAGTTCTCAATTTTTATCCTTTGCTTTTATAAATATGTAAGAGATTTCATGGAGGTATGTATGTACAGCAGATCTCGAAGGATATACATAAATTTATGTAAAACATGACTGTTATGAGTGTCCTTTTTTTTTTTTCTCGCATCGATCAAACGTATCGGCGAAATATAATTTCCCGTTCAGCCACGTCACGATCGGCCTGTTTCCCCCCGTTGCTAAAATAATAGCGGTTTCGATTTGAGAACGGGGAGTCCCTGCACATACGGTCAATTTCGAGGTCTTGACCCGGCTGAGTAGAGAGTCCAGAACGCCGTCTGGCATGACGTTGCACCGTTCTGGTGAACTCCTGAAAAAAATTTTTTTTTTTTTCCATGAACAGTAATCCGCGATCGAGCAAAAATGATCGACGATCGTGACGATGTGAAAGTGAAACGATATTCAATAAATATTTATGCACCGCCCTATAATATTGCAGTTGTATATCCATCGGTCAGAATTCTCTCTCGAGGGCGTTAATGCCCTTGGATATTTTTCGTTCATCTTTCTTTTCGCCTTTGGACTGAACCTGCTGAACTCGGCTGTTCAAATTTTACTCTGTAAAAATAAGGCTCCGATTTTTTTTTCTTTTTTTAATTGCCAATTAAAACCGCGAGATCCTCGATGTCGAGAGCTTTGAGAACCGCGCGGGGTTTAAGAACTGACAACAAAAGCTCAGCGCTGAATATGAAGAAAAGGATATAGCGCGTAGGATTAACGCGTATCATGCAGTATAACGAGTAATAATAATCCGAGAAAAAGGTTCAGCCTACCTACTACGGTGTGAGGAGTAAAGGAAAGAAATTAATCGCACGTAGAGAAAGAAACGGACTCTGCAGGATTCGCGTCGCTCATTCGTGCGAACCAAGAACATCCTGAGCACGTGCATGTGCAGTGGAGTGGTTCCCCGTCCACACAGCTGCTGAAGGGCTTTGGGTAACCAGTAAGGCTATGAGGAGAGACTGGATCCTGAAACCGGGTAGAAAAGGGCCAGAGATCTCGTTTATCCCTGCTGTGGGGAATAATGGGGCATATATTTCACGAAAAGCGAGCGTCGAGCGGCGCGCACTGTAATCGTGGTTATTAATATCGGATTGATGCAAGACGTGTATAAATATATACAAGGAACAGCTACGAGGGGTGAAAGCTGCAGGACGAGGAATGAAGAGGAAACAGAACCGATACGATGCGAGGTGAGGTGAGATGAGGCAAGGGCAGGGATCAATGAGACTAAATTGATCGCTGTGGATTTCGAAGTTTCGTTATTTTATAGCTAACCTTCCTATATAAGCAGTATAATAAATACACCCTGCACAAGGATTACAGTAATGTTTTAAACTCGTCCTTTCCCGTGATCGTTATACTCGGCTAAAACTCCCTCGTGACTGCACTAAGCGCGGAGCACATGTGTGCAAACTTATCCTTACTCCTATAATATAGCCAGGCGATTCTCTTATGTAGGAACCCGCCCCCCAGGGGGTACACTGGGAAATTGATCGATCCTGCATACAATTCGCTAAGCAGGCTAATACTTGTTTTTCTAACGACGGTGGTACATGTGTTGGATTTATATTCACCGCGTATTAGACCGTTCAAGCTTCAGGTTTACCCGCTGAGATCGCAAACACTATCAAGGGTCTCGGTGAAAATCTGTTCCCAGAAAATTTTCACGTCGCAAACAAAGTCGTAAGAGATATTTGCGATAGACACAGGGTATAATATATTCGACTAATCAGAAAGAAGGGAATGCGAATATCAACTTATTAGATCAACTTGGAATAAAATCAGCCCTGGATAGAAACCCCGAGGGTGTTTGTCATCGCGAAAAGCTATCGCGGCTCATTTCCACCTCTTAGATTATGCGCATGTACATCTAAAAGCACCTCTCAACTTCCGTCAATGACCGACATCCCCGGATCTGGGCTTAATATTCCCGTTCGGAACCTATTCCGACTGCTCGCTTCTTATCTAACCTTACACTTGGATTTTCTCCCTACTTAAGAAATTGAGTGCGGTTTGATCAAAGTCATCGTGTTTTTGATCCTTCGAAGGACCACGAGATTTGATCCTAATTTTTTCTCGGTTATTTTGTCTCGAAAATTTTCGGGTTCTTTTGTGGTGACTGGAGGGTGTCGGGTCGGCACATCTTTTCTATTAGATGGTCGGTCGCTGCAGACCTATGATTTATAATCTAACGGGCGACCAAGAGATATATGGGTTTAGCCCAGCTCTAACCCGGAGTATGGAGCTTCATACAAATTGAATTTGTGTAATTACGGCAGCAATTACCCCAGGATTAGGGCCATTACCGGGCGGGCGGGCGGCACCGCTTCGCTCGCTTACCGACCCTACAGCACCAACCACCCCGCGCCCTGCACCCTTACCTGCCACCTTTACCTGCCACCTTAACCGTTCCGCTCCCTGATCCATCAGCCAAGCTTCTGGATTATTATCATCAACCTTTTGCGGTTGAATTTCGGTCTACTTTTCAATTAGCGGTGCGGATTCTGTCCGGGAAGAATGAGTCTGTGTTTATTTCGTTTCCGTTCATTGCAGAAAGGACTCTTTCTCAGCGGGATATCCTCGGGAGTGCAGCGATCTTACCGATTGAATTAGGGGTTGGAGAAGCTTAAAATTCTGTTAGAGCACTCGAAATTGATTACGCAGCGCTACCGTTGAAGATAATGGTAGTTAGTGGGGACGCTGTGCGCGGGAGATAGCGTCGACGTCGACGTCCTCCCTCGCCCGACGCCCGACACCCCTCGCCCTCGCGCCACCGTTCGAGGATAGCCGAGAACCGCGTTCGCGAATTCTTTACAACTGTTTGCGGGGGGTTGCTTTCCCGCAGAATGAGAGACGGGGGTGGAAAAGGAGCCGAGAGGCACGCCTTGCATCCCGACGACGAGATAGAACACGCACCTCGCATCATTACCCGGCTAACCGACCACCATCCCTGTATTTTCGCCGACCGAGTATGTCGACGATTTCGATCCTTTGATACAAAAGGGAGACGGGATTTTCGGGGTCAATCGATTCCAGGATTATTCAAAACAAGGTAAATGGCAGATTTTAACGTTCCTCGCGGAATTCTCTTTTATGTATCCGTACATGATTCTGTTCTCAGTTTTACAGAGTCTTATCTGCATTACGAGTTTCCACATTGAAAGACTTTGAATATGCACTTTAGAATGTACCTGCCGATACTTGAAGTAGAATTTGACGAGCGTGTAATCGGAGACGGGCAAGATTAACACGGTAGATAATTTCAGTGCGTGACTTTTACAAGGCAGCAAACGTAATGATGAATATGAAAGGGCAACTCGAACAGCGACCGCATCTCGAGTTCGTTTCGCGCCTACAGATCCTGCCAGTAAAAAGATAATGGAAAATTTTCTTCACTACGCGTTTACTACGGGATCGTGAAGTCGACGTGTGGAATGGAATGAGTAGTCGAGGTAAAACCATCGGCGGTTGCCGGTGTGTAGTTGACGCAGAATTTGTCGAGGTATATACGACGGTGAGAGTAATCTGGGGTTAAACGCTCAAGTACAACGAGATTATCTCCGGAGTTGGCTAAACTGCTTCTTAAGCCCGCGTCACGCAGCCCTATACTACAAACTTGCAAACGATTTTAACGCGAACCCTTCAACCCTTAGGATAACCCCGTTTTATCTCCGGGCATAATACTTTCCTACCCTGATTTAAGCCACATTTCGATTCTTTTGAATTAAGAAGCGAGGTAAATTAGTTTCGGAATTGTTTCTGCTGAATTATTAACATTTTATCGTGCGAAGGATGATTTTGTTGCGGTTTACGGTATTCCAGCTCGCAGATATATTCCTTGAAAATTTATATCCGGGTGGATTTATATCGGCGCAGGTGTATAACTCGCTATAATAAATCTAAAAGCGAGAAAATAATTTAATGTAGGAGGTAGTCATTTTACTTGAGCCTCGTACTACCTAGACTGAGTACCAGCTATAGGTTCCCGAGGGTGGGAGCTCTAGAGTTGAATTAATCGGCCTCTTTATAACGAGACAGAATCGATATTTCATCCTGCTTAGTTGCCCGATATTTTCTACATAGCTAAAGTTTCTCTCTTCTTTCTTTTTAAACTAGCCTATAGAATAGGGTAAGGGAAAAAAATCTGCTGCGTTGTGTATCCAGGCTTAACAGGTATAAAAGGCTTCGCGTTGCACTTAACGCAAGCTGTCTCACCTCTTTGCAGAACCCCTCCAACACTGGGTGGTGGTGGCGGTGGCGGCGGACTGGACTGGCACGGCATCGCGGCTCGGAGTATTAAATTATTTTCATTATTCAATTAATGAATGAAATTTATTACCATTAAGGAGTTAAATAAAAGATACGCATTGTTAGGGATAATTTTATGCGAAACGAGCTGCCCCGGGACGAGAACCACCCCCGCGCTTTTCACCAGCACCATCACCCTTACCCTTATACCCGCTTGCTTCCCTGGAGGTCGCCACATTTTTTTTTTTTTTTTATTCTGTTGGATTTGCCTCGGTTTTCAAATACGGAAACCACCACATCCCTAAAGGACGTTGAATTTTACCGGTCGCTCAGCAGCGAGCTTTGCACGCCTTTTTAATTTTAATGACCGACAATCAAGTAGCACCGAAAAACCCCTTTATTAATTATTGTAATAGCTACCGTTTTATAAAAGTCGTAGAACGAGAAGGAGAAAGAGAAAGAGAGAGAGAGAGAGAGAGAGAGGGGGGAACAGAAAATGAGAGTGGGAGAGGGAAATTCTCGACCGTATACTCAGCGTTTATTTCATACTTCGTTACTTCCCATACTTTATATAATATGCTAATTTCACTTTTTAATTCCAAATGAAAGCTGGCATTTTTTATTCCGCTCTAAAAGCCTGCAGCATATACATACCAGCTATATACCATTAGATGCAATTTCGATTCCGCAAATTCGTAGAGCCCAGACTTTAATGGGTTGTACATACAAAATCGGTCGATGGATGGATTATTCTATAAAATGAACAAAATCAAAATTTATACTCGGTCCGTTTACCCATCTGCCTGCACATATACGTGTATAAAAAAAATACCTATAGATACTTTCATTTGACGTCTCAGAATTATGAGGATGTTTAAAATCTGACGTACATTATTTCCTCGCGGTATATACATTTGAATTTCTCAAACCTCAGCTCTGAAGGCGCGCGCGGGGGGGTCGGTAGAATTCGCAGGGGCGTTTGAGGGTTGAGTGATGAAATGAGCGGGCAGGAGGATCGGATTGATTAATAGGGGGTACATCTGTTACAGGCCCGCCCTCAGGAAGGTCGCGGCAAGGGGATGTACGGGGAAAGGAGGGTTCGGGGTATGGCGCAGTTAGCATTAATCACTGCAACACGCCGCTCTCCCGGTCGCCCTGGTCGCTGACGTACAATACTTGCTAGCTGTAGAACTATACGCGATATATATTCCAGTAGCTCTGGCTGTAGCGCTATTTCGTAGATATATATGGGCCATAGTTTCCCAGGTAAGGTTATACCCCGTTTCCATCCCCCTTTTATAGTGACTAGTGCGTGCCTAGTTGTGCCCATCTAGCCATGTACAATCCTCGTTCTACCTCGGAGTGGTCGTCCTAGACCGGTATTGTCCCCGTATCCTACACTGTAATTAATGAAAGGGCATACAATACGCTAAACGCCCGCGTTACCCACATTTCCAAGGGCTTCTACAATCGCTAACACTGCGGTATTTACGCCATTGAACACATCCGGAGATATGTAAGTACGTGGATCATTAAACTCAGATCCGAAGGTCTGGGTACTAATTCGATTTGTTACAAATCTCAGGTGGGTTTCTTATTTTTTATTTTTTTTTGATTGAGAGCACATCTTCATCGTGAACTTCATGCCTCTCACGTCTGGTCAAAAAGGAGATCTAACAAGATATGACCATTGTGTTAATTACCGTAACATCTCAGTGTTATGTGTGCCTACGACTATGCCTTTAGAGTTAACGCGTGAACGGTAACAACTCGAGGTTTACATTGGTCCTGTGAAAATTAGCCCAATTAACCACATGCTGGATGAAGAGGGGTAGATAAAGAAAGAAAATTGGAAGACAGGGTGAGGCGAGAAGGAGAGGAGAAGAACACACGAGCGTACGTGTACAGTACCCTAACGTCCCTCACTGAACATCCAAAGCACAACGCTATTGTCTTTATATCGTTTCGCTACATTCAACACCGGCTTCAACTACCGTGTGCACTTTTTTTCATCCCCTACTGCAACTAATGTTTTCTGCAGTTTTTGTGCAGTTGGGAGAATCAGGGCGAAAAGTTTCTGTTCCCTTTCCCAAAATCTAGGCAAAAATTTACTTCCATTACGCGGCCGTGATTGCAACAGATAAATGGGAAGTAAAATTAGGTACTGTCTTTATTTTGCCTGGCTTGAGGAGAATTTCTACACGGTATAATAGTCACATACGTTGGGTATGGATCGATGATTCGTTGCGTGTTGGGAGAACTTTTTTTTACCTTATTTTTTTTTTGTTGTTTCGTTTCTTTTTGTCGTTGTCGGTCGAATTACTTTCGTCGCACTTTCAGGCCGGCTAGAAGTTTGCCAGTAATTTGTCGTGCGAGTTATGCATTTCGGTTGAACCCGACCATTCTAGAAACGATCGCTCCGCAATTATTTTAAGTGCTAAGTTTCCAGGAGTTTCCTCAATTCCCATTCCTAATAGCATTTTCATAAGTAGAACCAAAGCAGCTTCGCGTCACGTGACCCGCGTACAACGACCTCACGGTTACACTTGTATAATAACTTTACGTCAAATTGGTGTATAGTATAGGTACGGGTGTATAAATTTTTAACATAAATGAATTAACTGTACGTGTATCAAACCCGCAAAGTTTGACGGTCCCTTCTTTTACCTTGTTTCATTTTTTACTTAATTGCTGACTAAGTTTTTACGATAATTAATTCATATCATTTCCGCATTTCTTTCCTACTATGGGGGAAATTTTAACGAACCTAAAGAAGCTAAGGTAATTTCTTTTTTGTCTTTTTTTGGGGCGATTTTTTATACATATATATATATTTTTTTCTCTACTCTTCTTTGTACCAAAACTTTCTTGTTATTGTATCTAAGCTCCGAAACTTTAAGTAGGTATTAGGGTACGACCCTACACCCTACTTTTCAACAGATAATAAGATACTTGAATAGAGAGATGTATAAATACCGTAACAGTCATTATGTAAGAATAATCGCATTAAACTATAAGTAGCCAGCTAATGAACCGAACGAAGTAATATCGTTCGAGTATTATAAATCCAACTAAATCCATAACTCCTCGATCTTTTTCATCTTTCACATACACTTTCTTTCGTCCCTTCTTTGAATTTCATTTTCCTTTTTACTTTTACAATTATACACGTGTGAGTAAGTTTATCTTCGTCGATATATACCTTCCTCGAGTATAATTCCCCCCCCCCCCTCCCCCCCCCCCCCCAAAAAAAAGATTTAACGCACACTAATGATTGCTATCTGTTGCTGGTACTAAGCTATACAAGGATCAACGGGTGGGATTGTTCAACTCCGTTAGCACGTCGCTTGGTTCATGGTCCTTTGTTTGTTTGATGTATAAGCATCGTATATATATACATCCACATATACATATATTCGTGAGAGCTGTAAATTACCAACATTGAACGAATTTCCAGGAAGGTAATCCGGTCCTTTGCAACCCTGGCAATATGGTATATATATATATATATATATATATATATATATATATATATATATATATATATATATATTTTTATTTTCGTTTCTGTTCTCCTTGATCGAATTCCAGTTAGCGGAGATTCGTCATCTATATAAGATAAATACGATGAAGATATGGGGTAGGGGCAGAAGGAAGCCGGCCACCCACCCCTGCATCAAAAGCGTGAGTTTAGCTTACGTTAAGTTACGTTAGTTTAGCATCCCGACGACAGACGATACCCATATGCCATGTATCACCGAGAGCTTGAACCAGAAGCTGACAAGTTGTCAGCGAGACGTCCGCGCGCACTTGAAGTGTAACGAAACATTAGACAGCGGCGTAAACACAGGAAGCACTGCAAGTCTGCAGCAAGCTTACTGCAGTCAAGATGACGAGAACGAGGGAACAGATCGCGAGCCTTACCGATCTCTTTTTAAAAATTCTTTAGCTGTTGCAGGAAGCGGTGACCCGACGTCGTGGCCTTTTCGTTCACGCCATATCCTAACGTCATCGTCGCGTCGCGGCGCCCTTGGGCTCCGGGGTTTGAATATGGGTGCGTTACGTCGACCGAAAGAAAATAAAAGAAAAGAAAACTAAAACCGAAAAAAAGAGGGAGAGTAAGAAAAGAAAAAAACGTGACGCGTAGATAGAGAAAAAAAAAAAAACGTTGATATTTCGCATCGGTAAAACGACACCAAGCCCCGAGGGGGATGGTTTCCTTTTTTTCCAACTATATAACGTTACAAATTTATTTGACGCGGTACTTTTTCCACAAGATATGCGGGCGTCGGCCTTATATAGTTAGAAAGTTAACAAAAAAAAATTTTTTTTAACGCCTTTTACCGGATCCCCTCATTGCAACATCATGTCTCTCAGACACTGCAGGACCGAGTTCAACTAGCGTTACCAATTGCTGCTAGCTGTGTACTTAATGCGAGTCACTCGCGGGTGCGAAGTCTCCATCCTCAAACCCACACTGCGTCCAGAATAATGGAAAAAAATTTTTACCCCTCGAAATTAGACCCATAAAAAATTCTCGATAACCCACTACGCTGTCTTATCACAACTGTCCACTACTACTTCGAGTCTGATCAGTTTAAAGTCTAGAATCTCATGTCCCTGCCAACGAAAATCAATTTTTGATGAACTGCTGATCAGATTTTGGACTTTTTTTTACTCCAATTGTCAAGGAAACGAACTTCTATGATCCGCTAGACAAGAAAATTGAGGAATGAGAGGGAAAAAGAAAGCTGCACAAACTCGAGTTCTTCACTTCGGTGAGTAAGGAGGTATTCGAGAGAAGATTTTATGCGGATATAGGTTTGTACGTTTATACTTTGGGAACCGGTACGTAGAAGTTGCGTTGAATCTTAGCGGTTGTTGCGGTAATTTACCTAAAGAGTAAATTGCCACTTCAAACGACAGGTTATGCGAGTCCCAAGCCTCCTCTTTCGTCTCTTCCTCTTCTCGGCGCCATCGACGCGCACAAAACGCACACCGGCTAGGTTTAAGGCTTATTAAATACCTCAGCGGGGAAAACCTTGAGGGTGCGCCGCAGAGTTTTCCCAAGTAAGACTACCGGCAACGAGGATCAGAGCGCAAAACCTCGAGCGTAAAATTTGTGGAATTTCAAAACCTCCAACGAAGTTTTCCAGCCTTTTGATATCTCGCTATCTGCACGGTTATAAGTACCCTTAAAATAACCCGCGATACAAATACAAGACGCGAAAACGGGACTTCTCGCGATATTTTTAACCACGTTATCATACAAATTCGTGTAATTACTGGAATTGCTATCGAGTACGTGAAGAATTTCGGCTATCAGTCTTAAAGTTTATAGTCGAATTTGTCGAACCTTTCAAATCGCATGAGATGAGACGATTTCTCGTGCTCATTATTTCGAGGTAAAATCCTGTAAATTTCTATGTAAACCTGCAGCCAGTACCAAAGGTCGAAGGTAACCAATCACCAGCTTTATTGCTATTGAGCATACGCTCGTCGACGAGTAAAGAACGCGAGGAGTACCACGATATCGTGGTGGTCTCCGGAGGCCAAGGACGTCTTTGGCCTCTGGCTGATCTTGTATGCGTTACATCCACACACATTTATTTCGATAAATACGTGTGTGGGAGTTAAACGAAGTGTTTGAAACGGTGTGAGGGACCGGGCGCCGCTCGTGGCAACTATCGCAACTTAATATCGATCTGAGTATAATTCTTGCGGCGCTCCCGGTTTCACTCACTCCGAAGGCCTCTCCTCTCTTTTCCTCTCTCCTCCCTCTCTCTCTCTCTCTTTCCTTTTGCCCTCTTCGCGCCCGCCGCACGCGGTTACCTCAGTTTCGAACGAACGAACGCCACAAACAACCGACGCCAACCTCGGCTTGGCTCGAGTCGCTTCGAGTCGAGTCAGTAGCAATCAATATGGCATCCTACTTATCTTCGTGCCGAGTTCTCTCCCGCCATACTTACCCCTCATACCCTATTTTACTACCCCAGTAATACCTGTCTTCATATATGCATTTGATACCTGCAAAATCGTATATACCTACCCGCCAGACTACCTCGCGAATTACACTTGGGAACCTCATTCTCATTCTGCGGGAGCCCAAGGTCTATCTTCGATAATTTTCAGCGGAATTAAAACCGAGGATGATGGGTAATATATTTGGACCGTTTTTATGCAACGTTCTCCAATATTTGAAGGGAATATAATCACCAATTTGGATTGAAAATGAGAAAGTTTGTGAGATTATTGATTTCTCCTCGTCAGTTTCTAAATTGAATCGGTGCGGAAACCGCATTTCCTGTTTTCTATTTCGAATTTAGCAACCCGGTTGATGGTACTGATGGTATTTTCCACTTTAAATGAATTCTAGAAGTCCTCGAGGATGGAAATATTGTATTCTTCGACTGCGGGTACCTGCAATGTCGGTAAAATACACCTGAGTCTGTCCCGTGGTTTCCCTCGGGTTCCTATAATGTGATCATAACACCTATCCACCCACCACGCTACCATTCGTGGCTTCGAACTATAAGGAAACATACGTGTATTCACTGCATACGTATGGATGCACACGTATGTACAATATACAGCGTATATGCCTACGATGTTGAGGGAATGAGACAAAGAGGATGAGAACGGACGTGTTTATCCTCCCAATCGCGCTCTGGCCCCTTTGTCCCGTGTCCTGTGTCCTGTGTCCTCCGCGGGTCGCGCCTACCTGCAATTACATCTTTAATCGCGGGGCATTTTGTACCGCGTATATTATATAAAGGGGAGAGAAAATCCTCAGAAATTTCTAAAGCCTCGGTAGATACCGCGTCGCCCCGTAACGTACGCCGGTGAGCCGCTATGCTGATGACTGCGACCGGGTAAACGTCTGTTATACATCATATGTGTATAACCGAGTAATTTATGTAGGTACTTGCCGTTTAGCGTCGCCTTCGTGAATTAAATTCGCGACTAATTGTCGCTCAGCTCTCTGCATATACACGTAGCTGTATAAGGTATATACACGGGTGTATTGTGTATGGGGAAACGACGGAGAGAAATAGCCCGTCGTTTTACCGGAAGGAACGATAATTATGACATCTTCTTCGTGTAGAATTACCAGGACCTACTACGGAGGTTTAAACTCGTACAATTAATGATTCTAGATACGCGTGCAGTGACAAACTCGACGTATTATAGATTCGACGGGTTTCTTTTGGTTTTAGAAAGGCTAATTTTCTCGTCATTTGACAAGCTGATTTAACGCCTTTTCACTAAACTTGAAGATAAATTAGCATGTAATTATGTGGGAGTTTAGTTATTTCACGGTTCCTTGTTGTATTTTTGTTTTACAGTTTTTTGTATACGAGTTACGATGTTCAGTGCAGTGTCCAACGTTAAAATCGTACCTACGGTATATAGCTGCTTTTCTCAATGGCAGCCACAGTACCTACACGCCAAGGAAACCAGACTGAGATAAGCATTAAAAGGTTCTAATTGGATTTTAAAGCGCTTTATCGGTCACTTAGCGCCCGTATGGGCTGTCCACCAAAGGCACTCGCTCGTCTGGACGGTCCAGCGCTGCTCTCCTCTACCGAGAGATAACCGGGAAGAGTTTTTGATCATTCTCACATGCACTTAATTTCAATTTTATTTTTTTTTTTCACGCTAAAATCCACCCCGTAACGTTCACCGCGATTAATTATATCAAACGATTAGTAATCTTCGGAATAGACGATCGTCGTGATCGTTTGACAAAATTTATCGAACCGGTATACGGGTTTTAATAAAATAAACGCCGGTGTACATCGGCGTTTTTTTTTTTTTTCTTCAAGTCAGATATATACAATTATACAGCATCCACGAACACTGATACAGCTGTTATGGATTTCTGTTTCTCTGTACGTATGGGTATGTACCCGAAAACCTGTCTGCGGCGACGCGAGGCTCTTCGTTATCTCGAAAATTCAATTAATCCTAATTAAAATATAAAGGAGATATAGAGAGAACGCTGGTTATGGATGGAGATGAAATTGGTATTCCAATTTACCAAATTGCAGTAAAACCGGGAAGACCAGCCGCGCCATTCATTTTATAACTTCTACATCACAGGTAAAATTACCTGAAATTTGTTGGCACCGGATCCTACCGAGTCCCTTAAAAAATTTTTGCAAAACTTTCTTCCCTTCAAGAAAAGAAGGAAAATAAAAAGATGAGACGAAATGAAAGAAACCGTAGCTTCGCACTCCGCGCTTCTTCCCCCGTCGCCTATATTTTATTTTGATATTTCGTATGGATCTTGATCATTATATTATATTGACGTCGAGGGGGATAGGTCGCACGTATCACGGGGGTGTATTCCCTTATTCATCAGATCTTGAACGCGTGAGTTTTTTGCCTTTGATAGGCGGTTCTTCTTGCCTCTCTATAATGCTCTTGTCAAGAGACGCGGTGGTGGAAATGTCGGAGGATGAGGAGGAGAGAGCATGCTTGAGATCGGCATTATAAACGAGATTATCTGGTTCCCAGGAAGCCCTCGTCTATTGAGGCCCTTCGCGGATAGAAGGCCTATCGCGTTGCCCTCGTGGCAAAGGTCCCAAGAGCAGGGACCATTCAACCGCTTCTCTCCATTCCGGACTTTGAATGAGAGAAGAGAAGAGAAGAGGAGTAGAGAGGAGAGAAGAAGAGATGAGAGAGAAGGTCTCCTCGACGCGCATTGTTCAACCTTTTGTGCAATTCTGCTCCATGAATGACGTGGTCCGTTCTTAATTCAAATCTATATACGCCTCGAGCGTTTTCGAGGGGGATCGCGAGTTTTGTCAACGACATACTTTTTTTTTTCTATTTATTATTCCTTTTTTCTCTCTCTCTCGCTATTTCTCTCCCCTTTGCCCTGATCCTCCCTTTCTCCAAGTGGAAGGGAACAAAATTTGACCACCTGTAGATGTGTACAACGATTTATAGCCGAGGTTTATTCGAATGGTACCGCGACGAAGAACAATAAAATGAATCCGAACGAACTTTTGAGTGCTATTTGAAAAAAAAAAAAAAAAAATGTAAAGGAAATGAGAGAAAAATCAAAAAACAGATATTCAATCTCAATCGGAAACCCGAAGAGAGATTCGACGATGAGATTTGTGCCCGTTGAAATTAAAGGAAGCAAAACAATGGCTTGCTCAGTTGATATTCCATCTCTGAGGCATCGGTCTTTCACTCTTTCTCTCATCTCTCCATCGCTCTCTCTTTCTCTCTCTTCAATCGAGCCAATTCTGGCTTAATTTAACGAGTACCAGTTACCAGCCCAGCCCTTGCTATTCCCAGCCAGAGATTTAATATAAAACGACGTTTGTACTCGTTTACTTTTGTGCCCTCGCTGCTCTTTAACTCAACGCAATAAAGTACTCGGTTACCACCGCGCGACTCCTCAACAAACAAGAAAAGTTCGTTCGATTTTATACCCCAGATTCGGAGCTTCTCTTAAGTCGAAATCCAAACTCAGAAATTGATGGAAAGGATCAAAAAGAACAAAAAAAAAAAAACATGAGTAAGTTGTTCAACAAATCACGACACTACAGCTATCGTATACAGAATTGAGATATGTATGAGCTGTTTCACGAAACCCCGAAGATGCAAATAACCTTACCTACGTTATGATTACTCTGAATTATTTCATTCGTCCTGATTCTCTTTTACATAACAATTTTTACACAGCATAGAGATAGAGATATATAATTTTGTGCACGGCAGGATCAAAATACAAGTTTCGTATATGAAATTAGAGAATTAGGGAACGGTTATAACTCTCACAGAGACCTGACATTTCGACTGTTATAACATTAGGCCGAAATAACAACCATTGAAATTACGACACCCATGAAACCCACAGAGATTATACATACGCAAAGAAAAAGAAAGAAGTTCAGGGTGAAAAATAAAAGTTGATGAACTTTTTTCACTTTCGATTAATAAAGTCGTTCGGGTTTTCGATTTCGGTCTAAGCAACTGTATTTGTCGTCCCCGTCACTCCTCACAGCCCCTCGACATTCGTTGTACAATAAGAGCGCGGGGAATTTCCCGTTTCTATTGTTCGGGGTTCTACTTCAATTAAGGTGGAGTCGAATTTTTACCTCCATTTGCACTTGGCTACCTACTGCTTGCCTGGCTGCCTGGCTGCCTGGCTGCCTGGCTGCCTGGCTGCGAGAACGCAGTTGGCATTTAAAGAAAGATTTGTAAACTGACTCTATGGTTTTGTAATAGACAATACCTATTATATTCTGACAATGGAACCTAATTATTCTTGAGGAATGGAGAAGCATATTAAGATAAGATGAACAACAGGTGCAGACGACATTGAAAATGATTATAAGTAGGTACCTACGCGAAACGCTAGCTGGTGGAAAAAATAAAAAAAAGGAGGAAAAGAACCTTCGAGAAAAGAAGAATTTCTGAATGGAGAGAAGGAACAACAAATAAGAAGAAGAAAAAGAAATGGAAAAAAGCTCGGCGAATGCCTACCTACCTACCTACCTACGACTGACAACAACAAAAGAAATCATTCAAAATATATCAGACAACGTTTCTCCTGCTTATCGTAGCTTCACGCGAGACTGCCTTCATCAAGATTCCTTAAAGCTAAGGACCTCTTGCTCGGTAAGGAACGCGAAGGCAAACAAATGTCAGTCAGGAGGAGAAGGCAGCCTTGTCGTCAAGCCGACTTTCCGGAGTACTTTACTTGAATAATCAAGAAATAATCATAAAATGATGATCCGGTATAACGGGGTTTCGCTTGATAAATCACGAATATCCCTTTGACTTCGATTAAGGCCAAAAGCTCCGGGACCCGGATGATAGGTGGGTGCAGAGTAGGTAGGTACGGGCACGGGTATCTGAAAAATAATGTAGCTCTTCTCCGCGTACTTAGAGAGCGAAGCGCGAAAACAAATAATTTATTACCATATTAGGGGATTGTATAAACCCGGTTTAGTCCCGCGTCAAAAAAAATACGTAATCCAGAAGCAGAACTTTCAGATATATTCTCTAAAAGGCCAGGCTGAGAAACTACGTTCGTTAACTCGGTAAGTTTCGCTACTTCTTCAGCCCGCCGTTTTAACTTGAGAATATTTCAAAGTGGAAATATAGAAGTTTTTGAAGTACGAGAGAATACTTTTTTTCCCTACAACAGCTTAATTATTCCCATTATTCATTTTCATTTTGTGCTTTTGCTTTCCGAACACCGAGACGCCCTCGAATATGTCCCGTAGAAAAAAAAAACAAAGAACGTTTCGCTGAACGGCGTAAGAACTGACTTTGAACTTCGCTAAGACAACTTTCGTAGAAATTTGAGACACAGGATATTGCGGCAGCAGGTGTGTACGCAGCTTAACAAACAAGGAGTGATTAATAGTGTCTTGTTGACTTTGATAAGGCGCCGTTGTCACCGCTGTCATCCCTGGAGGCGCTGTCGTTGGGAATCGCGAGTACCAGGAATCAGCCTGGATTCAAGGGGATAGGGATAACGGCGCGTCAACCAAACCCAGGGCAACCGAACGACCGGAAATTGTATTTTGGCCTGAAATAGTGGCAACATTACGTCCCAATTGTCGTTAGCTGTCGTCTGGCGTAGAAAAAACCATATCGTGATCCATCATCGATAATCAAAACGGATCAGTTTTCGTTCATGGGTCACAAATTTTTGCCGACTAAAAATGGTATACGTATATACAAAAAGTATCGGTATAGAAAATAAACGAAAGGAAATTACGATCCGCAGAAGTATTTCCAATACGGAAAACCACACTCCATAATATCCATGCCCTCCAAGACTCGGAGAACTCCAACTGTTCAGCTCCCGCGGGTACTGGAAGGGGGCGGGGAGGGATCTCTCTCATTTGTGGGGATGTTTAAGTGATGAGGCTATGATTACCTTTTGAAGGCATAAAAAGTAATGAGGAAACTTTCAAGTGGCTTCCCACTCACTGTTTCGCTACGAGGACACGGATTAAAATTGTCTGCCGTTTCAGCCCGAAGTCGTGAATTTTTAGTCATTTTGTTTTTTTTCTTCTTTATATTACTCAAGTTCAAAAATTCTATTCCAAAGTCATTCACTTCTTCTTCAACATATGCCAAGTTTAATCATCAATTAAAAACTCATCATTATGAATTTTTTCTTTCTTTCGTTCGTTCGTACATTTAATTCATCAATTATATACAACCCAACCCGAGCGGTTCTTTGCTTCGTTCAATTCACATCTTTGCCCCTCCATTTTTTATTTTTTATTTATTTTGTTAAACTTCACTTCAACTTGATTTCAGCTCACTGAGCCATTAGCAGATTGTATCTTGATCTGGAGAGAGCGCCTTCAATTAATTTACAACTTTTCAGTGACCTCCTCGTTGGCTTACCTTCAAGCGTTCCATCACTTGGATTAATTATTCGAACCGGACGAATGATGAATTAAAACAGATATACATATCCTATCTAGATACTTTATATCTCTTTAATTTTCTTCTTCTCCCTCTTTCCTGAGTCGCAATTTTTGCTCTCGCAGGATATGTTTGCAGACAAGTTTTGATTCTATAAGAACATAAAACAGCCAAAATTTATCATTTTTTTTTCTCTCTTTACTCCAAAAGCGTGTATAATTACCAGAAAATCACAAATGACAAAATTGAATCAACGTGATTAATTACTTAAAAGCTTAACATTGCCTATAGGTATATAAAGTAATTACTTTCGTATCCACGGAATTTCTCGTCTCCCTTTTCCTTTTTTTTTTTTGGTTTTTTCTTTCTTTCATTTTATTTTCCGTTTATTTTGAATATAGGTATATGACGTGAACCCGGGTCGTTACTCGCGTTAAGCCAACCTCGTCAAATATAATAAAATTTTAACCGCCAGTCAATGATGTACTATGATAACCTGTACTTATCGCACTCTTTAAACGCCCCACAACAGAGTCGTTACCCGTTTAATCCAAGAGCGATATCAACACCGGGTCCCGGTATAAGTTCAACCTTTCAGGTGATGGACTGCGGATGAAAATAAAGGAACTTGAAGAAGTTCAAGCAAAGCGTATGGCTCCGCGGAACGCTGTATGTAACTCTTCCGTATATAAATTTTACCTCTGAAACTGTCAAAACTTACTAAATATATACGTTTTCTGAAAAGCCAAATGGCATTTCTTACTCTTTATACTCTCTGGGCAAAAATTGATAGCTTAAATTCATAATTTTTCTTTATATCTCTTTGGGATAGCTTCAAGCTTCATTTCGCTTGTGTATCTTATTAATTATTGATCAGGCAACAGGTGACAGAGACTCGTCGTATTAAATGAGTCAAAAATTGAAGCGTACACGCGTTCATGATGTAATGAAATAAAATTCAACCTCGAGAAGAGAAGATAATGGAGATGGATGCAATAAAATAGAAATGAAACATGAAACGAAGAGGAGATGATTTTTTTTTTCTTGATTTTCAAAGTTATTTATGACAAAGTAAACGTGCAATGTGTGTGTTGAGGTTGGTTGAGAAAAGATCAGTGTGACGTCGTGTCGGCACGATAGAATGTAAAAATTGGTATTAAATCATAAAAGCTCGTGGGAAGGTACGTGACTAAAAAAATACCGCGAATCGATTGGCGAATACAAGGAACAGCGGTATTACATCTGGATAATAAATCACTGTCAGATCCAGGGTAATCGAGTGCTACACTGGCAGCCAGCGATATTAATTCTTGTGCGATCAGAGGTAGTAGGTACCTATAACCTACCCACCTACCTACCTACCCGGGTCGTCGAGATACGTGCCGAGGAAAGAACCTTGCGAATTTCTTACGCCCACCCTGCAATAGAGTCCCCTTCGTCTTACCTCAGAGCGTTGGCTAAGTGCACCTTGCCCAAGTCTCTATACCTACCACCTTACAATCTCTTCTTCTTATTCGAAGCCCTTTTTACTTTCCGTTCTTAAAAATCTCTTCAACATTCTCCGCGGGACGAGTGTCGATCAGAAGTAAAAAAATCCTCTTTCAACTTCTTCCGCTTTCATCATGGTCATCGACGCACTAATCCATTACAGTCTTCAGTGCCATATACATTTTTTTTTTCTTCAAGACCTTTGATTAAAATCGACATTCGAATGCTTCGTGATTTAATGTTACATCCGTTACGGTGAGAATATTTTATTGATTATCAAACGACTACGACGACTACGACGACGATTACGACGCACGGATGAAATATCGGCGTTAGTTCAAGTTTTGACAAAATTTATCGATTCCTACGAGAGCTATAAAAATGTTCAAACTTTTTGATATTCCTTTTTTGTTTTTTTTTTTTTTCTTAGACCATGTGCAAAAGTAGGTATACAGATGTCGGTGGGTGTCAGGAGGTATTTCGTGTAGGTACAACATGATACGGTGTAACATGATGTATTTAAAAGAGGCTATTCGATCTTGTCGAAAGCTCTCGAATAACGCGTGGCATAAAATAAGAGGTTTTAATTCGACCAGAACCAATATACTCGATCCAGCACGTGTCCGTAGTCTCTTGGCATACAAAGAAGAACAGGGGATGGAACGGGCCGCCGTCGTTTAGGTACTTTGGAAGCGAACCAAGTTGAACAGGGTCGTCCCTGTGTCCCACCATCGAGGATCGGGCAATGGGCCGTGCTAATCGCTCTACTCCCTCTCGTCTTTGTCCCTTCCCTTCTCTTCCCTTCCCTCACCTTACTCTTCCTCTTCCTCTGCCCTCGGTTTCCTCTCTCCAGAATCTCATCTCCTTGGAGTTCCACGCGGCCATCCCTCATCCCTGCAAAACCGCCATCAGCAGGGTGGCGATACTCGTTCCTCTACAGTCACTGAAATATCGCTGAGATTCATACCGCGAGGGTCCATCCGCTCACTTATCTGTTCAACTAAACGTCCTCGCCACGGTGTAGACCTGCAAGATGTCCATTATCTTTGCCCAAGAGAAATTCCTTCCTCTCTGAAATTGCCACAGTCCATAGCTACCTGATGCTCTTATCATACGACCGATCACCCGCGCCTTCATCTACCACCGACGCGCGTCCCCAGCCGAGTTCCACCCCTTTACACTTTACTAATTGCAATTTACAAAGAGGCGCTCGCCAAGAGTCCAGGCGAATCTTTATGCGTTTCAACTGAATGTTTTAAAGGTCCGCGGCTCAGATATTATTCTCCGATATTATTCAAATTCGTCAAGAATGGCATGATAATATTCCCGAGCTTTAAGTATGCACACAGAAGGTATCTAGACCCGGAGTAACGGAGCTGAAGCTCTCTAATAGAGTAAATTGCATCAAGTTTGAAGGAAACCTCGTCGATTCCGGTCTGTCTTTGATCTGGCGGAAGAGCTTTCAAGGGTCAACTCGTACATAGATAGAAGCGGTGGTTCAGGGTCCCAGGGGTTCTGAGGTTTCTGCGGAGTTATACCCGCAGAAGGGGACGCCGTCGATGTTCAAGGAGGGAGATAGAAGGGTGAAAAAGAATTCCACCACCTTGCTCTTCGTGCGGAAAGAGTTACGAGTATTTTTTTTTTTCTTCTGACCCGGACCCCGCTTTTCCACGTTCACGTTCACGTTTACGTTCTTCTAAAACCCGCGGCACGTGTCACCGGACGTCGACATGGTTGCTGGAATATCAGGGGAAAAACTGTTTTCTTCTTCGACTCGTTATTAACGACGACGGCGATTTTCGACGTGGAAATATTCCCGCCGTTCACAATCTCGCGTAATCAAAACTGCTCGGAGTTTCGCGTTCATCTGCGTATTCACTCGAGGGTAAGGGTAAGGGCGAGGATGAGGATGAGGGCGAGGGTGATGGTGATGGTGGTAAAAGAAGAAAAAAGTCTCAAGAATAGAACGACTCGAAATTATCATGACATTTGATCAAATATGCAAGCTGGATCCTTTATTCGCCAAGATTTCAATGTGTGTAACCATAATAAACAGCCCCAACCCTCGTCTACCGCACTGATTTAAAATCTCCGATATTCCGAGCACAAAAATTGCCACTTTGATATCACGCTATACCCTATATCTACTTTCCAGGATCCAGGGAACGAAACACCGAATACAGATCGATTTCCCTTCAGTATATAGCCAACGGATACCAAAATGAGAGGGTGGTTTCGGTGGTGATCGTGGTGTGCAGTGCGGTTGTGTTGATCCAGCACCCTCTCGGCTAGGGGTGGCCGAAGAAGAGGATGAAGGACCAAGGGTCGAAGAGAGTGAAGGGAGAAAGAGAAGAGACGAGAAGAGAAGAAGAGGTGGGGCGGGGCGGGGTGTATCCCCTCGCGCAATTAGTGGGCCTCGTCGTTGAGAGGTGCAGCCATCACAGGGTGGTTCTTAATTATATCTTTTAAAATATCGGAGATTGATTGAAAAGTCGTTTTCTTCGTTATTTCGGATACCCCCGTAAGTATACGAGGGTATAGACCCCATTCTATTGACTTACAAGACTCCCAATTAATTTTAGAATATCGAACAGACGCTTTTTGTTATAATTATACCCACCTATCCAATACCTACTCCAAAAAAAATATATTATATACCAACCACCGTTAGAATTTAATTAAACGATTACCATAGTTACTTCGCGTAATATATTTCTCGTTAAATTTTTTCCAAATTTGTAAATCGTTGTATGCATAAACAGGCCCTTGTTCATTATTAGCAAATGATTGAATAAAAAAAAGACCCTGCACACCGACAAGACCTTATGACGATTGTACCGCTCCGAGTACTCGGAGGTTAGCGTTAATTCGAAAATTTATAACACCGTGTTATAGAGAGTTTGTGTATAGTACAGGTCTAGGGGATATCCTCGAAACCGTGTTGTTGTTAGTCCGAAGTTAAGCCCTGAGAACGAAGTTTATGTTATAGCGAAAAATATTTAACGGTATAAAACGGCTTAGTGGACATTTGTTTTAAATATATGTTTTTTCGACGAATGGCGGGGAGATTACACGGTCGAGATGGTCGCAAACAGAAAAAAGAAAAAAAACATTCATTACTCAATACGCCCACACCAGCGTTTCCCTGTTTCTAATTTTAATCCGTCCACACACGAAGGGCTTGGAGTATGAACGTAATGATGGTAATTACGGCTGTTATAAATATACGTTCAGGTATCACGGCCTCTCCTCGTACCTTAGGCGCCTCGGGTAAAATTTCAAACAATAAGTAGGACCGGAGAAGTTCAAGGCACGTTGTTCCTGGCCCTTGTCTGCTATCATCGACCGCCCGTGTCAATTATGATAATATCTAAGATTCCCTTTACGATTTGCAAGAGGCAGTCTAAAAGCAGGAGCAAAGGGATAGCCTGTAGTACCTACTCTTCAAAGCAAGATTTCGAGCTAAGATTCCCGGCCAGAGTTAGCTAGATCTCGAAGTTTCTCGTGAAAGGCGGAACACGATGATCCCACTAGAGACTCCACCACCAGGACAAGATACCGCGATTGACAAACCAGCAAATGGACAGAATAGACCAAGACCGAACTTGAGATGGACATACGGGAGTGAAGTAGACACCGAATTCCCCGCCTTGAAGGAATAAAAATTAATTAACTATGGGCTTTCTTTGAAGGAGAGACCAGCGTTCCTCGACATTTTTTTTATACTATAAATAAAATATTATATCGTTAATTAAAAGTCCAACTAAGAAATTGATGGATCCCTTGTCATCGAGGGCGGAGTTTCTGACCTGAGACTAATGACTAACAACACTTTAAACACGAGACCAGGACATGGGACACGTGACACTGTCCCAGGAAGAGGAGGAGACCTTTAAGTATACGATGCTTAAATCGTCGATACTCAAGATTAACGCGACTCCATTCGAAGGGTAGAAGTAACTCGAAGATACACTATGAGAAATTGCTGATCCCATTTAACAAGCAATTTCAATTTTACATCCATACGCATAATCTTATAGGGTTAAAAGTTTAATAAAATAGTAACCGGCTATTTTCTCTATCGTCAATTTCTTCCGCCGAGGTTAGGGGAGAGAAAAAATATCCTTTCAATTCGAAAGTACCTTCGGGTATTCGAGTGGCTTGACCCAGCCAAGAGTAAAGTGGTATTATATCGCGTTGAAGCAGTTTCAGCCAATTCGGTTCTACCAAATTTCGGCTCCTTTTTTTTTCCTCTCTTTTATAGACGTGTGTATGTATGTATGTATGTACCGTATGTACGTGTATGTGTGTAGGTAGCTACGGTAGGTAGGTAGGTAGGGCAGGGTACAGGAGAGGACTGAAAGAAGCACGTAGAGCTATATCGATCCTGGTACACAATCTATCTTATTGTTAGCCAAGGATTTAAGGATCCCTATACATACGTATAGGTATATATATACCTAACTTAGCTCGCGTTTAAACACACCGTACCTACCTACTCCGAATTCTCACTATCTATACCGCCCATCGTCTACTACCCTACGGTGACATCCAAAAGACACCTGCCCCCATCTGCTACCGGCTATACGTTATATCCCCAATTTTTCTTAACGGAAAAAAAATGGACGATGTCCTGCACCTACCTGGAGTGCCTTCAATTTTCCAACTCCCCCTTTTTTTCTATTTTTTTCTTCGAGGGAACAAAAATTGGTGTGCGTTTTATCCCTTTTTTCTTCGATTGGTGACGGTTTCGGCTTATTTTTGGACAATATTCTCGATCTTTTGGATGCAGGGATGAGATTCAACGAATTTTGTAATATAAACAGTTTTATCCGAGCTCTCTACATCGCGATAAGTTGAACCATGGTTAGGAACGAAGTCTAGGATAGAGGAGCTCGGCGAAAGGTAACGACTTGATGTAATCAAATATTAATGCACACAGTTGTTACATGCCCGGGCAATTTCGAAACGCGCTAGTCATCAACCCGCGGGAGTTATTTCTCGGTCATAAATTCGTTTCCCCAACCACCATGAGACGGTTACCCTGAACCCTGAACCCACCCGCCTCCCGCTTTCACCCTATTACTACTACCTTCGTATACATATATATCCTCTAATATCTGCTGATATATATCGCGGGTTTCAGAGTCCCGCGATGTATTCTGGGTATTGATAAAATAATAAGTGCATTATTAACTCGGCTTAACGCTGGTTCGGGCCATCAGGGGTGGTTCGGGTATGGGGTGGTCGTAACGTATAATCTAACGTGCGTTGGCATGCGAGACGACCCGACGAGCCCCGTCGCGTCGCGTTGCGTTGCGTTACGTTGCGGTGCCTGGTGCCTGCTTGTAGATATAACGTCTCGCTGCCTGCACGCCTAGTTCATTGTGCGTGCGGGTATGCGTGCGTGGTCTATATCGATCTTATTACCGGTTGTGCGTGTCGGCGGTGCGCGGACCTCGACTATACCTATACCCACACGTCTTTACTATATGCGTTTATTCTCAAACTCCAACATCTATACACGAACAGCAATACGAATACCCGATTTGGACCCCCGACTGTGAGGCACCTGAGCAACGGGTGGAGACCAACACCGACAAACGTTGATTACTTACACCCGCACTAATGCGGTTAGGTATACCTCAGGAGCGTCGAAAGAGGGGATAATGAAAGACCGAAATCCTGCGCCCGGATATTCTTGCAATCAAAAATTCTGACGTGGGAAGTAATCGATACATTTCGAATCAGTCCATATCGTAGAAATCCAAATGATTGAAATCGTTTAGGCGAAATGCCCGAAAAAGAAACGACTCCGTTTTGGAATGAGGAAAAATCTCTCCGTCCACTTTTTTCCCAACATTTTGTACGCGGGCTTCTGTTAACGGAAAACGCAAAACAAAGCCTTGGATCGTGGGTAAATCCTGTCCATAGACCGTACGTCCGTCAGTCAATTCCTGCCAGTATATAGGTACGGTTGTGGACTTTAGAGGGTGGAGAAGAGAAAGACCGGCAAATGCAAGTTTGCGTGGCTCGATCGATCCCTGGATACGGTAGGTGTAAGCCTGTAGGAGACTCTGGCACCCATACATATAGGCTACATGGGGCACGAATGGGTAGACCGGAAGTGACGATGACGTGTGTCACGTGACGCCCCGTTTTAGGATAGTTTCGGCTCTTTCTATCCTCCGTATTTTTGCCTATCTCCGTTTCTCCCTCTCCTCGACTTTTGGCGTTTTATTTTTTCTGACGGTGTTCGAAGCAGGGAGGGAGGGTTGAGAATCGATCCGTGCGCGTCGTTTCTCGGTTATAGATATTACATGGATAAGGCGACAAATTTTTTTCCTCCAGAAAACTACGACCGGATGCGGAATTTTGGATATTTGCAGAAATATTGCTGCAGGCGCGAACCCGGAGAGGCTTCAAAGAGGCTATAATTGGACGCCGGGTCAGTTCCATGCTATAAGGGTCTATATTTGGGGCGACGTCTATCCCACCGACGTTCGCCCTCCGCCTTCGCTTTTCGCCCTTCGATCGTACGATGCCGGGCGAGAACGCGGGGACCTCTTAACGTCACGAGAGCTACGAATTATTGCGCCATTCTGGTCACTTAGGGCGCGACCGGCCCCTCATTACCCGCGTCTCCTGCCGCGACTCCACACCCCCCCGTATTTCCGGAAAAGCACGCGTGCCGCGGTATTCGGATAAATCGATCTTCCTGCTCGAATTATACCCGGTCGCATATGTCGCCCGATATAGTATTTCGACGATTTAGAAATGAGGCGATAAACGAATAATTCATACGAGTCACATACGATTCGGCGTTAATTATATATCTCGCCAAGTTGAATTACGATGAATAAAAAGTCTAGACGCTTTAGAAACGGGAATTCTTTTGGGGTCTGAGCTTTTGCAACTGAATATATAAACGGTATGTATATATACTTAAATAATATGAAAAGGTAAAAATGCTGGGAATATTACGGGTCTCTAATCGGCCCGTCACCCTTTCCTCGGTCCCGCGCAACGCTCTCTTCCGTCGAAAAGGAACAAAAACCATTAAACACACGGACTCTAGATTTTGAAGAAGAGGTGGATACAAGGGGTTGCCCCTCGCGCACGCACTCACGCATGGGAGTCTCACACGTGACAGGACCGTGCCTCACCGCCCGAGGGATTATGTAGGAGTCACAACGCCGACATAAACACAGCTTGCTGTGGCTCATTCAGCTCTGACAGGGGTGAGATGGGTCCATTTGAAAATGGGATTAAGCCGACAGTAGAATTTAAAAAACCAACCCTTGACAGCTTAATGCCGATCAAAATCTAAGCCAGCCATTTACCCCGGGGCCATTGACAATCCTGAATATATACGCGAGCCGATTTCCGTTCCTTTATGCTATTATTTTCCTTCTTTCTTATTCTCCTACCTTTTTCTTCTTTTTTTTTTATGGGAAAATCTCAAGTTCTGCTCTAGGATCTTTCCTCCATCGGATTATGTACTTTTCCGTAAATAGTGTGGCCCAGAACTGAATTTCCAAAATGAAAGGTGTCCTAGAGGAGGTCGAACTGAGTAAATTTTCACGAAGAACATCGGGTCTCCGAAGTCGCGTTCGCGAGATATCACGAGTTAAAAAAAAGTAGCGCTTTGCGCCGCCTCGACGCGGCGCAAAGCGCTACTTTTTTTTAACTCGTGATATCTCGCGAACGCGACTTCGGAGACCCGATGTTATTCGTGAAAATTTACTCAGTTCGACCTCCTCTAGGACACCTTTCATTTTGGAAATTCAGTTCTGGGCCACCCTGTATAAAATCCTGATGCCTTACCAGTTGTTTGCTCCGCGTGAATTCTTTGTCCCATAGCCGCGAAATGCCCAGCGGCTACTATTGTGCCTTAAGCCTTCTTTTCGAGAGTTCTATTCGCTATCGCGTCTCCGAAATACATTTTACCCTTTCAGCCCTCTCCTTGGCTTGGCCTCGACGCGAAAGACCGTTACCAAATAATAGAATGGCTCTAGGGGAGTCTACACATACATAAATACATACATCTATGTATCGTAAGCATATAGCCGCGCCGCTAGCTGTACACAGCCATCCAAATTTTGCGAAACCCCCGCGTTCTGAGAAATATATAGGGCGAAGAACCAGCCACCGCGCGGGGTTAATTTTACGATCGATTTCATTTTTACTCAACCGTGTATGGTTATGTATATGTACCGAATTTCAACACCGGAGACATTTATGGTGTAGCCTCGGTTTGTGGAGATACAGTATAAATGTAAGGGAGAGTCTAGGAATTGGTTTTATATTTTATTTTTCATTCAGAGCTGGAGGAGAGGCAGGGAGAGCCATGGTCGATGGACGTATTACCATATTTACTGTAATGCATTTCCATCTACTTAAGAATCTACGTCAGCACGTGAGGGCTAGAAACTCCGGATGAAACCGTTCTGTTTGAAACACACAGGGTTGGTATACGGACCGAGTGTTCCCAGGGTCCCCCGGGGGTTCCCCCGGGGTTTGACGAGGGACGAATCTCGCAGGAGTAGGAGTAGGTAACACCAGGACTCTAGGAGCCCCGGACCCCGGTGGAAAATGTATATATATATATTACCGATCCCTCGACAGAGCTTTGCCCCAGGCTCACTAAGCTCTCACCGACCACAGGCCGTCGCTCTCCAGTCTCCAGTCTTCGCTTCTTCTTCCTCTCGGTGTACCAGCACCGCGATGGCGCCTTATTCCCGTAGAAAAGCTCTTCTTCTTCTCTTCTCCTCCCCTCATCTTCTCTTCGTTTCTCGCAAATCTCTCTGTCTGTATAGTTCTAGGTATATTTCAGATATCGATGACTCGACCTCGAGCCAAGGAAGAATATTGCCCGCACATCAACCAGCGAAGCTTTCAAAGCTCGTCTCAAGTTATAGAGGTAGAAAGAGTGACTTTGGGGGAGTGAGAGTCCTCGGCGAACACTTTGCAGAACAAAGACAGTCCAGGGGTAGAATTATTCATTTTTTGCTGATGGTTGGGTGCCCTTGTGATCCCGTCTGAACTAACTGAGAAGTAGGTATATGTACATACCTCGCTACCTACTGAAATATATAATGGTATTAAATTCCGAAGCAGGAACTTTAAATAAAATTATTACCTCCCTGGAAACTTCTTTTATTATCTTCTTTCTCGTTTCTTTTTTCAACAATTTTATACTCGACTTCTAGGGATTGTTTTCTCGAGTATAATATTATATTCTATCATATCATATTCACTTGATACGTACGTAGGTATATTTGTATTTGACCATTGATAGTGTTATATGGGAGGCGACAAATTTCTCAGAAATTCTTATTTCCGTATCTTCTTAGCTTCATGAGTCAGCGGCGCCGCGTAGTTTTGAGTCTTCAGAAAACGGGCAGGTATATAGTTATGGGTATGTGAATGTGTATGGCGTTTTTTCTTTCGAGCCAGATAAGATATTCCAATATTGACAGTTTTCTCAGTATTTACTGCCGTGGCAACGGAAGATTACGTCCACGGTGGTACATATTTGTTCAGATTTCACCCGTACCGATTGTGACTTATGTATGAATGTGTAAATCGGTGATCCCTTCGAGACGCTACGTTTCATACGACATTTTCAATATTATTATATGACATCGAACGATTCTGATTACCAATGGCCCAGATGGCGAGGGGTCGACATCCTCCAAAGTACAACTTGTCGTGTTCCTTTCAGTACACATGTATCCCTCAATACGAACCGAGCTAATAAACAACGATTTATCAACTTCGATAAAGCACAAGTCGTGTAATACCAGTTTCCACAACAGAATCACATCATTTTCAAACCCACAAGTTTCTGTAAGCTTTCTCCTCTCCGAGGATTTACCCGTGTATAAGTACACGAAGAGGGGCACAAAATTTGCAGACTCCAAAGTGCAGAGAACACGATGAAACCGAGAAAAGAAATCCGAGTTGGTCATTTTCTCAACTCGTTATAGAAGACTCCAGCTTGGTCTTGGAAAATAGAAACAAGTCTGGAGTCTGAGGTGTACCCAGGTAGACCTTTTCGTGAACACGGTGGAGCAAGGTGTATAACATAACGCTGTTTTATGTTCTTCATGTGTGAACGCTGTGCAGTTTTCCTCGGCTACGTTCGCGTACATTCGAGTGGACAAGTGAAAATGAAATGTATAGGTAAAGGAAAAATTGTTTTTTTTTTTTTCTTTTTTTTGGTTTTTACACGCGTTATATACGCTCGGATATGTACGTGTTTATGTACATGTACAGTGCGTTTATATGTATATGTACTGCGCTTTGAATGGGGTGCTGCAGGAGTTGGGTATAGGAGTTGGTTTGAGGTGCACACGCGAACGTAGGTATAATATAATGTTTCCATTTAATATCTTTATGAGCGGCGGGGAAAATGATGAGGTTTCCTGTTTTTAATAATGTACCCGCGTGCACCTGAGCCTCGTAACTCTCTCGCCTTCTTCCTCCTCCGCAATACTCTTTCGCTCAGTTCTTCTCTTTTTATCTTCATATTTCTCACTCTCTCGGCGCAAGTTCCTTCCAACGCTACCACTTCCTCGCCAATGGCGCACTCCCGGAGCGGCTTAGCCTCCTTACTCTTCTCACCCTCCACCCTATACCTGAATTTCCATCCCCCTGGTATTCCCCGACGAGGAGCAGCGAGCGCGACGACCGTCTCCGTCTCCGTTCCCGCTTTTCCCCCGGTCCAAAAACTCGACCACATAGGTATATATATTTTATTCTTTTTTTTCCCTGTTTTCTGTTTTTCGTTCTTTTTTTTTCTACTCTCCAACTTTCCGCCAGAATCCCAGAACGAAATATACCAACCAACGAGGAAAAAACCTTACGACAGAACGACGCGACGCGCGCCAGCCTCTAGAGGCTCTATACTCTGCTGCCAAACCTGGAAAAACCTGTGGTTTTACCGTAAAGCGGGCTTTAAACTTTGCTCCGAAAAATTTCAACCGCTTTTACACTGAGCTCAGTTTAATTCTTTTCCTTTTTTTTTTTGTTTTTCATTTTTTTTCCATTTTTTTTTTTTTTTTTCGACATTCGGTTGCATGAGGCCCCGTGACGTAATCTCGACGTAGCTTCGCAGCCGTGGGGTAGATTTAGAGTTTTACCGATTGTTTTTTTTTTTTTTTGTCCTCTAACTCTGATGCCTTAATCCCTTGGAAATATTCCGCGATTGTAATTGCGAGTTAATTGAAAATGCGGAGACCAAAAAAATATTAAAAAAACAAAAAAAAATTGATAAAACGTCGGAGCGAAATCCTCCGGCTTTAAGAAGAAGAAGAAAAGTAGAAAAAAAGAGACAAAACTCCGTTGGAAAAACACAAATCCAACTCAGTCTGTTCTCATTTCTATTATAAATCTATTTCTATCTCCGAGATGAATCTTCGGAGATGGAAATAATTCCGGAAAATGCTGCAGAACCAGATCGAGATCCACCTGTGCCTTTAGTATAGCTACATACGTATATTCCGTAACAATAAATCATGTAATTTACTATGAACAGTACGTTATTCAACCGCACCTATATCTGTCCTACAAGACGAGTTACCTAACGCCCGGTGTTGTCTCTGAAGTTATTTATTTACAGATACAGGTACATATACGTGTGTGCAGCAATGAGGCTGTAGATTACATCGAGAAGAGAATGGAGAAAGGAAAGGAGATAGAGAGAAAATCTGTCTCTTCTAAGAACGAAACTAAACTCAGCTGTAACTCTGTTTTACGCCCACCTATGGAATCCAAATTCTGTATACAGCACTGCGATGATGGTTTGACTTTAAGATATAGGTGTAACATAACGTATCTATGCGATGGCCGAAAGAGAGTGATAAATGTTTCCCAACAGTGAGGAGATAGATAGTCATTCCTCACAAAGCATAACAGGACCACCAGGGCAGTCGGGGTATACAGATTAAAACTAAATGGTCAAATTTTCACGCCCAATATTCAATTAGTTTGGCGGCATTTTTCGACTATTCTTTAAAGGGGCCCTGCAGGTTTCGGTACAGAGATACGGGGCTGACGGACACAATAGCATTGTGTATCCGAGCACCCATAATGCCAGCGGTATTATAAATGAACGTCTGCAACTAATTTGGGGCTAAAGCGTAACGGCGGCTAGCTATGAGCTTCGGGGGCGATCGTGGGCCCGTCTGCCTTCCGGTCACTCTGGAAGGTTTGCCGAAAAGCCAAGTCAACATCGAGACTTTTGTGTTATTAGGGTTCTCTCGCACGTTTTTACTGTATTCGTTATTCTCAATTTTCTTTTTTTTCTTCTTTTTATTCCAGGGCAAATCTCGGGTCGATTCAATACCGCTGACTATCGATTCCCCCATTTCGTCAAAGAATTTCTACACCGTGGGCACTGAGCTTTAACACGAAATACCGGGATTGGGAACTAATGACAGATCACGCCAAGGGCTCGAGACCGCGAGCTAAAATAATATAAAAAACTTGTACCTTATACATTTCGTAGAAAAGTCGATCAGATAAGAGGCGAACGGGTAGAGTAAAGATAGAACGTTTCAGGGAATGGGAATGGGAATATATGGCTGGAAATAATACCCACCGTTCAGTCGAGGAACCGAGCCGAGTACAAGAACTAATTACAGTAATTTGTTCACAGCAAAGTTTGCTGTTGTAGCTTTACAGTTACGCACAACGTTTATGTCATATGGTAGGTAGGTAGTTATGGGGTACCTACAGTAAGACCGATCCTCTCCTCCAGGCATAGGCGATATCTTTACTCTCTGGCGTTTATTTTTGATCGGAAAGTTAAATATTTAGACGAGAAAGAAAGGTAGAAGGAAAAAAACAGGGAAAAAAAAGTAGGCACAGAATATCTATATCGCTGACGAGCTCCACCCACGAAATCTCATAGTCCGTACTCGTATCTATTTTTATCGTCGTTTTGGTGTGGATTTAAAAGTCCCTTTATTACTGTGTGGGCTTTTTTTTCTTTTTTTTTTTAAGGGAAACATCAGCTGTTAATTCTACACGTTTAATTCGGCCATTACCGTACCGTACCATATACCTACACGTTACATACCTACTTAGGATTTATATAAAAAAAAAGCTTGAAGCTCAGCAGCTATAGCCAAGCTCACTTCAAAAGCTCGACGATTATTTACCCTGCCTTTACATCTGGCAAAACACCAAATTTTTGTTAAGATATGGTCTGCGGACCGAGTCCGGTTCTCGTCTTCCAGATCGTTCCTTGAAAAAATAAGAAGCTAGTTTTCGTTAAAATATATGGGCGCACTGCTCGCACCGGAAGTAAGAGTTACGGGAAAAAAACATACAAGGTATTTGCAACGGGACTAAAATCGACAGCCCACGGTCTCCCTTCTCTCGTTTGGCCACGCCAATAATTCATTTAAAAACTACAGGCGTGACTTTTTGGGCAAGGCCGATGAAACGGTCCCTTAAAATTCTTGGACCAACTGCCAACGACTATGGTAAGAAAAAGGGAAACTCCCGTTGGTCGTTCAATGGAACCGGAAGACTTCAATGAACCGTGAAGGGCCTTCCTGTCATCGGCTAACAAAAATCTCTCCCGCGTTCCTCGAAAAGGGAGAACAAGAAAGTACAAAGGTTTTACACGTCCCAAGGGATCAAGTACACAAAGCGAAATATGAATTTCGCATTCCTGAATGAATTTAACAAAATTACACCCCCACACAATTTTTACTTCTAAATTTTTTTTTGCTCTTTTTCTTTTTCTTCTTTGTGGCCATTTCACTTCGGCTTAACCGACTATTCAGTTTGTTTTTAGCGGTAATTTATGTTTGCGAGAGGAGAGCCCCTCCTATTTTCTCTGTGTCGAGGCGCGCAGAGCAGAGCCGCGGATTAAGAAGAGGACGACGACGACGTCGACAACGACGACGACGTTATGGAAATCCATCTGTAACCGCGGCGCGGCCTGGTGCGTTATTTGCTTACATTTGGTTTTGCAATCCAATAATTCAACCGGCGACTTATACCCGAGGCGCAGGCGTGTCTAAATCATAACTGTTTTTCGGGGCAGCCGCATGCATTTCAATTCGTTGGATTTTTGCCACGAGATATACACACATGCATCGGCTGAGTTATACGGCCATGAAAGCCCCGTATCCCGCTTATATATTTTACCTATAGGTATGTAAATTGATCCTTCCTGTTGTTCGGATAGTCGAATATCGTCGAAAGACGTCGCTGATTCGCCTGGCTCGAATGTGGGATAGAAAAAGAAAATCATGTGAATTTTGGAAAAATTCCTTTCATCAAGAAAAATGAGTAAACGTTAAGTAATGGTAATTTTTCTACCAGCATATTGTTGTACGTTGAGACAAGGAACTCGGTCGTATAACCGTCCTTAGTCAGTTGGTACAGTCAGCTATCTTCAGTCGTAGAGGAGAGACAATGGTTTCGAACAATGCGGATGCTGAGATGCCTATTACCTTATGGGGGTGTTTATGGCAGACTCACTCCACCGTGAAAAATCATCCCCTGTAATTACCCCGTCGGGTCGGGTCGGGTCGACTGCGAGGTCGAAGAGAGCCGACCTAAAACGTCGGGAAAGTTTCCGTCACTGTCGAGCTGTTGCGATATTCAACGGGGATGGATGAAAATTTATCCGAATATTTTTATTTATTTGCGGGTATAAGGTGGTTGCACAGGGTATGGAAAATTCCACGATGCAATAACGGCGATTGGTACTTCAGGGAAATCGAAATATGTCCAAGTATTATTAATCTTGCATCGGTTGGCTTGATATATGGCGTTATTATTCGATCCTCGCAATAATAGCTACCCTCGAGTTCACCCGGATCCCACCCCCGAGCCAGGCGTCGATATACACATGTTTTTTTTTTTTGTTTTCTCCATTTCAAATTGTAGAAAAACAAGTTTTGCTCGTTCGTACTTATATGCGCGGAGTTACATCGGCCTGACTCTATGGAGATGGAAAATTTCCCTAAACCCCCAAGGCTTAAGCTTTATTTCAGAGGCTGTAAGTTTTCCGAGCAGTCGCCCCGGCTCGCGTCCGTTTCTGGTTGCATTAAATTTGCCGTTCTGGAATAAACAAAAGGAAAGAATTCCGGAGACTCGAGACCGGAGACCGGAGACCGGCGAGCGTGCGGCCAGCCACGGGAGGGCCTCGCTTCCATTTAGCATGTGGGATCCGTCATGGCATTCAAATATACAGAGTGGTATTATTTACGACCTATGACCCCCCGCGCCCGCGCCTCTCTGGCATAGCAAACCATCGCATGGAACGAGGTTGTAAAAAGGTTAGGCGTGCGAGCGAGGGAACCATCCTGCAGCATCCCTTCAGCTTCGTCGTCGCGACCCTTTTGGTTTAAAACGACCATCGCACATTCCATAAGCAAGAAGAAGAAGAAGAAGAAGAAGAAGAAGAAGAAGAAGAAGAAGAGGAACATGCCCACGCGAATAAATAAATAAGTATGCGTCCAACTGCCGGTCGGCGAATGCTTGTGAAGAAATGAGAAATGGAACAAGAGGAGAAGGAGGATGAGAAATTTCTCGGACATATAAAATCGGCCGTTTTGGTTCAACGCGACAAATCGGATACGTCATCCATAATCACGAAATTAAATATCGGAGATTCGCCCCCTCAGAGATTCACCAGCACGTAGCATATGTATGAATGTCACTTGGCCCCCCCTATCAGCGCATCTGCAAGTGTGGCCGAACGAATGAATCTCCATCCATTCCCTGTCAACTAGAGAAATTTCAATAAGCCAATTCTCGTAATGGATTGGCGGGCTGCACGTGCTCCGTTCTCAATTCTATTCTATATTTCCGAGGCGACACACCAACTTTTATACCATAATATCCTACGGGAGGGTTCCGTCCAACCAGACGAAAATCGCAAGGTACCAAACTACCGAACGGCTCTTATTGTTCCCAAACGTTTCACCACATGTTTCACTCCACGCTTCATGGACTAAAGCGACCGTCTAGCTGTCCGCTAACTACCCTATAATAAATTTTTAGGAAGTGCCTTTCGAGTTC
The DNA here is from genome assembly GCA_949628255.1 of Macrophya alboannulata. Classification (NCBI taxonomy): domain Eukaryota; kingdom Metazoa; phylum Arthropoda; class Insecta; order Hymenoptera; family Tenthredinidae; genus Macrophya; species Macrophya alboannulata. The sequence goes on from OX451207.1 coordinate 44,158,044, forward strand.
CTTCAGCCCAAAGACCTTCTCAGCGTGAAGGGACCGTGCTGTGACCAAAAGCTACCTAAAGTTCGAAGACAAAAGGGAAGAAAATACGGAATTATCGGCACGAGCGTTTAAAAAAGGATATCCAAACAATATACCCAACTGCGGAGACCGTGATCACCGCTTTCATCCGCTCGAGGCTAGCCACGCGCGCTGATGGTCCCGCGTCTGCACGAGACTCTCGAATTACAATATCGATATCACGTCATCGTGTGAGCACTGAATTTATACACATGTCCTATACGAGGATATGGAGGTGGATGTGGACGTGGATGTGGATGTGGATATCTCGGGGTATAGGTACAGCTACTGCCACAGGATAGAATAGCAACGTTGAATGGCGGTAGGTGCAGCACCATGTCGAGCACCCCACTGGTCAGTAGACACGGAAGTGGTAGGTGCCAGTCATCTGTCCATCTATTTGCATATAGAATGGAATACGATAGCACGTTGCAGTTTCCCACGCGATATTGAAAACCCAACGGGGAAAATTGAGAGCGTAGGTATGTGCACCGGGATATACCTACCTAGCCGGGTTTTCCTTCTTTCCTGAAATTCCTGCACGGAATAAAATAGGATACTCAATTCTAGGCACACACGGAAAAGGAAAAAAAAAAGGAGAAAAATTCTCTACTTTCTACCAGACCTTTTCTTATCCCACAAACATTCGGCTGTCGAAAATTGTCAAAGAGCTAAAGGAATTAGCGTATATTAACACCGGATGGCCGCTGAGAGTTATCGACCGTTGACCCCCGGCTCGACTCAGCCGTCAACTCCTGGGGCTTCACGCCATCGAGTTTACTGGTCACTAATCCGTAACACCCCAAGATTTTTTTGCCCCAAGTTCTTCTTATCCTCTTTCTTATTCGGCCCTGTTTCTCTTTCTGTTTCGTTTTCTTATTTCATGAATCAAGCGCGGAGATAGTTTAGCTTTTTACATTCATCAGGATGATTGTGCAATTACGGTGTATACAGACTCCTGCGACTGGTTATACCTTCATTCCTCATTTCTGTATGAATCGGGATTTGAATGATCGAGATATAATGTAGGTACGGTCCGTTTCATAGTCGAGTGTAAATCCGCCACGAAACAAACCGAAAAAATAAATTTTTTGAATAGAAAATTTTTTACGCGAATCTCGTTTAGTTCGAAGATAATTAAATGGAAATCGACGAGTGGTGGAAAATTTAAAAATGAATCAGGATGTAGGTATATCCGTGGTAGGAAAAAAAAAGAAAAAAAACCGACCATATCGATCGACGTACGCGGTTCAGGGAGATGGAATAAACATAAAACTGAAATTATCGGTTTTCCATTGGCGTGTTGTACTGACGTAACAGAGAAACGTTCTCCACCCGTTACGGGGGGGCGTAGGAAATAATTTGGATACGCTTCGCGGAAAAAATAAAAAGAAAACGAAAAAATGAAAAGGAAAAAATGGATAAAAAAAAAAGTTTTCATGTTTACCCCGATTTAATTAAGCGGCCCCACCGCTCGGCGTTAGCAAATGTAAAGAAAATCGATAAAGTCTGAGGTTATAGGTATACATATATATATTTGTATATACGTATATATATACCTCTAGATTGTACATATATACCTACCTATCTACCTGCAGGGTAAATGGGCGTACTGCAACGAGTGCACCGCGGTGACTGCTTCGCACAGTCCCAAATTTTTTAAATATATATGAATATTTTTTCGATAGCTGAACCCCTTTGCCTTTAACTTACCCCTTAGCATGTTCGTAGTGTATAGAATAGGTAGGTACCCATAAGTTCCGAGATTCTCCACCAGACAGCGTTCGCGTGACCAGGCGCCCCACAGTAACCTGGCGCCTTAAAGCTCTCGGCAATTCAACCCGCCGTCAGCTTGTCAGTTAGTGCCGCGGCGCCGTCGAGTAAAGAGCGTCGATGTGTCGCTGGTTTTTATCGGTCCGAACAATCGTGGATCGTGAATTGAGAAAAAAGAACTGAAACAAAAACGAACATACAAGAAGAAGAAAAAATGACATGACTAATCTTACGAAAAGTGTTAGGAATTAAACATAAAAAAAAAAAAAAAATCAAAAATCAATAATCAATAATCGAAGATACAAATTTTATATAATTTTTTTATTTAATATTAGGATCGTTGGTATATAATATATATACATATTGTATAGTGTGTGAGTTTATAGTTATGTAAAAAACGGCTGTGGTACGTCATAAATGTAAATCTTTGGATTACAGTTTTTTTTTTTTTTTTCAATTTTTTAAACCGTTTTCAAATTTTTGGTTCCACTGTTTTTCGTTCATTTTGTTCATTTTGTTTTTTGAAAAATTTTTACGTTTTTTCTAATTTTATTCACAATTTTTGAAACACAAAACAAAAAAAAATCAAAAATCTCTTCGTTCAAATTTGAAACTAAAAAAAAAATAATTTTTTTTCTCGTGTGATTTGTGATATATCGCACCTCGTCGCATCCCACTCAAAAGTGTTCATTAAACAGTGTGTGAATTCGCTTATCGAGAGTTCGGATACAGTGCAAAAGGTGAGGAAATCAGAAAAAGAAAAATTATTAATCAAAATGGAAAGAGAAGAAAAAAAATTATCAAACAGCTCCGGTCGTTCTATACATAATTTAAGATCATAAGTCAATTAGATATACTTGACGTAGGTATATATATAGGTACAGTGTATATATGTATAGCATATATCTACCATTATCCCGCAGTGTGTGGTATAATCGATAGAATGCCTAAGCCGAATTAAAATCGAATAGATTCAAAACGTCGGGACTTATATTCGTGTTAATTTTCGATCAATTTCAATATACGCATATATCTTCCGAGTCATACCTACTACACACGTACTCATACTCATACGTATATCTCGTAACAATTTATCACCGTACGATGTGTGCGTGTGCTGGACGGTGATATGTGCGATGCGATGCGCTGCTGCAACATCAGCAGTAGTGACGGTGAATATGAATGAAAATTAATCATAAATCCGTTATGAACGAATGAGCCTTGAAGAAGATAAAAAAAAAACCAAAAAAAAAGTCCAAAACGAACGAACGAACGAACTGCAGTCGTCCGCCAGACTTGATTACACCGTGATATATATACCTATAGCTGCATTATACAGGGATGAGTTGAAAATTCTTTAGATTTCTTCGGAAAATCCAAGACCAGAGTGCGAAATTGAATTCCGCTAGGTACGTGCCCGGTAAAAGGTATCTACCTATGTCATGGACGGCCCTGTGAAGACCAAAAAAAAAGAAAAGTCATCATTAATCAACTCCCCTCCATTTTTACTATACGATAAAAATCGAGTCTTGCTTTGTATGGTAGTGGAACGATAGGTATACTTTTCTCGTCCCGATTTCATTCGCGAAGAGCTTTTACACCGTGGACACAATAGTCGAACACAATAGATCCGTATACCTACCTAAATTCAATACGAAATAGTAGATCCTATCCCATGTATATATGCGAAACGTGGAATTCAACAACCGGCTGGATGCACCCCCTCGATCGTTGTTAGCGTGCGTACGAAATTGGGTTCGAATACGCGACTACCACCGGGCGACTGCAGGGGATGGATAGATCCCGGAATTTTAGTAGTAATAGCCGGGGGAGAAGCAGACGGACAAACTTTTCTCGTAAACGCGGTGCTGCAGTGTAGGGAGAAAAAGATATGGAAAGCCCCTTACACCTACTTCCGTAAGGTTTTCTCAACCGATTTACACGATCGGTGAATATATATGTGCATAGCTATGTTCAACTCTCGTATATGCCTATACCTACTACAAGTTTTCTTGAATATAAAAATAGAAAGGAAACTAATAGATTTGGGTTAAAATTGAGGAAACGAAAACTGCCCGATGTTATAATAAACCTACTCCGATTTCTTCACGATGCTGAAACACGAATTTAAATTGACTATCGCGCGATGAGTATCTAAGCTAAATACTGGTTCGTGGCTCAATCGATATACGACGAAGGTATTCCTTCCTCTTTCACATTTTTTATTTTCTTTTTTTCTTCTCATTCGAGCTCAGGTGTATCGGCCGCGAGTATACCGCGACTCGCACTGTGAGAATACTAATAAAAATTTGTTCTACTATACGAGCTTTGATTTATTTATACGATTGATATGCTAATTTAACATTTGTCGTTTGCATAATCAACACCTCTTAAGTGGTTTAAACAACTAATATAAAATAATCTCGGTGGAGAAACAAGACCATTACCTAGTTTTATTCAGGACCCAAGCAGCCCAGCCCGCGGTATTGCAGATTATTTCATCTCGTCTGAAGAGAGTAAAAAAACAAAAAAATTCTGATCACTCCTCGATCCTGCCTATAAAAGTAAATTAGATAAGCCTTTCGAGGGAAATCACATTCGTGTGTAATAAACTAAGGTCATTTTATCATATCTTTATTCGCACTGTCTACAATTTGTAAAAATTATTGAGAAAGAACGAATCTTGAGTTTACGTATATGATGCGGTGTTAATAGACAAAACCACTCTGATGATATCAGCCGTGAAGATATTGTAGGGGAATAATGAATGTGACGGCGATAATATCTCTTTGAAGGTATGTGAATTTAGGGAATGAAAAACGTTGACCAATATAATACCGATTTTTGAAAGTCGATTCATCGTGCGATTTTTTATATTTTATTTTATTTTTTTGGGTTTATTAGACGATTTAATCATTCGGTAAGTCGGCCATTAGTCATTCCTCGTTATTGCCAGTTCTCGTTTTCGAGCTTAACCGTTTATACGCGTTTCCTAATGCTCGCAGTTCGCCTCTCGAATTGACTCAATGGTGTATTAAACCGATCGTAAATTTCATTGGCTTATGTATACTATGTGTATACCTGCAGCTCGCCTGCCAACTTCCTCCGGTTTTCTCGTACCTACCTATCATACTCCTGCAACACGCTGTGTAGGTATATGAGAATGAGGGATAAAATATGCAGCCAGACATAATACCGCTGCAGCAGGAGCCTGCTCGCCCTCTTCTCCTCCTTCTCCTCCTTCTTCTTCTTCTTCTTCTTCTTCTTCTGCTTCTTCTTCTTCTTCTTCTTCTTCTTGCAGGGATACACCTGACACAGGGCATAAACGTTGCACCGAATATCCTCGCGGGATAAGCGGTCTACGTACCTCGTAACTCATTCTAAATATGTACTTGTATGCTAATAACGCGTGTGATTGTTGCAACGGAAACTTGCTAAGTTATTCTCCGGCCGTTTGAGAGATCAAGGTGCATACCTACACATATAATACGCGTTTTACCCCGGCACATAAATCCCTATCCTTAAATCGTTCATAATACGAGCGCGCGGACTTAAGGGTGAATAACGAACGCCTCGAATCCCTGGATGAAATATAAACCTAGGGTGGGGCATAATTCTGCGGTATAAAAGAGAGAGAGAAAAAAAATAGAAAACGACCGAGAAAACGATATATATAAAATATAAAGTTTTGTAGTTTGTTGAATTTTTATGTAAAGCTTCTTCGGCGAACTACCGGCAAGGGAGCGGTTATCGCAACCCATCAATTAGCTACCGGTTAAAATTCGCGATATAATTCCCGTTCATCTCCCTTATTTTATTTTATTTATTTATTCTTTTTTCTTCAATGAACGATTATTTACGATACTGTATACGATGAAACTCCTTGCTTATAGGCTATATTAGTTGTTACCCGTTCTGCGAAATTGATTGGAATTTATGCGATCGTAGGCTGCGTACCCAGCTCGGGGTCTATAAATTTTCAATCAAGAATGCAGTAACCGTAGTACGTAACGGATGTTTAAACCAACGGGTATATCTGATACCTTGCGTGTGTTAAAAGGGGGGGAGAGAAAAAACGAACACTTTCTTCCTCATAATAATGCATAAATAGATCTCGTTAACTAAAAAAATATAAGAAACAGGAGTGGCGAGTTGGAGGAACGACCCACCTACCGCGAGCCACGAAGACGTTGATTCCAATTTATTTGGGAAATTTCGTAAGAATGAATTTGTGACGGTCTTTATCCGCAAGGGAACAGCCGAAGAAGAATTTTTATAGTATGACTAAAAAGGAGTTTCTGTTTTGGGTCATGTATGTACAGTATTTTTGATTCTCTATCTTTGTTCTCGTCTCTTTTAGTTCGAATCTTTGTATACCTAGACACGAACGGTTCGGGGGTGGAAGGCTCCCTATGAAATTGCCCGATAATAAGGTGAGAGTAAATTGTTATTACTGTTTAACCGTTAACTCATGCGGGTGTCCTTTGTGCCTTTCGAGAAGCCTGGCATAGAGTATGTTGAACCCCTGTCGGCGCATACAAAACCGGAAAGCAAAGATACGTATATCACTGTGTGTACCATGAGATTGGGGCGCAGGGAATGGGAACGAAGCCGATAGAGGTGGACAAGAAAACCCCTCATTTCGTATTCCATTTCGCTTTCGTATTCTCTTTACAGCGGTGCCTGCCTCGTCCTCTTACTCATCCTCGTCCTCCTCCTCGTCCTCGGCGTCGTCCTCTTCGTCCTCCTTCTCCTGAGGGAACCGGGCATTGTCTACTTTTCCCATGGAGTGACTCCGGACAACGGGCTAATTATCGGTCTGGGGAATTTGAACGTTCATTTTTAAATACACTCCACTAATTGACGCGCGCCATCCTCGCCGTTCAAACAAGCCTTTTTCCACTCTTCCGTCCGTCCGTCCGCCCGCGTTGCCGAAGGTCCTTAATGGTCGTTTCGGTAGGGACCTAGTTTAAATATCGTAAGCTGATACCCTGCGTCGATGGACAGGGATGTAGGGATTTTTTGGGTTTAAAAAAAAATTCATTCAGAATATCGATCCTCGATACAGCCGGCGAAAGGGTGCTGCTGCCTCTGCTGCAGCCAGAATACGAAAAGATCGTTACCTATGCTCGAATATAAGAGCAGCGAGTTATGCCGGTGCAAGCGAGGGCCGAACTTTTCTCCTCTCCTCGATTCAATGTATGATTTCAATCCGATTCGAATGCATCGTGGGCTGGCATTTCCAAGCAGCCAATTATCGTGGCCTAACAACCTGAAGGACCGGGTTACACGGGGGGGGAAAATAGAACTGAAAGAGACGAAGAAGAGGATTACAAAAAGTAGCGGCGTCGTAACATCCTGATCTCATTTATAACCAGGCCAATTACGAACTTGGGATATCCGACGCGACAGAAAAACTCTTCTAGTACCTCGAAGATCTCATACACAAACTGACGTACGTACACACCTACACGCACAACCGATATGGGGCTTGTCGTAATTTTCTCTACCAGTTTGCGCAATTACCGCACGACACCTCGCGCTGACAAGATTATCCCATCATGCAACAGCAGCAGCAGCAGCAGCTACGGCTCCACATAAGATCCCATCAGATCTGATAGGTTTTGAGACGCGCCGTTTAACCTATTAAACAGATATCTCTAATAATCCACTTATAGACGTTGATGGTTGTAGTGCAGCACGCCTCGGAAAAGGCTAGACCCCCATTCAACATGGTAGAACATAGGCCGTGCCACAGCCTCGACAAAGCACCCCTAAGACACCCTGCCGAGTAAATCGTCGTACCTCGAAGCCTCGTATACCCCCAGAGCTAATACATACGATATATCGAGAGTTCACTCTACGGGGGGAGCCCTTTGACTTTTCTTCAGAGTTATAGCCCCACCACGCGACGCGTTCATCTAGTTTGGAAAAACCCCCCTCTTTTCTTCAGTCTCTACGTTCTGAAAAGCCCCCTTCGTCGGTCCAGCTGCCCCGCATTATGCATGCTCTATGAATCTGTGAGACTCGAAGGCTCAAAGCTTGCTTATTAATTCACGGCTTCTATTATTATCAAAGACTCAGGTTATCCCAGCGAACAGATTCGATCATGAATAATAGGACGCCATTATTTTGACCAATTTAGTGGAACACACACACCAAAATTGTCCCGATTGTGTATAGTAAACACGAATTTGATTTCGTAGCTTCCAATTCGAAGTATGATTCGTCTAATTATTTCCTCCGATCAAATCACATTTGAACGTCACAAGACAATATTTTCCTAAAATCGCTAGTTTGTTAACAAACGTAGGTCTTATTCAACACCTTTGACGACAGCTACTGGCTATAAGGTGAATTCGAATTAGATATGTATTCAATTAGCGAGGTCTGAGTGAAATAATTGCTTTGACAACTGGCGCGCGTGGAAACTTGTACCGATAAGCTAATATCTGTGTACATTATGTACAGGGTGTCCCAGAACCGAATTTCCAAAATGATAGGGGACCTAGAGGAGGTCGAACTGAGTAAATTGGCCCGAAGAACATGGGGTCTCCGAAGTCGCGTTCGCGAGATATCGCAAGTTAAAAAAAAGTAGCGCCTTGCGCCGCGTCGCGGCGGCGCAAAGCGCTACTTTTTTTTAACTTGCGATATCTCGCGAACGCGACTTCGGAGACCCCATGTTCTTCGGGCCAATTTACTCAGTTCGACCTCCTCTAGGTCCCCTTTCATTTTGGAAATTCGGTTCTGGGACACCCTGTATACCCGGTAGGTACCCCGACGAGGGGTTTTAGCGTTATAGGTGTAGATATAACGTAGAAACGACAGCGAGTCTCTTAACTGCAGTTGATAATATTAACTCAATATGGCACAGCCGGTGATATAGATTGATACGTATAACTTTATAGACCACACCAGCCATATTGGCCTCCCTTATAACGGGATGGGGCAGTGTGAGACAAATGTACCTTCTGCACTATTATTGGGGTGGAGATTCGCGTCGAGGAAACTCGACGGCGTGGCGTGGCATGGCGACCTGGCAGCTAGCGACCAGGGTAAGCGAGCTCGACTCGACCCATGGCAATGCGAAACGGTGCGGGGTGCCCGTGCCCGTGCCCGTGCCCGTGGGGCAAATAGGGATGGAGGGATGGAGGCACCAGCTGTCCCATTTAATAGAGCAATAAAGACGAGAATGGAGCTTTGATTTATACGCCACCTATTATTAACAACTGAGCCAAACTGAGCTGCTTGCCGAACCAACGCGGAGGTATACCTATTTTACCTTTACGGTACACGCGTATATATTGCCTTGCGTAATTATTCATACGTCCAAAAGCACATGGGGTGAATGTCGGTATTTCGATTTCATTAGCAGGACCTATATACACGGGTTTGGAAACGTCGAAGAAATCGAAGATCTGACGTATGCGGGCAACCGGTTGAGAGAACCAGTACAACTTGGTTTTGGAAGATCGTAGTACTCCAAAATGCATTTATTTCTCAGCCAAAGTTTATTTCACATCAAAAAAAAATTTTCTTTGAAAACCTTTGTCGTAAGGTTTTAGGCACATCGTTGGTCCGATTAAGGTCGTTGAGGGCTCATTTTGTTCAGAGAAGAGATCCTCATCGTGTGAGGGAGGGAATTTTTTTTACAATTTCGTGTTGGCCAAGTTATTTGCAAATTAGTGGCGTAAATATAAGTGGCCAGAAGGAAATATAAGGGACTTTATTAAGTTTTGAAAACGCGGCTTACGAATCCTCCTGATATTACCTATATGCGACTGGAAAAAGTTGTATTGGATACCCCCCTCGTTATTATTGATAGGTGTGATTGAAAAAATCCCTACTCTTACCGGAGTTGTAATTTAAAAATGTAATCCGAGATTCAATCAACCAAAAAAAAAAAATTGGTGCCAATTTTCACGAATTCTTTTACTTAATCCGCGAATTTTCTGACCACTGATTTTTATTCAATTTATTTCCTTTACTTTACTTTCGTTTTTTACGTTTTTCTGTTCATTTTAATATAAAATTCTGATGGCAAGTACCGAGAGCGAAGCAAATTTATATTTATTGCGAATCTTCGATGTCCGAAGAACGGGAATTTCGTCCGATGAATATTTATGCACATATATACGTACGTATGTAACATACATACATATAGCTACCTGGCGAACGCGTCCGGGTGTCTGATTTGATTGCGAAGCGGTAGGAGCGAGGGTTGAATATGAATTTATAACGGACGGTTAATTTTTTAGACTAGTTTGCTCAGCCGTCATCAATTATATAACTAAAGGGCTGTACTATGGCGTAGGGTTAGCTTATTTAAACGGTTGTGAATGGATGAGCCGCCTAAGCCGGTGAATACGAGAGTGGGGATAAAAATCGACGTCAACTTTTTTAAAACTCGGTTCCGCTCCTCATCAATCTATGCCCAGGGCATTAAAATGCATTAGGCTTAAAACTTTAGAGATAGAATAATAAGAAGAGAGAGAAAAAAAGAAAGAAGAGAAAGATAAAAAAATATTTAAAAAAAAGTAAAAAAGGTCTAATATTACCAACTCGAAACCCATCAGACCGCACGCGGGGGAGAGGGAGCGGGTCCACCTATATTTACGAGGGTGAAAAACTTCCCTTATTTACTCTTATATTACGAGCTTTCGTGAAGTAAGAAAGAAGGAGGAAGAAAGAAAAAAAAAAAAAAAATTGAAGTAAAAAAAGGGAGGTGAGCCAGGGTTAATATAAAATGGTCACATAATTTTAATGGGGAACCAAGGCGAACCCTGCAAGGCAAAGAAAAATATATCAGATGAAATTCCGGGGTCCACGCTCTATATTATAATTACGCTAGATGACTTGTGGCTGAAATTGGGTGTCGCGACCGAACGAGCGAGGGGAACTCCCGAGAACTTTGTATTCTCAGCACGTTTATAACAGAAGCCACGCGGCTTCCTGGCCCGGGGACATATAACGCGAAAGCCAAGAAAAAAAGGAGAGAGAAAGAGACGAGACGAGACTTTCCTTTCCTTTGCTTCCACCATCACGCGTACACATAACCAACTAGAGCCACGATTTTCATTATTAGTTTTCCCAAGACCGTGGATAAAATCCTGGCCGGATAAATCCGTGTGAAAGTTTAAAAGGCGCTGAAAATCAGTTGGGAATAATAAAGCTCGAGCTTTGCTTTTTCCTTTTTCACTCAAACTGTATTTAACGCTAATTCATCTCCGAGTGAGAGACGCTGCACTACGATCTACGTTAATAAGCGATTGCATTTCACGGGTCAATTGGCAACTCGGAGATAATGCGCGAGGGCAACACTATACTATTCTGCCTAATCGGAGAGCTCGGTGCTGCAACGAGATACGCGATATTGAATCGGACTATAGTTTATTGGACAGATTACTGATCAGAATTCTTTTCAGCAATCGAAATTCTGGTCCTTTTTTTTTCAGATCGAAAAAACTTCGAGTCTGATAAAGGCGGGTATGATAATAGACTTCGGTGATCCATAAAATCTATTCTAAGATCCAACCCTGCGATGCAACCTTCAGGATTCTAATATCGTCAACACATTCTCGGCACGTCTAGCTGAGTGATATTTAAATGTGAACGACCGAGTAGAGATATCTATTGTAAAACGGTTCGTAGTCGTATTATGTATATACCATCGGCAAAGTGACTATTAGACATGTGACGATTCCCCTCGAATATACTCAAAGATACAAACTATCTCTTATCTTTATATACAAGTCATAATGCACATTATCGTACATACATAAATACGTCTATATCAGAATTCTCAGTTCACAAAACTCGCCTCAGTGTTAACGGAGGCTAATTGTTTGTTGATCGAGCTGCACGCTTCGTTGATACAAGCAATTTGTAAGCGTTTCCCCCACGTAGCGGCATTATTATACACGGTGCAGGGTATATGTGTATGTAGAGCGTTATATACGCATTGTCTGTACATTGAAACCTCGCGGGGTTTATTTCCTCAGAGATATCCATACCCCGGACCCAAGCGCGGCGTTGTGGTCAGTATGAGAAAACGTTTACGTCTGACTGTATCACGCTATACAGGAGAAAATCTGTACCGTAATTGTTTCCTAAATGATCGTTAAAGTGCTCGATGCACCCGTTCATCCGATCGGTTCAGATCGAATCGCTTCACAGGTCAGGTTTGGGTCATGTTATTTTTCGATAACAGAGAGTGAGTATCGACAGGACAAAACGACCATTCGACAATATAGCGGAGGGAGCAAAGGTGTCCAAAGACGTCCGGCGACCGGTTATTAGCTCGAGCGACGTATACCAACCTACCTACCTACCTACCTACCTACCTTCCTCGGTTGATTAATGCTTCGCCTAGCTTTCGGAAAATTGGCTCTTGGTGACAAAAAATATCCAGTGGATAAATGCCCGTCACGTGCGCGTTCACGACCGGGACGACGCGGGGATGCCGTGTATAGGAGAAGGTAGATATAGCTGTGCAGGGTATATACGATGACGGTGTTGATGAAACCCGTGGGAGGAGGTAGCCGTAAGTTTCGTCGAGAAAAGCGGTAGGAGCTACGGCGACGCGAAATAAAAATCGATAAATAAAAAGGAAGGAAAACAAATAATAATAAATAAGGATAAGGAATAAAGACACGTTACTACGCTCGACAGGAAGAGTTCGCGTGTCTTAACACTCACGTATTTCATACTTACGCGTCCGGTCGATCATCGACTCGATCGTAAATGTCATAAAATATTCTACGTATGTACATCGACATTTTTTAGTAAGCCCAGAACAGTCAATTTCAATACTTTGGATTCGAGAAGCCCGGAAGTACGATCAGTGGGAACCATTGATAATGATCCCACTCGTAAAAAATCGTTCATTTAATAGCCGATTTATAATCACTTGTATAATTACTGCTGCGACTAGCGTTGCAGAAAATAACGATCGCAGTGATGATACTCTAGTAATTATATGGCATAAGTGATTGACGTCTGTGGGTATGGTTTTGGTGGTACCAGATGCTCCGCGCAGTCAGAGATTGCGGAACGTGCATGAGCACGTATACGAGCAAATAACAGCGGGAAGATAGCAGATGTAGGTTTTGCTGATACCGCGTATCGCCCCGATGTCGTTACAGCGGTGGGATACCTACCGACATCAGCGTTTAATGAACAAAAGGATCCGCGTAAACATGGAACTCTTTTTTTTTTTCATTTTTATTTTTTTGTTTTCTCCCTGTGGAGCGGATTTTATATTCGTGTGCAGACGCTAGCCAGCTAGCCTGTGCATGGCTTCGGCAAATATCGCTTCCGATATTTCATTGTCCTCCAGTATGCAGCGGAACCCAACAGCAAACAGAAACTGTCGGTGTCGTTTCAATGATACAATAGCATACGGACGAAACGAAACGGTGCTGGACGCGTGTACAGGTGCACCAATGCAATACCTGCGGAACATCGAGTTTATATATCGTAGCTGAATTCAGTAGTGGGTATATGATCAATATAATCGAATATCGGTGTATGTGTCTATGTATGTACGTATCTATGTACGTACCAACGTATCTGGTTATTGGCAGGTACTTTTTCGACGATATTAAAACATGAAAGGGGATCGGGACTGAAGATCTTTTGAGTATTCAAATTTTGTACGTTTTTCTAATGAGTTTGGATTCCTCTCTTTTTTTTTTTTTTTTTTGTCAATCAGTAGAGACCGACAGTCGGTTAAATCAAACGCGAAATACTGCGAAATACTCATTGATAACCGGTCGTTCAACTCGCGCGGAAATGGCTCGCTCCGTCTTCCGGTTGACTAATTAATGTCGTGGGTGAATTTCAATTGGAAACCACCGCGCTACGACGAGTAAAAGCAGTCGAGTCAGTGCTTAGACCGAAGAAAATAATAATTATTATTAATATAGTTGTACATTCATATGAGAAGATCAAAGGGCACAGCCTGGAGACTGAATAAATTCTCTACTCGGACGTTGATCAGTCGCTGATTGTTATCGACTCGCGGAGTATTAGGCGCGACAGCGAATTTACATCGATTAAACTGTTTCTTCTCCGATCTGAATCTATCGATTCAACAAATTTTTTTTTATTTTTCATTGGATATGAGAAGAAAGAAGCGGATTTTATTGTCTTTCTTTGTCGAAAAATCACTCTACCTGTATATATACTTTTCTCTCAATGAAAAAAATATCTCCGCGATATTGAACTACGTACATTCAGGATTTAACCAATACATTCGACGTCCTGAGTTGTATAGGCCTGGTTAGTGGCTGCAGCTGATGATCAGTACACACGTTCATCTGTACATATGTGTCCGATAAAAAGAGCCATTCTCCGTACAGACGTGTACACAGATATATATGTATATGTATATCCATACAGAAACGAATTGCAGTAGCAGCGGCAGCTTGTTTCCACGTAGATATCAATCAAAAGGTTCTCCACCGGGAGTCCGGTAGACTAGTTTTTCTGATCCGAACCTGGTCGATCATCGCCTTCAATTTCGTGGGCCGTACTTCCGGTCGAGTATTTTATTCATTTTTTGCTTTCATCTTCGATTATTTATAGAGAAAGGGGGATATGGCAGCTGCTATATAAGTTGCCCAAATGACAAAATATCATCTTCTTTTGTGTCCTCGATTCAGAAAATAAAGGCTTATAAAAGTCCGCGCGCTTAACGACAACGACGATCCGCAAAGACCCCGCGGAATAAGGGCTTCAAGCCAGACGGCGGATGGCGTATGGCGGATGGCGTGGGCTATAAAAGCGTAGACGTTATAATTGATGGTCCACCGTGAAGATCTTGCTCAACCAGAAACGATCGTTCCTGTACACAGAAAAGTCGCGATGCGGTACTCGTTCAACCGGCATAATCTTTCGTTGTAATGCTTTATTTAAACCCCAAGGCAAAATGCCGATGGAAAGAAGAAGCCTGCGATGCTGAGTTGAGGAGCTTCTCGCCAGTGAGTGGAACTAAAAGAATAAGAAGAAAAACAAGAAGAAGAAGAAGAAGAAGAAGAAGAAGAGGAGGAAGAAGAAGAAGACGAAGAAGGGGAAGCTGATCTTGGACGTGGTGGTGGTGGTTCAGACGTCGGCAGCGAGCGGTGCAGCACCATTAGATCCATCTGCTGCCCTAACAAGCCCTAATTGAAATCTCTCTACGTATATGCCCCGGTTTCTCACGTAGGGTCACACAATTGGCTTTATTGTCGCGTCTGACTGTGCAGCATAGCATAGCGAAGCAAGGCGGCATGGCACGGCACGGCATGGGATGGGATGGGCATAGCACAGCGCGTAGATCGTGGTCCGGTCAAAGTCTCGGGAGTAAGAAAAGAGACGGCGACCGAAGCCGACTGGGAGGAAGGAAGGCGCCAGAAATCCGCCTCCCCATACTCACTTTCGTAACACTACGAACAAATAGAAAATTCTAAGTACCCCATACAAATATGTACTCTACGTACTACGGACTCCAATGACGACAACGACCGCGACCGCGCATCGCCTTCGGTGTCAATATAAGCTGCGTGACTGTGATGTGCCCGGGGTTATGATATCTTGACTCAACAAAATGCTACGTTATTGACTACCGATCAGTGACCGTCTCGAATTCTATAGACAACAACAGAAGACCTCTTCTTTGTCCTCGTCGATTGGATTCGTTCGTGATTCTTGGGATTTTCTAAACCGAACTTTTAGTAGTAAAAAAAACTTGACAAATATCAGATTTTCAGTATCTATAATCCGCGGCGATGTACTTGTTTAGTAAAACAAATCACGTCGACTGGCTTAAATAGGTGCAGAGATTCGTAGTTGTAGAGGCTGAAAACCTCTTAAAGACTTGATCCAAAAAAAAAAAAAAAAAATGAATAGAAAAAAAAACCGTATATGAGACAGATAAGAAGTAGCAAAGCAAAAAGAAGGTGGCTTTAATTTAACTGACGTCATTCATTCGGGAATCACGGAGGGTGACTAATAGTCTTGGCCCGTAAGGAGGTATAATTTATTTGGTCACTAGCGTTCATAGTCTATACTTGACTGTAACGACCGACCTTTGAGATTGAGCTACTCCACAACGATAATGTTGTATAGCCGTATACGTTTTCGGTAATAAAAATCCGTCTCTTCATCAACGGAATTAACCGACGATAATCCGTGACACACTCTCTAAAGGTATAACATTCGCAGAAAAATATCTTGGCACTGATTCAGTACCGTTCACGTTCACGTTCACGTTCACACCCTAATTTAATTATCAATGCTCGAGGGTGATTCCCCCCATCCCTCTTAAGCCCGTGTATCCACGGTGGTCTTTTAACAATCTGGCTTGTTACGGGAACGTAGAAGATAGAGGAGTTTGTCGTGGATATAAAGAAGGCTTGATTGATAATATTTTTCCCTCATTCCAGGGGGATTGTTAAATTCTTCACGGGTAATAAACAGAGTTTGGTGATGTTAAAAGATTGAATTTCATCGGGGCGTGGTACTGGGAAGGTCGGAGGTTAGGGGTCGGGGGTTGAAAGTGAAATAAAGGGAAAGAATCACTGCGGCGCCTCCCCTGTTTAATCGTCCTACTTTCCCCCGAGCGAGCGAGCGAGCATGGAGGATTTGGAAAAAAGAACCGCACGTAAGATTCTCTCATCCGAAACTCCGGCGATGGCGGATTTCATATCCTTCCAGACTCGCCAGGCACTTCATCGGGGGTTGCGCTGATTAGCTAGCAAAGGAAGCAAGAGTAATTTCATGGCTGTTGGCGGGGCTTGACTATAACCTCGGCTCGGGAAAACCGAGGGTAACTCAGAGCAGCCCGGGAGATAGATATGACAAGAGTTTACCTACACCGAGATGCGTGTAATTACATCCAAGTTTTGGCGAGTTCGCGGGGATCCCACGATCTCTACCCCAGCGTAACCTCGACTCGTGGCACTTGCGTCTTATGTACATACGTACGTACATACATACATACATAGCCTATGTATAGCTGTTTACATACCGAAAGATTACATGAGTTCTATGTACCCACGCGAGTATATATTAACCTGCACCTAGGCACCTCAGATTCCTACTGTTAAGTGGAAACCGGTAGGACACGACTCACTCCACGCTACGTACACTAACATCAAATTTTATACGATTGACGAGGTATTATGTGCTATTATTTACCTCGTTAAATTCGTGAACTTTTCATCATGAGTTGGCTAATGGTTTCATGGGAAAGGCGGACCCAAAGTGGTCCCTACATCCGTTCGTTGCGGAAATATCATTTTTTTTCTTTTTTCTTCTTCTTCTTCTTCTTCTTCTTCTTCTTTCTGCGCTATTCAATTATCGCAAAAGACTCGGTAGTGCGGTTAGAACCCGTAAAACGTGGCTATTTATACAACCTCGCATTATATACTGTTTCTTAGAGTGGTAACGGTTAGGCGGCGACTTGAAACGAGCCTGGCAATATTATTCGAAGAGTTCAACCAGCTTGGTACGCACTGCTCGCACGCTATCGCCGTTTGATAAGAGGAGAGTGAAGAGGAAGAGAGAGAGATGGGAAAGGGCGAGAGAAGAGGAAGCAGAACAGCTCTCGCTGGTCAGTGGATAGAAAAATCCATGAGTACGTTACGGCCGTGAGCACTTCTGGGAATAGCGACTGTATCCATTCGGTCTGCGTGTTTCCGTGCGATAGTAAGAAATCGTCCGGAGTATATCGAATCAGGAATTATGTCCCGTGACATGACGTGATCAGGACGTAATAATGACAATTATATCGAGTCTTTACCATCCGGACAATCTGATCAAGAGAGTAACTATCCGTGGTAACAATGTTAACGTAGCTGTTCCGAAGACAGTCTCATTCGAACGCTCTATTACCATTCAGTGAGTAAAACGCTAAAGTTCTTCTACCACTCGGCGTGATATCATGCAATTAATTTAGCACCACAGGCAACGCGATTCGATATCCGGTGCCTCGTCAATTTCCTGACGTCTTAGATTCCCAACGATCGAGAAAAAAAAACCGTTTGCGGTTCTTCAGGGTTTCTTTCTTGTCACCAAACGCCCTGAAGTGTAACGAAAAAGTGAACGAAACCGTGGCAAGTAGTTTTTGCAAAGTGATAATCATTCGGTAGGAACCTTGTGCCGAATAAACGTCTGTAAATATTTGCTAGAGACTTGTTTTTTTTTTTCCCGATACGTAGAATCGGGTCTGAGCCTGAATATCGAAAGAAAAAGTCTGAGGAGAGAGTTTTGGTAGGGATCAATTCTGCTGGAATCACATCTTCACCCGGTCGACCCTATAGCGATGAAGAGCTGGATAATGGGACTTCTTCGGGTGCAAATCCCGTAATAAGAATTCCCGGTTGAACACAGAAGTGTACAACAAAGCTGTGGCCCTTTTTTTTCCTTTTCTTACCTCGTTCGTGGATGGAGAATGGAGGAAGGGGTGGCTCGTAGAAGCTAGGGGTTGCCAAGTGGCGAAGGGAGTCGCCGAATCGAGCGAACAAACATGAGAGCGTTGGCAAGGCTTGCACGTCGAGCAAGTGCAGAACGGCTTGGTTGTTTTACGCCATTTTACGTCGGTCGTTTGTGTTCGCTGAGAGTTTGCCCCCGTGCGATCTTCCTTCTCTCATCCAAGTAGCAGTAGTCGTCCCAGACATCTGTTGCTGCCGTCTTCTTATTCTTATTCTACTCCTTATTTTTATTCTTCTACTTCTTCTGCTTCTTCTTCTTCTTCTTCCCCACACAACAAGACATTTGCATAATTATAATCTCGCCCGGTGCCGTCCGCAAAACCTGGCCGTGCGGTCTTGTATACACGTCCGTTACTCTCAGTCTCGTTTAAAAAAATTACCGACTGGGTCCTGAGTAAGATTACCTGGGATTTTGAGCTTTAAAGCTCGTACGTTCAAGAGAAGTAAGAATGAGATGAGAGAAGCGAAGTTTTTTGGGAAAAATAAGAGAAAAAAAAAAGAAGAAAAAGAAGAAGAGAAAAATCTCGCTGGGCAATTTTAAAGAACAGGAAATACTCGGCAGAGCTTTTACACTTGAGGTCTCGAATCGTCAAAGCATCTACTCAAATCGCGCACCCCTTAGGAAACGCGGCACCTACTTGATGCGTGTGC
This sequence comes from Macrophya alboannulata, assembly GCA_949628255.1. Taxonomy (NCBI): domain Eukaryota; kingdom Metazoa; phylum Arthropoda; class Insecta; order Hymenoptera; family Tenthredinidae; genus Macrophya; species Macrophya alboannulata. Next base: position 44,177,000 of record OX451207.1, read on the forward strand.
GGGTGACTGGAGGGAACAAACGAACAAACGAACCAGTAATTTTGGCGGCGATTATCGGCCGGCTTCCGAGTGGTCGAGCGGGGATTCAACCGTAAGTCAGAAAATCCGTGGCGAAACAAAAAAAAGAAGAAAAAACGAAGAAGAAGAAGAAGAAGAAGAAAAATAAAATAAATAAATAAAAATGAAGACATTTCGGCTTTCGGACGGGGGCAGTAAGCCCCTGTCAGAACACATCCGAACCTTCATTATTTCATGGCTGACCATCGGAGTCCCGGAGCGTTACGGACTCAGCCCCGGAATTCAACGCGGTTCGCGAAGCCAGCTCTAGCCTAGCTTGGATTTTTTTTCTTCTTCTTTTATTTATTTTTTTTTCTCGCGAGGTCTTAAGGGATTCCGCCCTTTGATATAATTTTTCTTCTCGCCTGTCTCATTTTCCCCGATCCAGAAGCCCGATTCCTTCAGGGTTATACGCGCCCGACAATAGCAGTGATTTCTATCTATTGAATTCTCCTTTCTTTTTGTTCATTTCGCACGTCTATCGGGTGTCAAATGATGCGTATAGAATGGACTGGAAAGCCGGGTAGATCCATTATCGATCCTTACAGGGCAGGGGGCGGAAAGTGGCGCCTCTCTCCACTCTCCTCTTTGCTCTTTCCGCTTTGCGCTTTCCGCTTTCCTCTTCTTCTCTCTACTCCTTTCGATCCTCGTCCTCGTCGTCGTCAGCCCTTAATTCTTTCGCACCAAGAGTCACAACCGGCTGCTGCTTTGGACGGAAACAATCCAATCTTTTCCATCCCCCGCGCCTGCACACCCCCGTCACCGGCGGTTGTTTTCTTTCGAGTTCTGTTCCGGTCAATTCTCATTATTAATTGCGGCTCCTGTGCGAAGCTCTAAGTTACAGCTCCTTTACTAATCGAATCACCCCCTTTAACTTCAGAGTTTCCTATCCAACGAAGCCGGATTAAATCCTGTAGCAAACAACGAGGAACACAGAGTAACACAGATGTAGGTATGCTCGAGTAAAGCGACTCTCGAGTCAGTAGCTCGTTAGCTTATCAGCTACGATAATTTCCACTCGGCCCGTTAAATTGTCATCGAGAGTTGGTGAACGGGCAGGTTAAGGTTCGTTGAATTGAGTCGAGTTGAGTCGAGTTGACTGGGTATAAGGCATACACAACATACCTATATCTAATACCTACCAACCAAAGTGGAAATGGTGGTTTTCACCGACTGCATCAGAAGGCTGCAGAGAAGGCCTGAGGTTGATAGACCGTGTATAAACCCGGTGTATACATATGTATATACATTGCGCTTATCCCGGCACTGTAGAGTGCCAAAGGGATTGAAAGGGATTGAATCCAATTAAGGCTGCACGCCGGCCGGCCGGGTTCGGTGTCTTAATTGAAATTAAACCGTAAATATTTATCGCAACGCCGGCGGCCACTCTGTTTGCTGTATATATACCGTCCGACTGCCTATATACACTCGTACGAGTATCTACACACACACGTATACATACCTGCCATCGATGTATACACGTAAAACTGAATCGAACTGGCATCCCATAGCGTCTCATATACACAGCTAAGTAGACAGATGCGTCGAGTTCGTATACAGAATTTACCGCTCGCTAGATTTCCCCATAGACACCCTAAAAATAAGGGTCAATGATTAACGCTGTACTATACCTAACAAACGATTCGTGCGGACCTTCGACCCCGACGAAAATACATACAGGATTAGTCTGGGTATGCGTATATGCATGTAACACGCACCTTTACGATAATGGTGAACATGTGTGCACTGACATGGTTGACTCCAATTTGGAGAAAAAAAAAACTCAAGTTTGGGAAGGAAAATGGTGAAAATGAAAAAAAGAAACAGATTTTTCTTGGTGAGAGGTAAAAATTGGCTGTTTCCATTGCTTCGTGGAGATGAAAACTACATCCCATATGATATGCATACCATGTATAACGGTAAAACCGAGTTCGATATCGCGTACCGTTTTGTGCGACGTGAGAGAGGGATAACGGGGGGGGGGGGGCTAATTTTCACGTCTCATTTGATTATTATTTGCGTGGTTTGAGGGTACGGTGTGAACACAATTACCGCTACACCATAACCACCTTTGCACGTCGGGTATGGGGTATCGAATAACACGTATTAAGAGGCTGCTTCGAGGCTCTAATGAGCGGCTGCTTCCAAGTTGAAACGCGAACGATGAGAGTATAAGAGAGAAACGAGAAGAGAGAAACGAGAGTCAACTACGGGGCAAGGGGGGATCCGTGTGCCCTTCGTGCAAACGCGTCCATCTTCGGTCATTGATCGCAATCTTCTTGCTAACGAGCTTACCGCCGGGTGTGAAAATCTCGCCTGAGGCAACGCTAGTTTCCTTCGTCGACTCCGACGCCTTCCTTCGTCCTTACTTATTACCTGTAAAGCTGTAACGAACTCCTCGCCATGAACGGGCGACGCGCCCTGTCATTTGCTTCTTTCTTTCTTACCTTTTTGTCTTTCTTCTTTTTTTTTTTTCTTTTTTCTTCGGAGGCGTTCAGGAGCGGTGGCAAAACGCGTGTAAAGAATCGCGAGGGACGATCTGCAGAGGGCTGGCGATTATTAAACCGAGACATTAAATTTCAGACAACGGATATACCTACCTACGGGATAATATGATCGCATATTGTAGCCGTTGTTATCGTATTCATCTCTACCCTTCTAAGTTTGATATGGAAATCCGTATACCGACTGACGAAGTGACTGTGCTAATCACTGGATACGTGCCGAACCCAATTTACCCCTTGATTAATCATTAATCAACGGGAGAGCTCTCGAACCCTTCATAGAATCCCTACAGCATTCGTACACATACGTGTGGCATACATATATACTCGAATAAATTGCCAGGGAATAGAAAGCTCCACTCGTATAATCTGCAGCAGCGCCGTGATTAGAACCGATCGATAAATTCGATGATATCGTGGAAAAAGGATGAAAGGACAACTGGACAAAACTAGACAAGAAAATCCTAAACCCGAATTGACTCTGGGTATAGAAAAATAAAACAGATTCACATTTTTTTTATGCCTGTGTCGCGGAATCGATTGAGTAAAGCTAATTAACGGGGTTCACGACCCCGACGACGTTGTATTAGCGAGTCACTTTGCCATGACTATATACGAGGGCACGGCGTAAACTTCTGAATTATGAAAAGCCTGAATAATTGTTGGTCTTTCTACATCCAGCGTTTAACGCTTTATATGGACCGCGCTAGTGCTAATCTGTGCCTGAAAAGTGACTGAGCAGACAAAGGGTGGCTGGGTCCGTTCTTCAAAAAGGTTTTAACCTACACACAGTTTAATTACACGGGCTTTGAGGGCGGAGGTGAACAGTTGTTCCAGTCGTTCTAGCCTGGGCCTCGTCAACAAGCGAAAACTAAATTGCATCCCTCTGACGCGAGGAGGGATTACAATACGCCTTTTGGTAACGCGAAGAATATATATATATATAGGTATGTATACATAGATATATGTGTGTATTATTCCTTCAAGGGGATGGGCTCGTCCGTGCAGAGTTCATCTCTGAACAGAAGCGGTTTCAAACGTCGCGATACGGCGCGGCGCGGCGCGGCGCGACGCGAGGAAACAACGTGCTCGTGCTTATGTATGCCCCGGTACGCCCCACGCCCACGCAGATGGTCCTGGTGTAGTAGTTAATTTCCTACGTCCAAACAGCACTAATCCTCAGTGACATAAGCCAACTGACGTAGACGCGCCCGAGGACACAGAAAGCTGTGGAACCCCGTACCGCAGTCGAAGCCTAGGGGGATATCTTGGAGCCCTTCTCGGGTGATTTGACTGTCTGGCTCTTCTCTCTGTGGCCCGTCCCCAGTTGCATTAGGCCCAGGGGACAAGGGCTGGGTTTTGATCGTCGGGGTTTTGGGATTTGTGACTATGGCCACGGCTACGTGACACACTGTCATCCCATTACGGATTATTGTAAGCTTATTTGTTTAGGATCTGAACAGTTACGAGGTTATTGTTGTCTAATTGTTGGCACTGGAGAACGGTTGGTACAAACTTCTAAGGATGAAGAGGGAATATATACTGTACGTATGCTCGAAGGTTAAAAGCTTCCTCAAGGCAAGCAAGAGGCGTAAATACCCGTCGCCGTTGTAAGTTTGGAAAGCGTTAGCCTCACCTATTCACTAAATTCTAGAAAAAGTATTTACTTAACTAACAAGGTGAAATGCATTTGAGAGGATTTCCGAGGGAGCCGAAATGCTCTTCTCTAAATATATATCTTCTCATTCTTACTCTTCGTCCTCGTCTTCTGAGTTCTGGGCGGTACCTACCTACACTTCTCACAACTTTTCTCTCTCCGCAGACGGGAAGAAATGCCATTTCTCTCTCCCACAAGAGAGGACGAGAGAGACAGGGAAAGAAGGCGATAAGTCTGCGCCCTTACGTTTGGTATATATACCTGAATACTTTCCGGCTGCTCGTACCGCTGGCGTTAATTAATATTACCCTGGTAAACCGGCGTTTAATAAGCGACTAGGCGTGTACGAGAACCGAGTACCTACCTACGTGAGACTAGACTAAGATCTTCGCGAGCCTTAGTCAAAAGTCAACTTCTATTTCCGTGGGCGTGACTTGACTCAAAGTTTTTTTTCAAAATATTTATAGACTTTGTCAAATTTTCTCAACTCAATTAGACTTTTCCATACGTCATAACGAGTATCTGAGCTTACAAGCTTTGTACATACATAAGATGTATGTACGTGAATCTAAAGTACACGAAAAAAAAAAGAAAAAAACATCTTTGCTTTCGAAGTTAATGATGCGATTTACTTGAGGGGATGCAGTTATAAGGCAGGGAGTTCATTCATTAAGCGATTGCTACAGTTCTTGGAAATAGAATAGGATAGAATGGAACGGAATAGAATAGAATTCCCAAGCGAAAGTAATTCCTTGTAATTATAATACTTTCGTTCGTCGTAAAACTTTCCCGACAGTCTATATTTAAATTGGCGACTCTTCGTCATTGTCCGCACGGTTCTCCGCCTTTACAATGTTTTCCGTATCTATATACCTATGTATGTACATACACCGAGATAGTGTACATACATACGCTACTCCTCAATTTTGTTCGCTTCATTTTTAGTCGCTCGTCCCAGTCTTCTTTCGTGATTCACCATGCAACGTCTTTGACATCATTCAATTTCATTCTCTTCTTTCTACCGATCCTTATAGAGGGGTTGAAACGATGCCAGAAGGGGGAAAAATAGAGGTTCGCGTTCGTCCTTCGAGCAGGCCAAGCGGAAACTACTTCTTCGAAGTAGTTTCAAAGTGGCGACGATAGGAGTTGACTTTCGCAGGAATGAGGGAGGAAAGGCGCTCCTACCACGGCGTATTAGATATATAAAGGAAGAAGAAGCAAAGAAACGAAAGAAAAAAAAAAAAAAGAAACCGAAAAAGCCCAGGAGCAAAAAAGCCAGAGATAAAGAGAGAGAAGGAGTCGTCCTCGGGGCAGGGAAGGTCGACCAATTCAAAAAGGACGAAAAAACGGAGAAGCCACCAGCCGTCTGTCTGGTCATGCGAAAACGCGCGAACGAGATTGCAACGCGCTGCGCCTTCGCCAATGATTGCCGGGGCAGGCCTCTGTCGAAACTCGTTTCATTGTATTTTCATTGTGTATCCATTCAGCTTCCCCACGAATTCTCTTCTCTCTCGATTTTATTCATTTTTTTTCCTCTACCCTCCCATTTTTATTATTGAAAATGATCATCATTCCCGGTTCGGCTTCCAACCGGAATCCAAATCCAGCCGAACAATCTCCGAAATACTTTCAACATCGTACACAATCAAGAGCTTTAGCTCTCTGCTCACTAACGTGGCCATAAATCCGCTCCTTTAATATTTCTATAGGTAAATTTCGAGCTTTATCTAGGTACATAGTCGAAAATGTTATTGGTTGGTCCAGGTTCGCGCGGGCGTCTCCCTTCGGCGAAGCTTTCTGCGTCAAGCTCGTACTGCGCCGTCTGCTACGGGATGCAATTACGAGGAGAATTCTAGGCACGCAGGCCTTGATACTCGGCTATGGTACGAAGGCACGGTGAATTCCGGTCTGGTATAATCCAAAAAGCACTCGAACCACGTGATCCACCAGACCGCGAAGGGCGTGGGAGTCCATTTCTACCCTTTCCCGCCGTAGGTATTATACGTTTATATACAATCAGTGTATCTATGTACTTATACATACATACGATACATATACATATAGATTAATTATATTGTATACAAAGATTTACTCTGCTCGAGGGTATATATCTACGTCTGAGTACATAAGCAGCCCAGGTAACTCGATCAGGGCCTTCGCCAATCAAGGAAAGCCTCGCGGGAACCGCGAAATTAGAAATTAGGAACTAGCCAGCTGGAAACGGAGCGAAGACGCGATGGAGCTGGTTCTACCTCAACCATAGGTAATCGTCAGTTCTTGATTGACGTGGATGAGGATAACGGATTGGCAGATCTTTGTCTGAAATCGTAAATCCCTTCGGTCAATTCACTCCGGATCAAAGCTCAGGTGGACGCGGACTAACCGACCGTACGAAATTTCATTCGCACTGCAGACCACCCGCGTGGATTGAGCTTTCAAGGGACCCGTGGCCGTTCCTCCGAAACACATCCCCCAATAACCCGAATATGGTATAGCAATTGTATAAAAAATCACAGCTTCTGTTGGTGGTTTTGGGTACGTGATTTTGTTTAGGAAAGCTTTTTTCTTGGTCTTTTAATGATTCGCTTTTACTGTTGTTGATCTTGTAAAGTATATGTGGGTTGAACGAAATAAGAAAAAAAATCATCAGGCCCTTAAAAAACCTTAAAAAGTGAAAAAAAAAAAATCGAAGGTATAAAATACTCGGAGTAATCTTGCCATTTGTATTTATATTAGTCATTTTCCCTCGTTGTAGCTGGTAATCTAAAAGGGAAACAAAATTCGTCGATTCGTGCGACTTGATATAGCTGTGAGTGAGGTATATACTTTCGGCGAAATCCTCTTAGTGAAAAGAAGTAAAGCAAAAAAAAAAAAAGAAAAAGAAAAAGAAGGAGATGAAGAAAAAAAAACAGGACCGAAAAAATAAGAATACGAAGAAGAAAAAAAAAAAGATCCCACGTAAAAAAGAGAAGGAGGCAAAAGCGCCTAATAAGAATACCAATCGCAATAAAGTAGGATTTGCATCTGATAAGCATGATAAAAAAACGCAGCGTAAGGTTATTATTATTGCCTCTGGGTCTCGGCCTACGCGAATACCTTCGCTATATTAGACGCGGCAACGAACACGGGGGATAAGTAATAGTAAATGAGAATGAAAACGAAATTTGACTTTGATATTACGTTAAATACGTACAGGTATAAGGTTGGGCGATATTATTTGTAATTATTATTATTATAAGTCGACTAAGTCACGTGTATATAATTCAACTCTTGATAAAACCAAAAAAAACAAAATTTTATTACTCTAGGTCCGTATAATTTACCTCGTTTTCTTTTTTTTTTTTTTAATTTATTCTTGTTCATATTTTACCCTGTTGGAAAGCACGCGTTGCCTTTCATCAAACTTTGTATCCCCGAAGCTAAACCAAAATGAAATAAAAAAAAAAAAAAAAGAAGTAATTATTGTGCACGCGACCACATATTGAAACCGCGTGGCTTTGTGGAGTGGAAATAGTAGCCCTATGTATGTATGTATGTATGTACTTACATGTACTGAGGGAACAGTAGCACATAGGTAGATATACTTTTGTCCACACGGTTTGCGGAGACGTGAAACTGCATCATATCGTGTGTACTGCACGCGGTGTATATTTACCTCCAACCCCCTTCGTACAAAAAATAAATAGCAAATATGTAGGCATATACATATATATATATATGTATATACATACCAAAAAAAAAAAATGAAAATGAAAAAAAAAAACAGATAAAATTAAAACTTGGCTCCGATACAATTTTCCTGTCGTATTTCATGGATATATACCTACAAACTCTCTTGACACGCATACATTCAACGTACATACATAAACGAATGGGATATACGTCGACTTTTCTCTTTTTTTTTTGTTTTTCTTCTCTCTCTCTCTTTTTTGTTCTTTTTACTCCAGTCACGTCAAACGCAGACCTGTTTCTCTTGTCGAGTGTGTAAAATTATTACTAGAGAGGAATCCGCCTGTTACCGTACCCCCAACATACCTGCGGTGTATTTCAGTCCTCTGAAATCTACAGAGGGAATCAAAACTCTCTAAAGCTGAAAGAGCAGCCAGAGAGAGAGAGACATGTAACAAAAATAAGTAAATAAATAAAAATGGGTAAAAATTAATCATCCTGGTATATGTATATAAGTTAAAAAATTCAAATAACGCCGTTTTTCACTTTTCCATTCCATTTTCTTATCTCTTTCGCCACTCCGTTAATTCTCTCTTGGACTACTGCAGCCAGTAGCTCTTCTCCTGTTGCACAGGACATTTGGAAGGGTGCTGGGGCACTCCTTTTTTCGCTAATAACATGCACGCGACCACGCCGGGGACCGCAGGAAGACCACACGTGTGCTATGACCGTAACGTGGGCGTACGATGCAGCCGAAAACGGTCTGCGGTCGTTACATCTGCTTCTTGTTACCAGGGACTGGGAGTTATTAATTAGTAGCTGGCCTGGAAGCCGAGTAAACTGCCTGACCAACGGTTTGTCGACTCTTATGTATACGAAAATGCCGAATTTGCAGTTCCACGAATTTCATAGAATTTAGACAACGAATTTCAGACCCTGCACACGCTTTGGCAAAATTCAACGGAATGCCTCCAGATCTCACGGAATTAGTTTGTTTCATCGAGCGACAAACGCAGTCAAAAGTAACGGTGCTCTGTCAAATTATTTTCTATCCATTCTTCTTCTTCTTCTTCTTCTTCTTCTTCTTCTTATTTTTCGAACTTAATTCTCACATCTGGATGACTGCTGGGTCTCCGAGAATTAACCAACCTACACAAGAAACAAAAAAGGAAAGGGAACACGAAGAAAATAAAATTGCGGACTGGATACGACTTGGGGCAACCTTTTTCGCGCCCTGATTTACAGCGTCATTAATCCGGCTTTATCGACGTCTGAGGAAATTATTTCCCAATTTCGATTCGAAACTCTATCCAACTATCTGGCGAAATTAAGTTTAAGCCGGTAGAAGTAGACTCTTATGCACTTCCATTTATTTCTCTTACCCATTTCATAGGATGCGATTTTCCTCGATAACAATCGAACTCCACCCCGTTCTGGTAAATGCTGCAACCTCACTCCGCTGGGATAACAAAAGTGAACCTCCTCCACACGTGGGAATAGGTATCTAGGTAATGCCTCGAATTGATCCCCCAGGTTATCGCATCCTAACGAAACGCATCGCATCTCACATGTTAACGTTAGCAGTAGTTCATCCCATTCCTTTCATCGAGAACCCAACCCAACCCAGCCAACCCTCTTCACTATCTGCTGCAGTGGGTCGCTGCCGGGGCAGTCAGAAATGTAAATACCAGTTGGCCAATCAGTCTGATTGGTCTCGTTCGCTCGGATGGCATTTTATGCGGGAACAATGCTTCGATACGAAAGATGTCGGACGGTGCAGCGGTGTGTCCAGGTCTACGTTCTGAACTGTGATTTTTTTCCCTCTTCTCATACCTACGGTGATTATCAATCGATGATCGATTGCCCATAATACACACATACGTATGCACGTGCCCATTGTTCTTGACTAGCAGAAATAGAGGCCGTTAATCGTCGATATATAGATTTCGAAACCCACGAAGAGGGGAGTCCAGACAGCGAATGTTCTTATCCTCGATGTAACTGAGCCAAGTCCGGTAAGATAGTGAGAGTAAAAGTTTCCGGTTAAATAGCGCCTTTGACCAACGACCCGGGGGTTTCTAAAGGGGGATAAAAAATGGGCAGTTCAAAGATGGCGATCGCCCGCGGGGCAATAAGGTCGGACGTCGGACTTACGTACGTATGTACATACATACGGTATACATATGTGTTACCGCCAGGAGTCTTTTATTTGTTAAACTCTTTCAAGCTGTACGGTTTTATGTGGCGTTATCTGCTCTTGCGAATGAATGTTTACAAGACTCGAATCTGGCTGAGAGTTTGCTGCGGTAGTAGCAGCAGCATCAGCATCAGACTCGAGCAAGTAAAGTAAAGAACATACCCCCTTCACTTTGAACGTGTGGAGTTTAAATTCGATTGGAAATCTCCTCCACCGCAAGCGTTGTTTTCCCGGTCATTTTTAGCTCGCTCTTTGTAATCTCTGGGATTTACTTATTTACCAGACATTGATAAAAATTTTTACGTGCGCACTGGGAGCCGTACTATATATTACTTCTCTTCGAGAGTATAGTCTCTGTTTGGAAATTTATTATAGCCGTAAACACGCTCGAAGTGTCTTGAGATACTATCCAGCAGCCTGATTTCTGAAAGACCGCGTTACCATACGATTCAGGTTCTCTTTGTGCTGGAAAGTTTTTTGAAACGAAACCTATGCGGACTGAGTACAGGAGCAGCTGGTGAAACTAAACCCGACCCCATCCGCGTTTTCGTCTTCGTATTCGTCTTCGTCTTCATCTTCTTCTTCTTCTTCGTCTTCGGTTTGTAGAAGACCTGGTGCAACGTTGAAATTAACGAGGACTGTTTGGGGTTCGGGTTTTTCCCCACGTGCCGGGTAACTTTTTTGAATTCCCCGAATGGTCGGGGTACCGATGTCCGCTCTTTTCCGCTTCTGGGTTAAGCTTCGACGGGGTGGTGCGCGCTCCTGGAACCCCTTAGCCCAGAGTAGAGAAGGAATGCAAAATTTAAGGAACTTGAACGAGTGAAAAAGTGACGTGGGTGGGTAATGGATGGCACGCGACCCGCCCGCGATATTTCACCTCCTAGCACCGGGTGACGCGCCGATTTTATACAAGGAAACAAGAAAAAAAAAAAAGAAAAAAATAGTTCGTTCTCGTGAACGCCGGAATACCCATTCGAGACGTCACTTTTTTTGGCACAGAAATTCAAAGCGGCAAGAAAATTTTAACACGTTATATCACCCCCAATGTAATTTGTACGATCACTACCAATTTGGGACTGGAACATGGGGAATAAAAAAAAAGGACAAGAAGAGGGAGTGCGAAATTGACTCGTTTAATCCAGGATACGGTCAACCCGTTATGGCCATGGACAAATTGCGCATGATTATACGTAAAGAACACAAATAACTACTTCAGGCAACAGGTTGACCAAAATGAGAATAAAATTCGCACTCTGGAGGTAAAAAGTAATATACTAAACGAAAAGGAGCTCAGATTAATCTGAGATGAAGGTGAGAGGTTAGATCGTGAAGAGAATCCCGCGTATCCTGCTTTGAGACGGTGTCCTCTGAAAGCACAATACACACAACTTCAATTTACGTGTTGACAAAACATTCTTAGTCGGTTTACGGCTAACCGAATCACGCAAACAGCAGTCTTCGAGGATGTTGCAGTGGAGTGAAATTTTTTTACGACAAGCTCCAAATCCCACGTTTCATATTTTACAGGATTTTGGAAACGATCGTTTTGAGTTTCGTGAATAACCGTCGCACTGATATTTCGGAATTTCGTTACACGCTGGAAATCTATGAATAGAAAAAAAAGAAAAAAATGGTAGCAGGTCAAAGTCAAAGTACGTACTGACGACACAAGTGCAGTGTATCTGGTTTTCGTTAAAGCAATCGGTTTGCGAGTACAGTGAGCATCGTTTCTCCGAATCTACGAGCTGTCCTGAGGCGTCTCGACGCCTCGAGCTCCCGGGAGATCCTTTAGCCGATCCCTACCCTCGGCTTGGCGTAAAGTGTTTTCTTAGGCACTCGGAGCTCTTGAAAAATTCCTAAATATTTACTCTCGAAAAGGACCCCTGCCAGACGGACGTTCTTAAAGGGTATTTTCCGAGCGTATTACTATACTGCATGGCCCTCGGTAAGCCACGCCTAGCCGACGACGGTACCGGTGCCGCTTTTCATCAGCCGAAGGTATAAAACGCCCTGGTAAAGTCGGTGCAAAGTCAGAAACAATGGATAGAAACCATCGGTTTTCAGGTCCTTAAAATTTTGCCCCGGCATGGCATAGGCGTGGTCCCGCAGTTCTCTGCACCGTTCCGGTAAACCGGCGAAACGCGTCATCCGAAAGCATTCCCTTGTTCGGGGATAGCTGCCCTCCCACTTTTCGCCCTTTCCAACTCGGTCGAACTTTTCGTCTGAAAGGTTTGACGGAAAACTTTCCTGTCCTAAAGAAAGTCTGAACGCCGCCCTGCATTAAACATGGATAAACGATTTATGGAGCCGTGAATTGATCCCAATAAAATAGGGTCGAAGATTTCCAGCTCCACTACTCCTTCTTCTCAAGGAAGGAGGAACCGAACGTTATACGTCTAATATACGGGTTTCGGTCCTCTTCTTACTCGTCTCAACTTTTCCCCGTTAAACGTGAAGCGACGTACTATACGCGACGGTCTTAAACCGTCAATTTTCACAAGAATTCTTTCATTATTTTCATTACCAGAACCAGGTACCGTTTTATCGCCTTAGTTATTCTCGGCTGGATGCATATTCACAATCCGCCTCGTCATCAGGACCATACCATACCATACCTTGAGACTAATAACTCGACGAGCCAACGTTTCTCGATCATCCTTCATCCTCACGCAGCTGTGCAAATAACTGATTATACCTTCGACGCAATATGGGCAGAGAGGTGGGTAGGTAGCTGTACTGCATACACACATATCTACCCATACCTGCGGGCTACAGGTTTCAGACGTAATCTCACGCGTTCTCTCTGCCTCCATTTCATTACACGCCATAGTTTTATCATTTTATTTTTAACATCCAACCCGAGCTAATAAACCACTTTTATATACGGGTATAATAATTATAGAGGTAGGTAGAGGTAGGTACCTACCTACCTACCTACTCCAGATCTTTTATATCCATCTTCTTCAGGATGCAGAGGTTTCGTTGAGTGGTTGGTTAGAAACGGGGCTGCAAAATGCGAAGCTAGTCTAGCTGGACGCGTAACGCAGAGATAAACCGTGAAAGAAAGTTGCCAAAGGAAGAAGATAAAATTAAAACTATAATAATTAACAAAATAGATACCCAAGCGATACTTGGGCTGACGTATACTTCTCATTTCCCTTCAACGAACTGAGGAATCTCCTGTCCTTTTCTCAGAGGTTATCAGGTGACGATATTTTAATACATCGTTAAGAGAGCTTTTTTCTTGTGTTTTTTTTTTTTTCTTCGTTTTCTCGGGCATTTGGCGTCCTGGCAGAAGCAGAGCTGCAGCTCCCTGGCACGTGGAAGGGTATATTAAAAATCTCGACGGATGTAAGCCCTCGTCGAATTTCATCGCCGTCTGTTTTTTAAAGGATATAGAGAGAGACAAGAGCCGAACCTCGGCATGGTCTTACGTTGGCGGGTCGAATTTCTCGGAGCAAAAGCTCGAGAGAGTTTCGTTTTGGTTTTTTGATTTTTTGTCTGTTTTTTTTTTTTATTCTCTGTACAGACAAAGATCGACACAGCGACCAGGTCGAAAATACTTTGGAGACAATTTTCTAAATCGGTCCTAGACCACCGTCAATCCCCCACTATTTCAACGGCTTGGAATCCGAATAATTTTTCTATCCATTCGTGATTGCATCGCATCGCCTTGCTGCAGGGAACATCCTAGACGACCGCGTCTGCTGCAGCAGCCCCGGCGCGGCTCCAGGAGCCGTTTATGCCCCCACGTTCCTTGACTATCTTTCTTCCAAATCCGGAGTCACGTTCTTATTCGGTCCTCTTATATACCTACCCGCCGCCCTTGTACCAGACTAGATTAAATCCCCGATCATAAAAGCAGCCCTGTCTCTGTGCCCCGGTCTCTTTCCCGTCCTCCGCGAATCGTTAAGCCGCGTTAATTGGGCAAGATTTAATCTTCCGAGGACCGGGACTACCGAAGGAGATTGGTCGATCCTTCCATCTCGTGTTAAGCTTATAAATACGTGTGGCAGCTGTTTGCAGAAAAAAAAAAAAGGAAAAGGCGAACGGAATGGCCAGGGAGAGAAAAGTTGAATCGAAAATTCTCTATCTTACGCACCGTGATAAAAAATAAAAGAAAGAAAAAGTGGTTATATTTCAAAGATGTCGCGATCACATCCCGAGGGATGAGTTTTCCCGGGTATCTATCTGGTATACCGTATATAGACTTTTTCCACCGTTCTAGGTGCTTTAGAACCGTAAACTGGGGCGTCAGACACGTGGATATGAAAATTTCAATCGCTCCGAGTGTCGGCGAAGCGTAAGGCTAACCCAGGCCAGGAATGAGGAAGGGTGCGGGTGCTGGTACGGGTGCAGGGTTGAGAGTTGGAGTGGCCCCGAGACCTGGTGGTAGCGGCCGACGAACCGGCGGGGTCGACAAGGGCTTCCCTTTCTCTCTCTCTCTCTCTCTCGACGAAGCTCTGGCCCGGGGCGAACTGCATAATTCATGGCCTCGTCTCCTCGCCACCCCGCATCGCATGCATTGTACGTCACCGCATACACGGGGATAAAGTTGAGCCACGCGGAATACCCGCCATCCTTTACCCCCCGATCCCCAATCCTCACCTACCCTTGACTACCTACCTACACACACCTCCCACGTAGAATTTGTCTTTGTAGCTATACACGTATACCAAGCTGCGTTTGCCTATCTGCAGCATTGACACAAAACGTGGAGGAAATTATTGTTATTTGTTATCGGGGTGAAATCCCGTATAATAAAAGCTCCAACCTTTTTGGCAAAGTCCTGCGATCGCTAGACCAAAAGTTGAATGAAAAAAAAAAGAAATGAGAAAATTATACTCATTTTTCTGCAATATAATATAATATGATATAATATAAGCGGGGGACACGTCTTCTTCGTAACTAAAAGCTGCCCAGTTTCACACGAAGCCTTGCGTGATCGGGTCGCTTGTGTCTGCAGTAGGGGCTAGGAGTTAAGGTGTGAGGGCAAACAGATCGCATGTTCCATGGCTGTTGCAGTGCGACTTGAAGCAACTCACACCGAGGTTAGAGCGAAGAGTAGAGGTTTAATCGAACGATCGAACGGAATGGAATGGAATGGAATGAAATACTCCTTCTCTTCTCATCGAGAGAGAAAAAAAAAAACAAAAAATTTAACGAGCTTATTAGCGGAGTATCGATAAAGTAAGAAAAAAATAAAGAAAGAGAAGGAAGGAAGGAGAAATATAATAATAATAAGTAAGCAGAAAATCAACCCGCTTTTCTGCCCTTAAGAATTTTATCCGTGGCTTTAGAATCGAAAGAAAAGAAAAGAAATAAGAGCGTATTAATAATTGTGATACCCTCGAGGGGCAAGACAACCGATACAATAAATAAACGAATGAATGAATTTAGTGAATGAATGAATGAACGAATGAAACATATCAAAAGAATGAGAAAAGGTCATTTAATTAGCCTCCAACTTTGAAATTGAACCTCATACTCGCCTCGGTCACGTCAGTCAAAGAATTTTTGTTCCATCTCCGATCCCTTGCGAGTATAAGAGACAGGGGATGCTGCAGGGGCATAAAGAAAGCTCGTGCAAAATAATGAGGCCCAGTTCTTTCCACGGGCGATTCCCACCGAGAGATAAGGATCTCGGAGCAAGTCGGTAGTCAAAGAAGTTGTGGGCCGTTAATTAGCTAAAAAGTTTAGCTTCTTTTTCATTGTTTTACTTCGTTCCTTTTTTTCTAGTATATTTCTTTCGTTTTTATTTATTTTTTGGTTTCTCGAAGGCGACGCGGATCGTCGGTGAAATACTGACTCGATGGTTCGATAGCCCGGCTCTTGGTGGATGAACTGCTGGCGCACAGCCCTTCGTGTTTTCAGCTTCTGAGCTGCTGCTGGCAATCGACGCCGACTACGCCGACGCCAGAGCTTTCGCTCTCTCTCTCTCTTTCTCTCCGCCTGCGAACGATCCTAATCTCGATAATGACGCGTAATGGCTCCTGAAGCCTGAATGTAACTCTTTGTCCGTTACTCGCTACCGTATTCTGAACCCCTTTTTACCACCCTCGACGATCCTCGAACGCCCGTCGAGTCTTGCAGCCGCATGTATAGTATGCGCGCCATTTCACTTGCAAACGTAGAGAGAAATATGAAGAGGGAATAGTGGAAAAGAAATAATAAACCACAAGGGAACCATTAACCGAAATAAGCTGACTCCGTGATGCACTATGTATAATAGATGCGCAGATATATAACCATACCCATGTATATATGTACTATGTAAAATACATACACAAGTTTAAAACAGATCCCTTTGTTTTTCAGTAGCGGTTATGAAAGTTCGATGACTACGGTGTTCCGCCCGCTCCTAAAGACCAGAATGTCGATCACAGGCTACACGAGGATCAGGATGATCCTTATCCTGCTCTGTCTTCTATGCTCATCCGGAGTGCGCGCCGTCGACACTTGTGAGTATAAAAAAAAAGAAAAAAAAAAAAAAACTTTGATCTTTATCACAGAATTATAAACTTGAATGAAGAAAAAAATTGAACGAAGAAAAAAGTGGGAGATAATAACGCTGCTTGAGGGTATAAATTCATTGAACATACTCCGGCGGACGTTTAACTTGATATAAATGGTCATTAAAGCAGCACTCGAGCTTGTACCTAAGAGATATCCCAACGGGGGTGCGAAAACTTGTCTCTACCCGGCGCGGCTCGGCGGCCCCCTGGACGTTGGAACCACGACGGTGAGTTTCGCGGTCGTGTTTTAGGGGCTGGAGTTAAAGCTCGCATAAATCGGGATGTTAATGCTTGCGGCGATGCATAAACATTGAACATGGTGTATGTGCGCTCGACCGGATTGCGGTTGTCGCTAGTTCCTATCCCCTAAACGCATTTGCTATCATACCCAGGCCACGGTCGCTCCCCGCTTCAGCGTTTAGATAGGAGTAGGTATAGACTGTGCAGTTCAGTTGCGTGTCTCGCTAAGGTTGGTATACACTGACGTATCGTATCGCGGGATATATACCCCGCACTGCACGCACCGAACACTTCGGCTATACATATACGTGTACCCGTATGTACGATAGGTAGGTATACATATACCTGGATATATATGTATATGTACGAAACATGCGTAACCTCGGCCACGGAAGAGAGCGTGCAAATTCGCACGCGAGTGTTCGAACAGAGTTAAACTAATGGGCGGGGGAGCAGCTGGTCCACACACGCGCTTCTCGCCCTGTTACATATACTACAGTCAGATATAACCCCGGTTACTCCATGCCATGAACCGAGACCCGCTCTTCCCGTTTCCC
Organism: Macrophya alboannulata; assembly: GCA_949628255.1. Lineage (NCBI taxonomy): Eukaryota > Metazoa > Arthropoda > Insecta > Hymenoptera > Tenthredinidae > Macrophya > Macrophya alboannulata. Next base: position 44,194,396 of record OX451207.1, read on the forward strand.
GTTTCCCTCTTCTCTTCTCCCCCCCTTTTCCCCTATTCGCCATATACTATGGTCACATCGCGTTCACCTCCCTCATCGACCACACTTCTGTCCATCCGGGCGACCATCGTGGTACTGTTACGAACCACTCGACGTTATAGCATTGTCACCCCTTTCGCAATTACGTGGCTCTATTAGTTCACCGAAATACCAAAATTATCGTCTCGTTTCGAGGGGTGGGGTGGGGGGTTGTTGGTGTTGTATCCGCGAACTCGTGCATTAATATACAATTTCGTTTTTCATTTGACCAAAATTTTGTCATATTTTTGTTGAATGTTTTTTTTTCTCCATTTTTGAAAATTTTTTTCCGTTTTTCGTTATCAAAAAATACAAAAGAAGGAAATCCCTGTACCGTTGTTACCGCGCTAACTATTACGCCCGCATTTTAATCTCATCTTTTATGCAACTAGCGTATATGGTCGGTATACATACGAGAATTAATTTGTGTGCACAGGTACGTATGTATGTATGTACCTGTGGATCTACTACCCTCGTGGATTCGACCTCGATCGAGCCTCGCTTTCAATCAATTTTCATTCAATCAAAAAACACGTTTTAACCCCTGCGAATCGCACGTTGTCAACCTCGCTACTGCGGGACAATTTTTTACCTATAACATTATTATCATTATTATTTTTCTATTTTCTATTTTTTCTATTACGGGTTTCTTCTTTTTTTTTTTTTTGCCCCCCATCGTAACTGCAGGTTTTTCAATATTACTATAGCCAGTCGTGTATATCGAACCCGCTAAATTGAATTTAAATTGCCTATCTGCAACGGGGTCTATATACCTATATACACATACCTATATGTATAGGTTTATAGAGGAAAAACTCTCCAGCTTTCGTTACATTCGTTTTCATTTTTTTTTTTTCACATGAATTTTTCCCTCACTCTTTTCCTTTTTTTCGGTTTTCATCGTTACGAAACCGTGGCAAAAGTTGTGCAAATTTTTAACTCGTATATGAGCTGAGAAAGGGTTGAACTCCGAGTCCCTCGGCTAGTTTCATCGTCCGCACCCTCAGCCCCACCGAGCCTCAACTTGCACGCAACTTGAGACGCTGATTGCGTTCGCTGCAGGCGAAGGGGATGTCGGGGTTGTGTGGGGTGCGTAAAAGTAGTACTTCCGTTACGCCAGCCGTCGCGGCGCCAACAGAAAGCCAACGACTGCCACGCCAACGACGATACACCTTAAAGCCCAACTGCAACGTTACTGCTCCACCTTAACTGCATTCGAACTATGTTTATTTTTCTTCGAACGTATACGGTTTAAATAGATTCACACTAGTTACGAAAATGAAAATAAAAATCTAGTTCTCTGACTAGTCGTTAAACGATTTCCAACAAGAAAAATCTAGACGTGCAGTCATCGATTTTCCAGCCTTGTTCCACTCGGATTTGGACTGAAACGATCCTATGCACTTCTGTTAGCAAGACTAATATTTGAGGAGATGAATTTCAACCTGTGTCTACACGACCCTTGCCCCCGGTTTTCGAATATGAACATTTCGATGCATAGGTGCGTTGTATTGGAAATGGTATAAACCGCATCGGGTTTTTGAGATTTTCGTCTAATTAATTATTTCTAAGAGATCGTGATGAACACTTTGCGGTTTTCGTTTCTCCCCCTTTCAGGGATTATTTGTTTAATGAAATTTACAGCCGATCGATTAGCCGTGAATTATCAGTGATCGCGTGTACCGGAGGGGTACCGTTGATTAATTAGCCACAAGTTACCAAGGGAGACTATATACGGCCCATGGTACTGTAAGGGTGGATTTTCTAACTCCTATAACTCCCGATCCATTCGGTGGTTCAAACCTCGGGGGCTGGTGTTCTAATTAATAGTTAGTAACGCGTTAATTTTGTGGAAAACGAGTAAGAATCAAAAGCAAACATTCGTTCAATTAGGGCATTCGACCGGAGGGGGGTGTAAGTACGTAGGTATAGTAAGACCTCCGCTAAGTAAGTGGTGATTTATGGTTTAATATCGCGTCGTAATAAGGTGCGCTGCATAATATGTTTTTCGCGAAAGGGACGGGGGCAGAGTAATTAATTTACATTCACGCCCGTGAACAAGAAAAGTGGCGGGCTATGACGGGGAGCTGGTGGAAAAGCGGAAAAGAGGAGCAGACCGGCACCCGGTGCGGTACGGCGCGTACCGGCGCGGCGCAAGCAGCAGCAGCAGCCTCCTCACCGCACGAAAGCAAGCAAGCAAGCAAGCAGGCAGGCAGGCAGGCAGGCAGGCAGGCAGACAGGCAGGCAGTCATTAATAATAATCATGATATAACAAAGAAGGGAGGAGTGAAATTAAATTTACCGAGCAGAAAATCTTATGACGAAGATTTATACCGGGCGGTGATTTCATTTGTGAAAATTCAAACGCCGTTTTCTTATACACAGTCGTATAAGAGAAAAGCCTCGTCTCTGACCTTAACCCTGAACGAAAAATTTCATTTCCACATATTTTACACCGCGAGGTTTTCGACTCGTCCCTTGTGTTCGGTTAGTAGCGGATCTGGATTCGTTCTGTATAAAGTTGCCCCACTTTGCGACTATGGGAGTGAAAAAAATAAAAAAAAATAAAGAAAAAATAATTCTACAAGGGGATGAAGAAGGGTGGCCCTACTCAGGTGTTCAGGGAGGAAAAGGGGGTACGTGGCGGATCGGTGGCTTGGAAAAAAGTGGTTATCAATTTGACAGTGACGCGGGGACCGTGCGAGGGACGAAAAAGGCGAGCCTAGGGTAAAGGACGAGGAACGGCTCGCGTAGGCATTCAATTTCCCTCTTCGCTCGGTACTCCCTCGACTCCGCTTCCCTCCGCAGACTGGAAGTCGCACACACCCTTCCGCTCGGGGCTGTCACTCGAGAGAGTTATGGACGCCGAATGAGTGGCTGGGGCGGGCAAATGTCGCATAAGTTACTTCTCTTACTCACTTCTTTCCAGGATGTCTATAAATACGAAATCGAACAGCCTCGGAGTTCTCCAGCCCCTCTTCATCCCTCCTAATAATATTCTCGCCTCACTCCCGCGTACGTCGCGACGTTATTACAATTGCAACAATTTTTACCATCCTTTTATACAGAAATTTTCTCTCTTCATGTTCACAGCTCAATGCATCGCACCTCTGGGCATGGAATCGGGTACAATTCCTGACGCGGATATTACCGCAAGTTCAAGTTTCGACAATGGTAACGTGGGACCTCACCGTGGACGGTAAGTAACCGGAGATTCGATCGTTAATTTGCGCAATGATTTTCTTCAGCTATGATCGTTAACGATTTTTTGAGTAAATTGTTGATTTTCAATCATCCTTATACCCGTGAAATTGTTTCACGGTGGATATATAATGAGGGTTGTTATTCGTCGTTAAACGTGCGCGGCATGCGGCATAGTAATTACCGTTTAATCTGATTAATGATTGGCGGTTAAGTCAAGCTTCGAAGATAACTACGGTTAGCAGTCGCACGCCTATAAATTACGCCTTTACGTCTCGACGACGCTTCATTCTTATAGAAAATTTAATCGTCGAGTATACGTTACGAGTTAACGATTCAATCTTTATACCTATATCTCGTATGCGAGGTATGTAGGTACGCGGATCGAGGTGCTCGGAGGTACAACTTAGTTTATCGCAGTTCGTTTAAAAGCTTTTAGAGCTAATTAAAAGTTTGTTTCGTTGAGATCCTTTTTTGTCTCCCAGCTACCCGCAGACGACACCGATGAACTCATCCTTGCAGTTTTTTTTTTTTTTTTTATCTTCTTCTTTTCTTGTTTTTGATTCCATTTTTTTTGTTTTTTTTTTTTCAAATTAGAAACGTCAGAAAGGTACGACTCGGATATTCATATTCTCCCCGGCTAAGGGAACGGTGGAAACGTTTTACAATCAACCCAAGGCGTACCTAATATACATATAAACAGTCCCTGGAGGAAAAACGTCTCCAAGATACAGTATCTCGATGTGTCTCGTTTATCTTCTATTCCAAATCGTATCTGGTTACTTATATCGGTTTGGTTTTCTTTGTCGTATAAAATATCGCGTTCATGAGAATCAGAATCGTTGAAATTCCAAGTCAGAAGACAAATTACAAAGCGCAATAAGGCTTAGAACACATAAAGCACATCAACTATGAGATAAAATTTAGAATCTCAGCTGCATTTCATTGTTTTTTTTTTTGTTTTTTGGTTCTTTGTAACTGGAAGACCTCATCCACGATGGTTCAGCTTTCGGATAGTACCTACCTACCTTTCTCGAAATTCTACTTCCTATACCGTTGATCGTTTCCGATTCGTTGACTATTTGTCTCGCCGTTGAAAGAACCGCTCGGGCCAAGACCTACGAATTCAACGATCTACGCCCTACCGTTTCGGTGAAAATTTATCACCTCTCTTCCTTTCCACCACCTTCTTCATACGAAATTGTCCCTCTCTCAAGGAGAGACTTTACGCCATCACGAAGCTTCGTAGTGATTCATACCTTCCTCCTCCGGTCATTCCTTCCTTCCTATCTTTTTTTTTATTTTTTTTTTCCTTCTTTCCTTTCAGTTTCTTCGTTTTTCTCCTGTCCTACTTATACATATTATGGATAGGTATACATACGTATGTACGTACATGTACTACGAAAGTCAGTTTCTTAACTTCATCGAGGAAAATTCACAGCTGTGACTCCTTAAAGTTTAGGCGACTCCAGACTCTGGAGAACGTGCGTAATCGCCAGGGGGAGATTTATTGAGGACACTCTGCCCGGAATGTCTTTGATGCTCAGCCTGTATCAAAGTAGTAAGGCAGTTTGAGCTCTCTTAATGGGGTATGAGTTATGGACTTTGGCTTACGAGAATCCCTTACTCTACTTAACTCTCTGTACTGGGATAACTGTTCTCCACTGTACTCACAGAACTCTTCGGTACTACTCTCCGCGCTCATTCTATACTTTACATACCCGCTTCCCTCTACCTTATATACTTCGTGCCTTCGTTCCATCAAAAGCATCGTGTAACGTCACTTAAGTTCTGACACTTCACAGAGAACTTACCGCGACTTGGAGCTGAACTTATGTGCTTCCTTTTATCGCGAATATTTTCGTCGCTTTTCTATATCCAGATCCGTCTACGTATATCCTCTTCGTTTAACATTAGCATTTAGGATAGGATTTATATGCCTACATGTTTAGAAATAAATTTTGAAAATTATTCTGAGATCCTCTTTGGTGTGGAAAAATATTTGCTATCGGGTAAAATAATTCGGTCTTATATACGAGACGCGTAGACGAATTATATTGGTGGGGAAAGTTTTCTCAAGGGAACTAAACTAAACTAAACTTCGGATGAAAATTGCCACTAATAACCTTTCATTTACAGAGAGGGAAAACAATTAGCGGACGAGTAAGGAGACTCCCTGTCCCGTACCCGCGAGGAACCCCTCATCTTTAATTCATATCATCCGGTCTTTTAACTCGATCAATAAATTATAATTTCACCGCATATTTTCACCCTAAGTGCCGGTATTCACGTGCTGATGTTGTTGTAGCAAGACAATTCGTACCGACCCGGCTACAAAATATTCTTTGCTTAACTCAATACAGACAGGTATACATACCTACTCGGTGAAAGTTAACGTAATATGCAATCTGCGTAAGAAAATCTCTGAAATTTGCAAATATGTATATTTCGAAAAATTACAATTTCCTTCGCCAACGCGTCCGCTGATTCAATCCCCCTCGTCGACTTTGGAGGGAAAACAAAAATTCTTTATACCTGATTTGTTCGGGAGGGGAAAGAAATAAGGAGTTTGGAATAAATTAAGAACGATTTTTCCTGCATCGATGTGTAACTGCAGATTTCTGTGTGCAGTAAAACGAAAAGATGACAAATATTTTGTGTAATTCACGTCCGAATTGATGATTTTGATTTCAGACTACGTCAGGAGAGTCACGGGGGTGCTTGGTGTCCAAAATCCCAGATCACAACGGATCCTCGTGAGAGGCTAGAGATAGATTTGCACACCGTTCACTTGATAACCGCCACCGCAACTCAGGGTCGTTTTGGAAACGGTGTCGGTGTAGAATTCGCCGAGGCATACATACTCGAATATTGGAGACCACGTTTGGGAAAATGGGTCCGATACAGGAGCGTTCAGGGAGAAGAGGTACGGTTTTTAATTGAGGCTTAATTATTTTTTAAAAAACGAACCGTGGTAACGCAACGCCGGGAGTAAATGATTACGAGGAATTAGTCGTACGTGGAGCTGTAACGAAGGGGGATAAAAATATCGTCAGAAATTTTCCACGAGTAATAATATATTGATGAAATAAAAATATTTTCCTATATCGTAACGACGTTATATGTAGAATGAGGAGTAAAGAAGATTGTTTGAATAACTGCAGGCTAACGAATTTCTTCTTTTTTTTTTTTTTTTTTAATACGTTCTACACGTACTTCGCTTCGTTTCGCATCGTTTTTCATTTTTTAAACTGATATTCGCGCATCAAATATTTATCGAAAAAACAGTGTGCCGAGGAGAGTGCGATCGGTGTATACCTTCTAATCGTAAACAGTTTTATTTCCAATTTCCTGTTATCGGTAGTCCTCTGGAGTCGGGGCTGTAGAGGGATAACGATTTTGGGATACGTGAATAAACCGATAACCTGTGAATTACCTGTCACGGTGTATACCTACTCACCCTACTCACAGCCATACCTATACGGATTTGAATATAAAACCTCTGTAGCGATATTTCGAACCGAAACAATCGCCCAGCTCGTTGTATACATACCTCCTACCAAGTTCGGATCGATATTTAATATTTTAACCTCTGCACCGCTGAACAGTATTATAAAATAATATACGAACGTAAAACTACACAGGTTTACTCTTATACCCTTATATTACACCTGCATCGGAATATACGTATTGTATAGGCTATAGCTTAGCGCCCGTATCACGGCGTAGACACACCGTGCGTCGTTCTATTCACACCGTTTTACCCTTAAGTTACCGTACGGAATACGGGGCGGCGAATTTTCAACAGTCATTGCTGCTTCAACGTTCAGGTTTTACTTTCCAGGTAGGTAGGTATACTGTACTGTAGGTTGAGCAGAGAAAACCCCCTACGGAGGGTAGGGAGAGACTCTCAGAGCTTATTTGTATAGGAGGGCGGATCAATAGAGTGAGGGAAGGTCGTCGCGTGCTCGCGGGTCAGACGGTTCCGACGGTTCCGAAGGATCCAACGACGACTCACCTATACTGCAGGGTGAAACATTCTGTAGATATAGAACCTCGTACAAAGTAGATTATACCATTTTTTTACCCCTCTTTTTTTTTACTCAAGATTAGGAAAGAGAGAGAATTTTTTTTTACCTATTTACACCCTTCTTCATACGATTCAGAAGAGCTTTTCTCATTTCCGAAGGAGCAGATACTCAACATTTTTGTAAAAATCAGTCGACAGCAGAAAATTAACTCTCCAAAAAATTGGACCGAAATTTGCCGATTTATGCGATACTTTTCTGATCGATCAGTTGCCGGTTCCCATGGGATGTAAAATTAGATTTTTGACTTGGGATTCGTGATCAAACGACCAAGTGGCCTTTTTTGTAATTTTTTTGAAGACAGGGTCAATCGCGTTTATGACGAAGCGCTTCAGGGTAAAATTTTTCCGTTTTTCTTGAACCATGACTTCCGTTTTGCGCTGAGACATCTCTGTAACGTATGGTGATCGTGTAAAGACATATAATTAAGGCTGGATCCAGCCAAGCTGATATCTCCTAACGATCGGGACAAACACGTCCTGTTATAGTCCGCGTTACTTGGATCTAAGGTACGGGCTGTTAACAGCTCCTGTACCCCACGAGGTACAAGTTAGGTGCGTGCGGTGTTGATGGTGTTGAAAAAAACGGTAGTCGGCGCCGCTTATACGCACAACTAACACCGTCCATTAACATATAACGAAAGTTGGGCGTTGGCCCGGTCTGCCTGGTGGTTGTGGCCACACCTTGGCCCATACCATACCGTCACTACCACCGTACCGTATATATTCCGAATAGGAATTTGTCTACAAGTTTAAAAGTGGTGAGAAATGGTATATAAGGGCCCCGATCCTCCGCCGCAGACGTACCTACTCGTATAATTTATAACCAATTATACGCGCTCGTGGAGGTTCGTTTCCGTCCCGTTCACCCTTACGGCTATATACGGAGCTTGTCAAGTGTTCACGTGTCGTCGGTCGGTCTTTAGACACGTGGGTGGGTGGGAAAATAAATATTAAGATATGGCCATGGAGCCTAGAGCCGACTTACGACCAGGTTTGGAAATATGCATGGCGATGATGATGGTGGGTCTGCCACGAAGGTACGTTAATCTCGGTATAATGTCACTTTAACGAGCTAATCCCTGTGTCCAGGTAATCAACGGTAACACGAATACGTATCTGGAGTCGAAGCGCGATCTTGAGCCACCATTCTGGGCGAGTAAGGTCCGTTTCCTGCCGTACAGCTACCACAAACGGACGGTATGCATGCGGGTCGAATTGTACGGATGCCCATGGTCGGACGGTATCGTATCCTACTCGATGCCTCAGGGCGACAAAAGAGGCAACTGGGAGTTCTTCGATGCCACTTACGACGGGCATTGGGACGGAGTACAACTTCTCAGAGGATTAGGACAGCTCACCGACGGACGGACTGGGCCTGACAATTTTAAAATGGCACATTACGAGTATGACCGCGGCCAAGGATGGGTTGGATGGAAGAACGACACCAGGGGTGGAAATCCCGTCGAAATAAAATTCGAGTTTGATCAAGTACGAGAGTTTTCGGCTGTCCATATCTACTGCAACAATCAATTCACCAAGGACGTTCAGGTGAGCAATGTCACATTCAATTAAACAAAGGGTTCATCGTCATTTCACCCTCAAATTTTCAGCAGTAAAATGATGAGTAATTTTTTTTTTTTTTTTTTATTTTTATTCCCGTCGTCTGATCATCGTCGAGAGTCGAAATAAAAGGGGTATTCAGTATGGCAGATGTAGGGGTCGCATGAGGTGTGTATGGGTAGTGGGCACAGTGAATTGATGTCGAGTTGGTAGAAAAGTGTATAACGCGAGGGGTAAAAAAGTCAGCATCGTCGAACAATGCGATCACACCAAGAGCGAAAAACTGAGAGTAGAAAGAGCGCAGAGTGAAAAGTGAAGAGTGGAGAGTTGGAGAGGCAGAGTTGCACTCCGCAGGTTTCATAATGGTCGGTAAAACACGCGGTGGTATCAAGATTTATTTGAATGGAGCGCCTCATTACCCAGCTCAGCAATTGTCCGCGGATTTTCCACGAGGGACGTACAATGAGGACGATGCGATGCGGTGCGGTGCGGTGCGGTACGGCACGGCGGTAGAAACCACCGTCACTGTTACTGCTATGCCAGAAGCCAACGCAGATACGTCACGTATTCAAATACAATACACAGGCGAGTTTCTGCCGAGTAGAGAAGAGATGAAGGGAGATGAGAAGGGAAGGGAAGGGAAGGGAAGAGAGACGAAGAGATGCGAGGTTCGACCCTTTCTATTAACAAGCGCGGTGGATAAAGCACGCCACTACCTCCTGAAAGACAGTACTTCAAAGTGGAACCCCATCTTCGTAGCTGCCTGCAGCAGTTAAGCTCAGAAATCCATATGGCAGTTGGCTCACTCCTCTGACTCTGATTCCTCCTTGTAGTTTTCGAGCAAAAAGTTTTCCCGCCAGATGCGATCTTGCCCTGTGTTTAATCTCCTCTTCGTCATCGTCAAGTCGTTACTAATTATTATTGTATCTTGTTCAAACAGCGTTTCCCTATTATGTTACAGGTCTTCTCCGAGGTAAGCGTCCTCTTCAGTTTTGGTGGAAAGTATTACACGGGTGATCCTATAGTATCGACACCAATGGAAGACAGGATCTTCGAATGGTCAAAGAACCTGACCATCAAGCTCCACCATCGTATAGGAAAATTTGTTAAACTGAGATTCTCGTTCGCCGCGAAGTGGATGATGATGAGTGAGATTACCTTCGATTCCGGTAAGTTAATACGGAGCTTGAAACAAAAAACTTCTCCGGCAAATTACATACCTACCTGCCTTGTTCGCGTTTCTTCCTATCGTTATAATGTTCGGTTTATCAAATTTTCTCGACTCGCTCCGTTAGCTGGTTTGCCAGCGTTATTATTTGAGGCCCCTTCAAAATGCCAGGCAGGCATTTTCACGGTGACCTCGTACCCATATACCCACCTACTCGAAGGCTTTAAATTAGGAACAGGATCGATTCTTACCGCGGTTCTCCTATTGTTTCACGAAGCCCCTAGCGGCCCCTTCTCTTCTCTTCTCTTCTTCAACCATAGAACTTTAGCTAAGGGGGTCGATGGATCGAAGTATCATTTCTCTCCTTTCCCTACCCCCAGGCATCGCCCACGGTAACTTTACCCCGGAAACACCCCCGTCCACGGAACCCACGCTCTCAAAGGAACGCGGAAATTCCGCCCGGGACACGCCGCTTCAAGCTGAGGTTCCCGTATCAACCGCTAAACAGGACGATCCAACCTACATGGCGGTTATAATCGGCGTTCTAACCGCAGTGATCCTGCTCCTTGCTGTCGCGATATTTCTCATCGTATCCCGTCATCGGCAGAGGAAAAATTTCGCCAGTCCTTTGGGAGCCAAGGGCACGATACCTTCCGGAAACCACCAACACCTGTCTCCGGAATCGGCCTACGGTACCACCGAAAAGGATCCCTCGCTGATGACCTACAGAGTCGAGGAACTGGACGATAGATTTGCGGGAGCAAAGCTCACCACGTTACCTCGAGACTTGAACGATCGTCTCCTGGGCGACGTGAGACTGGACGAGTACCAGGAACCCTTTCACGACAAGTACAGAGAGCCACCCCACGCCGCGTATTATGGCTGGAGCACCGTCGTTATAGACAACAAGGATCTGCACGACAACGTAGAACATTCCGGTTAGTAATTATCCCAGATTTTTATACCAATATCGATATCTCGATGTCTAATCATCGGTTTCCTCGTTTTTTATGTTTCCACAGATGCCACGTACGACTATGCCGTACCCATGCCTGTTCCTAGCGTCAGCAGTGATCAGGATAGTGTATTTTCAAAGTCCTCATCGCGGGGAAGCGCTAAGGTAATTATATCAGCATATCTTTTTCGGGTTTCTTCTTTTCTTTTTGAAACGGTGAGGAGATGGATAGCCGATCGGTGCAGGCCACGATAGTCCAAAATATTCGATTCTTTCTTTTTCCAAAATTCGTTGCAATTTCGTGGACTGACTTAAATTGACAAAATGAGTTAACGATATCGTCGTGGGGTTTCGGCTAGGCGTGTTTGCAGAGTTTTTTCCCGCCTCCTCCACCGCCGATGTCTGCACCACCCCCGCGAGGTTCAAACAACTTGACATATTCAAGTCCTCCGAGTCCTGAGCCGATTTCCGAACGCGAAAGACGCGGCAGTAAGCGTCGTGAACACTCGCTACATCGCTACGCGTAGAGGATGAGGATGAGAAGACAGAGGAGGAACTACGTACTTCTATGATGGTGGTTGAAATCCTCCGAGCGAATGAGGGTGAAAAATAAAATAAAATAAAAATAAATAAATATAAATCAGTCAGAAGAGCCTACCGAGGATTCGAACCTGACCGAGTCCCGAAAATTATCCATATACAACTTTATACGGGTATAAATTTTGACGAAAGGTATATAGGGTACATAGTCGATTGTAAGTCGATGAGAGAGATAAGCCTCTTAAGTGTATCGATGGCTCGGTATAGCTATACCTTTTGCACTCCTCTTTTTTTTCCAATTTAATTTTTTTTATTTTTTTTCATTGGTTCCTCTAGTTTTTTTTCCAAAGTCGCCCGGTTATACATTATATATATACAAGCCTTAAACGATCTTTTGGCATCTTAGAGAGTAAACGACGTATACCTATGGGTATAATTATTTCGTACAGAATATATATACATAGGTAGGTATATACCTCGCATCTTTATGTATACCGCGAAGATGTATAATAAAAAAAAAAAAAAGACTGACGTCATATATATATGGTATATATGTAATTCCAGGATTTTACTCTCTTTGATATAGAGAGAGGCAAATGAAAAGCGCTGAGAAAAATATTATTTATTCAATTTGTCGCGTGTATATATTATATACACACTATATTTAGCATTTCTACAACGATCTCTGTGTCCTCGATAATTGTGCGTTGATTTTTTTTGTTTTTTTTTCTAATTTTGAACCCAAACACGATAACAATTCAAATGAAAGACATTAAATGATATAATAAGAAAGAGTTGCAATTGATATAATAATACAACCCCCTGCCCCTTTCCCGCCCCCTTCGACCCCAAAAACTTCATTATTTCACTATCTAACCGAAATCGCCTTCATGCAACGAAGAAATCCAAGTCCAGTGTAGGAATCGACAATACAGGGATGAGACAACAATAATAACAATAAAACAATAACGTTTGTATGTATATGTATATGTATGTTATAACCCGACCACATTGTGATATACGAAATGACAAGATTTCACGTTCTATTATATTATCTACATACCTTATTATATGTATAATATCTTATCGTATATTTATCCTTAACCCTATTTAAGCTTCGTGTAAAAGGGAGGAAAAGAAAGAAAAAAAACCATCATTTCTACAACGACTGGAAATCACGTTATATATTCGTTAATATTATCATAATATTCAAGGGCTACAATTATATATGTATATCTATCATAGTATATACATATATTATATACCTATACCTGTACAGGGTGTCCCAGAACTGAATGTCAAAAATGGACAAAATGTCCAAAATGAAAGATGTCCTAGAGGAGGTCGAACTGAGTAAATTATCCCGAAGAACATGGGGTCTCCGAAGTCGCGTTCGCGAGATATCACAAGTTAAAAAAAAGTAGTGCTTTGCGCCGCGTCGCGGCGGCGGAAAGCGCTACTTTTTTTTAACTTGTGATATCTCGCGAACGCGACTTCGGAGACCCCATGTTCTTCGGGATAATTTACTCAGTTCGACCTCCTCTAGGACATCTTTCATTTTGGACATTTTGTCCATTTTTGACATTTAGTTCTGGGACAGCTTGTATATCGCGAAAGTTTTCGACCCCCGCGCGCCTATATACATATATTGAAACAGTACGTGTAGGATAAACTGACAGCTTTCAAAACGCTTCGTGTAAATAATAATAATAATAATAAAAATAATAATAAAAACAATAATATTACTATCAATAATAAAAATAACAATAATAATGATAGCGATTAACGGTTACATATATATACATATATGCATTAGACTTATACGTAGAAGAAACAATAAGAACGATTATATAAGAAAACGATGAACATTAACGTGTAGTAGCTGATATTAATAATTACGATATTGATTATATAGCTACCTATATTATATATATTATATATGAATATACATGAATAATAATATGAATTGAAATTGTAACGATTATAGTTATCACCGATTTAGAAGCAAAATGCCGAGAATAATAATAATAATAATAATAATAATGAACGAACACGGGCATCGAAAATTATCAACCGATGTACTCGTAGGTATATACATATAAATAAAATAAAATAAAATAAAATAAATGAATGAATAAATAAATAAATAAATAAATAAATAAATATATAAATATATATAATAAAATAAATTTATACATATAATATAGTTGAAGAAGAAAAAAATCGTCGCGTGAAAAAAAAAAAAACCATATATATATCAAGCAAGTAATAATAATAATAATAATAATAATAATAATAATAATGGTAATAATAATAGTAATAATAATTTTTATCGTCGCAATAATTAATTTTCATTTCACTAGAGTCTATTTTATATCTAAAAAAAAAACAAAAAAAAGAAAACGAAAAGTAAAAAAAAAAAAAACGAAAAAAAAAAAAAAAAATATATATATAATAGGTATATATACTAGTAAAAGGTAATATTTGTCAATTTATCCTATATATGCACACACACACACACACACACGCCGAACGATAAGTTTTTTTTTTTTTTTTTTTTCTTCCATCGTAGAGGTAAATTTGTAATGATGTAAGGGGGGCGAAACCGTATGAAATAAAAAAAAAGAGAGAAGACGTTACGAGAAGAAGAAACAAAAAACAAAAAATAGTTTGTAAAAGGTTATACCTTTTTTTTCTCAATTTTTCTTCAACCTTTTTTGTATAAGATCTCTTCGGAATGGTTACGATCATGTGCTATCTACATCGAGGCTCGTTTATACCACGTAGAATATACCATTCACCTACTTGCGCCTTTTTTTTTTTGGTTTTTTTTTTTCACAGCAAAGTGTTAACGCGAAATTAAACGACCGCGGGGTCTGAAAAGAGAGAAAGAAAAAAAAAAAAAAAAACGTGGTAAAACTTAACGGCGTTATAGATATATTATATATGTAACGCTTTTATAAATCGCAAATGGACATATATATTATTATCAATAGTAGACAAGAGTGTTTTTGCCTGATATAGGTATATATATATAGGTATATATATATATAAATCGTATAGGTATATACATAATATCTCGTATGTATTATTTTGGACTGTAAATAATAATGTAATTTATGTAATTGTTATATATAAATACGCCCAAGAAACAAATAATTTTAATTGTAAATATATTGTATTATATAACGAGTATATATATAGTTATTAATTGAGTGTAATTATAACGACTTTCAGGATGCATATTTGATATTTGTGTGCCTGTATCCTTTTGTATGCTATCGAAATAGAAAAAAAAAAATAAAAAAAAAAAAATATATATATATATATATATATATATATATATATATATATATATATATATATATATATATATATATATATATATATATATATAAATGGAAAATATATAAGTATCAGTAATGTACACATCAAATTATTTGTCTGAACGATCAAATAAACTTCTATAGTGAATTCAATCATGATATATCTTTAAATCTGAAATTCCTACGATCACCTTAAACCCTCGTTAAAATTATTGCCAGGTCTACAGTCTCCGAAATCGTCGAAGACGTCTTATCACAGGTTTGTACAAGTGAGTCAATTAATATACGTGTACATATTACTGTATAACTTTATAGTTAAAGAATAATAATTTGAAAGCGAAAATTTACACTTCGTCGGTAATATTTGTCGATTAAACAGATTCGTTCGTCGCGATGTTAATTTTTGTAAAGATTGTGAAAACCGAGTGTCGTACAACGATCATATTCGCTGTTAGATTGTGTCTTTACGCGGAACAGACACATCGCTGACGTGTGTAATGGCAATATCTGCCCAAGTGGGGTTGCCAGAGAGATATTGCCATATATAGCAACTTCTCGGCTATTGGCGTGTTCCACTTGTACCATCGTTCCGTGACGACGCTCATCCATCACTCTTGCCGATTACTGCGAAGTATATTAGGCATTCGCGCCCTCGGAAATGTTGCTGTATCACATCCAAAATGACGTGGGGCCCCCTAGTGCGTCATTGAGGGGTTCCGCTTCGGCACCTACCTTACTCGATGGTCTTAGATGGAAGTGGGACGGCGCGACGTCGCACCGGTCTACCGATCTCGCATTATACTCTCGTATAACTTTCCATATCGATTGAAAAAATATTTCAGATATATTTTTCAGTCGATGAAAAACGGCAATTCGATCAACCGATTCCAATGAGAAAATTTTATCCGGGAGTTTTCTTTCCATTATATTTCCTCGACGAATAAGTCTGATCATACACGATCAATTACACTATTCGTATATAACACCCCGCGGTTGATAATCGCGTGTACAAATTTCCTGACGCCATGGCGCGTCTCTCATCCGACGAAACAGAGAGAGGAACAAAAAAAAAAAAAAGGTCAACGAGTTTAAGTGGATTAAAACGTAATCCTCTACGGGATTCGAGCGCACGCAGTAAGTAAATGAAAATAAAAAAATGATAAGAGTGAGGAGTAACAATTCTCGTTCTCTCGAAGTAATTAATATAATAAAATATCCGCGAAGAGTTATTGCGAATAATCCAGAAACCAACTGCGTCGGTTATAAAGCTAACGGCGTCACGGAGTCAGGCTTGAGACGTCAGAACTTGGTAGGAGACCGAGGGGTATATCCTCGAAGACAAATCCCTCGGGTGAGGCAGATCCGTGTCGGTGCGTTCAACGGGTCGTTAGTTGCTGGCTCATTTTCCGAGGCAAGTTTCGCCGGATTTTTTACCTTTTTAACCTTTTTATTATATCTTCTATCTCCTTCTCTCTCCATTCCCCGACCTCGGTGAGCCTTTTTTTTTTATTTTAGTTTATTTTTGAACCTCCAAGAGCCTCTAATTGCTTCAGGAAGTCACTACTCAACGAATACATAACTGCTATTTTGATATTTTGCTGTCTCCGGACCGTGTCTTACCGTTTAGTAAGTTGTAGTACCTCGTACCTACTCCCAGTCTCGAACAAAAAAATCTCAAATGAATCACCACTCTGGCCAAATGAAGAAGAAGGGGGGAATTGGCTTTGAATTAAAACGATCGGATTCTTAAGTCGTAGAAAAAGCAGCCAGCTCCACTCGAGTGGTATACCTTCCGTTACTTGAAAATATTATTCCACTTTATAATTTAGTCGTCGTTTCAAGTATATATACCGCCATGTACACATTGGTTCGTTAGAATAAAAAGTACTCATTTACTTCGTTGATTTAATGTAGATTCTTGAAGCCGGATGAAGCAGAGAGAGAGAGAGAGAGAGAGACTCGATAATGAAAATTTATCAATTTCCATAGAAGTAGGTACTTGCCTAGCCACATCCCTTACGAGTTTAACGAGCGTAATCATCGACAATTGAAAATTGTATAGTTCGAAATTGTGGCTAAATTATTCGACAGACTGGACGCGGGCTGGAGCGCACCGAGTCCATTCTTTTAATTACTCAATTCAAGCCCAGAGATGAGTGACCGAACAAGTGTGTTTTATTGTATACCGGACGAGGACGAGGACGAGTACGAGGACCGTGGGGTATAGGGCCGGAATTGAAGTACCATTCAAATGCACAGCCAGAACCTGCCGGCACTTTAACGTCTACTACGAGATCAGGGAGCGTGATGATATGTACTCGGATGATGATTCATCCGGCCTGTGAATTAAAAGTCGAGAGTGTCGGGTGTTGAGTCTGCGATAATCTGTTGAGTCTACTATATGCCCGATGTTTGATTTTGCCAGACGTTGGTATAGGG
The DNA here is from genome assembly GCA_949628255.1 of Macrophya alboannulata. NCBI lineage: Eukaryota > Metazoa > Arthropoda > Insecta > Hymenoptera > Tenthredinidae > Macrophya > Macrophya alboannulata. Next base: position 44,211,732 of record OX451207.1, read on the forward strand.
TATTCCTCGACGCTAGGGCTTCGCAATAATATTTACAATTCAATATATCCGATGAGAGTTTGATTGAAATTTTAAACGCGCCTCAAAGACGTGAAAGAAGGAAAAGAATGAAAGAGAGAAAAAGGAAGAGAAACTACGTGACTAAATTCTTCTTGTCGCTATAGAAAATTTGCGGAAAAGAATATACCTACCTACATGCGAATAGACACGAGACAAGTTATTCCGACCGGATACGCGACCCAGCTGCACCGACGCAACGCAAGTAAAGACTTACGACATGACACCGCCAACTACCACGCTGCAGTAGCTCAAATTAGATTGAAATTGTTCGCGGAATTGGACCCCGCCGTTGAATATCGGGTGCATCTTCACCGTGAGAGTTCGGCGAGAGATGCGGTGGTCACGTACGGCGGATCTAGCTAATGATCTTAAACGTGTCCCAAGTGAGTCACGGCCTCCGCGAAAGAGAAGAGGGACTTTTCTTCCATTCTCTATCCTCCGAGGCAATGCACGTTTGAATATTAACTTGGCCTTGGTAGAGAGGTTTTTTCTTTTTTTTTTTTTTGCAATGAACGTGGAACGCCACGTGGTTTAGAAATGAAAACCAATGGCTAATGCCGATCTTGAACCGATCCTCGCGGATACACGTAACGGGAAATCGCGTAGACTTGCAGCAGCAGTGAGTATCCGGTCCCTCGGCAACTAAGCCTTTTACACATTTCCTTTTTTTTTTTTTTTGGTTTTGGATTTGTTTTCGCATTAGAGAAGTAAGAAAATAAAATCAAAAAAACGAAAATCACGTCCCGAAACGATGCTATCAAGACGCCAATACGAGTCTGGAAGACAAAGAACCGACTAATTTCTATTTTATTTATTAAGCCGGCGAAGCAGAGACGATCAAACAAACTTCGTCACGGTGGGTATAGGTATATAGGTATATATCTTTTCCAGCGAATCTGATAGCCAAGTGACACGTACTTCTTATGGATGCGGCTGATATAGGTCGACAATGAGAGAAGAAAAAAAAAAAAAAAAAGAAGAGAAATACAGGAGAGATAGAAGAAGAAACTTGTGCCTTGTATACCTTGTACCCTAAGTTCGTCTCAGAATTTGAACTCATGAATAATGAATTTATGTTTCGAGAGAAAGCGTTATTGATTGGGGTATCTTACTACTACTACTACTACTACTACTACTACTACTACTACTACCTTCTTTTGTTTTTTCGTTATATACCTACCTATACCGTCCGCACCACCGCCGCGTGAAATAATAAATGTATTCAATGTACCGCGTGCGGCAAAGCTGCAAGATTCTGAAAAAAAAAAATATATATATATATATAGGTATGATATACATAGGTATATATAGGTGTATGTATTTGTGCGCCGTTTTTAAGTAAATATTGAAATATTTTTCCCTCGGGACACCCCGGGGGCAGGCGCGGTCTGTCAACCCCTGAAGAAGAGCGGTTTCAGTTGGTCGTCGCCGGGGATAACTTTTCTCCGAACACAAGCTAGCGGGGCGCGACCAGGGTGCGACCAAAACGCACCCCCCGGCGACACCGCGCATAATCTAATTTGTACTTCGCCCTAAACTAGCCTATGGAGTAGTCCCTAGGTCGGCACGCGGGCCGAAGAAAGAAGAAAAAAAAATTCTCCCTTTCCCTCGTTCCCTCTTTATCTCTCTCAGTGTCTGCCGCCCTCTCAATTTTACCACGAGGACAAATTGGCTCTGTTTGAGAAAATAAAACTCTTATTCAGTCCGTCTGTGTATATAGAAACGTGGGAGCGGCACAGCGCGGCGGTAGACCCGGAAGAAATTCGTAAGTGCGTATACGGGGGAGGATTCCACGAAAAAAAAATAAAAAAATAAATAAAAAAACGAAAATAACTTTCGCTGAGGTCTGTACATAAAAATAATTGGTTAATGCTCGAGGACCTGCGATTCTAAGAGACCCTCAAATCGTCGTCTCCCTTATTCTTATTCTCATTCTTATTCTTATTATATACTTATTTCCACTTCAGAGATGGAAACGTCCTTGTTACAAATATCATCTCGGTATTTGCGATACAAATCCAAATCACGTTTACTCTTTACAATGGTTTTCGAGTATCAGAAGTAGCTCGAAACGTTCTGTGTATAAATGTATCGTACGGTCTATCAGTTTAAGATAAAATCTTCGGTCCATCACTTTTCACGTTCGAGCAATGTACATACATATATACCTACTCACCGACTAACATCCCTACTCGGAGATTCTACCAAGGAGATTTGAACCTCGCAAGTTCTACTCTCCACGTCCGAGAAGATAGATACCATCCCATCCCATCGCACATCCCATACTCCCCTTTATCTGTTGCTTTGATTTATCCACTGTTGCTTCCTTTCGAGATAACGAACGTGTGTATAAAAAGATCAGAGATCGATCAGCGATTAATAAAAAAAAAAAAAAAACAATTCGTATCATTCATGAGAACGAAGTCCGATTCGGACTCCTTATTTTCCGGAAACCGACTGACCGGTGCAGGGTGTACCAGACGCGTGGGTTAAGGCATAGCAATAATAATATCTAAAAATGACATTGTCTCGTGTTCAAGTACGTTTTATGCTTTACGTTATGCGTTTTACGATCCGTGGTGTATCGTGGTGCGCGTGTCTTTGGTCGGGTTCGCATAGGTATGTATGTACTGTACATACGTATGTACGTTATATGAGTTAAGGTTCGTCCCCGGACCAGGGATATTCCACCGCTCGACGGGGGCAGCCCTGCTGCACGGTGTTTTATAACCCGACGAGTTTAATGATCGCATCAAATTTTTAATTGCTCGAGTTGCGTTACAAATTGCTAACAGATGGGGCGCCCCCTGTTTATAACCGAGGCGTTTCCTACAAAACGAAACTGAAGAAAAATAAATTGAATCGAAAACCAGAAACAAACTACTACGATATCGACGCTCAACCGAAATAAAATATTCACACGGTTGATCCTCCGAGGAAATTTCTTCTCCTCGCAAGTTTAAACGAAAGTTGATAAACTGGCGGACTCCGAACGGCGTGTAAACACTTCAGTGCGAATCCATAAATTAGTTGAAACGTAACCCGTTAAAGAGACAACGGCCTCCCGCGGCGTGGGTAGAATAGCCGACTGGTAAAACGGCGTTGACATCCGAGATTTGACACGGAACATTCCGTCTACGGAATGTCCGGTGTGCCGATATTCGTCTCTAACTTTCAGCCAAAGTCTTTGAATCCTGGCGGGAGGTCATCTTCCACCAGGGTCCAGGTCGACGCGGTCGGGGGTCGAGCCCAACGGAGTATAGGCGCCGGCACTCAACACCGAGATACCCTGGAGAGAGGCTTATCGTAAATTAGTGACACCGCGGGAATCCCTAATGTAAATAACGCAAAGAAGAATAAGAATAAGAAGAAAAAATAAGAAAAGAAGAGGCGGAGGATGCGAAGGCAATAGGATTTCGGATTTATACTTAGTCAGCAATTAAACAAGGGGCTTTCACACGACCGATTAACAACTTTACGACAACTATTACGCGTACTGTTACCCACCACTTGTTAGGTATAAAACAGAAAAATTTGTATATACCCTTCGGTTTCCCTTTTCCGAAACGCGAACCGTCTTCTTTCGTCATCGGGCATCCGCAGGGCTTTGTGTGGTAGCAGTTAGTCGTAACAAACTGTTAAGTATATAGAGTGTCGGACAGTTGTCTCTAATCACTGTCTTCCACGAACGAATTTATCGCTCTCATTTAAACAGCTTAATAGTTACTCTCTCGCCGGTATAAACTGGCTATAGGTATATGCTACGAGGCTGAGTTTTTTCTCAAGTAAAAAGTCCATATCGTGAACTGACCAGTCTCGTTATATATCATGCGGTTATTGCAAAACGATTAATAGACGATCCTCCGCGTCCTATATGCGCTCCCGGCTTAATTACTAACCGCCCATAACAAATAAGCAGCTCGATACGTACTCCGACGTGCTCCCTATACGATCGGCTGAATTATCAACCGATCGATCCCTCGCCTAGATACTTATAGATGTAACGATTAAAAAAGAAAGAGAAAAAAAAAAAACAACCGATCGATCGATCGATCGATGCGGCGGCGTATCGAACCGGAAGAAAAATTTAATCGGTCGAGAACCGATTATATCAATGATGGTCGGAATTTTATCTCGTATTTGATGAACCCAGGTGAGTGAAATGAAAGAAGGAAAAAATCAAACGAGTATAAAAAATTGTGCGAAAAAAGTTAACAACTTTAGTTCGGTTTAATCGTAGCGTGTCGCGTCGTTAGGTGGTTATGTTTGAACTTGAAGTTGAAGGTTGAAGAAGAGAGAGGGAAAAAAAATAAATAAAATTTTTTTTACGGAGGGATACGGGTTAACGAGAACGTCGGGAATTCAAGAAGCGGCGGAGAACCACGCAGTGGCTTCTTTATAAATTGCAAAATGCCGCGATCCCAGAGCGTATAACGGAGCTCTGGGTTTTCTACGAGGCTGCAGGCGTAACCAGTAATTAAATTTAATCAAACGCTTAGCAAGACCGTTTCCGAGTTAAACGGGCGCGTAAGAGGGCTTGAACTCGAAGACAACCCCTCGCTCGCACCGTACCTCCTGGTGACGCGTTTTGAACCTATCTCCACGCTGTTATACGGAGAATTTCGTGAGAGGTCAAATCCTACTCTTCGGTTGTCGTATCCCCTGTTTTCAGTATCGCTCGGTACTTATCTCCGGTCCTACTGCGAGGGAGCCGGATATACGGGTTGTAATCCACTAGGAATCATGGCCTGCAACCTCGCGTGATCAAAGCGTTCGACAACCAAAACAGAAAGACAAACCGCGGGTATCCGTGCCAAGGCACGAAACCACCCTGCAGTCGCTAGGCACTAGGCACCAGGGCCACCAGGCACCGGTCTCCTTTATTTAGAACGGGCCAGGCCAAGACCAGGCAAATTGCATCCTCAATTTTTAATAAACCCTCCGAGGGAGAGGCTTTGTTGAAACCTGATATAAACTGAACTTCGACTTTCCCGTCGTCGACGGGAGGCTAACTCACCCTGAAACGAACGACAAAACCGTCGCGACGTAACTTTCTTAGAGAAGAGAGAAGAGGGTGCGGGAGCGGCGAGGAAAGGAGAAGAGAGGAATAAGAGGAGAAGAGAGGAACCTTTCTTCACCGTTTCATTGTAAATGCCACCGTCTCGCATATCCGCATCGTCCTTCTTGGCTAGCTTATACAACAACGAGTAAAAGGGAGCAGCTGGGGGCTTGGCTGTTGGTATAAAACGGGGAACCAAGTTCCTGTACGAAACTACGCTGCAATATTGATTGCTGGAGCCGTCTCGGTGAAGGAGGCATCGTACGACAGGGAATTTACCGGAATATTTCTTTCCGGGTAAAAAGGGGAGTAGGAGAGAGAGAGAGAGGGAGAGAAAGAGAGAGATCTCTCCATTCGGTTAATGCGTTCGACCGGCAGGAAAGAAACTTGCATATTCATAGTCGAGGGAGGCACGGACGTCTTAACAATTGGTCCTGTCATTTTCATGCCTACCCCGGGTATAGTTGGAGGAAAAGAACAACCGGATTCGCCGTTCGGTTGCGGAGACCCATCCGGGCGAAAGAGACTTTTTATTCGAGATAAAGAGAAATGTTTAAATATACACTCCGGTGAATTCGGTAACGGTACGACCGCGACGGTCCGACGAAGGTATAGCCGCAGTATAAGCACAAGTTCCGCGTTCTGAAACAAAATATTTTACTTATCTATATACACGAAATAATAAAACCGCTCTAGTCGCTTATTGGATTGGCTTTGCCACAGTAAACACGATGGAATAATTCCTGAAATTCCAATCCTTGTTTCCTGCGTTTCTGCTGGCTAGGCTCCGCAGCTATGACATCCCAGGCCAATAAAAATCGCCGGGAAAACACCGGGACGATAAAAACTTACGATCCGATTCGAAACTATAACATGGTAGGAACATATCGCCGTACACGAAGTACGAAGAACGAAGAAGTCACATATGAAATTCTAAGGGTCGGTATAATGCCGGCGTATATTTCGATCGAACTTTTTTTCTATTTTTAGAACGAAACGTCGAGATGCAGCATCTAGCCGAGTCTGCTGCAGGTAAGTTTTTAACTATTTACTTATCGCGGGGTCGGACAGTCGTTCGAGTCTCGATCTAGACTGGGAAAAAAGAGAAGCGAAGATGGGGTGGAGGTCTGAATAATATATTTATCAAAAGACACCATAGGGGATGCGGCGTTAAAGGTACAATACGAAACAATAAGAGAAAAACCGAGTATATACGTTTCGTATATGTTTTAAAAATTTTCTCCAATTTCCTTCGGCGAAGGGAAATAAGTTTTCGTATAAACATTGACGTAACGGCACTTTTATGAGGAATTTATTCGGCAAAATACGCGGAACCAATGATCCTTGAACCCGTAAACAAGACTGGGGTTTCTTACCCTCATACCCACCTCCTTATATACATTTACTCTTCGAAACTTTATTGGCTCGATATGATACATATACCTCATATTTTATTGCCGTATAACGGATCTAATTACCAGATTCTAATCTGAGCTTGAAGAATTATTGGTAATTTTCTACCCCGCGTTGATCCCTTGCAAAAAAAATTGATCGAAAGTATAAAAAATCGAGCGAAATAAGAAAGAAAAAAAATCGTATATCGACTATTCGATCTCGAAAATTTATGCCTTTATGGCGATTTCTTGTATCATGAGCCTAAATTTGTTTAGCTCTGGGCTTGAGAATCGGTAGAGGAATATAAGCGAGGAACAGGAATGAGACTGAAAAATAAGAAACAGCGGGAATGATGCACTTCATTAAATTGATTGGGTCTTTCTCGAGCCTCGAAACGCCCTCCATTATTATGGAGCACATGCCATTGGCATTATACCCGAGGAGACCAGAGCAACGGTCGGCGTTTCTTGTTAGCAAGAGGTTCTCCATTCTTAAAATCGGCCTCCACTTACTGGCAGGTGGCCCGGGGCATCAAATCAGACGTGTTACGTTAACTGAATTTAAATTGCTTTACCACCGCCGCCGTCTTATGGTATACATATATACCCTTAAGAATCTCCATAATTTATGCGCCCAATTGTATTCCTCTTTATATAGGTAGGTATACCGCAGCCACGACGATGCACCGCGCAACGTAACGCAACGCAACGATTTCATTCGATCTGATACCCCCGGACCTCTTCATTAGAAAAATAATTATTACCGAACTGCAGGTATACCGCGATGATCAATTTATTCATTATCTTCTACCGTTCCCTTCTTCTGACTGTTTATTTAAGAATCGAATAATCGATATGTGGCACGAAAAACTTTCCTGACGATAATTTTAGCACACAGCTTCCTCGGATGAAATGTTCTCCGGAAGCAATACAACAACTGCGAGGTGGAAGTAGTATTCTATGCAAATTTCATGAGAATCGGTTGGGCGGTTTGACTGTAACCTTCTTTACCACAAATCGGGGAGCACATACATTCAGTCTTGAAAATGCTGGAAAATGACTTTTCAGGTGCCAAAACGTGCTCCCTGTATGGTCTGAGACGTTTTTTGCGATGGGGAATGTATGAGGCACTCCGTTTTTCAACGATCGTCTTGCCTAAAAAGAAGTTACCCTCTTAATCTAGAGGAAGCAGAAAAAAAAAGAAGATAAAGGTGGATCGTGTCTATAAGCAGGATTTATAAGCACGGTATGGATAGATCGTGAGTATATTGATTAAAATTTTATCTTGAACATTGATCAACGTGTTTATATATCCTGTAAATTTGAAAAAAAAAAAACTCAAAAATTTACTATCCTACCGGGTGAAGAATTAAAATGATCGATTTATGGGCAGCTGCTAGGGATTATGAAACTCTATCAAAAACAAAAAAACTGGATATGAATTTTAGGCTTTTTTTTTCTCTTTTACTTAGTCCTATCTTTCTTTGGTCAAACAGTACATACTCGTATACCTTATATATACCCATACACGTTGATAGATATAAAGAAGAAATATACAGATTGTCATATCTCTGAGGCACTTAAAAACGCGTCACGTTAATCACTCGTGTAATTCCAACTTCGGTGAGATTGGCTTTAAAAGACAAAAAAAAAAAAGAAATTAAAAAAAAATATCTAAGACTTTAACGATTCAAGTAGGAGACCGGCTACTCATGGGGGGTCTTCGTCGCCGTAAGTATACATCCTTACCAAAACATTTATCAATTTTATTGCTGCCTAAGAATCCGTATTAACTGTAGGTGCATATAAATATAAAATATTATCAATTAAAACTCTATTAAAAATTGTGAATCAGGGAAAAAGAAAAATTAATAAGTAAGTAAATGAAAAAATGATAAAATGACCTGAATCTCAGACTTTAGGGATTAAACTGCTTGAAGCTACACTTTGGTTTATCATCTACCTGTCAGAATAGAGATCCACGAATTTTACTCTACGACGTAAATCAAGTGGCTTTATATACGTATAGTATACTATATAAAATCGTGAGGCGAATGGTTCTTAAACAAAGAGAGTCCGCGGCGGAAGGCACGACGGTAGACCGCGTGCGGCTTATTAATTAGAGATTTTCTCTCTTCTCATTTCACCTTTATTCTTCGTCATATCTCTCTCACTCTCTTGAATATGTTATTATGTTTGAAAAGAGGTGCCGAAGGGCGAGCTGCAAGCTCATGTAACACGAACCCGCAGCGAAAGCTGTTTCGTGTTAATCATTTTTACGAGTATCGCATTAATTCTGTATTATAGCGAAAAGCCTAATGTTCGTATGTTATTTCTGTGTATGTAGCATACAGCCAACTGCCCTTCTATTATATATATATACCCGTATATATGTATATATATATATATATATATATATATATATATATATATAAACTGCAGGGAGGTCCAACAACAAACTCCCACTCGTCGTTATCACGCGCGTCCTCCCTCGGGACCGTTCCTATTTGTCCTCCTGAGAGCCAAACCGTGTTGCAGCTTCCGCCGACGCGCAGAGGTTCGGGAACCGTTGGGCCACCCCAACACGCCTCTAAAATCCACCTTTCTATGTATTTATGTACATATATGTGTTATACATACAGCTATGTACATATATGGATATATATATATATATATATGAGTACGTACGAATTCAACGTTATATAGAACGTTTTCATGATCGTATTTGACGAGTCACGTGCCCGTCAAAGTTGCACGGTTAAATTCGAAGCGACGATTGCATCGAACGTGAACGGTGAAAGAACTTTTTTTTCTTCACAACTCTGAAATAAACGGATAAAAACCTACGAGGATTCTTTCGAATCAGGGAAAATATCGTGAAATATAAAAGAATTTATATATTTATATATTTATATATTTTTCTCGCTAGGATGTGGAGCTAGTTTCGAAGTCCGGTTGATTTTGCAAATAGAGAAGAAAAATCTCGACTGAGACTATTAGCCCAGTCGCCAGAGCTGAAAAAATACTTAATTGACTTCCAAAATTTAGAGAAATTTTGATTTTTGAATAAGAAAAGTATTTTGGGGCTCTGAATAATTCTCTGAGTCTCCGATCCTGGCGAACCGATACTCGCGCCTATCCGTCTTTGAATAATAACGTCAAAAAGTGGTTTTTTTCGCAATATTTCCTTTCCAGATGGTCCTACGGCCGATATGGTCATTATCGATATTGTAGAAGAGTTAATTTCCAACAACTTTTGTTGAAGGCTCTTTTTCCCAGTTAGAATAGTTTTCCATCTACAGCGACTACCAATTATTTATTCCATACTATATTTCGCATTCATCGCCACACTACCTGGAGTCTACATAAGGTGGAGTGGACTTGATGGAATTCGGCCCATCAAAATGGAAAATATGTTCGATTGAGACAGGGGCCCAACATATTTCTTTTTTTTTATCTTCTTTGCTGGTTCAGTAACGACTTATGTTAATTTTCACGGTGATCTGTGTATATCGATGTAGTGGATTAATTCTGCCGAATCAGAACGACCTTGTCTTCAAGGGTGCTTGAAATTTTACAGGAATCGGCAATTCCAAGCAATTATACTAACACAGTTTTCTTTAGGGCAAGATTTCTTGTCTCGAGCTAAGTTATTATACGGAGTATATAATAGATATGTAAATGTATAAATAAATGAATAAATAAATAAACAGTTAGAAAATGAAATATACAATGAATGTAAAATTCAAGCAATCAGACTATAAGTACCTCATTAAATTAACTCCTCCTCAGAATTTATTTTCAATATTTATCTCCTCCTGTTTTAACAAGTGTATACATCACTGCATAATCTTCTAATCGTAAGATTAATACGAAGTAATGACGATTCCCTAATTTGTGATATTGTAATGATCGAATAAACCAGATTTAATAATTTCAGCAGCTACTCGTCAGCGAGGATCGCACGTTATTATAATAAGTTCCAGGGAAAAATTTAAGTGGATATCTCGAAGGCAAAAGTTTCCAATATGGAATAGAAAAATTGTTCAGAAAAATTCTTCCCCGAAATGGAGGAAGAGAACCCGAGAGCAAGGGCTCAAATTGCCTTTTTTACGGCGTACCAATATCTGCACGATCGAAATTGTAATGGGGTATCCGACGTGCATGACGCCATGACCATCTGAGTCCCAACGGATGAGTCATTGGCCGCACCAGGGGCATTCCAGGGGTAGTTGGTAGGTATTACCGTTGCAACTGCGTCCTCGAAGGATGATCCTGTGCCAGTAACCACAATAAATTGGTACGCTTAGTGCACGTAATTCGATCCTCCGTACCGTACCGTCTACCGTACGACTGGGAAACAAGATACCACGGAATTATTCTCGCGACTTTATCATCCCTCGAATTCAGCTGAGGCTCCGCTAATTCTGATTAAAAAAAAGAAAAAGGAAAAAGTGCGAAAGAAGAGGAAGAATAAGGACCATTTTCGGATCTGGACCCTAAGAAACGACTCAACGTCGGGGTTCGACGCCCTGTGGCTCTCCGAGAACTTGGTCATAAAATATAATCGTGTCGGTACACGAGCATAGCGCCACTTCCATCGTAAACTCCGAAATGATGAGACTTATTTGCATATTACGTCGCTAGGGGTTGTGAAAATTGGCAAGTTTCGTAGTCGCTGTTATTGCTGTGATAATTGTTGATTTACTGACCACGTCGTAATCGGTCTTATTAGACAGCGTATTATATACAAAGAAACGGTTATTTACAAAGGATGAAAGAAATTTTTTGGCCAGTGTACAAAAGACGTGACGAGGATCATTCACGTCTTCTCATCATATCCTATACCCGTAGCTAGTTCAAACTTTACCTCTTGAAAATCTCTACGGAATTTTACCTGACTTTCCACGATGCACCTGTTTCTCATCCCCTTAGAAGAGCCGCGTGTATTCTTTTACGCAAAATAATGGACCCCGAAGGAGCGGTGACTCTGTTTTGTGAAAGGAATAAAACGGGAGTGATATCCTTTTGGGATAGTAGAGTGAAGACACGGACGAGATTAGGGTCTCCCGGAGAAGAGGCATCTGTTGCGCCTTGGCGAGCAACATTTACATAATCGGTGGCTGGTCGAGCCCCTTCTTTCTCTCTCTCTCTCGCTCTCTCACACGCGTTTTCTTCTTCTTTCTTTCTTTTTCTCTTCTTTATATTCGTTCTTTTTCTCTGCATCCACGCGCAAAAAATTATTCCCCAAGACCTGTCGAGAGCCGCGGGTCCCTTCCTCAGGTAACACGTCGGGCTGCCTCGTTAGCAAAGAAACAACAAGTTTAAAAAAATATTCACAGCCGTAATTTCAACCGCCATTTATTCACCCTTAGGCGTGTTTCGCAAATAGAATTTGTACGATATATGTTCGAGCGATTTACTTGCTTCGGAGTAAAAACTAAATCAAATTCAATGAACCTGATCAGAGACATCGACTCCACTTTTATTTGTCTAATGGCTATAAATGACGGAACCCCCTTTTTTTTACACCGTAAAATATTTGGAGGGTATAAATCCTCCTGCTCGAATTTTCGGAGCTTCGAACTGGTAGCGGAAGTAGCGCACGTATAGAGTGGAAACCGGAGTGGTCCAAACTCGGAAGTGTCAGTTGGAGTATATCGCGGAAAGTTCTAGTACGGCAAAAAGTGGGGTTCGTTGGCCGAAACTATTTGAAGATAGGAGCTGGGGACAGGTTGGAAACTTTATCCGAAGAAGATATTGGCTTCTCGATAGGTATACTATATAGGCGATAATATCAGGCAATCAGTGAAAATCAACGAGTTGTTTTCGCGGAGAAAACTTTCGTCGACAAAACGAGGGGGTTATGATGATACGATTGAGGGTAAAAATGAAAGAGTGCAGAAGAGCAGATGCAGCTGGGATGAAAATGAAAAGGAATAATAGGGATAGAAATAGGAAGAGAAGATCGCGTCTCGACGCCGCCGCCGCCGCCGCGCCGTCGACGTAACAACGAGACGTTTTCGGTGGATGGTGACGGGAAGTGATACGATTTGCATATCGTGGCCTGGCTCGAACCGCCCTGTCTGTGGCTGAGAAGCGGAATAGAATGACGTACGTGCGACGTGCTACGTCGACGTCGACGTCGACGTCGCGCGTAAACTTAGTCGACTTCATTTCGCATCACCGAGGCTTTTGTTTCCCGCGTTAGATATACTATATATACCACTCGGTATAACGCCACCAAATTATTCACTCCCTAAAACCAATTGGCTCACTGATTTCCACCCTCCCTATAATAAATTCCCACGCGATAATATAGTACATCAACCCCCTTCGTTACACAATATTATAACTTCAACCCCGCGTGCAGGAAGCTGATCGTTGCACAAAATTTCCGAACCCCCCAGACGTCGAGGAAATAAAGTTCAACGCTGCAGGTACGGCGAAATACGGATTATACAGGTAAATGCAAGGCGAGCAACAGACTCGTTTATACGATCTACCCCCAAGTTCTGGCTAAGCTAAGCTGAGAAATCCTCGAGTTTGAAGCTAGAGCGCGGTTTATCTGTACAGTATAATGTAAGAAAGTTATTTATGCAGCAATAATCTTATTTGCCAAATAGCTCCGGCACAATGCTCGTTTTGTCGAGTGAAAGATCCGGCGCGACAACGTGTACCTCGTAGCTTTGTGCATCCAACAGGAAACGCGATAAGAATTCAGGCCCAAACCCGAAACCCAGACCTAGACCCAGACCGGCGCCGTGCCGGGACCCACATTCTGTACACATTATACGTAGTTTACCCGGGTAAATGTTCGCCATATACCTACCACGCTATGCACACACGTTCATATCTAGGGTGTAAATTTTAGACATAAGATAATATCCCGCAGTCCGAAGCGTTTGAAGAATATTTTCCCGTGCAGTTCATTCCATTGATCTAGTGGAAGTTAACCTGGTTTCTCTATGCCTATACCGCCGTTCGCTGATCTGACTAATGCAAATTATATATATGGAGTGAAATTTTTTATTCCATCTATACCACGAGCTGGTGAAATAAATATTTATTTATTTATTTATTTATTCATTGATTTAGTTATTTTTACCTCATTACCAAGATGGAAGTGAGATCAAAGCTGCTTTAAATACAACCTGACCTGGAACGTCAATAACCTCGAGCTTGCAGCACATGACTGAGCTATCAGAAAATCTCTGATCATGTGAGTGATAGTTTTAATCTTTTTTTTCTCGTTTCTTAACACGAAGTCAAAGGCTCTGATCATTTCCATGAAAATTCGCGTATTAATTATAATTTTCTTCGACAATGATCAACGTGTTACAACGACGAGGTTGCGTCTATTAAACACACCGCAGACAATCGATCTAATCGGTTCTGTTTCTTGGTACAAAGGAATGCATAGAATTACTTACACCGCGTCGTTTTCGTCGGCGGATGCGCGCGTATAGCGGCGCCACTGAATTAATTAATACAGGTAGAGGTGTTGGGGGGCCCTCTAGTTCGGTCAGATATACGCGTTGCGAATTTTCAATCGCTAATGAAGCAGCCAAGCCAAGGGACTCGATGTTTGCTGACCAGCTATATGCACGTGCTCATATACATATACCGTAACTAGACTCTCAAAGACCAAAAGCTCTTTCCCGTTCGATAATTACCCTTTAATATCACAGCTAACGAGTCGAAACTTACGTAATTATAACATAGCTTTGTGCTGCTCCGTTGTGTCTGGTTCCATGAAATTATGCGAAAACTGGTGGGGAATTAATTTCTAGTTACTCGATGTGTACGTACTGTGGAGTTATTATCATTATTACCATCGTCGTCGTCGTCGTCGTCGTCGTCGCACGTGAAATATTTGATAATAAATATAATGATCAAAATCAAAATGACACGGTTTAGCCATGTACAGAGCCAACGTCCATCCATCAGCTCCGTTCAAATGCATTCAAAATTAAGTCAATTGTGACTTCAAGCTTTGTTGAAACGTCGCTTAGCCGTGCGGAGACCTGTGACATTCAATAAGGATGAACTGGTTCTCAAAATCTTGATGCATGAGAGGATCGACGCTCTTCAACGTTATACTACGTTGATGAGGTAGTGGTCAGACCGTTTTTACTCGATTCTATCCTCCGGGGAATAGAGACGTGTAAATGTGCGAGAGAAGAAGAAGGATTGAAGACTCTTCACACGAATTTATCAGCTTCTTTGTGTCAAATGTTCAACCGCCAGAATGTTTCAACTCTCATATTTACCCGTCCAAACTACGTACGTATGTATGTACTTCCACAGCAAATAGAAACTGTTTTGACGAACAAACAAATTTTGAACGTCCGTGAAGGCGGATATTCTCTGGGGATTGTTTCAAAGCCTTTGAAACTTAGTGCTCGTGATGTTCCCCGGATGGTGGATATGTACAGTAACAGTAGCCGAGTTTTGGGACCCCCCCTCTCGAACGAACAATGGTATCCACTGATGGCCAGACACAATATCAACAATTGGCGGCTCGCCAAGGTGTTTAGAAGTTGGAAGGTAGTTAGTAGGTACAGAGCCAGACCATCTGCTTATTTATTTGAATTGTTTCGATTTAAATACATCCGGGTAGGTTTGCGCCGTTCCATATACCTACCGGGCGGAATTATACCAGCTACAAATCGAGTTCGCGGCAACCAGCTAGACCCACCAAACCATCCGGCCATCCATTACGAACGGATATCGGCGCGGTCTGGTTCAAATACAATATCGCCAGACGATGATAATTTAGGGTTTTCAGACGGAATGCGAACGGCGAACGTATTCCTAACCGATACTCCGCTCCTCACGGTTAAGCAAAAGGAGGGCCAGAGGTCGGCGCGGAGCTAAAACGCGTTTCGGTCGGTACAAGACGCGTGTGTGAGTGTAGGATTTTAGGTGCTAGATGTGACACGAAGAGATGAGCCTCGGTGTATGTGTACGTTTCTGTTCTGAACTCGAAGGCTTGCGGATGGAGCATTCCGCAGTTGGCGCAACAATTACTTAAGTTGAGCAAACAGCATTGAATTCAAGCCACTGCCGAGGAATTCCCCGTCAATTACTTACCTCTAATTGTTCCTTTGGCGACGTACTGAGAGAATGATTCAAACTTCGCCACCGTTCGCCTATTGTAAAGTAATATTAGTCGTCGTAGTTGTCGCGGATATAAACTCATACCTTTGCGCAGAGAAATTCAACGGTGAAGTAAGTGCCGCCAAACTCGTAGGTATAATACGAGTCTGTACACTTGTCTTAGGAGCAGCCTGTCTATCGTTTCGAGTTTCGTTTCGTATCGTTTTTCACAAAGTTAGATACCAGCCCCGGTACGACATCTCGAGTAAACTTTTCGGCGAAAAGTAATGAAACCCTCAACCCCCAACTTTTGTACCTACACTGAAATCCACCTGATCTCATCTCTTGTCTATGTCCTGGATACGGGGCACGTGAAAATATTAGCTTTTCAGGGTTTGCAAGTCTTTTCTCCCGACGCGGGAGGGTTCGGTACGGAAATACGTCAACGGAGGTCTTACCAACTCGCTGTCTTTCGCATTAAAAAATCAATCCATCAAGTGGCCTCCTTGCGACAACGCGTAACGTAACCGTAGGGTTTTTTTTCTCCTTTTCTTTTTTTTTGCGGGGAACAGGAGTAGCTTTGGTAAGGGATGGAATAGTCAGGAAGGCAGGAAGGCGGAAAGGAAGGAACCTTGCAGGCATCGTTCTTTCCCTGTCCTTCTTTAGCTTCACCGAGCATAATCCAATTTGTGCTCCCTCGACGAAGACGAGCGTCACTTTCAGCGACGTGTGCCGACTCCCTGATGAAATAACAATATTGTTTTTCTATCTCGCGAAATAAAACATTGATATCTGCTTTCCTCCTCTTTCTACTTATGTACTTCTTCGTATACTTCGATGCGAGTTTTTTGCCTTTTCTTTTCTTTTTTTGCCATACCCGTACTACAGCTACAGTCCTCAGACTATGCGTGATGAAAAAAAGCTGTAGCAGCTCTCTCTCATTTCTTACATTTCGCAAATTGACGCAAGAGTAAAATAAAACTGTTGTTATACGATTGTGTCAGTCAAACAACACGTCCAAGTAACACATTTTCATTCAGTTACCGGAGCGAATATAAATGTGTGCGAAAAAAATCATGAATGGTTACTTTCATGGGAATGTTCGGCTTTCGGTTCACACTCTGATCTGTATTCAGTTATCCAGTATAAAACGACGTTGAGTCAGGCTCGATTGATATGCGGTAAAAAGAGGATTCTATTCGGAGGTATCGCGCGATCGTCCGAACAAAAAAAACGTGCGGATTCCATTTATGAAGATCATTTTATTTTTTCGTTTTCCAAGTAAAACTGAATGAATGAATTATTGTAGTTCGTAACGTTGATTGGAAATTTCTTGCAGTCAGTTTCGAAGATCTCACTTCGATCTTTTTGATCGACAAACAAAAAAAAACGAGTTCGAAAACTGCGTTTGAATATCGTCCACATTCTGGGATACTCGAGAGCCCATCATTCCGACTCGACTGTATAAAATAGAGCTTCGGATTCGAGTGGACAATGGAGGTAATAAAAGTAGTGGAAATGTAGTAGCAGAAAAGAAAGGAAAGTGGCGTAGCATTCGTAGCGTACGAAAGTGAGCGCCAATCCACCCCTCGAGCATCAATAGGAATGCCATTTGAAGGCGGTCTAAGAAACTGCTAATAGACCTCGGGAGCGAAAAGAGCGTTCGGTCCAACGTCGGTCTAGGGTGAAGAGGAGAGGAAAGGGAAGAGAGAAGAGAAGAGAAGAGGGCCTAAAGGGTGATTGAGTGAGCGAGTGCCTCCCCATCTCCGTACACCCTGGTACAACACAAAGGCCACGTTACACGGAGGCTACTAGAGACTCCTCGGCCATTAACAGGATTCGATTGGCCCTCGGGTCTTGGGTACCTACAGGACTTTATTTCCCCATACGAAGGAAGGCTTGAGTGTTCGTTGAAGCGTTCTGCTCTTGTTAGCTGGATTCGTCGAGGACGAACGGTATACAGTGTATAGACACAGATGTCCGATTCGTAATCGTTTGAACTAAAAGAACGAGTGTATGACATCTGTTTATACGTTCTCGAATCTCGCTAACGCGGGGTTTCATCCGGGGCTGACATGACAGGTCGATATTATTCAACCGTGTTTAGTGTTTCGTTTATACACTGCGTACACACGAGGCTCTTTTAATCTTTGGCTTCTATCGTAATTAAGGTCAAACCGAAAGAGATTAAGATCTCGACTGGGTGTCGCCATCTCTGCGTAAAACGCGGAGTCTCGCTACCCCCAAACGCCGTCGCGACGCTAGCATCCCTTGTACGGTATACTTTTCTGCAATTTTTTTTTTATCCTACTTTCTTTAATTTTGTTTCACAACAAAATTTTCTAAGGGTGAAAACATTACGAGAAAGAAAAAACCAGAAGTTATTTCAAGCTATGATTCCTCAGGGGGTAGTTTTCGAGGGATCATCTCTACCGAAAGAATTTTTCAATTTCAATCTCCTTTTGAAGTATAATCAGGTAAAAGACAAGACTTGTAAGACATTGCTTCTCACAGTTAGATACAATCAAAGTAATACCAATTTTTCTTTTTTTTTTTTAGAATTCACAATCAGATCAACCGAGGCTTCGACTATTTACGTACATTTTTTCTTCTCTATCGGATGAATTGGGACGCAACTTTTCCAAAAGGTTTGTTCGTTTTCCGATCAATTAGAGACGAGAAATAAGAAATCTATCAAAATTGAGAAATTCTCCATCGATACAATGGTCCTTTACGGATATCCCCTTTGAAGGTGATATCTGCACACCGTTCCAGGTGGCAAATATACGCCGATTTTCGAATAATTGAACCAGAAACTAACCTGCGAACAGCGTAATAAACATCAAGTAACAGACTGGAGGAAGTCAGGAGGATCGGCGTGGAGACACGAGGAAACGTTGCGGGGGATGAGGACGAGGAAAAGGAGAGACGCGAGTTCAGGTTAGAGTAGGCTGGGTCTGTTTCAGATCTCCTAAATACCAATTAGAGACGGAAACTTCCCCTTTCATGTTGATTCCTGCTCTGAAGTTATCTCAAAGTTCGCATTGTTCTCCTCTTCGTGGAAGTCGAGCCTTACCATACCGTACTTTACTCTATCACTACCGGATTTTGCCCCGTATCTATTTATATGTATGGGCCATATCCATGCGATGAGTGACTTGGTTAAGTCTGAAAAATAAATTTGCCTAATTTCACAGAGTTTTTCTCCACTTAAACGTCTCGTTCCAGTGGGATAAAATTAATTAGTAATCGATTGTTCAACTGGTTCCCAAATATCACGAACGGCGTTGTTACAAGCCAGTGCAAATATACTCTAAGCAAATATAACTTGTTCTTCATCGAACCGCAGCTGTCACCCCTTCTGTGGTCATCCCTTCGCTGACCGCAGTCGTGCAATTTAGATAATTTGGGAGGATCTCTACGATCGATATCAAACTGATAAAATTTCGACAGCAGTTCGGACTTTGATGAACATATGTATTTTTTTTTCAAATGGAATTCCACAAAGGATCTGATATTTTATCCGGATTAACGACCGTGATATTTCCACTCCGCGGTATAGCTCGAAATTGCATATAATTTTTTAGTTTTTCGTTTCCACCGACTTTTGTCCATGTTTAATATTTGATTGCGACGATGAGGTGAAAGAGGAAAAAAAAATTGTTGTATAGGTTTATGCAGAATTTTTAATATCGGATATTTTTCACGATTTCGGTTATCCATTGTATTAGTGGTTGAGTGTAAAACGAGGCTCAACACTGGTACCTACTCCGTGCATATAACGGGCCATGGATCAGCGAGCGAATCGGTTTATCTGAAAATGCGGAACTAACGGAGGTGTTAAATTCCGCCGACCGTAAATTGAATTAAATCATTTAACGGCCTTATGTTTGGAGGGTGGAACCCCTAGCCGGCGTCGAGGGCACCCCACAAACCAAGGGAGATAAATGTAACGAACGTTGTAGCCCTGGCTACGGCTGCAGGGTGTCGTTTGGACGGACCGGAACTCCATTTGCACTATCTTTAACTTCACCCGCGAACTTTAATTATTCACGCCTCCGTGCTCGACAACCCTCTAATAGCGAGTCGGTGGGAAAATGTTTATCTGCGATTTCACCCTACAAATTGACGCTCCTATATCCAACCCCCCCGTTATACCTATCCGATCTCCTGTTTTACAGACTGTTTAAAATAGTGTCTTTGAAAAGATATCCTATCGCCACTTACCTAAATCATACTGCTTTTAGGTGTTAGGTTTAATGTACCTACAGCTGCACGCTGCATATCTCATTTACAAAAACAGGTGTATATACATATAGCCTCTTCGTATATTTATAGTCTCTTCCTCCCGTTTTTAGACCAGAATACGTATGTAAGCATCTACCACGTTACTTTATCAAAAGCAAACGTTCTAATTGAAGGAAATTTGATAATTTTGTCGGATTCTAGAGACCCGAGGATCTGAAGATTCGTTGCAATTGGCAAAAGTCATTTTTCGATAGAAGGTGATAGTTTTCTTGATTTTTTTGTGAATTTTTGGTTTCTTATTCCCCGGAAAATATCGACGAAGAATAAGGGCTGTTTCCTTGGATTGTTCGTCATCCCTTGTATTTGTCTTCCCTCTGTTATTTTACTCCACAATTACGATCCCTCGTTTTATTGTTGAACCTATCACGTACGTAGATATGTACGTATGTACATACATACGAGTTGATGTTTGAAAGCGCGTCCGGGTATACGTCGAGGCAATATTCAGTCCACCATCAAGTAGGTGTCTGCCACAAAATACGCCGTGTGTCTATACCGGCGTCACACGTCGTCCCATAATTCCTTGCGTTTTATGTATCGATGCTTGAGTTCAGCACCGCGACGTCGGTCGGACGAGGTGATAAAAATTTATGCAAAAATCGATAATACAGAAACGTGACGTGTGACGAGCCAGAAGTAACGACATCTGAATTACACTTCCTCTACTTCAAGAAATTATTATTACCCACCCCAAAAAAGCAAGAAAAAAAAATCACAAAATTTTCCTTCGTCAAGTTTCCCACGTCGAATGAACTCTCCGCACTTGCCGCGATCCTGGAAGGTCTTCAAGCTCCACCGACGACCCCTGACCTTGTTGCACTTGTATCACGGACGCGGTTAGAGCCGTGGGAGATACGCCACGTGCCTCAGGCTCCCTATAGTCTGCCTGCAGTGTCCGTTATGAGTTTCGCATCCCTTACTTCGAAATTCGAATGCGTTGTGTGTGTATGTTTATATTTGTTGTACGGAGATGTACCCTGCACAGATGTAGAATCGAACATAGAGAGTAAAACTCGTCGCTGACACCCTTGCACTATAAGCTCTCGCCTTCTCCGCGGGTTCTTTCCACCCCGCGAGCTTACTTCGGCCCGGTACCTTATACTATTGTGCGGCAACCACCCCTGCAGCCGCATATTTCATCCTGCGGTGCTTTCTTTAATGGAGCCTCTTAATAATATATCAATCTCGTTTATGTTCGGGGTACGGTTCTGCAGGGGCTACAATATTGGATGTTATTGAATTTCAGAGCCTCCACCCGCCCACTCGCCCCAAAGCAAGGCGCGCGTCTCGAGTTAATAATAACCTCGAGATATGTGTAAGGGTCCTTCGAAATTTCAAAGGTACAGGCTCTATACAGTAGCTATCTTTGCCACCTACGATATACGCGCGTAGAATTATTGGATTTATTCATTCGTGGTTGTATATTGGTCCCAAAATATAAAAAAATATAAAGAATTTTGTCAGTATCTTCAATTCCGCGAGGATGAGGAAAATTTTCTTCCTCAATTCGACGAAGAAGACTACGACATCCGGATACCTACGCAAAAAACTTCCTTCGAATCAAACGAATAATTGCATGTATATTATGTATAAAGCAGAAAACGCTTTGAAGCGGATTCAAAAATCGTCGAGACTCAGACCTCTGAATGTGGCGAGTATTCGTTGTGTCGGATGATCGGTAATGAGGATCGGCTAAGGAGACTGCGGGGGGTGTCCTTATTCTTGAGAAGTGGATTACACGGGGGGGGGGGGGAGGGAAGAGAGAGGAAAAAAAACATCATATATATTCTCGAGAGGAATAATATATAAGGAAGATTCTCGACGTTATTACAATTTCAAATGAATGACTATTGAATTAACTTCATTCATGGGAATAATAAAGCTTGTTTTCGCTCAAGCTCAAGAAAATTATTACCGTCGACTAATTCAGCTAATGCAATGCGAACAAGCAAAAAACTTTTCACGGAGTTCGAGATCTGGAGACTCGCCAGATAAAGAACCACTTTGCTACTCGGCTGAGTTATACCGGAAGCTGATCTAACTCTTAACGAAACTACGAATCAGAATTGAAAAGGAAACACGTATACAAAAATTTGCGCCAATTATTTCGGAATAATTTCGGATCAGAAGAATATTCTCGAAAACCCGGGCGAATTTTTTTATCTCCTCTCCTCTCCGTTTTTTTTGCGGTTAATGCAAATTGACAAATTCGACAAATGGCGAGGACACGGACGCATGACACCCGTACCTTGTCTGTTTCGAGATTTTATATCGGGAAAAAAAGCGTTAAATAGTATAGCCAAACGTTGCGTCTAGTTTTTCTAGTTTTTGAAAGCGATTAGTGGACGTATCCGGGCAGTCCGGGTGGTCCGGGGAAGCCTGGCCAGTCTGGCGCCTCGTAACGAGCAGCCAATGCAAAAAAAAAGCTCTCGGTTCAGAGCCAGCGCGCGCCCAATGTCCTCCAATGCGATTTATCATTCGGTGCCACTTGGTGCTTCCGAGCCATTAACAGCCTGAGTTTTGACTGATTTTCATTGAAACAGTCGACGAGTTCGAGGGTTCTAATCGTTTTTGATTTTCACTTTTACCCTCGCATTTTTTCTTTTTTGTTTTATACGTATCAACGAACAAAAATCTGTGGAGGATTTTTCAACACAGATTTTGTATCGTATTTTTGAAGACAGACCTGCATCTAAGCAAGAAAAAAAAGAATCGACCCTCTCTTCGCGGCCTGAGATCTAGAATTAATTTTTACGTGTTGTTCCCAGGGGCTAGAAGATGCGGGAGGATCAAGGGGACGGCGTCATCTCCCGGGGGGTTGAAGAGTGGAGTAAAAGACGCGTCTCCAAGACCCCGTACTTACTCCTCGACGGATTACTGGTGTTTTCTTAAGGCGCGGGTCCCCTCGGTGGTGGCGAGGGGCAATTTGTATTCGAGATAAACCACTATTGATGCTGCCAATATTTCTCAGTCTTATAAAATAGATGCCGCCCCCGCGCCGTGTCGAGGGTTACTTTATTTCTGCGACAAGATCGAACGGCCTGGAACTAAGGACATATACAGAAAGAGAGGAGGAAGAAAGGTAGAGACTTACAGTTATTTACTACAATCTTTATACCTCCACACCTTTCACAACAAAAGTCCAACGGTATGGCTGGCTGCAGACAGAAAGAAGCTACCGTAAACTCCTAAGCTCAATGTCGATACGAATCCTACCGAAGAAACTCGGATTTTCTGTGTCCTGAAAAATACCGCTCCAAGTCGTAACCCACCGCAGTATAAGAACTTTCAAGATCCACACACAATGTGTCCGAAATATAGGTATAAAGAGTCCCATCGGGGACGTACGTGGCGATATGTGGCCAAGGGTAGTTTTTGGCACAGTGTTGTGCTGCGGCTATATACGGGAGGGGAAACCCCGGTTTTCTACGGCCACTTTCATGTGTGTATCACGCCCGTGGCTACATATTATACCCACATATATGTATGTCAGTATATTCCGTAAAGAGACGGGGTAGTATTGCCTTATTGGCTCGCGTCAGGGGGTTAGATATCTCAGAGCTGACTTCACCGGCCGAGACTGAGACTGAGAGCCTAAGCCACGGGGAGAATCTATATAGTTTTATATCGTATGGGGAGAGAGGGGGGGGGGGGGGAGTGGCACAAATCCGAGGGTGAGATATTGGATTACAGTGATTTTCAATCATGGCTATATACTTGCGGGGGGCTACGAAGGTACATACGAATATATGTAAGAAAAACAGACGTGTATAATTTAATTTGGAAATTCTATTACTGCAGTTGAGTGAGTGGCGTGGAAAAGCTTACAATATTTATCGAGCTAGTCGCGTCATAGTCATGGGTTAATAATGGGGTGATTTATTCACCCTGCAGCAGCGAGACTGCCTGACGCCAATAATTAGGACAGTCAACTGTTGAGCCAGATAAATTATTTATTTAGTAAAATAAATATATAATGTTAATCCATTCGCCCGGAGAGAGAGAGAGAGAGAGTGAGTGAGTGAGTTTTAAAACTTAATCACTACCCCCGCTAATAATTGAAATTGAATATTTTGCAAGCTTCGTTATGGTCCGGCGATTCGCACGAAGATGGCACCACCATCCGGGAGCTTTATAAACAGGGGTGCTCTCCGCGAGCTTTAGCCAGTGAGCTTGAACGCAGAAAACCGAGGGCTTTAAATCCCAATGACTTAATCGTAATTACAGGCTTCTAAAACGCTTTGAAACTCGGTAGAGAGCAATCGTGAAGTATCGTTCGGATCTAAAGAATTACGGAGAATTTTTCAAATCTTATCGATTAATTTTCGGCCGTTTTTTGAGCCTGTTTTTTAATCCCGTTTAATGACCATCTGCTGATACAAAATTTCTCACTTACTTTCAAGCAATTTTCTACCCAATCTCACCTTACAGCGACGTACTTAGCCTATATGTCGCTATCAAAGCTCATCGTGCGAAGGGCCAATCTGGGACGGATCAACGGAATCGAGTAACGAAGCTAAACGCGCATTAGACACGTATCTCTATAGATATACAGATCCGCACTGACCTCGTTAAGATAGTTTATGGTACAGAGGATCAGGGATACGAATGTGCAGCATTTGAGAGATATGATTGCGATCTGCGAGGGAGAAACTTGGCAAATAAAGACGCCCTGATCATTTGACATTAAAAAATTAGTCCAAGGTCGATTTTAAATGTCAATTTTCTTTTCCTAAGGTTACAGTCTCTCAGATATTCGCAAGCTCTCTATATGCACCCCTTTGGCATTTGAGTATGTGAAGTACGCGATAAAGACCGGAGGCTGCAGCTAGACGATGGAATAAAAGGAAAAATTGCAAGAGCTCCGTTGTATAGACTTGTTTTATTTTTTTATTTTTGCGATAAGAATAAGTGCGAGGAATATTCCGTACCTATGGCCGTACGTACGTCGAAGAACCGCGACGCCGTTACGTACCGCACCGCACAACACCGCACCCCGAAGGCCGCTGAGGGACCGCGAGGGTAAGACGATAAGTGCTGCTTTCCAAACATTCAATTTGTCGAGTATCGTCTTTCCGAGAATTTTAAGATGGGAATAAAATGGAACCTTAGAACCCCCAATTTCATTGAACGCTTCGGGAGTGTAATATAATACAAGATGGAAGTCGGAAGTGTATGGAACACAATATCATTCTCGGTCCACCGGCTTCTTATGCGGAAAAATTTCACCCCAGTCTAAGATCGCTTCATGATTCTCATATACACCAAAGTCAAATTTTTACATCTCATACTAATTCTCCCCGCATCATCTTAGCCAACACGAATCATCAATTTTCAACGTTTATCCAGAAAATTTTTACCTCACCTCAATCACACGGGACACATCGATATTATCATGGTTCAGGATATATTTTTATCGCGGTTCATCGTCGATACTTTTCCGTGTGCGGGTGTGTAGGATGAAATTTGTGTATAGAAAGAAGAGAATGAGAATAAGAATAAGAAGAAAAAGAGAAGAAGAAGAAGAGAAGGGTTCCATTTCGTAGGAGTGCTCTCGTGATAAAAATTCAAAATTCTATAGGTATATACATACACGCGTAGAGTTTGTGTATATAGCGTTATATAGACTCATATCGCGGATAGGTATAACTTTGAGTTTTCTTTACGTGGTTGAGAGAATAAGCAGCCATAATTTATTCCCAACCCGTAACAGGGCGCCTTCCACGCTTATTTCATTACCGTATAAATTTTCAGCGAACTTAAGACGACGGGGGAAGTACGACGGCGCATGGCGGCGGACCCTGCAGGTAAGTGCAATTATCAGAATCAAATCAAGATGACCAAGATTCTCAGAGAGCCGCAACGGACAAGGAACCTAATGAGAGGTTACGCGGCATCGTACGCTAACTGAGGGTAGAACTTATACGGGACCATAGAACCCCGTCTCGAGTGCCCACATTAGTTGAGGCAAACCTCAAATTCTAGACTCTGAAGGACCACTGGGTCCAAAGTCTAAGATTCAAGGTCTAAGGTGCCTTAAATAGAACACGCCTTACGTCTCGAGGCGAAGAATTAAGAAAGTGAATAAGAAAATTAGGTTTATAGTGGTTTCGGAGTATCGTGTCTGCAGAGCGTGATCATCCCTGAATAAGAGAGACGAACTGCAAGTGTAAGTGAATTGAAAGAGGGCACGAGGAAAGGTATGAATATTACAGCCGAGATGCGAATGAGACAATAAAAGTGCGAGTGGCAATATAACGCGATTAGAAAACACCGGAAACGGAACACGGCCCTCGGAGAATGGGAGAGTTGTAATAAAAGCCGGTAGTATGGGGCGCACGACGAAACGAGAGCCGACGAAACTTCCGCTTTCCTGCTCGGATGAGGGATAGAAAATTAAATATTAATCCTACAGAAGCGGCAGGAAACGTGGTAAAGTCTCATCACACATGCTGGCTGGAAGGCTCGGACTGCCTCTTCGAATCAAAAAGGCAAAACTCATCTCACCGAGCGTGGAAGGGCTGCCGGTTGTTCATTCAACTTCAAATTTTAATCAGCTCGCTAGCTTTGCATAAATTATTTCATTCCTGGTAGGTACCACCTCGCCATACCTGTAACTACCAGTACCTACCTACCTTCGGGGATTTCATCCGTCGAGGATTACTCCTCGAAGTCCATTCGTCCTTTTTAATTCAAATAACAAAATCCCAGATTTCTAGCGCGAATAAATAATCTCCTTTGATAATTCTGTGCTTACAAGCTTTCCGAGTACGTACATAATCCTCCTCATTTCACGTATAAATTTACATCGAGCAGTAAACGTATCCCCAAGTTTTTGTCAAAGACAACGTACCCATCGTCGATCTCCCAAAGGATTTCCGAACAAGATCAGGGATAGGTCAGCAGTGATGCATCGTAGAAGATCGCTCCTTGTCCACCTTTGGCCTGTCCCATCCAGAGATAGAACAATGGTAAAATTACAGATTCATTTATGCTAGTACAAAACTTTATAAAGCCGACATTTGTCCTTTTAGTAACAAGAAGCAAAACGAACCAACGTAAGTACAAACGGAATAAGTGAGACGGATCAAATGGCTCCTTGCTATATTCTATATGTATCGACATTAGGATATGGATCGGGAATTTTTCTATGACAAATAAATCGAGTTTGGGGAGGGTATGAGTCGGAGGTACTCGATTATTGATGATTTATATACTTCGAAACTTCCATTAGACGTGTTTCTCCGATAATTTATCCATAAATATCGATACGCGAATGTTGATGT
Source organism: Macrophya alboannulata (assembly GCA_949628255.1). Lineage (NCBI taxonomy): Eukaryota > Metazoa > Arthropoda > Insecta > Hymenoptera > Tenthredinidae > Macrophya > Macrophya alboannulata. The sequence continues at coordinate 44,238,941 of OX451207.1, forward strand.
GAAGTTAGGTATAGGTATGTATGTACAGGTGGGTGTGGGAAATAAATTTCTCCCCCCATTTCGTAGCCGCCCGGGTATAACATTAGCGATGTAGATCCAGTTGTTCTATTTGTTGCGGCCACTTTAGTTTCCTCGAGGTATGAGATACTATACAACAGCAATAAAGCGATACTTGAGTCCTCCGTGTGTTTCTACCCTAAATTTAGTTTCGTTATTCCAGGTTCTTACTGTTACCGTTATTCTGATTGTTATTATTGTTGCTTACGCTGCTATACTATATACCCGACCGTAGTTGTTATCACGGTAGCTGTGCACCGCCGCAGATCGACGTTGGCCGTAGCTTTGAATCGCGTGAACACTCCTCGCGACTTGTACGTGTCGCGTGTATACCTACCTACCTACTATACTTCGCCTCGAGGAAACCAACGCCATCGTCGTCCTGGGGCGCGACGATCACGCAACGTGCGCGTCAACGTGCCAAACACGCACACAAAACGTTAGCAGAAATGATAAAAAACGTAAAGAACAAAAAAAAAATGTTGAAAAAAAAGGAAATTTTTTAATGTACTACATGATATAAAACTAGGGACGACCAACTTGCATATTTCACGCCGAGTTAGGCGGATATATCGATACGATTTTACAAATATTTGTCTGAATATGAAAATACGGGGGTTTACCCGAACCGAGGAATTTAGTTATTTCAGTAGTAAAATATCATAGACGACGTTGGACTCCTAGGTATAGTAAAATTAACGATTATATGTACACACGTATAGTATAGGCCGATTAAAATGCCATACCAAGTAGAAATGTCAGCGTGATATTTATTGTGATTTATTGCTTATATCAAAAGGATTTTTATGTGCTTTACCCATACATTCATTATACATATACCTATATACCTTTTGTATATACGGATATGTGTGTACACGTCCCCGTCCCCATGTTAATTTTGGAGTCAGGGAAAATTAATTGTACAAAGGCATCATTAATCAAAGAAATTGCCATTTCTCCGTTCCTCTACTCTCTCTTTCTCTCCACCTCCCTCCTCTCTCTTTCTCTTGTAGAAGTGGATTCAGTTTGTTGGATAGAATGATTCTTTAGCCGTGAGCCGTAAGCCGTCGTCGTCGTAGTCGTGAGTACGTTAAGTAATGCGTGAGATAATGCTCGGGCCAACTTGCTACAGAGTAATACGTGAAGGTGAAAGCATAGCATTTGCCCCGGGTGTTAAGGGTTGTTCGGTATACATATAGCAGATATAGTTCGGGGTCGCGCGTTGTGCGTCCCGTATATACCTACAGCTACCTACCCACCAGCCGCGCGATGATAAGAAATGCCTTTACTGTCGCGTGCTTCGTTATTTTATACGTTATATACGTACTGAATATTTATAAGGGCCGCAAAACCGAGCTGTCCGTCAGAGTGGTCTGCGTGCATTTTCATTTCAAAGTTACATTGCTGTCAGAGAGGAGATTAGATTTAGATATAATACGTAAAATATTAATTCTCGACTCACTTTAGCCATTACGCTCCGTTTTTTTTTTTTTTGTGAGTCTACCCAACGTATACCAACCCCCTCGTATATACATATCTATATGTATCTATCTATGTACATTTTTATATATACATTTTTTTTATGTTTTATTTTACGCTCGCATCGCCGCGAGGCTAATTAGGCCAATTGAAACGCGTAGTATATCTCGGTATTAGCCGCAACGCGACGTACTGTACATACATACCTACAACGTACATACATGCGTGTATATACCTAGATACGTAAATGGAAAATAAAAAATTTTAATTAAAAAGTATCACGAGGGCTTGAGGAAATTGTACCAATCTAAATACTGATAAAGATAAGAGCGGATTATTAATAATAAGAATTAATAAACCAACCCCAAGTGGATACATGCGGACGAAATCTACATTATATTCGAGTATATATGTACTCCTACACAACCACTTCAAAACTCGAGTGAATAAACTTCAATTAAGAAACTATGTACAGGGTGTCCCAAAACTGAATGTCCAAAATGGACAAAATGTCGAAAATGAAAGGTGACCTAGAGGAGGTCGAACTGAGTAAATTTTCCCGAAGAACATGGGGTCTCCGAAGTCGCGTTCGCGAGATATCACGAGTTAAAAAAAAGTAGCGCTTTGCGCCGCCTCGACGCGTGATATCTCGCGAACGCGACTTCGGAGACCCCATGTTCTTCGGGAAAATTTACTCAGTTCGACCTCCTCTAGGTCACCTTTCATTTTCGACATTTTGTCCATTTTGGACATTTAGTCCATTTTGGATAAAGCTGTTCCTTTTTTTTTTGATGCAACATCCGTGACATGAATCTTTCTTAAAAATTTTACTCAACATGTATGTATCTACCTACCGTACCTACTCCACCACGTGTGTATATCTTCCGCTTATTTTTAATACATCTCATATCTTTCGTAGTCAGGAAGTGTTTCCGGAGTGGGTAATAACGTAGCCTGGAGAACCTCCCACCCGGGCGACGCGTTGTGTTTAGACTGTTAATTTAGTGCTCCTCCATCTTGTCTAATTAATTTGATTTTTTTCTTTTCTTTTTCTTTATCAAGTAGTAAGACGGTGGAAATGTAAAATGAATTTTTTCCTATTCCTTAATTCAAGTTAACCCGTTAATTCAACTTCCCTCTTGACATTACGTGCCGAACAGTACATTGCGTGTGAGACGTGCGTTTCCACGGTTAGAAAAAGGCCCGCGAGAAACTCTCGAGATCGCACGGGGTCGTGTCCCTCCCTTCCCCCGCCCCCGTCAAGGTTTGTTATCATAAAATAAAGAAAGAAAGAAGAAAGAAAAACGTTGTATAATAAAAAACGGCACCAAACTCTCGCGGGGGGCCAATAATAATCTAAATTTTTAAGAGCAAAGTGGGAGTGTAACCATCACGGATCATTCATCAACATTATTCACGGTCACGGAATCGGGTTTAGAATAAGGGCGCGGATCCCCCTGTTTTTGGTCTTTCACATGGGCGCCGCGGCGGTGCAGGTCTCGCTGCTGATGTTTCTACTGTTGCAACTTTTGTGTGAAGTGATTAAATTCCGTATGCGATAGCCGGACGGGACGGGACGGGCCGCATTAAGAAGGGCGAGAAGAAATAAGGGCGTGGATCAAGGGGGCCCAGCCGTAACCGTGATGCAGCATCAAACGGCCGTACGTACGTCCGCGATATTATCTTCTGTATACAAGCGTACAGCCGTTGATAGCCTCTGGTATAGGTACGAAGGGCTGAAGAGTGAGTGAATTTTGACGGCTACGATCGTCTAGACCTTTTCAAACTCTTTCTAATCTAGGAAGTACGTTAGTTTTACGATCTCTCATTGTTCCATATTGCTTCCATTGAATAATTCAATACGCGAGACTAATTGTCTTTATGTAAATTGAAAGGGTTCACTCAGTTGATTTCCCAGGGATATCAGTTAAGATAAGGCATACGTTTAGGGAAGTGCTAAGGTTAGAGAGAACGGGGGGGATCTGAGTTAACTAAAAGAGCGAATAAGGAGGCGGTGCATAGTATCGGTCGTTCACCGTCCATCGAATTCCCTTCCCTTCTCCCTCGTCCTCGTACTAACCCCATAACACTGGCTAACGTACGCTCCTCAGTTCACGGGGTGGGTATCGCTCGGCATATGCACTCCCTTCTGTTTTATGGACAGGAGATTCCCCTCTGATTAAGCCAAACACAACCTCCAAGGGATTATCTAAATTGCTTTGTGAAATAAATTAACGCCATTCGGCAGTCGTTGTTCATCAGTAACCTAACCCGACCTTAATTCCTATGCAAACGTGCCTACCATATAACCTGATGATCGCCGTAGCAGTATAATGCCAAACTTTTGGTATGACGGACATTAAAATTGAAAGGAAATTTTTTTTTTTTTTTTTATTTCGTATCCTGATTAAGCAAAGGGATAAGGGATGAAAATTATGCATCTATAGATATTTAGAGAGGGTTAAAAAAAAAAAAATAATAAACACAAAAACAATCAGTGTAAGAATTATTTGATCGTGAATACGTAGATGATACGTTACAGCAGTTGAAATCTGAGAGGACCGGCATGCAGGGCATTAAACTGACATATGGTTTACAAGATTAATGATATGGGAAGAGATTGTGTCGGATTATCTATCCACAACAAGACATGTACACGAAGTGTTGGGCGGTTGAGAAGGCATTACGAAATTAGACCAATGTGGTATGGCCAGAGACCCAATGGCCCGAGGGTAATGGGTGGTCCGCGATGAGGGTAGTATAAGGACTAACGTTGTACCATCGTGACTCACTTACTTAATTCACTTAGCAAACTCTGTGGCCTATACTCAACCTGTTCGTCCCTCGCACTGTTTTTTTTCCTCCATGCAAGTCGAGGTTCGTTGCAAATTGATGAAGAACAAAACAGAAAAATGATTTTCTTTCAATCATCGGTGCATCGAACATCATCCGATATATTTTCACCTTTCCGTGATAATCGCCCGTAGATTTATTCACAGGTGAATATATTTTACTGTCCAGATTTTCTCTATATAAAGTTAATTAATCCCGACTCACAGGAACGAGAACTCCCTTACCTTTGAACTCGCGATCGGCTCCACTGGTTTAACTACACTATACCCGATCGCTCGGAATCTATTGATTACGAAGTATTTCCAATCCACTAGGAGAGTCCGTAAGCAATCTGTGGACTGTCAAAAGGAATAAAAAAGAGCCGGTGAACATTTTGTCTCGTTTGAAGCGCGACTACTCTTTCTCATGTGTCGATGCAGGACTCGAATTCGACCTGGATCGTCGTATTCAAGTATAATAAAAAATGTCTATGAGAAAATCTTCGACGTTGGTCTGTTCGAGTTGAAAATTATTTTCCTAATGGGTATACAGACGTTTCAAATTCATTAATTCTCCCTTTGATCATCAAGCGTTAATAAATCGTAGATAAACTACCGAAATATATATATATATATGTATATATTTGCCTTCACCTCGTATGTATATCTGTGTATGCAATTTTTACGCACGTGTAGTGGTTTTGAAAGGGCGAAGCAAGCGTGGTAGGTACCAGATGTCGTTGAATGACGCCATCTAAAGTCGGCAAATCGAATGGTGACACGCGCATACAGTTTTTTCGTTTTTTTTTTTTTGTTTCTTTTTCTTTTTTTCCTCCGTTTTTTGCTTGGCTGGCAAATACAACGGGGTGAAATTCGCGTCGAAGGGAGAGTAAGAGAAATAAAAAATATATAGAAAACAGAGAAAGTGATACCTACACCCCATGCAGTCGAGGCACACGCATCCAGGCACGAACTACCCGAGATATGGGGTGGGGTCCGCACGTTCAGAAAAGAATTGTTCCGGGGTAACGGGAGAAGGTCTACTGGACCATGGACAACCACTCAAAGCAATTGCAGTGGGGGCTGACTTTATTGTAAAAGTGGTTTTCCCTTTTACCTCCGCATCTATTCGGCGATGTCCCTTTCCCCTTCCCCCCGTCATAGAATTTTCTTGAATATTTCATACTTTTTCTATCATTTTTTCATTTTTTCTTTTAGGCACAAAATCACAGATCGATATTTTCATCGAGTGTTCAACACCGTGCAGACTTGCTTAGGCGCGGATTTCCAAGAGGCAAATAGCTCGTCGATGTGAAACGTGGGCAGGTAACTGAGACGAGCATATTATACATAGACTGCACATACACGAGCGTTGGCTTAAGACGTTGAAATTCCTTTCTCAGTTCGCTTCGACAATACGTATTACAGGTTGTATTTCGTCTCACGCTTGTATAGACGCGTACCTATATATACGAGTATATGTATTGTTATATATAGGTAGATGTAGGTATATGTACGCTTAGAGAGTAGAGAATTGCGAGCTGGCGCTGGCATGCCGCGGTAAAAGTTAGCTGGCTGAAAGCTTTTTATTTGAAGGGTTGCGAGGAAGCGGGAGAACGAGCGATGCATTATGCAGTACTGTTTGAACTTTTCCTTTTGGCGACTCGCCGGTAAAACCTTTAAAACCGTGGAATTGTTGCGAGGTGACTTGCAGAAACTAAGAAACACGCGTGAGCTTACACTCGCCATATACAATATCATGTACATACGTATACACATGTATTGGTTGCTACATGTACGTAGCGTTGAATTTCCCATTATTTCCGGCACTGAAAAGTACATTTTGAGGAAACGTTCAGCTCAGCAATGAAACGGGAGTCTTTCGCTCGGGGAAATATATTCGATTGGATAAATTATTGAAAATTTTTTCATGTACTGATGAGATTTTCGACTGTCTTTGAGAATAGAAAATTAATGAATCATTTAATCCTTTTCACGGTGTAAGTATATATAATACGCGAGCGTACGCGGTAGCTCTTAATGCTTTTATCTTTATGATGTACGGTATAATTACAGTGATAATTTAAGACCAGCGAGGGGCGAAGGAGTGGAAGACCGAGTCCTCGTAGGGCCCGTAATGGGTGACATTATTCCAAGCTAAAAGGACTAGTAGTCCCCCGTCTACCGTCCCATTCCTCTGTCCTCTGTCCTCTATTCCCCGTCCCTTTACTCCTCGCTCCGCGGCTTGTAAGCCTAAGTAAAATGTTTGGTATTAACCACAATCACAAAGAGAAATGTGTGAAGGTAATATGTATTTGTCAACCCCTTGCAGTGATTACTCCCAAAAGTGTGATATAAAATTAACAACGTACATTATTTCACTATGGGTGTACCTGCAAAGTGTAATTTTCCCTCTTCTCTACGTTATTTTGCTTTTTTTTCATTTATCTTGTTTTTGTACATTGGTGAAAATTTTCGCGTCAAACGATAAGTGGGCTCGATCGGTAAACGAATCTTGGCATCATAAAAAAAAAAAATGAAAAAAATACAAATACGAACCAAAAATCTGGCACGAGCCATTAATCAAAATCTCGATTCGTTCCATGCCGGGCATTTTTCGTTAACAGTATAGAAACGAGGCGAACGCAAGGTCTTTGCAGACGCCGAGAGAGTTAATGACTCGTTCATTAATCAACCCCCTTCCCAACCCGTGAATGTATTTCGGCTAATTTCGAGACATAGTCTTACTCCCACTGCCGTTACCACTTCAATGCTGTATACCATTGTAACGTTTTTGTTGCGGTGAAATTCGTCCCTGTACGTTCATTCGTTTGTTCAAATCCTATGCAGACTCTAGATGGACCAACACTGCAAACTGTATGGTCTAATGGATCAGAGCACAGTGCGGATCAATAGCCACAGTGCATACGTATGTATGTATGTACTTATACATATCACACGGATCTTTGATCTAGCCTGTAAATTCTGTTCCGGACAGACTGTCAGACCAACTTGCTAATTGCTCGGTGAAATAGTTGTCGAAGTCTAGTATATGGCGTTGGGACAGGGTACCCGTCGTCTACGATCCAGACGAGTTTTTCTTTCACCCCCATGATTCTCTCGCTCCGATATATATAACGTCACGGAACTTTGAACGTCGAAATCCGTGCATAATCTAATTTTCTCGATTGTGTATATCGCGCGGGTATTCAATCTTGCGAACGGAAACGTGCATACGTCCAGATGTCTGCTTTCAGTGGAAAAAAAGATCAAAAAAGATAGAAAAAAATGGGGGTTGTAATTTTTAACGAAAGTTTACAGTTCTATTTTCATTAATTTGATAGTTTTTTGTTTGTTTCGTCAGATTGATACTAGAAAGGGATAAAAATGAAAAAAAAAGAGAACAATGTTTGAGTATCGTGACTATGGGGAGGGGAGGGGGATGAACGTCGATACAAGGTCGATATTTAGTAGGGATATACGATGATCAAACTATTGTTCTTGTCACGCAGCCAATATCAAACGAGGTAGTCAATCCCAGGGACGTTCGACGATTAATTGTCCCAGGGAATGCAAACCGGGAATTTTTCCCGGGGAGGAGGCACCGGTGGAGATAATGGATTCGCGGTCAAGGCGAGCAATCCATCACTCTACCTACTCTCTCTCCCACTCACCGTCGTTGTTCGCCGCCTTGATGATCGACCGTGTTATATTTTTTAGCCCCAAACCTCCGACCCGTTTGACCCGTACCCCTATACGTACGTATAATAGTGGCCGATAATTCGTTCGATAGACTCTTGTGCGTGTTTGTTTGTTAGTTTATCCTTATCTTATCTTATCTTTTCCTCACTTTTCCTTTTCTTTTTTCTTTTCTTTTCTTTCTTCCTACAATCTAGCTGCTTGAATACTTCAGATCTATATCTACACACCGCGGTGAACTTTGACCGAGAAAACCAGCTATAGGTTTCTGAATTTGACATAACCGCGGTTGAGGGTTCTGTAGTAAAGAATTCTATTATATTGATACGGGGCTATTTTCTCGCCGATTATTTCATTCGATTTCATATATTCGTTACGAAATTGAATTGGCAGCCTACCAATGACACAGGGGTCTTTTTTTTTGTATATTAGTTTAAAATGTATATTACATTCTTAGGTTATTTGCTACCGAAATTGAGCCTGTATTTGAGGAGAGGTCGATAAAAAGCCAATTTGACAATGTCTCTCTCCGTTCGAAATCGCGTGTAGAAAGTATAAAGAGATATATTTTTTGTCTTCTTTTGTTTTTTATTCTTTCAGTATCGAATCGGATTCTAAATTGGCTCGGAGCGACGCTTTGATAAACAGAGAGACAGACAATCTTCGTATATATTTATATATGTCTACAACGTACCTATATAGGGGTAAAACGGCGAGGGTTTGAAAATTAAAAGTATAAAACGAGAAAATAATTTCATTTAACATCCACTGCACTCTTTGGGTATATATATTTTAAAAGAAATCCTCAGAGGATAATAATTAGATAAAATTTCGTATAATTCAACTTCCGCAAGCGTTAACCTCTAATTAATTAATTAATTCTGAATTAATAATTACCAACCTTTTCTCCATTTCCTCTTTCCTCGTTACCCCCCATTCTCTCTCTCTGTCAGAAATTTTTTCTTTTAAATTAAAATTAAAAAGCACACTTTCTATATACAGACACATAGATACATAAAAACGTACATATCCACGCATACATATACCTTGTTTCTTTATTTTACCAAATAATTTACACCGTCCTGAAGAGAATGAGGCAGATTTGTAAAAGGCTGAAATATACAGCGGTAGAGAAGCGAGCGAAGCTTCTGTATATCTCACCCTTATACGCCCTGCAGTCTTCCCTACCCTATATATACCCGACTACTGGTGACTACTTTCTTTTGACGACAGTCATTTTCCTCGCGTATGTTTATTCGCTGTATAACACGCAAATAATGTGTCTCCATCTGAAAAATAGGGGTAATAAATTCACTACCACAAACTCGCATATACAGCCTGTTACGTATAGGTACTGCAGGCTGGCAGCCCTTCGATAGAGCTCAATGTTACAGTGTAAGCTTTAGCTCCGGAAAGCCCACGCCGAAGCCGAAGCCGAAGCCGAACCTGAACTCGACGCTACTGACTACGGAGATATCCTTAGGGAGTGATAGAAAACGACCCTCCCACATCTCAAATGTATTGAATATAAAAGCACCTAAGTAGATAGTTCCGTGCGAAGCTTGGCCCTCCAACTTTCACTGCGCAAACCTACCCCCTCGGTGCAAAATGGTACGAGTATGGGGATGTGTAACTGTATAGCCGTCTGCCGAAGTACTAAATAAACTTTATTATCACGTTTCTTGATGGAAGAAGAAAAAGAAGAAAAAAAAATCTGACAATGAATGATAGAGAAGAAAAAAAGGAAAAGAATCGTAATGGAAAGGTTGAACAAATAATGAAATTTTCTAGTTCTCATTGAAGACCAAAATTTTAGGATAGGATTACAGTGCGTGTAATGAAATTGTGATTTGCATCTGAAAGTGAGAGTTAGGTTCCTTTTCAGACGGTTTTGGACGCAAACTAAACTTTTCAGATTCCAGATTGGATCTCTGGATCCTAAATTTCAGAGAGGCTTAGTGATTTTGGTTTCGACTTAGGGCTCCTCGATCCTGATTCGAACGATTTGTCAACTGATTGGCGTCCTGGCGAATAGATTCTGAGTTGAAATTAATCAAATCAAAAATTGATCATTGAAAATTGAAACGCTTGGTCTGATTTACTCATTTGAATCCTGACACGTAGAAGATACTTCAAAGGGAATCGAGGTTTCGGAGAATGAGACGAGAACTTCTATTCCAACTGCAGGAATATTTAATGACTCAAGGTACGATCCTCTCATTCCCGCGGAGCTCAAATTGCTTTCGCAGACTTTTAACTTGCTCAAACGATATACATCGACGTTGTATAGGTACTGGTCCAGTGTACGAAGTACCTACTGCACTTATCTTACTTGTACACAAGCCTAATACGATTGTGTTTAAATTGAAGACCGGACATCCGCCCGTTTGTATTAAATTACCAGTTTAATAGATAAAGACACCCGCGGAGCGGTTGATCGTCGACAGAACAAAGCTTTTATATCTGTCAGCCTCGGAGCGTTGGTCAGCATATACACGAGCTTTAGATAAGTGAATTAAACTCACGATCATATAAACGATGCCTCATATACCTATACAAACCGAATATCAATCTGTTCGGGCTAAACGCCTTCATACCTATACCCACGCAGTGGTGGTTACGTATATTCCTATTCGGTTAGCTAATGGGAGACCTATTGAACAATATCCGCAACGCTTTAGCCTGCACCCGCGAGCTTAGGGTATATCACTGCCATTGATAAGTGGCATCTGTTTGTCCGAGGTTTATGGCAATTTGAAACATTAATTGCAGATTAAACAGAAGCTCGAGGTAGGTACTGTGTGCGGCGGTAATTATGCCGCAGTAATCTCTGGTCCACCACTCAGCAGCTCGACTGGGCAATTTCTAGCCATATATGTGTATACGTATAGTTTCACGTTGTATACCTGTGCTCCCGTGTGCCTCGCTCGTCTACACGGACACGTCTATGAATGTCTGTTTTCCGTAGAGTGTGGGGCGCGAGGAGGGAATTGAGGGGCGAAAGGGGGGTGTAAGGGTCGCACATGCACCGATCCATATAGTTGACGTACGCGCGAATATAGGGGCCAGTTCACAATGGGAGAGATTGACGTTGGCATTGCAGGTTGGTTCGCAGAATAGGTATACGTACGTATATGATAATGGTATATATAGTATATGTATATACGAGGGTATAGTGGCCCTTGGAGGACCAGGGAGCCGCGGCATCTGTTTCAGCCGTAAACGAACGACCAGTGCAGAGTTAGCAGTGATACCAGATTTAATCTAAATTAATTGAAACTTACTAATAACAGAAAGTTTATACGCTAAAATTAAGCCCGAGTAGGTAGGTAGATATATAGGTGCAGGGTAGGGTATAACCAGGGCCAAGTTTTGAATAGCAGTAGGTACTAACGCGCGTGCGAAGGCTGCAAGTATAGTATATACATATATACACGTATTATATATCCGAGGTCTCGTTTAGAGATGCTGCGATTTCTCGAAAATCTGCAAGGAAACTAATTATCATAAAGGGATTTAAAAGATCCGTGAAATTGCTTAATACTCCTTGACTGCAGTCATCCAAATCAGAGGCTTTACTTTATATATTAAATGATATTCATTGCGGTATTCGTATAGCCAGCCTCCAGTCGGACCACTTCAAATATACACAGACACGCACACCTTCAAAGACCTATACGTGATAAATATTATAATTGAATCGTTATATGGTCATAATTGAATATATATACCTCGTCCTAATCCTAGAGCCCAGCTTCGTTAAACTTATAGTTTGGATTATGGCGGGTATAATAAGCGTTTCACAAGGTAAATCTCATTGTTAATACCGTTTCTATTTATTATTAAACAGCTTGAACGTCTCGAAATTGATATATTATGTATATTTTGGTGATTTTTTTCTCTATTTCTCAATGAACCGTCTACCTGAGATGCTTTTTTTCTCTTTCCTACTCTTCTGTTCACTTCTCTCTCTCTCTCTCATTTTTTTTTCTTAGTCTATCTATCCCCACTGCACCGTGAGATTATTCTCCAAACTCCTGTTCCTGGTTGTGCTTTATAGAAATAATCCACTGAATCTTGAGAGCATTTGGTCCTTGTCGTGAAATTCAAAGTGCGACTAGTCAAGGGTTCAGAAAGTCACGTTCATTCGCGAATTACCAAAAGTTCGGCAAGCCGTTAACCCGCGGGAGAGCAGTGACCCTGCCATAATTTGAAACTCGCTTGTAATTACGTATAAGACGACGTATACGGTAAGGATATCGTGGGGATGCTGCAGAGATCTCGACTTTTTTCATCCCCCCACCTCTCCGCCCCGGAAGAACTTACTCGTTTATATACTACTTCCCTTACTTCCTTACTTACAGAGTTTATACCTACTCGGTCTGTGCAGTTACTTACCTGCCGTGAAGATTGACTGTAGAAAGTTGAACAAGATTATTATGGTCATAGTTACGAGAGAGGTTCTCTCCTCCTAACCAGCAGGTCCCCCTCTCTCATCTACTCTACCCAATTTCACAGGTCATCTTCTATTAATACATTCCATCAACACCGACAGTTAAAACGCGATCCTGATGAGCTTTGGGAGTAGGTATGCCAAACATACAGCCAAGTATTACGAGCGTCGAGCGACCTCGAGACGAGGATTCGGGCTGGTTAAAAAAACAAAATTGCTCACTTGGAGTGGGTACTTTTATAAGAGAATTGGCGTAAAAAAAAAGAAAAGAAGAAAAGCTTTCGGTCAGAGGGAAGAGGGAGGAGGAAAAATGGGGGAGGAAAGCTTAAAGGTTGAACGTTGACTTGATTTGACCCCGAGTGACTTGGAGCCAGATTGCAAGTTGGAGAGAGCTAGTGTCTGTGGATATAGGGACATGCGGCAAGGAATGGAGTGAGCTGGGAGCGGTTTGAGATAGCTAAACGGCAGCCGGGACCCTAGAAATTCTAATCCCCTTTCAGATGTCATGAATACGGGCGCCCGAGGATCCCCGGGGCAGCTGACGGCAACACAAAAGTTCTCATGTCAGCTAAATATTATGCATCGAGGTCCACCCACCTCTTGGCCAACGACAATGCGAGGATTATTTTATAAACATGATCCCGAAACGCGGTTGGCATTGTGCACGAGTATGGAGAGTTTTCGAGAGAAAAGGGGGCACGGGGGTATAAGGGGGAAGCCGTAGCCGGGAAACCCAATGAAACCCAACTGAAACCCAATGAAACCCTGCTCAGTGACTCACGAGGCCCTTCACCTACCCATATATCTATACCTCGGTCACTCGACAATGTACATTCTTGTTTTTGATAGCCCCCGTAACCCCTTGCTCTTCAACAACCGCGCGGTGTGTTAAGCCGTTTAGCATTTTAACGCTGTAGACTCCTAGGCGGACCTAATCCTATTCGGCAACACTTTCGTTTCAATTTACGCCGCGTGTCTCACTCCCTTCTCTCCCCAAAACTCCCTCTTTCGAACCGTGAACAAAAAAGAAACAAAAAAAGAGAAAAAAGAAAAAAAAAACTGTCCTCCGGGTCGTCGATCAGCCATGACTTACTTAGTCCAAAGCACGTGAATACCCGGGAATCAAACCTCTTCGTCACGTGGCTTTCGAGTACGCTTTATTTCGGAGTAACATTACCCCAAGGGATACGAAACCGGAAAATCGGAATATCTTTCGGCAAGGGAGGGTGAAAGAGGGGACAATTACTCGGCAATCGTAAAGAATAGGGATCGAAAGTTACCTTCATTTCGTTTTGCGGGATTTTTGTCAAGGGATGAAGCGAGTAAGCCCTAATTTTTTTTTGTTATTTCAACAAAACCATTCGGAATTAGGATTGAAAATATGCACAGCATATTTTGTGTTTTACACTCCCGTATCCGGAATTCGTAATTCAACGATGGGTGGATACGAATATTGTGGTTCCGTTCATCCGCTGAACCTGTAGCAAAACTCCGGACGGATGAGGCGGACGGGCACCCCGGTTATATTCGGGTTTCAAGTCGTTAATAATAATTACGAATTAACAGGCCGCTAAAGCTTGCATGGTGAGGCGAATTAAAATTACCGCAAATGTAAAGTTATGACGAGGATTTATAACGCCTCAACCCTAAATCGAGTTTTGGTTCACGTTTCAGGGCGAGGGGGGGGGGGGGGGGGGGGGTAGTGAAATGTACTTATTTATCCTTCCCTCCTCATTTCCTAGCGTAGCAATAACTAAACTCATAGAACTTATGTTGTTCTAAAGCTTACAGGCTACTATAAGATGTTCACATCGCGATTAATAATGAAACCGTAATTAACCCACCCTTAATTCGATCATTTAAACATGAGGCTTTGTAACTAACGATAAATTATGGACCGGGGACAATATCTGTTCCGTTCGATAGTGCCCGAAAGCTTGTGAGTTTTACAAGTATAATAACTATTGAACAAAAGTGATCACCATGAATAGCGTATGAAAATTTTCACCCGATCTTAACCGACGTAATATTATTTAAACCGTTTAAATTTTCATCAAATTATATGACGACAGTAAAGGAAAGATCCGGACATTGTAATTAGACCGAATTGACGCCTGTGAAGGTACACTGCAGATGAAGAGCGTGATTGACGTATAGCTAACGACGTATTTAGAACGAGAGAGATTTTGAATAGCCGATATATATATTTATCGAGTAGCTGGAGAATTGAAAGCGCGGAGGAGGAAGAAGAAAAAAAATCTACCCGATTTATTGAAAAATGAAAAAACGAAATGGAAGAAGAAGAAGAAGAAGAAGAAGAAGAAGAAGAAAAAGAAAAAAGGAAAAACACTTTGAATAAAAATTTTTGGGGTGTGGGGTGTGACTTGTGTTGCTGTAAAAGTCGTTCTAAAATTAATAGCCTTTTCTAATACCCTTAAAAGTGATCGATCGTTTCTTGTTTCTCATTCCACAGCCATTGAACCTGCTTCACAGCTTCCCAGTCCCAAGTTATTATTAAAGGGACAAGGATCTATGGTACGATTCGTATACAGGGTTGGTATACCTTTGCCTGTTCGTTTATTTCTTATTCGAAGCGAAATTTCTCACCCGTAAATATGTATATATCTATACATATATGTATGTGTATGAGTGGGTATAGGTATACCCACCCTCGTCTTTTGGTATATTTAAACACGGCCATAAGCCTATCTGCATTATTTACAGTTTACTCGTGCGGTTCCTCCGCGCCGTTCTAGTTTCCGCTTTCGATATAAATCCTTACCCGGGCTGGTTTAACGCCCGAAGGACGCTTGACCTCCTGAAGGACTTGACCACCGTACCTCTACGATTTATGTACGCTTAAGCCTGCATTGGTTCATTTAATTATTAGGTATTTCTCATGGGGTGTGAAGGGTAGGTGATATGGGGTTACTTAATTGCAAGGACCTTAAATAATATAACAGCGGCTGTGCCAAGGGTACCTCTGAGTGCTACCTGAATAAACAAATACCGTACGCTTCGGTAATTATTTAACAACCGCCCAGGTCCATCCGTCTACTGATCCTGAAACAGGGATGAACTCGGCGAGTCCTAATAATTTTTCAATCGGGGATACCTACTGCTGGTCGCGTTTTTAATCTCGGTATACTTGACGTTATAATTAAGTGAATAGTTAAACCTGCAATCCTGGGTTTATATGCACATACTGTTATATTGTATATGTATAAAATATACCTGTATTACGTGAAATGAAAGGGTGACTCGTTTAAAAAAAATATCGAACACTAACCGCTTTATTGGTAACATGAAAAGTCCATTAATAATTTAATACGGTTAACGTGTTACCGCGTTACGTTCGGTGAATTTATATTCGCCGTATGAAATTTATTTGATAGTATCGTAACCAACATATCGAACGAGACACGGTGCAGTTCAGTCCAGTTCAGTTCAGTTCAGTTCAGTTCAATGCAGTGCAGTGCGTTGCATTGGCACAGCGTAACGTAACGTAACGAAACGCAACGCAACACAACGTAACGCAACGCAGTGCAATGCGATGCGACGTAACGCAACGTGGCTACGGTGACTCAGGAGAACTACCTGTAGTGCGGTCGGAGTACTGGTCATCATTTATATCGACCCAACCCTAGCTGCTGCTGCTGCTGCTCTTCGTTCGGCATGTGTTCTCATTAAAATGGACGCGGAGCCACGCCACGTACATGTACCAAAACATTAGTTACTTTCCTACCAGATTTATAAGGTACAACTTACTCTGCAGCTCTTCTCTTCTACATACCTACCTACCTGCCTACCTACCCCCATACACGTATTACTAAACTTTGTTTCTTGTACAGAACATTTCAGAAGCGGAGCTGAAGCCAAGTGGCCATGGCAAGCCGTGGGAAAAGGAACGATCGTCGCAAGCTTCGACTCTTCGTTTCAGAGCTTTTGGAATCCTATTCTCTCTTACCTTTTTTTTTTTTTTGTGAATTTGAGAAATTGCTGAGCAATTATAAAAGAGAGGTGAGACTGAAAACGGTTTTCCAGTTTAACGGTTCGATCAATTCACTGCGCGAAGTGATCCCGAGCGTACCGCAGCTGTTGGGATAAAAGTGGCTTTAGATTTTGAAATAAAATTTTAACCAAGCCTGTAAGTATATCAAACAAGCCAAGATGCTTGAATAAATAAACTTGAGAAGTTGAAAAGGAGAATAATAAAAATGCTGAGCTGTTGGCACTCGAGATAGGTAGGTACTGCAGTTGCAGGTTGTTACCAGACGGCTAGAAAACCGGGTGGAAACAATCCGACGTTTAACTAACGTAAGGGACGTATGTATGTACTTCGTAGCCTCTCGTCACGCACGTCGTCGCCTTTTCAGGCTCCGTGAAGAACAGCACTTCTGATAAAGTACACACGGTGCTGTAGTTTTTATAGAGGCGAGAAATTTTACGATAGTATATAAATTTTTTCTCAAAATTTGATGACGAAATTTATCCAAAAATCGAAATTCCGAAACTCCTGGATCGTTTTGACACGCGGATTCTCTTCTCTGGGAACTTTTCGATCGAATTTAAACATCCGGAAAAATAAAGAAAATGTTAGTTGAAGTTTCCTCCCGGGTCTCAGTAGCTATAAGGTGTACCTATATACATACATACGTACATACACCTACGTAGCTTCGAGTAACAAGAAGAAACGTAGATCGTAGAAACAGCCGGCTTTTCTCTAAGGGAAAAGGTAAAATAAAGGAAACAAACAAGCGGCGCGAAGGATAAATACGACTTAGGTGACTTAGGGGTGGATGAAGGTGGCTAAGGGTGATATGGCGAGGGAGATATCTGCAGTACCTATCGCATTGATCAAAAGCTACTACAAGAAATCGAAATTACTTTTCACCGAATGCGTTATCTGTTTTATTACAAAAAAATATATATATATATATCTGTATTTATATTCCCACGGAGAATCGTCTGGGAGTAGATATAGAGGTAGGTATTATAGCTACATACATACATTGAAAAATAAATCTCTGTAAAAGAGTCTTGGCTGTCGATATACCAGCATTATGCAATATCTTTTCCTGTACCAAATAAGAGAACGAGGAGATCCCTGAACATAATATCACAAATGCAGGTTCTGCATATGTGCAAGTATCTATACATACGTACAAAAATGTTACGTTTCTGTATCTGCATCCGTGGAGCAGTTTCCGCTGCACAGTCTCTTGACAAACAGCCGCACGCAAGCTTACGTAAGCGCGATGCTTTAAGGCATTCAAATGTATCGGAACAAATCTATTGCTATGTATAAGCTATGTAAATGTATCTTACATACATACATACGTATATGAATACTCGAGTATATATGTGCGGGCGATAAAAATTCGCCCAGTTTAAGCTCAACTGCAACGTGGCATTGATACTCGCGTGCCAAATAGCTTAGTAGTTCTTTTTCATTCTCTCAATTCCAGTTATAGTATTCGAGAGAGAATTTCATTTCTTTTAACAAATTATACAGGGTGTCCCAGAAGGAGTTGTCCAAAATTGACTAAATGTCCAAAATGAAAGGTGTCCTAGAGGAGGTCGAACCGAGTAAATTTTCCCGAAGAACATGGGGTCTCCGAAGTCGCGTTCGCGAGATATCACAAGTTAAAAAAAAGTAGTGCTTTGCGCCGCCGCGACGCGGCGCAAAGCGCTACTTTTTTTTAACTTGTGATATCTCGCGAACGCGACTTCGGAGACCCCATGTTCTTCGGGAAAATTTACTCGGTTCGACCTCCTCTAGGACACCTTTCATTTTTGACATTTTTTGGACACTTACTTCCGGGACACCGTGTATAGAAAAAATTGAAGACGTGTTATTAATAAGGTAAACTAATATGTTTAGAGAAGTGTTGAGCGAGGAAAAGCCTATCTTGAACGCCTTTGAAGAGTTAGTAAAACGATTTCTCCCGTTTTGCCTAACCGTGCAGCATGAGGAAACAAGCCCCCTTCGTTCTATCGTGCCACGGAGGTAAATATATATCTGCTACGACCAGAACCACACAACGAGGGCATACGGCAACGCAACGCAACGCGCTTTGATGGTAAAGCTCCCTTTGATAATTAACCTCACAGAGATGTAATTAGACCGTAAATTTCTGCGAATCTTAGGCGGATGAAAAACCGACAATAAATATATAAATAGCTTACAGCTATATACTCAGATATTTTTCAATGTAGGTATATAAAAATTTTATGTGTTATAGGTATATAAAAATGCGGATTATGTTTTAAATGAAACCCTACAGCTTTTTTTTTTCTTCTTACTTTATCATTATCTATAAAGCGTATAATGTCCAATTCTCTTTAGACTTCAGGCACCATTACTCAAGGCTTGTAAAGCAAATTGTTTATAAGGGAGATAAACTGCGGAGGGTAGTAAAACGCGAAAGAATAAGATAGAGGGAGGATATTTTTGCGGGGTTTTTTTCTTTCGCGTCTGGTGGTTTGCAGCATCTGTACAGGTTTCTTACTTGGGCCGGATGGGCCAGTGGATGACGGCACCCGCGGGAAATCACGTGATCGAGTCGCACTCTCCGATGTGATTGCTGCCGTTGAGGCCGGCCCCAGTGTCGATCGATCGGTCGAAACACCCACAATGCTTTAGTTTAATACGCCAAAGGGACGGCTCTTCGTACCCGCCACTACCCCCGGGGTAGTAGCTACGTCGACGTCGACGTCGTTGTCGTTGTGGTCGTCGTTGACCACCTGGATGCCTCGTATAAATCTTTCTCGAGCGTCACCCGTCCGGGAAAACCCTTAGCGGATAATGGATTTCTTTCGATTACACATCCCAGATGGTACCGAGATTCTCAAACCGCTAGAAATTTTTACCCAACAGGTTCAGGTTAAGAAAACGATGGAATTACCAAGTTATTTGGGGACGATTTCGAATTTTAAGAAACCTCGAGCTTCAGGATATTAAAATTCGGAGTTTTTACCGTTCAGAACTTCGAAAAATTTTTCAATTTTTATCAACCCTTGACCGTGCGGTTCTATGTGTGTAACTTTATACATAGACGATGAATGATTAAAGATTTTCTGCAAAGCTTATATACGGTACATAAACATAAACGTAATTACGGATATTGACGTCACGCTGGCAACCCCCTTGATCTTACAGGGGTTCGGGGCTTAGCATTAAATGACGTCATTTCAGTAGCAGTAGGTATAATAACAGATTACGCAAACCGGGTTCCCGGGGCCCGAGCGCCCTTTTTAATTATAAAAACAGCAGCAGCGTCTGATCCTAAACCGTCGAGGTGGATGTCTACTTTTTTGCTCATGATCACAATCGCGAGAAGAATAAGAATCTGACCACGTGGAATATGAGTCACGTGTTTCACGCGGTGACTCCTGCAGCGTTGAATATATATTTTCCTGTCAGGATAAACCGAACTGTGTGTGTGTCCTTTTTTATTCGTTTTATCCTCTTTTTTCTTTCTTTCCTTTTCTCGTTTTCCTTTTTTTCAACCCCATGTAATCCACGGCTTCGCGGACACCCTCGGGGATTTAGGTGTACTGGACATGAAGAAATTCAATGTACATATAGCTTCGAGGGGAATATACTTACGCCAAGGTTGACCCCGCGGTGCAACGGAGCCTTAATTTTCATGGAAAAGGCGTTTTTGGGATCTACTTTTTTTAGTATACTTATATTTCGAGTTTCTCTTCGTGGATTACAGTTTGACAGTTGTTGCGTATAAGGAAGGTCTGCGGGACTAGATCGTACGTATAAGTTTGTTGTCGTTTCTTATTATTTTCCCTCGGGTATTGGGAATCGAGGAAAAATATCCTGTACGAACTTTTTTAAAGTCAGAAACGAGGACAACAAACACTTTACTTCGTTCCATACGACATACTGCACTGCCGCACCCGATAACAAAGTAGTATGTTTACAGCCGAGGAGGAAAACGAGTCGACTCCACTTTGGCGTGGGTTTTTCATTGCTTATTAAGCTTGCTTCAACGCCTTTCGGCTCAATAAAATCCAAAGATTGATGGCAGATATTGCCGTTAAATTACCCATGCAAATTCCTTGTTATTGCAACTACGTAAGACACTTTACCAACCCTCAACCGTTGATACCACGACATTAAAAAATCCAAATGACAAGCAAGACACGAAAATTTTTATTACTCAATTTATCACCATTTTTGGATTCGCATGATGGGCATGAAAAAGAAAACAAAAATAATTGTACCTACTCTTCATTTTTGAAATGGGGCTGTGACTGTAAAAAATCCTTTGCAATTAACGTATATCAGGATCAAATTTCTTCTGAGTTTGGATAACCCTTTCTCCGTTGATTTTTTATTTTTTCAAAAAAAAAAAATTCACACCCTCCTTGCCGAGTGAAATTTTTCATTCGTCAATGGTAGGTATCGTCCACGATGCAATTCCCACGCGAAAAAGGCTTTCTAGCATGTATACGTCTATCTGTCCGCCCCGTTGCACCCGTTGCAGAATCGATGAATTGGACACGCGACGCGCATATTGTTAAAACCGTATCTAACTCTGTCTGTGTCTGAATATCTGCGGCTGGGACTGTGACCGAGACCGGGACCGGGACTGGGACCGGGACTGGGACTGGGACTAAATCTGAAAGCTATACCTACCACGATTGTAGACACACACACATCTGTCAGTATAACTATACACAATATGAAAATTATTATTCCGTTTACGCGCACGCCTACCTAGACTAGACTAGCTTCGGATTTAGCTTTGGCTTTGGATTTAGCTCCACTGATTCTACTCTGGATATATAGATAATTGCATTATTTATGGGACACGGATTTCATCTAGCTACAGTCTAGATAATACGGAATAATAACCGCGGGGAGTTTGCATAGAGAGAGATAAACGTTCGCTATAATCAGGGTAATCATTTTTCTGAATAAATTTATAAATAAGAAAGTATATAGGTATTGCGGGTTATATAGAGATCTTGGGGTTGAAGAGACCTATGTATATAGGTATGTACATACACCTAGTTATACATACCTTGCTACTTTGGTTTTGATTGTGATTTTGATTTAGCAATCGGACCTCGGATATTCTCGGGGCTTAATTCAATCGCTTAATTCCTCCTCTTGTACTAGCGAAAACGAAGTGACGGTAAACCAGCCATTGAATTGAATGGGATTATTCGATGTTATTAGATTAATGTCCTTCACAAAAAGCTGTGATTTTAATCTAATCAGAAGTGAGCGACACAAAAAGGGGTTCCTTACCCTACGTATAAGAAATTCATTCAGCGGTCAAAATTCAGAAATAAATTCTATATACACTCCGCGGATATTTTATATTTTACCTCTCTACAGAATAAAGATATTATAGATATATGTACCCACTGCGTCTATATCTCCGCATAGATTAGTTCGAAATCAGGAATAAAATGAAACGGAATATTTTTACAGGATTTTAAACTTTAAAATGTAAATTTTTCCTCAGAACTGAGAGGTCCTTCTCTCGGGGCGAATCCACTTATATTACGTATAAATGTATATATAGATATATAAATAGTATATACATGGGCATGTACATCCACATATATAGCTAAGCGAAGTCTGAAGCCGGTAGGTAGGTAGGTATTACTTATATACGCGTACTGAATCCGTTCCGCAGTCGTTCCAGTAAAGTAAAAATTTTTTTTTTAACCTACTCCGTTTTGTCCTTTTTCTAATCCTTTTTTTTCTTCTTTACTTTTTATTTTATACAATTTACGTCACGTCCGATTACGCCGGGAAAGAGATGGACGTAACACGCGTGACGTCAGCTTATTCAATAAATCTACGACAACCTATTCAACCGAACAAAAAGACCTCGTCAGACCGACTCAACGAGCAAAGAATAACGAATTCCTGCAGTGTAAGAAATATATATAGATATACGAGTACATGACAAATGAATAAAATCAAGAACCATTTCAAACATCATATTATCCTCGCCCAATGAAGGATAAATTAATCATATAATCTCATCACGTTATATGACTATATGCTTGTAATATACTCGAAGGAGTGAGGAGGTGGAACTTTGAACAAGGAATTTATGAGTCCGAAAATGGACAGTATACCTGAAAAATTGAATCGAATTGAAACTCTCCCTCTTTATAACAATATTTAGTCGTAAAGTCACGTAGAGCTTTAATTTTAGTTTGAGCTTAATTTTTTGAAAATTAGAGTCCGCCGTTTCTCATGATTGATGAAAAGAGAATGTATTTTGGCCGAACGAGGATTTATGAATATATTCGTACTGCGCTGAGGAATCTGACAAAAAAAAAAGCTCTAGAGTTTGTTTTAATTAATATCCTACGCGTCATTTTCGAATAAATTTGTACCTATAACGGTTGTTAAACCTTGCGTTTGCGCGCGAGCGATGTACTGCAATATTTGACGTGATTAAATATTATAAAAGCGAAATTCCTCGAATGCCACTAATACAGCTACTCGCAGTACGGGGGTGCCGCGTATAACAGGGGCGGGTGGCGAGGGGTGGCGGGTGGAAAAGAGCGAAAAGCTTGGGGAACAGCGAGAGTGGTATGGGCGATATCGACCTCGGAGTACCGCGGATACCACTTTGCCAGGACCATATCTCCCATACCTCCTCGAGCTTCTTCCTGGATACACCTGAGTCCGCGCGACTGCTTCGCGCGCGTGGGTAATATTAATTTCTCTCCGTTCTTCTTTCTCCTTTTGTCCATTTTTTATGTAATTTCTTCGTTTTTTTGTTTTTTATTCTTTTTTTATTACCACTACAACTCCGAACGCGAGACAAGGTAACCTCGTACCTGTGCCTATAACTCAAAGGCTTGGCTTTAGCGAGTCTACGTCAACCGGGATAAAAAATAAAAGAAACTTACTCGTACCAACTCTTTTTGCGAAGGATAATGAAATTTCTAAAACCGGTAATATTTATTTATACAGAATATATATACCTATATATATAATATATAAATATAGGTATATCTACGAGACGTTGAGGAACGAATTTTGCACTAAGCCATAGCTATTTGTCAAAGCTTGGCTAAACTACGAGGAGTTTAATCCCCGTCACGCCCCTGTCATCCCAGAGTCTGATATTTTCCCCTTTACGAGTGAAAATGCTACGGTCGGTCGTCGTCACGGTTGGGTAAAACTGAAACAACAACAAACAGATGAAAAAAAAAAAGATAAAAGATAAATAAATTAGATAATGCACATCCAGGGACTCTGCAACGTAAATGAGGTTTAGCCAGGATAAAGCCACGTCCAAAGACTGTACCTATACAGCCTCGTGTGTGGGGTGTGGGAGATCACCAACGACACAGAGAGAAAAAGAGTTTAGTTTGTCTTGGGATCGGGATTCGGATTTGAAAGCGTGAGGTGGAAAAATACAGTTGAAATTTAAAAACCCTTATTTTTCATGAGAAAAAAAAATTAAAACAAAAAAAGTGCGACATCATTTATATACATGTATATACCATCTACCCACCTAGCTACCTACCCAACCTACCTCTGTATTAAACGAGCTTTGACCCGGTAGGTGAATCCTAATGGAAGAATAATATTAAGATTAACCCTTATCGCGGTTGTATTTTCCCGTGGTAGGTAGGTACGTTTTGTGGACTACAACCTGAAACAAAGCCACCCCCGTATACATACATGTATGTATATATATATTTACGTATATCTATATACATATATGTACGTATATGCACGGGGCTAACGCTCTTTGCCTCGCGTAGCCACAAAGGGGATGATTTCTCGTTGAAAAATAAGTGGGAAATGTAGAAACGAGTTCTTGCACCTATACATATACGTATATACGTATGTATGTAAATACATACATCCCTCAGTTTTTTTTTTTGTTTTTTTTTTCGGTTTTACTAAAATTTCAAAGAACGAACATTATGGGGCTAAGGATCGGTTTATCATAATTACTTATAAATATTCTCAAAGTGCTATTAAATTCTAAACAGCTTTCACTGCGATGATTCATTCGCATTCGCAGGTAACAAAAATCTTAAAAAAAAGCCCACATATATCTTTACGTTGTTATAAAAATTAGAAACCGTAATATCGCTCTCTCATAATTTTTTCGACCCGTTTTCTTACCGCAGGTAATAATTAGCGCACAACTTCATCGCAAGCTCGGATCAGAGGAAATGATAAAATTGAATGATTAGATATTGATAATACGTTAAATATATAGACCAGTCATATACACATATGCGCTATTTTACACGTGAGAAAAAACTATATAAAAATTTGCCGAGAGAGAGAAAGAGAGAGCGAACTAAACGAGCTTATTTTTATACATTAGAGTAGAAATCCGCGTCGCGTCAGGGGTAAAACGAGTCCCAAAAGCCCTACCCGCGCCACCCGCGAACGGAACAAACCCCCATCCGGTAGGAAAATCCGTTCGCCGTAACGGTAAGCTCGACGGAAGATGCCGGCTGCTCGCTCCATAAACAGCGCTTACGTTACTGTTCAAGGTGTAGGAGTTCAGCTTGTGATACAGGGTAGGTATGGGTACGGGTACGGTATAAGAGCGTCGCGACGAGTCGCGTCACTAAGTTTGCGGATGCATTCGACGACAAACCTGTCTGTCAGGTTGATCCCTGCGACAAAACCCCTTCCCCCCCTCCCCCGACAAAATATTACCCGTCGAAAGGCGACAGGCTACGTCAGACAAAGTTTATCGTAGCGCTAGATAAAAATTCAGAAAGAAAGAAGAAACGAAAGAAAAAAAGAAAAAGGTTGAAAAAAAAAAGTAAAAGAAAAGGTGATAAAAGGACCCGACAGGGTGTCCTTTTTATTTTCAAACCCTCGAACTCGTGCTGCCACCTTGTAGCCAGGTCTGTCAGACATCCAGCCCTCTTCAGGAAACAAGGAAAACATATTACCGAAAGTTTTTTTTTTTATTATCTGAAGGGATGAAGCTAAAAAAAAAGCTCAGAATCTATCGCTTTTGTAACGATTTTGGTGATCTTGGGTTCGATTTCGGGGCCTAGAATTCTTCGGAAGTTTGATTTCGTATTTCGATAAATTTTGGTTTGAATTTTGAAACTAATTGGACGGCCGGGATAGTTAAGGAATTGCGAACCAATATCCGTGGATATCCTGAGGGATTAAAGAGGAGCGTATCTTCGATCATCTCCTGTGGTATAGGCAGTGGGAGTTAAAGGATTTCATTTAAATTCTCCGATCTGTATTATAGCCGTTGGAAGCTGTAGCCATAAATCGAAGGTTGACGGGTCCATGTCGTGCGAAGTAGCCGCTGGAATAGCGGACGCAGGTATGAGGTAGCGGTGTCAATATTTCATGCCAAAGTAGCTCGAAGCACCAGGGAGCGTCGAATATGATGCAGGAGAGTTCGTGAAACAAAGATATACGAACTACCGCGAGAATGAATCGAGGAGGAGATCCCGGGATAAAAAATTGCTAAAAAATACGACGCGTCAAGAATATAAGAAACAAATATCGAGGGGTAAGTACATATGTGTATACACATATGTATATATATCCTGCAGAGAATTCGAAAGTATACCGTAAATCACTGACCCCGACGAAGAACAAAAACGGGTTTGAAATTCCGCGGGAAAAAATTCTGACAGAAGAAAAAAAATTGAAAACCAAAAAAGTTGATTTTCCAAAATTCTCTACAACCCGGGAATAATTTATGTCCCGTGGACTGGTAGGGCAGCGATTCGTGGCACGTGGGGCCGAGCGACGTGGTGAGGCATCCTCGAGGGCAGGCGCGACGGCGCAGGTATACGAAGGGGCAGGGGCCAGGGGGAGTGGAACCCCAGGGGGTGGTGCATCGATCCGTCGGTGCCAGGTCAAGCCGCTTTCTCCCTCCTGCGCGACTCGCGCCACGTTATTTTGCATCGTTATTATTTATGCGAGCCGCCTCTACATTCGGTTGAATAATTAGAACAGGGCTTAGGGAATTAGAAGCTTGTATCTCGCCCTCGCCCTCGCGTTTCGCCCCGTCGCCGTACCCAGCATTTCCACAACTCGAATATATCCCCTCAGGTAGAGATGCGAGACCGAAACATCATCCACTCGGATGCAACTAGAGAATTTACCTTCAAGAATCCGCAGCTCATTCATTCGCCAGAATTTCTATATGATCGCAATGCATAATATATACCTACCTTTCACACACAAAAAAAATTTTTTTTTTTCCATCGCGTATCTTTTCATAGAAAAATAAGTTCAATTAAGGACCTTCATAGTCCTTGAAACAAAAAATGGAACTTTCATTAGAAACATGGAACCGACATATTTTTGATACTGCAAATTTTACTCGAGCATATATGAAGTCAGTTTATATTTTTTTTACAAATTTTCTTAAACGAAGTAAGATCAAGTTTAGAATTTTTTTTCGCTTTCTCCATCCGATAGAGGGTTGTGTATTCTGATCAATTACACAGCCTTTGATCAAAGAATCTAAAATCCGAGCAACAGTTGATCCGTATAAAAGCGAGAAGTGGCCACTTTGAAAACTTGTCTTAGGACAGATTGTGTAGTCCTTTAAAAATAAAAGCTTCGCAATCTTTAGGAATTGTTTAACTGCCCTGCCTCTCGCCCGCCCACACACATACCTACTCACGTTGTTTCAAATTTGTGAACTGGAGTAAACGCGGAGTGGCTTAAAAGTGGCTTATCCTCTTCCTTTTATTTCTGTTCCCTTTTTTTTTTTTTTTTCCTCTTTTTTTCTTGTTCTTTGTATGAGTTCTGAAACTCACGATGAGCTTCGAGTATATATCTATCTACTGACAATCGGCTCTAGTCGATAACGCGTTGTAGATATAGCGCCTATTCCTTCTAAGGCTTTGCCCCAGATCCCAGAAGCGATTAAATCGGAACTCGTATTCTGGGTAAAGAGATGTATACGTACATGATATACATACCTATATGTATATATATATATATATTTATTCGACTATCTATTGGCGGGCAACTATCCGATTAATTAGTTTGAATTCATACCCAAATAACGGACTTGATCGATGACGTCAATTGACGTAACGACTCGGTGCCACGGAGCTCACAATTAATGGTGATTGAGACTTGAATTAGCACTGTTCGATCAAATCAGTGATTTCCTTTGTAATAACGACGGAAACTAATGCATGTTCCTCGTCAACCGACGAAACTCCCTATTCGGGGTTTTGGGTATAGTATATGTATACCGGGTGTCCCGGAACTGAATGTCCAAAATGAAAGGGGTCCTAGAGGAGGTCGAACTGAGTAAATTTTCCCGAAGAACATGGGGTCTCCGAAGTCGCGTTCGCGAGATATCACAAGTTAAAAAAAAGTAGCGCTTTGCGCCGCGTCGCGGCGGCGCAAAGCACTACTTTTTTTTAACTTGTGATATCTCGCGAACGCGACTTCGGAGACCCCATGTTCTTCGGGAAAATTTACTCAGTTCGACCTCCTCTAGGACCCCTTTCATTTTGGACATTTAGTCCATTTTGGACATATAGTTCTGGGACACCCTGTATATAGAAACAAACCACCCCAGCTGTGAACGGAATATATATTTTCATTTTATTTTATTAATACGTCATTCCACAGCAGGGATGAAAACGCTTTTGTTAACGTTCTACAGCGCAATCCACCTAAATATAAGAAGAAGAAAAAAAAAATGGAAAAAATATAATAATAATTCTGTTCGTTTATAATCATCTCTCTCTCTCTCTCTCTCTCTCTCGAGTTCTTATTCCATTCCACCTCCTTATTGTACTTCTCTGAATGGTTCCCTATATCACACAGCCTTATTTATACAAATGCAAATATTTATTTGACGAAACAAACGTACCTACCCTACCTACCTACCTACCCCCCGTTGCCTTTCAACTTAGGGCTCAATAATACAGGTGTTTCTTGTCTCCGGTGTTAATTCCGTTTATTTTCATTTTTACCAACAAATACCTAATCGCAATGCGGTTTTATTGCCGATCAGATTTTCAGCAATTTTTTTTTTTTCCATTTGGAGGGGTTGAGGTTCCCCTGTACAGGCTTCCAAACCTCAAATTTCGTTTCCAACTCGTAAAAGCTCCGAATAGTTTAGCCCCCTATTGTTAATTGAGATTTTTTTACCCGATCTACCTCCTCGCTGAGTTTTAATCCCGATCTAGTATCAGTAGATGAAAAAGTCCTTCGGTATTTGTACAAAAAATTGTCCCGGTTATTTTGCGTAGGTACGCTTTTATAAAGAGAGAGAGAGAGAGAGATTAAAGGGCGCGGAACGTGAACGGTAGGTACGTACGGTACGGGTACAGTACGGGGGTTCCGCAAGCGGAATGGGAGGAGTTAGGGATGACGGGGACCGTAAGACGGGGTAATTTAGCAAGCTACTAAATACTAATACAAGGGAAAAGTGGCACTAGGTCGTACTCCCCGCCGCGTCATCCCCAGCCCTACCGCGACCTGGCTTGGATAAGCATTAAAAGCGCCAGCAAGCGCGAGCAAGCAACCAAGTAAGCAAGCCCCACCGGTTAGGTCGCCGAGGTACGAAGAAGCGCAAGTAAAGAGGGTGCGGGGAGTTCTCCACCTATAGTACTCGGCGTCGCCGTGGGTCAGGGCGGCGCTGTCGAGTGTCGTCGTGCTCCAGTCCGTCGCGGGGTCGCGAGGGGATTGGTTCTCGCAGAGGATCAACAACGAATTTCGTTATATTATATGAGGTAGTTTGTACACGTACATACATCGCGGGCAAAGATACAACCAGATTACAACTTAAAAATTACGCATTCCTCAGGAGCTGAGAAAAAAAAAGCATAGAAAAAATTGAAAAAAATTCTTTTTTCAAAATCAAACGAAAGAAAAAATTTGAAAAAAACAATATTTATTACAGAAGAAGTGAAGAGCGAAGTTTACCACCTTCGGTCACGTTTCTTTCCCAATATTGACTCCGACAAAATCACGTTGCATACTAGCAACAAAAATCAGTGTGCCTTCAATCGTTTCCACATATGTACAAATTCATAATCGAATGATGGAATAACAATAAAATGTGGTAAATCCCGTACAGAGATGAGACTATGAGCGGAAGAAAAATAATTAACGAACAATAATTAACCGATTAAAACAATAAATCAGAGACAATCAATTCTAGGTATTATATCGTCGTTCAAAAACAAAAAAACTCATCCCCGATTACAGGGGAAGTCCTGAAATCCCGTTTGCATTAATGTGTTGAAGTGCGTGCTAAACGAGTGTTCAGTAAGTGTTGTCTATAAAGTGATTAAAACATAGTAACTTTAAGACGAGAAACTTTATCCGTTTAATCATCAGGATTTATCCTCATCGAAGGTGAGTTTAAGTTTAAGGAAAAATAAAGAAAATCCTTAATTGATGGTTACTCCTTGCTCTGACAGCTGTCTATATACACCGACAGCCGCGCCAGTCACGTGGCACGTGCTTTCAGGGTGCTACCTTCTTCAGCTGGTTCCGGCCTTACCTCCCTGATGTCACGTCTGATGTATCTTCATGCGCGCGGCTGACCTGTACATACGTCTTCTACTTATAGCGAGCTGCGGACACACCGAGGCCTGCAGAGCAGTCGCGTACTTATTTCGACATTTCTGCTTCTAGAAGCTTCATTTTTTTTTTCTTCTCTTTTGAAATTTTGAAACTCTCTTTTTTCAAGCTTAATTATGCCAGTGCAGGGCTTCTACTTTCTATTTTCGCGGCTATTCAACCTCGTCAATTATCTTAATTAATGACCCGCACGTCATGCTATGGGGTTGAAGTTAGAAACACGTGACCGGTGAAAAGCTTATTTTTTCGCGTCTACTTTTTGATTTTGCCATTTTTTATTTTTGACAGTATATACGCGTAGAGGCGTGATGGAGGAGGCAGTCGCAAGCTCGATGCAGATTAAACTGTTGTTTGACTAGCCGAGCTGCACATATAGAGACAGATTGATTTATGGAGGGTACAGCTGCCAACCCTTTTCATAAGACCCGCGGGACTCTGCGGTTGTCCCGGCTCGCGCATGCCACTGACAGGTGCCTGGTGCCTCCTCCTCATTCTCCGCTTACTCCTCCGCAGTTTAGTTCGTTTCCTATACATGTAACTCGGATGCTTCTACCTCCTCGTTCGTATGATACTCTGATCTTTGACCAGGAATATCGCGCGTGTCGTCATCGCTCGCTCTACTTCTCTACATGATAATGATACAGGCCTCTCGTACCAACGCGGATACCTGACACATCAGCTGTCGAAAGCGAATTGTTAATTTGAATAATTGAAAATCTGAGACAGTTACAGGTGGGCGGTAAAAAAAAGCTCGGATCAACGGACAAGACAATCTCAAAGAAAATCTTTTCTATTACGAAACCCAGTGTGCAAAATGAGTGGCGTATACTTATGGCTACCGTCAAACAAAGTTATCTCAATTTTTCTTCTTATCCATTTTTTTTTCTTCTTTTTTATCTTCATAGCATAAAGTTAATTGTTACGGTACTCTGGGTACCAACGACTCGTTTTATAATATCTTCCCTCAGGCCGAGATTTTGCCTTGATGCGAAATAGCGCGCGGAGATTAGTATAGGTATATATAAGGTGTAAGGTGCAAGGTAGGAAGCAGCAAACGGGTAGGTATATAGCATATACCTTACACCGACGACATCGAGTAAAGTCTACAACTTTCTGTGGCCACGAAAAGGGGCCAAAGTTCCCCTTGTCACCCGTCCAAGGCCGTGGGGCAGGAAACTGCCCAAGATAATAACGTTTGTACCTATCGTTTGACCCTCGAGATAAACCATCCTCAGATTATCACTATAATAGCAATGGACGAATTCGGTGGTAGGTAATTGTTACCTGAGATATGGCTCTGTGATATTAATTCTGATTAAGAATTTCCCAGACATTTTTCAATTATGTAAATGCATCTACATATGTATAATAAGTATCTACCTGATTATCTAGCAAAAGGCGAATTTTCCAGGCTTATTCATTTATTCACATTCTACGTACATACGTATGATCATGCATATAAGCTTTTCCTACCTGGTTGCAAGCCACTCAGCCCAACGATATATGTATACACGGTCTCTTTCACCTCTCTTCAAAAAGGGAAAGAGAGAACTGCAAGCTTTAGTTCGAAAGTTTAATTAAAAACAGGGCTTGCAATAAGATTCCGAGTCCAAGGATCTACGACGCTTTCTTTTGACCTGCTGCTGCTGCTGATGCTGGTGGTGCTGCTGCTCCTGCTGCTGCTGTTGCTGCAGCGCTAAATAAACGGAATAATAAAGTTACCTACCCAGAAACATCTAGCGGACTGCAAAATTTTCTCAGAGAATATTGGTACCGTGTTAAATGTGAAGTGGATGAGATTTTTTATTTTTTATTCACTACCGAGCGAAGATGCATTGTAAGTTAATTGAGAGTGAGAGTGATGGTATAAATATTTATAGTAAAAAAAAGAGAGAGAGAAACGCATACAACGACGCTGTTTTATTAATTAAAACGATCGTTTTTGCTGACCACTGCATCGTGGTGACTGTAAATTCTCCCAAGAACACGAATTCAACTTCTGTCTATTCATCGTACGTAGGTAGGTATAGAGTGGAATAAGGAGGCGAAATTCAACGTTGTATAACGTTGAAACAAACGGAAACACGAGTCGAAGCGGTGTGCCGCATTAATAACGAATTGTCCTCTCGACAATACAGCTACGGGATATCAATTAATTACTCGGCCAAGTCGTACCTCGCAGAGTCTATAGTTCCGTACAGTTCTATGCCGTGGATATATAGATTGTTTAGACGAGTACTAGAAGTTTCATGGCTTGGAAAGACCCTCCCTTGATTCTCCCTTCCTCTATTTATTAACTTTTTTTTTCTCCTTCCTTTTTCCTATTTTCTCTCTATCTCTCTCTTTTTATCCTTCGGTTTGAATCGCTCGGGTTCTCAAGGATTGCCTTGGATCTAAAACTGAGTATGAATGCCAGGGAGCACCAGATGTGGCTTTCATTTATACTTATATACACGTATTATTTTCGTCGTTTTTCCTCACTCGCGTCACTGCATCGCGTCGAATGGAAATAATAAATCCAATAGGTACGTGTACAGGTATAAAGGAGAAGAAGAAAAAATAAAATCGAATCACCGATAGTCCGTATATTTTAATTTCATATCAAACGGAATTAGCTCACGTCGAGTATGAATGCCCCCATTTTTTCTATTTTATTTTTTTTCAAAGAAAAATATTACCCTATTCAGAGAAAATTTTTTTTTCACAGCCAGCTCCAGCTATTTCAAAGACTCGTTGCAGATTTTTCTTTTTGTTTTTTTTCTGCACGTAAAGCGGCTCCTTCTCAGTCCCCTTTTCTTGGTTTTCCACCTGAAAGTTTTTGTTTTTTTTATTTTTTATTTTTTACAACCACCTCTTTTACCCCCTTCGCTCTTTTTTAGCCCGTCGATTTGACTCGGCAAGAAACGAGATTGAGGTCGTCGACGGTACCTACCTACCCGTTGCCATGGCATGCCGAGGTTCCATTAAGAATGCGAATAAAATAAGTTGAAGCGATGGAAAAAAAAGGAGAAGAAGAAAAAAAAAATTCCGAACGATTTATAATTTAGCGATTCTGAAATATACGGATAGATATGGATGGATAGATGAATAGATTATAGATTGGTGTATATTTCAATCTGTTTTTCGATTTATGTATGGAAATGTATTCGGATTTCATGGGCAACTAACCGCGGGAAAGCAAATCCTTTCGGTAAAGTCCGTTTCGGGGGCCTCGGCCAGACCTATTTGCATCCAAATATACCCGAATCTCTTATTCTCGACAACGGGGATCCAACCAGTGACTAGGTTACCTCCACACGTCGGCTTTTGTCCCGATATTGTCTCCCGGATTCGCGATATAAACCCTTTCGATTAAACCCTGCGGAGAATTCAACGCGAATATCGAGATTTCGTGTCGTAAAAGATCCAATAATTTTACCTTCCAATCCCGGACCAGTAAGAATTGAGCTTTTCATCAGTCGCAGCGTCGTTTTTCAGTCTAACAAGGTCAACAATTTTCTATGCGCGAGGAAGCTGCGACGTAAAAAGTTTTAGGGTCACGATTTCGCGTCCTCTGATCGCCTGCCAGACGCAGCATTTCCTCGAAGTAAGAAACTTGAAAAATCTCTGTCGGGATTTTACTCACGTTACATATCTGACGTAATAACATGCATTTTTATTTATTCGTTTATCTTTACTTTTTTGTTCACAAAATTTTCTTCCGTCTTAGCTACAGGATCGATAGCAAATCAACTATAATTCTTCTCCTCTCTTCATATAAATTGGATCAGGTGAATTATCAAGCCTGTATACACTTCGCACCTGACATAGAAGCGAAGCGTAATTATCCCGCGAACTATATCTGCATGAAAGTTTATTGCGTGTCCGTCAAAGCCACGTCAGTACTGTAGAGTCATGTGTACTTAGCCTCATAAATTAAGTTTATAAGTAATTCAGTGTTCACCTCGAGATATACCGGCCCTAGATTTCCGACAGCCTCAAACTGAACTTTGAACTGACGTGTACAAAATTTGGTTTCGATTCGTCAGCATTTTTTTTGTTTTTCTCTCGATCTGCAATCAAGTTTGCTTATAAGAAAAAGATCGACCAATTGTAGTTTCGTGTATAGGTTTCCTTCGACCCGAGACACAATGTCGAAAGAAAAAACCGGATACGTGGCGGTTCCGATAAGAAACAAGGATTTGGATTCCGGAGCCCGTACAGCTGTGGTCGTTCCCGTATATATGGAACAATGCGGGATCGTGGAATCGTGACAAAAGTAAGAAGAATCGAAGAATCCGCGCGGATGGATCAACGATTTAATCGCTATCTCCTTTTTCCTTATTTTGTCCTCTGTTTTCGTAGACAACAACACGTACAACCCACGTCTCCCGGTATCTATACTTGAGGTAAATGTAAAGCCATCGATATGGGGGCGCGAGGGGAAGTTGGCGGGCAAAGACCCGGTCCGTAGCGATAGGTGAATGTACACACAAACAGGAAGCGAAACTGCGCTATCGGTACGAGCGAGTAAACATTTGTTCAGGACTACGCGACGGCCCGCGTCCGCGTTCCGCAACGGTTTCGCGAGCTGTGTGATGCCCGCGATATCGGTAATAAGATAACGACTAACCGAGCGGACCTGCAGGCGGTACATCGCGATGAGTACCCCCTGCGGGGTCTCGGCCTTTCAAACCCCAAAATTCACCGCTTCCTATTCGATTTTGAAATTTTACACGATACCTCGCTTTCTCTGCCGAGTAGACCTTATCGCGTAACTATCGCAGACTCTGACCCATCGACTGCCGCCACGAATAACCACAATGATAACACTCGTTTTCTTGTGTTGAAACAATTCTTTCCGTTAGGCTTTATAAGCTTCTTAGAAATCTGCTATCTGTAGTCTATATTGATCTTAGTTTGCTTTTGTTTCCGATAAAACTGTAGTCTTTGTAGATACAGATACCGCAGATAGAAGCTTCGAGCGATAGATTCCCGTGAATTTATAAAACGATTTTGAAAAGAAAAATTTCTTGTCTGTATAGTTTTCTTTCAGAAATTTACGACCGAAGAATTAGGGAAGTGATCGATGATCCTGATTTTCCCAAAACCGAAACTTCTGAGTCATTTTCGAATCTAATTACAATCGTGGCTGTGATTTTCCACATCCCCCGGTGGAAGCAAAAAATGTATAATACTGAAAAAAAAATTTGTACTTGAATAACTCCGTGATTCTACTTCTGTTGGACCGTTTTGCTACAGCTAACCGGTGTGCGTTAGGCTGTGAAATATGAACCTGTTCTGCAGGGAGATAAAATAGCGCAGACCTTTGCGGAAGCCTATAAAACGTTCTCGGTTTGAACAGGGTATCGTAGAGGCGAGTATAAAGGAGGGCGCGAAGTTACATCGACGTTGGGTGGTGGTTGTATAGGCTGCCGCAATAAAACCTATCTCTAGGTCTAATACCGGTGCTCGACGGTACGCCGTGTGAATGCCTAACTTCAACCGGAGCTGGGGGGTTGGAGTTGGGGTTGGGGCTGAGGCCGAAGCCGAGGCCATAGCAGACAGACGTTCTTGCCATGTATGCCAGGGGGTGGCTATTGGGCGACGAGGAACGAGCAGCTAGAGGAGCACGAGGGGTGAAGCCCTGAGAGGTGAGACTCCCGCTCTCCCGTGAGAGTGGGACCCTGTGGGACCAGAGCATGTGGCAATAAACAATTTGTTAGGTCGGGGAGGCTCGTCTGCCAGCCACCCTCTTCTTGCAGTCCCGTGTGCCCGATGCCAACTCGACCTCAAGCTAGCCACGTGCAGAATCAATAGTTTACCCTCTTTCTCTTCCTACGCGAAAATTACCACAGCTGACCTACCAGAACTATACAACCTTCGACCCTGTACCTTGAAATCTCGCATGATTTGAATTTACCCAGTTTCGTAGCTTCTCTGAATCCCAAAACTTTTGCTGTATCTTCTGGGATCAGCCCTTGGAAATTTCTTCACTTATCCAGAATGGGGATAGAATTTCAAGTTGAATTATTATAGTTCACGGGTTTATAACGAATTTTATAACATCACCGATGCATTTTCACGCGATATGTAACGTACGTACATACATACATACGTGCGATGAGTGATCAGCTGGACTGTGCCACGGATGATGAATTTAAAACAACGGTCTCTCTGTATTAGCGATTCTTAAAACTTCGCGGTTGAATTGCTGTTGAAAAATTTGCGAAATGTGTTATAGCCAATGAATCAGTCAGTTATAGTCGTAAATCAAACGTGTAGTCGATTATAATTATCGTAAAAAACTTCGAATCGCATTCCTAGAAGTGGCATTAAATACAAAGGAGAGTGAGAAGGATGGAGTACGCGGGAATGGGAATAGGGAGTGGGAGTTCGAGTTGGAGAGAATGATTTAATATACGGAAGATTGAACGTACAAGAACTTATTGCACGACCCAGAGAACCATTCGTCAAAATATATACCGTACACACATACATATATATGTATATATTCCATATGGTATACTGTATAAGTTGTTGATTTATCTCAGTGTGCGTGACGACAAACATCAGAGGCTGTGTGCTAGCCATCATCTCATATCAGTCGAAGAAGGTAGATAGTGATAATAAGAAGGAAGAAAAAACAACTGGAGGGAATCGTATGAGAGAAAACCGAGCGATGACCAATAGCTTATTGAATTTCGTATAGCTTGTCGATGAGATGTTGGTGATATAGCAAAAAACAATAATAATAATAATAATAAGAAATATACCAAAGATCTATATATCGCGATATATTTATCGATCGATTCATTTTATATTTTTTTTTGTGAAGAGAGAATTCGGTCCGATGTAGAAAGAGGAAAAAAAAAAAAAAAAACTGCAGTGCAGACGGTGGAATAACATATCGGAGTCTATTGGCTCTTTTTCATGGCGCAAACACAAACCATAAATTAATTAATCTCATTGTTCGTATAGAGAAATTTTACCCTCCGGCGATGAATGAAATTAAAAAAAAAAAAAAACCACGTTGTGCATTCAACAAAAAGACAAAAAAAAAAAAAAATGAAATTGACATGGTAGGTAGGTGGTTTTCCTCTTCGTGGCTCAATTAACCGAACATGTAGCATACCTATCGGGGATATACCAGTCCAATGATATAAACGGTGTAGTATTCGAACACTCGGATATGAAAACGTCCTCTGAATATATGGTACATTGCACCGCTCCGGTAGGTATACGTCTCTCGGGAGTAGTTTAGCCCCAGGGTTGAATTTCCAGGGTGCGGTAAAGGGGCTTGTACAGAGCAAAGTACAGGTATTCCATGACTGCTGCAGCGACACGTATCAATCAATTACTCGTCCTGCAGTTTGCTATATGTACATGTTAATATATTCAATTTTCTATGATCATGTTGGGGGACGCGATATGATTCCTGTGCAGGCAAATGATCATCATTATTGGGATACAATGAATTTAATTTATATACTTGCTCTGACATACTCGTATGTATATAAATTAAACCTCTAACGTTTGTATATAAAGAGAATGACGCACTGCAGAGAGAGGCTGCGGATGGAACTTGCGTTTAGTACCTTACCCACCTACAGCTCTACCCTTATACCTTATACTCCTCAGGAGCAAGTAGATGAGTATTATAGTGGTGCGGTGATGCGGCGTTGAAGCTTCGAGTGTTTTCAGATGAATGTAGTGCCATTCATTGTGAGTCTAATTAACAACTTGGCGCTCTGCCTCCATTGTAGAAACGTCAAGTCCTCAGCAAACTCTGCGGGGAATTTAATTAACTTGTTTCTGCATTTGATGCGGCAGCTGACATTGAGACAAAAAAATAAAAAATAAAACTTTCGGCTAGAATCTTTACGCGAATTAATATACATGAATAATTCGCGAGTCGGTTCACGACTTATGTTATAAAGAATTTTATACCAAAGTATCTTCGTCTCGCCAGTTACTTTTCCATCTGACTGGAAATGACCGAGATATATGCAACGATCGCTTGAAAATTTTTCGAACTCGTTGTGGCCGAGTGATGCTACAGAGTATTGCTCGGGATTCTTATTCGGGGTATGAGGATACTCGAGAGCCCTTAAGAACACCTTCTGAATTCCTGAGGAATTTTTAAGTTCGGAGTAAAAGTTTGCTTTTGTTCTTAGGATTGATGGTAGGACCTCCGACTTATGTCGAAGGGACGCGTCGTTTTGCAGCTTTTCAAACTATACCTACACGTTTTTGAAAATAATTATACTCGAAAAACATGAATACAGACGGACGTGAGAGGAGAGAGAAAGAGAGAGAGCGATGTATAAGTAAAGGGGTGGTTTTTAAATGAGAATGAAAAGATTTAGGGCGTTAGACGCGTTCTTACAAGCCAGCTGTTAAAGAAAGAAAGGTTTAAAAAAGTTGTCAAAAGTACAGGTATGAGTACGAGAACAGTCGCAGTGGTTGGGGACCGGGCGACTGTGGGAACCCCTGCGAAGATTGCGAGGCGCGTATTAATATCTGATTTCGTTAGGGCGCTTTTGTTTCGCATTTAATATTAAGGACACAAACATAATTTCAATTACGCTACCGCGGAAAAAGCGGAACGTATATATACCGCGCTGTAAAACGAGAGAATGAAAATGTGAAGAGAGGGGGAGAGAGGAAAAGCAAGAAACGAAAGGTAAAAGTGAGGGAAAAGAGAGGGGAGAAATAAAAGCAAAGGACCCACGTAGTCGTCTTTTAATTCCAGGAGCTGGGAATATTATTATACGCATGGGAGGAGGCTCCACCCTCTCCCTAACCCGCGGGCTCTCCTTTCCCTCTCGACAACCACAAACCTCATTTTTATTATTAATTTTATGTCAAAAGAAACTTGGCGTACAATCACATCACCCGCACACGCGCACCCGTACCCGTACCCCGTATTACCTACCTACCCCATACGCAATGTACGGAAAATGACAATTCCGCTTATATGCGCGTGGTTTCGCTTACAAGAAAACTCGCGATCGCTACGCGTCTGCAGTCGAATTCGACGCAAAATTTTACTGAAAGAAAACTCCAAGGGATCCAAAAAAAAAAAAATAGAAAAATGAAGTTGAAGCAAGCTTTACGATGATCTTCACTGTAGCGTATATTTTTGTCGTTTCGATGTACTACGAGTACGTGATCAATCACTCTGCATTGATGTATTATTTTGTGTATAATAAGTTAATATTTATCTTCCATATAATATATATATACTTTGCGCGTTATGTACTAATTGACGGAGTGTTTATTTTCACCATTACTCGGAATCGAGGTCTCGTCTATAATATATATCAGCTTCGTAGATTACTGGGAATCAAAGAACTGACTTTATCCAATGGTCTGCGTGCGCGTAGGTAGTTGGTACTTTAAACGGCTCAACGAAGTCTTATCGCCTTATACATGAAGTTTATTACAAGATTGCTCGTTCGTTGGTTCAATTCAGTGCAGTCCAGTGTGTAGGCCTCGGCCTCGAGTACAGCGTAAATTGTTACGTGTACGTTGATACGTATATACGTACATACATACATGTATAAATCTCTCTCCCTCTCTCTCTCTCTCGGAAGTTATGACGCATAATACGATAAAACCGTCAATTACAATTTCTCCGTATAATATCAACGTATCCATTTACCTATTTGACAAGATTATTTCATTTTCTCCCTAACAAATAGAGCCATACAGGGCCACATGCAAATTGGGGTGGTTAGAGGCGTGATCGGAATTCTAGAGAGTACAAGAACTACGGTACGCCTGTACACGCGACAGAATCCCATGGGACATCACCCGACAGGAGGTGACGTGAAGTTTTGTCGCTACTAAAAACATGAGTGGTTTCTATACGTCAATCGATGAAAATACAAAAACTAAAAAAATGATTGCAGAGCGGCTGTATAGCGTCAAACTTTTTTTTTTTTTTTTGTTCTTTTTTTGGGGGTGAACTTTGAACCTAAGTTTGATAATGATTCGTGCAAGTTTCTCGTTCCCACCGCGTGCGGTAAAAATTTGTGCGAATGTATGTACGAATGTCCTTTTTGAAAAATAAAATAAAAATGAGAAAGAAAAAGGAAGGAATAAGAAAAAAATGAGTTTCTCTTCTCACAACCTTACGCTTGGGTCGGCCTCAACTGAAATTGGATCCGTAGCCATAAAAGATCGTCGTAAAAATTTTAATTTAACAAAGAAACTCCGTATTCACCGTTTCGACGTTCTCAGACATGGTTGAAAATCTCTTGAAAGTAAATTCCACTCGTGATCGTTGTGCGCCAAGACTACTTACTCCCTGTCCCTCATTCCGCTTTCTTATAACTCGACTCTTCGACTAACCAACTCTAAAAGATTTTTACGTACTGTACCTACTCCGTAACTGTATGTATACCTACATAGTTTTCGGTCATGTAAAATGTACATATTTACTTGGACCTACCTCGCGAAAAAGAAAAATTTTTCTCAGAGAATTTCATTCCACGGTCGTAGGTACATAAATTTCACCGAAAAAAATTTCTTCTTCCGTTCCTCATCCGCTCAATTCTTCATTCACTCGATACGGTCCATATTTCCACAACTGAACAACCCAGATATACCCCTAGCGTATTTTTTAATTCATGTAATCGAGGAGGCGGAGAGGTGCGGTGATAAAAGTAACGGAAGAAAAAAAAAGTAAATGAATCCCTCGGGCTTTCTTTCTTTCGGTGGAATAAATTCGTTAGATTATTCACCCTCCCCGCGGGATACGAGTGAATTAAGAAATTGAAAATAAACAATTTATTTTGACGTTAGGTATATATACGTGGTGTAGGATATATATATGGTATATGCTCGCCACATTGCAATCCGGTGTTCTATATATGACCGGAACTTTATCGCGTACGGGGCTTTTCGAAATAGATCTTTGGGGGCCAGTGAAAGTCCTCGATCCTTTCCTCATTCCTCGTCCTCTTACTCCTATTGCGGAACGGTCGACGCATGTACGACCGTTGCACGTTGATCTTTACCGGAGAAACTGGGGTTCCGCATATACAGGCAGCGAGACGATATACGCGTCCCGGTAATATATATATAAATTTTTGATAACACGAGTAACGTTAGATATTTATATATATATGAGACTCGGCGCCTGCGTTTTGGAACAGAGATGGGTACCTACGAACCTGCCCGGGGTTTTTGTCCGAGAGAAAACCGGCGGCTTTGTGACGGTTCTTATTAATAATTTAGCAAACGAACAAAAGCGTCCTGCGAGCTTCTGTTTGACGAAAGTATACCGAGCTACCTCGCGACCTTTTTACCCTCACCCTCCCTCCTCTACCCCTGCCCTGTATACTTTCTTCGTTACTCACTTCCTTCCTAATTCCTTTCTTCCTTCCTTTCTTCCTTCCGCTCGTTTTCCCTAAACTCCTCGAACTCTAACTCAAAGCAACAAACACGACGCGGGCATGTCTTGCCGCGCGGTTATCACGACCATTACACTTTCTCGGAGTTTAGAGTTATGTTTAAACTCGCCTTGTTGAGTTTAACGGACGAAAAACAAACGGAGTTTAACTACCTGAAGCTCCCGCCTAATCAGATTAATAACAAAAAAATAAATAAACAAATTAACATAAAAGCAAACAGAATATAGGAGAGAGGCTATATGGAGATTAAGGGGAGACTCTAAATTACCACCGTCAAACTCACCCTTGGGTCAAAAACCTCTCGACTATAGCTTCTACACTGGATGAAACTACGAGTGAAATCATGAGAGGAAATCCACCCAGGTAAACCATCAAACAAACCGTATAACCGTCGACTAAAACTCGTAAGGTATATACCTAGATATAAAGGCATATGTATTGTGCCCCGGGTATAACCGGCTCCGGTGTTTCACTGCAGTACTAATTCATGCACACCAAAAGCGCGGGACTCATGTGCCGAAACTCTCTAGCAGAGCACTGGAACCGGGAATGGCACTATGGTGTAATACAAGGGTTTATACATGTCAGTGTGCGATAAGTGTGGAGGTATAAGGTACGTGCAGGGTGCCTAAACCCAGTCTAGACAATACACCGTGGCATATTCTGTCCATAACTATAACACTCAAAGTAGAAATTATATTACAGCTGGGAGAGGGAAACCCCTTAATTAATCGCTCGACTGATATATAGGTATACGAGTATATATATATGGACCGTGCCGTTGTCAATTATCCGATCTGTACCTTAAACGTTGAGAATTTCATTATTTCAACTGGGAATCAGAGCCCTCGACTGTGAATTATCCTTGACAGAGCTTGGATATCGGTGTCCAGTTTCACCCTCGAAAACCTTTCAAACAAAATTGTTATTTTTTTCTTCTTTATCTGTATGTATGTACGCATAAATATGGATATGGGAACGAAACAGTGGAGGAGAGCCAGAGTGTCGCACACCGAAGGTACATACATACGTATACGTATATATATATTGGTAGGATTTTATTGAGGAGTGCACATCTGTTGGGGTGCATTGTGTTGCATGTTCCACTCATCCGCGTCATCAGATCTGAACTGTGGACCCTCATCCCCGTAGCTGACCAACCCCGGGGGTAACCCCGTTGATATATCCTTTATCCGACCATCGTCATACCTGCCGGGCAATAAATCTAGCAAGCCTTTCTATTGTGGGACGAGATTTATGACGGAATTAATATTAGATCTAATAAAATATCACCGATATTGGATTTCATGCTACTGCTCTGCTGACACACATACCTATACATATAGCTTCGTGTGTGCCTATATCGCGGCTTGATATAACATGCTGCGGTTATAGCTGCCACCGTGATTCAAGATTTATTTATTTCTTCGTTGCAATTGCAAAAACTTCCCTGTCTGTATACGTGAATTGAGAAACCTTGAACCGAGCCTCTATAGCCCCTTTTCTCTTTTGGAGATAATTTTTCAAAGCTCAGGTATACAGCGTCGAGGGATATTATATAGCCGCGTCTTTAATTAGAAGAATTAAAAAAAAAAATCTCTGCTTACTTTAGGAAACGTTTTACATTATTTGAACCCCCCATTTTTTTTCTTTTTTGGCTCTCTTACAGCCCAACATCAAGCCAGGTTTAGTAATTAAATTAATCTAGACTTTGAATATAAATTGGATACCTACGTTGTTTGTGCCTAAAAGTTAGGCAAACATGTGTTGCCTACGGAAATTTACTTTCCCAGAACCGTAATCCATATACCTACCTACCTACCTACTTGTATCTTGAAATATATATACATATGTGTATATATACAACTCCGAATCGCAATATGCTTGCAAATTCAATCGCGTGTAGGTATACCTATGTTCGGAATGTAATATCGGTGAAATAGCTAGTTTCAACGATATTGTTTGCATGACATTCAGGCCAGCTCTCTTGCAGGGAGCGAACACCTAGATACCCCCGCATCTGTGCAGGCCAACCCTCAAACCAGCGATCATTTCTTGGCGAATTTCCCACTGTCGTTATATAGGTATATGTACTATCAGCTGTGTGTTCGGGATAAATGGGAAATTAAAAAGTTTCATTAGAAACTAGGGGATTTTTATAGGAAGGAATTTAATATCGACAAACAAAAAGAAAAAGTGATCATGTTCTCGTAATTTTCATAGCCCCACGACGCGACGCGGTGTGATAGTAAACTCCACATGTCATACGATTCGATATTTCATTGATTCTCGTATATATATAAAGAATAATAAAGTATCCGCAAGTACTGTAAGTCGTTTTTATATATCTGATTGTGAGTGTTAAATTGGAAAAAGCACGTACTGCAACGGTTACTGTTACTGCTACTCACCTTCTTCACCCGTCTCTATATGGCGCAGGTTCTCTGTAATCGAATTCCATCGGAATACCAACTACCTATCGTACGTATACCCTGGGTCTCAAGTTCAATCCCCGTTCAATAGAATATGCACAAGGCATGAAGTTGCTCCAGTTTCGATATTCCTTAATCGAAGAATAGATTATCTCGCTTAGCTTACTTCCTGCACCACCGTAAACCACGTAAAATTACCACATTTAATATCCGTCTCTTTCGAGTTTCACCCTGCAGGTTTTAGTTGATTCTTTACGATAATCGTCAGCCTTGCTCTTCACAGCTTCCGGATATTGGATATTGGCGGTTAATTTCGAGAGGTCCTTCGCCCTTTAAGGGGTTCGTTGAATTTTCGAGGAACCTGGTTCACGTGCCGCACGAAAATTCGGCTTAGGAAAACCGCGAGGTCGCGGTCCCGGATTACGGCCTACAGACGGCGATAAATGTCGTCAGGGTTGTACATACGTCGTTTGAGATGAATAT
The DNA here is from genome assembly GCA_949628255.1 of Macrophya alboannulata. Lineage (NCBI taxonomy): Eukaryota > Metazoa > Arthropoda > Insecta > Hymenoptera > Tenthredinidae > Macrophya > Macrophya alboannulata. The sequence goes on from OX451207.1 coordinate 44,283,352, forward strand.
TCGTTTATATTTGAAAGTGTATATTATGAAATATATGCGTGTGGGATGTCAAACGGTGAATGTTTCTCTGGCAGGTAATTTTAATATCGCTGCAGGTATACCTGGAGGGCGCGACAAAGGGCTATTTTTACCACGGGGCAAAACCGGACCTTACCAGAAAAAAAGGGAGAAAAAAGAAAAAAGAAGAGAAAGGAAAAAAGAAAACACCGAGCGAAACTGCGCTAACCCCTTTTTCGCTAAAGTGGTTCTATTTTTCATTTTCCGCGGTACAACTTCCTCGGCCAATTTTTCGGGCCTCCTAAATATACGCCTTTTTATTATTTCCTCTTTCATTATACGCGGCAGGACATGCGGCTCAACCTTCTGACCATTGTCGTTATTTTTAGATGATTTTTTAAACAGAATTACAGGCTAGGGGGGTAGGAACAAAGGCGGTTTCCACACGCACACCGTACATGAATATTTTTCTTCCTCACAATATCGTGTGGATAAAATTTTCAAAATTTTTACGAACATTTAGTAATTGACGTATCTCTGTTATTTTATTTTTTTTTTATCCCCTCTTTTTTCTCTGGTTTTCTTCCCTCTAATTTAATACCACGCGTAATATCATATTGTTCGCGTATACAAGTACCTCGTACCTTGTACCTTGTACCTTGTACCTTGTATACCTACCCTACGTCCTTATGAAATTCTAGGTCAAATGGTTTGCGCCCTATGCGACAAGGTTTCGTCGTTTCATCTCGTTTCCTTTACCTCCGTGGTCTTTCTTCGCGTGCTTACCCCGCACCCTAACATTGCGGTTAGAATACGAGAACAAATAAACGAGAGACCGCGGTTTTTTTTTCCTTCTCGAGGTTGAGAATAAAAAGGAGAGAAGAATACAGAAAACAGAATTAGAAAAAAAAAACTCATACATAGGTATACACACACAGGATAATATTTCGGTCCTGGTTTTGAACGCTTCCGTGAATAAAAAAGGGAACCCCGAAAAATGACTCTGGATTCTTTTCTTCGCCTGATAACTTACCTCTCGATCGTTAGGTGTTCGTTAATTTTCATGTATGTAAGTGAAAATCGGATACGTATGATATATGATAAGCGTTTTGATTAATCAACGAAAACATTCCGCCCTTAGATATTTGGGAGTACTTTTGAGGCCGGAGTCTCATTGATTTGATAGGAGCTGCCTGTACCGGAAACGGAAAGAAACTAGACCCGTAAAAAATGCGTACATTCATCAGAAATACCCTTACGATCGAAACAAACAGCTATACATTTAATAACTTCTGTCCGTCCGGCGATGACCGAGGGGTCAGAAAAAAATGGGGACGGTATAAAGAAGAAAAAAAATAAGAGGAAATAAGGAACGAAAGAGAGAGAGAGAGAAAGAGAAAGAGAAAAAAAGAAAAAATGAGAATAAAGAAAAGTGAAAGCGGAGGAAATCTTGCTTTCTTTTCTTCTTCTTCTTCTTCTTCTTCTTCTTCTTTCTTTCTCTTACCTTTTCACCCCCCCGCGCCGTCACGTCAGCATATCCGCGTTGTCTTCGTTCAGTAAGGAAAGCAAGTTGAGGAGGGAGGCTGATTGCTAGCGGAGATGAAAGATGAAAGGTGAAAGGTGAAATATGAATATGATAGATATAACTTATATAGATAAAAAAAAATAAAAAAATTGATGGTTCTTATATTTGGGATATTTTTGAATCTCGACCGTTTGCACCCCTAAATTGGCTCTAAATAAACAAAAACAAAAAAAATCTATACGAAGTTCCATCTCTCCATCTCGATTGAAATAAGACCCGTGCCCGGTGCCCTGCAGTAGTCTTCATATTAAAATTTTTATTTCACTAGTCACAGGTGGAGGGTAAATCTCGGTCTAGTACAAGTAAGTATGTACCTTCAGTTGAGAGGGTTGAGTATAAGTGTAAATATATCCATATGCTTATTCATTCATATATTTATTTATTTTAAGATTTTTTTGTAATCGTGGATTACATAGGCACACAAATACCCACACCGATACTCTACATCCACACATGACATGGGGATGAGAGTAAAGAGTAGCGAAAGAGAGAGAGAGAGAGAGAGAGAAAGATTCGAACGAGGGGAAAACGACACACATACGGTTGTGGCGTTATCTCAGGGAGCAGATGTGTTACGGTGGTTCTCCTGCAGCCAGTGTACAGTGGTGTTCCATAGTTCGCCAGGCCGCACATAATGCCAGATTATTTGTGTTATCTTCTCTAATATAAATATTACAACCGTATAGAACAATTTCGACGACGTAAGTCGTATGTGGCTGTTCTCTGCTTTGCTTACGCGCTTGATCGCTGCCGTGTATTATACATACACACGAGCAACGTTTCACCTATAGACACGCGTGTCTCTCGTACGCACACGCCGACCTCCCGCCTAGCGTTTATTCTTTCAAATTACTTTAATAATACCCACGTGCTTATCCTAGTTTATGTTTCCTAGCCTCCGTGTAACAAGACTCGTGACTATTAAGGCATACAATTCTATACATTTCGAGACCTGACCCGTTGCATTGTGCATATAAGTATACACGCATCTATCCTCACGTGTCTACTTAAACGCCGGCTTGCTTACGCCTCTATAAAAACCTGAAAGAAAAAAAAATTAGAAGAAAAAGGGACAAACTTCCTCGTCTTCATATCCAGCTACCAGGTGGCTCTCTGACTGTATCCTATATAAGAGTCTTTGATGTTCGTATCATGATCCATAAGACGATATGAATAAAACACTCGTTGCACAGGATCTTTAAGCTCTTTTGTCATGATTTACCTACAATCATACAGGGTGTCCCGGAAGTAAATGTCCAAAATGGATTAAATTTTCAAAATGAAAGGGGTCCTAGAGGAGGTCGAACTGAGTAAATTTTCCCGAAGAACATGGGGTCTCCGAAGTCGCGTTCGCGAGATATCACGAGTTAAAAAAAAGTAGCGCTTTGCGACGCGTCGAGGCGGCGCAAAGCGCTACTTTTTTTTAACTCGTGATATCTCGCGAACGCGACTTCGGAGACCCCATGTTCTTCGGGAAAATTTACCCAGTTCGACCTCCTCTAGGACCCCTTTCATTTTGGAAATTCAGTTACGGGACACCCTGTAGTCATCGATGTATGGGTTTGGTTTGCAACGGTGCTGCAACCGCTCGGCTGTGGGTGTCTGCATATATACACCATATGTATATCTAAATATATATGTATATACATATGGTCGATGCGCGAACTGGCGAACGAGCGAACGGGCGCGGGCGTCAGCGTTAGGGACCCATTAGCTAATGGCCACACCAGCCATCTGCCCGGCGTCGCTTTTATTCGCCGATTACCGCGGCGCTTCTCTACCTCGAAACTGCCTGGTCGCCTGGTGGTTGCCTAGTCGGCTACCTGCCCGCACATATAGTAGGTATAATGTGTGGGTATAATTTTTTCTTCTTTTTTTTTCTCTTTACGGTTTTTGTTAATTTGTTATTTTTTGCCTCATTTCATTTTTGATCCTTCTCTTCTTCTCCTTCTTGTTATTCCCTTTTCGGTTTATTTCTTGGGACAGCTTAGTTCGTGCTTTTTTATTTGTCCCGACCGTGTAAGTGCTTTTGGAACGATCTAAGGATTTATTGATATCAACTATACGTATACCTACTATACCTAACTTATATACCAACGTTGTCGTTTCTTCATGTGTTGTAAAGAATAGTAAATGACCCCAACGACGGGTATGTTATACCAATTTTTTTGAAATTTTTTTTTTCATTTATTATTAAAATCTGTGGACTTTGGATCGTTACGTGTCTTTTTGAAATTTGCTAATTTACGACCAAACCTAACTCGGTATAGGGTATAGACTTATGGAGCTGGATATATCGATGCCGTGTTAGAGGCATATTTTTTACCTTCCTTATATGTATTTCTCTCAATCTTTTTTCTTCTTCGTTTTTTCTTCTTGATTAGGTAATTCCGAATCGTTAAAGAAATATTCCCACGACGTATTAAGTTTTGGGTGGGCTCGGAGCGCGCGCCGCATATCAACGCACGAACTGTTCGACCGAGGAGGGTATCACTGTTTCCTCTTATTCTTATTCTTACTCTTCTTCTTCTTCTTCTGCTTCTTCTTCTTCTCCTTATTCCTCTTCTTATATAGCTTTAGGGTCGGCGAGGGAAGAGAGGGACTCATTAATATTTAGTGAAACTGGTAAATATTCATAACGTAGAAACGTAAATGAACAATGCGTATTATTAGTGTAGATTATTACGACCAAAGATATTAATCCGAGGAGTCCCTGACCGCCGCGTGAGTAGCTGAAAGAAAGTGGAAACGCCACACCTCGCTGTATAGGTAGTCGTGTCCGGCATAGGTATATAATTTATACGCATATATACGAATTTTTGACCAGAAATAAAAGAGAAAAAGTAAAAGACAAGAAAAATGAATGGGCGTTATCGGGTTAATTAAAATTCTCAAATTATTACCGATTAAGAATTCATAAGAGAGAGAGAGAGAGAAAGGGAGAAGGAGTGAGAGAAATTGAGAGGAATAGAGCAGGCTAGAGTGAAGTTTCTCTACTAAAGTTTCGCTGCGGCTGTTCAGCTTATATATACCCGGTATTGTATGTATATTTACATATGTAATAATAATTGGCCAATTAATTTCCGAGATATTCGAGCATCTGGTCGTATCCGTTCTCTAACCGAAATTTTAAAAGTATCTTTTACCGACTGTCATTTCACATCGAAAACACTGACTGAGATTAAGAAGTATAAATTTATTTCTAGGAAATTCTTACTGCACATCTCGCGTGGAGACCGAAGATGCATCGGGGGATCACCCCACGGATATATACATATATATTTATACATATATACAAACTCTAACGATTCGTTATATGTTTCGTCCTCTATAATTATACCATACTGCATCCGCTTTGGCGTTAGTCGAAGATTTTTAAAACCCGCTGAATATAATCGTGATGAATTTGTTAATTTTTTTGAGGGGATTTTTTTCCAATTTTCTTCAAAATTCATACCTTTTGTGCAACACAATACACCTGACAGAGGAAAAACCAAGAAGAAAAAAAGAAGAAAAAAAAAACAAGAAATTTCGCTACAGACGCAATATACTCCGAACCATTTCGCTCGTCTGAATCGTTCAACCGAATTGGAAACGTTTTTTGGATTGCGACGAGACGTGAAGTCCCGTCTAGTTCTCGAAGCTGTTTCTCGATCCTTCAGACCTCCTCGCTCTACCTACAATTCCTTGAATAGTGCATAAGAATGGGGGGTTCCGCATCCTTCTTACTCTTTACTCTTTTCTCTCTTTTGCTATTTCTCCCTCTCTCTCTCTTTCTCTTCTCTCTCTCTCTCTCTGAGCGTTCATTTTAACTGAGAATCCCAAGAATGGCGTACGCCCAGGAATAGCGAGACATTGTTCAAATTGCGGAGAGTAGAGACATCGATCACGCCGCTCGCTCGCTCGCTCTCCGCTCTCCTGCAACCCCTGGGGGACAGAAACGACCCAACCGTGAGCGCTGACGTTGGCTATGCGGTGACGGCTATACAGCTGTAGGTATACAGTGCCTGGTGAAACGGGGGTGGTGTTGTTCTTCGTGCCATGCGGTTTTCATTCCACCTTTTGCCACCCCCAACCCCCAACCCCCCTTCGCCATTATACACCATTCCCAACTTTGGCCACTACTTTTCTCTCCTGCAATTTCGGTTGGAAATTACTTTTTCAAAAAAAAAATTCTAGATTTTTTTTTTAGATTAAATCGTGTGGTTTTTATTTATTTTTATTTTTTTTGGGGGGGTATTTTCGGGTGGGATTATCATATTTGAATACGAAGACTGACGGCTGGCTTTTGGTATAGTGGCAAGGGGTACCAACTATACTTAGTGCTTTAGCCCTTTGGATCTTTGTCCTCCCGCAACTTTCATTACGGCGCAATTCTCTCGGTTCAATCCCGCCCCCCCCCCCCACCCTCTCCATGAACGTGCCAGAAGTAGTACTAATTAATCCTTTTAACAGCGCTCAAATTTAATTAATCCGAAAGTTATGTGGTCGGTACCCGTGGCGGCGGTGCGGTGTGGTGCGACGTGGCGTGGCGCGGCACCAGCCTGCCTTCCCATCCTCCTTTTTATCCTCAACGGCAATCTCGGCCCTCAGAATTCTCCCTAGCATCTTGAAATTCTGATTTCACATCCTCTGCTCATTCTCTCTTTATCTTCTTCTCCTTTCCTTTTCTTTTCTTCTTTCTCTTCGTATTACTTCGCTAACCACCAATTTTCAAAGTTGCTTTACAATTTTTCTTTTTTTTCTTCTGCTTCTTCTCTCTCTCTCGCGTTTTGCTCTTCTCTTTCATTTGCCTAATTCAGTCAGATATTCGTTTATTGATTTTTTCATCATCTTTATCATCCCGGACTTAATTTCCTCCGCCTCCACAATTATACTTGTAAATACTTACGGGGGGGAGGGGGGCGGCTTATGGGGTTCTTGAGAGATTAGTTGCGGAAAACATCGTGTTACATACCCGTTTACACGAACTCTAACCCGCAAGTTATACGCGGTCGTAATACCGCTGACTACTAAGAGAGCTAAGCGATTCCTTTAGGTCATGTAGATGCAAAACCTGGTAAGGCAACAGCATCCCTTCGCCCATATTCCACCTCACGGTTATTATATTATATTACATTATATTATATTATTCGCGTTGTTGTACTCACTATTATTACTATTATTACGACCATGTTAAGCACCGGGGGCAGAGGGGAGAAGGTGTAGTACATTTTGGTAACTAGCCACTATTTGCATACTCATATATTGAAATTTCACCAACTGCCTATTATAGCTGGTACTATTATACATAAATACTTCGTGTATAAATATATAATACGTTATAGGTCGAGTTGTAGGTTGCGAGAGGAGGGAAATCTTTTCGTGTAAAACTACCCTTATTTATCACTTCTGTGTAGTGTAAAATCTATGTGTGTGTGTACTTTGTTGAAACTGATTGTGAGCCAAATGCAGGCGATCGAGTTCGTATAGCTGCATGCATGGGTACCTACTGCTGGAGCATCAGCCGGATGAAGAGAAGTTTGTATGTATACCTACTCGGCAGTATGTGTAGTGTACTTACATACACCACATTTACCGCGGTATCACGCGATATTTTAAATTACATCTTGGTATATTCTCGCCAAGCAACCTCTGGCGAATTCACTTACCAAGGATATCAGTCTTTCTTTTTTACTTTTATTCCTGTCCTGCTACTGCTACTGCTCCTGGTGCTCGGGCTGATGCTGATCCTGATTCTGATCCTGATCCTGATCCTTTCACCTCGAGCTAGTGCACCACCATTGCGAAAAGGATATATGATCAGTTTAGTAAACAGGGTGTTTTATCTCAGCGAGGTTTCCACCTGGATATCTATGTATGTGGTAGGTACTATGTACGGGTACATACACAAGTTTGTCTTATTTTATATCTAGAATGAGATAAGATGAAATATACTTTCAACGAAAGTTGTGTCTGCGGATTTTATTGATTAGCTGTTCTCGGACCTTTTCCTTTTCCTCTACCTCCCCTTCCTTTTTCTTTCCCATTTTTGTATCCTTTTTTTTCTGTCCTTTTCTTCCTCATAACGAAAGTCAATATTTTTTTCCGCCGCGTGGAAAAGTGTTCAGGAAATTAAACTGATTTCAGTATACCCCTATATATACGATGCTTGATCAAGTATGATTGCAATTATTCAACCATGACTTATCGCCCTTTATAGGACCATTTCTGTGTGCCGAAATTTTCTCTCTTTCGTTCTTTCGTTTTTATTTTATTTTTTTGTCATCGTCAGCTAAATGGATTTTCCATTTCATCTTCCTTTTCTTTTATTTTCTTCTTTTTTTTCTTCTTCGATGCCGTTATGGGATGCGTCGGAATTTTGTATAATCGAATGAATTCACTGTTGTATACATTTCTCGCAGTTCGTCGCGTTCGTTTTAATACCTGCACATTACAGGTATATGTATGTACACCTATACAAGGGTAAAATTTGTTCAAGGTATATTATAATGAAAGAGAAATTCTGAGGAGTTGGGATTCATAAAATTTTTTTTTTTTCTTCTTATTTTTTTTCTTCTCCTCCTCCATCTTTTGTTCTCTTTCATTATTTACCACTTTTATTTACCGTTACAAGTGCACCCCGTACCCAGTACGTACATACATACATATACCTTCTTCACGCACGCCTCGGGGTCAGAGATTATTTTACTACCATTCTTCTTATTCTGTTCTTCGCGGTACCAAAACCTCGACTCGCTGTGGTCGACGCCAACCAGAAATGAAAAGCCATCGTGCGACTGAATAACCCATCGTCGTTAGCGAGGACCCCATCTCCGAGGTGTTGGGGACGAAAAGGCAAAGCCGAGGGCGAGGACGAGGGCGAGGGCGAGGGCGTGAAACATTATAACAAAATGCAAGCGCCTTTTTGCCTTCCGCGACTAACAGTAATGAGTTCCATTTCTTCGTATTTCTACAGTTTTCTCTACGTTTCAGTAATGAGGTCGCGGAACCATTGAAAATGTTTGCTACGTTAAAACAACAATTCTCACCTAGGAACAAGGCGAAATCGTAAAAGTTAATGAACGGAGGAATAACAGTTCCGAAGAATCTCTAGTCGACTAAACCCGAACTAAACGCAAACCTACGGGATCTCTGACCCCCGGAGCTGCAGGGTCGGGGACATCATGAGCTTGCGACGCGACGCGATTATACCTTATTACTGTTACGCCGTTTCAAAATGATCATTCCGATCTATACGCTCGAGGTGATATTGAAAACCTCTCAGAATCGATTAGGAACAAGTACAATTTCTATTTCATTGATTTTGACTACTTAAATGGAAATTCAAGACCAGAATTAGGATCGAAAAACAACCCCCATCCCTCATTTCCAGAAAGCCGCGCGAGCTTACGTCCGGCTTCATCTTCGTTGGAGATAATCAGTAGCCTGTAACGTTACACCGAGTGGTGCTAAGGAAAAGAGGAAAAATGAAACTGTTGAGAGAGAATTAGTGAGAGAGAGACAAAATAGAAAAGAAAGGAAAAGATTATCTTCAATACGAGAATTTAGTTACTCCGTATTTCCGTGTTTTATTAAAATCAGGGGTAACCTTTTAATCGCCTGATATATTTTAACTATCAATTCTATCCGCGTGGTTAAATGTCGACCTTTAATAAGACGCCGGGAGGAATATCTTACTCGATAAACCACACTCCCTTGAGTACTGTGTTCAGTTCGTTTTATGGTTTCGTGACATACGGTTATTGCCACGAATCACCGGTGCTCATGGAAAGGGCAAACCATCCGAGCTTTCGACCCAGTGCATTCGTTTTCCCGGGGCGGTATGATAATAATATGCGCTGAAGAGAATAAAGAAGAGAAGAGCGGAGATGAGTAAGAAGAACGGATTTATTCTTTGCGGAGAGACGAACGCGTCTTCGTTCTCGTTCAAATTCTTGAATCGAAGGAAGTTGAAAGAGGAGAAAATAATTTATAGAATAAATTTTTGAGAATTAGAAAAGCATCTTATAGTGTTAGAGCGGTTGAAAATTGTCCACCGGAAACGTGATGCGTGAAACGCGTTCATGGCCGGAGCTTGAGTAGCTCCCTGCAGTGTTTTATCTATCACATGACTAACTAAGTATGAGATAAAAAGAGGACTCGGTAGCAAGTGATAAATGGTAATTGCGCGCGACCAGAGTTTTATACACAAGGAACACGAGGAACACCACAAACACCCGTTCCTCATTAGAAGCTTGTTAGAGTAGCGCGGGTGACGTAAAGACATCGAGTCGTCTACTTAGGTCTGCGCGGAGGCCAGGGCCGAAGATCCACGGGCAGCTAGAGGCGCATTTAGATCTTAGTACGAAGTCCTGAAGATCCGAGTGCAGCGTTTCACGACAAACCGAATGAATAAGAGCTGGCCGGGATCGTCGCCGTCGCTAACGGCCGCGATGACGGATTCGCCCCGGCTCTCGACCCCGGGCGGTATAACGAACCAACACCCGTCGTTTACGACGTCGAGGTATCCGTCCCGCTTCTTCTATGCAGCGTCGCCACGTGTTTTCAAATAAATATCAAACCCAGCAACGTTTACACGCACGAGTTGACTATACGCCGTTCATCTCACTCGACGCAACATTTTCAGAATATATTTTATCACAAACCGCGAATCTTCTTTATTACGTAAAAGAATTTTCACTCAATTATTTCACAAGACTTACTCCCTTCGCGTTTTTATTGCAAAAGGCAAATTAACCGAAGTGCTGATTCTTCCGCTCGAAATAAACGCCCAGAATTCACGGAGTCATGGCTTCGTGAGTTAATTCATTTATTTTTTTTTTGTTCAGTAGATTACAGACATCGGATAATTTCCTCTCCACTTTTTTCCCCTTTTGGATTCATACGCTGGCCCTTCGACCATTCCCGAGGGCAGTGTATCTGTCCCTGAAAGTCCCACCGATAAGACAAACGGCCCATAAAATATGGCTTGAAATTATGGAGAACAAATTGAGCGGGAGGCGTAAAGGTCTGTATCTGAATGGGGAATAAATCGTCTTGCAATTGGCTAGTTACGTTGTTACGGTTTAAGGTTGGCTTTAGTTGGTCTTAGTTAGACTTAGTCGGACTTAGTTTCTACTATGTCGTTAGAACCAAACGTAGCTGTTCAACTAAATTTACCGACTCGAAAACTTCGCGCTCCTATTCCGTTGGAATACACACACACGCACATGCAGACCTTCACCTAAACGTTTGTACATACAAACGAGCAAGACTGTGTGGCTATCGACTACATAGGAAGAAGAAGAAGAAGAAGAAAAGGAAGAAGAAGAAGAAGAAGAAACTGCAGTTTCATTCATTTTATCGGCCTGTTCTTAAGTGCTGATTACAATCCGTTGGATAGGAGCAGCAGAAAATACTCTGATGCATTAACCGCACACATAGGCATTCATACATCAGCGTGAAAGCAAAAGTAGGGAACAGTATGGGCGGTGGAAGGATGCTGGATCATTCAGAGGCATTGTTCTCACGTCAAACCTGAACAATACCCAACAGTACAGGATCGGGTAGTACCTTGGGTGTAGTGAAACGTCGACGAAAAGTGGCGACTGGTTATATTTCGTAGTACCAAAAGAGTGAGAGAGAGAAAGAATACGAAGGGCAGTTCAAGTCTCGACAGCCTCTTCTAAACGTGTGGCGTAGTCGCCGAACGAAAACCCAGGGTAACGCTTTTCGAGTACAAAAAACTCTTAAGATTCATTTTTTTTTTTTCTTTCGTTCCTCGAGTGGTTTGCGTATAGAACAACGATCTTTATACAAAGCAAAGTATGTAGGCACGACCGCTTATACGGAACCTGCTATAACCACCTAGCTACCATCATCAACTCCTCGATTTTATCTAGCAAAATGATTCTCTCACGGGTCGAGCTTCGGCCATGTACTTCGACTCCAGACTCATTTAACCAAACCGTTTAAACGTCCTTTTCTTACTTATTCCGCAATCTCAACCAACGATTAGAATTGATTTTACTTTTGTTCCTTCCAGGAGAGATTTTTATCGCTGGATAGAAAACCACCTGTACGTATCTAAACGATATACTCGCGTATCTATCTCGATGCTATTACCTGAACGTTCGGAACAATCTAGTCACGTTTTAGAGGCAATTAGATGGCGGTTATGTGACATTCAAATTGTCGATTTCTGAGGATTGGAACCTAGCGAATGTGGGATTTAGAATCTCCCGTGGAAACCATTCTTGAATAAAGAAATTCTTCGAAGATTTCGTTATGGTTAACGTGGGCCGATCGGCATCCACTACAAGCATTGGTTTGACTAATGGATGGGCGGTTGGACGCGTGTACCGATAAATCCACGCCGCCTACGAGCGAGGTACGGTACGGAGAGGGTAAGAGACGACTTAATCTTCTTACATTTTCACGGTCTTGACAAAACGCAGGCTTAGCTTAGACGGGACTTACACCCACTTACGCCAGCATCTCTAATTCAAAATTGACTTTTTTGCTACGCATGGCGTACGAGAATGAGTTGAATAGGAAAAATGAAGAGGGTGTGTGACGTATAACGTGTTTTTGCATTCCGGATTTAATTTCGACGTTTGATTCGGTGATTTGAAGGAAAAATTGGCCTTTTATATCTTGCGGCATAAAAACGTACGGTCGGTTGTATTATAAAGCCAAATTCACGAAACGTACCTACCTATACCTACCCCACGCGATTTATTATTAATGCGGTATTCTCCGGGGCTCACGGATCTCGCCTCGAAAACAACAATAAGCTTGACGTCAGCTCAGGGTGAACCAAGCTGAAATCGCCCTCGAATCCCCGGGTGCGTGCTCGCTACCCCGATCTAAGGATCACCCTGGATCACCCAGGATCATCCGACAAACACACCGCCCCCATCCGTCCGTCAGTTACCTCGGCTCTTATTAGGTACACACTAGCCCAGCGTTGCTCAACCTTACAGACGTTCGCATCGATTTTGTATGGGATCAATGGAAGAGCTATAATATAGGCAGCAGGTTGAATATCAAAAGGAATGAAGGAAACAGAAATTATAATCTTTTTTTTCCTCCGCATTGACGGGTGTGAGAAATGTCCCTCGCTGCAGATACTTTACAGGAATCTCTAATCCATGCTGCTTAATATTTTTCGACTAATCAAAGCCAGGGGGAGCGAACTGACGTCATAAGTGTTGAAGAAGGTACCCTGCACTCGGCAGGGTGCCTGCATCAGGAGAATAAGGAGTCTTTTATTTCTTATAACGTTTTCTTCCATAGTTTTGGTCTTAGAATGAACCAAAAGCGAGCCATATGCGCTGGTATACTCTGTGCTATGCGTTTTCGAGGATAATTAAGTAAAGTTAAAATTCCATGTGCGAGCTGTGTATATTTACATTCGGATACTTTTATACTGTTGCTACTGAAACGACCCGCAAGCCTCGTAGGTATACCTATGCATATCACATACATCGGAGCTTGTATAGCTGGTGTATTTTTAATCTGAGATTGAAATCTTCGGATGTTATTTCGCGTACCTAACTTTTTTTTTATATATAGGTATATACCTTTTTTTTGGTTTCTTTTTCATACCTATATACATATAGGTATATATATATATATTTTTTTTATTGCGCTACGTCGGAACATGAGAGTTGCAATATTAATTTTTAATTAGAACTTTGGGTTACGAGGAATTTTACTCGACGCTTACCTCAAGCACCGGCGTGTTCAACTTTTCCTTTATATTATACCTACCTACCTTGTGGATAGGTAGACCGTGCAGCTTTATATTTTGACCAAGTTTCTCCTTTCTCGTTTCTCGTTTATCCACAGCGATTTTTCTTTTTTTTTTTCTTGTTTTTTTTTCACCCTCGATTCGAGCGACTCACCGCCTCGCTAAATTGAAATCTTAATTAATCTTTACTACAGAAATTTTAAGACTGGATATAATAGCCAGGTTTACGATCAACGATATTCTTACGAACCTCCACATACGCGAATGCAAATTGTACGTCTATTTCACCGTAGGAAATACGGAATCTTACTCAATGCCCGACTACGCGGTGAAGAATCATTTTCCTAAAAGCTCAACTTCCAGATGAAACGATCGCCCCGGCTTCCCTCGTTTTGAAAGAATTTTCAGAATTTTAGGTATATACATACTCGTACATGTACAGAATAACGCTTTGAATAAAAATTCAATTAACCTTGTACAGCAATAATTTTGACGTTATTTTAAATACCTTAAACGGTCACGAAACGAGAAATCTAGGAGCAACTAGTATGTATATGCGGTATGTACATTTCTAGGGAAATAAGTTAACGCCCGTGTTTACGAAACATATAACCCGTGGGCTGTACGCGTGTATATACGTATGTGCTATATATAGTTACATGTTTTTTACCATCTGTCGTATAAAGTTTATACACATATTACGATTCGATTTCAATGAAACGATGGAAAAAGTTAGAGAAGAGAAGATAATCATATCTTTTCCTGCATATACAATATACATACCTTCAAGGCTAGGTATGTACAACGTGTATACGTATACCTACTTGAAAATATTTTCATAGCCCTTAGCTTCTCCAGATATACGACCTACTTCTAGATCAAAAGAATTTTGAAAGAAAAAATGAAAAATAAGATGGAAAAGCTTGATGTTTTTCGGCTTTGCTGCACCAACGGTAGTGGCCCGCCTCATGTCCCCTGCTGTTTTAATTATTATTTTTGACCGCCCGAAGCAAAGTGGAAAGTACCTACCATTTTAATTTTACGGGGTTTATTTCAACTGTAACAGTTATTCACTGTGCGAGTGTGTTTGAGAAGAATTTGAATTTTTTCTTTCCTTTCTTCGGGATGTACCCCGTACGCGTGTGCCGCGAGATGAAGAGGCGATGGGGCTCGTAAGTCCCGGTCAGAAGCCTCTTTTACCGCATGGTAGGTATACCCATGAATAAAATATCTGTATCCGTTCGAAGTCTAACGCGGATGCCTCCATATCTTGCAATCGATATATTCACTCGTATTCATCTGCATAAACTCATTCCCATGCAAATGAATAGGTTTCAACGCTATAGGACGCGCCCTGCAGAGTCCTTTCGACCAAAGCTTACTTAACGGCTTAAAGCTCTGATACCAATATATCCCACCGGATGTAAATACGTACCTATATAGAATATATAGGTACATAGCTGAAAATATATGGTACAAATATATTTACTTCAATTTATGAAGAAAAAAAGAAAAAAAAAATGAATGAATGGATGAGATAATGAAAACGAATGACAATTAGTAGTGAACTTTAATTTTGGTACATAATTAACTGATTAAATTTACTAAATCTTCCGCGTCTATTCGCAAGCAGCAAGTTCCCCATATACAAGTGTCAACGTCAAACTTGCCGGGATAGATGCAAACATTGTTTTGCGGCGAAACTGGGCTTTCTATTTGAGTTTCCGTTAACAACGAAGCTAGAGCGGAGACCCCCGCATCTCGAATTCTGAATCTTGTATAGTGTCTTGCTTTACAGACTGTAGAGTTTAACCTGTAAAGCTTTATGGCAAACATTCGATGTTAGGTGTACAACGAACTATATCCACGTGTGTACCCCGGGCACATATGTATATGTACACATGCGTGTAGGTACGTACGTACGGTACGTATGATGCATATTTGACGTTAACACGCGAGGTCTCTGACCGAGTGGGCTTGTCGCACGTGTACCTATAATTTATTCGTCTTAACTGCAATTACAACTTCAAAGTATATATTGAGGGTACCTATAATCCCGTGCATACAGGTGAGTCAGAATCTTAGGTACTTTGACTCGATCCGCGATTGTACGTATACACACGTCTTATGCGTAAGTATATATACGTTCGTTTGAAATTCGTATTCTGTATGCGCGTACAGCGAAGACAATTATTTCGGTTTCGGGAAATTAGAGAAACGTGTACCCACGTTGGTTATAATTGGTATGGGGAGATGAGGAAACTGTAAATAAAATATTACTAAGACGAAGAAGACGGTCTCCGAGCCCCGAATAAAGCTGATGATAATGAAAATACCAAAACATAAAAATGGAAAGTTATTAATTAGCTTCAGCCTCTCTAATTAATGCTCCCTCCCATCCATTACTGACATTAACGGCATACCTACTCGGTTATACCGGACCGGTGGAAACTGTCATTACTTAATTACTTATGGTTGCTATTAAAATGAATCACGAGACGTTTACTTTCCCATAAATATTATACTCGTCAGAAAAAAACGAACCCGGAAAAAAGAAGAAGAAAAAAAAAAAAAAAGAAACGAACCTCGTGTCTTTCGGTAGCCGGAAATGGGTCGCTGCCTAATTCCATCAAAAATAAATACAGGCTTTGAGAGAAAAAAAAAAAAAGGAAAAAAACTCAATTTCTACCTTTTTCCTTTGCTTCTGACCCAATTCGATCGTTAGTTAATTAATTAGCTGTATAATTAACATACAAAAATAATTACACATATTTGAATCGTATCATCCGATTTTTTTTTTTTTTTTTTTTTACAGATCGGTGCGGAGATGACGGAGGCCCAACGGTGAACCCTTAAAACTTTCTGCGATGAGAGGTGCCCTCAGGATCTCCTCTGGGAGGGCGTCACCTGCCGTGATCCTCCTGTTCCTTGCCCTCCTGGCGAGGCTCGCCTACGTGGCTCGCGGCGTAGACCTTTGTAAGTACAAACCACCGTCAGCACAAGTGTTTTCAACCTTTTCCCTTTTTTTCTTTTTTTTTTTTTATTCATTTTTTTCTCTCTTTCTTTTTTTTCGGTTCTTTTTTTTTCTCTCTCCTTCTTGGTATAAAGCGAAGGACTGATTTGCATGGCGGAGTGGCTTAGTCAGCGACGACGCTACGTGACGCCGTTGGACTGCAGGCTCTCTCACAGTCCCACTTATATACCAGCATTCGTATATAACGAGCTTGATCGCAGAAAAAACTACCCCTAGTCGCAAGGGTTGAGAGACTTAATTATATATCGCTTTTTAAAGAGAAATTCTTAACACACTGCGGGATAAAGTAAAGTAGGGCAAATCGGGAGAGTTTAAGTGCTCAGGTAATTCTGCACTACGGGGTGCAGCGGCAAAGAAAATTTCATCGGAATATATACACGTGTACCCAGGTAGATTCTAACGATACCGTGGTAACTAGGCCGAGCACTGGGACAGCCTCAACAACCAGTGTCAACGTTCTAGAGCTTGACTTTCGATGTATATATTTGTTAGGGAAGTTGAGATACTGGCTCATCACCGAGCCACGATACTGGCCCAGTGTTTACTCGCAATATTGGCCCAGTTCTGGCTACCAACGTCAGCAAAATCTTATCGTTCCGACCATTCACCGCGATATTGAACCGGTACCGGGATGAATGACTGCATCGAGATCGCCACCGTCGATAACGGTACTGGCCCGACACTGGGCGTTTAGTTGAACTCGCTACTTGTTACTTTTTTGTAACATATTTCTTTCTTTCTTTTCGTATTGGTCTTTTTGTGGTTCACCTGCAAGTATAGATCGTTTAATCGTTTGATTTACGGCCACGGTTTTCTCCGAAGCATCGCGTCGCGTCGAGTTGGGTTGGTCTCGCGCTCCTGTCGACAAAGGAAGAACCCAAATAGACCAAGTTTATGCGAGGGTCCGCCCTAAAGCGAGGCATATACATTATAAAGTATAGATGTGTATGTATATAGTTATAACAACCCGTAGTACTTTGAGACTGAAAACTCCGCAGGGACTCTCTGAGCCTTCATACACACACACACAGAGTCAGACACGCATCAATTCATACACACACACGCATACATCCATAGAACTTTCCCCTGTCGCGCCTATTAACCAGGTTACTAACTCCGAACCCGTTCGATGGAGTTTCTAGAGCCAGGATAATCGCGAAGTAGGTAGGTACGTACACGGGCGAAGCTTCGTTTACGTCTGCTTCAATCTTTCGTTATAAACGTGATAACACATAGCAAAGCTTAATCTAAATCTTTGTCTGTGTGCATTAATATATACCTATATATCTACCTGTGTACATAAACCCTACGTGGATACATATATATCTACACTACGGGGATGGTAACCGGCCGCGTTAATCGCTTTCAAGAACATCGACAGGAAGCTGCGAGGTAACGGACGGCAACCTGGTGTAGTGGTCGTCGTAAATGAGGACTGCGTTTACAGGCCCGGCTACGTAGGTATACCTACTCCATCGATTTATCCGGTAAAGAGGCTAGTCGTTGCGCAAAAGGGGAATATAATATTACATTATATTATATTACACAAATTTATATTCACATTTAGATACCCATACGCGTGTGTCTGTAGCGTAATATGTGGTACCTATGTTTATTGCAAAAGTTGATACCACTGGTCCGAACGGTATAGGCAAGAGAGATTTAATCTTGCATATATGTACAGGTAAATAGGAAGGTACGAGTATATAGGCTTCGTAATTGAATAAATCGAGATTGCAATTAAGAGGGTAGAGCGGGAAGAGGCGATCTGACGGGGTGGTAGATTTTATACCTATCTCAACGGTCACGGTTTTAATAATAATTCATTTAACATCGGTGTGCAAGGTATCACGCGTACATCGATAAGCATGTGTACATGTAAACTCCGGCATGCAGTTATACCTGTAACAATATTTCCGTCTGATATGAACGGCGCTAATTAATTAATTAACCGCGTTCTCGTGCCGAGTATTCAGCCGAATACACTACGCACATTGGTACTGAGTCCATTTATCGGCTCGCCAGCGGAAAACGGGCTTATCCGTGATGCGAAAATAAAGCTGGAAAAATTCCGCGATAAAACAATACGCGTAGATACGTTCACGGGGTGTTTATTTTCTTTCTGAATGGTAGAAATAATTTAGTCGTGCTGGAGAAAATTTTCTCCTATGTGACGTTTTCGGTTATAATTCTACTCCATCTACTAGGTGAATGAAATATGTGATATACATATAGCAGCTGTTCCGGAGGTCTAAGCACGTACAAGTCATATCGCAGATGACCCCTAAGAAACGGTTTCACGAAGTAAGATAAAATAAATTTTAAGATCATAAAGCGTTGATGAAACTTTCCCACTGTATACACAACCACGACGCGATTATCTTGTTCATCTCGCTTTAGCTCGTTATAACTACGCACTTTGAGTAAAGAACGTCCAAATATTTCTCGAGGGGTTTAAAAAGCCTTGCCCGGCGAATATTCTCTGTTAAGAGTATTATACAGCTTTAATATGAAAACGAGCCGTTTTTAAAACCTTGATGGTATGTAAATTAGGAAATAGTTCGACGGGGTTTCCCTCGGCATGGCACGCTTTTAGTTTAATCTGGAATATAATGTATGCAAACCAGATGTTATCTTCGGTCTGATAGCTTTTAACCCTGTCATTGACTAGCCGAGTTGGCAAGTAGCTACCTCACCTTGTTATACCTACTACTATGAGACAATTAGATGGGCTCAGCGATAGGAATAGCGCAAAGCAAAGCAAGCAGACTCGGGTCTCTTCTCTCTTAGTTTTGGTCCGCAGAAACTGCGGCGTTATCTCATCGAATGATCTGCTAGCTTCGAACTCTGTCTCTGTCTCTGTTAGCTACCTCTTCCTCTCTTTACGGTTATAGTTATTTACTCGTTTATGATAATTCTATAGCGTGATTCCATTCTCATAGCAGTATCGTGCGAGGGAATGAAATAACACGACATATAACGTGCCTCAATTTCAGCTCAATGCATAGCTCCGCTGGGGATGGAGTCAGGGGCGATTCCAGACGCGGACATTACGGCCAGCTCAAGTTTCGACAGTGGTAATGTCGGACCCCACCAAGCGAGGTGAGTACATGCCTCTATCTTGGGATAAATTTATTCCTTTTTACCTTATACATGTATGTAACCCCGTTTCGAGTTCATAGTCAAGTAACTCGACGTGGAAAGATAATGCGGTGATAAGGTGTTACTTTACTTCTTCAGTTTTAATTTTACCTTTTACTTTTACTTCTTCTTCTTCTTCGTCGTTTTTACTCTTTGCTTGATAATATCTAGCCAGAGATGACGTGTAACTTTCCCTATGAAATAAAGTGAAATTCGTTCCATATCGTTCATTTATTCTACACGAATGAATAAACGGGCGCATCATCGCGATGCGTAAAAGCTTCTGGCGCGGCGTATAAAACCCGATTGAGAATCGCGTACCGGGGGACAGTTGGCGCTTGGTTCCTGCTGGACCCGGTTTATACGAGTGGCCTACGTCCCGCGGGACCCCCAGACCAGAGCCAACCCGCTCTGATATTAATACATTCCATTACCGCAGACAATGACCGCCTGAATGGGCCCCTAACTCTGATGAGCTTGGGGCCCCCCGACCACCAACCTCCGACCTATGACCTCCGACCTTTCCGACCTCCCGCGCGCGCTTTGCCATCTAATTTAATACACCAGGCACCCGGCGCTCCGCACCTTAACTCCACTCTGCAGGGTATAGACAACGCGAAAACCACAAGAAATTAAATGTATGAAAGACATTCCGGTTACTTTTCTGGTTGGTCTTGGTGCCTGACAGAGAATGAGACAAATTTCCGATCCTTTTGGGACACCCTCTTGCAAAATTTCAAGGTTCTTTTCAGATTCTGTGATAGTATTGTGGGTACTATTCTCTGAGATTGCAATTAAGATATTTAGAGACCGGAAAGCTCGTTGATTAGGTATCGTAGAATCAGATTGTATCGTTATGTGATTATCGCATCAATGACAAGAGAGAAATCATTAGATGTGCACAAAATCAAAATCAGAAACTGGTAGCTTATTCTTTGGGCAAAGTCTGCAGACAGAGTCTGATGATAATAATCATGAGGGTAAAGTCTGGTGGAATAATTAGTCGTGTGACATTCGTGAATTGGTTAAACCTGTAGGAGTGTAACCGTAAAGTTTAGATGATATCTAACAGGTTTGCAGAGTGGAGTTAAGTGGCGATGTGATAGTTTGTAACAACTATAATTGCGATGCAGGTTATAATGGTGTCTACGGTTATAATTCGAGTGATTCCCGACAGCGTATTGAAAATTTAAGCCGATCCTCCCAGTGCAGCTACTCCGTACCAATTTGGTCCTGTCCATAAACCTGCCCAGGGTCGATAGAGGGTGGGTTGGAACGGAGGGAAAAAAGAGAGAGAAAATAAAAATAAAATATAAAAAAAGAAAAATACGGACTGAAACATTTATCGGGAATTGTATAGCCTAGCTCGTATAAAACCATCTCCCTCGTCGGTTCGGAGGCGAGAGATCGCGAGCTCTGTCGCTACGAATTATTTAGTGCAACGGAAAGATAAAGAAAGAATGAGAGGAAAACGGGAAAGAAAGAAAAAAAAATTTACGTTCTATTTTTTCGAGCACGTTGTATAGTAGCCATGGTAGGTACGAAAACGTGAAATACTAACAAGGGAGTGACGGTGGGTTACTTCCTCGCGTTGTTTATAACCATACACGTCAAAGTTTTGGGATTTAGGTTCGACGTTTGATTTTATTTTTCGTTTTTTTTTTTTTTTTTTCATTTGCGAGGGATTCGAACTGCCAGTTTCAACTTTGACAGTCGGAGGTTTTTTTTTTCTTTAATTTTTTTTTCGTTTTTTTCCCTAAAACCATTTGACAAAGGGAGGATCAAATTTTAAAAGAAATACAACAACTCACGGGACAAGGAACGCGCTGGCGAACACCAAACGTAATTATTAGCCTGACGGACTGACGGACGGGTGGCTTTTCAGCTTTTCCGAAGTGTTTTTTCTCGTTTTCCGTCTTTTTTTATTTTCTATTTATTTATTTTTTTCACCCCCTTTCTACCCTTCGATCCCATTCGCCATCAAGTCGCCAGGAATTATCCAGAACAACGGCACACACAGCTCTGCAAAAAAAGAAAAAAAAAAAAAGAAATTTGTGAAATACGAACAAGTCAAGCGTGACCTTTCGAATCAACCCTCTTTCCCTTTTTACGTCGAAGGTTTTACTTCGATTCGCGATATTGTTTTTATATCCCTCGTATACCGCGCACTCCAGGCCACCAAAATTTTACGATCCTAAATCATTTAGCAGGTAGAAAAGAAGGCAGAAAAAAAATGGAAGAAGAATATATGTAACGAAAAAAAAAAAAAAGGATCGTGTTCTGAATAATGATGATGATAATGATGGTAATCATTATTATTAGCCCGCTGGACTTCTCATTCCTCTTTTTCCCCCTTTTCCTTTGCCCATCACCTCGCCTTCGTTGAAATCTCATGTCGACAGACAGGTCCGCGCGCAAAGTGGTAAACGGACCACGCAATTAAGAAAGGTGCTTCGCTTCGCACTCCCTTCTACGTCGTGGTCCCTTCAGGTTCTTCGGAGCCGAGCCTATACTCTCTTCCCCAGTTTCACCTCTCCTCATCTTTTATTCACGCAAATCCTACCTCTTTACCCAAGATTAAAACTAAAGTGTGGACCAGCACTTTATATACCTGCCGTGTCCAGGACAGGAACCATTCCGCTGTTGACCAGACGCTCGTATACTCTGGAATAAAATTCAATTATTTCTTAAAGCCGGACTAAATATCGCTGAAAAATCATCGATTTCGCGCATTCTGATCAGAATCTCGTCTCCCATAAATCGGGTGAAATTTATTTTGACGTAACGATGTCGCTCACTCGGAACCCCGTTTAGATTTTCTCCATTGATTAACTCCCTCCTTGGAGATAAGATTTGAGGCATTTTCTCTTTCAGAGAAAATTGAAGAATCGTATAACCTTATTTCCTACTTTTATACAGCGTATTTTATAATTATAAACAACGTGCAATTCGTATTTACATGTACAGGCTACGTTCCGAGAACCACGGTGGTGCGTGGTGTCCGAAGGATCAGATCACAACGGATCCTAAAGAATGGCTAGAGATAGATCTTCACACCGTTCACATGATCACTGCTACAGGGACTCAAGGAAGATTTGGAAACGGAGTTGGCGTAGAATACGCCGAAGCATATCTACTCGAATACTGGCGTCCTCGTCTGGGAAAATGGGTTCGTTACAGAGACGCGAAGGGTGAAGAGGTAAGAGCTTTTGTTTATATAAATATAGGTATGTAAATGAACGTTTCTGATAGCTTGTAAAAAGTGAAAACAATTAGCGAAATTGTGAGGTGATTGATGATGATCGTGGTAAAAAAAAAAAAAAGAAAAAAATCCGGAATTTTAGGTAATCCAATTTGTTTGACGATCACAAACTGGTCCCAAACGAAGACGAGGGTGAAACGCGTCAGGCGGTTTATCAAAATTGATGAAATTTTTATTTTTTCCTCGTTATTCTGTATTCGAATTGGCTTGGGCTTATTTTCAAACCGATTGAAAAAAATAAAAAATAAATATAAAGAGAATAAGAATAAGAATACTCGAAAAATCATGGAAACGAGTAATCCTGCAGCCGGAGTGAAGATTCCCCGATGTCTATAACGCTCCTTAGGGAAACTGGTATAAAAGCAATGAATCTTTACCAGAATCCTCGTTACTGCAGGATGGGGGGAAAGAGGGGGGCCAGAGCAAACCTAATTCCCCCGAAACCGGTAAAGTGGGTATCGCAATTCGGTCGAGTCGACTTAGGCGAGAAGAAGAAGAGCGTGGAATTACCAAAGGCTCATCAATATTAAAAGGAAGGAATGATATTACGCTGTGGTTCCATCAAGGGGGTGGTTCGGTTCGAGGCTGGCCGCGGCTGCGGCCCGTGCGAGATTGATATAAATGTTCTATTAGCGTGATTTACGACATAGCCATGGCTTCTATTTGCAATATACATACACGTACGTATGTATGTACATACATACATACATACATACATACATACATACATACATAGCCGCGTATTGTATGCCTTTGGGATTTTGGTTAAAGGCGGACTACTAGCCGGCAGTGAGCCAGTGCTTTTATATGCTTTAAAAGCTGGAGTCCCGCGTTGGCTGTATGAAAAGCTCAAAATAGATCTGGCCTTACTTTCACAGAACGCTTCCTTACTTATACATACCATAGCGAGTGTAGCGATACGGTGTGCCGGACGTAGGCATCACCTAAAATAATAATTCAATTACGATTAAAGTGCTCCTGCACAAGCAGCACTGCAACACCACCAACAGCATCAGCATCAGCATCATCGCGTCCATGAAACGCCGTATACCTTACGTACGTATACGTATGTACGTACGTCCACGAGTGAAGATTATTATTTCTGGCATCTTTGCGACGAGTTAACGTTAAGAGGAACGCGAGTATAGACCCCGCTGAGTTCAAAGCAGTCAAAGCAAAGAATTAGAGAAGGATTACTCGCGCGAACGTATATATAAGCCGCTTATCTCGAAACTGGAAACCAATTTTATACCCACCTACTCTCCGCATTACTTTGATCTACCATCCGTATAACGGACCAACTATACCATAACTCCTGAATAAGACACTAGATTTCCAACCGCAAGATATTCTTTGTCCTAATTTTTTAAATTAGTCAGCGATTTCGTTATTCAGTATAGGCTAAAAGTGCGAATAATTAACGAAAATACAAGACTTTAAGATACCATCCTTTCTTTTTTCTTCTTCTTCTTCTTTTCTTTTTTCTTACCACGTCCTTTAAGTTTCAACATATTTCGGTAACAATTCTACAGGGAATAATTCGAGCTTACATTGTGCGGGTTCTCTCTTGGCAAGAAGGCGAAACTTTGGACAGTTTGATTTATAGTTTCCAAGGGGATGGCCGGTACATAGGCACGGTATGCCTATATATGAGCTTTATATATGTATACATTTGATAGACTCGACCCTACGTTATACCAGGTTTGAACAGCCTAGCCGGACCACATCGGGTCAGACCAAAACTCCAGAAATACCTACCTACCTACTCTCGCTGCCAGCCAGTGTCCGCGAGCTAGACTAACTTAAGATTTTTACGCTCAGCCCTCTTTTGTTGAATATTTCAAAGGGTTAAGTTATCGCTGATTGACAGGCGATGGCGATGCTGAAGGGGCTGACGGACGCCAGGGAACAACCCCCTCGAGTGAGGGATGGATCTTGGGTCTATTTTTATTGTCTCGTCTTTTTCAACGGTTTTCGAAGCTTTCGACGCCTTTTCTCACTCTTTCTTTCTTTCTTTACTATTACCGAAACATCTTTTCACCACCGAATCTCGCTTTCTCTTACCAAAAAAAAAAAAAGAAAAGGACTTTATGCTATACGGAGTCAAAAGTCTTTGATGGCTCTATCGTCCTCCGTCAGGAAAGATCCCTTGCAGGGACAAAAAAATAGAGAGAGAAAAAAAAAATAAAAAAATACACCTGAATAGACGCCTCGATCTTTTTCCTGTCTTTTTTTTTTTTCTTCTTCTTTTCACTATCTGAGGAAACGAAACGGACATTAAATATACCTGAAATGAAAAGAAAAAACGAGGACCTTAATTTACGAGAATCACCTCCAACTACACCGAGGAGCTTTCTTTTTCCTTCTTTCTTATTTTTTCTTGTTTGGCAAAAAACTGATATCGATATCAAAAGAAACGATTCGACGATTATTGTAATATAAATAATTGCCCCCACGTCTAAGAAACGGACGACATTTCTACAGCGAGGAAATAAGAGAAGAGAAGAGAAGAGAAGAGAAGAGAAGAAGTGGAGTTGCGAGGGAGTTGGATGAGGAAAACCGGAGAGTTGGCTGAGCGGACTCGCTTCAAAAGAGCGCCAGCGGTAATTAAGGCTGAAGGCGAAGCCAAAAGCTTTTTTGGGTTGCGTTAATAATAAATAGGCACGTCAAAAACCGCGTTGCAACGGCGTTCCCGGGCCTCATTAGCTTGCACGAGTCTCACAGCTTCGCTCGCTTCTCTGCACCACTCGCACTCTACATACAGTAATATAATACACATACATACCTACTTTTCTCCCTCTCTCTCTCTCTCTCTCTCTGTCGACACGAGTGATTAAATATACTTTGCCGAATACGAACCGCAAATTGGTCAGCAAGCACACAAAGGATATCGATTTATTTGTACCGTATTAACGCGAATCTGTTCTGTATAGTAACGCTCTTCGCTAATAATGAGACCAGACTGATCGGATTTCAATTAAATATACTATATATATACCTGTGTAAAGCCGTATTGTTTTCAGTATATTATATCTTTAAATTATTAGAAAATTTGTAAAATTTTGGGTGTACGAAATTGAAAAGAAATAGTTACTAATGTAAGAAAAACGATTATCTGATCACTGCGGTTATAAATTCTGAACTTCTTCAGGTAAATAGACAAAAGGGAAATGATTGCAATTTTTCAGAGACACGCGATTTAAGGGGACATAAACTGAAATAAACTTTGGCTGACAAGTAAATGCATTTTGGAGTACTCCGAATTTCCAAAACCAAGGTGTACTGGTTCCCTTAAGATCAGAAGCAAGAAGGAGCAGAATGAGTAAAAGAAAGAAAGAAGGGAAAAAGCTTCGTCGGATTATTTTCATTATATTATAATATTTGACATTTTTTCTGGAACGATATTTCGAACGCGTGTAGGTATAGGTATACCCATATATGTGGATTCGACGCGGTATCAAACTATACAATAAACGAATAATATACCTACTGTTGCAGCAATAGGTTACGTATACGAGAGGAGTTAGTAGTGGATATCGAGAAAAAGCTTGCGTTGCATGGTATACATGTAGGTATACCATGATATATTTATGTATATAGAGAAAAATGATTGCGGCACATAAAAAATTGCCATTTCAAAGTTATAGGGATATCGTAAAATTTTACGTCACATATACAAACCCCGTATTCTCTCTATTGAATTTCACCGTTTCTATGACGTACCTCTCTCTAACGTAGGTACATGCAGTATATAAGACTCTTTATATATATCTTCACGATTCTTATTATTTCTTTTTTTTTCCTCCTTTTTTTCTACCTCCTCGGGTTAACCGCGAGAACTTTAATTGCGCAACTGTTTACCGTTGCGACTTGAACAAAAATAACTGCAGAAAGCTGGAAACTGGAAGATGGCCGGAAGCTGACTGATTCATCATACCTCGCAAGAGGGGAGAAGTTCATTCGATTCGAAAATTATATAGGTATATATGGGAAACGTTAGGACCCCATGAAGAAAAAAAAGAAAAGAAAAAAAAACATCGAGAGTTTAAGGAAAGATCGCTCCTGCAGCGGTTTACTTTAACAAAAAGTAATAATAATGATAATAACAATTTTACCATAATCGCAGGTTTCTCGAGCCCGAAAACCTTCCAAAGACGATTTAAAGACCTCAGAAGCTTCTTTTTCTTCTTCCTCTTATTCCCATTCGCATTCGTCTTTTTCATACTTGATAAAAATCAACCTAAAAACGTATCAAACTTGTATACTGTATAGGCATACGAAAATGGGATTTGCGTGCGAGAGAAAATGGCACGCTCGACCTACATATGAAAAAATAAGTATATTCAACTCGTTTTTTTATCTTTTCTTTTCTCTCTCTCTCTCTCTCCCTCACTTTTTTTCATATTCTTTTCTCTTAACTCTAGAATCAACAATGTCACGCTATAGAATAATTATTACTTAACCTTATCGTTGAATGTATTATAATATTACTGCCTCAATTACATCAAGGATAAAATCATGAAAATGTAGTAAAACTGTAAAAGCCAAGATCTTAAACTAACATAAGTCTCACGCGTCAGCAATTACTCGCTACTTAACACACGAGAAACAGACAGACAGACAGACGGGCAGAGGGGACTAGGAAAGGATGAGGTAATTGCGTTAGGGTCAGAGCGAGAGCTGTGTGTCTGGGTCTATGGTGGTAGTTAAGGGTGTATATACCCACCGACCGTGAGTTAGAAACAGAGAAGGGATGTTAGTGCAAGAGATAAATGAAAAGGAGTCCGTATCGGATGGTCCGTACATCGGTTCAAGACGTGTCTCAAGTTTCGAATTTCGAATTTCGAGTTTCGAGTTTCGAAGCTCACTTCTACTCAGCAGCAGCAGAAGCAGCAGCAGCAGCAGGTTCTTCAACTACGACTATAAGGTCCGCAGCTAAGTATAGGAGCATATAAGTTATAAGGGGCGAGGAATGGGTAATGAAAAATAATACCCAACCTCTTCAGTGAAATGTATATACCCGACTACCCTGCCACCTGAAAACTGCACTTCTTTGCCGCTGAACCAGAGGCGGCAAACTCCTGACTCCCCGACTCCCAGGTGTGGTAAAATGAGAAAGAATCGACCGGTATGTCCCGGGGTTGACGGCTACTGTACCTAAGGGAGCAAGAGAACAACGTAGGCAATGCAGCGGGTAGGTGAGTAGGTACCACCTACTGGGCCGAGAATCGTGTTGGTGATGTCAAGCGGAGCGAACGTGCGGTGAATTTCGTGACTGACGTTAAAACGCATTGTCACGCAACACGCTATTGGCAACGTACCTAAATATACGTACATGGTCTTCGTACACGTAGACTTATGCATACACATACTTTTATGTATATGTATGAAACTCACAAACACAATTATACCCATCCTACCTACCTACCTGCCCTGTGTGCACATTTTGAAATAGGAAATGAAAGACAAGCGTGGCGCGTGTGTTGGCACGCGCGATGTCCGGGAATAGCGTGATCGAACATCTAGGTAGTCGGTGACTGTGGACTAAATAAACCGTTTATTTTATTCATAAATCCGCAACACGGAATCAATATTTTATACGTCCACTGTGTGTGTGTACGGTCTAAATATGCAGGAGTGGCCGTTCCGTTCCGGGATTGTAGTACATAGATGTTCGTGCATACATAGTCGTAAAAAAGAACGAAACAACCCGGAGCTTTTATACTATAGGTTTTCTACAATTGAAAACGGTCCCCGGTGCGGGCGCGGTGGGCTCGGTTGATTGAATTGAAATGCGAGATTGATTAGGATGTAAATAAGGGAGTAAACAAGCTATCCCCCGGCAAATAACCGTCACCCATTGTGCGTGTACCGATACGATATACGCCTCAAATTGACCAGAAACATAATTATAACCATATATATACGAGTTTAAAGCCGATAAATGATCGTGTAACTATCAGCCATCGTACTTGATTGAGATGATATATTTTTTTTTTTCGATCAAGCTTCGATACTGTCGAATGCAGTGAAAAATATACTTGCTATAAGTTCCAGTTGAAACGAAATTTTGAACCTAACTCTCCGGTTCCATTAAACGTTCAATTCATTTGAAATCGATTCAGCAGCCAAAACCAGTAATTAAAATAAACCGAAATGATGAAATGATGGAATCCTTGTTTCAGGTGATCAACGGCAATACAAACACGTATCTGGAATCGAAGCGTGAACTCCAGCCACCCTTATGGGCAAGCAAAGTCCGTTTTTACCCCTACAGCTATCACAGACGAACCGTGTGCATGCGGGTTGAATTGTACGGCTGCTACTGGTCAGGTATGTCTGATGTGAAAGTTGATTAAGCAAAATTGGTCTGGTTTTGGGATTAAAAAAAAAAAATGTACGTGTTTTTTTGAATGCCAGACGGCGTGGTGTCGTATTCGATGCCTCAGGGTGACAAGCGAGCAAATGGACGCGAGTTTTTTGACGTCACATACGACGGTCACTGGGACGGAGACCTTAGGCGAGGACTTGGGCAGCTGACAGACGGTCGTACAGGCCCTGACAACTTTAAGATGGGATTCTACGACTACGATAAAAACCAGGGTTGGGTTGGTTGGAAAAACGACACCAGATCCGGTCATCCCCTCGAGATAAAGTTCGAGTTTGACCAGGTGCGGGAATTCTCCGCCGTTCATATATACAGCAACAACCAGTTCACCCGAGACGTACAGGTCGGTGTATATCATAGTATTCCATTACTTTATATTACTTGGTTGGCCTCCGGTGTTCACAGTCTTTCTTTCCTCATTCCTTTCTCCCTTTCTTTCCTTCCTTCTTTCTTTCTTCCTTTCTTTATTTATTTCCTTCTCACTGCAGCGCCAAACTGCAAAGAACCGAAACAAAATACCTTATAGCTGCCAACGGTGCGTGCAAGAAAACTTTCCAGACAACGCCGACACTACGCTAAAGAAATTCTTATCGTTAACTCTCACCTATAACGTGTACAACGGAAATATTTATTACATATACATATATACGTCGTTAGCCCTTTTAAACTTGGCGATGTATTAGGAGGCGTACCCCTACGCTTACACCACCTTGAAATTTGTATAATACCATTCCCATCCCGTAGAAAATTTGAAGAGACAAAAATAAATCAAGCGATAAACTCTAATCGATTTATCGCCACGGTGTGTATATTTGGTTCATGGTAAATTCGTTCGGCAAGTCAAGGATTTGATCAAGTTTTAATTACGGAATTCGATTTACGACTAATCGTAATTCTGGTCTCGTTTCGTCTCGCGTAAAGTAGCCATTATCTCGCCGGTGTTTACCCACCGTCGAACGCGGCCGAGGGTGACCGAGTTTGAGGAATCGCTTCCGCTTAGTTGGACCCGTCTTCCTTCTCTCGGCTCCAGGCTCCAGGCTCCAGGCTCCAGGCTTCAGGCTCCAAGCTCCGGGATCCGCGGCATCGGACTTGGAATACTAAAGTAGCACCAGGCAACGATCAACAGGCTCGAGACTACCGGGTTTTTGGACGAACAGGGGCGGTCCGGGGTTCTTAAGAAGAAGCTCTAGCTTATTCCCCGCTCCTCCGGATCCTTACGGCGTGGCATCGCGACGGTGTTCCGTGCCCGGTTGATTGAATATTCCACTCGACGCTTTATCAACGGAGGCACCAACCGAATCTCAATGTCTCAGAGCCTCGCGGGAGGACGTAGTGGCGGACTCTCAGCCAACGTCACCTTTATTGGCATCATCCCATTGTACACTCTCGTGGACGTGGAGGATGGGGCCCACTCCCCGCGTTTCTTCTCACCCTCTCGTGGTTATACGCCCTCTAAAATCTCGCGAATTAAATCAAGAACCCGCTCCGTACCAATATATCGCTAACTTTCGAAGCGTGGAAACAACGTTTCGATATACAAAGTCGATTAAATATAATGAATCCCGAGTAGAATCTATAAATATCTGAAAAGAGAACGGAGCGTAGATCAACGAAGGAAAATCACGCGATCGAGCTTTTTTGACGATCGAGCTTTTCTCGCCCATAATTTCGTGGCCCATTCTTCGGATCACCAACTTTGGTTCAGCTCAAAATCCACCACTATTTCTCCTCGTCTTTTCTCATGCTCACAGTGGTAGGCGGGCAGCAGTACCACCACCACCACCACCACCAGCTACCGAGACCAGTTTTATGCCCGCTCTCTCGCGGAGCTCATAAACCCACCCTCACAATAGCTCTGTCAGGGTTTACGGGGCTTTACCGGCGCATCTTTGATATCCAAATAACATTTTCCCCTTCAGCGGAAGCCGCCGAATGAAACATGGCGGCGTTACGCGATAATAGACTGTGATCCGAAAGGCCCGTGCGACCCGAACGACCCGGAGGACCAAAACCAAACTGAACCACCGTCGCCAATAAACCCTGAAAATCATTTCGATACGTCAAACAGCGAAGTTTGGGAGACCTTTCCTCCGTCTGGAAATAATTTCTGCAAAATCAACGGCGATTAGAATCGATGAGGGATAGATTCTGCTACTGGATTAGCTTGTCTATTTTTTTTTTTTTTGAATCGTTGCGTTTATATCTGCATTAAAATTGAAAGAAACATAAGGTACTTCCGTTGGGGTGTATGGGCAGTTACGTTTATCTAACGATTGCGGGGGTTTTGTTAGAGCCACAGAATGCGAGCGGGAAAAATATGGTCGAACGGAAATTTACATGCGATCTATTACATGCAACGAAAAAAATATAAAACACCCGTTGCAGGAAAAACGCCACTTTATGGTCCACGATAATTCATGTTGCTGCAGGAGGAATTCGGTTGACTTAAGGCAGCTCCGGGCGCTCTCTATCTTCCTACCTCAAACCCCCCCTCCCTCTCTTCTTCACTCGCTCTATCTCTCTCTTTGCAGCGATAAAATCGCCCTAGACTCAAGAGCGGAGTTTAATATCCATGTAGGTACGAAGACGGAGTATCACTAAGAACCAGAACGTCAATCACGTGTCTCAATAACGGTGCTAAAATCTTTATTACATCTTACCAAGAGCTTTCGAATCTTCAAAATTAGATTCCTGGACATCGGTCCAACCGAAATTCTTCACATACGCGTATAACAGCTTTTGGCGAAATGTCTGACCACAGTCTGTCGCCTCAAGACCGTTTCTATACTCACCGCGTAAGATATCAGTAGAATAAGTCTACGTGGTCGGCCAAGCTTCTATCCGTTCTTGTAGGCCTGCGTGAGGCCGCTTAGACGGTCGTAGATTATTCTATATGGAAGGAAAGTGTTCGATAAAATATGCGCGAGGCATTCCCGAAGCATTCTTTCACTTTCTATTATGTATCATGGGAGATAGTAAATCTTACGTCAAGTCAAAAAACGGCTTTTCGAATGATTAAACGAACGCATTGATCATTCTGTTATCTGTTCAGCAGACGATGGAGTTCGAGCACTAATTTTTTTTCTCTGGAGTTTAGGAAATCGTTCAGGTAATTTTCAAGGACAAAATCTGACCGTCAAGGTCTCCTAAAATTGAGCAAATCGTTGAAATCGGTAGAACGAAGTGCACATGTACCGTAAATTCAGGCATATACTTAATTACATACGTACACAATCGTGTGTAGACCTCCAGAGAGACGCCCTCGGCCATTGCCCGGGGTAACGTCGCGTGTCGTCTGTACCTATCGCGTTGATCAATCCGTTTTTAATTATGCACGTCGCGGCGGGCTTCATATACCTTTTCCCATACCTCTCAGCTCTTTCTGTCTTTCCCTCTTCAACTAACGTGCGGGGAATTTATATACCCCGAGTTTCTCTCTCCTCGTCGTTCTCTTCGTCCGAGACGTTACCGCCCCGTTTCTCGGTGATGATACGTCGCGTGCCTCAAAGTCGTTTGTCCCGTGGCTAGTCCGTCCGGTAATGGTTGATCCAGTCCTTCTTATACCTTCGTTATGGAAGTTCTGTACATGTACAGAAATCTCGTGCCTTACAGTACGAGGCGAGGTTCATCTGCGATTTGCGAATGCAAAATGCCCCCGTATGGTATATAATTTACAGGCAAATACAGCCCCTCGTAATCATTGCCAGTCAGTCGTAGAAATTCACATTTTCATTTTCAAGGCAGAAATTCCCGGATAACTCTGACTTCAATCCTCACTTCGAACTATTTTCATTTCACTCATCATTCAGTCAAGATTTTACAGCTCTCTCTCCCCATTTTCGAAAACTGTGCGGGTGTAAGTATCGGTACGATCGACCTACCCACCTTGATCTCTACTTTTACTCTGCACGTTTAGCGGAGAATAGAGAGAAGAACGATGAAATCTTTGAAATTCTTTCAATTATTTTCGGCTCATGAAACGTCAGGTTTTGACGAGGGTTAAAGCGGTGGCCCTCGGTATATACAGCTTGGTAGTACGGAATTTAAAAAAATCAACTTTGAGATTGGGAAAGAGAGGGGAAAACAAAATTCTAGACAAATTCATCGTGCGTGTGAAATTATTCCGCGTTCAACGTTGAATCCAAACGACTTTTGCTGAAGGGAGGGGATATTTGTATTTGTATTTCTTTTTTATCGCCGCAGCCCTTTACCAAGCTCTGCAGGTTTTCAGGTAAAAGCGTTAAAATTTCTGGCACGGTTAGCTCTTGATCCGCGAAGATTTAGTGCCTAAAACGGCGCGGTGGTACCGGGTGCAGGTTACAAAATTTTGTTATACACCCTCAAAGGTGATTGACGGGGAAATTGAATTGGAGAAAATCAAATTCGGCTTCTACCTCCGCGGAATTACTGAGGGCGACGAGCGTTTTTGAAACTGTTAAATTATCCATCGTAGTCGACGCGATGCGACGCTCGGTGTACGCGAGTTACGAGTTTGGTACATACCTACATCTACTCGACGCAGTCACCAAATTGGCAAACTGTTTTAAATTGGTTTCCGTAAATTGGATAGCTTTTTTTTTTTTGCTTTTTTTTTAATAACAAAACTCTTTCCTTCTGCAACGATGTGCAATTTTTTAATCAATTATCTATATATACATGTATAATATTTGCGTATAGATAATTGATTAGAAATATTTTTAATATTCCCCCTTCCCCTGCCTTTTTTTATTTTTTTTTTTTTTATTTTTACTTGACTCTTTTCTGATTTATTTTCAAACTTTTTAATACCACGTCACCCCCAAAGTCTTCGTTCTGCGTAAAACCGCCGAGCCTGCATCGACTCGGATAACAGTTCTGATTTATAACCAGATCACATACCCCATCAAACTTTAAAGACACACTAAACTTTGATAACTTACACTATGGAAATCAGAGAATTTCAAAGATCTTAACTGTAATATATTTCACCGGAATAAGGAATTTCACCTCGCTATAAGGTCCATATCCAGTCCGTTTCTCGTCATTTCTATTCTCTCCGCTCATCGATCACTGTCCTCAAACACCCTCCTCAATATATATCCCGAGTAAATTGATTCAACAAACGTTATAACCTTTCCGTGAACAACTTTTTATGTATATCAGAGCTGTAGGTCAGAAAATTTGATAGAAATTTAATATGGTTTTTTTTTTTTATTTTTTTTGGTTTCATCCAGGTATTCTCACAGGTCGATATACTCTTCAGCGTCGGGGGTAAATACTATACCGGTGAACCGATCACCTACACATACATGGAGGACAAAATCTTCGAGACATCTCGTAACATCACTATCAAACTCCATCATCGAGTTGGAAAATTCGTTAAACTCAGACTCCACTTTTCAGCGAGGTGGATCATGCTCAGCGAGGTGACCTTCGACTCTGGTAAGTCCTTTGGAGCTTTACCTTTACTCTAAAAATTTACAATTATCTGGAAACGATTCGAGGGGGGTTTTATTCTTCGTTAACAGTTAAAGGCATTGAAAGCCATATAATGGCACCCAGAGAAATTGCATCGAACTTTTGTATATTTGCGGTTTTATTATAACAACTATCAAAGAGATATATATACCTATATCATCTATGAAACCGTCCAACAGAATGGAAAAATGTAGAGCTAGCCGTCTGTCAATCACAGTGAAAATAAAATCCCTCGGTACTGTTCAAATTGATATACCTACCTACAGCTTATACTGGTGCAGTCATCGACATGCGTTGAGATTATCGGAGATCTGTCAATATCTGATTTAAATTAAACAATATCTCTTTTATTTCAAACGATATGAAAAATTAAAAAACTATCTACAGTTGTACGGTTTAATCTTAGTCCGTTATTTCCGTATAACAGGGGAAAAAAACTGTATGGGGTGGTAAAAAAAAAAATGTTGATGAATAAATTATTCCTTGGTGATTATTTGCGAGTGGAAATGATCTTGACGTATAATATTGTCACTCTGATGTAGTATATAGTATATGTATATAGTATATAACAGGGTAAGGGACAGAAGTAACGAATACTCGAGGCAAATTGACACGCACAACGTCCAGCGAGATTAAATTATCCGCCTATCATCCTTGAGCGTTCGCAACGCTTTAGCACCGGCTATACTTACGCCCCGCAGCGATCTGTAATGATTAAGTAGGACTGGCCTGTAATTGAATTAACCTGAAACTGAGCCCTCGACTGGTACGATGGTTTGTTGGTGGCCTTCTCATACCCAATTCCTGCAGGATCGAAGGGAGGCACGGGAAGGTCGAGGGTCGTAATGTTTTCGAGTACCCAGCAGCATCAGCAGCAGCAGCCGGGTCACGGCAAAACATCCCTCATTATATATCCCAAAGTGTAATAAGATTCTATTTGAATTGGCAATTATAAAGATCGAGTAAAAATATAAACTCGATGAGATTATTATATGTGACGTTATATTTTATAATAACGATCGTTGTCTCATGATCATAGAAATTGACACGTGAATCCTATATTCGTGAGGATAATAATGTTAGAGCGTTATTTCAACCACGATATATAACATGTAAAGTGCGGATAATTAATTTCATCCATGCGATATCCATCGCGTATAATAATTGACGAGTAATTCGTGGCGAAGTAAAGTGCAGAGTCTCGTTTGCGGTCAATAGCCCAGGTCAACAGGGCAAAAAATGATGGCAGTTGGCTCCAAAATGTAGAGAAATTTCGATTTTTAGGATGAGAGGATTATTTTTCAGCTCTGAATAATTATCTAAGTTTTTTTTACCTTGGCTCGCGCCTACATGTTCGAAGAAAAGCGTCAAAAAGTGGTTTTTCCGCAATACTTCCTTTCCGGATGGTCCTACGGGCGATATGGTTATTATCAATATTATAGAACAGATTATTTCCAACAACTTTTGTTCCAAGCTATTTTTTGTAGTACGAATAGTTTTTCAACTACCGTCGACGTAAGGCGATCGATATCGCAAGAAGTTTTAAAAATAGTCGTTTTCATCTCGTATATTTGCAAATTATCAATTATTCATTCCAGATTAAAGTATTTTACACTTATCGCCACTATCTGGAGTCTCCATAGAAGGCAGAGTGGAATTGAGGGCCATCAAAACCGAAAGTGTGGGCGATTGGGACTGAGAACAGTTTGGAAAAAAGCGTTTTCAGACTGTCCCCAGTCCCAATCGACCACACTTTCCATTTTAATGGTCAGAATACTTCTCTCATCCACATATCGGAACTCCTCTAAATTTTGGAAGCTTAAATTACCTGGCGATTGGACTACAAACAGAGATAATTCCACTAGAGTCCTATGAAACGGTTTTGTTTTTTGCATTCATTTTTTTTATTTAATAAACGAAAAAATGGAACAAAAATTAGCCAATATTAATTCACCAGGGCTTACAGTCCGCGTTGTAATTGTTATCAGTATGTAGGATATAATAATTATAAAGGGACCAGGTAGGTACGCTGTTCAAATAATGAACGGTAATCAGAGAGTAAAAAAATTTCCGGTGAATTATTTTCCGCGATACTTGCTGAATATTTTATTAAATTTTATGGTTTTATTTTTATTTTATTTTTTCATGATCTAACAATTGTTAAATCCGGCTGCGTATTTATTTTCTGATTTCGCGAATCCCGCTGATATATAGCTGCGTAATGAATTCTAATGAATATATATATAAAAAAAAAAATGAAAAAATAAAAAATGGAGAGAGAAAAACAGAAAGAAAATCGCGGTCTGCTCGTAAAACATCCTGCGCATTCGCGACTCGGTATATATATTTGTATATACGAACACGTCAATACAGGTATATACGGGTATACGCAATTATATATTTTACCGTAAGTCTCGACTGTAACTACGTAACGGAAATTATTACGTACACACATGTATCTATATCCATATATAATATACGGTATTTCTATACATAGGTATATATGTATTTTGTACATATACCAACATCCAATTCACTCGCACCAAACCCGCGTACTTACATATTTTATCCCGACATTTTTTGCGTGCCATTGAACGAGCCTGTGAACGAGATAAAAGAGGTGGTTGTCGCACATCAAAGATGCCGGGAGCTTTCGAGTCCTTTATTCACTCCATCCTTGCGTTCACTCGCTACCTCCCTCGCTATATCCGTAGCTTTTCACTTTCCATTTGATCTGCAGGATATATATATTTTATATTTTATCTACTACCGCACAGACTTAGAAGGATGTATAATTTTAGTGTATCTAACCATCGGTCTGTGCACAAAATCCTCTGCAATTCCTTTACTATAATTATTATTAAAACATCGAATACGTATGAACGTTTTATACAGTACACCGAACATTCCCTCGTTTAAACTTTCAGTTCGAACAACCGCATGTGTGTGCAGAACCGTACGCGATTTCACTTCGTTTGTAAAATATAATAATTTATTTATATTTATTTGCTTATATTTATTACGCAAAGCAAAGTTATATCCGTTTGGTTAATTACGAGAAGCATATTTAGTTTACAATTAGTAAATTATGTATATAGGCTTGTGTGTGTATTATATTGAGCGTATTGCGGTTCTGGTTGGCTTGTTTCGTTGCATGCGGGGATTAATTAATTCGATATAGTTTCAAGTTACGCTCTCAAACAGCGATATTAATTGTGGTTTTTCATAATGAAATTTGAACCGGTTGCATACCCCGAACCCCTTTCCTGAAACGTTTATTTTTACGTTACTTCCGAATATCATGGGCAGTCGCGGACAGGCGAAGGAAGGCAAGGCGAGGCAATATACCGGCTGTATCGATTGATTATAGTCACCTCGAAAAAAAAAGGAGAGAATAAAGGACCTTAAAAAGAAATCGTCGATACGGTAATTGCTTGAAACGCTTACGCAGTAAAAATTCAAAGGACGTAGGCCGGGCTCAAATCTCGAGGATTATATTTTGAGGCTTTGATGCTCGAAGGGCGGAAGTGACGGCAGGCATCCTCCCCCGGCGTCTTCCTTTGTCGCTTGAATCCGCGAGGAGGCAAAAACTGGATTATTATATTCAGAAAAAAAGAAAAAAAAATTCCCCCGGATTATTCCCTCGGAAATACCACCGGCTACAGTGCAGGGCCCAGGTTATACAACACGGTACGCCGAATCGTCCGCCGCCCCTAGTACTTCGTGTATAATAAAATTTAACGCGAATTTTCTCAACCTACCCCATTAGTGTAGATACTGAGGAAATTTAATAGACCATCCCCTGAAATACGCCTCCTCCTCATCCTCCTCGTTCTCCTTATTTTTCCTTCTCTTTTTCCTTCTCTTTCTTCATCATCTTGCGGACAGTGGATTTACCCTCTTTTATGCAACGTGGATATAATTAGACGTGGAAACACGAGAGGAAACTAGTGACTTGAGAAGACCGAAGTACTAGAGGGCCTGTAACTGTAACTGCAGTACACGATCCGGTTACAAGTATTTGCCTCGTAAAAAATGATTCATTGCAAGTATCAGAGGGGTTTTTTTTTTCTCCTTTTGGGCAGGACATGAGAAGGTGGTGCCTTCTTAGATATTCAAAATATTATGTCTTTCGGTTGATTTATTGCCCATAGTCGACGGTTCGGGGGATAAGCTTTTGTTAGAAACTCTAGGGTCCGACGACTACTGACCCACTTTCGAGATAGTATAGCCTGCGGTCGACCCTACTTTCTCGCGGTCCTGGAATCATTCTTTTCAACGAAATGTCCTGCAGCGAGTAGAAACCTTTTTTTTTTTTTTTACAAAAGCTTTTCCGCCTCTTTTTCTCTGTATCCACCCTTTTGTTACTTTATCTCTATATTTCTCTGTTTAATTGTCAATTTCACCCAGTTTCCAATATATAATTACAATTCCGTTACGTCCAGCTGTCCCTTTTTGCTTTCCACTTTTATTCGCCCTCAATGATATATTAATATACACGTTTTGTCATTAAGTGAGTTTTAAATATAACCGGTCTCTATTTTCTCGTATTTCTATTCCTATTGCTCTCTACTTGAGCTCAGCTGACTCTGTCTCCCTCATTTCGGTTCTTCGGTAATTACACATCGCTGACTCGTCCATGAGGATGAGGTCCGTTCTTCAACACGTGCATCCGCAGCTGACGCACAACGTCAAGTGCAACTAGCGTCCGCCTTGATCTCCTTGGCTAGTGCTTTCTTTGCCAATTTGAAGCCCTTTGATTTACCGTTAGAAATTTAAATGTACCGTAAAAAGCTCGTTTACACGCCATCGTTTTTCTTAAAGACCTTTTAAACGCGGGGATGACCTCTGCACATCGTTCTTTATTTTAACTACTTTGAAAGTTTCAATCCCTCTTCGCATTTCTTCACTATTTCCCGAATCGATGTATAGGTATGTATGTCTATACCTGCACTCAATAATATCCGGTCTGATCTTCCGTGATAAGAAGTCATAAAGCCCGCATACGTCCCGAATCTTCGCATGTGTATTTTCGTACCAGATTCAAACGAGAGAAGATTCTATAGACTCTATATTTGCCTCTTTCGTAATATACCGAGTGGTGAACGGAAATCGATATCGAGCCTGAAATCCCACAAAAAAAAAATATCCAAAGAAATTTCACGTCACATTCAAAGCTCGGCTGGATTTGCCCGGTAGAGAAAGAGAGTTCCTACTTTAAAGATCAGATTCTGAGTAAAAGACTGAAGCTTTTTAAATCCCAGTTTTGTGTTCGTTTAAAGAGCAAAAGTTAAAAAAAAAAAACTAAGAGAAAGAAAGAAAATGAAAGATTGATGATCGACTGAATTGATCCCTCTAAAAAAAACCTCTATCATATTACACATAAATCCTGAATATATATATATATATCTATATATGTATATAGTACATATATACAAAGCACGGTAAGGTCCTGTAGAGTAAAAGGGCTGGTCTGCAAACGGCCTCGCTGTGTCACCTGGATGGCATTCCTACGCCGGGTTTCCTCACCCCCTTAACCATCCCTTTCGGTTTACTCATCGTGCAAAGAATGTTTAATATCAGATTTCATATATAAAGGGTAGCTGGATGGCTGGGTGCCACGTAAAAGCAGATATCAAACACTGTGCGACAGCTTTGTTTCTCTTGGATAATCCCGTCGGGAATTTATAGGCGAATACCACTCTCTCAGCATAGCGAAGGAAGTCTGTAGAGAGAATGAGAGAGAGAGAGAGAGAGAGAAGATATAGAGAGAGTTAGTAAGTAAAAGAGAGAGAAGACGAGATGCAGCCAGCTTGCGAGCTTTCTTGTACAAAATAAACCGATGTATATAGGTATAACGGATATATACCTACGTACATACATCTTGGCTGGAGAAGACAGAGCATCGGAGTAAACGGGTAGCAGACGTTGCTCAATATGCACGTCCATTGAGAGTATCTTGGATTCAGTGCAGCATCGTAATATATACGGTGCAATGAAACGCTAACTAAGATCACTTATGACGATAGAGTATCGTTTGTTGCTATTTATTAGAGTAAGTTATTTCGTTCTTATGTTTCAATTGAGGTGGAATTTCTGTATAGCAAAAGACTGCAGTTTTATGGGAAAAATATATAAAAAGCTGAAATACGTAGCGAAGGTTGTCTATAAGAAGTAGAGTGGAGCGTGTCGAGTAAAGAAGGTGACGTCTAGGTCCATCGACTGTCGCTTGTAGAGACTGCAGCAGGTTCTGCAGAGTAGACGACCCCGCCGAGCCGCCCGCGCCCGTCAACTTACCTCATCAATATTAATGTCACGTTGTGTCTTTCCAAGCGATATCTGCTACTCAAATTCCCCGGGAAAGCTTTGGAAGTTGCACTCGTTTCGAGGAATATTATATACATTAAATTAGCACCTAATTTAACCCAACGCGAGGTACATAACTTAAAGTATAACATCGTTTCAACTTGTACCCCCGTATACTGAGTTTTCACATCCCAACTTATTTTACTTAGGCATGTATATACTTATTAGGTATACACAACCGTACGTAGTACCACTTTCTCAAAGACTTCCACGGTTATTCCATCTTGATTTTCATATCTCAGATTTTACCCCGCTTCTTACAGTTGGGGATAAGAAAAAATAAGATTAGAAGATTTTTCTTTCGTTTCCTTTTGGTTTTTTTTTTTTTTTTGGAATTTTTATCTTCGAAGAAATAACTTCTCCTTTATATTCTACAATACATATATACCTATTATATAGATATGTACATACATACGTAAACTCGCAGATTCCGTTCCAGAAAAATTTCAAATCTCAAATATGCTCTCGAAAAATTTCTTTGACCAAAAAAAAAAGAAACCTGTACCGAATATTTCGCAGTTTTTTCAACCCCCTAGAAGAAGGAGAAGGAAAAAAGGTAAATCGCGTTCTAATTCCAATAAACGTGAACGTTTTTCTCTCAAAGTATTCACTTAATGTTACCAATTTGCAACGAATAAGCCTCGCCACGTCCCACCACGTGTAAATATATACCCAACGATAGAAATTGGATCGAATAAACATCCAACCCCGAAGTAATCACCGTCCTAAAGACACTCTGGGTCTACCTTCACGGTTGTCCTAACGTCCCGACGGAGCCTCTATCCTAGCCCGTTTCTAGATCGTAAATTACGACCTGGCACTTACCAGCTAACCTTAGATCTTTACTTAAGTATATACTTTCCTTGGAGCGAGTTGAACGCCATGCATGTGCCATTTTTCGGTGCCAAAATGGTCCAAAATAAATCGTATATTATCATCATTGTCTTTACTATACTGTTTATTTTTTTTTTTCTACTTTTTATTTTCACGCAAAGTCGTGGCACACGGAAATTTCTCCGCTGAAGAACCCCCGTCCACCGATTCCCCAGCCCTCGGTGATGTCTTCGTCGAAAAAGACGGCGCAACGGAAGGCGAACTCCCTGTGTCAACGGCGAAACACGATGATCCGACCTACATGGCTGTTGTCATCGGGGTATTGACAGCTGTCATCCTACTTTTGGCGGTAGCGATATTTCTTATCGTCTCACGACATAGGCAACGAAAATGTTTCGCAAGCCCAATGACTGGCAAAGCACCTTCTCATTTGGGATCGACATGCGCGACTGTAGAGAAAGGCGCAGCCCTGATGGCCTACACACTCGAGGACGATGAGAGGTAATATATATATTTTTTTTTTATTAGCTCATTGAAAGACGCTCGAAATCCGTTACGATCTTTTCCTAATTAGCATTTTTTTTCTTCTTTTTTTCTTTGTATTGGGGGGAAACAGCATAAACGTGTGCAAACACGCGAGGTATTACGTCGAAGTGGAACAATATGAAACGGTATTATATAAAAATCAAATATAAAAGGAGAATTTAAACAAAGGCTTTTGGAAAATTTTTACCTGCAACAGGGAAGCTAATTCACCGGCAGATGAAACCCTTTCGGTATACAAAATTTTACGCGATAGTCGCAAATGCGGGAGATTTTTTTTTCGTTTTTCTCTATCTCTCTCTATCTGTTTGACCATCCGCGTTTATTCGAGGATTGCATTCGGAATGGAACGATGGAGCGTATATTGTTTACCAGCTGCATCACAATGCGGTAAAAGATAACTAAAAAAAATCAAATCAGTTTACTCTAGACGCGGTTTATCACTATAAAAAAAAAAGGTACTTCAATGGGTCAAACAATTTTCTACACGATCAGTTTTTCACTGATAAATTTACGGGGATAATTAAAACCGTTAATCATCCATCGATTCGTTGCCTCAGGTACGCAGGGGGCTCGTTACCAACGCTTCCACGTGACTTGGGAAATCGACTCCTAGACATCGTGAAACTCGACGATTACCAGGAGCCCTATCAAGCTCTGAAGTACGCCCCGTATTACAGCTACAGTACCGTGGTGATGGAGATGAAAGATATGATGTTGAACAACAAAGGCGGGAGTATCAATCAGTCAGGTAATATACGGGAGGCCAGATATACATACAACTGTCTAGATACATATATACGAATGTACATACAAACGAGAAAGCGTTAAATGTGGAATTCAACCCCTGGAGAGATCAATAATCACCCTTCTATTAGAATCCGAACCCTGATATCTATCCTTAGCCTTCTCTATGTATCAGTATACGCTAACGGAGCTGTTGACACATCCTACGATTACGCTGTCCCGGAACTCGGCAATGTTCCATTACTGAACCCGGACGGAGTGCCCAGAGTTCTTTCCAGCGGAGTAAGCGATCAGGAAAGCGTATTTTCCAAGGGATCGTCGCGGGGAAGCAAAGCCGAGGATAAAAAGGTAAGAAATGGCAAATTGTTAGCCCCTATCATGGCGATGGTAGAAAACCATTTTTGCAATCTGCAAAAGAATTATTTCTGCCGATTTTTGATCACGATACTAAATATGTATCATGGGAATCCTGAATGTCCCGCAATTTTTATGTCTACGTTTATAATACGATATTTCGCTGTGAACCGCAAATACCGGTTGTAAAATCCTTCCACCGAAAATCGTTATCAAATTTTCCAATACCGAAGCGACCTGTTAAAGACGTGAACGCGGGTAGGTATGTAGGTAGGTAGGTATGCGGGTATATAGGTACAGCCGCAAATCGAGAGAAGAATAAAGGTTTCCTGAGAGGGATATCATCGGAGAAACGAATCAGCTATGGTTCTGTGGATGGTGGTTGCAATTTGCAATCAGTTACCTCGATCCGCCCCGATCGGGTATATATACCTATATATAGATGCGAACGGAAATGACCTCCTCTTTCGAAATCCAATTTCAGTTAAAGATCGATCCTGCACGTCGTTTGACGAACGTGCGGTTATCCCGCTACCGAACGGATAGTATAATTCAAATAGATATTTCATACGATCAAAGGAACTCACAGTCGCGTCCAGGTGTACCTACAATTCGTATGAAAAATGGTAAAACTTGATAGTTTTCGAATCAGGATTCATTTTTCACCGTCTTCTTTAACAGTTTTTCACCCTTTTATCATCCCTCGGTCAGAGCGGTAATGCGGGTTACATCGTCGACGTACTATCTGCTAGCCATGGACAGATGCGGACACACGCGTTAACCGCATGGTGCTGCAGGTTGGTGGAATGCATCGT
The DNA here is from genome assembly GCA_949628255.1 of Macrophya alboannulata. Lineage (NCBI taxonomy): Eukaryota > Metazoa > Arthropoda > Insecta > Hymenoptera > Tenthredinidae > Macrophya > Macrophya alboannulata. The sequence goes on from OX451207.1 coordinate 44,327,612, forward strand.
CATTTCGCGGTCCAACAAACCCCTTGAACCGTTACAACTCGCGCCGTTAATTGTGAGGCGGAAGTACTCGGCGTATAATCACTTGGGCTCGTATCCCGCGCATATAACCGCGTGCAAATGCCATAATAACTCGAATTCCTGAAACGTCGTATAAAAAGAAACTAAATAAAATATCAAGCAATCTAGTATACGGAATACCGGTGTAGTGTTCACTCCGCTCGGACATCCTCGAACAATACCCTTTATTCCGAATGGAGCCATTCGAGTCTCGAAATTACCGCTCCGTGTCAGGCTTACCCAGCCGTCTATCTCCCCGGTTTTGATTCTGATTGACGTTGACGGCCCTAGCTATTTCGTATACTGAAAACAGTCAAAGCGGAATCCCGCTCGCTCTCTCTCTCTCTCTCAATCTCCCTCCCGACATATCAGCCTCCGTTATCGTTATCGCTGCACAACGCATACGGTATACATTTACGCACAGAACTGACGCTTCTCTTTGAAGCTAAAGGTTGCTATTGTTCAGCGAAGTAGAGAACAATAGAGTGACGTCCGCTCGGGGTTGGGAAACTTGCAGAACTCCGTGTTTCTGCTCAAGTTTTTTTTTCTTTTTTTTTCGCGTTTTCTGAATATTTTCGTACACTTTTCTTCGCTGATTCGAGCGTTCGCGAATGATCTTGATGATGATCGATGTCGTATAAAATCGTAATAAACATTTCCCTTATATATCGATTATACAACTTGATTTATAACGACCATATAAACTTTGCCTTATAGCTCCTATACCCAGTCTTAACTCGCGATGAACGTGGTAACTTTTCGCGTTTCGATACACGCCGTGCGTCGCAGGATCAATTAATGACCAACGTTCGAACCTGAGACCAGTAGCAACGTGGCGTGTTTCTTCTCGATTTCTTTTCTTTCCCTGTAGCGCGCCGGTATAGCCTTACTTCATCGCGATACTTCGAGGGTGATAATAACGGCAGGCATTCGTCACGAAAACCCAATTCTCAACACACCCCCGTTGCCTACCACACATAGCGTGCAGATTTCTTCGCTAGTGTAGGTACGAGGTTTGTTTCCTTGACCCCGAGAAGAAAAAAAGAGGATAATTACAACCGGAACTCGAAAATGTTGATAAAATAAAACAAAATTTAAATGAACTGCAACGTTGATCAATTTTGTTGCTAATAAGTTACGTCGGTGTGCCGAGTCTGCAGCATCTTTGAGCGGTTGATGTATGGTCCTTGTAGCCTGATCCCGTATAAAGACATACATATACCTACCTACCTATCTTATACCTTGCGTGTTGCGTGTAGGAGTGTAACGATGTTACGATAGCATAGCGTGATCGTCGATCGTGCATTATTAGAAATGTGATTAACATTTTCAGTCACCGACGCAACAGGAGGTTTTCTCAGCCCTAAAGCGCCGCTTGGAGCAGACCAGCGTGCCCCTCTTCCCACGCCATCGACTACGCATGCTCTCGAAACTTGCCGAGGGCGCCTTTGGGACGGTAACTATGATGATACTTTACCGATTTTCTTTTTTTTTTTGAACCCATGTAATGTACACATTTTTCGTTAAAGCTCCGAATGGTCAAAATTCCGAATTTATTTGAGACGATTTCGAATTTTAAGGTACGTTAAAGTTCAGAATATTGAAATTTGGAAAGACCGGAATGCTCAAAACTTCAGAAATCCAAGTTTCGGAATTTTGATCCTTCGGTTTCTTTCGATTTGGAGTAGGTTTTGAAATCGACTGTGTAGAATTTCGGGGAAATACTCTTTCGAGACTTCTAAAATTCGGAACTTCAACCCGGCCCTATGTATTTTAATCGCCAAATTTGATGCACGAAAAAAAATATTATTATATCGAAACATACTCTGTGTAAATTTTCACGTTCTTAATCATATGCCCACGCGTGCAGTAAGTCGTAACTATTATCTCATATACTTATATCTCATACCGGTTACGAAATCGCTGAGGACAATGGTATTATGAGACGACGTTTGACCGAGTGATCTCTCTGAGAGAAGAAGAAGAAAAAAAAAAATAGAAAAAGGAAAGAAAAAAGACTTACGAAATCAATGCGAAGGGCTGGAGGCATAGAGCTATCGTCGACGAGTTGATAACAATGGAGTAAAATAACTGCTTCATCATCGCTGTATAATAAACAGCTGTGATGGATCTTTAATAGCAGGTTTTGAGGCGGGTTAATGAGGTTAATTGTTTCCCTTTCTTTGCCACCGACTCCATTCTATACCCAGCGAGCTTACAAAGCATCGAAAATTCATCAAAGAAATTTAATCGGTTTGACTTTAGATTAGGGCTTAACGTCACTTGCAAACTGAACATCGGGGAACGACCCAGTTCGGGGAAACTGAATTTGGGGAGACGTTTACTGGAAGAAAGAACACCGATTTTGATCTTTTTTTTTTCTGTTGGTTCTTGGTCTTTTTTCTCTGGCTTTTTTTAGTGCAGAAGAGAAAAAATAAGAAAGATAAAAATACGAAATAATATGAAATAAAATAAAGTGAGGAAACAAGCCTGATTCCCCTCTGAAATTGGCTTTTTTGTTACGAGACTCACCCGACCCCCCGTTCAGACACACCCTTCCCTTCTATATTCAGTTTCGCAGTTTATGAAAGAGAAAAATGTATGCTAATAAAGGTGTACGTGGCGGAGGCTGAGGGCATCCCAGAGTACGGCACAACAGCTACCCTCGGGAAGAGACTCGTAGCAGTCAAGTTTCTCCTGCCGGATGCCAACGAGAAAGAGAAGTAAGTATGCAGATTGCAATTTGCATTATTCCGTTACAACCTCCTTCGATTTTATACCCGATCCCAAACGCTACTCTAGCAAGCTTTCGCGTCTCGCCTTGCAGTATATACACGGACAACGACGAGCTTTTCGACACTTTTACAAACGGATTTAAAACCTGGAATAAGAAACTTTCGGAGTGCAAATTCATCGCGTTAAAACGAACGGAATGAAAATATTTTTTCTATCACTTTAAACCCTTTTTCCCTCCAGCCTAAATATCTCCACTGTGTTTGATCGTGCCTTTTCCGAACGTGGAACAAAACCTAAAATTCTGATTAGAAGACGTTAGATATATAAACGAGAAGAGCAACTGATACGATAACGACACGGTTGAAAATACATATACTGAGTATTTTTGTATCTTCATCCTTTCCTTTTATTATTTTTTTTTTGATCCAAAATTTTTTCAACGGCACCCCTGTTCGCTCCTTCAGGACATCCCCTTTGCTGGACTGTTCTTTTCTTCCTTTTTTTTTTTTTTTTGATATTTATTTAGAGTCAGTCAGGAGCGAAACACGTGTAGATATTCCATTTCATCCTCGATACCCTATGCCTATATACTATATACGTATATATTATATGTAAAATATCTATGGACGAGCTTTTAGGACGTCGTCGCAAAAGCCAGGGCATAAAGGGCGTACATACATTGAAATTAAACAAATTTAAACTCGAAAACTTGTACTTGATACATATTTCGATGTAAAGGATAAAGGATAAAGGACGAAGGGTAAACCTTGGGTAGATTTATGTACGTGAACCTACGTATACATAAAAGATAAAATATAGAAGCTTGCGGTTTTGCGTTATACACTACACCTATATAGGTATATATATATACAAACTTGATACGCGGACATTCGTCTGCGTGAATCCGATTCGGACGATTATTCGCCAGAGCTATCGGCCTAGACATCAGAAAAAGGCGAGTTCGTTTCTTTGAAAGGAATACATTTGCATACAATGACCGGGGAGATAGGAATACCTCGGTCTAACCCGCGAGAGAAGGATACAGGCTGCGAGCTACGGGATGGGACGGGACAACCACAGCGGGCGGACTTATAGCTGTACGATGACGGGAATCTTTCTTCGGGGACGTCGACACGTCCATGTTTTTACTATTCATTTTTACTTTCTTTGCCTATTTTTTCTTTTTTTTTTTTTTTTTTCTTCTTCTTTGCTTTTATTCATCTTTCATTTTCTCTGTTTTTATCCATCGCTCCGCGTAGGAATTCCCATCGAAAATCGAGAATCGAGGAATATTGACTTATTACCGAAGACACGTATTTTTCGCCATAGTAAATTGCACGGGGGTTGAATAAAGCTCCAATTTTTTTGTTTCTTCGTTTTCGTTTTTCTGTTTTTTCGCTACAAACCGAAGTGACACGTACTCGCAGAGCCGTTGGATCATTTTTGAAAGTTTTACTCCCGCGGTTGTATGAGCGGCTGACGGGGCGAAACACCGCGGTTTTCTCTCTTCTTCCTGGAGCAGGGCCGCTTTGTGTACGACCGCGATCGGGTGCCATCATCCCCGTTATAATATTACGTGAGATTATAAACGAGGGATGCAAACCGGCGAGACTGTATACCTACTAGCCCGGCACACCACAACGCGAGTCACGACGCAACGCAACACAACGCAGCAAGGCACGGCGCGTCGCGTCGAGTCGCGTCGGCGTTGCTGACGGGAGATAAGGATGTTTTATGTGTCAGAGCCGGTATCACGTCCCGCAGGCCCGACTTCTGCTTGGTACTTTATTAAAAATAACAGAGCACCCTCTGTCGCGTGGTGGTTCTTAGCTTCGCGCCCCCCCTGCAGCTCGCCCTCTCTTGAACGGTAGAATGCAAAGGAAATGCGAAAGCAGAAGAAGAAGAAGACGAGGAGGAGGGTTGCGAAAAAGAGCGTCGTTTCCTTATAGCCGCGGCGATTTTCCCGCGTTTTTCTAGTTTCCTTATTTGTTTTTCATCATTCCCCCCCGTTTTTGTTTCATTTCCCTTCATTTCATCCCACGCGGAAATCAAGCGAGGCGAAAATTTGCCAAAAAAAAAAAAACAAAAAGCAAAAAAAAAAACCATTTCAACGAATCGAGCGACGAAGAGGAGGCGGGAGGAGATAGTCCTGTAAAATGGTCGGTAAACTGGGATTACCTGGGAGCACGGTCGACTGGCAAAGTTCGTTTTTCATTCGGCTCGATGGTCGCGTGTGTCGGGGTCAGAATTTGCAATGTAAAACAAGGGCCGAAACCCTTTTGACATACATGGCAAAGCTTTGGAACTCGGTAATGACAAAGTTTAACGTGTTATCACAGCTCCCCAACTGCATGAGGAATTTTTATTGAAATATTAAACAAAATTTTCGAACGATTTTCTATTGTACGTATATTTCTGATCGCGCATATTTTACCTATATACCTATATACCCTATTCGGTCATCAAGTTGAATACTCGTGAAAAAAGAATAAAAAGAACAAGTATAGGCATAAAGATCGAAGCACTTTGCAATATGTATGTAACATACCTGATCTAATCAGGTAGTTCTGTGAACGAGGAGATATTTGTTACGATATTTCATGTATAGTAGAAATAGAGGCACGGTTTCGCGGTATACCAGGTGGGGTGATTTCGGGGCATCGGCAAACAGCAGACACTTTCAATAATGATAGGCAATTTATACAGAAAAGCCGTTATGTGTGTATACGTAGAAAGTAGGATTCAGGGGTATGTACCATGTTATACCTATAGACCTTTATACATATACGCTATACGCGAGCCTTTACCTCGGCTTATGGTAAATCGATACCGTATACTTTTGTTAACAACGACGATATTAAGTTATCACGCGAGACAGCCATTACTTCTACGCGCCTGTATATACACTGTAACCTACTCTATCCGTACCTGTATACCTAATACCTGTACGAATTATAGTTGTAGAGTATATAACGGTCATAGTTATAGTAGGACTCGGGGCTTAAGTAGCAACAACGAACCTCGCGGCAGCAAGTGCCGCGAAAGTAACTAACTTGCTAACTAAGTAAGTAAGTAAGTATAAGTAGCGGTATAAGTAAGAAGTAGCCAAAACTGACAGCAGGGAAGTCAGTTCGTTTTCATAAGCTCAAAACTTCGTTAACTTACCAATTTCCGATAGATCCCTTAGCGACCCCCGCAAGACCACGAGCAACCGCATCAATGTGCACCCCTCGTTTGTCGTAGCCAACAGAAAAAAAAAAAAAACTTGCAGGGTTTAAAGCTTTACTGTAATTAAGCCCTAATACCGGGAACATTAATCGAGGCGGATTCTAACCACTCGTCATTTACTTCATGAATACATTATATATAAACTTGGTGTCTAACTTATAAATTCAACGTAAGGCTATAAAGTTATACATAGGACATAATATATACATACATACACGTATATGCCGTATAACTTTGACACGGAATTTAATCGCCTTAATACCCTTAATATGGGGTGAGATAGGCGGTAAATAAAATCCAAGGACTAAAGCAGCTTCTGTCTTCGTATAAAGGCTAGACTTCCAGCGTGACGTGAGGATCCTAGCGGCTCTTGAAGATCGTAACATCGCTAGAGTACTGGGAGCATGCTGTAGAGAGGAACCCTTCTGCGTAGTAATGGAATACCTGGATCACGGTGATCTCTGCCAGTTTCTCAAGACGCACATTACTGCCGAGGACGCTCATTCCATGCCAATTGGAGTCAAGACACTTAGGTATGTAAACTCTGGTTCTATTTATGTGTCTTCGACTATATACTTCGTATAAGTAATTGTTCAAGATCCTCATTGGATCTGGTACATGGAATTGATGTTTGTTTTTCATTTTCTTCGGGGCAAATGCCCGAGCTTTACGTACAACCCTATCTGCTATGAATGTAATTTTCCGAGTTCTCGAAAACGCGGACATACACATACACACACACACATGTTCGAAGAGCTTAAGGAACTTTGTTATCCCCGCATGACTCTGTTGATTTATACGGTAGAAAAGTTTCAAGGGTAAAACCAGTGAATTATTACAACAAAAAAAAAGGACGAGAAAACAAAAAACGAAAAAAAAAAAACAGAACAGAACTGAAAGAAAGAAAAAATGAAATGGAAGGAAGGATGATCCCAGCTGCAGCGATACACCGACGCGTTGATACCACGTTGGCTGTATATACGGTGTATAAAATATAGTCCAAAAAATGAGTACAAATATACTCAGAAAGCGAAAAGGAAACAAAACCAAAAAAAAAAAAGAAAGAGAGAGAGAGAGAGAGAGGAAAAAAATGAGAATAAAAAATGAAGAAAACTTTTATTCCCCCAGCTGTGAACTTGCGGCAAACAGCGTTATCCACTCGAACCGCGTTGTACGCAGTTTATAGATATGTATAGAAAAAGTTTCCCTCGAAAAAAAATTTACCGTAAAATGGATTTTCAAGGAATTACGTTACCCCGCGGGCCTAAACCGACGAATAGATTTACCTGTAAAAATCAGATCTTGAGATATACCTATACATTCTCGTATATAGTCTATATAAAGCTGATAAAAGCTCCGTTATAGATTTTATTTTCGAATATTCGCACGTGCTAAATATAAATTCGGTTCTGATATCAGGAAAATTTTTTTTTTTTTGTCTTTTAGTTAAAAAAAAACCTCCACTGCAGATATTAAAAATTGTTGAAATTTTCATTGCGCGGTTTTGTAATTGGAAAGAATAAGCCAACTATACATAGTATCGGAAACTGAAACGTGGAAACATACGAGTTGATTAAATAAAATAAAATTTTGCACTGAATTTTCCTGCAGTATACCTGCACCTATTTTCGAATATTGAAAAAAATACAAAAAATAATGTAGTATAGGTATCTGCTGCAATCAACAGTGAAATAATTAATTGGAAAACGCATCGCGTCGCAAATGAATATAATAATATTATAAAATATAATCAGCTTCGTTAGTTTTTGTTTCATCGTATACCATTTGTTTCATTTCTGTTCTCAGTTTCAATTGCCTAATCTACATGGCGGCGCAAATTGCATCTGGTATGCGATACTTGGAGAACCTGAACTTCGTTCACCGCGATCTAGCCACAAGGTAAGTAGTCGGATATGTTAATTTTTTTTTATCTCATCTTTCAATACATGGAGAGAAAAACAAATTTCGCACGGATATCCAACTCGACAACAACAACAAAAAAAATTCGAAAAAAGTTATCTTTTGCAAATACTACCGATACATGCCGATGAGGAAAAGATAAAATAGGCAATGGGGGTGGAAAAAAAAGAGGGAAAATGGGGAGAAGGCGACTCACCGCAATACCGATAAAAGTATTGATTTTTGGTTTCCGTAAATTGAATTATTTTACCCCGGAGTGTATTTCCATAAGCCCAAAACAAACATTCGTTCGGTTATAAGGGGGGGTTTTTCGGGGGCTGGTTACCGGGTGTATAAATGCGGAGGGTAAAATTGGGGAGGAGAAAGAGAAGGAGGAAGAGGAAGAGGAAAACTAGCGAACGATACGCGATTCACCGGGGAAATCAGCGCCAGTCGATTCGTTAGGCCTTTCCTGACTGTCCTGCAGTACGTACGTACGTTGCCGCGCGCGACGCGGTACCTACCGTATAGACTTTATCGTCGTTGTCGGACGCCCGGGGGATGCGATGGGACATTGGCGTGACAATTAGACACGTGAGGCCATTTAGCCCCGGCGCGACGTCGATATAGAGGCTAAAGTCAGCAACCGATAAATGGCTCAATATTTACTCGCGTTTTGGTCGATGCTGCAAACGGACACCGAATCTATTTGACAGTCAATCGTCAGTCGAGCCTGAGGCGAGGCCAGCTAGAATCGGACCTTTGTCGACCACCCTTATGTCCAGCTATAGTAATAACTGTCCGGTTTGAATGGACGAGTATTCACGTAGTCTTTGTGGCAATTTCACCACCTTTCGGACCGTAAAATCCAGAGGCATTTGTACATACGTACAAAGTTTTTTTTTCTCCCCCATTCAAAGTTCGCAGCTTTAACGGGTTTTCGAGTTTCTATATTTTAATAACCCTCCCTTTTGCTTTTTTTTTTCTATTTTTTTGTTAACTTGGCGCCGGTCTTCGGTACCAAGTATAACGAGCACTGCGGAGATAGCTTTCAGCTAGCAGCTCTTCTCCGAGCCGTACATCATCGCATAATATATGCAGTTATGGATGTATGGATGCATGCACACCTTGATGTGCAGCCCGACGTTGGTAGATCCTATTATCCCGTACCTGTACATATTGCATCGTAGTACCTACTTTATATAGCAGATGTATATACGAATACTACACCGTATCGTATACGTACCCCGGGTCCCCGGTACCTACTCTCCCACTGGCTGCTGCTGCAACATTCCAGTTATTGAAATGCAGCTCTCGTTTCGTCGAATCGATACGAATAACCATCGTGAAACGTTGGCATAGCCAAATATACTCGGTATACACGGTGAAATCGAAATGTTTTTCTTCGGTAATCGGTTGCTATATGATGGAGCTCTCCAGGATGCAGGCAAAGTTGCCAAAAATATTTTTTTTCAAAATCTCCCCAACATATAGGAGCGAAAACTATGATCGAAGAGAGAAAAAGAAGATTCGTAAAAGAATCGGAATGATTTTTTTTTTCCGTCTTTTTACAGCAGTTATACATAATACTTGTGCGTTTAATCATTTTTCCAATAATATAACAAGAAAAGTGATTAAATATTAACCGTTCGTAATTAAAGCCGTTTATCACCGAGGTAATTACACGGGGGGGCAGGGGGCAAGGGGCTTAAAGTTTAATATGGTTCTCTAGTCAATTTCAATACCCATACATTTTCCCGCTGTCGGTTTAGTTATTGAATATAATATGGGACGAGTTCATTTGGGATTTAGCACTCCGATTAACTGTTTTAAAATTCTCTGTTTTCCCCCGTGAAACGTACATCTCGTCCACGTTAATTATTCCCGCGCGAGTAAAGTCCTGTACACGGAATTACGGTCAAAATTAACTTGACGGACGTATGTAGGTATACAACTTCGCCGAACAAACGATCAGGTTAATCCCTTATATTATTGCCTTATCTGATCAGGATATGATTAATCTGACTCTCAAATTATCATCCTCTGGCTGTTTTCTACTCATAATTTTTTATTCATATATCTATTCAAGCCGGATTAAGTTTTCCCGATAATATTATAAAATCAGGAATTATTAACGAGACGAAAAATCATCCGATGCCGCAGGTACATCGAATCTGAATCGCAGAGAAAAATATAAACACACAACCGTTACTTTTGTTGATTTTTTCCACCCTTATACTTCCTGTGAAATTATTATACATCAACGGATAAAAATCGAGATATTCGATTCCCTCGCGGTGTTACCGAAAAATTTTTTTTTTCTGGACCAAGTTTCATGCCGGTGGCAGTCAACGGTTTCGAACCCTCTACCAAAACTCTCCTGCAGGGTTTGTATATATGGAGTTCGTCGAAATGGGTCTTGAGCCCGGCCTTTGTTTCGACTTGAGTTACAAATGTAGAGTAGAATAGGGAACGAGAGAGTCTAGTGCAGCGTTACGGGGGTATAGGTATATAGATCTCCGTTTCTCTCATCTCGGGCGAACCGTCAGAGCTAGCCGTTTCGAAACCGGTGGTACAAATCCTCTGGCTTCCCTCCGCCGTTCACAACTGCGCCTGAATACCACTCGTTCATTATGCAGTCGTATGAATATTTGAGTCTTGAATTCAGTAGCTGTAGCCTGGTATATCCCTGTGGCTCACGCCAGGCCGGTTTTACCCCCTTGCAGCTCGAGGCTACTCGTCGCTCCGAGGTCCACTCGACGCTCTTTACCTTCAATCCCGATTCTCACCCGATTTAATTCGCACTTATTTATTCCGCGGTCTTTTGGCTCTTAATGCTGTGAATAATCACCACCTTTCATCCCTCGCTACGCCACCTCACCCCGAGCTTCTGGACGATCCGCTAATTCTTCACAGTTGGAACCGACCCGGGATACTATACACGTTCTAGTACCTGCACATGTGCTTCTCAACCGTGCCTCCTGGCCGGAGAAAGAGAAAGGGATGAGATATATGTATGTACACATATAACTTCATGTATGTGTATGTAAAAGATATACTGGAACCGCCTACCCATACAGATCCGTAAACAATTCACCTTGTTAAGTGTGAATTTATCGCACATAGTATTCCACCCGGTGTTCTGGACCACGTATACATACCCGGATTGTTATCTGTCTTATCTGACGATTAGAACCGTCCTAGAGGCTATAGGTGGTAACAGCAACGATGATATCGTCGAATTGTATTCTGTGGATGTAGTGCTAAATTCTGGAATTGAAACGATTTGTTGATCGTAATTTTAGTCCCACATGAGGATTTGTCTAAGTTCATGTCCTGAGTGAAGATAATTTCCGGGTAGAAAGTGTAGCTGTTTTCAGTGACCCCGAAAAGAGCTACGAGGTGCACGTCTTTTTTACTCTCGAATCTGAGCCTGAAAGGACTTTGGTGGATGTAGTTTTGCCTTGTGATTTGACCTCAGCACTATATTTGCCAGTCACTGGGAGACTAGGCCAAAGCCAAACCAAAAGCCAGTGCCAAAGCCAAAGCCAAAGCAGAGCCAGAGGCACGGCAAAACACGAGAATCTGCAGGGAGAGAGGTAGCAGTAGCCAGCCAATTCCGATGATCGATAAAGCCCCACTAATTACCGAGGCTGTACCTCCAAATTGGAGCTTTGTTCGCCGGCAAAATTAATTGATTCTAGCAATTCAATAACGGGCTGGACTCGGTCAGGTTGGGACGGTATCTCTCCCGAAGGAAGTAGGGTTTCGAAACGATATATCATTAAGTTGGTCCACTGCTTTCGTCCTTGAGTTTCCAAACTTTGGTACTGTTATCGTTATACCTACCGGATACTCTGCTCCGGTGGATTCATTCCCCTACATACCGCGCGCGTTCAGCCTCAATATCCATGGTACGACGTGAATTAATATACCCAGCTATATAATCGCGGTCGACAAAAGGAAGGGAATTCTTTATCTGCCCGTAAGAGTTTGAACAACATCTTGATTCTTGATTTTAAATTTAATTGGGGGGGTGACGGTGGGATAAGGAAATCTTTTTTACTTATACTCGAAGGGAAAACTGGAGGGAGAAAATATCCGGGACAATTATTTTTCACTCGTTAATAATTATTTCCTTTCAGAAATTGTCTCGTTGGTAAAGCCTACCACATAAAAATCTCCGACTTTGGTACGGACAACGAGCTTTACTCGTCTGACTACTACAAGGTAGATGGAAACATGCCTCTACCGGTACGCTGGATGGCCTGGGAATCCATATTCCAGGTAATACATAACAATCTGATCGCTAAACCCGGCAGATTTCAGGGATCGATTCTATCTTTTCATACTCGTCATATCCGCCTATAATAACTTTCCAGGGAAAGTATACAACGAAAAGTGACGTTTGGGCTTTCGCTGTTACGCTATGGGAGATCTTAAACCTTGGAAGACGTTCTCCGTACGAACATTTGACCGACAAAGAAGTCGTGGCGAGTTTAAGTCGTCTTCAATTTATTTCTGGGTCCGATTTGATCGAGACTGACGAAAATAAGGAGGCGTCAACGCCTTTCGTTTACCTTCAACGACCTACAGCCTCATCAAAAGATATTTACGACCTGATGCTGGAGTGCTGGAGAAGGGACGAAAATGAGAGACCAACGTTTCGCGAGATATCGCTTTTCCTTCAGCGTAAAAATCTCGGTTATGCACCCACGTCTTGATATTAATTTACTTATATACATACCTATATACTAAAGGGCGTGCGGTTAGGGACGGGGTCTACAGGGTCGGAGAGAACTGCCTCGATGTCTCATTCGATTGCCGGGTAGATCGGAACTTAAGTGGCGTAATAACAATGATCAAAGTTTATCATCCCTTCGATCGACGAGAGACCCGCGTAGTTAGATACTGTACGGTGTTTAAGAAGACCCGCGTTGAACCGACCTCGTAGATCGGGATGTCTAATTGAAACCTGTATAATTTAAACTCGATTAGTAATTGTGTAACTGCAGACATTCCATCTGTGCCATTTATAGGCTAGAATTATAAGAAACAAATAAGAACAACTATTTCTTTATTTTATTACACGATATAAAGAGTCCGGAACTCGAGTGATCGTTGCAATGATCAATTAATTATACCGTTACGTACCGTCATCGACATTATTACCCTGAATTCAATCGACTTCGTTTAATTATTATATTCTAATTTGGTCCATAAATTTTCATCAAATTCGCTATTAACTGAATACATTGAAGATTATTTTCGCGGTTTGTATAAAATAGGTATATACCCATATCAGCGCGAAGAGAACAGCTCTTCTTCCGTACTTCGAAATGCATTATGAGTTTGAAAAAGAAGAATATAAATGAAATAATAATAAACAAAATAACGATCGTTCGCGATTGATCGCCTTCCACTTTTATATCCGCGATACTTTTCGACGTTTCTATAAAAATGATTTTGAGGTCGTAAACGTAACTCGGTATAGGACGTGGCTTAGGTGCAAACTATCTTCTATAGCCTTACTATATATATATATATATATATATACCATTATAATATACCTACTGCACCACCACTTTTAGATAAGACTGGTTGTTATAGTAAACTTAGTTATTGTTGCTAGTTTTAGGTTTAAGTTTAACTATCCGCACGCCGTTCAAGTCCGGTAAGAAATTGACGTTATAACATCATACCGATGTATGTTATAGTTTGTAACCGTAAACTATTTATCATTTACGACTACATACCTACAATATAAAGTTCGGTATATATGCTATATGATACGATATGTTTTATGTTTTAAATACTACAGTATAGAGGGTTTAATTTTCGGAAGATAAATTATGTATACATATACCTATATGTACGATACAATATCGATCGATATAATATCTTTCGAACGCTGAAGATGACATGACAACGAATTGATTGACTGGCGTGCGGCTCCTATACATAGGAAGGTATATAATATAGAGGTAAGTGAAGAATTAGGATAAGTTAGTTATTTATTAATTAATTGGTTACTATATATAGTTATTATTATATACTATATGAGCGTAGAAATATGAACTTTAATGAAATATATAATATACGCGGCCTATCCAACCAAGAACACTTCGGATACCTATATATAAATACTAATATACTATAATTCTATATAGATATTATAATATATAGTATGCATATATATATATATATATATATATATATTTATATATATATATGTATATATACATGTTACATATATTATGTATACGCTGCGTACCATGGCTATGACACATCATAATTATAACTTTATATAATAGGCGGGATCAATAAAATCTAATATATTTATTGTAAATATAGAGGTAAAATGTTAACGTAGCGAGGCGTCGTTGCCTGTAATTGAGAAAAATGAGAGAGATGGATAAGAGAAAGAGAAGAAAATAAAAAAAAAAATAAATAAAAAATTGGGTAAAATATTATTATATATAGCGTATATACTATAATAACACTTATATATAATATAACGCGTGGGAAAAAAGCCTCGAAATATCGTTCGAAATAATCCTACACGTTTATGATATTCGTCGATACTTTTACTCATGTTAATATTATCATTATCATCATTATTATTATTATTATTATTATTATTATTATTATTATAACGATCGGCTCTCCCTCGCGACCATTTCTAATATTATTATTATTATTATTATTATTATTATAATTATTATTATGATCATTATTATTATTTATCCATCGAACATCACCGTATTACGATATTATCGCGGTGGTTGAAAATTTCAGTACCGATTATACCAATACAGGTATACGTATCAGGTATATATCGTATATCTGCGATTACTGATCGCTGTATAATAATATATAGGATTTGAAATAAAAAGTGAAATCATATCAGAAATAATACTGAATGAAATTAAAAAATTAGAATGAAAAATAATAAAAAACAAGAAAAAAATATAAAAAACTTCAAATGAGTCAAATAAGTTATATGGAGGACAACATATCGACATATCGTAAAATTATAACTATATATACGAAAAGCAATACGTACGAGTTGAGCGAATTTCGCGGACGTATAGTATTGACCGTATAATTGTTTATAACGAAAATTGAATATCGAGTAGTACTTTGAAATAATAATTATTATATCTATAGATATACATATAGATATTTGCGTTCGAGTCTCGTCATCATACATATAGGTATTATATACGAAATACGAGACACAATACTTCGTTTCGAGAATTGCTTTTATCTCTGATTAATGAAACAACCGTGCCTATACGATATAATATAGTGATACGAATGAGTCTTTTCATTTTACTTTCTGAACGACAGAAAAAAAAAAGGAATGGAGGAAAGTGGAAAAAAAAAATAATAAAAAATACGATGATTTGAAACGGCGGTATATATACCTACACCTATATACGGCCGTGCAGGAAATGGAAAATATCGATATTCTTATACCTATACTATAATATATTGTACTTTAAGCAAACAACGAAATGAAACGGAAACGAAACGATATACGAAACGAAACGCATACTACACATAGAACTCTTTGTACTTTATAGCAAAGTATATCGCGGGCACGGCTGTTGATTTCATAGAGTGCTATACGTACGCCACAAGGGATTGAGTAACGAGTCCCATGGAGGCGCCGAAATGCAGTCACTATGGATTGTATTTATACCATATATGTATACCTATACCTACCTACCTATGTCATGTGTATAGTATATGTATATCGAAAGCAAATAGCATCACTCGATATCTAATACTCGACGTACCGTTACCGTTATACATATACATACCTATATAATAATATAACATTATATTGAAATCTAAGAACAACTATTTATGAAATTGATAATTATGTACCTAATATTATACAAGAAAAGAAAAAAAAAAAGAACGGCTTGTAAACCGTTGAGTAAGAGTAGATATTGTTGATTCGATTTAGGGTAGATATATAATATTGTATAGGTCAGGTTAGTATATTTACGAAATAAGCATAACGCTGCCTTTGGCTATATTGCTGCCCCTATACTGCTAGCGAGTACCTCTCTGTATCAATCTCACCCCCTAAATTTCACCCTCTCTTTGTCTCTGTATTCTACCACGTTGTGATCATGTCTATTAACATTATTTGGTTTTTTTTTTTTCTTTTTTTTCTTTCATTTTCATCTTATCTTTATACGTGTGTATTATCTGGGTACATTTAACAGTTCTACATACTATATATGATATTATGCATACCTGTTGAACTCATCGTTACGCAATCATATTTTACTGAACTGTAATAACGAGTTTATTTCATTTGCCGGTTCACCCTCATCTACATCCAAAATGTTTGATATACGTCTTCATGTTTCAATGTTCACAAAAAAAAAAAAAAAAATCCCGAAATATTTGACTAGAAAAAATGCATCTTGTGTGTGTGTGTGTGTTTTTTTCTTCTTAGACGTACACATTCAAACAACGTGTATATTTTTAGAAAATCTGTTAGAATCTCGAACCCTAAAGCTTGAAGCTTAAATTTTAAGACCCTTAAAGTTAAAAGTGAGAATTTGTTAAAAAATGTCGAGTTTATACTCCACGTCGGAGACGACAGCGCAGTACGTGACGCCGAACGGTGAGCTCTCCTAGCTGTTTTCTATGGGTACGTTGGTCCGTAACTATTTTTTTTTTTTTTTTTTTCTATCATTTTTGAATTATTCTATTTTTTATATCTTCAATTCATAGTCCAAAGTCCTTGGATTGATTTGAACCTATCGTTATACCTATCAGTATAACTCTTATAATATGCAATATGAATTATAATTATTGATTGACAATCATATGCCTGAGCTTTGAGACTGAGTCATTATTCCTTTGTCATTGCTCTGTTACAACTTTGAGCACGTTATTTATTTTTTTAATACGAAGTGATATTACTCAAGTCTTAATATATATCGTATCTATCTATTGCTTATCCATTTATTGAGAAATACGTCGTTTTATGGTTATCGATCAGCGACTGAATTTATATAGTCGCGATTTAACCATGACTCGAATTTAAATATATACGAGAATATCTAACGATTCGATGATTATAATGTTTTATATTATATTATTGTCGCGTGATTATTAATAATTTTATCGAACCGATGATGTTCCCTTAATCTAGTACACACCTATAATTCGATCGCGACAGGAACGTTTATAATACATGAACATCGACTCGACAGGTGATCTCGTTATGGTGTAGAATATAAAATCGTAGCACGTCTAATTCTTCGTAATTTTAATTTTCATTATAAACGAAAGAAAAGGGATAAGAAGAAAATAAAATAAAATAAAAAAAAATATTGCGTTTCATTACACTATAACGAATCGGCGACGATGGAATTGACAAATGTTGGTAATTTCGGAAGACTGTGCAGAGCTCACCAGGTTACCTTCTACGCTAATTACCTAATCGTTATAATCATAAAATTATTTTGTACTAAATACTGTTTATAATTTTGTATCTCAACTCTGTAAATACCAAGTATAAATTAATTATCTACGCTATTTAAGATTATAAAAATGAATAATTGAGTAGTCTCTATATATAATATACATTATATACATAGATTTATATTATATATAATATGTAGAGGTAAGGATATATTTTAACCCGTAGAAAAATGATAATTGATGATATAATTAAATTTAATATAATTATATTAATAAACTATGAAATGGTAACATAACAATGTACAACGACTTAGAAACTACCTGTATATTAAATATTATTATTACCATCATTATTATATTACTATTATTATCATTATTATTATTATTATTATTATTATTATTAGATATTATGATTATTAGACATTATCATCATGATCATCATGATTGAAACGACGGTTATGCAACAAATTAACGAATAATGATAAGCGATAAACGAAAAATATACTTATAATTAGCCAATACGTGTTATTTGGTAGATGTATATAATGATATCTGATTATGTAGTTTGTAACTAGTCATTTGTCGTAGCTACTTTATGTTATGATGAAAATATACCCGTAATCTACAGGAGTAAATCCTTCGATATATGCAATATCACATATCGAGTAGCACACGTACCTCAGTATCAATTTTCTTGCAATAAATTATTCCGCGCCGAAGCCTCGTATAGAGAACGTTGAGAATTTGCAACCCGCACTATGATTTCCAATTTCAACCAATCGTCTTGGGTACTTTCTGCAATTTTTATAATCAGGCCATTATATATTGATCAATCGCCATAGAAAAGAATCCTTGTTCGTTTTTTGTTTTTTTTTCTTCACAAATCTAGCAATCGAAGTTATTCTGTAAATTCTCTGAATTTCTCCGAGAAAAGAAATTATTATTACTTTTTCAATTTATTATAGTGGGTATGTAACGCTAAAAATTCTTTTGATCATTCGCATTTCTAATTTAATAACATACATTAAGACCAGGCATGTAGCTAAACGTGTATTCCTTCATTAGAGGGCAAACATTATTTACGATATTCCATATTATTTGTGACTTATTTATTTATAATACCTTAACATAAATGATAAGAATGTTCATATCACATATGTCGACGTTATATTGTAATACCGGAGGTTGTTATAACGGTAAAAGGAAAAAAAAAAAAAAAAAAAAGAATGGTGAACTCCTACGTTACGATAAATATTTCAATTCGGTAGTGTGTTATGTACTAAATTGTAACTGCAATAATTATTAACGAAGAGTAATAAAATAGTTGCTCAAACAACGTATAGTACTTTGTTATAACTATCCAATCAATCCCCAATTATCCTGACGCATAACATTTACTATTTTTAGGATATTCAATACACCTTCATAATTTTCCGCAACTTTTATTAATATTCTGGAATTTCTCATATTAAAACGCTAAAATATATCTGTTTTCATAATTATCAACTTCCATCAATTCAAAAACGTAGCTAAAATTCATTACTGTGGGGTTTAAAAGACCTCTGGTAATCAGCGTTAATCATTCTGCACCAATAATCAATATGTTCAAAAATTAGACGTGTTCAAATCGAGTCCCGCTCGCTGACTTGCGGCAAAAGTAGTTCGTGAAATCGCCACTGGACTATGGTTCGATTGTGGCGCTACCTTGCCGGCCAAAGCGTGTACTGAAATAAGATGGCTGATATTTGGACTATCAGCTGCCAACATCATATCACCCGTATCATTTCTTTGATGAACATTTCTTATATTTATCGTAATTAAAAATATAAGCCTTAAAATTAGTGCCATAAAAAAGTACCATCGATAATAGAATTTATGTTACGTACAGATTTCAAGGGTTTGAAACTTGACGGAGAGCTGATAATTAAAGTAGGAGAAATCAAATTGATAGAAAACAAAAATTTGACAGTTGCGTTTAACACCAAATTACAACAGTTACAAGTCTCTAATATTATTACGTGAACAAGTGCTGAGTGATTACTGTCTTAAACGACAATGGAATATGTGCAGATAAAAGACATACGCCCTGGCCAGAAAAACATTAATGTGGTGTTTATAGTTCTTGAGGTTGGCCACCCTACAATCACCAAAGAAAACCGCGAGGTTCGAACGTTCAAAGTGGCCGATAGTACCGCGTGTATGAATGTATCAATTTGGGACGAACCGGGCCAGTTATTAGTCCCCGGTGATATTGTTAAACTAACAAAAGGCTACGCCTCGGTATGGAGACAATGCTTAACCCTATATTCAGGAAAAAATGGAGACATACAAAAAATCGGTGAATTCTGCATGGTTATCAACGAACAATTGAATATGAGCGATCCAAACCCCGCCTTAGTTCAACAACTCACTAATCAAGGTGGATCAGGTCCACCGGCAAGCAACGTTAACAATACAAATATCACGAATAACGGCAATGCGAATAACATCGCCGGACCACCCGGCAGACAAACACCTACAACGCAAAGTAACACTGCGACGACACCTGCGGTGACAGGAACAACCGCGAGTAGCTCTACACCAGGAAAAGGCGGAAACGGTGGATCCGCTGGTTTGCCCGGTGGATCGGCAAGATTTTCGGGAGAATCAGGATCGAAATCTTCAACTACGGGTAAAGGTGGTTCTCGAGGACGCGGAGGGTACAGAAACGGAGGAAGAAGCGATCGCAGATAACACGTGCTCGAATTAAAATGATGAAGGGTTTATTCTGTTTGTAAAAAAAAAAAGAAAAAAAAAACATAAATAAATAAATAAATAAATAAGATGCAGAAATAGAAATACAACAAATCGTTGGAGAAACAAATATAATGATAATAAACAATCGCGTGCGAACCCACAGAGATGTAACATACATTTTTATATAATAATTGTAAATGAAGAAGAAATAGGAGTTTTGAAAAAAAAAGAAAGAAAAAACATTATTAAATTAATACAAAAACTTTTTATCTATGCATTCTTCTTTTGTCACACGTTCTATACCTGTTAGTAAATGTCGATTCGTGTCTCCTATTAATTTAGCTTGCGTTTTTATTGGTAACTCTCTGCTGCTTAGAAAAAACTATCATTTATTGTCATAAGAATTGAGAAAACCACGTAATCAAAACCACAATAGATTCTTTCAGTAGCAATTAACCAGTAGAAAGCGAACACTATGCATGCCATTTGCCATTGAAGTCTTGAAACTTGATAAAAATAACAAATAATAACTCTTTAAATATGTTAGAGTATTCCTATTCAAAATACTATCAATAGATCGTTCGATAATTTCTTAAGAGTGCTGTACATTAGTTCTGGATTATGAATAATTCTGAATAAACCTCCATTTAAAAGCGCGGTCTTTTTTCAAATTATACTTGCACAGTTTGAATCATTACATCGATACCCCGGATCGATTTTCATAAAGTTGTAGTAAATTATCGATGCAAAAGATCGATTCTTTGGTATATCGATGCGGTAGAAGTTTCGATGTAGTTTCCGATTCCGTGGTTTCAGATTTCAGTTTACGTTTGCATTTTACGGTAACAATTTTCATAAGTTTCATGTCTTCATTCTTAAAATATGGCAAGATCAAATGTGAAATACGAACTTGCGGGAACAAAAAGGCCAAATTTCTTTGGCCAACATGTTCCAGAATTAAAAAATCGCGTACTTAAACGCAGTCCATTTTGGTCAGAGATTCTACTAACGTCTTTCCCAATTATTTTGTACTTTGTGGTCCCTCCAGGACACCTTATTTGTGATAAATGGACAATCGAAAAATGGGTGAGCATCTGATTATCGTGATCAAAATAACAAGCCAAACGTTTTGTTTCCTACAATTTTTACATTTTCACGATTGTATTAAGTTCCAGGACTTTCCGTTAAGCGCAACCGTTTGCAACATATACATAAATCTCGGAATTTCTGCGTTATTGCGATGTGTACTAGAATGTTACAACGGAAAAAAAAGAGTCACATTATCATGGGAGAATATAATTCCATCCATTATTCCGCCAGGCATAGCAAGTGGCTTTATTATAGGATTATCAAGCTGGGCGCTCACTATGCTCATCTCACCAGTGTAAGCAGAAATACTTTTTTAGCAAAGCAATGATGCAACAAACATCAAATTTCACTTACAATTCATTG
Source organism: Macrophya alboannulata (assembly GCA_949628255.1). Lineage (NCBI taxonomy): Eukaryota > Metazoa > Arthropoda > Insecta > Hymenoptera > Tenthredinidae > Macrophya > Macrophya alboannulata. The sequence continues at coordinate 44,349,176 of OX451207.1, forward strand.
TATTCTTTCTATATTTCAGATACATAATGACCCAATCAACAATCATCGTTCATGTACTCGCTTTTTCACTCCTCTTTCAACTGGAGAGAAAGGTGAATAAAAGATGTTTGTTACTACTTACACAAACCTAATATAATAAGATTTACACTATAGAAACTGGGCTTAAGAGCATATTTTTACCAACTATTATTCAGAAATTAATATTTACATTGAGATCTTTTTAATTGTTGGGCCGTTATGTGTAAGGAAATAATATATCAGCTGTGGTTATACCTTATCCTGATAAAACTGTTATGTTTATTTCAGTCATGGTCCTTAACAGGAATTGTGATTATGATATCTGTAGGACTAGCAATGTTTGTGTACAAATCAACAGAACTGAACAGGCTTGGAATATTCATAGCTCTACTAGCATCATTTTTCCACGGCTTACAAATGACTATGATTCAACATGTTATGCAAAAGTCTAAACTTGGCTTAGAGAATGCTATAGATATGATGTATTATATACAGCCTTGGATGTTACTGTCGACAATTCCATTTGCCTTATGGTTTGAGGGTATGAAATGTTTTAATCAAACTCTAAGTGATATTCGAATTCGAATAAAACGCAGCTGATAGTTTAAATGATTAATATAAAATAGCTGCTTAAACTAATACATTTATTTCACCTTGTTATAGGATCAAGAATGTATGACAGAATGGTAAACATGGATTGGTCAGATAATGGTACTATCTTGATGATAACAATGGCCATTCTTGGTAAATCTTTGATCGTTTTTTCGTTTGAATTAGCTCAATTCATGATTATTTCGCGCACATCTAGTCTGACGCTATGCATAGCTGGGATATTTAAGGTATGGGATAAAGTTTAAAGTTTTATATGAATAATTCATATTTGAAATTGTATTCGAAAATGAAGTAAATGCTCTATAGATATGTTGATATTTTGTATGAAAGACTGTTGATAATTGACTTTGAAAATTTCCAGACGTTATGCACGATAATCCTACTATTTGAACACGAAGCAACTTTGATGAGTAACATAAACTTTCTCGGTCTTCTGACTTGTTTCGCTGGGATAATTTTGTACATTATTGTAAGACCATGGACAACAAAAATGGAAGAAAACGAAGAAATTGAAGGAAACTTTAATTCCGACGTTGAGAGAGATTCAATGATCTCAGAAAAATCTAATATCGTAACGATAAGCGGTATATTCGATAATGAAAAATGGATGAAACAATAAACACACGATTTACTATAATTTCAGAATTCGTAAGAATTAGTTATATACATAGCTATGTATATGTATATACGACATTCTTATCATCAGTTTAAAGATGATCAAGAACTGATTTTTTAAGACTTTCAAAGACATGACATTCAAATAAAGAATATTATTTTTACATAATTATGTACTTATTATTCTTCACCGCGTTATCAGTATTATATGGTGAATAGATGTAGCAAACCAAATCCCCCTCCTGCAACGTGTTACGTGGTTTTTCAAACCGCTTCCTAATCGTCTCATAATTAATTTGTACATATGTATACAATTCAAGAAAAGAGTACTATCATCAAACGATATACCACAAGTATAGTTATGATAAGAGGTTTCGTTTCCTGGCGTTATTTGTGGCGCTAATTTTCAGCGAATATTACTTCTTTATATTTGATAAGCATTTTCAGTAGTTTTTCCTCTTTTGAATCGCATGCGCGGATTCCATGTACTATCTTAAATAATCCAAAGTGACGCGATTCCGGATTGTGTGGTTACGTTGAATTTTATTGTGTTTGTTCGCGCATGACAAAAATAAGAAGGTATCAACTTAAAAGTGTCACTATTGACAGCTGTTTAATAAGTCCTTACTGTACCTATAATAATATAGAGTTGATAGAGATGTTTAACAAGTGTGTGTCTCCCTAATGGACGAATTTTTCAGGCTGAGATATACGTTCGATAAATAGTAAACCTCAGTAAGAATAAATTTGGTAAAATATTATCGTATTTCAACTCGGTATGTCGAGTGTAAAATTTCGAGTTTAAGGTTATGTTTACAATAGCCGACGATTATCAGACTTTGAATAATACCGTAATAAAAACATGCCGCGATATAATGTGAGATATGAAATTGCAAACCAAGATGCAGACACGCCGGACTTTCTCCCACAGCATGTTCCAGAATTTCAAAATCAACCAAATAAACGTTTACCATTCTGGAGGGGTATTCTTCAGACGTGTCTACTTATTCTTCTATATTTTGTACTCTCTACAGGTCTAACGTTTTATCAACGATCGTTACTTCAAAAATTGGTAATTAATTTATACCATATTTATAAAAATTACGTATCCTTAATTTTTGCCCAATTATTATTAAAGAAAAAAAAAAAACATCTACCTAAATTTTTCGTAAAAAATATTGTTATCATAATTTTCAGGGCTATCCGTTAGGCATAGCCACTTGCCACCTGTTAATAAAGTTCCTACTTTCTACGCTAGTCAGATGTGTGTTAGAATGTCATACCAGGCAAAGACGAGTCAGATTATCATGTCAAACTATGATTTCAACGGTTGCTCCGCCAGGTATAGCAAGTGGCCTGGATATAGGATTATCAAATTGGGCTCTACAACTGCTTACCGTATCCCTGTAAGTATGAGTAGTTTGTATATCAAATTATAACAATTACTGAATAGAATTTAAATTTTCGTCTTCCATTTATCATTACCTTTTACATATATTTCAGATACACAATGACAAAGTCAACAAGCATCATTTTCATACTCGGCTTTGCACTTTTATTCAGACTGGAAAGAAAGGTAAATAAGAAGATGTTTATACTTGCTGAAAAAAAAAAAAATTGAAATTCTACACTAACGAGAATTGACATATTTTTGCCAACTATCAATCAGAAATGAATATTTTTATAATTAAGATGGTGTGATAAAACTGTTTTTTTTTTCCACTCTTTATTTCAGTCATGGTCCTTGATGGGAACAGTAGTGATGATATTTGTGGGACTTGCAATGTTCACATACAAAGCAACGGCGATGAACTATCGTGGATTTTTTTTAACTCTACTCGCGTCATTTTCTAGCGGTCTTCGTTGGACAATGGCACAATTAATTATGCAAAAGTCTAAACTTGGCTTAGGAAATCCAGTAGATATGATGTATCATATGCAGCCTTGGATGTTACTAGCCATATTGCCTTTGGCCTTATGGTTTGAGGGTATAAACAAAAATCTTTTGAATTTCAATTCCAATCACTGCTCTGACTAAGAATAAAATAAATAAAATACACCTTTACTAATCCATTGGATTTACTTTTCTAGGAATCAAGACGTATAACGGTATATTAGAAACAGATTGGTCAGATGTTAATGCTGTCTTGATACCCGTAATTGCCATACTTGGCGGTGCTGTAATAGCTTTTTTTATGGAGTTTGCTGAATTTATGGTTGTTACGCACACGTCTGGTCTGACGCTATCCATATCCTCAATATTAAAGGTATAATCTATAAATATGATCTCACTTTAAATAATATCTCGCTGTTTGTGAAACTTGAAATAATCTAATAATTAATTGTTACGATTAACTTTTCAGGAGATTTGCACATTAGTTCTTGCCGTTGAATGGAACGGAGATCAAATGAGTGGCCTTAACTTTGTGGGTCTACTGGTGTGCCTTGGCGGAATAATCATGCACGCTATACATAAAATGGTAGTAGCAAATAAAGATAAAATTGAAGATCTCGAACTGAGTTCTAACTCTGTGATCAATAACGGCATCAAAGCTGACGAAGGATTGAATGTAACTTCACCTCTATTAACAACGAAATCAACATCTCTGACCAATTTACTTAACGAAAATTTCAGCTCGGATGAAGACGAGGGTAAAAATGAAGAGAACTCGTCGCAGGTTCTATTCAACATTTTACAGCGCAGGGAACAGTAATTTTTAAATTAAGAAAGTTATGACAATGCATAACATTACCAAATTAAGGTGTGTTCAATTGCCAGGGCAAAAAACGAACACCTCTTTATCACATTCCTTTTATTTCTACCGGTATCTGAATTTATATAATAAATTTCCAACTGAATAATTGATATGAGAAAATTAATCAATCACATCTAGATAATACAAGGATTATAAGACAGAGAAACTGTCTTGCCATTACTGAATTTTTGTCCTGATGCATATACTAAGTCTTATAATTATTTTTTCTACAGATGGAAATGATAGCTGTATATTTTTTAAGATTATTTTAACATTTGAAATGTTTTAATATAAATTATTCATAACTTCCTATGCCTAGGAATTCGATAAGTAAAATCATCTTTTAACATCACACTTATTTTCTTGTTTTTTTGTTTTTGTTACTTCGTTTTTCTCCAGACCTTACTGCACGTTATGGCTGTAATTTATTTATATTCTCTGCTACACTAGGTACAAATAAATACTATCTGATAGTATTGCTCCGCAGTTTTAGTTTGAATCAGATTGTTGTGTTAATAAAAAAAGAAAAATTCAATTATAATCATATTAACGATATGATAATTGCAACGAAGTCATTATTGCTGTTTACTCTGATGGATAGCCGCATTTACTAGCATTTAACTTGAAATATGTTCTACTTGAACCAATTTTTCCTATTTTATATATATATATATATATATATATATATATATATATATATATATATATATATATATATATATACGTGTAATACGTGTATGGTGTGTGATTTATGATAAAAAAAAACGAAAAAAAAAAGATGCATAGATATTATATAGATTATCGAGTGCAATTCATATTGTAAAAACATTCCAATTTATCGTTAGCTTGATGTAGGTATACGTTTTATGATGGACTTGTTGACTTGAGTGCAAGCAATCAGGCTATAAAACAGGCTTTGTTTTTTTTTTTGTTTGTTTAGATATTTTTGATTATGTTTATTTTGTGTATTGTTGATGGTATAATTTTGTTTTTGCTTTATGAAAAGCAAATGTTATTTACATATGTAATTCTGATAAATATTCTTTGAATTTGGGACAAAAGCGATAACTGCAGAAATAGAATTGAAAGCATTTCATACTGGAATGGGAAACGTCTTAAATGTACTTTAAGTAAAATTATTATTGATTATGTATAGTTTTTTGATTATCATCGATTACTACTATAAATACTTTCAATACCATTTGAAGCCGCGTTCATGAAGAGGAACAAAACTCGATTTTCTGCAAGAGAGAATAAATATTTTTTCAAGTACAAATGAATATCAGTATACATAGCTTTTTAACAAGATGTGCAATCAGACATAATATTGTATATCTATACCGCGTTGTGAAACTTCTAACACACTTTTCATGAATAAAAACTTTTATAAAAGAGAAACTTTATTGCGAAAGTAGGAAGTTTTACTGCACTTTTCAAGAATTGCTTAATACTCGAAGCTTTCAAATTATCATTAACATTTTTTTTTTGTTCACGATATTCGATGTAACTGAAATACGTCGAAAAAAATGTTATAACAACCTCAATAAAATTAATGATTATCAATGTTTGTTGAGTACCGTAATCTGTATGTTCTGATCAAAATGAATAAACGCCCAATCAGAAGATTTTCATTCTTTTTAACAAGCTCATGAAGATTGTATTTATTTTCAATAGTAAACAATTCATTGACTACTATTATCTTAAAATATTGTGACGAGTGTTCATTTTGCATAATTATAATTAATGACATACATAAGCGTCAAAAGAAATATAATTCTGTTTGTGTCCTCATATTGAGGCTGCTTCTTTTTGTATGAATTCTAATGTAAAATTAATAAAAAGTATTTCACATAAAATTTCGTTTCAATTATTTAATTAATATAATAAAATACAATTACCTATTGTGATGTATAGTATATATTTTTTATTCCAAACAGTAAATAATTTATATTATGTATGTATTTATGTTGTACCAATCAGTAAAGTGAAGAAATAAAATACACTAATTGGGAAAATGAAATTCACATATTAAATAAGAATATGTATCTTTGAACGGTAGAAAATATACAAAAATTTATATCAGATTTTTTTTTTTCACTGATGTTTTTGTACATGAATTGGTACTTTAAAGTTTCTTTAGCAAATTTTTTTTTTTCCAATTATTGACTTTACTCATAATTACAGAAATATATGTAAGTTCTAGAAACGAAAGGAGACTCGTATATATCAATATCAATTTGGCACTCAAAACTACACAGAGAAAGCCTCATTTTTTTTTTCTTGCACTAATTAAAGCATCACGTATCAATTCACAAAATTTGGTAGTAATACATTGAGGAACTACATCTGGAATATATATAATATCGTTTTCGCTTTAGTTTTTTCACATCTCAATACTAAGATTGAAAATTTAAACTACCTACTTATAAATGAAAATTTATGCTCCTTTTTTTTTTTTTGCTTGTACAAATATTCAATACAGAAGGCGTACAGGGACCTACGATAACAATGTACTACAGCTATTGTACCTCAATAAATTTGACTTTATTATTTGGATAGCATAGACTCTCTAGTTTGTATATAGAAAATAAAAATCAGTCGAAAACTATTAAGCTACTTAAATAATGAATGAAATATAAATTTTGTTCGTAATTAATTTCTTCCTTTCTTTCTTAACACAGACTGATCATAAATTGTTAAATATCAAATTGACAACACCATTCAGATGAAAAGAAGGTCAAAAACTTATCAACTTAATAATATATAACCTTGTTCTTAGAACATTTATGCAGTTTAATGAATTAAAAAATCGATCGTGACTTAATTAGAAAAAAAAAAAAACTTCTCTGCAACAATCCTCACCTTATTTTTATTATTTTAATCTCATTTTAGAAATCACTCGTTTACTTATCAATGATTTGTAAAAAATCAGCGTCCTAAGTATTAAAGTCGAAAAAACTTTGTCAATTTGCCATATCAATGAGGCATTTTTTCCTTCCATCTTTCTTTCTTTTATTTTTTCGTCACAGCAATATAATGACGTAATAAATAATATGTAGAATAATAATTATAGAAGTGACCTTATTAAACATGAAAATAAATTGATAAATAATTAATTGCCTAATCTGCAAAATCTATTAAATAAATATAGTATCACTTAAAACCTTTTCTCCTATTTAGCTTGTCTCATTTGATTAGTCTTCTTAGATTTGGCTTCGATTTTATCCTCCAATTTATGAATGAGATCATCTAACTCCACCTGAATATTGAAATATGATAAATTAGTACACTAGCATTCAGTTTCAATATCAACGAATCATTCAAAAAGCTTTGAAATCTCTAACTATGTCGCTTTAAATTAATGAACAGATTTACTACCATAACATAGATTGTCATTTACCTCACTGTAAGTGTACATCAAAGTACAGTGTTTCAAAAGCTGTTTCTTCCTGGTAAGTATTTGACAAGCATGTGGAAGACAATAGACACAATCATCTTGCGAATTGCTAACTAGCGAAACGAACAGATTGGCACGACAAGTTTCACACTCAAAGTCCCCGTCGTCTTCCTTCACCTTTTTTCCTCTTCTCCGTTTTCCACTGTCAGGTAAAGGTAGCCTTTCGGTATTTGTCAGACCAGCATTTTCCAATAATCTACGATACTCTAATTCTCTTTCACGAATATTCATCACAGTTGGTAATATCTGAAAAAATCAAAAACAGAACATAATTATATGATAATTATCTGATATCTATTTTACAATTGGCCAATAAATAATTCATACCTGTTTAAGTACATCGACGTGAGATCTAGTATCATTAATAATACTGAACAACAGTCTCTCAAATGAAAATATTGACGGTTCACAGCTCTCCTGTATGTCCTGTGAAATATAATTAGTATGAAACTAGATTCGACAATAAAATGCACATAAAACAATATTATCATAGTGTAAAACCACATAGTTATTGATATCTGTACCGGAAACTGAAAGAATAAATGATATACCTTAAAAACTTGTTCCGCAGTAACGAGCCATGAAGATTGTGCAAAGTATACGCTTTCAGAAACGAGATATCCAGTGCAAATGCTTGATGTGAAGGCTTTAGGAAATACGATAATAAATTGTCCCGGCTCCTGCACTGTCTGGCACAACGGTACACCATTTTTAACAAGTAATTCTGGTGGGACCATAGCTGTATCAGAGGGTAACCAGATAGTTTTGTTCTTGCAATAACGTGGCACCATTTTAGCCAGAGCATCTCTAAAGTTGTCACTGTGTTCATCAGGAATACCATACCAGATTTTCTTAGCACCAGTATGAAGATACTCTATCCATGGTAGACCGTGAGGATCTCTGTACCAACAACAGGCACTGAATAACATTCCAACATGTAGCGTAGGAACCGTTACACCTAGAAATGAAATATCGATAAGCAAAACGAAATAGAACACAAACGGTTTTGAGTATTGTTTTAATATTGCAAGAAGAATAAATTCCGTACCCATTAGAGGTCCCAATGCTCTCAGTACTGAACCAGCATTGTTAGTCAGTACTTTAAGATTCCAAGGATGTCTAGCAAACGGACTGTTCTTAGCAACAGAAAATCCGAAACCTCGACCACTAGAATCGATGCTGGCTGCGTGAACACAAACGTGCCGCTTCCGTTCTGCTACATGTTTCCAAAATGCTGTTTCAACATCGTTTGCAGATGCACCTTCCGCTTCTCCTGCTGGTGGCTGACTTTCACCGAACCACATACGCTGTGTGTTTCTTGCGATGCGGTAGAAAGCATTAAGCGGCATGTTTCGCCCCTTAAACATCAAAGATAGGATTTAAATAAAAGTGAATCTGAAGTTTATCCAATTTCTAAAATGCATGAAATTCATGGATGAATACTCTCGCCTCTTTCTTACCTTGACAATACATTCCTCAGTCTCATCAGAACTATCCTCATCATCATCCTCAGCATCATTGTCGCTAGATGGTGCAGTTTGTGTTTGTAAAGCCTTGCTTTCTCGTTTAGCCCAATCAGTCTCTACTTCGTCGAACAGTTTTTCTCTCTCCTCTGGAATTATTTGATTTAAAAAATTAAATATTGCTACAAAAACGTTCAAAGTGATCAAAAATTGCCGGATTCTTACCTGGTGAAAGCGTGTCGTATGGAAGTAAATATTTACAATAAATATCATCCAACTTTGTCACTCGATCTTGGGCTGATTTTGGAATTTTCATACCGTCAGCAACCTTCTGCCATTTCTTTTTTTCAATTACTTCTTTCAATCCACCTAGGCTCTGCACTGTTTGATACAAATGTGGCAAGTCTACCTCCATCCCACCGATCTAAAAAATCATATCTGATACTGTACATTTGTAAAGAACAAAGTACACCAAACAACATTGATCTCGGGTTAAAAATTCATAATGTTTGTAAACTGTGCATGGGTTTAACTGACAACATAAAATTTACAGAAAATAAACTTATAAATGCTATATAAATTTTTACAAACCCAGGGAGGATGAGTGAGAGTGATGCTCTGTGTGGCTAAATACTTTTTAATCGCCATCATTTCCTTCACATTAGGCCCCCATCTGTGCAGCATTCGATGAACGTACTGATTATATGCAGTAAATCGCATATCGTCGGATACTTTACATTCAGGCTGCAATGGATAAAGCAGAAAATTAGCTTGTTACAATTCACTTGAAATCATTTGCATGTTTTTAAGGAGAAACTAAAAGGAGAACAAATTTTAAATAAAACTAACTTTAAAGTTTGGTGGTGGAACTACACGACATATTCCAAATTTCTCAGCAATTGGTCGTATTTTATCGATATACTCCAACGGATCTTGAAAATCTTTTTCAGTCGGATGAAAAGTGGGTGCTTCCACAAGACGTGCTTCTTCATTGGCATTCTTTGGGCTTGGAAAAGTAGTCGTATTGGTGGGCGAACAGAACTCTGATATTTTCTGTTTCGTCTTAGATTGAGATCTGAAAAATAAAGGAAACTTACATGAAATCAAACACATCTAATATCGAATACATGAAACAATTATTTTCAACTATTCAAACTCACCGTTTAACACTTTTAACAGAATCTATCGAAGTTTTTCTTTCTCTAGAAGTCTTAGGAGACTTTTGAACCTTTTCTGATCCTAGACTAGTTCCGGTTCCAGTAGCAGCATTGTGTCTAGTCGTAGTCTGCGTTACCATAACATTTCTATTAGGCAAAGGATGCTGAAAGCTGGATGTAGAGGGTATAGGTACATTTGTAGAAGTTGAAGGACCAGGATTCTCGATAATCGAAGCTGTAGGACTCTGAGGGACGCGAGCCGTTGGTTGTACCGTACCCACAGGTGGGCATCGAGCTACGGTTGAAGGTGGTTTAGTGACTAGTTTAGCTCTCAGTAAAACCCTTTGATTAGGACCAGTTGGACCTTCAGTACCAAGTTTAACGGCAACACCTTGAATCAGCTGTTGACCCTGTACTAAATTAGGACCATTTCTGGTCACAGCTTGTAAAGGAATATAAAATAACTGGCCATCGTTATCGTCGTCATTTTCATTATTGCTATCTGTTTGAGTAGATATCTCAGTGCTTTTGAGAACAGAATCATCTGCAATAATTTGCGGCTCTTGGGATTGCTCGTCCAAATTTACTTGGACAGCAATAGAAGCACTGCATCCTACATTGCTCCAACTTGTAGTGAGTTTGTCTATAGGCAATACCTGCATTGTTGCAAGATTGGCAAAGTTTTTTGGTAATTCGAATCGATTCAATTTCAGAGTATCAGACGGCTGCTGACTTTGTCCTTCCTGAATCTCTTCTCCAGTCTTTGTGGCCTCATCCTCAGAAGCCAGAGGAACACTGTCAGGTTTATTCTCAATGTCCTTAAGTCTCCGTCTAAACGGTGTACTTATTGGAGTCTCGGTATCACTCTCAAACGCATATACACTACTTTCGTTCTCTGGGGAAAATGCATTAGCACTCGGAGTGATATCCTTGCGTTCTTTTACTTTGGGCAGAAAAGGCTTTCTCAATTGCACAGATTTTTTCTCCGGAGACTTCTTCTCGGGTGATCCGTCGACGGAGTTATGATCAGATTTAGACACAGCATCGCTATCCTCACCGAAGGAAGAGTCTTTACTAGTTTTCATATTCCTGCCTTTAATGATCTCCTTTATGTCAGCATTTATTCTGTTGCGATTCGGAGGTATCCCCTGTTGTTTAGGTGGAGAATGTTGGAGATTTGAATTCGGTATAAGGGCTATTTTATTCTGAATTGTACTATGCTTGTAACTATTTTTTTCCATCGTTTTCGCAAGGCTTATATTAACAGGACGAACTAAATGCTGTATTCTAGTAGATATGGATATATGGCTAACATCACTCTTGACTTTCACGGTATTTTCATATTTGAAACTAGTAACGTTTTCCATTTCTGCTTTGCTCTCTTCCTTTGCCATTGAACTCTCGTTTAGCCATTTCTCAATCTGTTCCGTAGACATATTAACTCTTTCTTTACGACCAAGAGAGGCAGATCGAGGCATGTCGATAATATTAACTGTAGACTCGCTCGGATCATGATTACAAATTTTATCTGGATTTATTGTAACCAGAGGCTGAGCTGGCGAGATTGACTTACAATCTGACAATGCTAGATCTTCTGGAACGGGCTTGACTAATGTATAATTTGGGTTTATATTTACAGGCAAAATCACGCTAGTCTCCATAACTGTAAATTGGTCATTTATTATATCCGAGGTATCCGTTTGGGGCGTGTCTTGTGTTTTGAGCACATCCAATTTCCCGTCCGTTTCCTCGGATACAAGTAAATTAGCTTTAACATGAGTATGACAAGAGTTTAGCACCTTAGTTATAGCTTTATTAGAGAATCCTCTAAAAGACTCTTCGTCATCGGATATTTTAGACGTGTCATATTTTACGTTAGTACCATTTGCTGGTGGGCTATTCTCACTCTTTATTTTCTCCTTTTCTTCCGATTTAACTGGCTCAGTTTTGACTTTCTTTTTATTCAACTTCTCGAGCAGCATACCCAAAGTTTCTTCGTCAGATTCAGAGCTATCACTTTTGATCTTGCTTTTTGTTGACTTTGGTTTAACCACGTTGCTCTTTGCAGGTGTTAACTTTCCAATATTTTGTTCCCTCTTTCGTTTTACTAATATTTTATCTTTCTCAAGCTTATCTTTTGGCACCTTTTCCGAATGTGATTTTGTCACTATGTTTCTTGGCGAAGAACGGAGACTTCTACTAGTAGGCTCAGGCAACTTCCCAAGACTCCTTCTGGTCACGGGTTTTACATTCTCAGACTGTACAGAACAGGCTGAATCGTCTTCGCTGTCTAATTCGCAATATTTTTGTACTTTCAAAGGTCTTTTATTCTTCACCACTTTCTTATTGACTTTATCTTTACTAAGCCGCGTGCTATTCGCCTTGTTATTTTCGGATTTTGTATCTTTGCTATTGCTATTTAATTTAGAAGACTGTTTAACTTTTGCTCGGATTTCATTTTCAGTCTGTGCATATCTTCTGGCATTCGGAAGCTCGGGAAAACTGTCAACTGACAAATTATCCTCGTTATCCAAATCAGGACTGACTAATTTTCTGCCAAGAATTTCCATATAAACAGCAGCAGCTTCTTTAGTCTTTCTAGATGGACGTCTGGATAAAATTTGTGGTTGAGTTGGCTCCCTATGAGACCTTGTTATCCTTCTCATTTCTGACTTACTCCTAGTGCATACTTTCTTTAGAACCTTAGTCTGGCCTTTTTTACGTAGAGAAGATTTAAGAATGGGTGAATTATCGTCAGAAGATACATCTGTGTTAGAAGAGTCGTTAGATTTATCTTTGACAAATGTTCTCTTTTTAGGTTTTGGTGAATCTAATTTTCCCTTTGTTGTACCCAGATTTTTGCTCTTATTTACAAGGGCGCTACTCCTGAGACAATGTCTCTTGGTCTCAACTTTAGGCAGAAACTTTCTAGATGGCAAATCACTGTTAGCTTTTACTTTAGCTTGATCAGTAGAAGACCGTGTCCTCATAACACAGTTGGGTTTAAATTTGTTCTTTATTCTTTGTTTGGCTAGACGTTGTTCCTGATATTTCTTTTTCAATGCTTGAACTGTAGACGTAGCTGTCTTATACTTGGCAATACTCTTCTGTATCGTAGTCTTCTTATCAACAGTACTGGTGCTATTTTTACTGCTCAATTTTTGGCTGGTTATAGTCGGTTTTGGATTGTCTGTAGCAGGAGTCGACATAGCGGAGGACGAAGAGTTATTCTTTACAATATTACCAGCCGTTTTCTGCCCCTGTTTTTCCTTCCTGTTTCCATTGTTAAAGAAATCCAAGCTTGGAGGGAGGATCGGAGTTCCTAGACGGTGGCAAAATTACATATTAAATAACGCGAATTAATTTGAAAAAAAAAAGTAAAATATCTTCATATAATAGATCATGGAAATTAAATCACCTCTGAAACATAAAAATGTGAGAAAATCTTCTGTGTTAGGACGTCTGTGAGTTATCAGTTCTGTTATTACCGCAGGTTTTGCCTTTTCCTTTTCCTTGATAACAGGATGCGTTGAACCAAATATGGTCGCTACACCCTGAGCAAACTTCCTTTGTGCATGGACCTTGGTTCTGAAATAACAAACAACATGATGTGAACTGTAAAAACCTCTAAGAATAAGAATTCAGAAAAAAAATTTATTATAAAACTTGACCAAAATATTGCTATTAATTTTTTTTCAATTATGTGAGATAATTATAAGGATAATAATGACTAGAATAATGATAATAACTGTCTCAAGACCCATGTAATGTTTTCTTTGAAACTGTGCTTAACAATAGCCAATAATCAATACAAGAATGAAGACATATACTATAGCGAAATTATTTCGCTGTGAAACTGCTGGGAATCGTTAATTAATTAATTAATTAATCAGGAAATTAATAACTAAAAGGTTTATGCGAACTGATTTCGTGCCATATTCTCGTAACATATTACGAACGAATTTTTAGCCTATTAGAAAATTGTTTACCTGTCAGATAGTATTAACATCAATGAATTGTTTATGAATACTTAATGATTTTTACCTCTTAGGAGATTCGGAAAGAGGGTCCATGAGATCGACAAGATCACCTTCCTTTCTCTTCCTTTTGTCATTTCTACTGAGTACCATTTTTCTATTGTTAGTTTTTGTGGTATTATTTATCTAACTAAATAGTGTTACATTGATTTAAATAACCATAACACTTTGTAGTATAATCTACTAAAGTGGTTATTTTATTCATTTGATTTATTATACATTTATGCGTTTATATTTGTTTCCTTCTAAACATTGAACGACGTGTATGTACATTCAGTGGAGGATAAAGATAGGAGGAATGGCCAACAACCCCGAGTTAAAAAACCAATACTTCTAGCCACAAGATTTATTTTGCATATTTTAAAGGACTCCGTATTACACGCCATTGCACACTTTTGAACACATAATTGATTCCACTAATTAACACGCTCATTAACACCATCGTTTTGTATAATTTTATACTATTCTTACTCCGATCCTTCGTTTCCGAACATAACTGTATGTATTGTTGGAATCGGAATCATAAACTTAAAATATTCCCATCCCACCGAAAGCCCTGTGATCATACAACACACCAGACACTCCACGCGATTCTTAAATTTAACAATTGACCTAGGGCAGATAGGTCAACTCAACCTTGTATTTCACATAAACCAATCAGGAGTCAGAACATTTTTGTCCACAATATACAAAGTCTGCGAAGGTCAAACTAACACATGGGAATTGCAATGGTGACGTCTTCGCGTTTGTGTGGTGACGTTTTTTGGTGCGGTTAAAAAGCTCGAAAATAAAGTACTACGGTACACACATAAGATTAGTGGGCTTGTCGCGCATATGATAGGCATTATTCAATCAACGTATTGAAATCGAAGGTGGGTAATAGACAATTCGATTGATAATTAGTCCGTTGTATTACGAATTGTTTGATAATAATACGTTAACAAAATTGACCAAGGTCATAAGATGTTCAATCTAGGTATACGTATGTATACAATATTTAGAAACTGGGTGTATCTTTATTCTATTCAACGCTACAGACGTCATCCGTGGCATATAAATTTCGTAATTGGGTCATCTATATTTGCATCACACAAGTTTTGCACCTTACAATACAACCTCATTACATCTTTTATTTAAATAATCGCTTATATTTCCCAGATTATTTATTCAAAATGAATAAAAACGGACCTCCACCTCCTTACGAATTACCTCCTAGCGCACCACCTACGTATTCGCAGAGTGTGGGAGGCGTTCCACCTGCCAGTCCTTATACACCGATACAATCATGTGAGTTGAGATTAAAAAAAAAACAGCCTCAACAATATTTTTATAACGCTAAAATAATTTGATTCTACATTAGAGTTAAGAATACCAACAAAAGAAAAAAAAGCATTTTAAAAATCGTGTAGAAATAGAAAATCTTTTTAACAGAACAAAAACTTTTATTTGCAAAAGCAAAAAAAAAATATTCATCTACTTATTCTTTACGTTACAGTCGCCGGTGGCCCGACTATAGTTACAACAGTTGTACCAGTTGGGCCGCATTCGACGCATATGATATGTCCTCGATGTGGCACAGAAATTGATACAGCTACTAAAACAGAGCCTGGAATGATTGCCTACATATCTGGAGTGATTATAGCACTGCTTGGGTATGGAGTTGATTACTATTTATTTGTTTAACTTTTTTTATTCCATTTCGTAGAATTAGTTTTATTCATTTGAGATACAACTTTTTTATTTCAGATGCTGGTTTGGCTGTTGTCTAATTCCGTGTTGCATCGACGAGTGCATGGATGTTCATCACAGCTGTCCACAGTGCAAGGCATATCTAGGACGTCACAGGAGATAAACTTTATCAGAGCAAGGAGTAGGAGGACAGTTGGGTTCTGATTGCTGCATTTCTAATCAGGATATTAATGAAAGAAAACAACACGAACAGAAAATAATTGAAGAGAAAAGAAAAAATTCGCTTGGAGGAATAATATTCAATTATGGTAGCTGGAGATGTTTTTACCCATATCTGGGCGGCAGCTGCACATCTCTTATTTATGTCAATATACACGTCAACTTCAAATAGATATTTTCTGATTGAAAAAAAGAACACGACCATGAAATCAAAAATTTACCCCACGTACAAACAGACATAGATACACAATCACTCAGAATTATTGATGAGTTCTATCAGAGTTATTCGAATGGGTAATGTTATACAGATTTGCCCATGTCCTTGATGTTACTAATTATAAGCGCAGCTTTAACAGGCAGTTATTTACGGAAAATTTTATAAAAATCTCACTTATTAAAATGATCTAGTTGAAGTAGGTCGGTAGCTTTACGTACAACATAGTCACATCTTATTTTTTATCTATCATTGCCCTTCTTGCTGCTCTTTCTTTAGAGTTATAAAAAATTACGTTTATTTAGTGCTATATTCTCTGGTCTAACGCTAATGCCAATATTAAGCTTATTGAACAATTTTAACGAATTACAATGTGCAACTCTAGTTGAAATATGTACACAAATTACTAAGAATTTTTATGCCATAAGGCCAAATCATCCTCAAGATTAGTAGATGGATTTTTTGCATATCTTCACCATCGATTGATAAAGATATTTATTTGTTGGACTATTACTTTTCACGATTGATCGCTATCAAATTCACGGAAAAGCTAATACACACAGGTATCGAAAGCAAAGAAAGTTTTTTTTTTTTAAGTAAAAATACTTTGATAATATTACATATTTTTTTACAAAGCCTATGTCAATTATACTATTATTTGAATAATTGTCCAGCAACAATGTGCCATTTCTCAGTCAAATGATTAGCTTTATTTCATTCCATAGTGAAAGTAAACGAAAATCTAGTATTTGATGAAGTTTTTACAACTTGTAATAACAAGTTTCTTCGGAAAAATATTTTTGAACGTCAGAATTAATAAAGCAAGTTATAGTTTTCGAATCGTCTATTCACATTATACTTAAAATATAATCAAAACGGAATAATTTACTATCGTATAAAATATAATGTTAAAAAGTAACAATTAGTATTCTGTAAGAAATATTCGAACAAGTGCCTTTCAAACTGCAGACTCTATTAGATTCTATTTTATAGTTAAATGAGGAACTCAATGTAGCTCAACAGTTCATTGTGGCTTTTTTAGGTTTTATTTTTTGAAAAAAAAAAATAACATAAAATAACTAAATGAAACTAGAAGTCAATTATACGAATAACTAAAGGCCTGAAAGAAACTTAGCCGAATTATACTGTACTTCACTTTATTTCAATCTTCCTCGTTTAAAAATAAACTAATATTATTGTACACTTACTTTATACCTATACATATATATTAACACTAAAAATTGTTACTAGTTTTTGTAAAAAAAAAATAAAAGAAAAAACATTCGCAAATAAATAACGCAATTTTAACGTGCATACCCTACAAACTATACGTCTTTATTTCTATTTATTCACATTCCTAATTCCAATATGAAATATATATGAAAAAAAACAAATCTGGAGATTGTCGAATTAAATAATTGCAATAGTACTACATTGATATCTTGATTTATTAGAAGAGATTATTTTGAGAGTTCTCTCTGGTTCGTGTCGGCCCATTTATGGAATTCAAAATATTATCGCCCCTTTTTTACCGATCGCGATGACACATGCAACGTTGCTGTCAGCAGCTGACAGAAATCACTGTTTTATCTTGTCTACAAAACTCTTGTTGTTAATAATTGACGTAGCAGCGGCTTAAATATTATTTCAAATTAACGGTAATTAAACTGCGATGAAATATCGATATTATTATTATTCTACCCCTTTATTCCAAATCCTTTAAACACGTCTATCATATCCATCTCTTTTAAAATACACCTCGATTACTCCTAACCTAAATTTCCTTGTAGGGGGCAAATGACCCAACCCTAATTAAATCATCAACATTATCAAACGGCTATTCGATACTACAATGAAATATGAAAAAAAAAATTTGAACATTAAATCACCCTTTTCGTCGCTCAATAAAATGTCCAAATCTAGATACCAAATAATCCTATTTTTTAGCAAACTTTAACAATAAAATACAACAATGTCTGGACCTCCGCCTCCTCCTCCTCCGATGATGAGTCCACCAGTCTCATCTGATTCCGGAGGTGAACAAGGAAGAAATATGCTGTTACAGTCAATTAGAGCTGGAAAACCTTTGAAAAAAACTGTTACCGTTGATAAGAGTGCTCCAGCGATCGCAGGTTTGTTGACATACATATTGTTCCTTCATTCTCATCGATAACAACATAAATATTGATAAGATAATCTGTATATTTTCTAAGTCCTGGATAGAGAAACACAATTTTCTAGTCTTAGGAGTATTTATTAAAATTTAATATTAGAAACTGAGAATGTAGATATTTTACATGGTCTTACTTTCAGGTCAAATTAAAGGCGAAATTTCTAGCACTTCTTCATCCAGTATTGGCAATAACAATAATTCCAGTTCCAACAACAGTAGTATCAATAATAATAGCAGCACTGGTTTAATGAGTCTTGGTGGGTTATTTGCCGGTGGAATGCCAAGACTAAAGCCAACTGGGTTACGAGGGAATGTTACGGAACGTGATAACAGCAGTTCTAATGTAACTCATACTAGTAATGCTAATACAAATGCCAAACGGGGTCCGCCACCTGTTCCTCCACCAGCTACACAAAAACCACAAATGTTTCAGGTATCATTCATAGTTTTATTTTACTTTTTGCAGACTGTTTTATATATAGTTTCAGGAATAAAGTTGCATCTAATATATTCATGTTGAAAGTATCCTTGAAAGCTGAAAATATAGATTATACATAAATTCTCGCGAATTTAATATGAAGGAATTGAATCTTAACTTACAGAGCGCGTCTGACTCGTCTTTAACCAATTCTGAGGCTCCAAAAGCGTTTGGAAAACCATCGCTAGTTCTTAAGCCTCCTCCACCTCCGACTATGGCTCCGCAGAAGCCTACTCCACCTTCGTTTTTAGCTCCGCAGAAGCCATCTCCACCTCCGAAGAAGATGAATCTTAGTAATCTACATTCATCTAGCGGAGGAGTAATGAGAGCCCAAAGCATGCGAGTGCCTCGTTCCCCTCCAGTCCTAGCACCAACTTTGTCTTCCCTTCATCAATCCCAGGATTGTTTGAACGATCCACCTCCACCACCACGGCCAACTCCTAGACATCTTAGACCACCAGTTACCAGACCACCACCTCCTCCCCCTTCAAGAGTTACAGCTGCACCAAGCATGCCACCTCCTCCACCTCCACCACCGCATAGATCGGCTAACCCGCATCAAAGACATGCTCCACCTCCTCCACCTCCACCTACGCCTCCTACTAGAGGCTCTTCAATGATGCGTAACGGCCAATCTTCTAGCTGGTTGGATTTTGAGACAAGATTTTCCGAAGAGTTTCATTCAGTATCAACATTTCCACCTCCAGAACCCTTCAAGGGATTCCCAAAAATCTACAATAGCAGAAACGGTGAGACCAGCCCTCGTCAATTCAATTCACAGTCTATCCTGTCCTTTACTCTTAGTCGTCAATCTTCGGAGTTTGATGCATGAGGCATACCTCGATGTATGCTGCTTATAATAATAATATTATAACTATACCCCAACTTTGTACTAATAGCTGAAGCTTGTTTAACATCTTATATTTTTCTTGCCAGTTTCATTTACGTATTCATTATTATTCTATACTATGCTATGCATGCTATAACACGGTCAGACCATCTCAAATAATTCAATAGATATTCTAACTTAATGGGCTCATGGTATTGCATGTTTAATAGAACTAGGTATGAATGAGGTATTGTACATACATACACATATACCAATGATTTTTAAGCGTTACAAGAAACGTTCTTGAATTAGAGAAGTTCGACATAAAGAATACCAGATTTTTTCATTGAAGAGACGATTTATTATTTGTAACATATTATCTGGGAGTAGTACCTCATAGGTATTGGACACGTAGACATAGTGGTACCCGAAAGTATGGTAGAATAATGAATTATAAAAATATGCATAACTATCAACAAGGGAAATGAAATTTTGGGTTTCAGAGTGTTCAATATTTTGAGTTAAATTTTAGTGTAAAAAAAAAACGACGAAAAAAAATTACACAACCTTTTTCATATTTTCCACATTAGTATTGGAAAATAATAAAATATGAGAATGAAAGAATGAAAGTAAAACCTAGTCTATCCTATTGGAATAATAATACAAGTTATAGATGCCATTTATTATTTGTAGTATTAAACTGTTTGATCCACATTATTGATTGTATCAATGATCAATAGTAGATTAAAACATGCAATTTTATTCTATATAATATTATTTGTGATATCAAAGTCAAGAAATCTTATTTGATTCTATTATTAAACAGAGATACAATAATATCTAGACTTTGGATTTTGAAAGAATTATATATACTATTGATTGTGCACAGCAAAGAAGATTAGAATTTAATTGATTTGCCCCCCAAAAAAAAAGAGATGACGTTTTTTCCTGCCTGGTAATGTATGTACGAATTTCAGTGTCGGTAGATATGAAAGAGAAAAAGGCTATCCTAGATTCCAATATGAATAGTTTAATTTTCAGTGCCGTTTATCTGGTTTTATAGTTATAGAAAATGACAAGTAAGTAGCAAATATACAATTTCCTCTTTGAGTTCGTAGATAGTTGGCATAAAAAATTTAACTCAATTACAATTCTTACAATCCACAGGATATGCAATGCAAATAGTATGCTTTTACTAATCAAATCCATATTGATACACTAAAAATGAAATTTCATGATGAGAATTATTCACAACAAAAAATATAACAACTAATAATCTGATATTATATGAAGATCTAAATAGATCTGCAATATTTTGGGTGTTTGCGGTGGACTCAGCTTTCTTTAATTAACATTTATCCCTTGTGCGGGTTTTGGATATTAATATACTCACTCACTGACCATTTATTCTATAATAGATTCACAATCTAGACTCTACAGGGCACATCTTTAACTCGATAGCAAGTACGCTGCATATATTTTGACTGATTTGATGAAAGACTGACGATTACTAATGATTTTGGACTTGGGGAAATTTCATAAGAAATTAAAAACTGAATGAATGAATGAACCTATGTCGGGATATTACAGCAGCAAAGCAACAAGCTCCTGCTCCACCACCAACAACGCCAAACTCGATGCTTCAACTGAATTCAACCCATGGAGGGAGGCAATGGCCACATGACGCAGCTTCTTCGGCGTGTTAAAGATCTAATTTAAAATTTAGTCTTCCATATAATTGTCTATTTTCCATAACAGTCTATAAGTAAGATTCTTTTATATAGTAATATTTAATCAATGTTACGTTACGTTACATTACGGTCAATACGATAAAATTTCCAGAATAATATTTAGCATAAATATAGTATTATGTTAGAGTCTGTATAATAGAGGTAAGTGAGCTGAATTTCATTCGGAATAATATTAGTATTGTAAATCTTTCAAGTTGAACAGAATCAATTTCGAGCTAATTATTATATACTCATCTCATATCTGTTGAAACTTCGTTAGATAACTAGTAACATTAAAAGAAAATTATTTATTAAAGACACAATGATATTTACTTTTCAGTAAATTCAATAAAATAATTACAGTTTTAGAAACTAAATCAATGCACTATCTGTCGTTCGTCTAGTCAATTATTCTGCACTATGTTGAATTAGACCATGTTTAGGCAAGTTTTTATGACTAAGAGATGCTAAAATTATCAATCTACTGTTAACAATCAATTTCAGATTAAAAAAAACAAAGTATATTTCTTTCCTTATCAATGCAATGTAATAAGGATAATGCAATTTAAACTGGCAGCTAGATATTGGGTGAAAAAAATAAACAGATAATTCAAATTTCACAAGATACGTAATAACTTCTATATTTTTATAATAAAGCCTCGGACGAGGCAGGTGTGTAAATTCGATAGATTTTTTAAGTCGAAATGATCAATAATGAATTTATTAAATTAGATGTACAGCAACGATAATACAATAAGTTTTATTTTTATTTTTTTACTTTTCTCATTATGTCGACAGCCAGCCTATCCCGAAACTAACTAACAATAAGTATGAAACGTGATCGACACAGCTTGTGCTACCCACCTGGCGTAGCACAAGCCAGTACTTTGGTATACATGTACATACATACCTATATCAAATTAATATTTGATATTGATCAGCCAAATTGAATTTGTGTTAACAATCATGAAATATGGCTTCTGTACAGGACTTGTGCAAAATTTGTTCCTTATACTTTTTATTTATTTATTTATTTCAGTTTTCCTTTTTTTAATTTTATTTATGATATATATAATAAAGAATAGTTTTATAATTAATAATATTAACCAAGGATACGGAGATTGGAAAATTTCATCACTATAAATTATAGCGTGTCATTCCTGGTTGGCACCATACACCAGCGATAACAAATTCGATCAATCACGATTTTTGCGCATCTAATTCTCTCTCAATAATTCTACGGTATTCGTCAAATCCACCTTCGATACATCGCACACCGCCCTCTCCACAAACCCATAATTCTTGGCAGACCATACGAATGAGACGTTCGTCGTGAGATACCAATATGACGCCACCCTTAGAAAATATAATCATGTTATCAGTTCATCAAAATAAATAAACAAATATCAATAAAACTATCAACCGAGATACAGAAATATCTGCTGTTTATTCAGGACCAAAAAATTACAGAACTTACTTGATACGCTTCAAGAGCCTTTCCAAGAGCCTCGATAGACTCAATGTCCAAGTGATTTGTGGGCTCGTCAAGTACCAAAAAATTTGGCATTGCTGCACACATCAGAGCAAGAGCTACTCTAGATTTCTGACCACCGGACAGTGAGTTTATTGTCTGCAACGCCAAATCTCCGCTCACTCCAAAACTCCCAAGCATTCGTCTATATTCTTCCATCGGCTTGCCTGGTCAAAAAGAAACAAGTTATGACTTTATTTTGTCGATCTCTACTTTTGTGATAAAAATGATAATTAATTGTTAAAAGAATCGCACCAGGGAAGTGATTTTGTAACAGTTCCACAGGACAGACATGCATATCAAGTTGATCGACGTGATGTTGACTGAAATATCCGAATTTCAAATTTCTATGAAGATGTACTGTTCCCCGAGTCGGGCTTAACTTCCCGGTTATTATTTTAAGGAGCGTAGTTTTTCCTGCTCCATTTTCTCCGACAATACATATTCGCGATTGTAGAGTGGCGGTGAGATTTACACCAGAGAATAAAAATGCAGTGTCATTCCCGCTGCTATCATAACGAAAAGATACTTCATTCAATTGGAGAATTGGAGGACTAAGAGCTTCGACTTCTGGGAACCGGAGTGTCACTTCTCCCTCTTTCTCCATCGGCTTCAATTCGGGCCTTGAATTTAGAAGGATTTATTTAAATTTCCAGCTTAAGTGATAAAAATGAAAATAATAAACTCAGAATACATAGCGAAACGTACAGCTTTTCCAGCATCTTAATCTTGCTCTGAACACTAGAGGCTCTATTAGCATTGTATCTAAATCGATCAATGAACTCTTGTACATGAGCTCTTTTAGCCTGTTGGGCCTCAAACTCTCTCTGTTGATTCCTCTCCCGCTCTCCCTTTGTCCTTGAAAATTGATCATAATTTCCACGGTATGCTTCAATTTTTTGTGCTCGAAGGTACAATATATCCGTTGGTACCTGGATCACAAAACATTACTAGTAGTAACTTTGATAGTCAATATTGAAACTGCATTCCAGTTAGATAAAATTCTCAACACACCGTGTCCAAAAAGTTGCGGTCGTGAGATACAACGAGCAAAGTAGTCGGCCAGGATTGCAAATACTTCTCAAGCCATAGAATGGCCTTAATATCAAGCATGTTTGTGGGTTCATCAAGCAGCAGGAGATCAGGTCGTGAGAAAAGAGCCCTGGCTAAAGCAAGCCGCATACGCCAACCTCCGGAAAATGATTTAGTCGGCCATCCCTGTCTTTCTACAGAAAATCCAAGCCCCGAAAGTATACCGCTCGCCTTAGCGGGAGCCTTGTCTACCTCTGCTAGTCTCATAGCCTCATAAACACGAGCTAGTTCTTCTCCAACTGAATCCCCGCCTCCTTCTTCAAGAGCTAATTGTAGGTCTGCTTCACGGCTCAACAACTCACTACGCTCAAAGTCACATTCCAATACGGAATGTAGTGCGGAAGTGTCGTCACTCGCGACCTCTTGCTCTACGTGAAGAACTCGAACGTGAGCAGGGATCCGTAATTGTTTGCTGTGGAAATATAACATTGATTATCGTTATTTGGGACTTTTCAAGCACAAAGAAACCATGAGAGGAAATAGAATTCTTCGTCTTTGGTTTCTCTGTGTAAGGAGAGTTTCATTTTATTTAATGATCCGTGAATTCCGCTCAAATCTCACCTCGATATCATCCTAAGCAGAGTGGTTTTTCCCAGCCCATTTCTACCTACTAAACCATAACGCCTTCCAAAGGCAAGTGTTAAATCAGCACCCTGTAGAAGTACTCTGTCTCCGTAAGCCACGTCAAAGTTTTCTATTCTAATATCCTGGGTTCTATTAACTCCGCCTTTACCCTCCATTCGACTATCTTTCTTACTAGTCATTTGACTAGCACTGGCAGTCTCCAAAGCCACTACTGCGCTAACATTTCGATTTACTGCACTAGAGTCACCGCCGACTCTCTTTTCAAGCTTTTGCTGTAATTTTGCCTCCGCCTTTTCCAACTTCTTGGCATCTACTTTCTTAAAAATGAATAAAATACTGTTTATTTTTTGATTATTCATAAATTTAGACATTTAACTGCATCATGTGAATCCTGTAAACTTACTGATCCATCGTCTCTTGTCGTCACCCAAATACTTTTAATGTCTTCAACTTGATCTTCAAGAGTTGCGGCCATAGCTCCGAGGTGAACCGGTGCATTTAATACTTTATTTACACCATTATTTCGCCTATCATTTCCAACATCTAGTTCTCCATCTGTCGTGCCTTTGAGCATCGCCAGTAGCCTCTTGCATATTTTTCTGCATTATTTTATTTAATTAGAATATTGTTTGTTAGGGTTGATTAGAAATTTTACTCTCATTAAAGTCGGAAGTTATGAAATCATGTACATTGTATATTATTTTTGGTTTATAAGATTGTTGGTCAATAGAAGAAAAAGAAACCGACGTTAAGGACAATAAAATTTAAAAATCACCCACAGTTTGAACTGACCTTAATAGAAATATTTACCGACCTAACCTCTTTTTCAGGCTTATCAGCTACCTCGTGTAAAACTTCACCAATAGCTTCGTAGACTTCGTCTCCGTCCTCGAAATCATCTCTCGAACTGTCAAGTATTCCTGAATGAAACAGTAAGGGAAATGTTTGTTGAACGTCATTATATTCGGATGAATATTGTAGAAGTATAGTTCACGGGTTTTAGGTTAACTTTGGAGCAGACGTACCTTCGACATACTGATAAAGGTCATCATCAATCGTCGGAAACTCGGTCCTAATGTAATCGCCACACGCGGCCATACCAGCTGCGTTGATTTACTTTCCACTTGGTGCCGTAATTATTTATTTTATTATATATGTTTTAATATTAAAAAAAATCGACGAAAGAGACTACCACGGGTACCGCAAAAGCACAACCTTACGAACACATGTTGTTCACGCCATTTTGAAAAACTTGTCAAACTAATGTCCAAAAATGTGTTTATCGTTACGGTAAATTGTGAGGATATATGGGCATCGGTATTTATTTTACCTCATACAACTCGAAAATATTCTCATTTAGTTTTAATCGACGCTGTATTGAAACCATTCATATTATTTATAAATTAATCTTATGACCATTCGCCATTTTAAGAACTGTCAAACAGTCCCCGGTCCCTTCCCAATTCCGAATTCCCATGTTCCGTTTGTTCGTGTTGTATTGTCAATAGTGTATTGATATTCCGTTTAACTTTTTTAATTGCCCTTTAAAAATCGTTTATTTATTTCTTAATAATCAATCGTTTTACAACAACGTATAATATCGTTATTCTAACGAAAATTATAATTGCATCATATCAAAACGATCAAAATTGTGTTAAACTTCATTTATCATCGGACTTTCTAGGGGCTTGGTCAATATTATTTGGTTATATTTTTCTATTGACAGTTCGACGCATTATTATTGTGCAGTTTCTTTTTCTTCAACAAATCGTCAAGAATATACTTTTATTCATTTTTTTTTCTCTTATACATTTTTAATCCTATAATCATAAATATCTTATGTAAAAAATTATGGCCACAGACGCCGAGGAGTCGGACACCGATGAACGACCCAGTAAAAGGTTACGGCTTGGTAATAACGACCGATTAAGAATGGTAAGAACTAAAATTAGACATTAAAAATATAATCATTCAAATTTTGGCACTTTAGGAATTGATCTTATTCCCCAATTAATAAGAAGTGAGCTTCCCTTTTACACGTCAATAAACAATCTATTCTTGTATCTCTAGTTTAAAGTTTTCGCTACCACCTGTTGATCAAAATGAATTTTAACCAGGATAAACGACGGATAGAAATTGGTGAAAATATTGAAGAAAATATGAGAAGAGAGGATGAGGAGATGGAGGAGAATAATGAAATAGAAAGGCGGGCTAGAGAGAGACTGAAAAAATGGCAAGCTCGACAAGTGGCTAAGGGATTTGTTGACAATACGATAAATCGTGTTTTGGAAAACTTCGTAGTTGCTCCATCTTTTGGTGACATTAATCCCCGAGATAATAACAGAGCAAATGATATGGAGGATCGAGCGGTATCAATGGCAATTAGAAATCATGGCCTTGTACAATCGTCGAATTTTATACCCCATCCAGAACCTCCTAAATCTCCTGATGATCCGGTAAATGATTATTGGATTGGAGAAGGAGAGATGCAAGTTCATTGCACTTGTCCTTTAAACATTGAGCAAAATAGTATGGAAAACGTTGCGGGATCTGCTGCTTCTTCTGATCAAACTTTTGGGAGATCAAAGCAGGATGAGGGCCACAGTTGTTGGGTCGGGGACAAAGGAGATGAAAATAATCAGCAGCAGGATTTTCTAGAAAGAGCTGTGGCTGAAGCTATTAAAAAGAAAGGACTTAGTGCGCTAAGCGTTGATTATGGCTGAAGTTAGAGTTATGAATAATATTTAAGGAATGTACGTTTGGCTGCTACTATACCTAGTCTTGTCTAATTTCTCAAGTATATTATGATTTATTTAACCCGAGTGCAATCGTTGATGAAATTTTTATAATAGTATTATTATTATTCTGAATATGGCAACTCTGGTATTAGTAGTTGCTAATACATGCTATTTATATATATCATATCATACGCATCGATATCCTCATATTATTCCAATAAAATTTTAACTGAATTTAGAATAAATATTTTTTTTTATTATCTTGCATCGTACACATGTAATCTCAGATTTATTTCTAATCAAAGTTTAAATAGATTTATACCCAATATGCGATATAGTTTTAATTAATATTTGATTTTCTTTTTTGTGATAAATTTAACAGAGTTATTATGGAAATAATCAACTACTTTGAAAATTTAGATATAAACAATAATGTACATGTTATAGTTCATTGGGTGTAACAATTCCAGTAGCCTAAGTCTAGGAAATATATTAGCTATAATGATCCACGATTTTTTTAATTCTTTTTCAATCTAACTACTGATATCGAATTTGAATTCCATTCAATTCTCAATACCTATACTCTTCTGTAAATCTATCGTATAAGTAAAATTTTCTGAGCAATGTTTAAACATCTATCTTTATTCCGGAAGATATATAATTTTCTCTTCAGCTTTGCAGTAATATTTTATTAGCATTGCTAACTAAATAAACTTGTCATATATAAATAAACTGATAATATTGCTTAAGAAAATCACTCGTCGCAACTAATATTTCTAAGAATACTGTACGAATTTTAATCAATTATACATACTTATAATAATCCGTATCTTGTGATGCAAGAAGTAATTTAAAAGAATTTCACCAATTTTTAATCCTATCGTTAGTTACTTGAATGAAATATGAAAATGAATTAAGTTAATTACTTTAGTTTTTAACTAACGAAAAAATCTTGTAGATTTAGTTGAATATAGTTATTATAAATACATAGTAAATTTTATAACACAATAAATTG
Organism: Macrophya alboannulata; assembly: GCA_949628255.1. Classification (NCBI taxonomy): domain Eukaryota; kingdom Metazoa; phylum Arthropoda; class Insecta; order Hymenoptera; family Tenthredinidae; genus Macrophya; species Macrophya alboannulata. The sequence continues at coordinate 44,377,584 of OX451207.1, forward strand.
TAAGTCATGTATACCTATGTATATACTATAAGCTTTTTGTTAGACTCGCAGTAACACTCATATTCAGTCTTATGGAATAACAAGTTAATATTAATTATCGAGAGAAGCTTTGCATATTGATCACCATGTGTGGTTTTCAAGAAAAAAAAATCACAGAACAATTCGTGTGAAGCTGTTTCTATAGATGTCACAAATTAATAAGGTCACTACGTTCAGATGTCAATGACTGAAAGTAATCTTTTTGAAAAGAAGTTCCAATGACTTTTTGCAAGTCTTCTAATTTCTTTATAAAAACTAAATTACTTTAACACTTATGATGGAATGATTTTGATATACTAGCAGTTTTAGAAAGAAAAATTTCAGTACTCAAACTATTTTGACCGGGACACGACACAGAGCCCGATCAAGGTGAGTTAAAAGATAAGTTAACAAAGAATTAAAGCCACTTGGAAGTTTCTAGCTTTTTTTAAATAAACACATTCCAAAAGAAATTTTACTTCTTCATTGCATTAATATCCTTTCAATATATAGATTCTAGCTAGATGACGCACACGTTACTTTTATAGCTGATGCAAGGACAGCCTGACAATGTTACGTTGTGTAAGAGGCAGGGCTACTAGTGGGTTACATCCCAAAACTCCCTCAAGTTCTCATATTAATCCCTGCACTTTTGCAGACGTAAATTCTAATTCTTTTATTCTACATCTACAAGATCAGGGATACACATTTGGAAAAACTGTTGGCGAGGGTTCCTATTGCAAGGTCAAAGTACGTTGTCATTCCAAATTTCTGAAGCCTTGTTATTGACATACACACCTGACGTTGTATAAAATAATCATTCAATTTTACATAAACTGTAATTATCCTCATTCTCAAGATAGTATACAGATCTACGGCGAAAAAACAGGTTCAAAAAATTGCCTGCAAGATTATCGACAAGTATAAAGCCTCCAATGAATTTGTTACCAAATTTCTGCCACGAGAGCTGTCGGTAGTACGAGGCCTAAGGCATCCAAATATAGTAGCAGTTTTCGATGTGTTGAGTGGGCCACAGTTTGTCTACATATTCATGGACTACTGCGAGAAGGGTGATCTCTTAGATCACATTCGTGCAACAGGTGCTTTGGCTGAACCCCAATCAAGACATTTCTTTAAACAGATTGTATCTGCGGTTCAGTATTTACATTCGCTAGACATTGCCCACAGAGACCTAAAATGTGAAAACGTGTTGCTGGCCACTAAAGATCGTGTGAAAATAGCTGGTAATGCATAATTGCTTTGCGTCTTTCCCATTTTAACTACCAAAATTCATTTTCTAAACAAATCTTTAGATTTCGGTTTTGCTAGATGGTGTCATAATGATAAAGGACGTAGAATTTTATCAGACACCTTTTGCGGCAGTGCTTCTTATGCTGCACCAGAAATTCTTCAAGGAATCGTGTACAATCCCAAAATGTATGATTCCTGGTCTCTAGGCTGCATTTTATTCATTATGTTAACTGCGTCAATGCCATTTGACGACGCTAATATTCCTAGCATGATTCGAGCCCAGACAAATAGACTGATTAACTTTTCTGGAAAGATTGATAGTGGCTCAGCTGCATGTAAATTGATATCGTAAGTAAATTTACTGTCTTTAAAATCGAGATGAAAACTTCTATGGAAAACACTAACTTTCTTCTCTATTTTTCGAATAATTAGAACTCAGGCTAAGCGAATTTAAATATAAATTCTGCTTCATGCAGGCATTTACTAGAACCAGATGTCACAAGACGTGCCACTATGAGACAAGTCGAAAGATCTACTTGGCTGCGCCATTCCCCTAGTAATGCATTACGAGATTCTGTAACTAGAGCAGTTAATTCATTATCCAAATAGCTGTTGTTAAAATGCACGTCCATTTTTTACTCTGTTATACTAATAATTAAGAAGAAAAACAGTAACATTTGTTGATCACCGATAGGGTTTTAGAGAGAAAACTTTAATTTGCCAAATATGTTGGAAAACTGTGTATGAGAAAGTATAATTCAAAAAAAAAAAACACCAACTTAGAGACCCTCTAATATAGCGTTAGATTTTTTACAATTTTAAGTATATTTTGTACAAATAATTTGATATCTTTACTTTAATTATTATTTAATATTATGAGAATCGGCAATTTTCAGAATAAAAAAATCCATCTGTTTAGTAATCACATTAAGATTATCAAACTATTACTTAATAGTCTTAAATTAAAAATTAATTATCATTTATCAACTGATGGCTAAACCTCCGTTTGTTTTAGATATCTTAGCAATTTCTTCCTTAAATTTTGCAATCGTTTCTTTTGCCAGAGTCAATTTTTCCTTAAGGTCAGTTACTTCACCTCTAATTTTGTTCTTTGCTTCCACAATTGCTTGCAAAGTTGACTGTTTCTTTGCTTCGACTAAAAATAAAAAAAAACATGTTCAAATATTTGTTACAGTAAGTTAAAGATTAAACATTTAACACATTGAATTCATTTACTTCATGAATTTACTCACAATCATTATCATGCCGCCAAACTCCAAGCGTCATGGGCCTTGAAGAACTCAATAAATGCTGCATCAAGGCTGTTGGATCTTGAAAGACTATTTCCTCATAAAATTCTGACACCAAACTCTTTTTGCCTAACTGTATTTCTGGCGTAGATTGGAAAAGCTTCAAGATATGGTAAATTGTTACCTGAAACAAATGTTTAGAGGTCAATAAATCTAGGATGACTAAAATAGTGGCTATAAAAAGATTCCCTCTGATCATTTAATCCGTATAAGACTGAAAATAAACTAATTTTACAAATATTTAGTAAATAGAAATGGAAATAACATACCGGCCGCTCATTTTGATCATGGAAATAGATCTTAATGACGATTTCAAACTCTCCCCATCCCGTCTCTGTCAATTCATAGGGAGGTTTGGTAACTATTCTGTTTGGGTTGTTATAACTTTCGTGTAACTTGAAATGAACTTTTTTTACAAATGTAGACATATCCTCATTGTTGTACGGTTTTACATAGACAGTCCACTGATGTGTGTGACCATCCTCTTCCCGTTTTTTACCAAAATAACGAGCCACATTACCGTACACTATAGGCTTTACTATAGTAAGACCCTTTTGGGGGTAATTAAAAAAAAAAAAGTACAATTAAATTAACAAAAACGGTGTAATAAATCATAGAAAATTTATAACAGAATCTAAATTAGATGTAATCGAAGTATTGTTTACAATATGAAATTAGGTTAGGGTTTGGTTAGGTTATGAGAGCGGTTTAGTACCTTAACTCTTCCTCCCGAATCAGGTCCAAATTCACTAGCTGCTGCCATAACTTGATACGATACTTAGCATCATCAACGAATTCTTTGTTTATATTTTATCAATTGAAGAACTATACTTTTTTGTCTGAGAAGCGAGGTTATGATTTCCCAATGGCAGAGTGCGGAAGCCCGGTCGGGCCAGTAATCCAGTATGTCTGCATTTGTTGATTTTACCGACAGTGTATGTCGGTAAAATGACGCGTAGGTAACAATCTGTCATTAGCATTTACACCTGCTGTATGGTTATTTGAGGTTATGTCGTGTTTTCTATCGAACTAACATTGATAACTAGAAAGAAAAGATTAGAAAAACTGACACATCAATTGTATGAAATAAAAGTAACTAATGAACGTGTATTCATGGACGTTTATTGAATCCAACGATTCGTGAAATTCCCTGCATGTTCCACCTAACCTAACCCAACCTACTAAAACCGAAGAAATTTCGTTCTCTGCTAATAATATTCTATCATCTAATATCGTATCAGAGAAGATGAAGTTTACTCCAGAATCACTCACTCATTGTGCTGCCAGACTCGGTACTGTATCAGGATTAGAGAGAATACCTGATGTGATATTGGAAACTCCGTTATTAATGCTTTACACAAAGGTGAAACACAGCGTGCTCTCAAAAGTCGAAGATCTTTTATTTTTTTCTGATATTACTCTACCTATCTAAACCTGTAAACAATTGAAAATATTTAAACAGATTTTTTACCTGTTTAAAAATTGTTTTTTCACACTATTTCAGCGAGGAAGTGTTCCTCACGTAACTAAAGACGTGCTAGAAATGATCACCATGGAAAAACAGATACTAACAATTTCTTTACCTTCAACATTTACCATGGCTGATCCCGCTAGACAGTTTAAATCAATTGCAGATTTTATCGGCTTAAAGGTGAAGACTTTGGCTATGAAATAAAATTTAAGTGTATCGAAGAAATTGCGACAGATAATATCATTTCATCTATCTCATCCTAGTTTCGTACTCTTTATTCTAATAAATGAATTATTATTCAGGAATATCCTGTATTTCTAACAATTCAAGATCCTGCAGAAGCCACGGCTTCTGGCTTCAATGAAAAAGACACAGTGGCACTGTGGACAAGGCATGGAAAGAAGTCAATAAATCCTGACGAATATATGAACATTGTTGAGGCGTTCAAGCCTGATTTTTACATGCCGTTATGCGACGGAGATACAGATTTTGACAGCAGTTCTAAAAGGCTTCAAAAATCTGTTGAAAGGAGTAAAAAGTTTATGGAAAAATGTTTAGCTAGACATAACAACTCTAAAGTTATTAAAAACAAAGGGATTATCGCGGCTGTTGAAGGAGGCTACAGTATCGAGGCTAGAAAACTCTCCATCAAAAATCTGGAAGGGAAAGATGTTGCCGGATATGTTATCGACGGATTGCATAGTAACGGGCCGGATGTAGAGCACATGAATTTTAAATCGATAGAAGAAATCGTCAAACATACAATTGTCCGTATTTTATTAAACTGCTTGCCTAGTTTATTAACTTTTTCACAGTCTTTAACTCGGTGATTTTATTTGATGTAGAATTTGCTGCCGGAAGACAAAATGCGGATTTCCACAGGCAGCTGGAATCCTGAAACTATGATTAATCTTGTTGAATTGGGAGTAGATTTATTTGATTCTTCGTATCCTTATATTGTCACTGAACGTTCCTGTGCTCTTACATTTTTGAGCCATGATTCCACAGGCAATGATTCACCTATGATATCGATTGGAGAAGCACGGTAACTTTACTTTCTTATCTGAGAGATGATTTTGTACCTAAATACTGCGGCTTTTAATATATATTTTCGTTTTTTAAAGGTATGCAGATGATTTCACGCCAATATGTAAAACGTGTCGATGTTTAACTTGCCAAAACCATACGAGGGCTTACTTAAATCATTTACATTATACTAAAGAGCTCTTGGAACGAGTTCTTTTAATGATGTAAGAAAAAACTATATTTTTCAAAATTGTATTATCAATTTTTGTCGCTTCATATCATGTCTTTACCTTGATTTCAGACACAATACACATCATTACCTACAATATTTTGAAGAAATTCGTGAGAGTTTAAAAAACGGTACCTTCCAAGATCTGAAGAGCAGAATTCATAAAAAATTCGGAAATAATAACCCAGCAAATTAAATTTTGTGTAAAGTAATTATTAAATGAAAATAATATTATCTTTTGTAAGACTAATTAATTTCCTGATTTAAACAAGCCATCACGATTAACAAAACAAGCTTTTCTTTAATCCCGGAACTTTAATCTCACATTGTTTCAATCACAAAAAAAAACAAATTGATTATTCAGGAAGAAAGTTAGGATCTAAATAATTATAAGATGTATTGCTAAAATTTTGAGGAAAGTAATCCGTATCATAGCTTCTGTTAGTTTGAGATGGTCGAATGGCGCGTAGTTTATGTGATGGAGGATGCATGGGAGCTTCAGATTCTAGTTGCGCAACAGCACAATCCCCGCACAGATTCGTTTCATCTTGACAATCTTCACAATGCCATCGTGTACCGTTCAAAGGTTCTTCCTCACACAATATACACTGTAAAAAAATTCAATTTAATTGAAAAAGTCCAATTTTTATGGCGATATTATTATCCCAGATGAGCTAAATCGCATTATCTCACTTTGTATCCTATGTGCTGATAAGACTGCAACTGATCGTCTCCTTTCTCTGCCTTTACTTGCCGGAGCAATTGAATGTGTCTTAACTCTGCAGTATCTTCCATAGATCCACTTCCTCCATCGTCCTCCTAAAAATATTAAGCAGCATGAGAAACAAGCCAGGAATAACGCTGAGAATATAAAAATTTTACGATTCGAATAAAAAAGATCAAGAAATTGAGGTGAAATTCATTCGAAGTCTGTATTAGGAGACTCACAGAGTCTTCTATGACTGATAAGTCTCTCATATCATCCCCGATATTAAAAGACATGTCTTGATGTGGAAAAAAGGTAGAAGGTCTGAAGAGCAGGTAATTATTTCTTTGATGGCGGTGATTCAGACTCCGTTTCACATCCAATTTCACTTTAGGTCCACGTCCAGGGATGGGAAGACCAGCTCTCAGCAGTTTGATGAAGTATTTTTGAACTCTGCTGGAGACCTGCTTTGGCGTTCGATTCCCTGATAAATGATTTGCGGGTTTGTTTTAGATCGAAGTTGATTTGGGAATGAGAGAATATCAGACAATGATTTATATCTTAACCCGTACCAAGCGCATTTGCTATTTTAGTCCAACGGCGCATTTCCACCTCTTCGGGCGGATACTCTGTTAAAAGTTCCTCTAAACGTCTCTGTTCTTCTGTTGTCCAAAGCTGATTAAACGTCTCTGGTTTAGTTTGGTCGAATGCACGACCTCTGACGAGTACCTGAAGCCAGTTAATAAAATTAGTTAATAAAACAGGTAATCAATGAAAGGGAAAACACCATCCTAAGGATATTTTCAAACCTATTACTGGAGATAACTATCTCAATGGCAAAATCTCAAATTAGAGATATTAGAGATTTACCTTTCCGTCATCAGGCTCTGATTTAACTTGAAGTTGAGGAAGAATTGGCCCATGTCTTGTTTGTGGTCGCATAGGACTATCAGGTAAAACTATATTATATTTAGTCCAATCTATGTAAGGAATATCTGCAATTTTCTGTGGTCCAGGAAGTTCGAGAACATCGCCGTCTTGTAGTCTAGCGACGAAAGAGATGGGATCCTTAATCGCAGTAGCTTGAACTTCTAATAATTTATCTAAATCCGTAATTCCTTGAGTTCTTTGTGCCTCCAGAATAACTATGGTCTTCAGAAGTGCCGTGTAATCTTTATTTCCCTTCAGAGCTAAGTGATCAGATTCAAAAAAAAATTCTCCGTCCTCGATTTCTGTATTGTTTGGCTCTTCTTCGCCGTTCATTATGTGTATAGTTTCTAAATAAGAAAAAATTGTTCTTTCAACAGACTTTCATTAAAAATAATCAACTCAGAGATTTCATTCATTGAAAATTTTATGTACGAGATTAGAGAGTCGGAATTATGGATGTGAGACGTGTTTAATGTATCATATGATATTTTTACGCTAATTATTGTTTGCGATATATTGATAATTAAAAACAGAACAAACAACATTATAGAAATAAAGATATTCCATTTTATTCCTACCTAGATATGTTCGTAGGTACGATTTTTTTTTTCACTTAATTCTATAGTGAAACAGTCCTATTTTCGCAAACTTTTTGAAGACGATATTGTCGTACGTATGTAGCAAACGAAGGTAGTCAAGAAACTCCGATAATACGTTGAATATATATTAACAATAATTTCTTGTGGAAGACAATTTGGAATTGTGATCAACAATGAGTGATTTTTCATTTAATAGATGCTGTTTTCTAATTCATTGAGATTGTAACAATTGAGAGAATCTCTGTCGGTTGAGTTGATAATTTTTAGGTTATGAAATCGTGGGATTTTGAATTATGATGGAATCTTGACAGGGAAAATGCCTGAACATGGATATTTATACATTACAGTATGAATGATGTAGATTTATTGTTCTGAAAAAAATCGTAATAAATACACAATTTCCTAATGAGTTGCAAGTCGAATCCTATACGTAGTAACAAAATAGTTTTATTTTAGAATTAGATAGAGATTACATTATATCTATAATAATTACAAATAATGATTACTCTCGTCAATAAATAGTGATAGTATCAGATTTAGTAGGGAATTGAATATCTAATTGTCTAAATTCAAAGCAACATCGATTCCGTTCAGATTTCGCGTCCAATTCATGATACAACATAGACTGTAAATACAGAGTATTTTTAACTCTACTAAAAGCCTCGATCTTATTGAAATGATCCTTAGCTTTGGAAAGAGCTTTGACTGCGTTTTTCAACGTCTTTCTTCTATCATCTATGGAAACCGATGAGGTAGAAGCTACCAAACACTTAGCATATAGTACAAAGGCTCTTCCTTGATCAAAACAGCCGCCATGACTTAGAACTTGGATTATAGCATCATCCACTAATCTCATCGCTTGACTCGGCATTCCCATTACAAGCTAGAAATATTCAACAAATGTTGATTAAGATCAAGAAAATTATGGACGATTTTAGTTCAGATTCTACATTTTTTTTTGAACACCCTATTCTACATACAAAGGCTGTTCTGTTCAATACATGCATTAAAACAAAAATAGAAAGAATAGACCTGAAAAGTGTACTAGAAAGACCATTTAAATCAATTTTCGTCTCTGGTTAAAGGATCATCAACAGGTCACAAAACTTTATGAAATAGAAACCAGAAAAACAATAGAACGATATAAAAACAGTAATTCTTGTCAATTTCTCGGTTCCCATTTGATCATTCATTCTGTGATATCTTTAAAAAAAATTTCTAAGGGATACATCAAAGTATTAAAACTTATCATAATACCTGTATATTAGCAAGATGCATTTTTATGATGGCTTGTTGATAAGAGAGATGCTTATTAGTAGCTATCTCCAAGGCAGTATTTAAAAGTGTGAGAGGATTGGTACCGGTTGTACCAAGCCCAGGCAATCTTGACGAGCACATTACTTGGCTTGATAAAATCATTACTCGAACTTGATGCTGAGGATTTAATCTTTCAGTTTTCTCTATACTACGGATCAGTTCCATTACACCTGGGTAATCACCTTTTGCCAAAGAAACTTCAGCTCGTCTAAAACAGAAGGCGGTTGGTTTCAATTTTATTCTTTTCTAACTGGCAGAAGGATACCTCCAGCTTTATCTGTGAAAACGACAAATAAATATGCAACATTTTACTCGTTTTCTTCTATACCTAAACTTGCTTTCTAGAAGATCTATGCTGGAGATTTGTACAGCTATAGATTCTGCTTCGCTCCATTTTTCGTGCCTCATTATTCGCGCAAATCTATGCAACTGTTCGCTCAGCATCCAAATCTGTAACCAGTATAAAATTTTAGATTTCATCGCTGGCTGTAATATTTATTACTTAAATTGCAAAGATTTAACATCATTTCATCATATTTCACTCAATTATTAAAAAAAATTTTCATCACCTTGCTGCTCGGTTCGTTTGGAAATCTTTCTTTAGCATGTTCCAGGACTACGTCAGCTAGACCATACTCGCCCAATTCCACAAAAATATTAGCGATGTTTACAACAGCCTGACAAGTGGACGAGCCATTAAACATCTGCTGTTTTTTATCCCCAGTATTATGCAGAAGTAAAAGTTGCGAACAAAGTGAAGACATTTTTGTCTTTCCATAGTAAGCCCATAGTGCTGCTTTTTCTGCATAAGACATAGACATCAAATCTACCATTGAATGTTGGCAATTAAGAACGTCGGACTTCACCAAAGTCTAGAGAAGAAAATAAGGATTTATAAAATTGTTACTTCCAAAAGAAGAAAAGTCTAGACTATTTCAGACGATAATTCGGAGAGAAGAGAATGGTTTTAACGATGATACACGTATTTTACAATTGAAAAAGAATTGTAATGATACCTCGAACACTTGAGGAGGATTTTTTGCCTCTATTGCAGTATAGTGAGCAGATGCTATCAAGCCAAGACTAGTTGTATGAGTTATACCAAGCATGCTAGCTTTGCCAACAGATCGTTCTATGAGTTGTCCTCTGTGGAATTAAATTGTTAATCAGTATTCTGTGGATTAGTAATAGCAGAAACTATGGAAGTTTAATTATTTCGCAGTTACTTTTGATCATCGATTAAATGATACATCCAAGAATGTGCATGCTGTAGGCATACGTTATCCCCAGATTCTTGAGCCATCATAATTGCCTCCTTCAAAGCTGCTAAAGCAACTTTTCTGAAGAAGGAAAAACAGGAGAGAAAATTAATGAGCAAATTCAATATAAAGACTAGAAACTCTGCAAAATATTCGATTACTCAATAGATCATAAAGCAAATCCTACTTATGACCAAACTGGGCGTGAAGAGCGGCGAGATTTAGAGCTGCGTATCTAAACGTTCGATTTCTGTCTTCTGAGGCAGACCGATTCTCTAGAGGTGCCAGTCTGTCAAAAGAGTGATACAGGCTATCTACTGCTCCACAATACTCGTTCACCCGCAGGCAATTCAAGTAGCTCAAATAATGCTGAACATTAAAAGAGATAGTAAAAATTTAGATAGATAAAGAAATTGATTATTCATTCACACAACAAAGAATATCGTTGACTCGTTTCTTTCAAATACAGCAAAGATAGAATCAAACCGAATCGAATGATCCACAAAGTCAAAGATATCGGTAAAAACTGCAAATAGTTAATTATTTATACCCTAATAGTGATTTACATGTAATTATATGCTGTTGATTGATTGTGAGAAAGTATGCTTACAGCCTCAGCGTAATACGGACTACAATTCAACAGCTCTTTAACAAGAACCTGTAGTTCACCAGGCGGCAAGGCTTTCTGTTCGTCAGTTTGAAGAGCAAGGGCTTGTTGAGCGACTAGTAACTCCGCCTGCCTTCCTCCCCATACGACGTCAATTCTAGACAGAATATTCAATAGTTCATTAGTTCAGTTTGTTTCCAGGAAATGCAAAAAATAGACAAAGAGAGATGATAATCTAGAATTGAAGATTCTTTTGACCTGTTAAAGTTTATATCTTGTATATTGAATTATAAATTGGTTTAAATTTTGTTATTATTGTTGATTTAGAGTCTGTAAATCTTACTTATTATCACGAGGCTTATTTTCCTTAAGTCCGATAGAACTCCTCGAGTTTTCCGGGCTGTAGATCACTTGATAATAGGATTTGAAAGACTCGTAAAGGGCGACTACTTGATAGAAAGTCAATTTGTCAAATGATATTATTATTCTTCTAGTGTACAATCCAAGAACAGAATTTTTGTTCAGTGCTGGATGAGAAACGCAGTGATCCAAGGGCGGGTCCATCAGACGCATTAAACTGTCTGATAAATCCAATAAACCTTCGACTCCTTTTTCATATAATGAATCTAACTTCATTTCTAATTGCTGAGCAAAACGTTGCAGTATGTATTCATCAGAATGAAGGAGTTTTAAGAGACTTCGAAGATCCAAGTCTGGTGACTGTAAAAGAATAAATCGAAAAACAAAAATTGTCGAAAATTGATGAAAATTCGTCGATTTTTATCAACTAAAAAAATATCATGAATACCTGAATTAGCTTCAACGCGAGTACGCAGAAATCGCGTCTTTCTATAATCACTAAAAAGAATGTAAAATAAAAATTAAACCTGTGAGTCGCGTTTGAATTTTACATAAATTGAGGTTAGGTTAAATGAAATGTTCATAACTCTTACCTTTCGTTGTTTCATTACAGTATTCTTTGATCAAAATAACAACGGCTATTTTGTAGGGTGTCAGAGTTTCTTTCTGACATTTTTTCACGTTACTTCCAATGTTCAATAAGTCTTTATACATGTTTTATAGGTTATGTTAAATCGTTGTTGACACACAACAAAACGAGCTGTCAAACCACAAACGAGTTAAAATATCGAATCATGCCACAGGCGCGCTGAATGAATTCTCTTTTTATACATTTATTTTCGTCATATCTATTATGTATACATCGAAGTGAACGTATTAATGAATTTTATACATCGTATAGTAATAAGTCCCGAAATATAAAGACAAAAAGTAATTTTTTCAATTGAAAATATTTCAAAATTACGCGCTAAATTATTTTTCGGTTTAAATCCATCACAAAAATGTCGTCTGCCTGTCCTTACTGCTATTATCATTATCATACGTCAAAAAAAATTATAACAGCAACATATATTAACATACGTGCTGTCTCACTTCCATGATATGATACACTCCCGTTCCTTATACGTCAAAATTTTTTACACAACTCTCGGCCCACAATTTTTCAAACATCATAACCTTTCTCTTTGTTAGGATAAAAAATTAAAAAAAAAAACACCTGTACAATTATCTTATTAATTATACCTATGACGTGTTCGGAGGTTAGTTCTTATTGTTGATCGAACAACACATAATTAACAGGTAAGTAAATATACGAGGACAATTTATTATCTGTATAAAAATAAGCACGCAAATATTGTCTGGATTTTTTAACGCAAATTTAAGAAAATTTTATTCAACATTTTTTGTATAAACAAAAAAAAATTTTCCATTTTCAGATCCTTTAAATTAAATCCGAAGTTTTTACGACTAATTCTTCTTTCCTCATAAATTTTTTCTCCACTATTTTAGACTATCACTGAAATGTCTGGTTCTGGAAACAGCGTCGGTTGCGTAAGCGAGGTTACTCTTGCCATTAGTAAAGAAAGAAACTCGCAACCTGAGGGAATGCGGACTATGGATAGTCCCGATTCAGATGGATCTGGTCATTCCAATTCTTTTACAGTACAAAGATTCACTTACCCTACTCAAACGAGTCCCAACAGCAACACAGAAGCTCGCTACACGCCTTCGTCCAACAGCGATTTGAGAATACCAATAGTTGGCTACGAAGTTATGGAGGAAAGGGCAAGATTCACGGTGAGAAATCAAATTCATGCACATTTTCTGTCAAATTTGGTAACGAGATGTTCCAATTTTCCATTCTATTTAACATAATAAACTATTTCGATAATCAGTTTTGATCATTTATTGTTTACGGTCACAGGTATACAAGCTGAGAGTTGAGCCGAGAGTCGGGGAATGCTGGTTCATATTCAGAAGATATACAGACTTTGTTAGGCTCTTGACACAGCTAAGAAGACAGAAAGCACCGATATCTTACTTATCTTTACCACGAAAGAAATGGCTGGGGGATAATTTTGCTCCCAGTTTTCTTGACGATAGAATAAGAGGACTACAGGACTTTGTTAATGGAATTCTTAAGAGCAATATTCTTGTTCAAATACCCTGCGTTAGGGAATTCTTCTGCTTGGATGAACCACCAGCGCTTTCAGACACCGTAGAGGAGTCTAGAGTAAGAATGTTCATCATTCGCATTAAAAAATGTTATTATTTGTCTCAAAATTCACGGTTTTTGTTGATACTTAGGACATTTTATATCTCGAGAGACCAAAATCATTGGATTTCAACAGCCTCTGGTCTCTTTTTGCATAAAATGACCCAATTAGTGTCGATTTTTTCTTTAATTACTGATGTAAAGGCCTAATTTATTGTTTTCAGGCCATTTTCGAAGCATTGGAAGACACGATATATCATTTGCGGCAACAACTGAGAGAGAGAGATGCTGCTTTGGCTATGGAATCGGTAAGGAGTAACGAACTTCGACAAAAACTACAACATATCATAAGGTGAGTGGCTAAATATGTTTAAATCAAACAAATATACTAATTTTAGAGAATTAGAATTGGAAACTTTTAGGATCACTTCGATATTCGGGACCTGATTTCATAGATAATCGTCAAATATACTTTAAAACTGTTAAAATAATAATGAAGTCGTTTTCTTAGCCCTGCGGTTACAAATATTGAAGCAAACAGGGAAGCCGTCTTTATATCAATGAATGTTATGAAAAAAATGAGAATTTTGTTTATTCTAGACTAGAAATAATTTTTATTTCAGTGTTACACAAACGTGTTCAAAGTGTGCGACGTCTCAACAATTAGGATCAATTGATTGATGATAATTCTATTACCATTTACCGTGATATTTTAGGGTATAAGTGTTAAGTTATAAATTGTTACCTAGAAAAAAAAAAAATATTGTCTAATTTTTATACTACATATTCTATTTCGTAGTAATTGGGTAGTTGTGACTACATATCCAAAGTTATATTTACATCTATGTTGATCTTGTTGATAGGGTTTTCCAGTTTCAATTGCTAGAAATGGAAATATAATATATTATTCAAGTATTTTCTGAACGTGCGACAATCACATCTCATAAAAAAGAAAAAGAAAACGAAAAAATAGCAGTAGCGACTAATTAGACCGGAATTTTCTACTTAATACTGAGCCCAACATTTCTATGTGTTTAAAATAAGACTGATGAGAAATACAGATGCTATTTTTCTTCTGTTGAGAAATCGTACATTACATATGGAAGATATTTTGGAATCCCAGCTAGATTTGGTGATAAAAAATAGTCTTGTTGCTACTTCAATTTATTAGGTCCTATAAAATCCACTAAGGAGTTGTTGTTATGATGTAAGTCTTGTTATAGATAACTGCAAGCTATTACCAATTTTAATAAGGGTAATAAACTTGCTAAAGCAATACTGTTAATGATAGATAAGAAAATATATGGAAAGCCCTCTTATTTTCAAACGTTGATTATAGGTATATGATTAGAGTTTATACAATAAATATATTTTATATATATACCTATATTTCTAAAACAGAATTTTTTCTCTGAAAATGACGCTATTAGAAAATATTAAAAACCTACGACTTGATTTATTAAAAGTATTACATATACTATAATGTTACGATCTTACTTTTGATCATAGATTATTAAGATCTGTATTATTTGTTAGATAAAACTATATATTTTCTTATTCTTATTTAGATTGAAAATCGATTTTACTGACTCGACGGTATAAAACACATGTAGCTATCTTCTTATTTATTTAATCTCAGCTAAATCGACTAAAAAATTTTTTATAGAATACATTTTGTCGTCAAATTTTTTTTCTACTTTATTATTATTTTTTTTAATCAATGTTAATAATTGACGGGTAGCAATGGCAATAATATTTAAGAATATAGGCATATTTATATATCGAATTTATTGATATATGAAATGTCTTTTGATACAAATAGTAAATACTTTTGTGGCCTTGGTAAACCTACAGTACTAGTCTAAATAAAATAATCTGTTTGATCGTAAGTAAGTTATGGAATAACGCTTAGCAGATTTGTATAGCTTATTTAATTTGGCCCATAATCGTAAAGATATTAATCACAATTTTTCTTATATAGTTATAATATAGGAAAAAATTGTGGCACAAATTCGGGCTGATAATCGCGTAAGATTTTCACGATACTTATATATATTAAAATAGATACCTGAATAAATATCAATTTTCTTAATATACAGAAGTAAATTTTTAATGTTAAGAATAAAATAAAGAATAAATAATTGAATAAAACAAAAAATTGAGTGACGCAGTTTTTGGCACAATATTTTATTAATATTTTTGGTTTCATTCATCGGGTTTCAACGCGGAACGTATCAATTCTGAAAATCTCACGCGATGTTTAAGTTATTGTTGTTCCGCTTGACTATAATAGGATGAATCTTAAATACACAGATTTTACCGATACTTGTAGAGTAAAAATTCCGATGAAGGTAGTTTTCCGTTTTTTTTTTTTTTTTCTAATACGTTTGAACGTAGATATATAAAATTATTTCGTACACGGATAACGCTGATAAGTTAAATGTAAATAAATAAAACTATATACATATCTATACATCAAATACTCCGGAGATTGGATAAACATTATTGTGCCTTAGGGTTTTCCATGAAATGTTAAAAGTTTCTATTATAGTGAAAAAATGATTTACTAAGAACGACTAAATATTATATTTTGAAACGATATAAAAATCGAGATAATTTCTTGTGCTGAATTATCCTGTCCACTTCCTCCCGCATACTTTAATAACGAGAAATAAAATCGCGCCAGAATTATTACAGAAAACGTAATCTCGTATATACGGTCTAATCGTAAATATATATATATATAATTATTATTATAGTTTCTGTACTGCAGCTAATTTATATTGTTAATAAAAAAGAAAAAAAAAAAATTGAAAGAAATTTTTCCATCAATTTTCACATAATCGTTGTTTCTAACAATATGATATTCTCGTTCAAAAAAATCAAATACGTATTTTACTAACTACACATTATAAACACCATATTATACAATCACTTTTCCTTCCAATTTGAGGTGGCTTTAATATATATTATGCGCATTTCCGTTACAGTGATTAATTAAACCTAGCTTAAGACTAAAGATAATTTAATTGCATTGCGAATCCAGCACTTAATCGCAAGTTTATAAACCTAGCTATTATCACATAGCATCATATAACAGACAGTGCAGCGAATCGGTATAAAACGAACGCTTTTCTTCGTTCCTCTTTTGCTGAACTCTCGTGATTTTTATCTTTCGATTAAAAAATGTCCCTCCGATGCTTGACGATGAAATTCGCGTTATCGTAGAGTATAGAATGATTGAACTACAACTATAATGGCACCAAAATCAGTCAGTTTTATCAGGATTAGCAACCAGACATAAAGCTTGTACCCCATGGGTGAATTTATCTGTGAATAAAATGCAGGAAAAAAAATTATTACATCGAACGTTGGTCGAATAATATGCTTAAAAACGGACTATGCTTTTTTATTCAAAAATTATCGCTTCCTCACGCAGCACTTACCCATGAATTTGCTTTTACTCTTCCTGTAAACGTATCGATGATAAACTGCGATCCCAACGAGTATGAAAACTCCAGCAAAAGCGTACTTTGGTGATGGATCTTTGACGATTGGCATAACAGCTAAAAAAATTGCAACTAATACAACCAGCCAAGGAATGAAAATCGGCACTTTATATGGTCTTGGGACTTGGGGTCTAGTACGCCTTAAAACGATAAGCGCTACCATAGCAAGACCGTAAAAGACCCAAGTTAAAAAACTGGCAAATTCAATAAGTGCATTTATATTCCCTGCCATAATAAAGAACAAAGTGAGCAATCCCTGGAGTGCTACGGCTGCTGCAGGCGTCATTTTCTCTATATGAACAAAACTGAAAACTCTGGGTACGTGTCCCTCCTGTCCAGCTACCCAGCAAAGTCTTGATACACCGAATTGCACGCTCATCCCACAACCGAATGTTGCAATCGCAACTCCTAGAGGTATGGCGAAGCCCAACCATGTTGGTAAAGCTCTTTCTGCCCACAAAACAGCCACTGCAGGAGCAGCAGCCATCTCTGGTATACTGAGAACTGACATGTACATCAAATTCATTGCTACGTAAAACAGTGTGACCATTGGCACCGATATCAATATACTTCGGAGTATATTGACCTCGGGTCTGTCCACTTCTTCAGTGACTATAGTGGCCGAACTCCATCCATCGTAGGCCCAAAGTCCGCTGTAAAATGCGAGTGCAATATCGCCAGGTGAGGTAGTCGTCCCTTTGAAAGGATCCTGTAAAAGTTCAGTGCGTCCGGATCCGAGCCAGAAGATTCCACCGCCGATTATAAGACTGCATGCAGCTACTTTGCCGATTGTGAAGACGTTCTGTACCTTTACGTAAAGTTTGACGCTCGTTAAGTTTATGTAGGTCATTAGACCCAGTGCTGCAATCCCGATGAATTTTGTCACCCATTGCATCGATTCGTAAGGGACTTCTTTCGTGTAAATTGATAAAGGCTGAATTATGTATTCGGCGAAGGTTAATACTACTACTGCTACTTCCGCTGGACGAAGGACAAAGATGTAGACCCAGGAGCAGATAAAAGCTGGCATTTGACCCCAGTATCTATGGATCGGGGTGAATGCTTCGATGAAGTAAACGTACTCTGCACCTGATCTTGGGACTACTGTACCCAACTCTGCAAAGGCCAGAGCTCCCAGTAAAGATAGTATCCCACTTCCTGCCCAGACTATCAGACAAAATCCGACTGAGCCTGATTTTACCAAGGCATTTGATGGCGATACGAAAATTCCCGAACCTGCGAATTATAACGTTTGATATAATTTGGTAAATATCGCGCTGAATTGATCTGTGCACCAGTTTTCGTCCCATTTGAGATGCTGAATGAAATTCTCAGGTCTGCAGGGAATACCTGGTGATATACCTATTACTTATACTGATACAGTTCAGGCAGCGATATGTCAATACTGGAATGAAGAGATTGAGTATATTATAGATAAGAGAGCACTGAAGGTCCAAAGAGTTGAACAATTAATTGACATTGAATGAAATATGACTCGGCGATAGACGTGCGATAACGATTAACTTGACGTATTCGTCAATTCATGTATGTTCGTAACGTACGAAAAAACGAACAAATTTTCAGACAAATTCGCAGTTTCTATAATTAAAGACCGATGATAGTGTTTTTTATCACGTGTCGAGAGAATGATGAAGCTGAACAATATCAAAAATATTGCGAAAAGAATAATAATCTTTAATTTATGTTATATACACAATTATGTACGTATGCATACATGTACGATCTTCGCAAATGTAATCTCGTCTTTTTTATTTCGATACTTATTTTAGTTCAATTTTTATACTAATCACACCGCGATTCTTGATCCACTAAATACATTTTGCCATTCGTGAATTATAGCACGTTTCTATACAATGATTATTGGATTACTTGGTATCGTGTCTCATAATGTTTCTAGAATAATGAACTGAGAAAATTTTTTGCTGTCTGCGGTTCCCATAATATATAATTTTTTTTTCCTCACGACTATCGCGAACGAGTTATGCAATGCCCTATACTGATTGTTACGTCAATGATATAGTCAATTGGGTTTTTTTGTTTTTTTTTTATGTATTTTCGATTATAAAATCTTTCGAAATTATATATCGAGCAAAACGAAAACTCGATAAGCAAATGGTTGTTACAAAAGTAGACTAAACAATATTTTAAACGTAATTAAATGGCAGTAACTAATAAGTTATACAATCAAGGGTTTCTAGTTCGAAATGTAATTTACGAATATTCTTTGCACATCTTTTTTATATTCACGAGGGAAACAAAAAACTATCTCGTACAAATTTCGAACATTACCAAAATCATCTGAAAATCTAATTCATAATAATATACGTATATACGTATACAAATGTTTCCTTAAAGATTAGGTTCGCAGTAACACAATTGATTAAAAAAAATTCGCAAGATTTTTTGCTGTCTGGAAACTCAATACCGCTAATAACAAAAAAAAAAATCTGATAACGGTTTTTCTATTTAGAAATAATGATAGTTGCATTTTCGTACCGATCATAACGGCGACAATCATGTTCACAGCGCTGAACAATCCCAGTTCCCGCTTCAATCGAACCTTTTCGGTATCCTGTACCACGATGTTCGTCATTTTGGCGAACAATATGAGCTTATAAGAAAACTAATAACAAATTTTTGTATTCTTTTATTTGATTTTTATTTACTTTTATTTTTTTTGTAATAAAATGAATTAGTCAATTATTCCGCAAGCTCAAACTTATGAAACCACGATTTGCAAAAGGAACAACTTCTTCACTAAGCTGATCGTGAACACTCGTTATCTCGATGGGACTGTACGGTCTACACTGATCGCATGTGCCTACAATGGCAGAAAAATTGTCGTTCGATAGTATAAAACTGGGGAGTAGTCGCCAATCGCACTCATTGAACACGAGTAAAAAATTAGACTCAATAGCTTATAGTATGGCTATATCCAATAGTCACGTTTCTTTTCCTGGTAATAATTCTCTCATTCAAAATTGACTTTGCACACATATAATATATTAGTACTAATTTTTTAAAAATTTTTATACTAGAAGAAGATCGTTAATCGAGATCCTGTGACCGTTGATAATAATTAAATAATCGTTCGTTGCTGACAAATCAATAATTATGTCGTACCCCTGATAGCTATTTGTTGGCTGATAATTACCGTCGAATTACAAATAATTAAACATATCGTTTTGTTTGATTTTTGGTGGCAAGTGGCTTCCGCTACTGCTTACATAATGAGGCAAAAAGTTTCCGAAGGATTAGTCAATGCAATCTGCTAGCAATATGCATGTTACAATTATGCTGTCAGCAGTAAGTTGCAGGTATATTTACACTAGATTGCTGTAAGCCTATTGCATTGAACACGTTGATAGTAACCTGAAGACAACTCGCAATAAATTACTTCAGAATAGGTAATTGCTTGACTCGCCCAGAACGGCTGGCTATCTGGGACCGTAAGTGAATTGCATAATAAATGTATTTGTATTATAATTGTGTTTATTTCAGCTACAGAGATATGCATCACGTAGATGGCACGTGTTTCTTCGCGAACGTGAATTTATTTTTGCTCCAAGTCACGTTTAACGAAAAAATATTTATTGCTATTCACTACAATAAGCTATCTTAAAAATGACACATCGTTTCCAGCTAGCATACTATTCGTAGAAAAATACTTTTGATCAAATGATATTTATTTGTTACTTTTTATTTTAGCGCCGTTTATTGATTCACAAATATTTACATTATCGATAACTATGACATTGATTATCAGCTCCTGCGTCTGTGCTTCGTTTTTGGTAATTGTCGGCTAAATCGATAAATTTCTGTATTTCCTTGATCGATAAATATTTTATTAGTCAAGTCCACTCCACTCGACCTTTTTGCAAATTTGTCCTCGTCGGTCTTGGGCCTCGGTGCGGATTTTAGCTCCAAAAGAGTTCTTCAAGTACCTTTACCTACTTGAGATAAGATATATTTGGAGATTGTGGTCTACCTCATGACATACGTCCGGTAAGTATCATTGACAAAAAGTGATCTTGAAATCCGATACGTTAGAGATGACTGTCAACTTAATCACCTCCTCGCGTTTACAAATGAATAACTTTGATACTGTATCAATTTCAGAAAAAGAAGTTGGTAAATGGTAAGTAAAGTTGGAGAAAAATTAGAAGATAAAAAAAAAAGATGGGATCGTGTAGTGCAGAACTTCATGGCGAGATATTAATACAATGTTTCTGGGTTTCTGTCTATAAATAAAACATTTTCAACTTAGGTGATGTATGAAGTTTGGTTTAAATAGCTACTTCGCGTACAGTTAATTTAATTATCTTATCTACGATGTATGTATTACGACTTTCGAAATAGCCGTACTCGTAAAACCCGTAAATTTTATTCACCCAGTGACGTTGTATGGAAACATAATTCGACAGTGCTCGAAATATTATATTTTTTAACACCAATTCACGCACGTCTGCGTCACCTTTGACATTGATTTTCAAGGATACATAGATCCGAAGATCTGGACGATTCTGAGGTGTTTTTACATTCCATGTTGGATATAAATGAGCTCAATCTCAAAGTTTCAAAATTTTTTTAATTTCAATCAGCGACTTCAATAAATTCTAATTGTAATCCTAAAATTATCGCCGTATCGTCATAAGAGTAACGAGCTTATCTGCAGGTTCACGGACGTCTGAACGATAAAAACTAAAGTCCGATTGTTTGGATCTGACTATATTTCATCAATTAATTACGAAACAGGTTCCTATTTGTTGAAAAGAACTATGTACTCAAATCTTATAGTTCACTTCTTTGAAGTAACAAATATTCCCCTTCCCTCCGACGTAATTATACATATAGATAATTGATCGTGAGTATAATCGGTGTAAATGGTCGTGAATCACCTTGGTATACATATTATCAATAAATTATGATATGTGTACTAAACGGAATATCGCGATGTACAACTCATAAGTTTGTAGAAAAAATTAGAGATGCTTATTAAATAGATTTGATCTATATGTCTTATACTGTTTATATACAACGTATACTCATCCTATGTATACGATCATAGTATAATCTATAAACAATTTTATGCCTACAGTTTTTTCTTGGGCAGATTTTGAATACATTGATATGTATGTGATATGTATGCGTCAAATACTGTCCGACGATTATAATCAATTATTAAGACCGGATGCAGTGTTATATCTGGATTTCATGGGAAGTTCATTCGTGTTTGATGTACAATAAAGACGTGATAGTGCGCACCGTTATCTATCTGTACATATAGCTACACTATAATATAGTGATACGCTTTAAACGCCACTATTATAGCTGATAAATAAATTATAGATAATAAGCAGCTGCAGTGCTTGATGAACATTATATTTGTAAATGGAAATAATAAATGTATCAATTCTAATCTTGCGATACGTATACATAAAAGAACGCTCTTTGAAATATCTAAGCAAGCCAAGCGCGCGTTCGTGCGCGTTGGAGAGCCCGCAATTTGAATTACGTTGGCGGTATTTTTTGAATCGCAATGCTAATGCCAGCTGGTGTTAATTAATGAAAGCCATCAGCAGTCGCGATTGGTATTGTCGGTTTCCTAAGCCTCGGTCGATTGCCATGAAGTACGAAGAGTGTGGAGTTCGATCAGTGAGTTCGATGTAGGACTTTGATCAGTGACGTCATCTCTTGGTATGTTAAATTACTATTTTCTTAAATTAAATGAAGAAAGAGCACCACTACCATTGGACAATACAATACATGTCAAGTTTTCATCTGTTCACGCTGCGATGGCAGAATAGCAAGTGAAGTAAATTATTGGTTAATGTGATGTTTTGTAAAGGTAATAACAAGGCAAGTAAGTTATTCATAAAACACTTAATTTTGGGTTAATTATATTCTTTATAAATCTGAGAGTTTGGTCGATGACACGAACGTCGTAGTGCTTATAAAACAAATATTCCACTGATATCAGAATCAGTACTCTTAGAGTAATTTTTTTTTTCTTCTTTCTTTCTTTCTATCTTATCTAGTCACACATTACTCTATTTTCTTCCAACAATTACATTTCTCACCGATTTATGATCTATCCGAAAAAATCCTGAATTTCACACTCCTAAAAAAGGGTCGATTTAAATGTCAATCACCAAGTACATTCCCAAAGGTAAATGACTATGATTTAACTCAATTCGCGAACCCAACTTCGCAATTTTTTCATACATCACACTATTTTCAGTTCAATCATCAATTCGTTTTTGTATCATTTGAAAATTTTTCATTTTTTATTTTTATTTTTTTTTTTTTTTATAATTCTGGACTTTCTAGAACCCCTCATCAAAACAAAACATCTTTACAACAAACTCGACAAATTTACAGTAATACAATCTGTCTTTATTTTGGGTGCGGCATTTTAAACACGTTTCATAATTGTCAAGAATAATATCTAAATAAAAAATATCAATATCTTAAAGTTTCATTATTCGTTTTTCATTTTATTCTTTGAATCGTTGATTTCTCTAGTAACATCTGTTTTAACGACGATCCCTCAGTAGCCCAAATTCTCACTGTAGTTTCAGCGCTGGAAATATCTATAAACTATTTTATTTAGCCAGTAAAAAGACGCGAAACTTATACTCAAAACTCTCTCCAATGCTAAAGGCGTGGTAAGAACATAAGCCAATATGTACAACTCCTCTTTTTGGTCTTAAATGTAACAAAATATGCCTAAAACTTGAAAAGATTGATGTACAATCAACAAATGAGAACACAAAGCATTTCCTGTAATTACGCTAATGGATTATGCGTCAGGAAAACTCCTCTGCTTTTGATTTTGAATAAATACTTCACTTTCCATCGACAATTTGTTATTATTCATTGTATCTAGTGATAGAATTTATATCAACGTTTTTTTCTTATTTATCCACCAATTTTTTATTCAAAAAATCCTTAGAGATTGATGTGTATAATATCTCAATATTCATCTATCATTTTCAGAATGCCAATACAGGCACCTCAGTGGACGGAATTTCTCTCCTGTCCAGTTTGCCGTCATGACTTTGACGCGACCCAACGTGGCCCTATATCATTGGGATGTGGCCACACAGTATGTCGTACTTGCCTCGCAAATCTCCAACGAAAACAATGCCCCTTTGACCAGGTATATTATTTTCTATAGTTATTATATTTCAGAGATCAATTTTACTTTTCCATAAACCAAATTGGCGCTTTGGAACCAATATAATCAAAGTTCACAAAAAAAACGATTCAGCTTTTACGCTGATAACTCGTAATCACGATATTCAATGCTTTTTATTTTTACAGAGTGTAATAAACACCGAAGTAGAAAGACTGCCCGTGAATGACGCCTTATTACAGCTAGTTGGCAGTCCAGTAACTCCAAATACAGGAGGAGCTCATCTGAAGCTTGTCCCTCTCGAAGACCACGCGCATTACTTAGCTGCTAAATGTTGCATAGAAGAGTTAGCACTTTACTTAAAACCATGCCAAGCTACACCAGCGACGGGTAATGAGAAAACTCAATTCTTCAAATGATTTTTATCAGAAAATATTTATGATGTCGATATAAAATTCTAACGATAATCTATGTATGAACATGTCAGGTATGGGGCTCGTTTCTCGACCCATGCAAAGAAAACTGGTCACATTAGTTGGCTGCCAATTAGTAGAACCAGAAGGTCGGGCCAGAGCAGTCAGAGCCGCAAGAAGTCTGGGAGAACGTTCTGTAACAGAATTAATTCTACAACACCAGAACCCACAGCAGTTAAGCGCCAATTTATGGGCCGCTGTTCGTGCTCGAGGCTGCCAATTCCTTGGGCCAGGTAAATTTGATATATGATTGAAATGAAGTTATGAACATTTATTTTTGTCGAATCCAAACGATATTCAATCACTTAAATCAACAACAAATAATCAATGTAAAACGAAACGAGTCTAATTACTATTTAACGCTTTATTGAATACAGCCATGCAAGAGGAGGTTCTGAAGTTGGTCCTTTTGGCATTAGAAGACGGTTCCGCTCTGTCTAGAAAGGTTTTGGTCATGTTTGTGGTCCAGCGTCTGGAGCCACACTTTCCCCAAGCTTCAAAAACCAGTATTGGACACGTCGTACAGCTCCTTTATAGAGCAAGTTGCTTCAAGGTATTGAATAGTCGATATCATTACTAGAGTTGTCTATTCAAAAAGTCCCAAAGAAGGCTGCTAGCCATTTTCTTTTGCAAACTTAAACATATTTTTATTTAGGTATCAAAGCGCGAAGGTGATTCCTCATTAATGCAATTAAAAGAAGAGTTCAGAACTTACGAAGCTTTGAGAAGAGAACACGACGCTCAAATAGTCCAAATAGCAACCGAAGCTGGTCTCAGAATCGCACCTGACCAATGGTCAGCTTTGTTGTATGGAGACACTGGCCACAAATCTCACATGCAAAGTATTATTGACAAACTTCAAACCCCGCAATCTTTCGCTCAGAGTGTACAAGAACTGGTTATTGCACTTCAACGCACACCAGACCCAGGGCAATTGAGCAGTTTAAGACCACAGCTGGAATTACTCGCATCTATAGATCCAAGCCCTGGTACTTTTCACTCAAAATCCTTAGCCTCATTATGTCAAATACCTAAGCCTGAATTAAATCAACTCCATCTCGACCAGTTCTAAATTTTTGTGTATTTTTAAACAGAAACAGATCCTCCTGACTGGATCGAATGCCGAGGAGCTTTAGAAGCTGTTAGAACGGTTGTTGCGGCGTTAGTAGAGTTCATTCAACAGCACGGTAATCGGAAGCCGCAAGACAGCGCTCACAACGCTGGTCCTGGTCAGCCTAAATACAAAGTTAGCATGTGCCGAGACTTGGCTTTACGAGGTTCTTGCCCCAGAGCTACAAGCTGTACTTTTGCTCACAGCGATCAGGAGCTTGATAAGTGAGTTATTTTAATGGGCTTTCATTATTCATGCAACCATTGAGTATTCGTAAACTTGATTATATTCTTAATTTTGTATTCAGATACAGATCAAAGAATCGTAAATTAACGGTCAGATCAAGCCTTCCTTTATCTAGCAGCTCGGAAACAACGATAGAAAAGCCGGCCATCATATCTAACAACAAGGGATTCAAACAATGCGATGATCTGGTTTATCATTCGGGAAAAACACACGATAATGTGCTTAGGGAAAGTGAGTAGCAGGTTTTTAAGACTTGTTGTATCAAGGAATATGCATAATATTCACTTTTTTCGTGTATTGTATTCACAGATTTTAATTCAGGGACTAAGGTCAGTCCTTCGCAGCATCCCGCGATTGGAAATGACAATAACTATGACGGATCTATGCCGAATTATATATCGTCCCCAACGCAGACAATGACGCAGATACTTCCTTCAAAAACTGTGGATATGCAATATTCGCATTACGTTATGCCTGGACCACCTATGGAATACAATTCTCCTAATCTACCTTTGTGGGATCCTTCGCAGATGCAATCCACAGTACACAATAACGTGCCTAATAATAACAAAAAGGTGATTCAATGTCGGCAATTTATTAATAAACAATAATATAGGATTAAACTGATCTAATAAATGAATAATTTTTCTTAGCAGCGATCGGTAGCAAAGACTTTGGCAATGCTGCTCCATCGTAGGATGGAAATTTTAAGCCGATTAGAAAGTATTGTTGGAAAGCAAAATCCGGCGCAAATAAAGACTGTAAATTATTGTTTTATTTCTTTAAATTTAATATCGATTATTATTCAACTTGCAAGCTTCTTATTTATTTATTATCTTTATTTCATTTACAGAATAACTCTACTCAGGGAGATCCATTGACCTCGAATTTTTCCATATGGACTAATGCGCCGGGATCTCAATTAGCTCCTTCTCCTAACATTAATTATGGGACTAATTTTCATCGCTCGGACTCGATATTATTAGATGATGAATTTGTACCATTCGACGCACCCCCAGCCAGCAAGTACGGACCTATTTCTAGAGTTTCAAAACCGTTGATTAGGTAAGAATGCAATAAATATCGATTATACTTTTGTTCAATAACAGTTTTCGCTGATTACTTTGACTTGAACAGTTTCCATCCATCCAAATTAACAATTATTCTCTCCACAGATCACCAAACGCAGTACAAGCTCCTGCTTTATTTGGAGAAGGAAGCCCTTCTGTTCCAAGACGACCAATGCCTCCAGTAAGCCCTGTAACATCATGGTATTATGGACATCAGTGTGAGAATTTGAAACAATATTATATTTTCATATCACTTATAGTAATATGATTAATTTTTGTGTAGCAAATTTTATATTAATTTTATTGACTTTAATCTAGCATACGCAATGGGCACAAACAGTGGAGTACAAGCTGTTCCTGGTTCTACTCTTGGCGATGGATACAACACGATTGGTCGTGGCATGCCAGAAACTATGTCTAAAGAGTATGATGTGATACTTTATATTAACTAATTGTCGAGGTTTTAGAGATATTGGAAATATTGATTAAAAAACAAGGATATCTAATGTTTCTTGAATAGAAAAGCAGAATTTTTTAAATTATTTCTGCTTAAAATTTCAGACTGCTTTTGGAATCGCAGAAAGTAAAACAGCAGTTAAAACATCTCGAAAAGAAGATTAATGATTTAAAGGTAATGGATAGGTGATACCAAGGACTTCTCTATTTACCTATAAGTTTTTTTGTATATGAAGTGGTAGTTTGGCATCTAGATAATGAGCTAAATACCGTTTTGAATGCTTTTGACCATTAGAAAGTTGCCAAAAATTGGTTTTCAAGAAAGTTCATCGAAAGATCCTGTCAAATTATTACTAATTTAATAAACTAACAGCTGGCGACCCAAGGAGCTGCGTTTACCGAGGGTGAGAGACTGGCTCAGGAATTGCAGATTATCGAAGCTGGTATTAGAGAAAAAGAAAGAGATGTACGAAACTGGAGTCCGTACGGTACGTCGTGGATTCAACCGTCGAATAATCTGGTTCAGAATCACAACTTGAACAGAGATTTCAGAGCTGACGAAGTGAGTTCAACAAAAATGTAGATTTTTCGTGTTAAACTAGATCGCAAAGAGATGATAGGTTTTTAAAAAACGATTTTCATTCAATATCAAAGATTTTGCAACGAACCAATGAAGTGGATGTTATTTTTTTTATAGGAGGACACGTACGAAGCTGGAATAGCGAATGACATGCGTGAACTAGAATTGCGATGGGAGTTTGAATTGGAAGAACAAGAGAAACGATGGTCAAGCGAAGAAGATAATATCAAGAAGTAAAGGGGGAGTGAGACGAACATTTTTTAGGTAATTCCTCAAGATAAAATAACTAATTTTTGGTACAAATTGCTGCTGAAATTAATATTTCCTGCATTTTTTATATCGGTATTATAGTCATCCATGCTGCCAAGCATTTTGTACCAAAAAAAAAACAATCTACTTTTTAGATAATATAACTTGGATACTATAAAACAAATAATTATAATAGCATCGATATGACGATGCTAATCTGAAAATTGAAACTAATATTTAAACCAAATTTAAGTACATATTTTTTTAAGAATACTTGGGGAGTTAGCTATGAAGTGTTCGATCTAAAACTCATAGGCGAATTATTATAGATTGCCTGAAAATAAATAGTCATGAAATAGTGCATATAGAGAGTAAAGGAAAGATTGTTTTAAAAACAACTTTAAAGCAGATAAAAATAATGGATTTGTTAAAATTTAACAGAAGTTAGTGTCAGTGTTTTATAAACATGACAAAATATAGCATATTTATTTATATATTTGCACAACGTTGCAAAACATATAATATTATATATCTATAATATTCGGTGCGAATATTGATCAACCTGCGAGTAGGTAATTTAATGAAGAAAAGAAAAAAGAAAAGATTAAAAAAAGATATAAATGTTATACATAATGGGAAATAACACATTTTATGAGGGAATTTGGATAGTTGGTGTCATTATGAATTATTCTAGTTATATAACCCATCGAGTGAGCTTTAACTCTCACCACGAACTACCATAGCGTCAAATTTTCCACAACTTGATAAATAGTTTTATTATTATTTCGTATCTTCTCATCTAACACAATTAATCGAATAAAAAAAAAATGCATCTTAAACAATCTACATTTCTAATTTCAAATATTTCTGGATTCAATTAACCATATTTAAAGAAAGAAATGCAATTTTCGATTCAGGTCTGATCAGGTAGTGGAGAAAGTAAGAATATTTCGTGGAAAAAATATTATGTCGTTGGGTAGGCTTGCTTGCATATCTGTGACATAATGAATGATAATATATGTCTATTGCGATAGCCGTTGGGTTGCTTCTATTTTTATGAAATAATATATAACTTAAAGATTAATGTTCCAGTTTTATTGGAAATAACAATAGAGAATTTTATGAAGAAGAAAAAAAAAAAAAACAAAAAAAAAAAAATATAGTTCTTGGAAGGTGATCTATCCAGCCTTGAATTACGATATGTTATTTTTTATACATTTGTAAGAAAGCGGCTCTGTTCAAGCTTACAGTTTTATATTTGAAACATGTAAACCAATCCCTGAGATAGGAAAATTTAAAGGATATTGCTACGAGCCTGAGCATAGCTGTAATCTAATACTAAAAGAGAAAAAGAAAAAAATAAAAAATAAACAAAATAAACAGTGCATCACTACATTTTGTTCATGAGGCGAATACCGCTTTTATTTCTTGAGCGTTGAGCCGTTAAAAGTGATAGTTGCACTGTAAACATATGGAATTGTTGAGACGCGATGTTAGAAATTCTGGGTCTATGAGTCTGAAAGATATTCTAGACTGTTACTCAGATTGCGGCACATTTTATAGTTAAAATGAAAAAGATTGAAGGAAATTCTAGCTTTAGATTTAGGCAATTATATAAATTGAAATTTACTCTTATTATTATTATTTTTTTAATAACAAAATGGGAATCGTCGTGAAGAAATTTTAATTAAATTTCAAAAAAGTATTAAATATATTTTTGGTATCTTCATCGGACGTGCAATTAACAATGCATTTATTAAAAATAATGAAAAACCTTTGAAGATTCAAAGATAACGTATGTTTCCAATGGTAAATCAAATGCATAAATATATTATACGTGCCTATTAATTAAATTCTACTATTATATTCTATTAAAAACATACGGAGACGAACGAATAATCGAGATAACTATAGACTGAAAAAAAAAAAAACATTCGAAACGGTATATTTTTGTCTTTCAATTTATTCGAACTATCAAAAAATTTCGCCTATCAATAATTACATCAAAAATATACCTGATCTAAAAATTGATAACATTCGGTATGTAATACTACTTATACAGAGGAATATTGACGCGTTTATTAATGTATGATTTAAAATATTACCAGCCTAAATTATTACTATACACATAGTATGCATTTAACTTACATCGGAAATATATAGTATCTACAAATACGTTTAATATACAATGTTTATAGTTGAACCGCAATATTAAATTATTTACAATTGAATAACCGCGAAGTGTTCTATCTTCAAAGAAAATACATTAATTTGTCTATAATTTTTGCCTAAAATATTAAAGGTCAATTGAATTTCTGTTAACATTCATGCAATATTAAATACCAGGGATTCGTTACTATATTCTAAAATAATTTTTTTCTTTCAACTATGAGAGCTCAGTTTATGTTATAAGTGCAATTTTTTGGAATTTTATCTCGTTGTAGTCATACTGTTCAGGTTGTAATTATTTTAAGATAATTTCGAACGAAATTCTATGTTATTATGAATTTACGAAAAGTCTTATCTTCGTTTAGTTTCCCTTAATTGTTTTTCAGTAAAATTATGAGAAAAACATATTTGGAAACTTTTCATACGTTTCAGCTGATTTGTAATTTCATTGTAAATGTTATTCTCATGATTACACCTATATTTACCTTATATATTTATATACCATCGTTACAGTTTCTTTTACTTCTTTTTAATAATCAAACGAGCTCTTATGGTTTTCATTTTTAAAATGGTATATGTTTTATGTATGCTTAATTAACTCTGATCTTGGTATTAAGATGTTTAACAATTGATCATCTTTGTTGGTAAAATTAGATAAATGATAATTTAGTCGACCGACTAGCTAACTAGCTAACTAATTCTGTAACTAATTGTTAATTTAAATTGAATCGAAACTTTATTAGTGAAAAAATTGACAAACAAAGATGTGCAATTATTCCAACAAAGATAAGATTTTATACATCTGTAAATCAATCCCAAGAACGAAAGTTTATAATATTATCTGTTTTATAGTCCGACAAAAACACGTGTTTTCAATTTCTGTCGTTTAGCATATAGTGGATAGTTGAAAGACGTAAATAAGGAGAAGAAGGGCTGTGTACAATGGGAAGTAATAAGTGCAACAGGACTGTTTGTGCAAGCTTCGGATTAATTACATGTTAAACATGTCACTATATGTATGATGATACGAGCGTACCTATCTTAACGGTATGGAAAAAACCACATACAATCTATACAGTAAAAGTTCTTTGTTTGAACATACAATAAATATAAATAATAAATTAATTATTATATACATATCCGTATATAATGCATAATCAGTACACTTGCCAGGTATTTTTTCTTTTTGGATAACTGAACAGTAGAGTTTTTATATATAAAATAGAAAAATAAATTTTTGAAATTTTATTACTAATCTAATCTGTAGAATAATAATACATCATTTTTGTTATTCTACTTTTAAATTCTATAAAATTTGTGCTACAAAAAATATAATACAACTTTTCGTACATTAGTTAATTGAGAATTAATTTCTAGATTTATTGTTCGAAATAAAACTGGGAAGAGATCAAAACAAGCCTTTTGCGTTTTCGCAAATCTATGAAATTGAAAAAAAAAAATAAAAAAATTGATACTTTATAATTTAATCTAAAAGAAAAACGTTGTAGCCACCCCGTAATCTGTTATACCTATAAATACAATCCTGTGTATGTTTTGTGTGACAAGTGTACTGTACATGAAAGTGTAATATATTTATATATTCAATACACTCGTCTTACATAGCTCAATTACGATCCTATACATTTTAATTTAAATTATATCTAAGGATTCCTTCATTTACTTGTAAATGGAGAAAGAAAAATGGTCAACAATTTTCAATTTTTTTATTTTTTCGTTATTATTATTATTATTATTTTATCTGCAATGTTTCCTATTGTTTTTTTTTTCTTTCTTTTTCATTATTGAGAAGCGAAGAAAGATGCTGGAAAAAAAATCAATTGTAAAATATAAATTTCGAATATTCTCATAATTTTTTACTTATCGACGGAGTTAAAAATTGCTAAAAACATTTTTTCCAGCGATTCCAGTGATATCTAGCGATACCTAGCGGAGAATATGGTATATCATAAGTTGAAACTGTACATTGGAATCGAGGCCACACGCTACGACGAAGCTATAGTTTATGCCACCAACCAGAGTTTGCAGACGCAGTGCGGTTCTGACTTTTCGTAAAAATAGTGAAAATAAAACGTGTGATTAAATTGTCGTAATAAACCCGTTGAAATATGGAGTAATTGGAATACTTCGTTTCGAGTTGAACGTCTGTTAAATACTATTAAAATTATGTAATTTTAAAATCGGTAAAAGGAAACGTGCGCGAGTGTGTTACTCCGTATTCTGTAGGTGCGTCGTTTGTGCGTGACCTCATTGAGTGCCGTGTGGTTTTCACCTACACGCTTAAAAGTCAAAAGAAATAAATAAAGGGGGAAATAGAAGATCGTAAGGCAGCATCGGCTGTATCCTTGTACTCTAAAGAATAGCCGGTTAATAATATGCCGGGGCGTAACAACGTCCATGGCGTAATGCCGCCACATTATCTCCACGAATTACCAGCCGGCGATGAGGAAAGATTAGAAAAAATATTCAACAAGCTTGACTTGGATGGAAACGGTAGAATTGACGTACACGATTTGTCAAAAGCTCTACACGATGTTGGTGTACACCAACGATACGCTGAGGTAACGAACGCATATTTATTATCATATTTATACAATAATATGTATAACGGTACACATTCGATACCTTGTCTATTCTCGTTAGTCTCTTTATACACGCTCGCGTCATTCTTTTATTCCATTATTTGCACAGCATACGTTCGTTTTTTTTTTTCAAACTTCTTTTCTCTCTCTCTCAATACATTCTTCATTCATAATATTCTTCGAATTAACGAAGGTCACCGGTGACCCGCAGCCATGGATACACATATCATTGCGGTTTATCTCATCCACGCGAGACTTTTCACTTTGACGATAATTAAAGAAACCGAAAATACAGAGATAAAAAAAAAACGGAATGTTTTTTTTCCTGAAAAACGTTCGAGAGATAAATTTAACCCTCGTTAACTGCTTTGTTTTAACGCTGCGTTTTACAACATGCATACATTACGTGTCACGGACTTTGATGATTTTGATTTGATTTTCGACACGAAATTTGTCTCGTCGAGATTAAAAATATATCGTCCTGCTTAGTTATTATATTTAAGTTACGTAATCTATACGTGGAAACGAAACTCCGTTAATCAAAGTGAAGTATAACAACTTGAGAAATAAATTTTTAAACAAGAGGCATTCATTCAATTTATTCATTCGTTTAATGTTTCTCTTAAAGGTTGTATACACGCAAGTAAAATGATTTAAATCAAAAGCATCGTCAATTTTCATACCCAAAAATAAACTCATAACTCTCTTTGTTCTTTTTTGAACTACAAAAAAACTTATAGTATAAATATTTGGATGATTAAAGCATAGTCTCGAACGATTTCTTTTTTTTTATTGTACACAGAAATTCTTGGCCGAATCGGACCGCAACCAAAGCGGAGATATCAGCTTGGCAGAATTTATTCATTACGTTAGAGAACACGAGAAAAGTCTACGTTTGCAGTTTTCAAACTTGGACAAGAATCGAGACGGTAATAATTATAATTATATACATAGCATGTACATATTTTATGCATTATATTAATTAACCGTCTACAATTCTATTCTATTACATCTAAGTTCATCCCATTATGTGTATTGTGTATTATATCACTTTTGCGCACGTAACATATTAGACCAAATACCTCGAGATCCATACCTATAGTATGCGCATGTAGTCAATGGCTTTAGGTAATTAGGTTTCGGTTACGTAAACCCGGAAGTGCATCGCGAACACACGTATGGAATCGTTATAGACATATATCGACGCATGCTTCATTTGTTACATAATATGTGTCATACATCGCGATATGGATCAATGGATGTTAAGTAAGTGAGAAAGAAAGAAAGAAAGCGCAAAAAAACGTTTGTTAGAATATTTCAACGGTTTTATATTTTACATTTCGATCTACTTTCCAATGAAATCATATTTTTAGTTATTATATTCTTTAAATCTGCACATACAACACACGGAAATTCCGACCTAAATATAAAAGAAATGCGGAAAATAAATATATACAGAATAAATATTTTTTTTCTCTTTGTTTTGGGACTTACTCTCACGTGTTGAGATATTATATGGATATACACGGATGTATAATGATAACGCAGTAATAGCAGTGCGGCGTATTCCTTGGCATCAAACGATGCCATCCTACAAAACGCGTAGGTGTTTGGCAAAGAGCGATAATACGACTAGCTGGCTAGCTAGTCGTATATCAAACTTGATATACGACTCGTTGCCAAATATTTTCTAGCATTACCATAACTCGTTGAATTCTACGGGCTGAATAATCTAACTTTCGTTCGCTAAAAAGCGAAGAGAAATTGAAAAATTTTCAAAATTCGATATTTTGAATAGCCCAAAATTTGAATACTATGAACGGAACAGTTTACATATAACGTTCGAATGGATTATACCTCTATACACACCTTATACATCCATCCACGTGTTATTAGCAACCATGACCTTGCCAAGGATTTCTGAAACTTAAATCTATCGGCTTGTTTCTCTGATTATATTGAAGCCCGGTGTACTTAGATCGAAAATTTTAGTGGGGCTTCCGCTCTCCTAACAGACCGACTAACTTAATATTGAACGGGTGCAGATGTGCCGTTCCGTATTAATATAAACGTAATGTCTTTGCACATTTTTTTTTTTTGCTTGTTACACAAACGCAATATTTTATTTTTTATTATTATAATTTTTTTTTGCTAATTACTTATGTATATCAATTTTTGTAATTTTGTTGTTTTCACCGGATTTCTAGAAAAATTGATTCTCCTTAGCCGATTACTGCAGTCCGAAGAATGAACGAAATAAAATCTTTTCTATTCATTCGTCGTTAGTTTCATTAGATTGCTCTATACGTCTTGCAGCAAAGTATGTAGTCCGCAATCACAGACAGTCCCGTGAATCGCGGCGAGCTTTCTAATTTTATGTAGTAGAAACACAGGTTGTTCAGGTCTATACTTCGAGAAAATTTTTCTAGACCGTCAATCAAGTTTTACAGATACGTAGATACATACATACATACATACATCAGAATAAAATTTGACCTATATAACGTATGTTTCTCTCAGTCATTCGTTTTATAAATTATATCATTCATTTGAAATGCATAGTTTTTTTTTTTTTTTTTTTACTAGTTTTTCGATATTTATTTTTTAAGATTATCTGCTCATATCGCTGCTAGCCTATTTGTTTATGTGATATTTTAACATTAATTTCAAAGCGAAAAACTAATTAGAGCTGTGACCTTACACAAATTATACCTGCACATGTACATATTTAGGTATATATGTATATATATACGATCGCGTAACGTACTTTTACGTAACTTACACAAATTATAACTGTCAAACCTGATAATTGTACTACATATATGACTAAACGCTTTTACAACGACACTAATTATGGTACAATTCAGGAAGAGGTATAAAAAATTTTTTAAAATGGGATAAAATTATCTATATAGATATAAAGTACATATATATCGAGAATTGTGTTGAGAATTTTTTTCCTTGTTATTTTATATTTATTTATTTATTTATTTTATTTTCTTCTATTTTCTTTCTGGACGAATGTAGCCACTGTACGTGTAAAAATATTTTTTTTTATATACCTAGCTATATCTATATATCCTATCGCTATTGTAAATATAGGTATATAATATATAGATGTCTGCATATAACAGAGTCCACAATTTATTATATTATTATTCTGCACAACTATAGCATATATATATATAATATATAGAGTTATATTCAAGCTTGGCGTTATTTATCGTCATTTAGATATTTGCCAGCATTGCTATACATATGTATATACCGAGTCGCCGTCTTGCCATTTTCAATTTTCTTGTATTTCTTCCTTTGCTTTATAATATAGGTGTATAAATCTCTTGCGTTTACGAAATACTGAGTCACGAAATTACGTCAGATAATTTTAAGAACGAAATAGCAGCAGCAGCAGCAGCAACAGCATCATCATCCGAAGATTATTTCAAACGAAACTTTACCGTTCCTTTTTTTTATCTCTTTAAATTTATTCTTCAATCTTTGTTTCAGGAAAAATCGACCTCGAAGAATTAATTAGAGCGTTCAAAGATTTGGGTGTTGAAATGGATCGCACAGAGGCAACAAAATTATTGCAAAGGTATATAAAGTTATTTATTATATACTTATATAGGTATAAATATACATTTAATTGCATCGATTTTAGTTTCTTCACACCTACGACACGAAAATTTTTACCTATTTATTGATTTTTAGACCTAAAATGTAGACTCAAAAATTGAACGATTGTTTAATTACTTTCTCGTATACAGGATGGATCAGGACGGCAGTTTGAATATTAGTTTTGATGAATGGCGTGATTTTCTTCTCTATGCGCCGACCAACGATATCCACGAATTGATCCGTTACTGGCGACACTCTACGGTGAGTTTAAAATCAAAATTATTTTTCATAACTCTTATTTATTCGCTATGTTATACGCTCTTTGAAAATTCGTCTTGTTATCAATTTTTATGTACATACATGATATATCTACTCTCTTTCGTTCTTCTAAATTATTCAAATACATCGCGAATAATAAATTATATGCATATTCTCGCATTTATATACTTACACATACACACCTATAAATATAATAAAAATGAAGATTACGCCGTGCCTGTAAATGGATTGCACTAATAATCGCGTCAATCCACATACATACACACACACGCATCATATTTAATTTCCGAGCATGAAAAGGCGATCCACTGCATCGAGGTACGCGATTGGTCGATGTCGTGGGCTCGGCTCGGCTCAGCTCGGCTCTAAAGTGACGTAGAAAGGCGCGTATGTCACAAAGTGACCTTGATACGAGCAATCAGCTGTTAGTATTACTTGCGCTCTAGTGTATGAAGTGTATCGGTGGTAGGATGAGCGTTGATAGAGAGCGGCGCGAGCATAGGCACGGAGGGTAACGGGCGCCGCGGCGGCGGCAAAGAGGTCGGGTCGTGGCGGTGGGGGGAGGGGGGTAGGTAGGCGAGCCGCGAGCCTGCGCAAGGTAGTTGGAACGCTACGCTACCGCTAGCTTTACTGGAAATTCCTTCCGCCTTCGTTAGTTCGAGAATCTTCCATCTCCCTTCGCTTAGCTTCGTTTCGCTTCGGTTTAGTAGTCG
The DNA here is from genome assembly GCA_949628255.1 of Macrophya alboannulata. Classification (NCBI taxonomy): domain Eukaryota; kingdom Metazoa; phylum Arthropoda; class Insecta; order Hymenoptera; family Tenthredinidae; genus Macrophya; species Macrophya alboannulata. The sequence continues at coordinate 44,415,114 of OX451207.1, forward strand.
TTTCACGTTTGACTTGTGTCCATCGGCGGAGGGATTCTTTACTCGTTATATAATTTATTTATTACATAAAAATTATAAATAAATATGTATTATCAATGAGAGTTCCGCGAAAGCCTTATCAAAGTACCCAAGGGCTTATCGCGCGCCCACACACACATATACGAATATTTAAATATACATATATATTATAGGCAAATAATAAATAATGAAAATGAACGACAAGAGTCGGACTTCTACGGTAAATCGAAATAAATAAATAAACAAATTTTTTTTGCATTATTTTTTTCATCTATTTTTTGTTTTTTGCTTCAATAGCAGGTAGATATCATGTATACAGTATGTATTCGTTCCTTATCTCATGCAGACTCTTTCATTCAGCCGCTGTAATCATTTAATCAAAAAACGAGATTAACTTATCGGCTGATTTTATCCGTCCGATTTTATTCGAGCCTCCAATTCATATGCAAGTTATTAAAGCAATATCATCATGATTGGTAGATAATAATCTTTACCAATAGTGTATAATATCTGATTCGTATATTTATATCGTTCTACGACAAAAGAGGGACGAGGCAGCGATAGAATTTCTATTGTTCTTCAGGATTTTACAGACGCACTCGAAATCAAAAATAAAAAATAATGATAACAATATGAATAACATATATACGGAGCACTTCATTCGTTGTTACATAATTTTCCTTTTCATTATCCTGCACGCCGTTTCCTCAACAATTCCTGTATCATCCATTCATAGAGTTTTTTTTTTCATTGGTTCTTTCAGCGTTATTTTCCAACTTTATTTTCTCATCGATACACACCTACTTTCATATCAGACCGCGTGAACTTTTATTATGTTTGCTTTTTTATCGTTATTTTTTTTTCCTTGATAATTTTGGTCAGATATGAAATCATTATCGTACACATTTTCTATACCTATGTGTATACTCATGCGTGTGTATATCTTATAAGAATCCAGTTAGAGCCGGATAACTGGTCAGCGACAATCTATCTGCTACTGCTGCTGTTGCTGTTGCAGTCTTGCACCGTTCCGTTGGATTTAAACGGAACTATACACTTGTTATACCGTGTGTTTGTGAATTCACGCTACAGTATGTCCAGTTGCGGATCGTCGGACGGGTACAGTCGCCCACCGCGTAGGTAACCACGTTACGCGAATTTGTTGACATAGTTCACTGCCCGACCGCTAGGTTCGATCCACGTGATCATAAGCTGTGGAGTTCAATACTTCAATGGCCCGCTTTGCCGTACTTTTTGAATCTAGCGGTCGAGTGGTGAACCATGCCGACAAATTCGCGTAACGTGGTTACCCACGCGGTGGGCGACTGTACCCGTCCGACGATCCGCAACTGGACATACTGTAGCGTGAATTCACAAACACACGGTACATACTTTACATAGGCTTTGTTTCCAAACCGTATCGCACTGCACCTACTGCTGCTGCAGCTAGCTATATGACATTATTATGTACGTATGTACAGTACATACATACTTACCTACCTACCTACTAAACTGATATAAATAAGTACATCTATGTGTGCAACGATCGATTGTGCACAAGCGAAGGTCGACCCAATTGCTTGCCTTCCACGATTCTTCGACTATACATATGTATACCTATACCTAACTGAAGAAGAATCCGAGATCCGGATTCGGACACGCAAAGAAAACGATTTAAATATATGTATAGGTATAATATAGTACGATATCTTTGTTCAATTTTTGTCGTTGGGTTAGAATTTCAAATTGATACATAATTAGCAGTCGATAAAGAGAAAAAGAAAAAAATAATTTCACTGTCCCAAAGGAATAGAAAAGTTCTCAAATTTGTCGCAAATTTGGTACACAGATATTTATACAGAATTATTTTCCCATTCGGTATCGAATTTGAAAAAAATCGATTTAGGGGCTTGGAGAGGGGAGGAAAAATTGAGTCTTTTTTTTGTTTTTAAACGTTAATATCACGGCATTCGTTCGTATAAGATATCCACAAAATTTATTTGGTTCATACTTCTCGAGGCATCGATAATTTTGACCAGACATGTATAAAAGTTTTTTTTTTTTTTTTGAAATCAAGTAGAGGTAGCGCAGTTTGAAATTTCATTGCGAAAGATTGCTTGATAACTGTTGGACTGATATCGAAGTGAAATTCATTGCAGAATTACCTTTTAATAAAATCAGTATACACATATGTATATTTCGATTGCACAATTTTTTTTTTTTTTTTTTTTTTTTTTCACCGAGAGATTCTGATCTACACCCACAGCTTTCTTGGTACGCGCCGGATTCTTAATTATTCTCCGCCTTATTGCTTTTTAAACTATAAAGATAAAGATTCATTCGACGTATTCCTTCGGCGCAAGAACCGCGGACTTTGATCTCATTTAGCGTCAACACAAGAGACGATTGAGATTGATTGAGCTTATATCAGGGTTTAATTAAACGAGTTACACCATAATGTATGTATACTATATACGAGTATACGTATACATATATGCAAGTTAAAAAAATTGCTAATTGATATCGAAACGATATGTAATATAAACACAGACATAGCTATGACATAACGCGGTTATTGCGCGGTGACGAATAAATCGCGATCACATATTATATTAAACAAACGCCGCTTTTATTCGGTTTAAACTTCCAAGAAGATCGCATATTACAAATTTGACCTCAATTTATTTTCACACATGGTATAGGTATACATACCTACCTATATGCATACGCATATATTGAAAGTCCAAAATCGTTTTCGAATGTTGCAGCTAAATAATTTCGTAAACAATTTACCTCGTTATCAATAGTTCAATAATCAGTCTCGTATATTATACATACTTACGATAAATATCTTCAATCACTTATGATCTGAAAATGTCTTTGGCTATACAAATCTTCATTTTATTTTTTATTCCTATTATTACTGTGTATATAGAATTTTCGATTAATTGGTTTAACAATTGTGCAATCTATTATATCTCAGTTTTTTTCTTGGTCTCTCTTAACGTTATCGCTGCAGCTGCTGCAATCGTACATACATACCTACCTCAAAGTTAGGGTATATATTATTCGAGTATAATGTTTACTGGATAATAAAATTCGATGTTGAAATTCTTGGAAATGTTTCGTCAGCCTTATAGTACTCCGCCAGATTGACGTCACTTTCACTCGTTGCAATGGACGCAGCTCGAATGCGTGCACTGCACAGGCGGCGTTATATGCGTGAAGCTATACTTATAGATATATACGTATGTATTCGTATGCATACTTGGCTCCGCGAAATTTAGATCTGCATGCACGTTGTTCGGATCTTAGGCTGCTGTTACCAGACGCGTATTTGATAAACTTGCTGCAGTCATGCGGCAGCTGATAAACAATTTTATAATACTTTTTCCGTAATCGAGTATCAAGTGACCGCGGAACAAGTGTATAACGCTTCAATGTCAGATCAAATGTCGCGGACTCGTTGCTACAATATGAAATTGGATTTTCCTTGTCCACGAGTCGCTGTAATTTCAGTTGCATCAACGTACGCGGGATTGAGATAAAAAAATAATGTGTTATTGATAATAAAGACTAATATGTATGTAATTACACATCTTCTTCACGTTACGGAAAAAGTCATTTCCTTATATGCATTTATTATCGCAATTGAAAACCGATTCATTTTCCCAGGAAAGAAAATCATAATAATAGTAATAATAATTATTGAGAATATTATTTTGGGAATCTGAAATACTCTTTCCTCCCTCATTCGTATAAATTATGAACACGCGTATACCGGAGAGATTATTTCGACATTTCACAGTCAGCAAAATCGAAAATAGGATAACACAGAATTACGAGATTTCTGTATAGTGTCACGGCGTCAACAAGCTTTCAAAAATTCTGTAACCACATTTGCTGCTGATACCATTGTTATCGTTGTCACTGTTACGTCAACACTTCGTGACAAATAATCACAGCGAAATCTCTATACCATAGATATATAGATATTTGTATGTATGTAAGGCGTAAATATTTGTAAAATCGAATGCATACGTTTTGAAAAAAAAAAAAAATCAGAACCAACAGAACGGGCTGGAAAATACCACTTTCGGTAAACAACAAACCCTCGCGGTCAATTCTTGGAAAATTTCCTTCGCGGTAGCCGCATTCGCTGCCGAACAATCAGGTAGTTGGGTCAAATCCTTGGCGTATAATAATTTAAAGAAGGAAACTGCATGGAAGTATGTATATGAGAGCTAGAGGTGACGCGATACTTTTCTTTCGTAACTGTATATGTATGTACCATGGTATTATTTTCCTGTGTAACGGTACGTCTCGTCTGGTATCCGAGAAGAACTTGAAGCTTATGTTATACGTGGTATTATTATCATTTGGCACAGTAAAAATAGAATAATAATTATACAAAAATCGTGTTAATTGTTTTCATTTATTTTTTCGTCAAATATACATTCAACACGCATTATATGTATAGGATAGGGATATTTTTGTCGTTGACTTGCTCGATCCTAATAGAGTAATAATTCGATTATTTAGGCCCGGAAATTTCCAGTCCGAACCAACTGAGAATCAGAGTCAATTCAAGTACTTAGTAGGTACGTAGGATACATTGTTCTCGATGAAGTAAAAAGAAAAAAAACAGCCGTATTCAAAATGAAGAATTTATATGAAAAATAGATATAAACCGGAAGCTCGGAAAAATCCCTCGAATTAACATATTTATTGAATAGATAATTCCTGTCTCTCAAATGGAATACAAAAAAATTTTCTTAATCCCTCGGCCAGACATTCATCCAGACATGTTATCCATCCACACGTGTAAACTCGGTATTTACACGTGTGTTTTCCTTCCTCACGATTAACCGCTCTCGGTAGTCGGGGAAATTTCTACGTAAAAAACGTCACGATGGATTTGAAGCCCACACATATCCCAATGCTGGGTTTTATTGCTGGACGGTAGTCGGCGGCGGCGGCGGTGACGGCGGTGAATATGGTGGGGGAATCCCCGCGCGCGTTAAGCGTCGTAACGCTATTGGTCGAGGCAGCGGAGCTTGCCGCCTTCCCATAAGCCCCCTCGACGTGGGTTCGAGCGAGTTCTCGGAAGCCAACGTTCGCTTTTCGGACCCCAGTCATCGGCTTCAGTCTGGTATTCGACTCCCTTGCAGCCGGCTCGAGTCCGTGATTCCCACGTGCGATAAGCAGAGTTCGAATTACACATTCCACAATTAATACGCGTGTATATTAAACCACGTTATATAGTTACCTTTAATTATAATACTTCGGCTTCGCTATGTTGGAACAAGAGAACGTCGTTGTCGGCTCCGGTTGTGAGGTCTGCGGAGAATTCCTTCTCGTTTATCGAGAGCTGATACAAAAAGTAAGTCGATTGAAATTTGAACAGCCGATCTTTATACTCGTTTGTTTGAACGAAAATTACGACTACTGTGACGAAGCGACAAATAGTTCGTTTTCTAAAGTGTATGTGATACATGGAAATACAGTGATCGGTAAAAGTGGTGTTATAACGTTTTACTGAAAGTTATATATAGGCCCATCGGTACGAAAGAAAGAAAGCTAGCCCTGGCGTGGTAAGGTTAGTTATCTCCGGGTCACGGCGAACGTTAGAATTCGAATTTCGTCCTTGTAGAGTTTTTAGAGAAGTGTTACTCAGCTCCGTTATGTGCTATTCACCAAAAGTCTCTCTCTTTCCCCTGAACAAGAGAAGAAAAAAAAATCCCCAAACCGGTGATTTTTACTTTCTATTTCATTACAACACGCAATCGGAAACAACCATCGCATAAAAGTATCGCGAAAAATATTTCAAGCCTATCTAGAAAATTCCAGTCGATGATCTTATCTATGAATATTTTTATTTTATTTTATTTTTTTTTCTTTGCTCAAATCAAACTGATTAGTCACCTTCGGTATCGAGAAAAGTTTATGAATTATAGATAAGGTAGTATTACACATATCCAGCACACACGCCTTCGTACCATACAGACCGGAAGTTACTGATGGTGAATTTAGCCTCGGTCGAATTCCACGTGCATTTGAATAAAGGAAACTGAAATAAATCGATATAAAATTATTATTAAACTATTTAATAGTAGGATAGAGATTTTGATCAATGTTGAATCGCGGCTTCTCCTTCTTGCTCTCCTCTCCCCTCGTCTCCTCTGATATTTAATTATTCGATAAAGTTTAGGCCAATGAGAGTTTAGGTTCTGGCTAACGGCCACGAGTAGTCTGTATAAGACTTTGGCTTTGATTAGTCTTCTATTAGTGAATTAGTCGTTCTCTATTCGCTTTTATTTTTTCTCATAACCTCGCGGTCCAATTAAAAGATCGGATATAGATCGCGTGGCAAATTTTCTAAACGTTTTAAATGCAGTAGCTTGGTTCGCACCAGCTAGTCGTTAACGGTTCTTGAGTCGTTGTCAGACTGTGTCTGGCGTCGACATACGCAAATAGATTCTCATCGAAAAAGAGCAAAAAAAATAAAAAAAGAAAACTATTTTACATAAGCCTACAAGTTTTAAGGCATTTTCGTTTAATTTTTCGCTACATACACGTTATTCAATTAAAATTTCATAGCTACTTGATAAGAGAAATAGAAAAAAAAATCAACATGGATAGACTCGATAATATCGACAGTGATTTTTTTCTTCAACTTTACATCAAGTTAAGTAAATCCTGAAAGTTTCGTGTGGTTTTTGTCAATTTCATTCTTTATATTAGCCGGTTATAGTTTTAACCACGAATTAAATAACCTAAATAATGTTATTTTCAAACTACATATAGAGCGAGTGATATCATAGCAATTCTTATCATCTCTACTAAAGGAGGATAGGTGAATTTTTTCATCATTTCGAACTATGCAAATATTGAAATTTTGATAAAATGGCTTGGTATATAATGATAATAATAATAATCATATGAGCGTGGAATGAATTGATCGAAATTCAACAGATGGATGTTAATGAAATAAAATACTTGAAGATTTTTTATTCCTATTTTTTTTTGCGTATTAATTCCGAATGGCTATGATAATTTCTAGTCTCACTGTGCCACGTGGGTTTGATTATTTTTATCTCCGCTGGTCGCCGTTTCTTATCTAAACTTCGGGTATTTCCTTCTTTTTTTTTCCTCTCATTTATTCTTATTGATATTTGTGAATGGTTTTCGATACAGTCACGCGCCTGCCACGCAATACACGTACTTACCTATACGTTTCACAAAATATATTAGCCGCGAACGAAATAGATGTGACGTTTGAATATACAATACAACACACCCACATTACCTATCGCGTAAAATTTTTACTTACGTGCACCATCTATTATTCAAACAGTGAAAGTTCAACCACATACGTATATAAACGCGTTTGAGATTGCTGTAAGCATACATAAGACACAGTATGGATAGGTATATAGCTGCAGTATATAAATGTGTGTATTATATAGCTCGATCGAAAGTTTTGCCAAATATTTATGCGATGTATAGAAGAGATGAGAACATTTTTCTTCCCCTTACTTATACCGCCTTTAGTTTATAATTATATAGCTCGGAATAAAAAAGAAAAAAAAAATGTACATATAGGTATACAGTTAATGAAGTATTAACAGTTGATCATGGCGGCGGTAGCCAGCGCGTTGCGCAATGTTAACACACGTGCGATACGTTTGCTTACGGCTTCGCTAATAAACGATAATCGCCCCTCGTCCAAATTAGATTTTTTTTTTTTGCCGGAGGTTCATGACTACACTATTACTATGTTATGTGTACATAGATGTATTTGTAGCAAATATGTTTTCTCCGGTGTCTAGACGCTCGTTGATTTCCTCTTGATTGGAATTTTTATCTTATTTAGAAAAATTTTGAATCCCTTTTATGGTTTATAATGAAAATAAAAGTATATTACCTTATAGAGGACGCGATTTGAACAAATAGTAAAAATGGTGTCGAGGTAAAATGGATCGTGTCGACATCCTCGACTCTTATCTGTAGTGTTCACCCATTGCAGTGTCTCAACAGACAGACGAAACCTAGACACTTGTGTATATTCAAATTTTGATTACTTAATTTATTTTACTGATTTAAATATCCCAAAAAAAAGAACACAAAAAAAAAAATTACCTAGTCTCTATAAGAAAGTTCAAGATCCACATTATTCTCACATTTAATTAATTCGATACAATTACTTCGGCTGTATAGAAAGTTTCTGACGATTTAGCTGATTTGAATTTACAAATTGTATCCCATATTCATTTTCCTTCCTTCTTACCTCATCCCAAATTTTCATACGCGTAACAGGATCATACCTATACTCGGGTTCGTTACCTTCACCTTCCGAAATTCTATCCGTTAAAATTTTTCAACCGTGTTTTAAGGTGAGTCGACGACTCGCGAATGCTTACCTACATTAGTTTCAACCGGTTTTTTTCAGCATTAATAACGACGCTCATATTTAAGATAATGATTTGCACTCGTGTCGACGACGAATGTCTAAGAGTATAAATATATGTGTGTTTAATAGTTCTCTGTATTAATATGCCGATGTTAAGTAGTTGCTACGACGTTGCTCGATTATGAATTATATAGATATCATTTTCTCACTATTATGTGTAAAACTGACTTACATATACGTACGTACATACATACATATATTATACCTACTACACACCTAACTGAGATAGACAGCTCTCAGACAAGTTCTAATCAAGGCGACAACAAGTTACTTACATATACGTATTGATATAGGTATACTAATCTATACGCCGAATGAACGATACGTAAGGAATACGATTCTCTAAATCACTATAGAAAAATTCAACAAAAATACAAAAATAAATAATGATCGAGTATAAAAATAGAAATATTTTTTTTACGAGAACAAGAAATTTTGAAGTAAATTTTTATTTTTCAATATACTTTTTTTTCGTAGTTGATTGCAAAATTTTTTTTTTTTTTTTTTTTTGTTTTCCTTCGGTTGTTTTTGTCGAGTGATAAAAGAAATTATTTGCGCAATTCTAGCATGTCGGTATACACTGATAAGAACTTTTGGTTATCAAACTTTGAATTTGAAACAAGTTGTTTCCAACATATGCTTGAAATTCATACTTATTTCTTGTATACGTATACAGGCATGTATAAGTTTATCTGCATACTTATTTAACCGCGAATATGGCCGTGAGGATTGGCGAATGTTGCTCAATACATATAATAGTACATACCTTTCTCAAAGACTTTCTCGAATTAATTATCGGCGGTGAAACAGCATATTTTATTTTTTGCGATTTTTTTTTTTTTCTTCAAATTTTTTCTTTTCTTATATCTTTTATATTTTTTTTACATACTGCAATTAAAATACATACTTCCGATTTATTTACACGTGACTGCAGACAGTTCAGTTACGTTATATGGTTACGTATCATACTTACCATACCGATGTTAAAAATAAATTTTGATTCTTGGCTCAGTAGCTAAGTTTGCCATGACCCTGGGGGGTCTCAGCCTGGATCTATTTACGAACATAGGTTCGAAAAGATGCGTTTCGTAATTTCATTTCATTTTATTTTATTCCCAAACAGTTGAAAATTTCTCTGAATATTTTACACATATCGTATATACATACATGTTGAATAATATTTAAAAAAAAAAAACATAAAATAAAGTGAAAAAAAGTTACTGTGTATAATTATTGCGGTTTGGAACAGTATTGTACAGAGCTATAAGATATTTTTAAATACCAACTATTCAAGGACTTCGAAACCACCGTGGACAAATAAAGGAAAAAAATTATTAGACATACATAAACTCGAAGGTCGTGCAGGGATCGTTAGTCTATATAAAACCGACTTTCTCAATTCTAAATCAACCGCAAGGTATAGCTAACAGAAAACTAGTATTCCGTAATAATTAGAATCAATGAAGCGAATGAATGCCCTCCACGACTCGCCGATTAGTAGATCTAAAAGTCCTAAAATTCGACCTTATAGAAGCAAGGAGAAAAAAAACTGAAAAGAAATGAATAATCTTTGAATTATTCCATTTTGAGTTTTCATTACCGAACTTATCCCCCCGTAATAATTTTCTATATTATTATTATTTTTTTTTTTTGTTTTCACTGCACCATGTAACATCAGTCTGTCATGTTTCTTTCCATTAATTTAACTCCCTCGTGACAGACTTGGATCAGCTGTGATTCATGGTCCATTGCTCGCAGTATTGGCCGTACAACTACAACTACAACAACATAAGTGACCGAATGACGTGCATAGTAAAGTTCGACGTTTAACTTTAATCAAAAGAATAAGGGGGGGTCTGGGTTATATCAAGTTGTGTACTCTGTACTTTGCGTGCAACGACTCCCTCCATACATCTCCGGGTTTCCCCCTTCTACATTTTTATTTCTCAATCTCTCTGCAGTGTATATTTCTCTTGTCATACTTTCATTCCTCTCTTGATGATCTAATTATTATTTTTATACATTTAACACACGCCTCTGCATTACTTACCTAGATATTTTTTTTTATCACCGGTCGTAAATTCCCAGCGATTATAAGTTTTTTTTTTTTTTCTTTCATTTATACCATAGAATCTTTTGCCCCTGATATCCCGGGAGATTTCTTGTTTGCCTTAAATAAATCGTATATCTAATTTTTGTTCCGCATAGTCATAATGTGGACATATACCTAAACAATAGTGAGCAATGATAGACGTGACGTAATGATTTATCAGCATCTGCAAGTGTTTGAATTTCCTGAAATTTTGGTATTCTAAACATCAGAACCTCTACCAATTGGTACGCTGTGATAAAAATGATAATGATAGCGTAGTTTTAGGCCCATTTTCAATATTCATAATCCAACGAGAGTAGGTATAGGAATGTACCTGCTAATTCGCGAAATAGCTACGACAGCAGCACGTGGTTTTAGTCGTTGAGTAATCCGCTTCAGGGACGCGTTGGCGTTCCAATCCGGTTTTGACTAGCTTTGACGTATAGAGCGAAAGAGAGAGGGAGGAACAACTAACATATCTAGTTTCCGCGACTATATAAGCGATATCTAGTTTAGTATAGTAGTTATTTTCCACATACATTCGCAAATGATCGAGAAATTTTTTCACAAAAATTTTTCTACATATATATGTGCTCGTTAAGATATCGTTCAATTTTTATTTATTTTTTTATTATTATTATTTTTTGTTTATATAGACAGGAGATTCTCTAGACTCTGTACCCACGTCTATAATATCTTCAATATCGGTGTCTTGAAAACTCTGCAGTATTGTGGGTCAACCCAAAGTCTGAGATCTCGGAAATTATCCCCATCACATGTATGATGATGCACATATGACGCATTCACTCTGGTCAAAGCATATCTTACCTAACTAAACCTATATGTATACGTATAATATGTTTTGAGAATATGATTCACGTGCCAAGCGGCTGTTTTCTGTGTCTATATAATACTTCGTCAACACAAATGCCCGATTACATTACTGGTCGAAAAAATTTTCCTGCATACAGGATTTTTCCAGGGTATATAAGCAATTTATTTAACAATTGAAAGAAATTAACTTACGAAAAGGATTTTTAACTTCTTAGTATACGCAATTTCAGGGATTACAGAATTTCTACGAAATTAATGATTGAAATTTACAAAAATTTCTCGTAATTTATTATTCCAATAAATAGATTCACACTTTCTACGATTTTTAATATATTTTTTTTCAACATTTTGCACCTCGAAACAATCATGTAGCAATGAAATAGATAAAAAATTGTACATACATACAATCGTCTTAAATCCAGAAAACAAATACAAAAAAAAAAAAAAAAAAGTGAAACACAAAAAGGAACAAAATATTGTTGAAAAATCCCGTCTGCTATAGCCTGACAGCTGTCTCTTTAATTAAATAATTAATAAATAATGAATGATCATTTAAAATTGCCCCAAATCTTGTATCATATGATTTTTCTCAATTATGAAATGGATACTAAAGTAAGGTCGGAATCGATGTTAGTACCTGTATGCAAAATAAATCCACGATTTCTTATTCCTTTAAACTTCTCTTCAAAATTAATTAATCTTTATTAATATTACCATTACAGTATCTGGATATCGGAGAGGATATGGGCGTACCTGATGATTTTACCAACAGTGAAATGGTATCTGGTATGTGGTGGAGGCATCTCTTAGCTGGTGGAATCGCTGGGGCTGTTTCACGAACTTGTACAGCTCCCCTTGATCGTATTAAAGTCTATCTACAGGTAATTAACCGATAAATGTTCATTACTTTACCAAAATTGGCTTTATTTTATTCTTATTCACCATTTATCTTCTAAGGTTTTCTTTTGTTGTTAAACTTTAACGTAGCATCAATCTCTTTCGTTGATATTGATAAACTGGATCTTGCAGATTTCAAATCAATTAGATAATCTCGTGATCAGACAGTTTAGTCTCCTTCTGATTGTGTAATTAGCTTGATATTGAAATACAAAGCTGTAAGGGATCAGGAATAGGTATAGCTAATTTGGCAAGATAAGCATAACGAAACGTCGCAGAGTTTGACGAATAAGATTTATTGTGGAAACATTCAGTTATTAAATATTTTTAATTTTTGTTCTAATTTTTTTTTAATTTTTTTTTATTTCTATTATTTATGTAGCAGGCAATGATTGGCATAGATGTTTTTTTTCAGGTACATGGAACGAGACAGTGCAATATATCATCCTGTTTCAAACACATGCTTAGAGAAGGGGGTATGCTCAGTTTATGGAGAGGAAATGGTATAAATGTACTTAAGATCGGTCCTGAGACTGCACTTAAGTTCATGGCGTATGAACAAGTCAAAAGAATGATTAAAGGGAACAGTAATCGAGAATTGAGTATTTACGAAAGATTCATGGCCGGATCTATAGCCGGTGGTATCAGTCAAACAGCGATATATCCACTAGAGGTAAGTCCAGATGTTGGGCTAGTTAACATATCTCTTTTAATATATTCGATGAAGTTGATTATTTAGTTTTCGTTAATTAACTAAGTAAAATAATTAAAGGTGCTAAAAACGAGGTTGGCTCTTCGAAAAACAGGGGAATTCACCAGTATCGTCGATGCGATGCAGAAAATATACAATATGGGTGGTCTAAAATGTTTCTATAGAGGATACGTTCCTAATCTTATTGGAATATTGCCGTACGCTGGAATTGATCTGGCTGTTTACGAGGTAAGACAGTATTTTTTTTTTTCCTGACAATCTGGAAACAGTGTGAAAACAATTTCTATTGGAAATTTTCGTTTTTTTCTGAAAAGAAAACAAACTTCTCAGTATAAATAATCATCGTAATTTTTTTTTACAGACTTTGAAGAATAGCTACTTACGCACCCACCAGAAAGACGAACATCCGGCATTCTGGCTTTTACTGCTTTGCGGAACCGCATCAAGTACCGCTGGTCAAGTTTGTTCGTATCCTCTAGCTCTAGTCAGAACACGGTTACAGGCTCAAGTAATGCCTTACCGAACTCCGAATACCATGGTTGGTGTATTTCAAGATATACTTCACCGAGAAGGTTTTCGCGGTCTTTACCGAGGCCTGACACCAAACTTTTTGAAGGTAGAATCTTAGTTTTAGTTGTTGATTCAAGGGAAAGTGTACTTTTTTAAAAATTCTGCAGATTTTGACTGTTTTCTTCTTATTACAGGTTGCACCTGCAGTATCGATAAGCTACGTTGTATACGAACGCTTCAGACAGGCTCTGGGAGTGAATATGACGTGATGAATATATATATTAGGGAAAATTAATTCTATTAAATTATTGTATAATTATATGATAAAAATTATGCTAAATCTGCAAGCTAGCATGAAGCGGGGCGTGCGGGCAGGCCTGCACGACTTTGCCTCTCCTTCCTTTGACTAAAGCAGCTTCTAACTGATATATCATATTTTTATTATTTGCTACTTAAAAGTTATTATGAATATCTGTTTTTTTTTTATTTATTTTATTTTATGTTCTCGCGAATCAAAAATCGGTAATATCAAAAAACTAACGTTGCTGAGGAAATAAAGAAAAAAAAAAGACAATGTTTAATAATCTCGCTAAAGGGGAGGCAGGATATTAGGGTTATCAGGATAGCTAGGCTGATGCACCTTCGGTTAATAGGTTTTTAATATTGGAAGTGGTTTATAACAGTAAGAAAATTAATTGATTAAATAATATTGTTCAATTAACCAGCAGTAATTGATCGATGATCGAGAAAATAAAGTACATATAGTCGATTGAAATAGCAATACGAGCATATTATGTTTGAATAAAAATGAAAAAATGAAAACGATTACTGGGTTGTGATCGACAGTTAATGTGATACTCGATGTTTTTTTGCTCGTTACTATTTTACACTATTTGACAGGACCTAAGCTATCCTAACGCCAATGAAAGTAACGAATAAGTAGCCTAATAATTATTTATATAAAATAGACATCCCACTGCGTGCCTGCGAGGAGATCGACTGATTAGGAATCTTTGGATTCTAAATATATTTAATATTATCTACATTATGATACAATTCATTCCCTGATTAACCAATGTTGTTAACAATTATTATTTTACTTTTTTTTTTTTTTTTTCTTTTCTCTTTCTATTCTTCGTATATTATACTACGATTTGTGATGGGATGTTTGTTTGACGATTATTATTATGGCATGGTACAGATTGTGTCGTATTACTATTAGTTCATTGTGCGTCTCTTATTATATTTCGATTAGTGCCAAACTTTGATTAAATAATACGATCTTCTGCAGTATGCGATGTGAAATTTGATGCTTTTACTACACATGTGTAGAGAATACCTATGTTTTTTTTTTTTTTTATTTTTAGTTAGATGGGACTGATGAATAATGTACATGACTTTTACCAAGGAACGGTGTGAATCGATGAATAGCTTTTTTTTTTAATTTTTTTTTTCTCTTTTATAGTCATTTTTTTTCTATTTTATATCTATAAATGTATAATATTATTGTAATTATAGTTGTATCCATATACATATATAAAAATATTATTAATATTATTATTATTATTATTATATGCGTGACGTCTTTTTCTATGAGCAAATGTAATTTATTAATTAAATTATTATAGACTCAGTTCCTTGGGGGGAGGCTGCAGGCACCAGTTTTCACTCGTAATTAATTAATTATTATCTAATACTGTACGATATTTTATCTTAAATATTATGATAAATGTGATTTTTCTCTCTGCAAAGCAGAATCTACTTTTGAATCATTATAATTCTATATTTAATTATCAAAATACACGGTCTCTCTCTATTACTGCTACTACTATTAATACGATTACTACTACTATTACTATTACTACTCTTACTATTGATTGCATTAGAATCACCAAAGATTGTCTTTTGTGATTTGTCAACCAAATACAGTGTTTATTACAATACTTAACACGATCATTTCTGTTGCATTCTGTATTTAAATAGTAACTGTCATTCAGTATTACATATATTAAGTGTTACCGCAATTTTTTTAACGCTGAAACAAGGCTTTGAAATATACCTACCGATGATACGTGTTCCATTCTACCTTCGAGGAGAGACATAAAATACACAAATGTATCTTGAAAACAATTGTTTTTTTGTTATTTTTTTTTTATTAACAGTAATTCTATCTATACTTAAATACAAAATTACTCCATGTGTGCAATACAGGATTCAATAGATAAAACTTGTTATTTCTCTGACAAATATGTTTGCTTTTATTCATTTACTTACACTTCCCATTTTTTCAATACAAAAATCACAAACTCCCGACATAATAATATGAATAATTTATCTTTGGGATATAAATTCCTCTAACATTATGGCTTAAAGATTCTTTTACGTAAAAGGAGATTCCAGGGTGAAGATAAATAATTAATGATATACACGATTCATTTCTCAATAATCATGATTTAATATCACAGACCAGTATGAAATGGTTGACTCATATCACAAAGTATGATTTGTTGTAATAAAGTTGCTAAACAGTCTGTGACTCAAAGAGCCTGTGATGCAAACATAATTAAATATTCTTAATGCCGTTTTCTTTGTTTATTTTTGTATACCTATGTATATAAAATATACGTTATCTTTCTTTGTTAAAGCCAGACGTAAGTTTATTCATAATTCGATCAAACGACGTTTTTTTAATATTAGATTTTTAACATTTGAAATATATTAATTGACTATACCTAATCAACAATTAAATTAAATAATCGTTGAATACTAAAATAAGTATATATTCTCGTATATATAAAAGAATTGGATCACCATTAATTGGTAGCCAACAATAAGCTCACTTCATAAATACCCATGGAATGTATTAACAATCTCTTCTTTTTTTCTTCTTCCTCATAACACAGTTTCTAGCTGTGCAATATCACGTATAAAACAAACATACATAATGGCAACACATTCTTATACTTATTAATTAGATTCAACGTGTTTAGCTGCTCCTTGATCAAGAATCCAATACAACAATCCATTAGTTGGTTGAACTCTACCAGCAGGAAGACTTTCCTTATCTTTTAAAATGCGCTGTAAAATAAAACGCATATTTATTAAACAATATGATTCTTTCCAATGATAGAGAAATATTACACAAAGTATTTTCTCAGAGCTTTCATCAACAACATATCACCTTTATCATGTCTGCTTTACTCTCTCCAGCAATTGCAAATATACAGATTTTTGCGCTATTTATTACAGGGAAAGTTAGCGTGATTCTGGATGGCGGTGGCTTAGGAGAATCATTTATAGGGCTGACCCAGACGCTAGTTTCTTCTAGCAAACGGTGTTCTGGAAACAGGGAGCAAGTGTGACCGTCAGGGCCCATTCCGAGCAGTAAAACATCAAATTTGGGTAAACTGTCCGGTGGGAAATAGACAGACATTTTTTTAATGTAATCTTTAGCTGCTTCTTCGGCTGTTAAAAATGAGAATTAATATTTAAAACTAAACTAGGAATCTGTGGTATATTTTAATGGATGTATAGATAGGTATATGTTCCATCAAGATAATGTGCTTATCTGAATCGATTTTATTATCAAAATATTTGATTTTACCAACCTGAGAGATTAGGATTTATTTTTACAAATTGATCCTCTGTTATCGGAATTTTACCGATCAAATTTTTACTGTAAATTCCATATGTTGATTCCTCATTTTCAAAAGGAACTACTCTCTCGTCGCAAAAAAAAAACCTCCATTTACTCCAGTCGGTTTTAACGCTCGGTAAACCGTCTGCTAAGAAATTGACGAGAGAACCTCCTGAAAATATGTAAAAAAAAATTCACGATGTATATTTACATTAATTATTATCATACCAAAGTACGAATCTTTTTTCAATCAAATATCGATAACTCAAAGGTTAAGCCTTGATAGTTCGACCGAGATTTTTTCTACTTATATCGCGGTGGAACTTATTGTGTATTTAATTGCCTTAAACGAACCGGTTTACTTGATTAAGTACACCGATGTATATTGAGTAAATATTGAAATGACTTGGGATTTAAAGCGTTATACATACGTATGTATTGGGAAAGAATTAGTAATGAGATAAAACACCTGATAAACCGACTTTGAAGACATCGTCACGGGCTATAGCTTCGTTTGCACTTTCCTCTAGTATATTAGCGAGCCGTTTTACAATATTTGGAATGTCATTTTCAATTAATATTTTAGCCATTTTTCACGAGACTGTCACTCGGTATAACCTCAATCGGCGTACGACCTTTAATAAAAATCTCAATGCCGTGCGCGCAGTTATTTATTAGATACCATGAAATACATAAATCCTACGGAAACCCAGTGCTAGCTACCAAGATATTGGGAGCCGCCACCTTCTGGAGATGTTTTAAATCACGAAACTGGTTCAGACCGCGAGATGGCGATACGATTTCAGACTCCATCGGCGAGGGTTAGCTCTCCAGTTAGCCCCTCATCTACCGCGATGGGATTTTATATTTTTAATCGTTTGTCAGTCGTTTGTTGGTGAAGGACAATCCGGACGCTTGTCGGTGATTTGTTAATTAATATATTAATTAATAAAATTTCGTAGGGACTCTTTTTTTCTTGGCCACCTCGATGAAAATGTATTATTAGTTTCAATGCGAATCGACGTGAATCGTTTGTCGGTATTGAGGGACCATTCGTAGGACGACGTGGAAATTGTCGCAATAATTCTCAGGTACCATCATTTTCAGTTGTCTTCCGCGATTTTTTTTTTATGATTTTCAATCAACTCCACAGGTATTGATTATACTGCGTAATGAACATTTTATGCGTACCGAAATTTCCATATAATGTAGCAGAGAACATCAAGTAAGACCTTTTGTGAGTGATGAAAATTAATTTGTAACAAGAGATGCAGCCACAACACTTTATAATCTATTCGCGATTATAATAGCACTTTCCTAACTCGCCCAGTCCTAACTGACCGCGTTTCCGAACTCGCCCAGTATTTTTTTTCTTGAGATACAAGTCATCTGTATACCGATACATAATGTATAGACTATAGGTATATATAAATGACTTACCCACATACAGGTATAGGTATATACCCTGAGTTTTTCTATCTGCGGAATGTTCAATTGCCTCATTGTTACCTTAGATGATTGTCCAAATTCAATTTTTCATGATTTGTGTGAGAAAAATTTCGGCACACCTCCTCGGGTCAGATGTTCTCCTGATACCAGAAGCAATTTTTCGATTTAAAATTTAAGAAATTCTATATATCTTAAGCAAATGAGACATGCAGAGAGAGAGAGAGAGAGTCACATCTGTACGAATGCATGCTTGCTTAGACATACACTGAGGGGGTTTTCCCGCCAAAAATTTCAGCACACCTCCTCGGGTCAGATGTTCTCCTGATACCAGGAGCAATTTTTCGACTTAAAATTTAAGAAATTCTATATATCTTAAGCGAATGAGACATGCAGAGAGAGAGAGAGAGTCACATCTGTACGAATGCATGCTTGCTTAGACATACACTGAGGGGGTTTTCCCGCCAAAAATTTCAGCACACCTCCTCGGGTCAGATGTTCTCCTGATACCAGGAGCAATTTTCGACTTAAAATTTCAAAAATTCTCAATTTTGTAAGCGAATGAGACATGCAGAGAGAGAGAGAGAGAGAGAGTCACATCTATACGAATGCATGCTCGCTTAGACATACACTCAGGGGATTTTCCCGCCAAAAATTTCAGCACACCTCCTCGGGTCAGATGTTCTCCTGATACCAGGAGCAATTTTTCGACTTAAAATTTAAGAAATTCTATATATCTTAAGCGAATGAGACATGCAGAGAGAGAGAGAGAGTCACATCTGTACGAATGCATGCTTGCTTAGACATACACTGAGGGGGTTTTCCCGCCAAAAATTTCAGCACACCTCCTCGGGTCAGATGTTCTCCTGATACCAGGAGCAATTTTCGACTTAAAATTTCAAAAATTCTCAATTTTGTAAGCGAATGAGACATGCAGAGAGAGAGAGAGAGAGAGAGTCACATCTATACGAATGCATGCTCGCTTAGACATACACTCAGGGGATTTTCCCGCCAAAAATTTCAGCACACCTCCTCGGGTCAGATGTTCTCCTGATACCAGGAGCAATTTTTCGACTTAAAATTTAAGAAATTCTATATATCTTAAGCGAATGAGACATGCAGAGAGAGAGAGAGAGTCACATCTGTACGAATGCATGCTTGCTTAGACATACACTGAGGGGGTTTTCCCGCCAAAAATTTCAGCACACCTCCTCGGGTCAGATGTTCTCCTGATACCAGGAGCAATTTTCGACTTAAAATTTCAAAAATTCTCAATTTTGTAAGCGAATGAGACATGCAGAGAGAGAGAGAGAGAGAGAGTCACATCTATACGAATGCATGCTCGCTTAGACATACACTCAGGGGATTTTCCCGCCAAAAATTTCAGCACACCTCCTCGGGTCAGATGTTCTCCTGATACCAGGAGCAATTTTTCGACTTAAAATTTAAGAAATTCTATATATCTTAAGCGAATGAGACATGCAGAGAGAGAGAGAGAGTCACATCTGTACGAATGCATGCTTGCTTAGACATACACTGAGGGGGTTTTCCCGCCAAAAATTTCAGCACACCTCCTCGGGTCAGATGTTCTCCTGATACCAGGAGCAATTTTCGACTTAAAATTTCAAAAATTCTCAATTTTGTAAGCGAATGAGACATGCAGAGAGAGAGAGAGAGAGAGAGTCACATCTATACGAATGCATGCTCGCTTAGACATACACTCAGGGGATTTTCCCGCCAAAAATTTCAGCACACCTCCTCGGGTCAGATGTTCTCCTGATACCAGGAGCAATTTTTCGACTTAAAATTTAAGAAATTCTATATATCTTAAGCGAATGAGACATGCAGAGGTAGAGAGAGAGTCACATCTGTACGAATGCATGCTTGCTCAGACATACACTTAGGGGGTTTTCCCGCCAAAAATTTCAGCACACCTCCTCGGGTCAGATGTTCTCCTGATACCAGGAGCAATTTTTCGACTTAAAATTTAAGAAATTCTATATATCTTAAGCGAATGAGACATGCAGAGAGAGAGAGAGAGAGTCACATCTGTACGAATGCATGCTTGCTTAGACATACACTGAGGGGGTTTTCCCGCCAAAAATTTCAGCACACCTCCTCGGGTCAGATGTTCTCCTGATACCAGGAGCAATTTTTCGATTTAAAATTTCCAAAATTCTATATATCTCAAGCGAATGAGACATGCAGAGAGAGAGAGAGAGTCACATCTGTACGAATGCATGCTTGCTTAGACATACACTCAGGGGGTTTTCCCGCCAAAAATTTCAGCACACCTCCTCGGGTCAGATGTTCTCCTGATACCAGGAGCAATTTTCGTCTTGAAATTTCGAAATTTCAAAATAACTTAAGCATACACAGACTCGCATAGAGACATGCATCTGTAAAACTACATGCATGTTTGGCTGTACGCTGTGAATTTTTCCCGCCACAAATTTCAGTACACCTCCGTGGGTCAGATGTTCTCCTGATACCAGGAGCAGCTTTTGGATAATTTGGAAAAAGTAATTTGGAAAACTGGTAATTATTTCTTAAAAATAAATATGAAGCCATTACATTTGGTCCAGTCTCTTTATTTTCTTCTTGAGATACAAGTCATATTACTATACCTAATATACTTATATACCTACATACAATATATATATTATATATATTTTGAAAGAGTACATGAAGTATCATCACACATTTGAATGAATATTATTATTAAATGAAAAATATCAAAATTAAAATCTATACACATCAATAATCTAAAATCATATAAGAAAAATCGATGTGCAATAATAATGCCATTAAAATATCGCAGAATAATATTTTTTGTAATTAATATTTTTTTGCTTTGCATCTCTGCAGAATGTTAGTATACAAATCACAAACATACTATAATAATATACTTGATAATATAACTAATTTTGCAACGAGCCGTACTTCGTTCGCGCAACCCCCATGTGTACTCTTTGACGCCACAAGGGCCACTGACCCCACGTCAGGTGTCCCTCTCCAAGCTCAAGGTCGATGCTCGTCCTCGCCGAAGGCTAGACGGGGTACTCGTTGACTGAAACGGGGTACTAGAAGATATTGCCATCTATTAGACGTGTTAAGAATTACAAAAATGGCAAGAATGGATTCACCCAGCATTTCGTCGTTCCAATGGTGGATTATTTTTTTTCAACATCACACCTCCGAGCTATACAATATTTTCATATCTCATGTTTCATCTGCATAACACACACATAAGATTTAAGGTTAAACTGTAAATTATAAATGCTAAAAAGAAAATATCGTAATGTAAATGTTTATTTAACAGCTGTAATCCCGATAGTTAATATCATATACATATAACATTTGGTATGATAAATATCGAACTACTGCGGATGAAGACCGTATTAAAGCTCCTCAGGTTATTTAGGTAACCAATAATCCGAAGCTAAGTCTAGCTGATTTGAACTAACCACAATCACATAAATAATAAATAAAAATGTCCCTTCGTATGAGATTAGCTCGTAGTCGACCTATCAGACTAATAAACGGTGTAGCTAAAAAATGTTGGGCATTTTCTGGGGCTTATGTATTAGCCTGTTTTCTGCTATACTGGCTGTACGGTGGAATATTCGCATTTTTTCTTCTATGTTTCGCCACTACAGGTTTGTTATTTTGAATAACTTATTTTATACATATTAAAAAGCACTTCTTTTTCTATTCCAATAATTTTTATCTTTAATTTCTACCCCACGACTTGGTTAAGCCAAAAATATCTTCCCCAGGTATCTTATATCACACAGAAGACAAGCTTCTTTATCACCCTGAATTACCTGCTCATTCGCGGGTCTATGTTCCTGCTCCGTCCATGTTTAGTCTGCCTTACCAAAGCGTTTATACTAGATCAGGAGACGGCACAATGTTGCACATGTTTTTTATATCACAATCCGAAGACAAGGCTAAGAAGGTCCCCACGCTGTTATTTTTTCATGGAAATGCCGGAAATATGGGCCACAGGTAGGAATCTTTCAATAAAAGAAACCAAAACTGATTTTCTGTATCTTCAAAAGCTGGACAGAATATACAAGTTCACTTAATTCAGTCCAGAAAGAATGAACAGTTAAACAAATTGTTTTCTCATTTCTTTTCAAACTTCTTTACAGGCTTCAGAACGTCGCAGGATTGTATCGTAAATTGGAATGCAATATCCTCATGCTGGAGTATAGAGGATATGGACTTTCCCAAGGCTCTCCGTCCGAAGAAGGCCTTTATATGGATGCCAGAGCCGGGTTGGACTATTTATCCACTCGCACAGACATCAATAATGATGAAATAATCATTTTTGGAAGATCTCTAGGCAAGTTCCTTCAAGCTCTGTTAAAAGACCTTGGTCAAAAACCGAGTTCTATCGAGCATCGGAAGACATCGGGTTATTTTTTTGTTCAACTTACAGAAGAAGAAAGTTTTTGGTTTACTCTAACAGTAAAATAATAATGCAATATTTTTTATATACTCAGGTGGTGGAGTGGCGATTGACTTAGCGACTAGGCCAGATTATGCGAAAAAAATCTGGTGTCTTATTTTAGAAAATACATTTACCAGTATACCAGACATGGCCTCCCTTCTTGTAGGCTCTAAACTTCTACAGTATCTTCCCCTGTTTTGTTATAAAAACAAGGTAAATAGGGAGAAGAACTATCCTTTGATGTATGTTTGGTAAAATTCAAAATTTAGAATAATATTGAGTTTCTTTTCACAGTACATGTCGTTGCAAAAGATCGGATCTGTGACTGTACCTACTCTATTCATCTCTGGGTTAGCTGACACCCTTGTACCACCTCGAATGATGACTGAATTATATGAGCGTTGCGGAAGCTCGTATAAAGGAATGCTGCCAGTGCCCAGCGGCACACATAATGAAACGTGGAATCAGTCTGGCTACTACACAAGCATATCTTCTTTCCTTAATCAACTGAGAGAAAATCCACCAGCTAGGGTAGCGACGAGTCATTGGCAGATAGACCACGTGTAATGACAATAGTTTTGTTAAACGGCTCAATATTGCGTCCAAGATTAAATATTGTAGTATAAATTTTAGAACGAAATGTTTCTTATTTTTTTTTTTTTGCAGAAAAAAACTTATATTATTATTATTATTACTATTATTATTATTCTGACTTTGATAAAACGCAACAGTGCGCTAGTAATTGATAAATATTATTAATTGTGTTATTTACTTAGTTAATAATAATTTAAAGGGGATCAATCGTCCGATAAGTAGATGAGCAGATCAAAAGTCTTCAATAGCCAAAGCTTGGAAATACCTAAATAGTTTAATAGTTATTAAATCTATTTTAGTTTAGAAATAAGTAGGTATAAGGTCAAAAATCTCGTAGAATTTATTATCAGCACATATTAGATAATATGACGTCAAACAATTTTATTACTGTTCTTAAGATCTGTTGAGATTTTTAAAGTCAATCAAGTGATTTTTTTCTTTTTCAATTAATTTGTTACAGGTCTTCCATCATCATTCTATTAGTCGCTGTTCAATATTATTATTACACTTAATTTTTTCTATTCAACGAACAATCTATTGTCACACGTATAATTTTTATTTTTTTTTTGTTTATATTTCTCCAACGTTAAATCACTTTGTGAAAATTGCTTGACACAGTAGTTACTTGTGCTGTTGTGATTTTTTTCTCTTATGATTACTTCAGCTTCTAGAAAGAAAAAAGCCATTCTGTAAGTTGTATATAAAAATATTATAAATTGTTGCATTATTGCATAGATAGATCACAGTTGATAGTTAATGATATTTAAAAAAGGCAGTCAATATATAATTACCTAATATTTCCTTGAGCGGTAAAGTATATCGCTAAATCCACAGATCACGTTTGAGAATCGTTTAAAGTTCCAACTATATTTTGTAGCTATGTAATAGAGTAGTTTAAATAAATTAATAACGCACATTATGATGTTGCGCTAACGAATAAATCACAAATATTGTTAGACATTTTTGTATGTAAAAGTAATTGTTCAAATTTTAAGCCAGTTTTAGTGAATTAAGAGTAAGTTTGACCTTCTGTTATTCATTAGGAATTTATTAGGTCTAACTCCTCTTAATTCACGCACTTGTTCATTCTCATTACATAATTACATGAGCTCAATAACAAAGACAAATAAATTACAAGTGATATAGTTATTGGTACGATCTTTTAAATACACTAATTCAAAAAATAAAATAAAAAATAAAAAATTGGCTGATTATCTCTTTTGCAACAATAATTATTATGTCTGCTGGATTTTATACACAGGGGGTCTGAAAACGAATATATTGTAAATAAAAACAGAAGAAAAAAAAACGCTATTCCATTGTAATAAATAACGCGTATACAATTTATATTTGCTGGTAGTCTATAATGGCATGTTTTTTTTTTTTTTCAAATATTAAAATAACTCTTCTTAATTCTTATATGTATGATAATTCATTTCTTTCTTCTAACATATTTATATTCACTTAATAATCTGATTCATTTATCTATTAAAAATACAGTTTCTAAATTATTATTTTTAAATCTTTAATGCTGGAAATTCCATAAAACTCTATAGGTAATCTAAATAATAACATATGTATACCGAGGATTTTCAGAGTTGATCACAGTTAAGGAACCGGAATGGCATGTAAATGATAATCAATATACTTACATACTTGTAATACTACACATTACGCTATTTGCGTAATTAATTTATGGCAATATATTTATATCATGTATTCTAATTTCTTGATTCGCATCTTTCTTATACGCAGATTTAACAGCTATCTACTACGTATACTTCCTCCTGGAAGTACACATACAAGATACAACGAAAATCTGTTGCTTCCTAATTTATTCGCAAAGTCAAGAGACGAGTACGACTACAACCGAAGAATAATTGAGCTATACAAAAGCGAGATAACAGATTAAAATCTTCTATTTCTTCGCGATCTCTGAACTGCCAATCTTCTAGCCCATACAATACCAATTGCAACCATCATAGAGAGAACAACAGCGGCTCCAATTAATGCAGCCAACATTCCTGTGCTAGACTCTATTTTAATCGTACCGCTAATTCCACTCATTACTCCAGCTGCATGAACGTTCGTTTTGTCTTCCAAAATCTGTGAGTCTTTGCAAAAAACTTGTTCTTTCCATTTGTACCAATGAACCATTCTCTTGTATTTTATATCCGGTGGAGAAGCGCATCTGTAACATAAAATATTTGAGTTGTACATTAATTTACAGGACGTATATTAACTTAATTTTTATTCATCTTACCTCAGGTCATCCAGAAGCTCAGAATGTAGTGCATAGAGTGCTGGGATCAGGTCTACAAGCATCCATTGCAGAGAACAGTTGCAATGAAACGGATTACCCTGTAGATTAACAACGTACTTAGCGCCAAGTCCATTCCGTGATATCAACGCTGGAGAAACGCTGCTCAAATTATTGCTGCTGAGGTCTAGCTGTAGAAGAGAAAGGAGATCGAAAAACAAAATGAATGAAAATAAGGTGAACAAAAATAGATACATGTGTATGTATCATCTTTTGGATGTTTCAAATCACTGAAAGGCACACTCACCGAGCATGGATTCAAATCTGCGAAAGCCTTTTCATGGATGAGTCGAAGTCCTTTATTATAAGATATCGTTAAATTGAGGCAACCTTCTGGCCTCAGACTTCCGAGCTTAGTAAAATCACTTTCTTCTATACTCTCGAGTAAATCTAGAGATCGAGCAATGAGCAATTCCAGATTTAGCTCTGAGTTGATCTTCAAATTACGTATAGGGTTACCACTGATTATTAGGGCACTTAATTGCGGTAAATTATCGCTCTTTATCGATTCAGGAACTGCTGATAATTCGTTAAAAGACAAGTCCAAAGTATCCAGGTTCTTTAATACCACATTTGGAAAGTCTGATAACTTGTTACCACTAAAATTAAGACTCTCTACTCGACTGAAGGAAAACGAATGGACATCAAGCTCAGATATCTCGTTATATTCTATATCAAGTATCTTAAGATTCGTCAAAGTCTCTGGTATAACTGTGATCATGTTATATCCAGCATTTAGATTCGTTATAGAAGCTGGAATTTCATGAGCAGAGAGATAGACCAAGTGATTATTGTTCACATTCAACGTCGTCAATTGCGTTAAATTAACCAGATTATCAATCCCAAGGGAAGCTATGTTGTTGAATGATAGATCCAGGTGCTTCAACTGTGTCAATGTATGTAGAAACCCGTTGGCTAAGCTGTTTAAATTGTTATGAGATACGTCGAGCCATGTTAGATTAGTCAAGGTCTGTATCAACGGATTTAATTCACTGAGTTTATTATGGCTCAAGTTTAATAACTCAAGTTTTGTTATTCTACTGATAATTGTGTCCGGTAATACGGTCAGATTGTTCTGTGACAAATCAAGACCTGTGAGAGATTCTAGATGATTGAAAGCGTTGTGGGGTATATCTTGAAGACGATTTTGTGACAGATTTAACGTTTTTAGATTTTTTAAATTCCTGAATATATCTCTTGGCAATACGAATATCTCGTTTTCTGACAAATTTAGAATACTCAGCTTCGACTCTTCGTCAAACATCAATAAATCAAAACGCAATGTGTCACCCTCCAGACGTTTACCTCGACAATTTACTATTCGAGCAGAGTCTGAAAAATAATTAACGATATTCGTTATTAGTATTAATTAATTGGACAGTAATGTTTAAATATACTTAGTACCCTGCAGACCAGGGAACATGTTTTTATGTATTTTAACACCATTAGCTCGAAAATAAAAACCAAGAAAACTTACGAGATAAGAAAAATCTGTTTATAAATTCATTTTTAGACAATATCTTTTAAATTCGACGAAATATCGGCTCGAAAATTGCGGAATATTAAGATTTCGCGTGCAAAACTACATCGAAAATTTCAAAATTTCGTTCGAAAAATGAAGAAATTAAATTGCAAAATCGACAGTTGTTAAAAACTATGTAAAAAGTTATATAGAACACGATAACTATTTATATAGTTATACACATGAATGAGATCGGCTTTGGCATCCAGCAGGTGAAAATTTTTCGAAGATAAGAATCGGGGCTGTGAAACGATTTCTTGTTTATTCACATTCTTACTTCTATAACTTCAACTTGAACAGTATAATAATTTCTATTCCCATACTCGTCTGCACAGTGAACGTTATTAGAATTTGAAGGCCAAAAGTGTGATGTTAAGTTGGTGAATGTAAAAGTATTAGTTTCTTACCTGTATTTGAGCAAATGCATGTTTCGCATACACTGCAGTCTGCAGATTGATGTAAACTGAATACGGTTAATAATAATCCAATAAAACTCCAGCGGAGCTGCCTTTTATTGTTCATTGTTTGGATGGTTGTTATATAGACTGGTGCAAGATATTTTTGAAAACTCCGGAACAGACTAACGTGAGATATTCAATAAAGGAAGAAATACCAATTGGTCATCCCTGATCGACGGTAAAATGCGCACTGTGTAGATCGAGACCAACTTTGAACGGCGATAATATGAATCCCGGTGTCATACCTGCAGATAGCTTATCAGATGGTTGCGTCATGCAACTATTATGATCGCGAATTTAGGTTCCATTAAAGTTCTAACTGTTCCATATTTTACCCTTTATAGTCAGAATACGAATTCGTCATTGTTCTAGTGATGAACTAGAGGCACAAAAGTATAGCAATATCTGTAATATTATTATAATTATAAATCAATAACATGAATATTTCATTATCGAGATCAAAACGGATATAATCGACACTGATAACTTTAAGATTATAGAATTCTCATTATTATATTTCAAATGTTGTAATTGAAAAATAGAAAAAACTGTATATGTACGATCGTACTATAGACGCTTGCAGTTAGGGGTCGTATTTGTATAAATACGTACCGCAATTTTAATGGAAAGAAAAACTATTCGAATATTGACCTAAATATTTTGAAAACTAGGTACCATTATTTCATTTCACCGTTATTCGTTCAAGTATGTATGTAGTTCAATACATACATAATACGTGTAATCTCCTACTCACGAAAAATGCATGAGGTGCAGTTCAAGCGGCTCAGTGGCTTCTCATTGCATCCAGCGTGTTATGCTATACCTGTATTTTCGATGGGCCTCCTTAGCTGATGTTATCATTTGAAAGATAACATTTCGTTGTTATTCGATTCTTCAATAATAGTGACGTCAATTTTTCGACTACAGAATATAAACGTTATCAATGTTCATGAATTACGGTACGATGATGCACCTACTAAGAATCTATATCTTCTAACGTGTGGTCTTATAGGCAAGCAGTAGCATGCACAAGGCGTATTCTAAGTCACGTGTGATATATATCGTAGGTAGTTAAGTATGAGTCAACATTCGATGACATACAATGAAGGTATGAAGGTACGAATGTATCTCCAGTAACATATGCGTAAGTATAGCTATATATAATCGAAAATCCTCGTCAAGTTTTTCCGTGATAATTATGATTAGATTTATTCAATTTATCGAATTATACAAATGCGATGTGAGATTGACAAAAAGTGCGGAATTTTGTGTAGTATTTAAATATCTATATATAACTATCATCATAAATTAGAAGTATCATCTGTGTTCATATTAATAATCGCTTGAATATTATAACAATTTTCTAATATATCGTTAATATACCAGCTACTTATCATTTTGACATTAACACTGGTATTTCATAGATTTAGAATATAATATATTAAATTTAATTTATGGTACAGGTATTGCGTTTAATATAGTAAAATGTATCATAAAAACGTGACACCTTAACGTTTCAATCTAGGTATATTAATAAAACTACGTATATACACATATTTGATAACATCGTATAACTTTTAATTAAAATCCATTAACATTTATATACCTAGACGTATTCAACAGTAATTTTTAATTTTTTTTTTTATACCTAAAATTGGTGTTTCGTAGTACGCCATTTCCCGCACAAATATATTATAGGCATGCTAATTGATGATTGAATTATTATCGACAGAAAGTTTTGAAAAATGAAATAAAAAAAAAAAAACTTTCAAAAAACTGACGAATTTTCTGTTCCTTTTTCACACAACCTTTCAAACTGCTTTAGGATTTTTTGAAGAAATTTAACAAACTGGCTTGCTTACGATTCGCTTTCGGAGCTGCTTGAGGTTTTTTTACTTCCATTTTCGGGGCATCTAATTCTTCCGCATCAGAACAGCTTTCGTAAACGTATTCCTTTTTCGTAATAAAATAACCGTTCTCATCCGTTGAAGTTTTGTCAATCACTTTTCTCACCTTTCGTTTTCCTTGCTCGATTTTATACTCCGGTGGAGAAGGTGTAACATCTTTTACAGGAGCTACCTCATCCGGACCATAACCCATTTCCTCCACCTCTTCTTCGTTACCACTCGACTCTTCGCTAGATCGAAAATCGTCGTCAAATTTTCGCTTCTGTCTTTTACTACCGTTCGCTTCACGATCTCCAGAACCTTGTCGTTTCTTACCACGAGCCACTGATTCCTTTGGAACATCCAAAACTGCAGCGGGCTTTTTTGGTTTACTTTTTGCGTTATTAGTCTTCCCGAAAAGATTGTTCAGCGAATTTTTATCTGTCTTTGATTTCGGCTCGTTGGAAGTTGGTTTCGAAACGGGTTTTGACGATTTTTCGGTAGATTGAATAGCCGTTTTTTCTACGCGGAACTTAGAGCCCCATCGAAGCAGATTCAGTTCTTCTTCTTTTCGGGGAATTATTTCCTTACAAACGATTGCAGCTTGTCTAATATCCCCGGGACCAGATAAAGCGAGTAATTCTACATCTGGAAGCGCTCTTTGCAAACTGTAAAGATGCTCCCCTGTTAATTTCTTGAATTTTTTTTTAGCGTACGAGAGGTCAGATTCTTTGACTACTTCAACGCGGAAAATACCGTCGACGAGATATCCCATCAGAGTAAAAGTGGCTAGCACCTGTCTTCGCTTTTCGTGCTCATTCCAAAATTGCCACAATATTTGCTTCGCCAAATTAACGTGGAGTCCCAGCTCCTTGCTCAACCATTTATACGTTACCTAAGTCAAATTATAAACGAATACACAAATTTATTACGATTTCAAGATGTCAAAGATAGTATTTCGCTAGAAGACATCAACGAATTTATTTCATCGACCTTATTCACGCTCACCAATTTGTCATCGTCAAATATGTAGCCAGCCAAAGTATCCAAATACATTTTATAGGCTGTAGAAATGATTTAAAAATATCTAAACAGAAGGAAACTGGAATTCTGATCAACGCAACGCGAGAGTTGATCCGATACTGACTACTCATTGCTGAGTTAGTAAATATTGTCAACTATCAACGATTACTGTTTCCATGTGACGTAATAAAGTTCCAGTTTTGTCAAAGGCTATAGAATATTCTGAATTTTGTAGAGAGTAGATCGTCAATATTATGATCACACTTTGGAAATAAGATCGTTAAGTTGACCGACCGATACCAATTTTTGATAACGAGTGAATTTCTTGTTTGAAGTAATTTCTACCTACCTAAGAAAAATTTTTTCATTCCGGTTCATGCTTTGATCCGGAAAAACCAGCCTTTGGTGACGAAGGATCTTCCGCACCATCCGCAGAAGTTACGGAAGTTCTTCCTGGGCTTGCGTGCGCGTCCTCCACTTCTCCGATACCTTCGGTCCCGCTGATACGGATTTTTGGTATCACTCCGTAGTCGCTACATTGCGAACCTAGAGAATCTCCCTCTTTCACTGATCCACTCGAATAACTCCTACAGCCACATGGGAATTAATTATCTGATCAGAACGAAGAAGCGAGTGTGATTCAATTGCACAATTATACCTTTTGTTGATCTGTTTCATTAGTCTTTTACTCCTCGGGACGATATCTACTGTGATTTCCTTAGGGATTACCATCGCAGGATCGTGTGGCAAAGAGTCTTGTTCACCGTCAGTCGCTTCACCAGCTTCAGAAGCTGCTGATTGCTTTCTTAATAACTCCTTGCGTTGTTGAAGCGTGATGTTTTCAGCAGTTCCTAAATGTATTTGATTCCAACAAGGATTATCAACGTAGATGCGAAGCATATGATTTCACGAAATGTTTTTATCCGACACATATACAAACCTTTTTCGATAACTACCGTTGCTGATTTACTAGAAGGTACAACTGGAAGAATCTTTTTCCACCTTACAAGAGGAGCGTTATGAATGTCGTGACGTTTTTCTGCGATTCGAAACATCTTTCGCCTCTCCTCGGTGCGTTCTTGACGCAGTTGGATCTGTAAAAATCAGAAGTAAAATGGTTTTCGCAATTTATAACGATTTTTGAACCGATCTCCTCGTACCTTCAAATCGTTGTTAGCCTCTCGCAAAGATCCGGTCAGCGAAACCATGTAGTAAATGATCAATGCCATTAAAACGATCAGTGGAATTACGATTCCTGGCGATGCTATGTAGTCGAGAATCCTACTTGAACCGATCGAATTAAATCCCGTGAATTTTTCCAGATCATATACACATCAAAAAGTCTATCTCACCTATCAAAATAGCTTGGCAATACATTTTT
The DNA here is from genome assembly GCA_949628255.1 of Macrophya alboannulata. Lineage (NCBI taxonomy): Eukaryota > Metazoa > Arthropoda > Insecta > Hymenoptera > Tenthredinidae > Macrophya > Macrophya alboannulata. The sequence continues at coordinate 44,447,376 of OX451207.1, forward strand.
TAAACTCTCAGTAGCGATTCGATACATTCTAGGATATCCCGAGAAGGGTCCACAGTGCCATGACGGTTCTACCCAAACAATAGCGTAGCCTACTGGCAATACGCAGAGGAAATGCATCGTGAGGAGTAACGCGAGGTAGAAATTGTTCGATCTGTAATAAAAAGGTGGACTCAAAGTAGAGAAAAGTTTTAGGGATTGATGCGGGGTACCTGGAAGCTCTGAAGACTATTTCATGGGGTACGTTGCAGGTCATTACCGCCCAGGATCGGAGATACATTAGATAAACGATCTTGAGGACGTTTAGAGCAGGTAAACCAGGGCTAAAGAACATCCCCATCCATACCATTCCCTGATTATTAACCAGATGCAAAATATTTTCGGCTATTTTGAAGTCTCCGTATTGTGGGAACTGCTTTTCAAGGTCCCAACACCAGCAGCTATTCATATGTCGTATAAAAACGGCGCGAAAGAAGTCCATGCCGAGAGTAGATATCGTCGTGAGTGCCTAACAATGATTAAAGCAGCTGAGAAATCGATAATTAATTTTGTGAGTGGCTCCACTCGGGCCAGGTCACCCCCAAGCGTTACTTTCAATTAACGAATCACTAGCCTAATATGCGGAGGAGTAAAATAGTAAATAATCACTGGGCTCAGTTATGTTCGGTATACTTTCGTTACTATCAGTGGTCAGATTCCATCGCGTGTTCAAGGGATTTTACGAGGGTGGAGTTTCCGCTTTAATTACACCTACCAAATCCATGACCGTCAATTTCGCCAGTTCTTGTCCGAACATCGTTTCCCAGCACAAACGTTGCAGTCGCCTTTTGGTTTCAATATTCAACGTCAAATTCTGAAACCCTATAACAAAACGAAGAACAGATTTTAGACTGCTTTACGAAATCCACAGCAATTCATTTATTTTATATACGATTTTCATACCACTTCTGCTTTTCTCCTTCGAAGGTTGCAGCATCTCGCAGTGCCGATCGTAACAATTAACAATCACATTCTGGACTGGCTCAGTAGTCGGTGAATCAGTCACAGTCATTGACCCTTCCGTTATTTGACTTTTAAAATCCGTAGTCGAGTCATGGGGACTAATTGCATCTCCTGTAGTTTCGCTGGTAAAATCAGTAGTCGACTCGTGGTAATTAGTTTCGGTGTAATCAGAGCTGCTGTCATTGCTGATCATCGTAGTGTAATTAGCGTCATTAAATTCGTCGTATATTTGAAAGGTGGAATACGTAGTTGAAGGATCGCTGAGATTATAAATCTCGCTGCTGGATCCTTGGCTCATCGTAGTCGACATCGAATCGTCATTATCGATCGTTGAAAACGTGACCGATTCTTCGCCTCCCGGTTTTGGGGTATTGTAATCGTCTTCGTACGTGTAGTCGTAATAGTCATATTCATCGTCGGATTCACTGGTCGTTCTACTGGTCCTCCGGCTCCGGCGCGGTATCGAATTTAATACTTGGAAGCTGGCGTTATTCTCCAATACTTGATCAGCCGAGGAGATTAATCCGCTCCCAGATGAGCCGACGGTAGTATTTCGGCAAATAATATTCGCGAGAAGGACAAGTGTTAGAGGAACGACCGCCGTCGAGGGGTTGGTAAAGTTCTCGCAGGCCACCGGATGTATTGTACAATTCCGTCGAATAATTGAAGTTTTTGTTGAGTTGGGTTTGAGACGTTCTAGATCATGAGTCTGGAAAGTAAACCGTAAATGGTTCATCCAGTTGGCGATTTAGCGAACAAATTCATCGGTCTTTTATCAGACTGAAATGTGGAGACCTACCATAGTGTTTATCTTTCCGAAAAGAGCGATTATCAGGGAGTATAAATTCAGGAGATAGAGCATCATTATTCTGTTGAACAAAATTTAATGGATTGGATGAATCTATGCCGCAAAAAGGAAACCGAGGATAAAGTCGTTTTACCTTGCAAGTTGAAAACGGAGCTGTTTTCGGGGATGATAGTTCTCGAAGTAACCTAAGATTTCAAAAAATATTGGAAATATATACGAAATTAGCGACATTACAATAGTGATCTCGTTCTCCCTCCACCAGTTCGACTTTTCCCTAGATTCTAGCTCGACAGACCGGGATACAACCTTGACCACTGCTAAGGCGGATAAGGCGAGTAAACCCGCCACAGCAAGATTGACGAATGTTCTTGCGAACGTGGTCTTCCAACTAGAATGTAAAGAAAAAATGTAATAAATTTATTACTGGTAAAATTTCTTGCGGTGTATCTTAATAGCTCCCACGTATCGTGTTGTGTTCTTCTTCTTCTTTGTTTTCTCAACCGGATTATTCGCCGAGCTAATATATTTCAGGAAATCAACAAACTGTTCTATAAATATCAGTGACGAAGAGTTATTAATTTGGAAATAAGCCAGTCCTCCATCGAACCAAAGATATATTTACTATAGCGAAATTCTGGCGACTGGTTGAGTTAATTCTTAAAAATAAACAATCCTCTTCAGATGTTGTAGCCAAATTTCACGAAATCAACTATATAACTTGATTTGGATAAATAATGAGAATCCTGGGGCGAATGGTATATAACAGTACGTGGTAGACTTTGAAAGAAAAGTGTGAAACGGCGGTTAAAAATATTATATTCACTCTTTGACGAAATTTAGTTTGAGTAATCAATCGGAGATAATCAAGATCAAAAATACTAACTTCCTTTCGACTTTCTGCTTTTCAGCCTCTTCAAGAAGAGCCTCTTTAAATCCGAGGACTATACTCGCCGTACGATTGTGAGCCGTCTCGGGATTTCCAATCATAAAATCCCACCCGGTGAAAAGCTTCCAAGTAAAGGCACACTCGTCTTCCTTTTCTGAGAGCTTGCTCATCCGAGAATTTTTAGCCATTCTGAATGAAATGAAAAAAAAAAAAAAGAAGAGAAAAAGTAGCGATGATTATTCGAGACTCTCGATACTTTATCTCGTAATCAACACAAAAAGAGAGCCGTAAACAATTAATTGAACCCATCCCTACTTTCGGAGTATCGCTACGAAGCTGTAAATATAGACGACAAGATTGGCCAAAAAGTAGGCTAAAGGAAGGCGGTATCCACGGTCAGAATCCTCGTTGGTATACCAGCCGTAAAAGAACGGTGAATACTTGAGTTTGCCACCGAATTCCCATAAAGTTGACAAGTGCGTTGATTTTAGTCTTTCTTCGGGAAGCATGTTCTTCCTTACGCCAGCTCGCTCACTGTTAGCGGTCAACATCTGCGAAAAAAATAAAAACCGGATATTATCCGCTGAAACTTATAGGGCAAAGTTTTTGCGGGTATCTTCCCTTTGCATAAAATGAATCGGGCACCTCTGGCACGGTGACAAAAGCTGCAAGAATTACTGCGATGACTACATTTGTCCAGAAAAGCCACCTCAGAAAAATAAAGTAGGAAGCAACGGCTGAGCCAAAGTGTGATTCGATCTCTTTGATTCTTAGCTCCCATGGGACCAGCCAGGTCTGGAGGTTCACCAATTCTCGGCGAAAATATTGCCAGTTCTAAAATATTGGGGTAATTATTTTGCGCCGAAGATTTTTTTTTGTTTGGCGGATTAGGGTAATTCGGGAATCGAACGAAGTGTACCTTGTTGAGCAAGATAGAAGCCTGGGCAATCACGTCACGGGTCCTTCGGTTTTGCGCTAGCCTTTCCTGAAGAGCACCTTCGTGGTGTCTCACGTAAGATTTGGCCTGCTGAACGAGCTTTATCTTCCGTCTCAAAGGCCAAGGCTGTTGTCTGACGCCGCTCAAAACTTCCTTGTGGAGTTTCAGGTTTTCGAAAATCTGTTCTTGAGTTCCTCCCTCTTCCACGGAAATCGCCGTGCTGCGTTTCGAAAAAATTTTCAATGCCTTTGGGTTTGCGAAAGAGTTTGCAAAACTATTCTAATTTTCTGCTCTTTCTTACTCTCCGGAGCTCGTCGTGTACGCCGAAGATCGACGCCTGATTCCACCCTCGGCATCTGCGTTGAACGGCGACGAAGAACGACGCTTTCGTCTGCTAGGACGTCGCAGGGATGCTCGTCGCTGTATAATCGCACTGGCTGATGCTGAGTAGTCGTCTTCATCGCCGGCCTCTTCTCCGTCTGCAATAGCTTGAAAGAAATGAACGATACTTTTAAAAGAGGAAAATAAACAAGAATATTTTCTTCATTGAGAAGATAGATGTTAGATTAAGGTTTAGGTTTAGGTTCTGACCTGCGACTGCAGCCACTCGACGCATTTCAACCTCCTTATCGTCTGCCAGAGGTGTAAGAGGTGCGATAACGAACTGAAGCTGAGATTTCTGGTCTCTGAACACAACTTCCTGAGAATCGCCGATGTTTGGCTCGTCGGCGATGGCAAAAGTGACTGAAAGCCGGTCAACGGACGGCTGTGGAGACGGTGGGACCACCTATCACGAAATAAATAATGAACAGAGGCGCTAAAATTATTCGTTAAATTCACTGACGACGTTTTTTCACACGTGTATCCCCCGTGGATAGAAAAATGTTAAAGATGAAAGGAACTTTCAAATGGCACTACATTTTTTACTCGAGTTTATTCGGCGTCTATAGGAAATGGTGAAACTGAATTTGCGAACTTTATCGCAAACCTGAGAGATATGAGGATTTAAAAAAGGGTTGAAAATCCGTGGAACCAGAGACCTAAGTCGCGATTGAAGTTGTATCGATACCGACTGACTGCCACTTGTTCCATCGTGGTGTAAAGCAACCCTCTGGCCTGACTTCCCCTCCGCCTTCCTATTCCCACCTATACATTTGCGCCTCTACACCTGTGCTGTAAGTTAAGACTAATATCTGCTATCTGGGCGATGCAGAGGATCCCAACTTAAACGGAAAAGAATTTTTTTCCTTGCCCTTATGAGCTTTGGGGATTCGAAATAGTCTGGCTCAAAGCTTCAACGTCGAGAGAAAGCGCTCGTCATATACCTACATACGTGTATACCACGTGCTGAAACTTGATATGCAAATTGCAATTACGCAAAGTGACGATGTATCAATTAACAACCACCCTAGAGACTCCAATTAGCACAGAATAATTTCAAAAGGTCTCCAAGGGAGGCTATATGCCTGCAACTCTCTCAAAGCCGCACAATAGTCAAAGCGACATGCGAGCTTAACCGAGGTAATTTGAAAGCGTAACGAAGACTAATTGTACACATTAAACCCTGTCTACGGTATAATATACCTACATCCTTTGTTGTCGTACCCCAAGAAGATTTTCCACATTATTCGCATTTTTTGCTCACCAAATATGGCACGTGTGTAAATCCCTGAGTTTTCAGGAGTCTGATTTGCATCGAAATTTTTCACGAATAAATCTATTCCAGTCTTAGTATTGAATTTATTCATTTTTCAACCCTGAAAGAGACGTAGCTGTTTGACTTCTTCGTTTGATGTTCGGAGATTTGTTTGCCTGAGATCTTAAGCCTCGTATTGAGAAAACTCTGACTGCAGTAAAGTGAGAGCCGCTGTATCCTGGTGTCAACAAATGGGTAGCGGGGATTAGGGCGGTATTCGAAGGGTGAAAACTAGGGGATGAAAACACTCGAAGTTTGCGTGCAAAGCGCCGCACCTTAACGTCCCCTCTTTCAAGCCCAACATGCCATCATCTACCCCTCGAGCTACCAGACAGTCAGACAGTCAGCTATAGCCAGTTATCGCGCCAGGTATAGGTACATACGTAAGGCTCTCCTAAGTCACGCGAGCCAGACCAGCTAGCCTTACTTTCAGCTAATCACTCTTATACACTCCTTTTCGTCCCCCCCCCCCCCCCCCCCCATTCCCCCCGCCGAACCTAAGCTACAATTCGAACACAATGAGAATTTTACTAGAAAATACTGCGCAGCCAGGGAAACTACCATTTGACGGTAGGTGAGCTATGTACTCGCTTTGGGCGCGCCTGCACCACCCAGAATGATGAGAATCGAACCACCTACACATTCAGGTTAATTAATGGTAATGACAAGGACATTTCTTGTGGCAAAAATTATTAATTAACATCAGTTGTGTATTGCAATCAGTTCTTTTCCTATTTTTTTCGTCTTGATATGAAATTAATTAATAAATTATTTAATTAATTACTTCCATGGGGCTGTTAACTTTCGTGCTTTCTTTCATGTCCTCCACTAACTATTCTTCCTCACGATTTCGATCAAATAAAGTAACGAAATCATCGTTATTTATACATAGGCAATATGCGATGTCGTGGCCAGCTCTTTCCGAATCTATTTTCTACTTTTAATTAATAAAGGTACCAACCTGTGGCGTCAGGAAGGGGGCGGCGATGGTATATCGTGGTGAACGAGGGGCGCTATCGACCCGGAGGATCCCTGGGGTTTCTTTGCTCCTGCCTCGATTTTTTTGCCCATTGATTTCCGAGGATGCTTGCATCTGGGGCGATGGATCTCTGGAAGAATCATCCCTGCGATCTTCTTGAGTAAATTTATTCGTCTCTTCATACATGAGGATTGAATCCTTCAGACTCTTGATGGCCTTTTTTTTATCCTGAGATCTGATCACGATCGTGATTTCCTTAGATTTAATCGAACGATCTCATTCCTCTAATTGAATAAATCTACGAAAATTCCCATGTTTCATTCCCCGTTTACAAAACTACGTATGCGGTTAACACGGTATCTGCTACAACCCCTAGCGCAAGATAACACCGCGAAATTTCGCCTTCTCAAGAGTCTCGATGCACGCGATGAGGGCTAGAACACGCTCGATGGGGTTTGATAAAAAAAAATCAGCAAAGATTTCACGTTTTAATATCTGATCTCACAATCTGACACGAAAGGGCACTTCACAGCACGTTTAAACCCCGAACAAAATACCCGATAATTACTAATAACGATAATATCTATAACTTATCTGAAGACGAAACGAAACCGTATACTCAAAATAAAATTTTCTTTGAATTTCCAGCACCATTCGCTTTGATAACTCGAACAGGTTTGTCCCGGTAACGTCGAGTCAACTGTTTAGTTGCTCAATGTCTGACTCGCGACCGTAGCTATTACACATTCACTAATGAAGTGATTCTCCCTCTTCCGCTACCCCCATATCTATTAACACGTTAATAATGACGATGAATAGCCGAAAGGTGAGTACGTCAAGACCCCCCCTCGGACAGTCTCCGCGCGTTTAACACATGTGATGTAAATGTAATGTATGCAGCACATGGGTGCGCGACTATTAGACACCCTGCAAGGGTGATTACTATTTCATGTTTTAACATAGGGGTGCGACACGCGAGACGGGGCCACGCCTGTCTGACTCCTGTCACATCCGGTGTATCGCTTTGTTCTTTAACGCTGCAGGGTTAATGCGATCGTAAATGTGTCGGTTATATCAGATGGATATAAAATACGAAATCTATCGATACACACATGTGTATAAGTCCGGATTCCTCGATTCTTTCGAAGCGTTGATTTACAGCTCCTCGGATTTACCGATCCCATGTCGAAATTAGTCGGAAATTTATAGGAAATGGGATTATAAAGTATGACGATCAGAGAGTGGGAGAATTAAATCACGATCTTATGAAAGTCTTCGAGTTATATGTGATCATTTTTATTTATTTTTTTATTTATTTATTTCATCTTCTTCTCATTTTCTTTATCTATATTTATACTGATATTCAAAATATTATACATAGGTATATATGTGTTGCTGATGTCGTTCTTATATTTTTCTTTTAAACCTAAATAATACTACACATATATTGTTTCCTAACGACAATAATTATCAACCCCCGTACATTTATCGTAGGTACATAATCTATAAATTATCAAATATTGTCAAATCAATCGATATAATAATTACAGATACCTTATAAATGATCATATTTAGGATCAAAAAATTAGGTACGATCCAATATATGAGACGGGGGTGCAATCTTGCAAAATATATTCATCGAAACAATAAATTGACACACTCATATAGGTATAATTATCTTAAGTTTCTTTAACGTTATCTTTATTATTTACATCTTGAATTATAGAGGGTCCAGTATCATTAAAACCATATAATAATCGAACAGTGAAATTCAGTCGTTTGTCAAATGGACTTTCTGTAATTTATTTATAAACCAGCTGTATGTATGTATGTATGTATGTATGTACCTATATCTACAAGGGGATAAAATTCCAATAATTCAAGAGCTATATACGATCACAAACACCTCTCTCGGAATACTCGTAATTAAAATGTCCCTCGAGAGTTGTACCGACCATTTACTGGCTTAATAACAATTAGAGTTCTACCACTTGCGGTAGAAACTCGCGGCAATCAATTGCGCTGATACCCCGAGGGACATTTTATGAATTTCCGGTCTGTATATATATCCTACTGGCGATAATATGCATCTAAACTTTAGCAAATGATATTATTTTATATTTTCTACTTATAACGTAACATTTAATTTATGATATGTGAGGCTTTTAATATTTATTATATGCGGTATATACTGCAGACGTATTACCTATTTTATATTTACCATCATTTGCCGTTAACCGTCAGAGTAATTAGAAATAGAAATTGATAGATTTCAACAGAAACACACCTACAAGTCTCTGTAGGATTTTTTTTCTATATACCTTCCGGATGATATGATCCGCTTATTTTTCACGACATTGCGATTTGCGTTACTAATAAACTCGGATAAGTGAAATTTTTAACACAGTCTTACTCGCAGGTTGATAATAGATCCTCAAACCCAAGGCATGTGTTTCACTCCAGGCCCCGTGCTTGGCAAGCATATACCCACATTCGATTTCAGCAATTTAACTAATGAATTTTCTACGATAATTGTTTGTTATATACAGTCACTGCAGTTTGCACTTACCTAATCATCATCAAGTCTTAAAACTGACCACAAAAATAAAATTATTTCGTCGTATGTCGGGCCCAAGTGGTCCTCTGCACCTGGCTCATCAATTCGCTACGAGATGGTAGCCTCGCGCTTGTTGTCCTCGAAGGAGGTGGTCCAGGAGTTCTTAAAAAGTGTACCAAGTGCTTTTGGCCCTCCTGAGGCCTGATTGAGCCAGTATTACTAGTTCCCCCTGTATCTAGCTGGTCATTTCTAGTCCTGATTCCATTGTTAACAATAATGGCATCATTTCCCGCACTGTGATTATTGGGAAGAGATCTTCTCCCGAGCGGTGGAGGGTCGAGTACAATGGGAGGAGGTTCGTCGTTAAAATTAGGTACTCGTATTCTTTGGGGATCAATATCTCCAGCCAATATACCACTGGGATTCGTCTGGCCCTGAGGAAGAGGTTTGATGAATGCGGCCTGCTGCTGTTGCTCTTCTAAGCTGCTCTCCAGGCTCGAGGACGCGTAATTGTCCTGTACTCTGTGCACCATCACCGGGGATGGACAGTAACTGTTTGCTTGGGATACCCTCAGGGATGTCGAGTTCGGGGATATCTGAGCCGAACTCTGGAACCGAAATGGGGTCCTTCTTTTAAATTTATTATTCAAAGCTCCAGTCCCATTAGTTTTCAAACATTCAAAGACTAAACGGCCTCATATCATGTAGATACTTATAAAGGCCTCAAGTTTTCGGCAATATTGATCTATACCACTAATCTAACGAATGTGACGCACGAAATAATATGGAAAATGTCCATATCATTTATTACCACTACTCACCGAAGGCCTGTTGTTTGTCGGAGGTAAAAGAAGACTAGGTCCGATGGGGTATGGCGAAGGTGTAGCATAGGGTGATCGTTGGGGCTGAGGTTGATAGGGGCTGATGTTATGAAGACGTTCTAGTAGTTGAGCTTGAAAGTGTAGTTGTTCATTGGATGAATTGAACCCTTGATTACCCATAACTGCGGTTGGATTCGGGGTGTAAATTGACTCCGTTGGGTACGTGTAGAAAGAAAAGGAAGGCGGATCCAGCTCCCAGGGTGAAGCTGGGCCTCCTCGTTGAGACTGATTGATAAAATCTCGTGTTACAAAACCTTGCTTGTGCCAATTATTCGCAGATTATTTTCGGGCATTGGTACTTGGTGAAAAATACCAGATAGAAAGAAAAAAAAAATTGATTGATAATTCTGACGGTTTAAACTGAAGTTAGAACGATTTAGCCAGTTCAAACGATGTTCAAAATTCAAAAAAGGGTCCTAAAGAAAAAAAATTCGTAACAGATTTCTTTTTTGATTCTCGTTGATAAATATTCGCTCGATTTATGTTACAGGTATCGTATGTAGATGTTTTGTGAGTGTATTAATAAATACGTTTGTTACCTAGCATTTGTTGGTTGCACAGAATCCAAAATCCCTTGAGAAGACCTGTCAACGAACACGAACACACTGCCACTCAGTATTATTATTATATTAGCAATTTAGTGGTCTACGTTACTCTACATTAGAATCAACGATTGTTGAGTTAAAAGTAACGAAAATAAAAAATAAGAAAGAAACTGCACTTGGATGTAAGATTTTTTAATAATTTTTTTGTTTTATCGATCGATGAACATCTACATTTTAGACAAGTATATAGCATATTTTGGTATATGATTTCTTGATGCAGTTTCCCGCAAATTCATTCCCACGTATACCCATACATCATATCTCAATATGGAGATAAGAATATTGTAATGTGAGGAGCGAAGTACGATCCTATACAAAGCCAAACAGTGCTAAATTTGAAATTCAAATATCCCCAACTTTAAAGGAGGTCTTGGTACATAGAAGTCAGGACTTTCGCACTTATTGTTAACCGCAGTCTAAGCAAACGAATATCGAGATACTCTGCGGTAGATATTCTTTCGCGATAATCTATAACCGTCTCTCGAAAGAAAAACGCGAGAAGAAGTAAAAAATAAACCGAAAAAGAACCGAGTTTCTTCGTTCTATTTCTTCACTCGTTCTTTCATCGAACTTATAATAGATAAAAAAAATTCTTTCTACTGAACTAATCGCAAATTAACTCTAAGTATTAAAAAAAAAAAAAGAAGTTAAGTAATGGAAACAAAATGAAAAAAAAAAACGGAAAATTCCAACCGTTTAGAAATCTTTTCCAAAAATTTGTTTATTGAAAACTCTGTTTTTTCCTTTTCTTGTTCGTTTTTCCTCACAATTTCTGTTTTAATTCCAAAAGAATAAAAAAAAATCGCACAAAAAAACAAAATAAAAGAATAGATATTAAAAAAAAAAAAAAAGAAAAACGAAAAAAATACACATACAGAGACACACAATCGCAAAATCAGTACAAAAACTTACAAACTATGTAATTATTGTTACATATAACTATAGCTATTAATTATCTATGCGTATAAATATATATATCATATAAAAGTACAAAATGCATTATTATAGGTATGTGTTATTCATGTAAATAGGTATATAGGCGTTAATTATAATAATAATAATAATAATAAAGCGCAATCCCGTTTGAGGCAGGCAGGCAGGCAGACACAGACAGTCGTACGGGTTGCGGGATGCGTGTGTCATGGAATTGGGTAGAGTGTTACCTGGCCGAGGGTGGACAGATCAGGAACAGTTGGTGCACCCGACATTGGTACATTACCTGGGCCTTGCGAGGGCCCGGTAACATGACCACCCCCACGTTCTTGTTCTCTGAGGTGTCCAACAAGCGCGCCGATATGTTCAAGCAATTCTTTATTCTGAACCAATAATTGATGCGTTCTCGTCTGTAATAGAAACAAATAAAAGAAAAAAAAAAATTATTGAAGATAAAATGAGATTTTTTTTTATACCCATCTGTTCAAATTTATTTTCATTTTATGAACAATTTTTGGTAGAAGAATTATGCAAAAAAAAAAATTGGAAACAGAAACGTATAATTTCGTTCTTCGTCGATCCAACGTCGACTTTATATTTCTTACCTGGGCCTCGACTCTGGCAGCTGTTTCAGCCGCTAACTGGTCCTGCAAAAGCCGAGCATGAGCAACTGCTGCTCGGGTTTGTTGGCCTTGTTGTTCTAGGCGTTCCCTTAGGAGTTGTATTTCGTGTTTCAAGGCAGTTAATTCACCACCGACTAGCATCCCGCATTCGGATGCCATCGTAGCTTGCTGAGATGATTTATTTTCATTAAAATATGAATTTTATAAGAGTAAAGATGAAAGAAAAAAAAATGAAAACAGAAACTGATCAAAGCAAAGATTGAGTGATCGGAAAATCACGACATACCGAAGGCGATTGTCTTATCGGTGTCGTAGACGCTGTAGTAACAGGTGCTTCTTGTGATCTTGAGATACACGAAGACACGATTTCCGGTGTCGTTTCTTCCGGATCTATCGCTGGAGCAATTAACGAAATATCTAAAAAAATGAAGAAAAGGAAACTGATGATCCGAAGCAAAACCAAACAACTTGAAACGAATTCTTCTTTAATTCAAGAAAGCTTCGATATTCCGATCTAAAAATTGAGCAATCTGCAGTCGCATATATACCAAAATCCATGCGAAAATTGCAAATTTATTCATTCATTTTTCTTTTATTTATTTATTTATTTTTTTTTCTCCTTTGATCGCAACTTTTTCGGAGCTTTTAGACGGATAACCATCATGGTCCTGGGATGTAAAAAATGATTAATATAACGAAGCTCTGGTAAATGAGATTTTCTTTTTAATTTTTAAGAAGGGTCTTAAAGCCTGTCCATACAAGAGTTCGTCGTTTAATAGCGAAGCACGAGGCTCCACGGAGTTTTCGAAGCTAAGGCTGTCTTTGGTGATTGCGTAAGCGATGTCGTCTTAACGAGATTTCGTTGTATAGAGTTTAAAATGAAATTTTCTCATCTGACAATCCGGGAGATATATATCCGCGAAAATGCGACGCGACAACGTTGAATCCGTTTAATTATAGAAGCTTTAACGTTGTATCAGTGTACCCTACTCTGTTGTTGACAGGCACAGAGAGACGCTTAAAGGTAGGTATATAGCTACAGAAAAACGTGTCAGATTTTTTTTTTTTTTCTTTTTTTTTTTTTTTTGTAGTTTGTTTGAACTTTGTACATATTGCGTATTTTCTCTTTCGCTGTACGCTCGCAGGCTTTTGACGATTTACGCATTTTAAAAGAAACACATTTCCGCGAAACATATTATATACCTATATATGTATGTATATACCGTGACGAGTTCAATCGTCCAGATTTACGGTTAGCTATTTTCAACCGGCAGATGACAGATAACGATGATCACCGCTTTCGAAATGGACCAGAATCACTGTACGTATTGAATAGGGGGATTTCAGAGCCATGATTGAATTCAATCCCCCCGGAGTTACGGAGGGAAAATTCATTTCCGGCCTCTCTGATTGCTTCCGAGTGGAACCAACCGCGCGTATTCATGCTTACTATGGTATCCCCATGGAGAAAATTTGGCTTTCTTTATATTTTATATACCAGAGGTGGGTATTGAGGTACGAAACCACGCAAGTTCATCACGGAAGTAATTCGAGAAGAAATCTCAATTTTCAAACCCATTTTATACCCGATCTCCTTGTTTTTTTGTTTTGATATTCGTTGTATCGCGGATATATCGAATCAAATTTCATTCCAATCGAATCAGTCAATAAATAAATAAACTTACCCTTGTGGACCGGGGGAGGCGTCGGCGGGGGTCTTTCGCTTCCGGTTTCGTCGTGATCCTGATCGTAGTCGTCATCATTGTGGAAAGGATCCCTGCCCCCATCTCGGGCAGTTCCTCTCTCACGATCCTCAGGCGCTGAGTTTAGACTGAGCTTGTGGCAAACCTCAAAAGCCTGACCCACAGTTCTCACCACCCTCATCGCCTGACTCTGTACAAGTTGAATTAAAATTCGAGAATCCGATCAATTCCCCGAAACCTAAACCTAAACCTAGTTTTATACGAACTAAAAGTGAACTTAATTTATCCCCTTCAAATTTTTTCTCGACTTGATTTTCATTCGAGAAAACTTTTCACAGTTTCATTATTATGCAGGTATTTCGATTTCGACGGAGTAACAGAAAGAATATACTGTAACGGAATTCCATTTTTTTTCACGTCTATTAAGGAACAAAATCGATTGAATATTGGCCAAAGAATTTTACGGAGAGATGAAACTAGTGATTTTAGACAGATTAGCGAAATGTGACGGACTACTCTTCGTTACCGCGATTACTTGATGCTAGAGAATTTCCGGTCCACAGATATATAGCAACAATAAATAAATCTTGTTTTTTTTTTTTTACTGTAATGGAATGAAAATAAACCAAAGATTTACCGACTGTTTTTAGAATACCATTCACACTTCTGTGCTAAATTTGAATCGAAATAGGAGGGGCTAAAAATTGGCAAAAAAAAAAAAAGATTTGATAAATCCTTGTTTTTTTTTTTTGGGAAATTTCTAGTTTTTCCTCGTCATTGTTCACCGCAATTTATTGCCAAAAAATCACGAATCAATATACCTCGAGTTCTTCAAGTTCGGCATTTTCCTCCTCTAACGGATGTTCATCGACGTTTAATTCCGGTACTGGTTTTGGTTTGAAACCCGGTTTTCTAAGTTTCATACAATATCCGAATATCTCAGGTTCTTTAAATGACAGTTTCTTCCTAGGTCGCATGGTTTCATATCCAGGACTTCCGGGGCTAGCGCTACCGCCGGAACTGGCGCTACCAGGTGATGGTAGATCGCCGGTACCGGAAGTTTGCTTATTACCGCACCCTTTGAGCATAACTTATATCGTCTCTTAATTTTTTCCGCCAGTTTTAAAATGCTTCAAATATATATATATATTTTTTTTACAATAAATTTATTATATCTATATACCTGTGAGTATATTTATACAATTTTACATATACACGTATACTATATACGTATATAGTGAAAATAGTAATCGCGCGTGTTTAAATAAATCTTTCGACGAGAGCTCTCTCGAGGTCTCGAATCTAATATAATAATTTTTATCCAAGATTATTTCCTTGGCATTTATTGTATATTATGCGATCATACAGATCGCGATTTCGTACACAGAAAACGATTTACAACGGCGAAACCCGACGATTGATTGAAGACAAAAAAATAATAATAATAATAATCATAATAATAATGAAATAGAAAAATTAAGTAAAGTAGATATTTTGAGTTTGAATCGAAAAATTGATAAATTGTTCATAAAAAAAAAGAAAGAAAAATTTCAATTCGATAATATTATATAAATTGCGGTTTATCATTCAATTTACGATATAAACCACGCGTCACGGTGCACGTCACTGCTTCGCAACGTGCACTCTCGCTACGTAGTGCGTACGTACATATATACGTATGGTAGTATGTATATAATACGTATAAATAGATATAGATATACATAGGTATGTATACCTATATGTGTATATAAATATTGCATGTATATACTACAGTTTCGTATGTATATATTTTAAGCAGCTGTTTTGACAAGCAACGAGTTAAGAAGCCGATCAAGATCACAGATCAATGAATAAGCAATATCCTCGTGTGAGTATACATCTCCATAGGTATAAATGTATACACATACGCATAAAACAAACTCGTCAAATAAAAAATCTTTACAGACTGCAATGTAGAAGACCAAAAAAAAAAAAAAAAAATCTACCAAAGACCACAGAGATCTCTATTTTTGAAGTTTTATTACAATAATCCATATAACGTTATAATACTACAGCAGGTACATATCCCGTCATTTTTCCATCTGCAACCGCACAAACTTTCCAAAATCTTCGATGATCACCGCCGACTTCATGATATTTTTTTTTTTTTGTTTAATTTTTATTTTCGATTATTAATTAATTGATTATTATTATTACTGTTCATTTGCTAATTTTTTCTCCTCTTTTTCTGTGATTTTGTGATACGTGCAGAGACTTTAACAACCCGAAGCCACTTTTTTCTCTTCTTTTCTTTTCTTTTTTCTTTCTTATTATTATTATTTTGCGTTATTTTAGTATTTTAGTTGTAGAATTCTAACATCCCGAACGAATCAACTACTATACTGGATGTCTTAACGCGAGATCACGCACCGCGGACCCACCCGCGTCTATCTCTCGTCTCCTTAGCTTAGCTTATTCTTTGCCCAATTCTCGGGATCTCTGGGCTGTTCTGCTGCCACCCGCTGATGCTGCTGGTTCTGCTGCTGGACCACGTAACCGCATCGTTTCGTTTTCGTTTCGACAAATTTTCCTACCCCCTCGCTTCCTCCCAAAGCAAAACCGGACTCACACGCCAGACTATACGGATCTATTTTAATAACTATACTGCGCCCCGCAACGTCGCAGACCTCTTGTTTAGTCGTACAAGAGTTTATGTATATATACGTATGTACGACGTGTGTATGTAGATATTGCGGATCCCCCCTACGCAGAGTGATAACGATCATATTTACGGGTATAATGAATTAATCGAACTGCTGAAGATCGGCGTTTATTGTCCTTCGCGTCAGCATCGCGCGGTGAACGAAAGTTCCGGCTTTTTTTTTTTTTCTAATCACGAAACTTTTTTGTTCTTTGATAATTTATTTAAAAATTTTGAAATTATTCGAATGATTTTAGGTGTGTACTCTGTTCACTTGTAGAGTTGAAACGGTCTCGAAACTTCATCATTAATCTTGGCAAGGGTGAGTTTTGCTGCAGCTGCAGTTATAAGGCTGGATGGCTTCTACCTATATATACCTAGTTGCAGCGAACCAAGCATAGCGTATAATTTTGTTTATGTATTTCAGAAATGCGGTGAAATCTTATTTATAGCCAAACGAAATAATGTCAGTTGATAAAACGCCAATCCAAATTCACCGTGCGAAACTATATCATATCTGTCTTACGAAAATTATTATTCTATACCGGATTAGATATATGTATTATTATAGACCTGAGATATGTTGGGATAAAAACGGTAAGAAATTTACCAAAAAAAAAAAAAAAAAAAAGAAGATTTTTGGTGATTAAAGCAGGTGCGATTTTTCGTGGAAAAAATCATTTTTACCTCTATAATTCTGATATCTATCGATAATTGCGGTATATTGATATATCTACGTCATAACTATAACATAAATTTTACAGTAAGTAAAATAAACGCTAATTTTCAACCCTCCGAGAATAAATTTTCCCGACGATATTAATGGGAGTTTCGTGCTAAAGTTTGAATTTTACGAGTACATAGTATATAGGTATATACGTAAATCTGTTTTGTTTCCGCTGATTTTAATACACACTGTTATATACCTATGTATATAGTTCTCTGTTACTCCGTCGCGTACCTACGTCGGGTTTGCGGAATTATTATACATATAGTTAGGTACTATTCATATATGTTCATGCTCGAAGAAATTAACTGGTATAATACCTAGGTATAAGTTGAGTTTGAATAGAATTTTGTCCAATGAATATAATTATGAAATAAAATGAAAAAAATGAAAAGAAAAACTTAGAAAATTACTCACCTTTTTACTAGATTTGAAGACGTTGCATTTGAAGGAATTGCTGTTACCATCGCGGGCAATGTAGCTAAATATTTTGAGATCGTGACTGTCGTGTGAAACGTAAAATATCCTGAAAATATCCCGAATATTACAAGAGCGATATTTACGATAAAAAAATAAAATGGAAAAAAAAAAAATAAAAAATAGGGGAGAAAACGAGGGAAAAGTGGACCGCAAAAAATTAACAAGGATACGTAAATTCACGATATCTTACCTGTAGATTGGATGATTCATTAGGAAAATTTTATTCTCATCCATCCACTGCTGTTTCTTCTGTAAATTGGATAAATTTTTTGAAAATTAATATCGATGACGACTCAATCTCTATATAATATTTCGAGAGATAATTTGGGAATCGATAGATTTTTATTTTTTATTTTTATTATTATTATTATTTTATTTTAATTGGATTCATTGCCAGCTAAATTTTCATTATTTCAGGATTATATGGCTACTGCAGGTATATAGAGCTACTATATTTATGAATCGCATAATTGTATTATATTTTTCATCTAAATTACTCCCCCGGTATAATTAAGTCTTTAATTCGGTGTGGGCGTGGGGTTTGGGGATTCAATTAAGTATATTTGCCTGTTAATCAGATTCCGAGTTAACGAACCTTTTTCTTTCGAAGGGTGACTTTTAGCCCATCGACCGACACCTCGAGCGTCACTTTTTTCTTCTTGATTCCTTTCGCTTTGAATTCGTACTATATATCAATAAAAAAAATGTATAATTGAGATGTGAATCGACTAATGAATTCGATCGATTATTATGCAAGAATTTTCAAGAAAAAGAAAAAAAACGAAGAAAAAAAACGATAAAATAAAATTGAAAATATCGTAATTAGTGAGGAACAAGAAGACGACAACCCTTCGCGTCTTATCAGCGTATTTAAAGTTTGATTAGATAAATTGATTGAGTTTATTAATTGAAAAAACTCCTTACCCGGATCCTGCGCATCGCCGCCACGATCTCCACTCTGCTCGTCGGCCGCGGTACCTCCAAGGATCCGATAAACTGTGTGAAATAAATTATAAAAAGATTTCCATTTAATTTGAAATTTTTAATTTCGAACAAATCGGGCTTTTAGAAAAGATTTTAACCGTTATGTGTACAGTATACGGTCAAATTTTTGTAAAAACCGATATACATACAATTTCTTTATAGTCTATATAAATATAGAAAAAAAAATAAATGGGTTATGGATATATAGATATTCGTATGCATAAAAGTGCATTACGGTTGCACTTCAAGTTTATGAAGCTTTACGCATGTCCCAGATTCGCAGGTGCGTTTCTCCGATGGAAATAGTATATTAAGTCGCTGCAGGTCACAAAGTTGCGTCTACTATGAAACAAATGACGTTACATATGTATATATTCGCCCACGTTCTTTCTTAACTCTTTTGCGATATTTGAGAATTTCGACATCGCATAGTATTATAGTTATAGGTATGTACTAGCTATACATACATATATATACATCTGTAGATAGGTATAATGAAAATTTCATCCGCTCGATAAATTACTCTGCGGAATAAAATTCGCGGGAGAAAACGATTCAAGAAAAAGAAAAAATTTAATCGAAGAGAAAACCACTTGCGACCATGTCATAATTCCAAAAATCTTCGTATATACATTATAATTCAAGGGTAAAGAAGAAGAAGAAAAAAAATGGATCTTGATCGTAAATTAATGACGTAATCATAAATTCATAAAATTTTTCTGTTGCAAATAATTTACGAGGATTTCAATTCGCCGTGAAGTTAATTCGCACATAAAAAAAAAGAAAAAAATTCAACGTCAAACGTATATAGGTATGTATACCTATACTGGATGCAGTATCTATACACATACATATAACATATATTTATCCGCATATAGCTAGAGCCTGGAGCGATTGATTGTCTAATCGAATTAGCTTAAGTGGTACGAGTCAGTAAGTGGTCAGCCAATTTGTCAAATAGTATATTTATCGCGTATATAACTCTTCACTGATCGATTTAATCGTTTATAGTCAATTCCGAACATGAAGAATTAGAAACAACGTTAGATTAAAGTTCGTGAAAAAAGTTCACGTAAATTCGGATATAGTTTTAATCATAATGGCAATAGATCGATAAATATTTTCCTGTTTTTCGGTAGGGAACAGCTCGATCTTTGACGTCTCTTCCAGTTTATCCGAAAATTTTTATAATAATTAAACATCATATTGTCTCCGGAGTTCAAGTAAGCTTTCGCAGAAACTTTGAAATAGAACGTTACAGGTTACTGCACTTTAGGGGTAATCGTAAAACCGTCAAATAACTAAAAAAGAAGCGAGAAGGAGGAAATAAATAAAAATCTAAGACCGTGTATAGTGAAGTGAAGTGAAGTGAAGTAGAATTCTGATAAACGCCCACACTTTTCAGGATTACTACGAAGCTTCGTGTATCAAGTAGAAATACGAATTCAAATATGTCCGATATTACGGAGACTTATTCCGGCTTAACGTATGTACATTATACGTATTATAGCTTTGGGTTAGATGATAGGTGGATATAAATTTGTGTGGCGGAAGACAAAGCCTGACTTTTTCCCAGAATGAGAGCTACTGAAATAAACACGTGCAGAGTGACGTCATAGCGGTCGTAGCGCTTCCAGAAATATCTTCTCTTCGTCGTCGTCTACGTTATAATCGCGTGGACCCGGCGTGTGCACCTTCTGTCCCGAAACCGCCTTCAAATCTCTTCTCTCGTACCCCCGAAACACCGTTTGCCAATTTTAATAATAATTATAATTTCTTTGAACTTTTTTTTTGTTATAATTCGAATTGACGGTGCGAAATGAAAATTCCTTTCTTTACATCTCTCACAATTGATCAATCAATTATTTGGTTTCGATTCGCAACCCCGTCACGGAGTTTTATGACCGATAAGCCTCCTCTGCAGTATCTCCACATTCATTAAACATCGCAATCAAGTCTCTGACCGAAACGTGACCACCGGTATAAGAGACGGAAAGAATGTCCTTTGTCAACAGCTTATAGGTATATTATACAGTCGTATTTTAAAACGAGTTTAAAGCACAAACTTCCGGTCATTCTCTTAACGAAATTAACACCTATTCGACAAGGTGTTGAGTCTTTACCAATCTTTTAACGCGGATTTTTATCTATACGTATATTATATGCTAATACGAAACACGGAGAGTTCATTTTTCATATGTATACAGAAAACTATACATATGTATAAATGCGCGGATACTTAATCGACGAAAAGAAAGAAAAAAGAAAAGAGAAAAAAAAAGCCTAACGAAAATTGATTGATGAAAATTGAAACCTGACTTAGAACGGAAGTAGTCACGTCATTTGACAACTATCGTATAAGATTAACGAGCTTTATATTTAAATATAGATCGACGTTGCAGCAGCTCTTGCAGATGGCCGTTTGTATTATAGTTCGCTGTATTAATAGGTGTTGGTAAGAGAAAAATAAAAAGATATATGTACGTATGAATTTGAACCGGAAAAAGCTCTATAGCTATGGCTAAATAATTTCCGCAAATGGCTCTGTTACATATATATTTATATGTATAAGGGCACTACCCTGTAATATTATTTTATTCCTACAACCGAACTAAGGTACATGTATATACACCTAAATACATACATATATACAAAGGAACAAAGATGAGCGAGCAAAGAGTAAAAAGCCGTAAAGCCCGAGGGGGATTCCCCGGCCGCGGCACTCCTGCACGCGATCGTCGTTCGAACGACCGACGCTGCCGAGATAAACGGGTAGAAAAAAAAAGAAAATGAATTTTCTTCAGAATCGGAAATTTACCACGTAAATATACATATACCTATATATTTATATAATAACGGAACGGGAGTTAAGAAAGTCGATTTTATTCTCGTGTGTTAAAAAATCGATGAGATGTTGTTCCTATATGTATTACGTAGCATGTAGAGGGTAGATAACCAGGGTAGGATAAAATTCCATCTTTTACCTATTCATCTATTTATTCATTTATTAATATTTCCTACGAAATTATATAGTTATACTAAAATTCCTTCAGCCTTTTGATAATGTATTATTAAGGTTTGAACCTACCTTTGCGTGAAACACGATGCCCCGGTGAAAAGCCTCCTCGCTGTGGAGCGGGATTCTCGTGTCGTAATCGTCATTGTGCACGAGATTGTACTGCTTCTTTGAGGGCATGCTTGCAGGCCCTGCTGCATCCGATTTTCAAATCTTAACTCCGCTGTTGGACAAGTATACAGTGGATTACACATATTCAGAACCGGTACAATGAATATGTCCCCTTACGGACTTACGAGTTGGTACAAAAGACAAAGACCTAATACCCAACAGCACGTGGAACCTCATGAGTCTCGAGGCTTATCGCTATATACAAATATACTCAACATGTATCAATGAATCTGCACGTGCGGTAAATGCGTCAACATATCATCGAGTTAAGTTTATCTGGACAAAGTGTGCTACGTTTTCACCAATAAAGAAAATTTTATAATAATGATAATGATAATAACATTGAAATTTGTACAATTTTTAGAATATATATGTCAAAGTTTATTTAACGGTGATCGAATGAGGGAAGTTTTGGTTTGATTTCTCATTCTAATATCTGAGAGATTTGACACCGGGGTCGAATATGTATACAGATTTATGGCTGAGCAGATTAGGTACTTCTTGTACGCCCAGGGGCTATACTTCGACTCGGGGATATAATTTATTCCGAGCATGTCGTGTCCGTCACTATTCGCTCTCATCCCTCGGTCGTCGACGTGGTCCTTTGATTCTCGTTACAGATATATGTATACGGCATTATAACCGTCGATTTACCGTATATACATACATTATATAGATATATACCTACAGATTCAAAAATTGAAATTTCATTTTCCCACGCGAATCAAATTTGTTTGAACGCATTTGAAAAATATTTAACTTTTGGAATTTTTAGGTATATTTTTTGGTGTTTTGATATTTGGACAAATTTCGACCGTTCAGAATGGTCTTTTTGCTAAATAGAGAAATACGTAATGAAGATCGAAATTTTTTTTAACGAAAATTTATTTCTTCGAAATATTTTATGTCAGACCGTAATATTTGTTCGTCGATTAACGACCCACGCCGCGTATACGAAATAGGAAGTTAACGCGCGAGTATATACCTATATATATTCGATATATCTGTCCGGTGTTTTTATGGCATCAAAGACAAAAATTTTCGATGTTAAAAAATTCGGTTTTTGACGTTAAACCGCGCGGTGACGTATATCCGGCATATTTGTCGCTTATACATACACCTGTACAAATATAACGCATAACATAATACATACAGGTATACTATATCTATAATAGGTATGAAAAAAGACTACGATTCTCTGCTGCAGTGTATAATAGTTAAACACGCGCGTGCAGCTGCGAGAATTTGGAACACGTTTGCAGGATCAATTTTATTAACCAGATACACGATTATAGTCAAAAAAAAATTACCGGCCAAATTACTTCCGGTGAAATAAAATACAGAAAAGAGAAAAAAGTATGAGTATAATAAAGTAAGAATCAAAAGAAGTGGCTTAAGGAACCGTAAATCCATATATCTGAACGCAACTCAAATACTGATCGTCTAATCCATGTTTGCTGAATAGAAAGAGAGAGAGAGAGAGTAAAAAAGTAGAGATAAAGAGAAGAGAAAAATAAAAAAAATGAAGAACCACCGCGACGATACACATCGCATATCACGTTTTACGCATGCTACGTATGTATGCATACATACGCGTTGTCGCGTGCGGCATAAAGGCATAAGATAGGTATATGTATACCTATACGTATATGACAAAGAGTGTGTCTCGTTTGTTGATCTCTTATAGGTTGCAGTGACCTCGAGCGCGTCGGTCAAGCCGTGGTTTTAGTGTGGAGAGAACTTAACGGCGTTACCACGTTCCCTCGAGTAACATAAAAAGGTACGCGTAAAGGCCCTCCCCGGCCCCTGTTCTCTTCCCTACTCGCTGCTGCTGCCGCTGCTGCAGGCTTCCTTCCCTCTTCACGAAGCCCGAGTCGAAGCCTATACTTTTCTACCTACGTATACTGTATACCTACTCTTCCTCCTCCTCCTCCTCCCGTCTCCCGTATCCCGCGGTGAGGATGATGGGGTCAGTTAGTAAAGGGACCCCACCTCTCATAGAAAACGAAGGCCAACAGAGAACGACCACGGGAGGACCAGCCAGACCAGTCAGACCCTAGCGCGTGCATCCTGTATATTTTCTCTTTGATGCAGCACCACGTATCACACGAGGGAATACGTTGTTCGTGTACCGAATCAATCCGATCTTATAAAGCTATGGTTAACCTTATGTATAATGAGTTGTAGTAGGATACAGAGATGATAATGTATTCTTGAATGTAGTTTGCTTCATTATAGCAGTCGTCTATATTTATAAAAACCTATACCGATATACACGTTGCAGCTATAAGCTGTTTAGCGAGGAATGTCTTTCCCTTTCTCGGAAAACCGCGCGCGCGGTGATCAGCTGCAGCGGCAACAGCAACAGCAGCGTTGGAGTAACTGCAGCACGTTTTATGCATCGTTGTTAGATCGCAGCTGTACTCTATAGGATAGTTAAAACTCGCGAATAGCTAGAGAGCGTAACGGTTTAGGCCTAGCGCGTGTGAGTCATTTGTTGGAAATGGCTAAAACTTGAATCCCGTATGATATGCATATATGATGCGAAATGCCGACAGAAGTATGGTACATTGCAGTGAAAGTAATGGTCTATCAAATACGTCGCCCCCGCAAAATCCTGTTTTTTTTTTCTTCAAATTGTAAGAATCACAGAATAATAAAGAAATAAAATGAATAAAAATGAAAAAAAAAAAAAGGATAAGAGTGGGTGGACTTGAAAGAACGGAAAAAAAACGTATAATGAACTGGTTCTTATTTCGCGGACCATAATAGACGATAATTAATTGTTTGGCGTGTTTCGCGCGATGGCTGCCGAAGACGGTAGAGGTATACGTCCTCCCCTCGGGAGTCGCGGTGTTTTTTGAAATATGTACGTCAAACGTAAAGCTAACTACGCAAACGGTCACCTGACCCGTTGTTGTACAATCCCTGACATTTGAGCGTTTTATTTTATCCGTTCATCATCCCGCGCCACGAGATCGTCGCGAATGAGTTACGTAATAACACGTACAAAACACACAACGCGTGATGTATAACCGACTACCCCCTATATACCCTATACCCCGTAAAATAGTACAGACGCTTTATAGCCGCTAGTATAATAGCTGTAATGTAAAAAATAAAGAATTCAGATATATCGACGGCTTGATGTGTGTAGATTCGAGTCTTTCCTTTTTACCTCACATTTAACGAGGGACACGAGCGATTTAACTTCGTGATTAATGATTTTCAAA
This sequence comes from Macrophya alboannulata, assembly GCA_949628255.1. NCBI lineage: Eukaryota > Metazoa > Arthropoda > Insecta > Hymenoptera > Tenthredinidae > Macrophya > Macrophya alboannulata. The sequence continues at coordinate 44,472,274 of OX451207.1, forward strand.
AAATAAAGAAAACCAACACGAATCGAAGAAAACTTAAAAAAAAAAAACAAAAAAACGCGGAATAATTTGTTGAGAATGTTAACATTATTCATCATCATTATTATTATCATTATTATTATTATTATTATTATTATTATTATTATTATTATTATTTTATAGACCTTGTGTATTTATATTCATTCAGGTGTATGTGTATTGTATAAGATAAATTATAGTACAGGTTATATGTATACGCGAGCGTAGTCGTAAATCTAGTGTAATAATAATACAAATTGCGAAAATTTATTTAGCGCGTGGTTCAACCGCGTGTCCATTCGATTCTTGTTAAGTCTTTTGATTTTTGTTTAGAAAAATAAAAAAGACTAAAGAAAAGACACCTATTCTTACGTGAAAGCAACTTAAAAGATATTATTATGGTGTGGGCAGAGACAGGACAGGACTATATGCATGTATACCTACACATCCACGTATCCTGGCGCTGAGCGCACACGAACAGACCATCACATAACTGCAGCGGCAGTCCGCACCCTTCTTGGAAACAGATGACAGTGGCTCTACGACCATCCAGCTAAAGAACTGAGCGATGCACTGCTTCACCACCGATATACTATTCTTCTTTTCTTTCACGTTCTTTCGTTCTTTATTTTTCTTCTTATTTTTCTATGTGTGTATGCTTGTGTGTAGTTGTAGCAGCGCGTGAGTCTCTCGACGAGATACTCGAAATCAGGTTCTTCAAATCTCGAATCACGTTTCACGCTATTATCATCGGTTCGAAACTCGTTTTATGTACAATGAATTATAATATCCTTGGTTACGGTGATGATCGGGGTTCAGGCACCTCACGTGCGCTGATCTAGCAGAATTCTTTTTATTATAATTTATAAAATTAGTGAGTCACGCGCTGTGAGCACACGTTTACACTGTATATACGTAATACTATATACTAGGAAATTTACGTATTGGTTTTAGAAAGGAATGTCGCAGATATTTGTCCCCTCTACTTATGGCCTTAATTCAAATGTTGATTAGGATTTTTTTTGTTCACTGATTTTATAACGCCGTTCAAATTCTATTTTATATTAAGGTTTTATAATCAACATTTTTATCTCAATAAAAGGTCGTATTTTTTATTATCATGTTATGCCGAAACTCGATGTCACCCTTTCCTTTCATTTATTTAAGATTTAAAATTCAAATAATGAATCACGCTCGTTCCACGCGCGATTGTAAATACGGTCATCCGGGAACGCTTCGAAGATACATCCCCGTCCTAAGCGGAACCGGCATCGCACTGAAAACCGGCTGTAATCACAAAGCGGGAACACGGCTCCCTGCATCTTTCTATTGAGCTCCATCTGTGTTTAGTACTCTCAACCCTTCGCGCGGTCAATATTCACGAATTCCCGACGCGTCTCATTGCCTACAGCGCGTTTCATATTGGATATGAATTCGCCGTAGTCCTTGAACAATAACTTGAAGGTTAAAGATTGAATATTATAGTTTTAAAAGATCTAATAAATGAATGAATCGATGAAATGATAGCTAAACAATCAATGATAGACCAATAAATTTTCTTGAATTTGAAAAAACTATTTTATCACATTCGGAGTACTACGATATTCCGTCAGAGCGCGTTGCGTCTGCGGCTAAGTTGTACCGTACACTTCGCACTCATATGATAAGTTTACTTTATTTTAGTTAAGGTTTGACTCGTGGTCTTGACATCTTATTATTACAGGGTTAACCAGTATTGTTGTAAGAGGTTTTAATTCTTGTGCGCGAAATTCCGGATTTATTATAACAATGAAGATCGTTACATGTATAGCGCCAGTGAATATAGCGGTAATTAAGTATTGTAAGTAAAAAAAAATAATCCATCGTACTTTTTACAGCGTTTATTGCAATAAAGAAAAGCATAATATTATTACGATCCGTTATAATTCGCTAGCGGTTAGAATCTAGATTATAGGCTTTGCAAACATATAAGCGTATGCTTACGTGCCACTTGGTATAAATAACTGATAAACAGTTATGTTGTCGAGAGATTACACGCGTTTGAAATTTGAAATTAAAATGACTATTGAGAACCGCGAAAGGTGAAGTTTAAATATAAGTTTAATTTCAATTTTTCTGTCTTCATACTGCGATTGTTGCGAATATTATAATTTATGGGAATTTCTTTTCAGGGGGCAAACGAGATGAGGATTTAATTTTACCGATCAACGATTCTGTTAGCGCAACGCTAAACACGGATCACGTAAGTTTTCAAAATTAAAAATTAGTCAATCAATATTACAAAACGAGTTTAATCAACATTTGAATTATGGGTAAAATTAATTGAATTGTTTTTTTACAGCTATGCGCGAAAACTACTATAATGGCAAGTCCTGATTTCAAAGAAGATAGAATCTGGCTAAACGGAAGGTATATCACAATTTTTAAAACAGCTTCAAAATACATAACAATTTGAAAAACAAAAGTTACCTCATAAAAACTTCATGAAATTCTATAAAAATTCAAAACCCATAGCATTATCAAATGTCCTCGGAACCATAAGACTTTTGTCTAAAGTATTTTCCTGTATCTTGCTTAGTTTCGAAAATATTAGCCTGGATTGATTGAAACGAGCTACCCTGTATATCTGCATGATCTAAAAATAAAACACATCACATGAACTTTGAATGTCTTAAACTGAGTTCAGATTTTGCTGAAAATATTCGCAATTTGAAAACAATTAATATAACGTTTTATCCTTCTTTTTTTGCAGTGAAGAGTCTATAAACAACAAAAGGTTACAAAACTGTCTTATAGAAAGTAAGTTCGTATCAGTTTTTAAGCAAAGAAAAAGCAATTTTTTTTCTACACAAAAATGAATAAAATTATTTTTTATATGTATAAATATTGAATAGATAATACGACGAGTACTTAATTGCAGTGAGAAAACGATCTAAACTCACGACTGACATTGGCTCTTGGAAAGTTCACATATGCTCCGAAAATAATTTTCCAACTGCCGCTGGTCTTGCTTCTAGTGCCGCAGGATATGCCTGCCTAGTTGCTGCTTTGGGAAAACTCTACAATGTCGAGGTAAAATGAAATGATTGTTTTAAGAATTAAACTAAATATCATCGAAACATACAGATGTTTAATTAATTTCCTAAATTTTTAGGGAGATATAAGCGCTGTCGCTCGTTCGGGGTCAGGATCGGCTTGTCGAAGCGTTTTCGGAGGATTTGTCTGTTGGTATTCAGGCTCTGAACCGGACGGTAGTGACAGTATTGCTAAACAGATAGTTCCGCCCGAGCACTGGCCGGAAATGAGAATTCTTATTCTAGTCGTAAGGATAAAACTCGTCATCAATGCAGTCATATAATTTTTCAGTATTTTACTTCAATTTTCCAAATTTTCATTTTTATTTTCCAGGTGAACGACGCGTCTAAAAAAGTTTCCAGCGCAATCGGAATGAAGCGAAGCGTAGCTACGTCCGATCTGTTGAAATATCGTGCTGAGAGTGTGGTCCCAGCTCGAGTAGAAGAAATAACAAAAGCTATAGAGGAAAAGGATTTCCCAAAGTTTGCGGAACTTACGATGAAAGACTCTAATCAATTCCACGCAACTTGTCTCGATACGTATCCACCTTGCGTCTATATGAACGACACGTCTCACGCGATCGCGGAACTTATTCACGCGTACAATTCCGCGGCTGGAGAAGTGAAGGTGAAAAATGGAAAGATTTTAGTATACAAAAAATATAAAAAGGCTAAAAGTTGAATACTTTTTCGTTTTTTCAATCATATTAATTATTAATTCTTCTTTCAGGCTGCCTACACCTTCGATGCTGGTCCTAATGCTAGTTTATATCTCTTAGAAAAAGATGTACCAGAAGTTGTGGCGATTTTTAATCATTTTTTTCCGCCAAATTCCGAAGCCAGTATCGATGTAGAATATTTAAAAGGAATTCCCGTACAGCATGTAGAAATTTCTGAGGTTTGATCTTTACTTATGACGAATATCTTTGCTTTTATTTATTTCATTTTAATCTTTTAATTTTTAATTTTTAGGACTTGTTGAGAAGAATCGATATCGAGCATCAGAATCCGGGAAAACTGAAATATATTATTCATACTTGTGTCGGTGACGGTCCTAAATTAATACGCAAACCGGGAAACCACCTCTTAGACGGCAGTGGATTCCCTCTCAGAGAAAAGCGTAAAATACTTCTGCAGAATTGAAATCTATTTTTTATAAAAAGAAAGATAAATAATTATGTACACTATATATTTACAGAATATAATATCATATTTCGCATATTTCAATATGAAAAAAATATTGTTCGATTTATTTCACCCTTAAATCAATCGCGGAAAATTTTTTATCGTAAAACTACAACAATATAGGTATATTTCTTTTTCTTTAACTGAAACATTCAGCTCGATAAAAAGCTATTTTTATCATTGAATCCCAAAATCATTGATCGTTTAGCTAAGTATTATCCGCTGTACAAATAGCTAATAACAAAAATGAATTATTGAGTTAAATTCCTGCGTCGATGTGCAGGCTCCTCGAATACCGCAACCGAAGATACAACAGTGTAGTGCGCATGCCTTATTCATTAATGTTAGATCAATTCAAGCCTTCAAGGGCGCTTATGCCTCATATTTACTGTTACCCGGCATCGAGACTGTTGTTGCCTGGTACAATAATTCGACATCTATTAAAACATATCGTTAATTGCTTTTTATTAAGCGCTAAGAAACCATGAGTACTTTGCATCTAAGCGTCGGTAAGTACCGTATAATATAAGCTTATACCTTATTTTATTTAAATAAACAAATAAAAACAAATCAGTACATACATATTATGATACACTGCAATGCTGAGATTAAATTATAGACGCCGCATCGACAGATTTTTTTTTCTTTTCTTTTTTCTTCTCTCTTAACACGACGACCAAGCCGCTTATTATTTACAGACTTATGTGAACTATGTCAAGTCTTTGTAGAAAGAACTCAATTAATCCGTTTTATAATATTATGCAAAGACATTTTCCCAGCTAGCATAAAATTCTCTTCGATTTATACATACCGATATTAATTCTTGAATTAACTAAAAGACGATTGAATATGTCGTCTACTGTCCGTTTTGTCAGTCAGGACTCAAAAACGGACTTTCGACACATTTTAGTAGTCTATTAGTCGATTTATAGGGACTAATATTAAGTCTTTGGATTATATTTTGGAATCAGAAATTTTGTTTTCAGCTATGTAGGTATTCGGTATACTGTAGATACATACATTGTTACTGAAGCAATTAATCGCATGTATGCGTATATTATAGTTTAGCAGTCACAATTAGTTTGATTTCGGTTATACATATAAACGAGATTTTTATTAACATATAGGTATGTATGTTACATTCATACATTTAAATATAGAAATACTGAGACTACAAATTCGTTATTATGTGTTAAAATAACGACTAATTAATATCGCGTCTTTTTACGATACGTACAAACACCGCTATGTATAATAATTAAAGTATAAAATTGTATAAATTTAAATTTGTATTTTTTTTTATGTCTCAATAAGGATCTGACCAACCCGCATCCGTTGATGGAAAAGCGCGGTTATACAGTATGAAGTTTTGCCCTTATGCTCATAGAGCAAGGCTTATACTTACTTTGAAGAAGATTCCTTGCGAGATAGTGAACATAAATTTGAAATCAAAACCGGAATGGTATCTGAAGGTATATTTTATGCAATTTAAAACCGTATTCAAAAACGTTTAAAACACCGGAATATAAATATATCATTAAAATGAAAACGAATTCAAATTCATTTTATTTAGGTCAATCCAAAAGGAAAAGTTCCAACGTTTGTCGACGTTGATGGAAAAGTAGTTGACGATTCTTTGGCAATTGCCAATTATTTAGAGGAACATTATCCTGAGCCACCTCTGTATCATGACGATACGAAGGAACGTGACTTGGAATTAATTAAAAAATACGGAGTGGTAAGGCTCGGTTTTTTTTTTTTTTTAAGCGCTATTATCGGAGAGCGAAAATATCAAATAATACGATCAGCCTTCAAATTATGAATTCAAAATATTAAAAATTCTCAATATATTCTTAGTTATTAAACATTTTTGTAATAAATTCTAACAGATAACGGACATCTTTAGCGCTTCCATTCACAACAAAGGCGCTAGACCATTTTCAGAAATAGTCAGCGAAATACTCGAACATTTGGTAGAATTTGAAGACGAATTAGCAAAGAGAGATACAATTTTTTTCGGAGGTTTGTAGACCCGTAAAAAGTTTATAATTAACCGAAAAAATAGAAAAAATTAAAAATAAAAATAGGCGAAAAATTATTAATAAGATCATGAGAAATTAAATAAATATTTTTTTATGATTTTAGGAAGCGAACCTGGGATGTTAGACGTTCTAATGTGGCCTTGGCTTGAAAGGGCAAAGGCACTTCCTTTGATTTACGGAGAGCAGTTGAATTTCGATAAAGAAAAATTCCCGCATCTCGTAAGTATGCGAATAATTGACTGTTTCCAGAAATGGTATAACCAAAAAAGGTAATTTTCATTGTATAAGAACGTCGAAAATATTTCAGATGAAATGGATAAGCGGTATGAAAAGCAAGGAATTCGTACAAGCTAATTTCGGACCATTTGAAGAATTTGCAAAGGTCGTCCAAGCTGGGAACAATGTCGACTATGACAAAGTTTAATTAAGCTATTTCTATTTCAGAAAATCACTATTACTATTCTAAAGTTTGCGATAAATACTCGTTAATTTCTTGGATAGAAAACAAAGCCAAAAAGAAGAGAAAAGAAAAAACGATAATATGACTAATGACAATAACATACTCATATCCAATCTACCTAATATATGTATAATAATGCCTTACTATGATTTATTATTTACAATTTTAGTGATAAAAGATTACCCATTTTCTATGCCGTGTTATATTATAATATCGGTATACATGTATTTACTATTGTATAATTTCGCTATTTCGAGATAACATTAAAAATTCTCTGACGTACATACTATGGTTTTTTGTTAATGTATTCTATATATACAAACTCCAAAAGTTATAAGAATACGAAATTCTACAACGACGATAGAATTTTTTTAAACACTATTCTTGTCTAGGTATAAAAATTTTATGCAAAATAATGCAAATTGCAATATATGTATATTGTTTCTATATGTATACACCTATCAAGTATTTATCTTATATAGCAAAATCTCATCAATAGAAAACAAATCGAATACCATAAGAACCAGTCTACAATCGTAATAATTTACATGACAAATCTACTAGAAGACTGTCCATAATGTGGACAAATGAGTTTCATATTTACATTATGTTAAAAATGATCCCTGAAGCTTATATTCGTAACGTTCTCTACCCCATATGAATGATTTAGTATTATTCAATACCTTCTATTGATAAAAAAAACTACGCCTAATGGATGATACGTATCAAACGTATGTTAGTTTCATTGTTTAGAGGTCCCAGAAATATTGCTATCTGCTTGGCTCGTTGTTGGTACTTGGGCCGCTGGTTGTGCGGGTAAACTTTCCGTTTGTTCAACGACCGTAGAAGGTGGTGGTTGAGAAGTCGAGGGGGCGATTCCTCAGGATGTGTTTATTTCCTCAATGTTAAGGTGGGCTATAAAACGAAGTCGCATCTGCAACGCAGGTCTCAATCTTCGAATAATGCACTCCACTTCGTTTTTCATCATGTCACCAACGAACATGTATTTTATATGATACCTATCATAAGTAAACATAGTTAAGAAAAATGAAAGAAGAAAATTTTCCCATAAATTGAATCCTTTCTGAAAATACATTTTAAAAGTACAACATCATTTTTGAATAAAGGATACAGTAGGTCGCAAATCGCGTCCATATACTTCAAATGAGCTTGAGTACGATCTACTTGTTCAAGCATTTCATACAGACTAACAGCAAGCTCAACTACACATCGAGGTCTCTCTGCATTGAATCGCGCCAAAGTTGGTCCGATCAAGTGGCATGCAAATACCAGTTGTTCTTCGCTGTTGACTACAGGTTGTAGTTTTTCTTTAATGAATCTGAAACAGCGAGTGTAAATAAATATTTTTCATGAAGCACATACAATTTCGCCTTGAAATTAATCGGTCCGGCTTACTGTGGCATAGTTGTTATTTGTCCGACTCCAGCATGGTGCCAAATAGAATGAGCTAAAGCTATCATGTAGCTATATTTGTTCTCTAACAACCCATTGTGTGTGATATTGAAATTGAATATCTGGAACGGAGTCAAGTTGTTGTATTGCCAATTTGCCAATCCGGGACTAGTCACTGTTTCTACCAAACGATCGTGTAGAGCTGACCAGTAACACTCAGGCAATGCAGCCAGCAATAAACCAACACAGTTTATCCACAAATGAATCTGGTCGGACGGTACAACTGTGTATCTATTACGAATAAATAGAAGTCGTATTATTAACACCATTTAGAATTTGTTTTGCATATTAATTGCTTATTGTCTTTATTAATTACCCTTTGGCAACGACATCAAGTAGAGAATTAGCAACCAAGTTTGGAGCAACAGGTACAGCCATAAGCTCGACACATGTAACGTAAAGTGCATGAGCAGCTGGATTTGGAAATTCATTAAACCTCCAATCAGTCGCTGGGAAATGAGCTGTTCCTGACATTGCTGCGAAAAAAATAAATAAAGCATTTACTTTTGCATAAAAATGATATCTAATTTAAACATACAAAATGACTTTAACTTACTCTCGACAATTCGTCTCACAAGACGAACATAATAGTCCAACTCTGGCACCCAAGTAACAGCATCATCAGCAGAACGTGCCATGTACAGTAAATAAGCTTCTGACAAAGCCCAATTAGGAGCACGAATATCCCGCAATGATCCGAGCACAGCGGAGACTAATCGTCGCTTTAAAGGCGGTCTGTCTCTCAGTTTTCTTTCGTAGTAGTGCAGAGTGTTGTACAAATAAGTTACAGGTCGATCTGTAACGAATGATAAGTATTTTACAGATTGAAACAGGAAAATTTACAGGAAAAGCCTGTTAAATACGGACCGTGAAATTTGTATAAACATCCCAAATGCTCCAATAATATTTCTAAACTCTTGGTAACGGGTGGTATCTCAAGATATCTGTGTATCACGATGTCGAAGACAGGTAAAAACCGGAGGCATACATTCCCGAAGTAAACTGGTAGGCTTTGGTATTGACTGGGACCTCCGGTAGTTTGTTCCATGATTCCTTCAGGGGCAAATTTCTCTGGATACTTTCTGTGAAAAGCAAGATGCTTCTCGTGCCAATTTGATTGCTTCCAGTGCTCTGGCGAATTTTCTTTAACAAATTCTTGTACTCGGTTTCGAAATTCGGCTGCTTTTAACAAAAGCAGTTGAATTATGAAAAAGCAGACTTGGGCTTCGCTGCCTTCCTGCGTTCTGAGTGCCTGGAAACGATTTAAATATAAAAAAGTTTAATAATTCAGAAGACAGTTTATTAAAAACAGTAATTATCGAATCTTTACCAAGCAAAGGACCAGCCTATCGATTGTGACAATGTTATATTTCCAGATCATGTCATTGATGGTGTCTACACATTTGTTTACATGTTGACCTCCAACACTGTTGGCAAATTCGAATACTAAGTAGTCGCAAAACTTTCTGAGATGTGCGGACAGAGCTCGAGCACCAATTCTCTCCAAGATTCTGAAATCATTCGTACCATTTTATTAGACACAAAGAAAGAAGTAACTAAAGAGTTTGAGCCATTCGGAAAATCTCTCTATTTGATGCTTACTTATATGCAATTGGGCTTATGCGATCTGTTTCAAATATCATTTTCCACAAGAGGCATAAAAACAATGGCGGTGTACCAGGCACAGAAAAATGAGCTATGATATCATTTTCATTGCTCATAGATGCCCAGTTTCTATACTCCTCTTCGACTGCTTTCTAAATTAAGACAAAGAAAAGAAACATAATCATGAATCTTCAAAACTAATCGATATTTACAAGTTTTTACATTCTAAATCCCTTCCGATTTTGTTTATTGACCTTAATCTGCTGTTTATTTTCTTTAGGAACGCTATTCTGTTGGAAAAATTCGTTTAGAACAGGCGGAAAGCATTGTAGAGTATGGTTTGCCCAGGAATGTGAGGTATTCTGCATGATAGTGTTCAATAATTCCTTGCACCATGTGCCGCTGAGCGAATCTGCCCCTGTCCCTGTTAACGTAACACACAAAAGTTAACATTAGGTATTGAGACTTATAGGTATGTGCTTGGGAGCTGATATCAGGTATTTTTGTTAAAATATACGTATAACATGTATAATTATTATTTATACAAATTTATTACAGTCACCTGTGACGTGCATTGATCTTGCGAGGGTCAGAACCAAAGCTCGATTTAGCTCTTCTGATTCTGCTGAAACAAGCGTTTTAGGCTCTGATAAAAACCGGGATAATTGAGGCTGAACTTCGGCTGATCCAAGGCCAGTTATTAATCTGAGAGCCGTACTTTCCACGCTGCAAGAATACGGAAAGCTACATTATTGGATTATTCATATATTTGTAAGGATAAGAATTCAGAATATTTAAAGAATACGTAACATTGAGAGTAGATAATGATTAAACATCGAAAATATTCACCTTTTATTACCAAGCATTATAAAACGAAACAATTACTTGCCAGAGATGAAGCTGCGTCTGATTTGTTTGTGGGACGGCGGCAAGACTGTGAAGATGTGACAAAAGCTGTACTCTGTAATGTGGCTGAATGTGGTGCATCCTGTAGCTAAACATCTCTAGCAAAGTGTACAATGTTCCCCATGCATGTGATTTGAACACTGTCGGCAATAACTGACCTGAAATACAAAATGCTTGAGTTAAGAATACCGATTGTATTTTACATTTACATTTTGTAGGAACAAAAATTATAAAATTTGAATATAAATATTCAACATAAGACCGGGTTTACTTACTAATAAATCCCTTGATCCCAAGACTTTCGATTTCAGTATAGACTAATAATCTACTATAAGTTTCAACAAGAGCAGGAGCTAAAGCCATGTTGCTTTTAGACTGAGCCAATTTTATTACATGTGTAACAATGCTATGAATCAAACTCATTTTAGAATGTACAGTAAGAGAATCTAGAATAGACATAGACAATGGCGTTGTTGGGCCATTTGCAAGTGCAGCATTACTCTGTAACGGTTGTAAGGGTTGCTGCTGTTGTCCCTGGAAATGGTAGATGGAAATGACTTTAAATATTCAAGAACATTGTTCCAAATTTCAATACATATTGTTCATTAAAAAAATTACCTTTTGAGTCCCAAGAATTGTGTCAACAAGTGCAGCCATAGGTCTACTAAAGTATTCCTGATTTGTTGAATATGCATTGCACAGAAGAGCAATGCGGTAGTCCAAGCCCATGCACAAGGACGTGTTAGGCATTACCAAGTGTTGTAAAAATCTGAAATCGAGAGATTTGTAGAGATTTTGTTTGATGAATTTGTGAATAAATGAATGTTGAAACTGCTGCTCACTCATGATGGACTTTTAGTGTGTGTGGAATTGGCCTATGAATGTTTAGGTGCTCAGATTGTGCTTTTTTGAGCAAATGAATCCATATGCAAGTGATAGCCATCTGATGGGTGCATAAAGCTTGACTAAAATCTGGAACAGGTAACGGCTCTTTTTCAGGATACAGTAGATCGTAGAGTTTTAGGACCGGCAGGAAGTTAGAGAGCTGTAAAAAGAGGAAAATGATTGTGAGTGTACAAATATTGTACAGTTGTATTATTCTCAAAAATTAAAGAGCTGAAAAAGATCTAGACGAATTTGAATCTTTCAAAGGCTCCAAAGATATTCAAGATCTTGTAACATTCTCACCGGGTTACGCTGGATACTTCCAGATATAAACTGTAAAAGGACCCACATTAGGTGATCTCTGCCTTTCCGCAGCTCACGTCCAGCTAGCTGAAACAGTATAGAAATGGAACGGTCAAAATGTAAATAAGAACATGTAGAAGAGAATAAAATTTATATATTAACCTTGTCATGTATGGCCATAACGATGTTGGAAAAACTGGCAAATTGGAAAAGCACAAAATATATTAGCTGAGAAGACAGGTGCAGCCACAACCAATGATTTGCCACAGTAATATCCGTTCCTTCGGTTGGCGGCGGGTCATTTTCAGAACGTTCCATAGCCAATAACACCAATTCAACAAGTTGTTCCTCTAAAGCTATGCATCTTTGTTTGTGCTAGAATAAATTGTTTTATAAAGATGAACAGCTATACTATGTAGTGATGACAATAGATCCTGGAATCGTGGTATAAATTCAACAAACCTGTTTTTGGAGTCCAAGCATAGAGCAGACCATATCTCTGCTGTATGGCTGCTCTAGAACGTATCTGAGGAGTTCCGTTTGAGGCTTAAGCAGGTCTTGATCATATGGTAAATTGCCTTTGAGTGAAAATTTTAAAGTCGTAGGATCCAGCCTCCAGGGATTAATTAAATGGTCTGCATACCCTGAGTGTTCTACAACCGGCAACATCTTTGAATGGCCAACAATAGACACCATTTGTGCTGTGGCTCTGAAACTCTCTACAAAACCAGAGAGTAGTTTTGCCAATTTCTGTACAAAGAAGAAAAATTAATACTTTCAGTTTATGATTAAAAATGAAGCTGTGCCTCCAGATACAGAATACGATTTCCGGAGATTAATCCAGTTGAATAATCGAAGAACAGGCAATAACTTTCAATTTTATTTCCCAATTATTGGGTCTTTCTGATTAATGAAGGTACTAACCCAATGTGGCCAATTCTTATTGTCAGGATAAGCCTTCTGGATTTCATTGACGATGAAATATCCTGGCAATAGACACGCGTTTCTATCAAATATATATTCGATAACATTTTCTAGTGCCTTCAGTTGAGGTTGTACAGATGCATTTAATCTTGCAGGTATAGTTTGCGCCTTTTCTCTGCAGCCCTGTGATCATAAAGTTTGGGAAACCAATTGATATTATTGATTACCTTTCAGGGCGGATTTTTGAAGACTGAGAACAAAATTGCCATCAAATCATTGTGATATTAAATAACAGGATAACTACCTTCATTATTTCTCTGACTCCTTTATAGTCAACACCGCCGATAATTCTCCTAATTAAATTGAAAGATTCAACCCAAAAATCCTCCTGTTGATATTGCAGCTTATCACAGCTTAGAATACACTCGCAAACTAGTCTGAAAAATGGAATTTCAAATTGTAAAATATGAGTAAATAGTTAGCATTCTTTCGAAAGAAAAAAAGACACGCACCTTGCAGGCAATATGTTACTAGTAACCAAGTTTTCTAACAGCGATAATAAAAGCTGTAAACGACTATGATTAGTCAACACTGCTGCCATTGTCAGAAACTGACGGACACCGTTTTCCTGCTGTTCTGTATTCAGCCCTGTCATAGCTGCAGTTAATTCCGACTGCCATGCTGCTATCTTTTCAATTTCGTTGTCTGGATGGTGAACGAGGAAACAGCTGAATGCTTCCTCGATAGCTTCCACTTTCTAAATTCATTTAGAAAATAAGTGTGAAAATATTGTCACTACAAAATTTGTCAGCGAAAAATTTTCTTTTTCATTTTTTATAAGTAAATAATTTTGAGTGGAGGAATTTTTGCCGCTAATTATAAACATCGTGAGATAAGTTAGGTTAAAGTTATAGCCGATAATTCTACGACGGGGATGAAAAATCTAGATTTTAACGCTGCTTAAGTTAATAGTTGTATAAAAAGAAAAAAATAACGGAAATCATTATACTTACAAGAATGTCATTAACAATGTTAGAAATTTGAGCCTCGTTACTCATTTTGAGGCAGGGTTAAATTAAATCTTTGTATACCACATCAAGACGAATATCAATGGTGCACTGGTGATAAATATCAGTAGTTGAATGCTCTAGTTAATTCCTTGTAGGGTTCCAACCACCGAAATTACGTGAATCTAAAGTTAATCACGCATTTGTCAAAATCGGATTAAAAGAAAATATTTTTTTGATGTCGGCTTTGATCAGTCACTAGACTGACATGTGAATGTAATCACAGTTCGTATTTCGCAGTGTGGCGTGATCTCGGAAGTTTTTGTTAACAGTGAAACTGTCGATAAAACAGCAAACAGCCGATGCGACCGGAGTATTGACAGTCGACATACGATATACTTCGATATGATATTTTTCGACAATTGAATTTCGAGGTATCGATATAGGCACGAAGATATCCCATAAGATCTGTGTTTTCAAGATAAATTTCGTTTGGATGGTGAACGAATCGTATACTAATGAAAAGTAGATTAAATATAAGATATAATTGATTGTATGAATATTTATTAATTCGTATAATATTTAACGAGTCTAATAAAAGTTTCGAACAACCGGTGTATATGATTTGTGTATTAATAATGTGTCGTTATTGTACCTGGAGATAACTAGATTTATAAATAAGTGTGATCACACATGGGAAAGTGTCAACGATCAATAACACAACATAACATAACCATAACATGACCATAACCAATATGAATTGACTATAAATAATTATACCTATAGTTTAAATAAGATTTTTCATTTCTAAATCATGGTGTCGGGTGATGTTGACAAATTTTTACCCGATCCCGAAAACTACGCAAAATGTTTTCACGAGCTGTTCAAAAATCTCGGAGACGTTCAAAGGTATAACCTCTCAACGGTTTTGTTTACCCAACATTTTTGGCGGTGACTTCATCTGTCACGAGACAATTCTCATAAACTTAACAATACTATAAAACCTATTCACATTTTCAGGGCAAAAGGAGATTGGAAAAAACCGAAAAAAACTAAAACCGTTAAGAAAAAGGACAAAAAAAATAAGGTTACTTTTCATTCTCATAAAATATCTGACATTATTCTAACACGTAAATAAACACACGTTGTTAGTTGAAAAATTACGATCTAAATTGCGGAAAAAGAAAAAAAAAAAAATTCGCAATGTGCAAAAAAATTTTTATTTTTATATTCTTTTCATCGAAATTACTCCAAAACTGCAAAATATTGTCTAAAACTTTGAGCAATTCAGTTATTTATTTTTTTACGTGAAACAAATAAAAAAAAAATATATATATTGCAGTTAGATGTCAGTGGCGACTCGAGCTACAATAGTCCCCCGGAAGTAGAACTGCCTAGTAACGCATCAGCTTTTGCTGTATTTGCAAGCGTCAGGGCAGCTGTTTTGGAAAAACATGCCAGAGCTACGACGGAGGTTTTTAGATCATCGAGTTGCAGTTCTCCGCCGTTACCTGAGCTCAGTGATACTATTGATAGCGATAGTGATGAGGAAGTCAGAATATCAGCCCCACATAATTTACCAAAGGTCAAAAAGGATTTGGCTTTGATTGGAACTATCTATTTATCAAAAGAGAAGAATTAAATCATTTTATCCATTTAAAACCTCAATATTCTTTGAATTCATTTTAAATGCTATTACCAACTGAATCTGGAAAAGGACTGAGCTTTGATTAACACTCTATTTAACAAAGGAGAAAAATTCAATCATTTTATCCATCTAAAACCTCAAGATTCTTTGAAATTATTTTGTTTCCTATTACCAACCGGAACTGCGACTATTGTCCTCTACTTTTTATAGAAGATACATTCATTTTTGCCAATGGCTATTGCCCTGTATGGTTATTGGTGTCGGCAATAGCCAGAGGCAAAACGTGACATAATGTAAAGACAAGGAATCTTGATTTATAGATGGTGTTAGAGTCAAGAAATGATTGGGCGTTTATCATTGCTTTATAAACTAGGTTTTCAAAGCTGTTTTACATTAGGCCAAGGAACGAGATATAATTTATCAAGTCGATTCCTTTGAATCATTGAAATGTATTAGATATATATTTTTTCACAGATTGTCGGCATCGGATTACGTAGTGTATTTACATTAATGCGAGAAAGTAGAACGGTCGAACCTCAATTATGTACAAAAGCTTTATGCGCTCTACTCGATGTCTTGCAAGGACAACTTCCTGAAGGCCTTGGATCTGAGCCTGACGATGTTGTTGGTAAGAATGGAAGTCTAAGATATTAGGAGAAGATTTATAGGGTTTCTACAGCGCTTCAATATCTTCAAAAACCTCACTACAAGCACGAAAAATTAAAAATGTTGTTAAAATCACCTTGAAAGTACTTAAAAACGCCTAAAATCCTGGAATCGGAAATCTATAGATACTCTGTATACGAATGTCTTCATATTTGGTATTATAATCATTACTCTACTTCTCTCAGATCCACTTTTCGATCTATTACTGGATCTGGCAACATCTCATGGACCGGAATCAGCCGCTGCAAATGACGGGAGTCACTTGACGGCAGTTGCTTGCGCATGTTTGTTGAGTTTGGTTGTAGTTAGAGGTGATACTGGCCAACTATTAGCAGCAACAGCTGCGCTACTAATGTGCCCGAGAGCACTAGCCGCTCAAAATATTCAAGTAAATTAAATACCGTCTTGCCGTATTTTAGTCTAATTGATTTATGAAAACCTGCAAAACTTTATTGCAAATACTAATTTTATAAATTCATTTCCCACGATCAGATGCCATGTGTATTGACTGCGTTACAAAGAAGTGTCCACAGCGTTTTGCTTGGTAAACTAGCACGACCGGATTGGATAACGCACGGAGTTCCTAAAAGTTCTAAGATTAATACATCTACGCTTAAATTACCAAATGAAATGAGTAACGTTGTGCTCAATGGAAGGAGTTTTGTCAGCGATGGAAAGTACCTGTATTTACACACCAGTCGTGGGCTGTTAAAAATTGGTAGCGGACACGGCGGAACAATTTGGGGCCATTTATATGCCCATAAAGCAGATTTTTACCCAACAGAAACTGGGTGGCTTGGATTTGCTAATGTTAGTTCAATCAAAAGACTTTTCACAATTTATCCGAAGCTATTTATCGATCTACATTCGTTAATATCACCTTTTTTTTACAGGGATTATTATATTTTAAATGCACACCTAGAAAGCAATGCGAATTATTGATATTAGATGCGGAAACTTTAACAGTCAGAGGTGTGGCGGTCTTAGAAGGACGGGACTGGCCTGCTTCAGTAATGTTTTCAGATGGAGAAAATTTAGGCATGATAACTGCAGCCAAAGATGTAAGTTGGATGTGTTATTGGGGTAAAGAAACAGAAGATTCTTTGCATATTTGAAAGTCTTGGATCTCTGAATTGTTTGCTTTAAGAAGAGAGCATTATTTGGTAGTCTAAATACTTGAACATTCACGGGAAACTCAATTCTGTTTTGTATGTTCCTTTATTTAGGAGGGTTTTGTTGTTCGTACAATAAACACGCTAAGTAATCCAGTGACCGTTACTTCTGAGCTGCCATTAAAACTGGCAAGGAAATGCGTAGATGTCATTGGCTCTGCATCTTTCGACGAAGAACAAAGCGTACATACATTGAATATCGGAAGTGATGACGAAGTATCTTTTGTCACAGCTGGCAAAGAGTTTGCCTTATTAAAAACCGTCACTGGCAAGGTAATTGTCAACGACTTGAAAATAAATATGATTAAACCTGCTCTTAGCTGAAATTTTTTTCAGCTTTTGTAGGGTAAATTAAACACCTGAACTCGAATTCGCTTGAAAAAATCAAGCAATAAAGCTCCATTTTCACTATTTTCCAAAGGTATTGTACAGCGGGAAGGGAAGCTCTCTTGGAATCAAAGGAAACGGACGGCCTAACAGATGGTCGGAGTTGACACTAGGAAAAGGACCTCGAGTAACGCACATTGCAGCAGGTCACGACGGTCAACACGCCATTATACTCCTGGAAGATGGGTCTGTGCTGTTCACTGGAACTGCGAGACGCGGGGAAGACGGTGATAGTAGTTAGTTTCATTCACCCAATTCTGTCCTTAGCTAATTTCAGTTCTTTAAACAAATCGATCTCCTCTTATTCACAAATTAAAATTTTGCAGATAAGGCTAGGCGCCAGCCAAAGTCAGTTAAACCAAAGAAAATGCTCAAAATAGAGGGACAGTTTATAGTAGACGCGGCCTGTAACAATGGATCAACGGCTTTGGCAACTAAAGAAGGCTCGCTTTTGATGTTTGGAAAAGATACGACGCATTGCGATGGAGTTTCCGGCGTAGTCACTGACCTAAGCGACGTTCACGTCGCGCATGTCTCACTCGGAAAAGCACATGCTGTTGTTCTTACTAATAAAGGACAGGTTTATACCTTCGGAATAAATAACAAAGGCCAATGTGGTCGGGACTTTACAACTACTCATATTGCAAATAAAGAAGTTACTGTAGTCGCAATGGAGACTGGTACGGGAGAAGATGAATTGATTGTTGCCGAAGAGGGTGAATATATTTATATGTAGATTAAATAAATCATCATTTTCCGATATTCTTTCAATCTGAAGACTCAAAATTCAATAAATCTCTTTGTCAAACTTATTTCAGACGGTAGGGGACCCGGCGATGAATGGGAAGAAGCTGCTGGCATGTGTCCAGCTGGACAACATCAATGGAGACGTAGAGTTTGCATGGTTTGTACAGTATGTCGAGAGTGTACCGGATACAGTATAAGTTGCCTAAGCAGCATTCGTCCTGATCGAAATCCTGGACAGTAAGTATATAGTTTCAAATGTTCTCGCAATTGTTCCAATAGAAGAAGCAAAAATCCGTATCTTCGTGTTTCTCTTTTTATTAATATAAGATTTTCTTTAATCCGGATATCAATTTTTTCCCAATCTCCACAAATCAAAAACTGTAATCATAAGTATAACGAACTTCTCCCTTTGCAGAGAATGTGGCTGTGGCGAAGGTGATAGTGGTTGTGCGGAATGTGGTTGTTGCCGAATTTGTGCGAGAGAGAGTGTGGACAACGGAGGTGAGCTAGCAGTCCTAGGTCCTTCCGGAGTTGGCGATATAACTGATATGATGAGATTAGACGTAATGTTTGGAGGTAATTCAGATCCTCAAAATAGTTTGTTTATATTTTATTCAGTCCGTTTTTTTCTGATTTCACATTATGAAAAATCAAAGCTGATAACTAAATGTTGATTGATTTTCATTGCAGCAAGGCACGGGGTAAAGCTGCAAGATCATTTGCAAAAAAGATTAGAAGAGAGGCGACAACGACAGAGAGGTAAACCCGGTCCAAGTGTGACAAAATTTTCAATGAAGATGAAAGGCGGCAACAACCAAAGATCGGGTAAGAATTTTTTACACTGTGAAAACGTGGTTCAACAGAATGATTATACATTTCTTTTTTTATTTATTTCACATAGCAGGGCCAAGCGTTATCCCCCAGAAGTTATCTGCGGGAAAAGGAGCTGCAGCAGTACCTAGTAATGTTTTAGCAGAAGAAGGAGTCGGTGGAAGTGATCCCGAACGAGGAGATGCTGCAAGAGTGTCCAGTCTGCCACCTGCCAAAGTTACAATACCTTCAGATAGTCCTGTTGTACAAATTGCATGCGGTCTACATCATACAGGTGAAAAATATTCACACAATGTGTGAAGAATTTATTCGTTTTTTCACAATTGTTTTTCATTTTATTACGAATATAGCTTCAAATCCACTAGAAAAGAATTCTAATTCATTGATTTCCACCCACAGTTCTTCTCCTACAAAATGGACAAGTGTATACATTCGGCAGTAACATCTACGGGCAACTGGGAGCGGGAGATTTGATAGCTCACGCTGGTCCAGTCCAAGTAAAACTGCCTAGCATTGCTTCGCAGATTGCAGCTGGGAGTAATCACTCTGCTGTATTAACGTCAAAAGGAGAGGTGTATACTTTTGGGTCTTATCAGGTAAGCAGCGTCATACCTTGTCAAGAATTGTATCTATAATTAAAAGGGTTCAAACCAGTGTACTTATCAAAATACAGAAAGGACAATTAGGAATGAATTGGTGGAGCGGACAAAACGACGCTACAAATGCTAGTTCCCAGTCAAATCGTAGATCTGAAAGATCTCAACCATGGCATAGCTTTCCTAACATCGTTCCAAACATCGGACCAAGATGGGGCCGCCGCGCAACTTGGGTCGGCGCTTCCGGCGATCAAACTTACATAAAAATTGATGAGATTAATTCCATAAGTTTGACGAGGAGCACTGTTATGGCGAATAAAAATAGTATTAGTGAGTTTAAGTTCTTTAATGACTAGAAAATACATCGCCGAGTTTACGCTATACTTTAATGATCAAAATTCTTCTCCTATTTTCAGTTCTACTTCCGAATCAAAACGACCATGCTAATTCCTTCAAGTGTCTTGTCATCAACAAACGAGATGGTAACTGTAATAGTTACAGCGGTACAGACCAGGTTGATTTCAGTCATACTGCGACCTGTTTAGATCCTTTGTACAACGTCATCTGGAGTTTTAATCCAGCCAACAATGAAATAAATTGCTACAACGTAATATCAACGGAAACTCGTTCCATCACTGGCTTGGAAAGCTCTATACTAAGTTCTGAACTTGCACTGCCAGTCGTTGCTAATTGTTTTGTGACAAGATCTCAAGCTGCGATGCATCTATTGGGTTGTCTGGATACTCTTACTCAGGCTCAGGATCAGAAGCTGATTGTAGTCGAGGAGCATGAATGCACTCAAACTTCCCAAGGGAAGGTTTACACCAGAGAAGACTTTGTCACAGTCAGCAGATTCGAAAGTAAGCTTCAGAATCTACGTTTAAATTTTTCCAGCAGACCATTACAGCTTCTAAGATATAATGCATACTTGTTTTCATCTTTTTACACATCTCCGCCTTTTTTTCAATAGGTCATGGTGGAGGATGGGGATATTCTGGTCACTCGATCGAAGCTATTCGATTTATGGCGGATACGGACATCTTGTTGGGTGGTTTTGGTCTATTTGGTGGCCGAGGAGAATATACAGGCAAAATAAAGGTAAGCTGCAAATTGTTTGTGTCCATAAGGCGATTTGTTTGCATTTTATTGCCGTCCTCTAACCAGTGATCCTACAATATCAGAAATTGATCCATTAATTCTTGCTAAAATTAATTTATGTATATGAAATTATTTACCTAGCTCTTTGACATTGGAATTGATGGTGGCGACCAGGAGACAGATGGAGAGCTGATTGCAGAAACAGAAGAAATTCCTTATGAGTGTGGTCCGAGACAAAAGTACCCGATGTTATTTGACGAAGTGATACAACTGCAGGCTAACAGATGGTATGTTGCCTGGGCAAGAGTCAGCGGACCTTCAAGTGATTGTGGGTCTAGTGGACAGGCGATGGTGACAACAGAAGACCAGTATGTGACACAGTACTAATATTGTTTGCATACAATTAGTTGAGATGCAAAAAACTTAATAATGCAAATTTCAGGGTACTGTTTTACTTCAAATCTTCAAAGAAATCTAACAACGGGACGGACGTGAATGCGGGACAGATACCGCAGCTGTTATACTGCGTTATTACACCCGAAAATCAAACTCCAAATCGGCAAAGCGATCAAGGAGAACCCGTTTACATATTGAGCAGAGAGTTCAGCAGAACTGTGACTAAGGTCAGCTGCCCTATGTGGATTATTATTCCTAAGACACTGTCGTAAATGATAAACCAATAATTTCAGCTCTAGAAAGTCATGATCAATAATGAAAAGCTTTAATCAGCGTTTAACTTGTTACAGGAGTGCTTTCAGTCTTTGATATCCTTGCTACAATGGAGTTGGAATACTTTAAAAGCGGGTTTATCAGATGCTGCAGTTCACTTAGCATCGTCGTCACATGCTATGTTGGAAATGGAAAGGCTTGTCTACATCAGCAAAGCCAGTCTACGATTACTACGAACTTATACCAATGAGATCTACCCAAACCAAGGTATCAATTTTAGGGCAAACCTTTATCTTCGAGGAGTTTATTTCATGCCAATATATCATCGATTTTAAACTTTACAGTTGTGAAGAAAACTCCACCAGAATCTGTGCGATTAGCAGAATGCATAGGAGAAGTTAGAGGACTACTTCGTCAAATTCTTTCAGACGTTATCCCAGTTAGTGTGAAAAGTAAAGGCAAAACACGGTCTAACAAAAGTGAGTTTAGTTACTTAACGATTCATTTTTTTTTTTTTTCAAAGATTTTGGATAAATTTTCTTTGTTATATATTCATCAAAATATTTTCTATCTCAGCTTCTGTGAGCCTGTCTTTTAAGATGACTGGGACGATTCTTGACGAGTGTCACAAGACGTTTGTCTCCTGCTATCATGCATTCTATCCAACTGCGTATTTGAAGTGGACTTCACTATGCGATCTATTATCTGAAATAGACAAGGTAAATGATTAATAGAACACAGAAAAAAATGTTTTACAGCAAAAAGATTCTGAAAAAATGAGGAATATTATAAATTTCTATCTAAAACTGCTAAATAGAGTTTACATTTTTCCAGGATCAGGGTACATCTTCTAAGGATAGACTGTTGTCCGCGGTTCTTGCCTCCCTTTGCCATCCTTCAGTCAGACTACGCTGTACCTTTCCCATTTTAAATAACGTAATGGACAGTACAGACAGCATAAAGCGTCAATTGAGTCCCTCAGATAATGCCGGTCTGCCAATGATGAATTCTACTGAAGCCCATCACTATCCAATTCTGGTTGAACAAATCAGCTATAAATCTCAGATTGAAAGTTCTAATAGGGGGTCTTTGAACTGGTCTTTTCGCGAAGTTTTGGACAGGCTTTTAGACCTGGTCTTAATACCAGTGAGAAAAAGTCTATGCAGAGAGAAATCCCAGTCTTTACCAGATCTCGTTTCTCACTGTTGTCATTTACTGGCCAGAGTTGTGGCCGAACTAGCTTCTCAATCCAGCGGAAATGACAACGAAGTACAAGGAGCCTGCGGTAGATTAATGTACACAACACCTTCTAGATTCACAAGAACTAATCAAAGCAGATCTTGGAACACGGGAAACGGTTCACCGGATGCTATTTGTTTCTCTGTCGATAGAGCCGGCATAGTTGTTGCTGGTGTCGGAGTTTACGGAGGCGTAGGAGTCTATGAATATGAACTGGAGTTATTGGATGACGTAAGTGAAGACTGAGAAGTTGTTTTAATTGCTTAGCGATCATTATCCTCGTAATTTTGTCTCCTTTATTATCTTTAGCAAAACAATACTGGCAACGATCCATCGCACACTCAGCGCTGGAGCAGTCTGGATTTTTCGCGAGGTTCTTTTGCACCTGAAGATTGCGTCAACGATGTAGTTGAGCTGAAGTTTGATAAGCCAGTGTCTATTAAAGAGAACGTCAAGTATGCTATTCGATTGCGTAATCGAGGAGGAAGAACTAGCAACGGAGACGGTGGTTTAAGTGTTGTAAAAGGACCGGATGGAACTACGTTTACATTCACAGCTTGTTCGCTGAGTTTTAATGGTAAGATTTTAGGAACATAGATAAATTAATCGCATTTCTCCTCATTTAATATTTGTTCTTCGGTTTTCAGGCACTACGCAAACTCGAGGACAAATTCCGCACATTCTGTACTACTCGAATCCCCAAGATTCCGAAAGTCAACAGACCAGTAAAGCCATGGCAGAATTACAAGCTAGGAAATGTACGCTGGCTATGACAGCTACCATAATGCAAAGAGCTAACGAAATTTTGTCACTTGCGAGGGAAAGGGCGGAAGATTTTTCATCAAATGAGATTCTTGGGAATGCAGCTTTCGTCACAACTCTTCTGCCGTTAGTTATGGCTCACATAAGTCCCCTGGCAACTTCTGATCCTCGGGTAAATGATCAAATAACGCAGTATTTTGATCCCTATAAATTTTACCATCATGAATTACTCCCAGGCCAAAGACTAATTGTATAACTTCTTTGATTTACAGAGCGGGGTTCAAGTTCTGACTTTGATACAAGAAATGCTGCCTCATATTTCGGCGCTAAATCAAATATCCGCAATGGGAACGTCTCAAATATCTCAAGACAGTGAAGTCCAGTCACACTCTTCTCCGCCGGTTACAACAAGCCAACATTATACATGGCTGGAGAGTGATCACCCCTACAAACCAGCAACTGTTTCACACTACAAAGTCACTTTTTCTGAATCTGTGAAATGGTTAAGCGTTGAATTTACTCCTGATTGCGGAACTGCACAACCGGAAGATTATCTACAGCTTTACGTGCCCAGTGGAGTCCTTAGCCCACCTATAACTGCTGGGTGGGTCTGGATTTTATAACGAATTTTTTTTGAGACAGATTATTCTCGATTTTAATAACAAAATTAACATTATTTACAACATTTTATCTCATTTCAGAGCCACGGCTATACCTTCGGAAGAAAATTTACCGCACTGGCCTGTTCTCCACAAGTTGAGTAGTATACCGAGTCAGTGGCCTCAAAATGCTGTAGTTTTACCAGGTGAACATTGTATTTCTATTTTTATTATTTAGGTTGATGATTACTGATCGTTGTTTTCGATTCCTCGGGTTTTTTAAAGCTGTTTTTCAAACTCTGATTTATATTTGATAAAATATTTATGTTTATTTTCTAATTCCAGGAAACGAAGTAGTATTTTCTTTGGAAACTGCATCTGATTACGTCAAGGATGATCGTTCTAACACTTACGGTTTCAAGTGTTTGGTCATTGGATATGAATGGGTCGGTAATTCTGGTGGTCTAAAGCATCTGGAAACTGAGTTAGCTTTTCTCGGTGGTGCATGCGCCGCTAGTTTAATGAAAAAGCATCTAACATTGCCGCCTGTATCAGGTATGCAATATCTCTCTTGATATTTAGCCACATTAAATTTATTTCGCTCTTTATATCGCGAGTTATAATTAAAACCATTCATGTTTTACAGTTGAAGAAATCGAAGAGGATCTCGACTCTGCACAAGATACAGCAAAACGACTTTTCTCCGGATACTCAGCGCTGCTTGGAAGAGGATTTGCTCTGGCTTCACCACCTACAGTTTCACAGGCTTTAGACGGCGTACTTCCATTCAGGTAAGTCCTGTTTTTTCATTCTAAATCAGGAATCTATTCAGCATGTAATAATTCCTGGAATTACTGGATTTAATTGGACGGGTTTTCAACGTTATAATCGGTTTGAATAGAACAGAGTTGTTCATGGTACAAAGAAATTGACTTGAAGCTGTTCTAATTCTCATTTTTTGTTCCTTAATTCGAATTTCTGACGAAATTTGACGATTAATGAAAATAATTATTGAATATAGAAAGAAAAAATAGTAAACATCGTTGTCATATTTGCGATTTGGGAAGGATTAGGAAAATAGCGAATACTTTGACTACACCGTATATTTTAAAATTCATTTATTCGAAATCTCACGTTTGGAATTCAATGTAAAACAATATCTTGTATACATACAAGTTGGCTGTCGTTATATCACAGTCATGATAATTACAACTAAATGATAACCAACTTAATCATTGCTAAACGACTGAATCTTATACTTATACACGTATATATTTTTCTTAAATTATTATCAAGTTAGACCCAATTAACAAAGCTCGCCTTGATAGCACTCAAGGTGATAATTAAGGTTTTGTTGTTACGATTATTTTAATGAAAATTATCATGCAGCCAGAGTGTTGGATACTTAATGAAGCTGTTAAATCGTTTATAATTTAGTCCCTGATAAAGTAAAGGGATTAATTTTTTTTGGTTTTCGTTTTGTTGTATAACGTTTTAAAATTCTTTAAAGTATCCATCAGGCTTTGCCGCGTTTAATTAAAATCATATTATACGGGATAACAGGTACGGTAATTGTATTATACTCTTATTTTTAGTTTAGGTAATCATTCGGGATACCCTGATTTAGATAGTAGACGAAGTTGCAGAGAGGTCAACGTGAAAATTGACACTCTGTCATAGCCAACTCGGCTCAATCCGCGTTTTTCGTCTGTTTTTCACAGGCTGTCTATCCGCTATATGTTTTTAATTTTCTGGTCAAATTGATGAATGAACATCGGAAAGAGTCGAAAAAAATGAGGAAAGAAGAAAAAAGCTGATGGCTAGCCTGCAATAAACAGACGAAAAACGTGGAGTGTGCTGAGTTGCTGTGACTGTGTTAACTTTCGCGTTAATCTCTCTGTGTAATGAAACGAACGTTTATATCGGCTGTTTGATTTTTAGCAATTTATTTTTATATTTGTAATGAATGCTTATTGGAATATAGACACCCAGAATATTGTTGCTTTGTGTTAAAAACAAAAAAGCAAACAAAGTGAACAACAAAATTTATTTCAACAAGAACCTCGCGTCGTTTATTTTTCACGTTTGATCGCTAACGGCGTAAGTAAATATATTATTTAAATTTGTGATTAAAAAAATGGCAGTAAAACTCAACTAGCCCAGCATTTAATTCGAGAATATTATATAACGTGTAATTTCTATTTTTATTATTATTTCAACTTTTGAACTGTGATCAGAATAGCTATTTAAAAAATAATATTTAGATTATGAAAACAGCTATGTTATACATGGGGTATTAGTCATCTGCTGTTTTTTCTTCACTCTATCTTATACTATAATAAACCGCGTGATATAGGTTTTTTTGTTCAATAAATACGTTATTCAGGAATGAAATAGATAGATACTTACGAAATACTTTAACGATACAGATATGTGGCACTGAAATAAATATAGGTATATAGTATAGCTATATTAGCCAGAGACGAAAATTGTTCATACTAAGAATACGATAATAATTAATGACAATAGTATATATACCTATAATTATATTACTTGCAATGAACATTCATTTTCATATTAAAATTTCAACTATATAAAAATACGAAAATTCGGTATTATTTCGAAATTTATATATATATACTTATGTATAGTATACGATATCTTACACTGCAGTCGTCAGCAATCCTTTCTTCTCACTGTATTTCGTTACTTAACTTTTCTTTAATTTTTATTCTTCTTCTTCTTCTTCTTCTTCTGCTTATTCTTCATATTCTGAAATTATCTTAAAAGCTAAATCATATACAAAGGGGGAGACTGGCCTTTCATTTAACGTACAGCTTACATACATACCTATACATATACGCAAATATTCTTCAAAAATATTATAACTAAAGTTATACGCTTGAAATAACTATACGTTACACAGTGATAACTTTCACTTTTAAAGAAAACGGTTAATAACTATAATATAACTACTTACAATTATTTTTCCGAAGGTCTTTTAAGTAAGAGTCTGAGTGCTATTGATAAATATGATAAAAAATTGTTTTTTTTTTTTTATATAAGAAAAGAAAACTTAACACGGTCATCAGAAGCATATTGTGAACTAACCAATCGAATATCAATTATTATCGATATATAATCTCTATGTAGTCAATTATTTTTATTTTTCTGCCTCACATTCGAGCTAATTTACATTTTGTTCTTTTACTTTTGTTTCTTAAAGCGGGATTAAAAAAAGATAAAAATAAAAAACGATAAATTTTACATACAACGTATATCGTCTAGTGATATGTGAAAGGTGGTAGGGAGGGGTAGAGCTTATTACATATTTTATACGTTTCGGGTCGCAATTTCAAAAAAAATAAAAAAAGAAGAAAATTCTTTCGAAAGCACCCTAAAAATAGCTGCAAACATTTTATACAGTCACCATATACATATAAAATAAATCTTAACACGAAACGAAGTATATCTATCTATAGACGTATTACCTGAAAAATCCTAAATATGTATAATATCTACAAAAAAAAAAAAAAAAATTTCTTTCTCTTTTAATGAACATGTCGTAAAAATATTACATACATTTACAATCGTTTGACATTTCGCTTCATTAATTTTCTCTTTCTTTCTTTCTTTCTTTCTTTTTTCGTCATTTATTTATTCTTTATTTATTTATTTATTTATTATAACTCTGTCGTTAACGGTTCAGCCTTTTCAACAATCACATGAAATTCAGTTTCTCTGTACACTCTACCGTCCGGTACAACCATAGTTATCCTACTGTCTACTGGACCCTCCCTTGTAATAACACCATTCTTCTTCGATACAACATCGGGGGCGTTCGTGGGTACGCTTATCCACCGTTTTTGGTTATTTGCCCTCTGCCTTCGACAGCACCAAATTATCAAAACCCCACCGATAATTAATACTATTAATAAACCGACTAGTGTAATTATAAATAATAAAGTAGAATTTGTTACCGCGCAGTATCTCGCCTCGTATTCGTTAAATGTAACCGGTATATTGTCCAAATTCGAATCTATGCACAAAAACGTGTCGGGTCCGATATTTATAGCTTCCTCGGGTATATTTTTCGAGTAAAGTCTGGTATAAACGTTACTATAGTTCAATATATTACCCCGCCAAACATTAACGAGATTACATTCGCATATTTGATTAATTAATATATTGTCCAACTCCGGTCTGAAGCTGTTTCTGTCGAACATGACCGATCCCTCTTCGAAATTGGTTAAACTGTTATTTTTAAATATAATATCGTTAAGTTTGTACAACTTTGATTCTTGGTCGGCTTTTATATCGAGAAACGCGCCCATGTTAAGATTCTTAAATGTATTATTCTTTATTATAACAGCCCCTCTAGTTGTCATACTGAACGCCTGTCCCTCGACGGTTTCGAATATACAATTTTGTATAACAACCGTTATAGGACGTCTTATTATAAACGCTGAACTCCTAACGATTCCCATCTCCACACCGTCTAGCATAAATTTATTTAATACTTCGATATCGTTCATAACTCTACTGGGAATAACAGCCCCGAAACTACCCCCTATAACGTGGAGGTAGCCAACGTCGAATTTTTTGAAAGCATGAGCGTCCATATTTTCGATAACGCAATTTTCCATCGTCAGTTCGTTAGTGCCCACTAAATTAGCGAATGCGTATGCATTTATTTGGCCGATTCTTACGTTTCGTAAATATATGTCTTTAGCATCGCCCTTAAAGGTAAAACTAGGTAGTAAATCTATGCTGCTATTAGTTATATAAATTTCTGCCGGTGTTTGCTGCGTCGATATCTCAAAACTTTGTGGAAATAATGTGAGATTTCCAATGTTCTCGAAGCTTATTGCCTGCAGACCTCCCATCGATGTCAAACTCGAATTAGTCAGTACAACCGAAGGGCAGTTTGATACTTCTATCCGAACGGTATTCGGACTCAATCTTCTGTCGCCTTCAGTCGTCAGACGAAGCTCCTGTTATTTGAACAGAAAGAAAAGATATTTATAAAAAACGTTGAATATATTAAAACTTTAGAGGGGGCTGCTTGGCTGGTACGGCAAGAAACTAATCCATAATCACCTTTATTATATATCTAGACGAATCGACGCGACAGGGGCGAATAGATTAGCACTAATAAGGGTCTAATGACTCTGATTCGTCGCGTATATATAACTTAGCTAATTGTTCTTGACACGCGTAAAACCCCGTCAATTAGCGTGAATAATTTGATAATAATAATCATTCGTTATACCAATTATTATATCTAGGTATATATAGAAATTTCGATAAATGTATAAAAAAAGATTCTCAGCTACGATCAGTACGAATAATAAATTTATAGGTATACAATTCTACTTATATATATATATACGAAAATTGTCGAAGCTTTTGAAATTTCTTTTCACTATACGTATATAGCTACGCATCTACCAAGGCGATTTATTTCTGTCTTCAGGGCTTTTAGAATGACGAAGAAAATAATTACTTTATCAGGTTTGATAAAATCGATTCGAATCTCTTTCGCATCTTTCAAGATTTAACGTCAGCTTTGCAATAGCAGTATAGGCAGCAGCGGTAGTGGTAGTAGTAACCAACAGCAGGAACTTGAGGCGGAGAGATATTTCGCGAAAAAAGACAAAAGCTTAGGGCTACAGCTATATAGGTACTACACCAACCCTCCCTACCGTTTCGATCAATCTTGAACTGATTGGTTTTATTTCTGTAAAAGATATCCGTACTTAATTCGTTCAGAACGGATAACAACCATCAACGGTCGATCCCTTTGTGCCGAAAAAAAGAAGAAAAAAAAAAATGTTATATATATATAATATATAAGACTGGATTGTTTTTCGCCAGCTTTTTAGAAAAGTAACATTTTGTCTTTATTATCTTCTCTTTTTTCTTTTTTATTTTGCGATTTGACTCAATTTTTCTCGAGCTGAAAAAAAAACCAATCTGTACATTACTTTTAAAAGGAATATAAAATATCAACCCTTTTTTTTTCGTTTCGATTTACGGAATGGGTATATACACTATACGTACATACGTCTACCTACTCCTCCCCTATAATAGGTATGTCGTTTGATTTTATTTCAGTACAATACTTGCCCATCAAACCATTTTCCCAACCCTCTCGCTAAATGATCAGATATATCCGTATAACTGATACCATTGATGAACGCGCGTGCATAGTTACTATATGCACGGATATACATAGTACATAATACATACAGGTACATTAAAAAAAAAAAAAAAAAAATACGGAAAGTTTCGACGTAGATAATCCCTGCACGTAAACCTAATCCTGATATGTATAGATTTGTTCCGCGGTACCTACTGTTCGAAACGATTGCACATACTCTTTCCATCTTTTTTCGTTTCTTTTTAATGTATATCTTTTTTATTTTGCGTTCACCGGAAAAACTAAGCTTCATGCGGATTATTTATTTACTCGTACCATTGCGATTTCCCATTTTCCAACATACATTGCTGGACGTTTATCTCTCTCTGGGCTATGTGCAGCGATATTATTAAACTATTGTTGGAATGATCGCGTTTTTCCCCGGGATAAGATGAGTCATGGAGAAAAGTTGATATAGGTAGATGTAGATACAGGTTTAGGGTATATCTATCGTATAATATAATATCATATCGTATGTAGAGTTTCAACGAATTGTTATCAGAGCAGACATCATCGAGCGATGAGTAAGGCACTATACGTATACGTTAGTAATCAGCACGTAACTGACTAAAGCAGCAGCTGAAGCTGAATCTGCTCTCGTATATCGTGAACGTTTTGATATGATATCATACCGTAAGTTACACATATACCTTACGCGAAAGGGATTATTGTTTATCTCTCTAATTCTATATACTTTGTCCTCGTATTTTGCAATCGGTACACTATGTGTATAATACGTATTATAGGTATATAGCTAGATAAAGATTTGCTTTGAAAAATGGCTCGAAACTGTTTTTGTCTTTTAGCTCTTCTTATCTCATTTGCATTAATTCGTATTTCGGGGTATATATAGATACGATATTCAAGCGTGGTTATATGAAATTATCTATAAAACTCAAATGAATGATCAAAGAGTATTTATTTTAATTAAATGAGACGCTAGCCGAGTTACTTTGAGCGAGAAAATAAATTACCGTACCGTACTCTACCCTACCCCTATTCTACACCCCCGCGTAGTAGTAGGTAGGTACTTTATATCTATTGTACATCTTTACTGTGCGCTATGCTAGCTGGCTTGGCTGGTTGGCATTAAATTTTCTCGCTGGACCGTTAGGGTATAACTTCTTAATAACTCGGAGAAGAAAGTGACTTGAATACTAAACGCGTGTTATACATGTATAAAATATAACGTAGGATATATACATATACATGGTACATATGCATATATATATATATACGTATGTATAATTTACATACGTACTATATTACTATATACCAAGACGTCGTAAATTTCGAAACAACGTATGTTGTAACAAAACTTTATCCTTCACGTTCTTTTCCCTTTTTCTCATTTTTTTTTTTTCTTTCGTTTTTCATTTTTTCTTTTTTCTAGTTATTTATCAAATTTATCCTGTGCAGGATTATACTTCTTTGCCAGCTTCTGCACGCGCCGTATGCAGCAAGCTGTCTACATACTGTATATATGTATACAGATCTGATATGATATTAATTTAATAATTTTATATACCCAATTTTCAAAAAAGGCGAAAACTATTATCTAATATCAGATTTTATCATTCCTGTATATTATATAATTTTTCTTGTTCGGTTTGAAGAAAATTTTTTTCCTTTGGCAACGAATCATAACGGCAGCATACCTACATACACCGTTCGGAATCGATCGATGTATACCCTAAACCTAAGTTTCTACGAGATTTACGGTTTTTTTTTTTATTTTTATTTCGTTTTTCAACTAAAAAACTTGTATAAAGGCACCCATACCGGATTTTATATAGGTATATACGAGACCAGCTGAGAGACGAGACGATTTCAAGAATTCAATAGTTGAATGAAATTTCTTTTTATGAGGCATAAAAAAAAAGTTTATCGAAAACAATTTTCCAAGAGATTTTTTTTTTCCTTTTTCATCTTATTTATTATTGTTATTATAATTTTTTTTTTTTTTTTCTTTTGATTCTGTATTTTCCTATACTTTATACCCTATATATTTACTTATTTTTTCAATCTTTGTCTTTATGAACGGAAAAATTTGAAATTTCAGTCTTTTTTTGGTTTTTATTTTTTTCATTCTATTTATTCGTCGTAATTTTTTTTTTTACATAATCACGGTTTGATCATGTGAGTGAAATCATGCAAAATTTGTTTCTATTTTTTTTTCTGTTTTATTGCATATATAATAATTTTTGATAATTTTACCCAGTTTATTCACAGTCACGGCTATAATTATTATACAACCGTATTATTAACTCGGTTATAATTGTCCGCGCGTGTTTATTAATTTTTGTATTTTTCTTTTTCATTTTATTTTTGTTTTTGGTTTCTGCAAATTTCCGTAAAAAATAGTTACACACTATACACTGACTAACAATAACGAATTTTCTATTTACGTATATATCTCTATGTATAATTATTTGCCTCAAAGAACGGAAATATGAAAAAGAAAAAAAAAATAGTACGCCCCTTCTTACATCTCGACTTAATTATTCCCCCCCCACCCCCGGCTCTTTTTTTTTTTTTTCTTATACATAATAACGTTGTAACGCGAAATGAAACTTGTCAACGCTATCTCACGCACGATGATATTAAAGTGGCTATAATATATATATAAAGCTTTATAAGTATGTGTGCGTAACGTATTTAGTCAGAGGTTAAGGTTACGGGGGTTGAGGTTGAGGTTGAGGTTGAGGTTGAGGTCGAGGCTGAAGTCGAGGTCTATGTA
This sequence comes from Macrophya alboannulata, assembly GCA_949628255.1. Lineage (NCBI taxonomy): Eukaryota > Metazoa > Arthropoda > Insecta > Hymenoptera > Tenthredinidae > Macrophya > Macrophya alboannulata. Next base: position 44,505,509 of record OX451207.1, read on the forward strand.
TATTGCGATTTGTCAAAAACAAGTACGTATTCAGGCCATGAAAACCGAAGATAATTTCGATATATGGGAGAAAAACTTGTGATATTATTATTATTATTATTATTACTATTATTCTACATATATATTCCGCGGTCGTATATATATACATATGTATAAAGTATATACCTAAGAAAATGACAATATATAGAAATTGAAATCAATATAAAAATTAGATACTCGTATGCGTTATCTGTCTGTGTATAACATTTTTCGTTTATCCATACATATGTCAGACGTAATTATGTTTTTCAGTAACCATGATCCGCGTGTTTCGCGGAGCTTTTGTACAGTATAACTATATACCAGGTTCTACACGGTGTATTAACATGCGCGTCAATTCAAGAGATAGTCGATTAAGGTTACCATACGCGGTTATTTTCGTGCTACGCGTCATTTTGTATATTTATACTGATAAGAAAGTCCCTCGTTTCTATTTTTTTTCTCTGTTTCTTTTTTTTTAATGCATTACATACACGCTGGGACACGTATGCTTTTAACAAAGTAAGTAAGTAGGTATATATCTAATTGTAAAGAGCATTGCTCTTTCACTATCTATATTGTCACACTTGTTATAATATTCATTCATTATTTGAAAAGACAGAAATTTCAACGCAACTATATTCTGTACAAGAATTTGATCAATTTATGTCTCGATTTTTTTTTTTTTTTTGTTCCTGGTAATTTCTTATACACCATTTTCATATTTTTTTTTCCGGAATTTATATCGATTTCAAAGTATGTATTCAGAGCAGCAGCAGCAGCGGATATATAGTATATATTAAAATCGTGACGGTATGACCGAATGCAAAGTAAAAGCAAAATGTAAAAAAAAAAAAAAAAAAATCTCTCATATAATGGCTATAAGTACAGGAATTTTTTCTTCAAAAAAATCTACACCTCGAGGAAAGATAAAATTTTTTTTTTTTTCTTCGCTCTCGTTTCGAGTTAAAATTAATCGTGTCTATAGGGATTATCATCGATAACCTCTTTTTACACGCAGGAATGTCGGTTATTTCTTTTTCGTTCAAATGCGTGACATCATGGCCTATTCACACACACACACACACACGCGACTTGTAGGATATATACTTGAATTTATAGTTCTTAGATTTGTTCGAGAGTTAGCTGTATGTATGGTACAGTATCGTGGGGTGGGTTGCAGGGTGGTTTGATAATTTATGTGCGACACTTTGCGGGAAGAATGAACATATACGTAGGTATATAGGTATACCTACATTATACATATCCATCTAAATATATAGTGCCTTTTGAAAATTTTGACAAACTGCATACTACTCCGGCTAAACAGCCCGTACGTTTTTCTTATACCATCGAACGTATATACTACTGTGTAGTATTATGTAGGCGCGAGACTCTACCGAGTCTCTTGATAGTAGTATATCTCTCGCTTCTCCTCGGAATAAAGGAAAACGTATAAAACTTGACGATATACGTATATATACCTGTACGTATACATTTTTTTCTTCTTCTCTCTCTCTCTCTCTTTCTTTTTCTCTTTTGGTCAAAATTTATGTCGGTCGTCTTTTCGCGCGTTATGTATTTATTTTTTTTTCCAAACCTTCCTGCTGTTCTCTTCCTCTCGCTATTCACTGACGTGCGAATCTACGATCACGTGCTGAGCTCTCTCTGACGTTTATACCTACCCTCACCTAACCCCCCCCCCCACCTATCCACCACCTATTCGCGTGTTGTAAAATAAAGGGATTTTAACAAGACACGAAACAAAGTTTCGTCGGATAAAATAAAATAAATAAAAAAAAAATATATATATCCAGGGATTTTTCAGACTCGGGCTTATGGATTTAAGGGTCAAAGAGTCTTTCCACGCCTCACTCTTCTTCGCTATACAGTTATACATATACCTACGTGCGGGTGGATTTTTTTTGTATACATTCTCCGCGTATTTTTTCTAATTTTCTAGATTTTTGGTTTCTATTCTTGTCTCGTTTCATTTTTTTTTTTTTTTTTTTCAAAACCTACCTCTGGTTCGTTATTGCAGTTGCAAGTCAGCCTCGCTAAAGAGTCGCACTTGCAGGGTGGAGCGTCGCATCTGTTGATTGAATTGGTTAACATCCCCCTGGCAAAGTTTGTCCAACATAGTAAAATAACCGTAGCACCAAGCAGAGGTCTAACCGGTCCCATCTTGAACTTTTTTTTTTTAAGGGTTGATTACTAGTTTTTTAAATATTAAATTTGATTTACTTAACACTTCTTTCGTCCCGGAATATTAGAAAACTCGTGAATATTTTTGTCTTTAAAAAAACACATGGTTTTTTTTATATATATATACAATCTATGTATGTATAGGTATATATATATATTGCTATAACGTTGATTTTTTCGTTGATCTCAACATTTCCATACGATATCTCTTCCTTTTATTTATTTTGTCCTTTTTTTTTTTCTTTTCTTTTTCCCTTTTTCTCTTCCTCCTTCTCGAGGACCACCTCTCTCCTTGCTCTTTTCACCTTTTCGCCAAGTTTGACGAAAGGCTTTTCCTCCTACTTCGATCTCGCCAATCTACGGTGATTCGTATCTCTTTTGTTTACCCGATGAAAATTCAACGAAGAGTAGCAGTTGTCTGGCATTTCGGTGAGATTTACTTTCCTTTCTCTCTCTCTTTTTTTCCGTCTTCTTCTTCTACTTTTTATTTTTGGTTTTTTATTTTATCGATTTTTTAGGTTCTTTTTTATCGTTACTATTATCATTCCTTTTCCTGTTCGCGTTTCTCACTTTTCACTCGCGTGGAAAAAAAATTCTCGGAGTTAAATATCCTGACCCACAAAGTTTTGACGGTTTCCGCACGGTTTAGAGAAAGATTTTCCAATCCTGTACCAACGAACGGCAGCAGCAGTAGCAGCATCAGCAGCAGCAGCAGCAGCAGCAGCAGCAATGGGATGAGCAGGCTGGAAAAAGTACAATAATGGTCAAACTTTAGAGAACAGATTTGGACAACAAGTTTTTCTTATTTTTATTTTTATTTTCATTTTTTTTTTTTTTAAGCAAGATTTTTCATCAAATTTTTTTTATCAATCTTTTTCCAATCGAGACTTTCGAAGTGAACTAAATATAACAAATATCATCCTTTTTTTCTCTCCTTCACACGCTTAGTTCTATTTCTTTCTTATCCGTATAATTTATTTTAGTTAAACCTTATTTTTCCCTATTTTTTTTTTGTTTTTACCGGAAAACAAACGCGTTCACATATATATATCTCAGTCCTAACTCTTCGGTAACGATAAATAATTGAAAAAGTAGAAACAACGCCTTGAGAAATATCGCGAAAAATGAGAGCGAAGGGAAACCGAATGTTCCTAACTATAGGCTTCGTATAGATATTCGGATGCGAAATCTTAGAGATGAAATTTTTGATGGAAATCCACTCCAAATATTAATATAGATTTTTTTTTTGTTCTGTTTCATCCTCTTTACCGAACCATGCCGAGAAATAAGTATGAAAAATTATTGTTCACTGCACACATATACATTTTCAATAGTGACAAATCGTTTTGTTTATATAGCCACACGCACACGCATATATTTGTGTATGTATGTATATAGTGCATACATAAACATACATGCGTTAAGGAAATCTGAAAAGTTATGTGCTCCTGTTTTCGATCGCGAAAAGCTTTCAGAGCTTTTTTTTTTTTTTTTATTTCCGTTCTTTTCTCTTATTTTATTTTCCTATTTTTCTGCATAAAGCTCCGCTGAATCTTTCGTCCGTATATAATCCTCCCCACCTATTCTTTTCTATATCTTCTGGTTATTTTTCCTTTTTTTTTTCTTTTTACTTTAGATTTAGGTTAACTGAACATTCATATATACCTATACATATATACTTTACGTATATTTCTTCTTTCGCCAAATATTTGCGACGCATATATACTTTTCTTGTTTTTCTTTATTTTTCGTTTTTCTTCCTTTGTTTTTTTCGAAAATCACTCGAGTTTCTAAAAAGTAAGAGTAAAAGTTTTCCTGAGAAAAGGAAACTGAAAGAAAAAAATTTCCCTTTGTCTTTCTGGAGCAAATACTACCTGGATTATACACAAGCATATATACATATATACACATATATATATATATATACACACATAGATATTTACATTCTACGTACGTTTTCGCCCATTGAAAACTTTTGTTCGAGAAACTGTTGAAATTTTGAACGAGTGAAAAACTTGGCGTTTTATTGTCGATTTCACGAAAATTTCAATATTACTCTATACGTATGTAAGTATGTATACATGTAGACCGCTGTTTGTACGCTGCTGCCTTGCGCTTATACTGATATATGCTGGTGTGGTGCTCGAGAGAGAAGAGAGAGAGAGAGAGAGTTCAAGCAGATTTTCCAAGGGTGTAAATTAAAGCTCGAGAGTTTGCTCTGAAATTTAATCAGCATATTAGCTACATGTTGTAATATATTACAAAAAAAAAATAATAAAAACGAAAGAAAATTTTTAAAAAATTGAAGAAAAAAAAAAAACTAAAAGCTTTTATCTACGTCGCAGTCCGTCACTGCAGCCCCGACGTCCTAACAAAGATATTCAAAGTTTTCTCGTCTCCCGCAGACTGTATGGAACTTTTAAGTTCGTATAACGATTAGAAGATTTCACGTAGTCTAAGTTTTTTTTTTTCTTTTTTTTTTCTCAGCTACCCTGGCGTTATCTGTGGTTGTCAAATTCAGAGAATTACATTTTCCGCGGGTAATTCTACTCGTGGGTCAAATATGTATATAGGTATAATAATACGCGTTGCGCGAACACACACAGCTATATGGTACTTTAAGAGTTTTTGCACCCTCTCTCTTTCTATCTTTCTCCCTCTTTCCCTGGCTGATTACAAAAGCAATTAAAAACTTGTTAAACAAGCAAAAAAAAAAAAATAATAATAACAATAATGATAAAAATGGCTTTTGGTTATGCCTAAAAATTTTATTATTTTTTTTTTTTGACGGGGAGGGAGGAGACAAACTCCACGTTGACCCGAAAGTATCCTACAGTAGGTATTAGCTTTATCCTGAAGGTATATACATATATAAATATATATGTATATGCTATAAAGAATTACATCATCGGATGTTTATTTACGAATATGTAAAGTTTCAATAATTTACATAATGTTTATAGTCACTCAACTCTGTCCGTTAACGACGATTTTAAATCTCAGGTAACTCGATTTGATTTAAAAGGACAAAAAAATTGAAAAAAAATCAAAATTAAAAATAACTATGGTATAGGTGTACACCTGGATTTTATTACTTCATTATTATCGTACGCCTACCTACTTACTACGTGTGGAAATTTTCTCATATCATCACTCGGTGGTTTAGATAGATAAATAGATATATACGCGATGACGTGTAGCGTAAAAGTCCTCGTCGTTTATATGCGATAAGATAAAAATCAATGAAAGGTATATAATGTATACCTATGAACGTTTACATACAGATTCCATATATTATGTATGATTTGAAATATATTTTCGAGTCAGAACTTTGTAACGGGAACGCGTTTAATTTTTCATTTCTTTTTTTTTCTACGAATCGCGGATTACTTTTTTATCGATTTTTTTTTTTTTTTTTTTTTTACAATAGGTAGAAATCGAATGTGTCCGCAGATACTCCATGTACGTTCTGCCTTGCCAATCAACTACAGTTTAACACAACGTCAGAGTTATTTTTGTGCACGTGTCCGGGGGCTACGACTATAACACAACCAAAGACAAGCCAAACTGTTAGCTTTTAGACTTTTAGACTTTTAGACTTTTAGACTTCTGAAGAACGAGAAGGAGAGATAGAGAGATGAAGAGTATAGAGAGGAAAGAAATAGTGTCTTAGTCCCGAACATCGATAAATATATTGCCAATATCGTATAACAGTCTTCGATCTGGTTTGAATTTTTAACTCTGGCCATCTGTGTCTTTAAAATCTGTCTGGAAAATTTTATCGAGAGAATAATGTGTTTAAAAAGAATCTGAATCAGCTGGACTCGGTCCAAAAAATTATGACCAATAGTACGCTATATCCTGATCGTTTTCATTAAATATCTCTATACACCGCACGGTTCCTCTTCTTTTTATTTAATTTTATCTCTCTTTCTCTCTCTCGTTCTGTTTTTTTTTTTTTTTTAACCAATTCCGTCCAATTCGTTCCAATTCATCGCTTCTTCACGGTATTCGTTGCGTACATAGGGATGTAATAAAATTAAAAAAAAAAAAAGGAAAAGAAACTACGTCAGATTTAAGACGAAAAATTTCCTTTCCACGCGTGTTTAATCGTCAATCACAATTGCGTCGAAACGTGATCAAATTAATAAGGTTGAAAAAATCTCCACTCTTTTATATATGTATACGTACCTAGGTATATGTATAATTCACCCTCGTGAGAAATAAGGAAAAAAGGACTAAGGAATATATAGAAGTAAATAAAGAAAGAAAGCGTAGAGTTAAATCAGAGCGAAGTAGGGGGTTGCCTTTAGTGGCTATATCGGTAAGAATCAGCGAGAAGTGAAGCTGATAGATCGATCACTTTAGGGGTACAATAAAACCACGAATTAGAAAAAGAAATATCGATCGAATAAACGGAGTTTTTTTTTCTTTCTTTCTTTCTTTCTTTTTTTATACGCATAGACCCCGGGTGGATAAGAAGGAGGGTATACAGGTATAGATATATAAGGGGTTACAGGGTAGGTATAGCTATGTGATATAAAAAGACGAAACTGAAACCGCCCGATATACTGTACTTATACTATACTATACGCGACAACGATGACGATACGAACGCGCGACGCCTCCGAACCGACGTGCTAACTGGTACTGCGTTCAGCCCGCGATATTCGCGGACTAGTTTTGTCTCGCGTTGCTGCGTTTATCACGCGACACAATACCCCCACCAATATTTGTCGTACTTCGCCTTACTCGCCTTACTATCCGACGCCTATACTGCTACCGTTACTGTATAGTACTTCGTCCACTTTGGCCTGCACTTGGGCCACTTGGGCCACCTACCTCGCTTCTTTTCGTCTCTTTCTACTTCTTGGTCTTATTCTTCTTATTCTCTACCTCGACTTTTCTCATCGCTTTTCCACGCCGCTCTTATACTATTACAACCTCCCTTCGTGTCATCCGTCCCGCCACTTTTCTCTTTCCTTCCTACCTTCCTTCCTCATACCACATCCCGAATCCCTACCGTTTCTTATCACCTGCAAAACCCCGCCGAGGAGAAGCGACAGATAAAACAGATAAATGTACTAAATTACAAGTTTCGCGCCCGCGATCTCGAGACGGAATCTTTGTCTCGGTCTATACCTACTATTTGTCGTTCGCGCTAATAGCGGTAATTTTTTTATTTTTTTGTTTATTTCAATTCATGGTTCACGCAAATATATATCGCGGTTTTCAACGTGTCTATTGAAAATTTACAATTGTTATTCCTCCATTCAATCTGATTTTTTTTTCGTTTTTTGAATCAGTTTCCTTTTTTTCTTTCGTTATTTTTTCTCTTTTCTTAGATTTTCGAATAGTTTTCCATGCACTTACATATTTGGGTCAATTAAAATTGTTTGCTCTTACTGCAGTAATGCTAATATATTGAATAAACTAACGAGTTCGTTTACGTTCAAACTGCATCGTACTATACGGTTGATTGGTGCTAATTGCTCGTTGACCTTGACCGTAAAATGAAAATCATCGAAATTGGAAAGATCACGTTATGTACTTTCAGGGTGTAACAGTAGCCGTTCTTTATAATATTTATTGAAATATATACATTTATGTATATATAATATATAGGGTATAGACGTCAAAGCGTCAACCCCTTAGCGAAGTAAGGGTCGTTTTTTTTTTCGGCTCGCTGTTTTATATATACATTTATTTATTTATTTATTTATTTACATCAAAAGTAAACGAGACGAGCCTCGGGGAAAATTTATTCATTTCGATTACGACCAACCCTTGACAAATTTTTATGCTTGAGGGGGTTAGCGCGGATGCATGTGGGTTCAAAAAAAAATTCGGGTGGACTTCCTTCGGAAAACTTCAAAGGTCCTTCAAGCCAATTTTTTGACGCTTCCAACAAAAAAAAAAATAAAAAATAAAAAACGTAAAAAAAAAAAGGAACATGGAGATGAAATTTTCACGGTAGAAATATGCCACGTCCTAGTTTTATTTTTGGTTTTTTCGTTTTTTCGTCCTTCGACCTCATTCCAACCCCCCGGCCCCGAAAATCAACCTGCAGGCTTTATGGTTATTTACGTGAGCCGTTAAAGTGGCAGGTTTTCTTTCCTTTTTTTTCTTTTTTTCCCTCTTCTTTTTATTTCGAGGCATGGTGCAGCTGGTTTCATACAGGGGAGAAAATGATAAATTAACTTTTATATACGGTGTCAACGCGGTATTTTTTTTTCTTCATTATAAAGATAACGTGAATTAAGTTGTTCTTTTCGAATATGGGGGAAATTTTTTTCCCCTCTAAAGCGACCCTTTTCTTCTTTTCGTTATAATTTCGACAAAAAAATCATACCATTGAATTTTCATCGTTGAAAATCGATTCTTTGTGCATCTTTAGCCAGTCACGCCGCTCTTTTGATTTATAAAAAATAAAAGAAGGGAAATAAAAAAAGACCCTCTCCAAACTTGACCACCCTCTGTTATAAATTTCGCAATTTTGATCGCTTTTCGTGACCCTATAAATATATGTATACTATCCCGGTGTTCTGATGTACGGTGAGCGGTCTGAGAGCTGCAGAGGGTTCGGTTCTTGCCGTACGGATATCCTCTCAGAGGCCGCGCGCGCATTAATTAGCAAGTGATTAATTACCGGTGTACGTTGACGTTGATTGGTATCGTCTCCCAAGTATTTACTACCCCCATCCCCCTCTCGGAGAGTTTTCACCCCTATATAACTATATATAACCACTAACTAGGGGATAATCGATTTATCGTATCTTCAAGTTATTTTCAATTCCTTAAACTGCAGTGCACGAGGAGAAAAAGAACGCGATAAGTTTAATACTCGATATTTTTACGTATATCGGTACAGGGTGAATTTTTGTTTTGTTTTCTTTTCTTTTTTTGTCGATCTCCGTCTCTTAGATATATATAAGGGTAGGAAATATGTAGCTGTGTACTCAAAAAAAAAAAAAAAAAAAAAGAGAATTTAATTTCATTTCATTTTGTTTACGCAACTTTGTTATATCAAACGAAGTTTGGAACGGATTTTACTTTTTCATTTATTTTATTTTTCCTTCTTACTGTTTCTTTTTCCTGTTTTTACATCATCATTGAATAAACACTCCTTGATTAAGGGAATGAAAAAGGAAAAGGAAACGAAAAATATCAATCGAGAAAAATAAATAAATAAATTAAAAATATATAAAAAAATCTACAAAGAATGAAATATTTAATAATCTGAGAAGATTGGAGAAAGCAATTCAAGCCCAATGCTTTAAGGATGGTCGGTTTAAATGACAGATGAGTGTTCGTTAAAAAAAAAAAAAAAGAAAAAAAAAAAGTAAATGGTAAAAAATTCACTGGGCTCGTTAGTCCCGTCCGTTTAGGAAATTAGGGTAATCGAGCGCCCCCTCCCTGGCCTCTTCATTCGTCGCAGTCGTATAGCTGCTTTAGCCTCGACACGAAGAGTGTAAAAGTCACGAAGTCACGAAGTTCGTAAAAATTTTGCCAGCTGTATTATTACTATAACCATTATTATGATTTTTTCTTTTTTTTTTTCGTTGGTGGTTGGTTGGTTGGTTGTTTACTTATTTTTTCACATCCCTACATTTTCATTTCAACCCCCCAACCCTCTTTTTTTTTACCCTACCGAGCTTTTTCCTGTTCTTCAAACTCTTCAACTCGGTGCATATGTAGGTATATAATATGTATACGTATGTATGCGAAGCTAAACGTGAAAAAGCTCTTTCTTTTATTGACAATACATAAAATATGTATATGTATAGGTATAGGTATATATACCTATATCTGAATTCTTCGATAAATATTGAGCTTCGCGAGGCGAGGTATGTACACCCTCTCGCAGTATACAATACCTATAGGTATAGTCCGATCGGTGAAATCGTCTTACGCAGACTTTGGGGGTTTATTAAGTAGAGTACATACTTTGAAAACAAAGTATAAGGGTATAGATGATTTTTTTTGGGGGGGGAGAAAAAAAAAAACTTTTTTTTTTTCTTTCCTGACGCAGGATTTGACACCCCGAATACACTTTTTTCGTTTATCTAAAATTTATCGAAAAATCGGAAATAAAAATCAAAAAAAAAAAAAAAAAATTTACGAATAAATAAAATTAAAAATTTATTCTTCGCGGATATAATCCAAATTCAACGAGTGTTGGAACATTTCTTGTTCCATTTTTTTTTTTTTTTTTTTGTTTTCTTACTCTGTAAAAAACAACTTACTTAATTTTTAAGTCGATTTTATTTTTGTTTTTTTCTCTGACGTCGAATTTTCGCCACGAGCAATAAAAACGTTAAAAAAAATAAAAAAATATATCAAAAAATCGTAGTATGTGTTTCCAAATTCGAGAGAATAAATGTACAGAAGAAATCGATTTTTTTTCTTTTTTTTTTTTTTTATTCAATCATAAAAATCGTTTTAGATTATAAAATTTGTCGTAAAAAATGAAAGGAAAAAGTTAATTCACTCGATGAAAAACCGTATCCATTATATCAAACGTTTTCTTCTTTGATCGATCATCGTGTATGAAATAAAAATGAAAAATTGAAAAATGAAAAAAAAAAAAAAAAAAAAAAACTGAAATCAAAACCCAAAATCAAAAATTTAATTTCAATCGAATAACGTCGGATCAGATTTTATAAAGCACTTCATTATTTATGTACATATTTATATGTATATATTCATATATTTATTTATTTATTAATTTATTTATTTATTTATTTATGTTGTTACTTATTCAATATATACGCCTCGGCGGGTTAACCGTGCGCCGCGGTGGTCCGCGTTGATCTGAGTACCGGAGCTACGGAGAACCGCGGCGGTGGGCGTACGTCGGGACTCCAGGCGCCGTCGCCACTGCATCCCTTATGACGCGCCGTCGCCAACATGCTTTATGTTACACTCAATGTTTTGGTCTGTCAAGTGCAAGCTTATCCCCCCTCCCCCCCGCAACCCTTTTTCCACCCTCCGAGGTATATAACCGCGCTCACGAATTTCAAAATTTAGTTTACTACTTTCACGCCCTGCACCTTACGCGGCTCTATGCACATTTTACTCACCCCATCTTATTCGTAGACTTGACATCTCTCGCTCTCTCTCTGCTTTCGCACAACTGGCTTTAACCCCCCCATCCTCCCTAAAAAAAAAAAAACAAAAAAGAAAAACCGCTAAAAAAGCCCAACTTTCAAGACTCGGTATTGATTAGTCGTTTTCAAATCAGCCCCCGAAGTTCTTAAACTTTATAATCGCACTTTCACGTATTTTTTCAATGCCAATCGAATCAACGATCACTAACTCGCGATTATAATCATACTTTTATCTCGCGGTAAAATGCGTTCATGTACGTACCTAGAACTTTCGCATTTTCATACTAAAAACACTGTAATTGTTTGTTTTTAAATCAGTTTCCTGTATTCCGAGATTCGTTCCCCTTCTCTCTATAACCACGCTTATTACAGGAAGTCGAGTGTTTGCGGTCTAATTTTGCAGCGCAGGAAGACGAGAGAAAAAAAATTGCAATTTCATTCTAACGGCAATATAATTCGGACTGAACAATTTCAAAAATTCCCTATTTTTGTTCTCCTTATACATTAGAGCAACAAATAAAATAACTGCTTCAAATGATCTTCGTTAGAGATTTAATTTGATCTGCTCGTCTCGTTGTTCGAAAATGTTTAATAATTCAGTTTCATCGTTATATCGATATGAGAGAAATGGAAAAAGAAAGAGAGAGGGAGAGAGATTAAAGGTTTCCTTTGGCACCAACCTCGCGCCGAAGCTAGGGTGTCGCCGGAGATTATCTCGCCTTACCCTCACCCTTACCTCCTCCCTCAAGGATTTGGTGAAACTGTTACACTGACCACTCTCTTACCCTAGCCGAGGCTAAAACCCGGCTAAAACCCCGACCGCGACAGCTGCCGTTGAGAGCTAGTTTTCGTGGGTCCTAACAATAAGGATCTACTGATTGGCTAACGCAAATTGAAGCTTATTTGAGCCTGTTTAATGCCTAAAGTGGCTCAGTCGAAGTCGAGCGAGTTCAGAGCGTCAGAAATTAACGAAACAAACAAACAAACAAAAGGCAAAAGTTAGTTCTTTTTTTTTTTATATTTTATTGAACCTAATTTATTATTCAATGGATCTGTATATATCTCAGGCGAGACAAGGTTCAATTTTCTATTTTCATATTCATTACTTATTCGTGATTGAAATATATTATTTTGACGGCTCGGTCGTCGCCAGACGATGGATAAATAATTGACTCGTATCAAATATTTTCGCGAACGGTATTTAAGAGGAATATATTATCGACGAATTGTCTGGCTTTCAGGTTTTTTTTTTCGTTTGAATTTGTCCATCAGGATTTTTCTTTACCTTCTATTTCAAATCCACGTTCGAAATGGGAAATAGAATCGTTTCCTTCATTTCTAAATAATTTCTGAATCATTGGCACAAAGTTTCGCTTCATCATTTACAGTATAATACAGTTTTAAACTTTTTCATATATTATAATAAATAAGATATAGGTGTATGCCTAAGTCGGAGGGAAGTCTGGGTACGTCATCGGGCGAATGAAATTTTTTTCAACTAGAAAAAAAAAAAAAATTTCTTCTTTTCTTTTTTTTTTTTTTTCTTGTAAAAGGTAAAATCCCTCGAATCTCCGCGTATATCCGTTGACTACACGGTTTAATCGAATCAAACCTCCACTGCACTGCTTTTCACAAACTGCACTGCAGAGCTGTAATATGGTTTTCCCTTTGTCGACTCGCGGGCTTCGCGTTAACCCACCCACCACGTGCTACATCACGCTACGGCGCACTGGCTGCACCAGCAGCAGCAGCAGCAGCAGCAGTCTCCTAGCTACGTTTTGTATGCATATGTAACCGTACTTGGACATGTATTATCCGTACAGGTATATATATTTATACTGTATGTACTATATGTATAAACCACCCACTATATTACATTTTCATTTCACGTGAAATCCTCGTGTATATAGTCGTGCAGGACCCTCCTCCTTCCAGGATATTATCATAGGGATGTATGTATATATGTACAGGCATACACATCCTGCAGTACAGGTATTCTAGTTGCAAAGAGTAATTAATAAAAATAAAAGAATGAAAAGAAGTGTGTAAAATTGAACAAAGGATAAAGGATATCATAAACTCGAAATGAAAATAGGTATATATGTATATCTATGTATGTAAATACATATATATACATTTTTTTTATGACAATAAATATACCTAAAAGGGATGAAAAATTTCTCTTTTTCATAATAATTCTCTACGTTCGGTTCGGTGAGGTTTTTCTGAAATATTTTTTATACTTTTATATATTAAAAAGCTCTTTCCTGCATAATATATCCATCTTTCGCGATTAAATCTGAGAACAGAACGAGTACTTTACACCTATATATATATTTTTTTTGTCGCTCTTTATCCTTTCCTTTTTTTTTTCGATTTTTGTTTTTTGGTTCTTTTTTTTTTCACTGTGAATTAAAATGCTTTCGTATCATCCCATCCTGTGCCAACGGTGAGCTTAGCCAACAGCAGAGAAGCTACCGCGAGGTGGGTGCCAGGGTAGGTACGTTGATATAGGAGCTTCAGAAAGTCTCGGTACAGAGTAATTAAAAGTGTAAAAGACCTAAGTCAGTTGCTGGCTCGGGTGGTTATATAATTTATACGAACACGTTTGTGTTTCGTGTTAGAGTTTGACGCGTGCAACGGTAACTGCTATGTGAGCTGTTCTGCTGTTGCTGTTGCTGTTGCTGTTGCTGTTGCTGTTGCTACTGCTGCACCATGGGTATACAAATTTAACTCAGATTTTTACTACCCGAGCGGTTTGCGTTTCTCGTTTCCTCGTTTTCTCGTGAGTATATACATACATACTAACACATACACGCGTATTAGAGTTTCCTTATATTTTCTTTTTCTTCTCTTCGTTTACTTTCTTCTTCGTTTTTTTTTTTTTTTTTATTTTTTAGTTTTTTTTTGACATGCATACATATTCCTCCCTATACGATTTTGCATTTCTTCTAGCCCCTCTCACCCTTCTATAAACCACACCTTTTTCACTCTCACTCTTTATTCTTTGACGTTTTAATTCCGCTAACATGAAAGCTCGCGATTGTGAGTATTTTTTTTTTTTTTTTTCTTCTTTCATTTTTCATTTTTTATTAAAAAACCGTTCCTTGACGGTCACGAGCGAGCCGTTATACGAATGTTTTTAATTTTTTTTTTTTTTGTTTGTTCGTTGTGTTCATTTCTTTCGCGTTTTCAAAGCTTCCGTTTGCCATTCGTCTGTTCTTTTTTTTTTTTTTTTTTTTTTTTTTTTATTATAAGTAGAAACAAAAAGAAAGAAGAAAACGTATGAAATCTTGCTAAAACATCCCGGCCTCGCGAATCTTGAGTGACAAATGACTTCAGAAGCAGCAGTAGGCAGGTACGATTCAAAAGAGGATAACGCCTTCAACACACTATACGTATATACCTATATAAATATATCCGTACTGTACATAGGTATGTAGGTATACATCCCCGTTCACAAACTCCCGTAAGCATTTACCGATAAGGGCTTTATTTTTCCACCCGAATCACACACTCGGTTATGGGGCCTGGGCTACTATACCGTCGTTATCTTGGCACCAGCTGTTAGCGCATCGACTGAAGAGACTTGGCCCTTCGAAATGTTCGAGAAATTCGAAACCACCCTCCCTTCGTCGGATGATATATATATATATATACATATACTTACACACGTATTTGAGGCATTTAAACATCTCCGCCGCAGATATCCGCGTGTTCTATTAAACGTCTGAAATTCTACCATTTTTTACTTCTTGTTTTTTTTTTTTCTCTCCTTGTTTTTTTATTGCTCTCCCACGCTTTCGATTATCGGATTCGATTACTACGACCCCCCACTAGGCTTTTACAGGTCATAGATAAAATTGGTATGGTATATATAGCTACCCTAGGCCATAGAGTTACCGCGAGTGACAAATTACCGGGAAAAAGGATTTTCCGCTACCGCGGCGGCGGCGTTGGTGATAGAACGATATCGCGTGAGTAGCGAAAAGTCACCGAGAAGAAATAGAGAACTGAAAGAGAGAAAATAGTGAGAAATCAGAAATCTAAAATAAAGAATATATACACAAAAAACAAAGAAAAAGAAATGAAAAATCGTATAAGAGCTCGCTGTATCGCAGAGATTTTCCATCTGAATTATATAGGTATATTATATATACTTGCACAGAGTAAATATGACGGAAACTTGACTTTACCATGGAAAGTGGACTCCGGTGTTTGCAATGTAGAATTTCATGGGGCTTAAGGTACATGTAAGACTTGGAATTGGTATTCCGAGAGTACACACATGTATACGATATATATACCTACTCAGATTTAAATCCCGAACAAAGAGTGCATATAAGGTATATAAAGAAAAAGATGAAAGAACTGGGATCTTAGAGATTTTACTGCACCGTATATAACCAAATCTGGCAAAAATTTTATGGGTTTTGCAAAAAAAAAAAAAAAAATCGTTGCAAACTTACGTTTGATAATTTTTTTTTTTTTTTTTACGCTGTCTTTCTATGCGTTTTCTAATTGTGCAGTAGCAAATATGCAGCCTACTATAATAGAAGCAGCGTGGCGTGACCATGATGGCACTCGCTTGCGAATTCGTGATTCGTGATTTGATCGTGTACTTGGTAAATTAAATCTTGAAAATTTACGTTCTTTTTTCTCGTTTTTTAATTAAGTATTTCAAATCCAGTACTTTATAATTTTATACTCGAATATACTTTTTTTTTTTAACTCTAGTTCTAAATACTCGCGTTAAATAATTCAACGTCAGTGCCATGCTGCAGTATATGCGCGACTGGTTGAAAATATTCCCCTACATACTATACATATGTATATACACATATATATCTACCTACGTTTTATACTTTAAGTAGTATATTTCAGTAAAAGTATGTAGGTAGCTGCAGGCACAAGTAGAAATACGTTTCAAAGCTCCCGCTGCTACTGCTAGCAGAAAATTCTGCATTGTCTGAGGCTCTGAGCTCTAATCTCTAAAGTTGGTGGGTAGGTAAATGATAAGAGGGCTAAGTAGAATTGAAATAATTGTAATAAAAAGTAAAAGAATATTAAAAGTTTAGAAGATAGTGGTATATAGGTATATATGTATATGTATGTAGGTAACTATGTATTATTATGGCTCATCCCAGTGCTGCAGTATCTCTACTAGCCATTGAGATAATTAAACAACGGTGTCAGGAGAATCGAGTTACAAGATAATTCGAAAAGTTTGTCTGTAAGCAAGGCGACACGAAATTTGCATTCGCTCGACGCACTTGGTAATGCAATTAAAACGCGGTGCAAGGCGCCGCTTTTAGCAATTAGCTTAGTGCGTTGCCTATACAGGGTGCCGTGCGCCAGCTGAATTACAGAATTGCAGAATTCTGTGTCTCCGCGTCTCTTCCCAAAATGTTGCCCCCTCCCCCATCCGTTGTATTTACCATTCCCCGCGTATACGTCATACATTGAACATATACATACATACATATAGGTATAGGTATATATATTTGTACTCTATATATATCTACGTGCACGTTTTCTTTATGCATATGCATATAATATGCATACATCCATTAATTTTGGTGTGTAACTTCGAACCCAGAATTTACATATCTACCAACACTGCGGGGTAACCACTTCAACTAGTATATGTATAGGTATACGATACCATTCAGACCTCGGGGAAACTATCAAAGGTACACAGGATACGAGATTCCTGAAGTAATTTTAATACTTTTTCATCACTTTTGTGATAGAAATAAGTACTCGTTTCGGTCCGGAAATTGCTTTTTCTCATTTCAACGTATATCTTTGCGGTTTTTGGGCCTCTGCAGGTATCGAAAAAAAAAAATGGAAGGAAGGACTTTTCGGTAAAATCGCGGAATTATCTCAGAAACGTTGAGATAAAACAGAAGAAAAATCTGAAATTTACAGGTTCAATAGATGGGGATGAAAAATTGCAATTTTTCAATTGTATAGAATATTTTCTTTTATCAGTTTTCAGAAAATTTATTAATTTAAATTTTCGGAATGATTTTGAAAACGGCTGGACCAACAAGAAATTTTTTTCCAAATTTACCAAATTCACATCCAGATGGTGAACATGAAAAATTGGCATATCTCGTTCAATTCCAACTTTTGGTTCCAAATATGGTTTGGCATATACACGCGAATCATTAATATCTGCGCGAGGATAGGCACGTGTGTAAAATAACGCGTGTATATGAATGTATATGTATATATAGGTATATGTGGATGTAATGGACGCCTCATGTTTGTAGGTTTATAGAATTAACTTTGTGTTGAGTAATGAACTAGTTATGAGTTAGGACAGCTCGAGATGGCGTGTTCTGTCTAACTATAGTTCCATGTGTAAGGGACAAGTTACCCTGTATATACAAGGTGTAATATACCCACACATATGGATAAGTAGTCGGTTAATGGCAACGCCAAAGTGAGTCCGTGCGAAAACCCTGCTTATATACCCGCGTATTTATACATATATCTGCAGTATATACACCTGTATATCCATATACATACACGTCCACATCCACATACATATGTATACATATAGTAAGGTAAGTCTTGTTGGTCGCCTCGTCGAGTAGCTTCGTTGTTATATTCGCCTACTCTGTTTTGTTGCTACGTTGTTCCCAGTTCGGTGTTCGTTCGTTGTTCGTTACTTGTCGTTTGTGCCGGGCGTTGTTCCGTATTATATACCCCTGGGACGGTGGTTAGGACATCAGACCATGAGGCGCGAAGGGTAAAAGTTCGAAATACCGGGTGTGTGTTAGAAAAAAAAAAAAATCAAATAAGAACCTCATTCCAAAAAAATTAACAAAAAAATCACACACAAGAATCTTTTGCAATATTTATCAACCCGATACCGATACACGTATCAATTTTTTCGATAACCTGATATTATCACCCCTGGCTACTACGTTTCGTATACATAGAAGCAAAAACAAAAAACAAAAATCAGGACTAAGGTCGAATCTTTGAGTTCAAGGTCGATTCTTTTACTTCTGGGAACGATATATGGGTATGTAAAATTCATTCTCGATATTCTCTTTTGGTAGTAGTTATAATTTATACACTCACCTACATATATGTATGTAACCAAGTGTTATATACGCATATAGAAGTAAGTTTTAGTTGGTATAAGCGATAGACCGCCCGAGGGATATTAATGTATCATTACGAGGTTACGGTCGATGGGGGTTTGCGGATGGGGATGGATGGAAGAGCCACTGCAGGGTGTAGAGGAGATCTTGGTTGGATAGGGATACCGCAGCTACTCAGAGATCGCTGCAGCCCGCGGACAATGTGTAGCCTAATTAAACGGAGACTCCTAGTCGCTAGAGAAGCAATAATAATTGTCAAGGATATCTCCGGGATATATCGAAAAATGGAGTTTCTGTGTGAAAGAAGGAGGAAGGACAAGAAAATACGACGTGTACCGCATATTATCCTTCGAAAAATTCTTTCTTTCATTTATTAATATCCTTGCGTTCATTCTCTCGCCGTTTACTATTTTTCAAAAAAAAATAAAAAATTGTATATTTGTTTTGTTAGACTCATAAAGGTATGAGGGTACGTGTAAATCCTGCAGAGGAGATGATTTTGAACGGTACAAAAAAAAAGAAAAAAAAAAAAAAATTTATATATATAGTATAAAAAATGGAAAAGGAAACACAAAACGAAAAGAAGAGACGTGTTTCAACGTGTAGGTTCATCGTGTAGGTTATAGGTATATGGTGTGGTATGGTGCAGGGTATATAAAGCCATTTCTTTGCGGTGTTTGTTTAAAATTCATTCCATGATCTCTCTAGTCTTGCATAATCCGTTTTATCTGTAGTTTTTTCACCGCAAACCACTACCACGACCACCAACACCGACACCATCACCATCACCAACGCGGACAATCTTGTTGGCCCGTTTTCTCAGGTGTGATATTTACTTCCCAGCGCGTTTCCTCAATCAACCTCACTCTAAATCTTCTTTCATGCGAGGCACTCTATGTTCTAAGAAAAGAAAAGAAAAGAAAAAAAAACACCACTTTCATCATCGCATCCGTATAACAAACACCTGTGATCTCATCTCTGAAGCAAAAAGAGAAGAAAAATAAAAATTAACTCAACTACACAGCGAAATTTAGTAAAAATTTAGTTTTTCGTATACTTTTACAAAATTGTATACATAAAATTTTGAGATTTTTGAATTTGGAGAGTTTCTATTACTGAAACTGATAATACACGCGGAGGATCGTCGGTCTAAAAAGACAGGGTCGAGATTTCTCTGATCCACCTATAGATCGGAAAATGGTTCGTGTCCTGATTACGAGCCGGTTGAGGGACGTCTCTCTAGGGAACGTCGAAACCAAGTCATGGCGTCACCGCTACGCCGATGAACTCAATTTACATATCGTATCTATGTGTACCTAACAGAGACGTTAGAGTCGCTGTATCTAGGTATACCTATACCTATGCAAGCTCTACTCACAGGCGAATAGCTAGCTTCGTCCTAGTCCTGCGAGTAGTCGTCAACCTGTTTACCCCGTCAACGTTATATCTACATATACATATATAGCGTATACCTGTACGTATGTACGTACCCAGACTTTGTCCAGGGTACGTAATTTCCTCGCCCCGTTACGCTACGACGATATATGTATATATATCAGAAATCTGACCACGTTCAAAATTGCATATTGGAAATAATTAACACGTTTTACTCATTCATCAATTTTTCTTCTTCTTCTTCTTCTTCTTCTTCTTCTGGTCCGGAATCAAGATTTTTTTTATTCAAAAATCTTTGACGGGGGTAAAAAAACCAAACGAAAAGGAAAGAAAAAAAAACCCAAATAATTGAAAAGAGCTATAAGCACATATTTCATTCGCACAGAATACTCTGTATATACATGTACGTAACGATTTTATGTACATCGACGTGTACTGCGGATAGTCGGAGGTTTTAGCGGTCGGAAAATCGTCAACACAATTGAATGGAAATTCTATCAGATATCTGCTGCACAGTTTTGAAACCGCGGTGAAGGGGTTGTACATCGGAGAATTGCAGTCAGCGATATTTTTCATCGTAGAATTGGTTTGAAATGACGAATTGAATCGGCGAGAAAAAGGAGAGCAATTCGCGTGATTTATTGTATAATTTTTCGGACGTTTTTCAGTTTCCTATTTCGTGTGTGTTCTTTTTGTTTTTTTTTTTTTTTCATTTTTTGACAGAGCGGGAATGAAAGGATCTTGAACTTAGGTATGGAAGACCACGAAAGCACTCCACTCTGTATATTTACCTCCTCCTCGAAATAATCTCTCCGAGGAGAAGTTCGCTTGTACCAAAACAACCGCGCGAGCTGGCATGCCGTGCCATGGCATTATAGCCATAGCATCGCATGCCATGGCATGGAGCGGGGGCGGCTTCGATGTGCTCGTCGAAACAGAACTTTTAAGACTCTCTTTGTCAGCTGCGTGACGTGGGTTTTAATCGGACTTACGAGCTAATGCATAAGTCAAACTGTGATCGCTACTTAAAACAGTAATGAAGATCGATCGACCGCACAAAGTCGACACCTAATCTTCGATAACACCCGCGGCTCAAGGATAAAACGACTAGCTTATAAACGAATTTTCTTAAAGATAAATTGAGAAAATTTCCTTATTCGCTCCTGCCTTATACTTCTTTCGATCCTCTCGTTTTTTTTTTTTTACGTATGTTTCACTACGCAGTTTCGAATTTTTTGAGTCCCGGAACAATCAAAAGTATGAATTTTGATATTACCGAATCACAGTTTTTTTAGAAATAGCTGTATCCAAAATCGAACATTCGTGATTGTCTCAAATGAATTCGTAATACATATTTCGACCGTTCGTTTTAAAATTCGAAACATCAACCTTGCCCCGAATTTTCTATTCAATTTTTGGAATAGAGAGGGATAAAATAATTTTATTTGATACACAATTTGTGTATTAAAATTCTTGAAAATCGAGTCACTGATCGACCTGGTGGTGGTGGTGGTGGTTGTTGAAATATAACCGGAAATCGAAACTCTCCCCGGGGTATAAATACCTTACACATGAAAATTGTGTGGGTGTATAAGAAGGCAGGTATGTCGTAAGCCTTGTGAAAGAGGTTTTTAAAGAGGTCTCCTCCTCATCGTACTCGACGAATCGCGTTTTTTATTGCAAGAAGATGGAGCAGTTTCGATAAGTGCGAGGTTCGTAAAGATCTAATCTTGAATTTTTAAGGTTGATTACGGTTTGGAAAAGCGCGGAGAGTTCCTACTAAAAAAAAAAAAAAAAAATCGTAAGAAATCTTAGAATCGAGGAAAAGCCCTCGATCGTGTTCCTTGATTTCTCCGTACAGTAAACTAGCGGGTCTGAACCGCCTCATCTATACCGCGATCTTTATACACATTTTCGCGTTAAATTAAGCACAATTTTTATTCAACTATTTCTGTTCGGAATTATTATTTTTGTTCCACCTCAAAATCGCTCGAACGAGCGATTCTTCAAGAGTCTTTCGAAAAAAAAAAAAAAAAAAAAAACAAAAACAAAACCCAGAAGGATTGACGAAAATTTTCAACTTGAAGAGAAAACAGAAAAAAAAAAAAAAACGGATTTGATTTACTTCTTGCTGAAGTCCTTTTGTTTCGTTTAATGTTTACACTTTATTCATTATTATAACGAGGAAGGGAAATTCCGTCAAAGCGAATCGTATAACCAGTGACGCGTACATCGGGTTGTTTGTCACGGCTGTTATCACGCACAAAGTACGCATTGTTTTGCGGAGTAAAATCCGCGACGGTATGGTTCCCTCGCGAGTTGTCGTCGATATTTGAATAATAACGACGATCACGTATATATATAACTGCTTTCCTGCACTGCAGTATATATATCTGTGCAAGGATTATTATTAATCTAAAAACGGATATACAGATCTGTATCTATATATACCGTGTATAACTATACGCTGATATCAATTATCTCAATCGGGACAAATCTCGTCAAATAATTAGCCGATAATAATCGAATCATCGTGAAATCTCGATGTAAACTTAATGTCATCAGTCATTAGTCATCAGTTACCAATTAGGGTATAATATGCCGATGTCCTGCATTTCCCATCGATTTTCCAAAATTAGGGTAATTATACCGATAGCGAAACTCAGTTCTGATCAAAATTTCTACCTCCTTTTTTTTGATTTTATTATTTCAACGTTAACTCCATACATTTCTTATTAAAACCTATTTCTGTAGCAATTTGAAACCTTGAATACATATACATAGTATACATATGCATAGGTATATATGCTCCATTTCGGGTAGAATATTACATATGCATTTCTCCGAGCTATATACGGGGTCTGGACCGCGTGGCGTTGACGAATTCCGTGTAAAGGGATGAGAGTTCGCCCTGCTGAATGAGGGGATGGAGTTCTAACGCGAGTCCTTTCTCTCTCTCTCTCTCTCTTCTGGAAACGACGGGAAACTTCCTGCAGCGATGTACATAGGAATAAATCTTGGGGGGAATTGAAAACTTGGAAACTTGTAAAAGGGATTCCAATATCGCGCGTCGCACCGCGTGGACCTGTTAATGACATCCTCCCACTTCCGATCTCTCTATTTTATTTTATTTTATTTTTTTGTAATATTTTTTTTTTCTTCCTTTTGCAGTAGGTATACGTCTGTCTCTCCTTCTGAACGAATTCACTCATTTTTATTTTTTCTTCCTTCTCTTTTTTTCTTTTTTTTTTTACAAATTTACACCCTCCAAAGCAGGACCTCGAAAAATACTTTATCAAACGATTTTTGAAGAGGGTGGAAAGGATCATTTTACCAGCGTTAATAACGTCATTTCAGATATCCTCCTATCGTACATTACGTACCGTACAGGGAAAACCGCCTTTTCAATTCATGGTAAATACATGCACGTACACATACACATGAGTATATAGGTATATTATGTGCGGTTAGAAATTTTGCGTATAAAACGTTCTCTAAATATTATTTAGCATGCTTTCAGAATCGTGAAAATTGGAAACCGCAGATATAGGTATAATAGTCTGCGAACATTTGACAATTGGTGATGTAAAAGCCTCAGAGATTCGGATTCATTTACATAGATACCTGTTACAAGATTCATCGTCGTATGTTATGTATATTATAATAGAGATTGGAAAGTTCGTACATAGGTATATATATGAATATATATGTACATATATATACATATAAGAATTTGTTCGTCGAGATCTAGATATTCAGAGTATAACAAGGTACACTTTGTCCAAACGGCGACAAAAGTTTCGTCAGTTGAACAATTTGAATAGAAGCTAAGGGAATCGAACCGTGGCCGCCTTATTACAAACCTGCAATTCCGTTTCCACTTCTCTGCGGTTTCATCGACTGGGCGGTTGTTAAAGTTCGTCAATTTGGTGGATCCGTGACATCAATTATTTCCCACGGGGAATCTCGAACATCGCATGGCCAGAATTCACCGTCAAGCAGATTGCTAAAGTTTTTTTGTTTTTTTTTTCTCTCTTTCTTATCCTTATTTCTTCAAAATTCGATCACCGCAGCTTACAAAATTACCAATATTTTCAGTCATTCGTTTTTTCGAGAATCGCAATCAGTTTTTTTCAAAAACTGAATTAAAAAAAAAATTCTTTATCTGTACCCGGAGAATTGCTTCCGTTAGTTTATCAAATTTTTTATCATCATTTTTTTTTCTTCTTTTCTTCCCCCTTTCTTAACGCTGGTGAGAAAATTAAGCTGTATGCAACGAGGCAAGCCGAACATGAGAGGGAACTTTTGAACAAAGAATTTAGTATTTTAACGTCCTAATTTCAACCAGTCATGCAATCCTGATTTTTAGCTGAACGAATTAACGTTGTAGTTTTAGTTATCAGTAGCTATCACCTCGAGTTTTATTGCCTGTAAAAAAATTATTTAAAAAAAAAAATCCCTTAGTAATACCCGAGAAAATAAGAAGTAGTTAAAGGTGTAGATTTTATATTTCGATTAAGTATAAAGTAGGAGCAGCACGATCATCTTTGTGGCTTTCATATATATTTTGTTTTTATCGCTATCAATTCATTTCGGACAATCCTTGATAGTCGTTGAATAATTCTTAAAGGAGTTTTTTTTTTCTCTCCCTCTCTTTTACGTTTATCTTAGCTCACATTTATTCAGTTTTATATATAAATATTACGAACCTCGCCGGTCTTCAATCTTTACGAAATTACTCAATCATACTAATTTCTCGTACAACTTGGCCTCTAATATATAACCATCCTCGTTATACAGCTTATACAGCGTATCGTTTAGGCAGTCAATTTTTCTGTCCCCACGGCAGTTTCTATAACTTATAAATTACAATTCATCTTGAAAAATATCGCTTTTCGGGACATTAAATGTTTCCCTAACTACCCCGTTAAATAAAGTACCGAAATTGACCCCCGCAAAGAAAAAAAGAAGAAGAAGAAAAAGTAAAACAAAAAATATGTATCCTATAAATATATATACTTATATATATAAAATAATTAATCCTTATACATAAAATTGTGAGAAATATTTAGATCGCAATGATTATGAATCGTGGATTTTCGAGACCCGTATTACAGGGTGTCCTAGAAATAAATTTCCAAAATGAAAGGTGTCCTAGAGGAGGTCGAACCGAGTAAATTTTCCCGAAGAACATCGGGTCTGCGAAGTCGCGTTCGCGAGATATCACAAGTTAAAAAAAAGTAGCGCTTTGCGACGCCGCGACGCGTCGCAAAGCGCTACTTTTTTTTAACTTGTGATATCTCGCGAACGCGACTTCGCAGACCCGATGTTCTTCGGGAAAATTTACTCGGTTCGACCTCCTCTAGGACACCTTACATTTTGGAAAATTATTTCTAGGACACCCTGTATACACAAAGCTATATATTATACTAGAGAAAGAGAAACGAACTTGATCACTCATACACAATGGCACAAAGTCGTACTTATACTCTCCGCAAGTCGTGAATGACGTGATTTTTATTTAAATAAGCAATATTAACTCGACCCGATCTTGGGATTGCGCGGAGTATGTAGATATACGTAAATACGTATATATGTACACTACTTAAGTTTAAGCAATGTGTTACAAGGCTGTTGGCAAAACACTCATACACACATACCTACCTAACTTATATATCTTCGTAATACCTACAATGAATTTGTGTGAATAATTATTATATATCGCAAAGGCAGCGATTCCGGACTCTGCAGAGAACAGAGAATTTTCTAGGTTTCGTGTCAACCGCGCGCTCGTAAGAGAGAGAAAGAGAAAGAGAGCGGAGGAGATCAGCTATCAGCTAGTCTTACACGTTGTTATTTTTAATGGGTTTCGTCATCAGCCATGATCGTGGATTAGATGACAAAGCTTAGAATTTAAGATTATATACCTATGTTATGTATATACGTATATTTATACCTTTATCTATCTACCTAGAGCTGTATATACAAAACGGGCGTTAGTTTTAACTAATTATAAAATCAGGTTTCATTTCACCGCGGTGGTCCCCCGGCCCGAAGAGAGAAACGTCCGCGTAGATTATAACATGGACGTTAAAAACGTAGCTATAAATTTAGTTTTAAAACAAGAAAAAAAAAAAAAAAAAAAAACAAGGACAAGGTAGGTAGATAGGTAGGTATATACGTACGTAGGTAGTTTAAGTTGGTACCTAGATATTCGGTTTTCTACTTATTTTTAAAACCGTTACGTACCGTTCGCGAAAGATAATATATTAGCTGGTTGTGAATTTGTAATTTTATATATTTAGATTTCGTTGGTAGGATCCAGACGTAGGTTGTACCGTATATACCCAACTGTCTACTCTATGCAAAGAAAGGAGTTTGGAAAACAGAGGTGAAATAAATTTCATCTCGGATGGGCAAAGCCGAGGGAAATAGAAAAAAAAAAAAAAAACGAAAAATATATAGCGAATTCTCGTCGCGGAAATGAGCGAAGAATTGGTTTTAATTCGACGTTAATTCGAAAGAAAAAAGCAACGCGTCACGATAACGTAGCGACGTTGCGATCTAAAAGCGGAATCGGATATTTGGTAGATTGCTAATTCTCCTCCGAGTCGTCGTCGCCGCGTTTCCTGTTTCGTGAAAAATTGCAAAAAGAAGAAGAAGAAAAAAATCAACAAAAAGGAAAAGAACAAATCTTTCGCGATAAATTCGTTCCGTATAAAAAAAAAAAAAATTCGTCAGTCTCTCGTCGGCTTATATCGACGAGAATTTCCTGTTCAGCAACGGTGTGTCCAGCTACAGTACAGCAACGTATGTACATACATTTCCTATCAATTATCGAACCGCTATAACTATAGCTAATTAACGCGGAAACACGAAATTGATACGAAAATTATTATCATCGTTATATTAACGTCATAATTCTAATAATGTTCTCCATTATTACGCCAATGCCAATATCAATTTAAACATATACCTATAATGTACGTTTGTACATACATATCTACGTATGTATAACGCATATCGTATAGGAAACAGTTAATAATCTTCAGGTTAATAAATTCGCGAATACTTGCATCAAGCTAACGCAGAAGATCACTTACACATATTCCGAACAGTAATTACCTAAATATTATGTATCGGTTATAATTATTATCTCAAATTAAAACTAATGGAGCTATGTATACGGTTGATTCGGTACAGAATCGCCTCGTTAATTTGAAAATTAAATTATAATTATACGATTTAATGTAGAAGTCAAATAGAAAATTAAAACTGGCTTTTGCAGTCAGAAATACGATTTGATTTTGAACTGTCGAATTAAAGAGACGAAATTTTGAATGTCTGACTTGATTAGGGAGATTTTCCTCATTTTTTTACTTCCGGTATATATCCCCCGCTGCAAGAGGAACAAATCCGCGTATACTATGAACCGGGGACCGCAACACGATGTTACTATTCCCGTACCTGCCTACCAACCGACCGACCAACCTACCTACCGGATTTGGCAAGTCTCGGAGTCTAATTTGCAAGGGCTATTACTTTGCCGTCATCCGGTTTGCGGGCGGTGCAGCCTAGAGCTTCTGCGAGCCCACGGGAATTCTGGGGTCGCGTTAGCTCGGCCGCAACGGGACCATTACGGGATGACGTATATCCTGTCCCTGTGCTACCTGTTACCCTGTTACCGTTGCCACGAGGACAAATGAAAAAAAAAAAAAAAAAAAAACAAGCGGAAGAAAAATATAAACATATTTGGCCGAAATCTGCGTCCGTTTTCATTTGTTTTTCTGCTCGTTGAAATTTTGATTAGCGAAAACCGAGAGGAGAACAAAAATTAATTGAAATAGAAAATTTGATTTGTATAAATCGGATTAGAAGAAGGTATAAATTAAGCTCCGACGAAATATACAATTCTTCATCTTATAGCTGCGAGAATATAGGGAGATAGATATTCCCGGTATAGTACGGGCTCGAAGGAATTAGGAGGGAAGGAAGTGAGGTGAAATTATGCGTAGAATGCAAAGCAGTCCCTAGTCAGGGATAACTCGCGAATGAGATGCGAGGGGAAGTTAGTTGACCCTGAAATTAGGGAATTTGGTTCATTGACAATTTTGAGTTAAATTGAGTCCCTAATTTTCCGCAGGGATTGGCGTTAAAGAGATACGAATTACCATTTTTTTTTCTTCTTCTTTTTCTTTTGCATTCTTTTTTCTACTCTCTTGATATACCAATTATCCATATACATAGGTATATACATCTGCATATAGCGAGATTTCTTCTTCCCACGTCGTGACGGGACGAACTCGGTATAATCTTGTCTTCGTCAAGGATCTGAAAAAAGGGAATCGCGTAGGTAACGCCGCACAGCCCCTATACTATACATAGCTCGCAACTTTCGTTCACTTTTTCAGGGTTTGGATTTTCCTCGGGAAAAAGACAAAACCATGAAGAGAAAGAGAAAGAAAGAAACAGAGAAACGAAAAATGCAGGAGGGATTATACTGTCCGAATTGAAGAAGGGCGGATACGGGAACAGTTTAACGTTCATACCCGTATGCGATAAAAAACAAAAAAAAACCTCAACCTTTCTTATGCCCCCCAGTTCAACCTGGGTACTAGGTACACACGTTTTTATTTTTCACGCTGTAAAACATAGCGTTTAGGTGGGTAGGTATGCCGGATCCCACGTCGCGCGGGATTATATGGGGATTCAAATTTCTATCCTTAATGTAGGAAGAAGAAAAAGAAGAAGAAGAGATAGAAAAACAGCCTGCAGGCGCTCTAAGAACCGTTGTTACCTATACTTAAAAGAAACTGGTAAAAGGTGAACAGAAAAGAATCAAAAATTATGAAAGCTTTCAAAAAATATCAAATTCTTCGACCTTCGAGTCTAGGTATACGTTCATCCAATTTTTATCTCATAGTGCTTTTCGTTGATGGTATTTCTGTACAGTATACTATAGCTATACGGTGGCTATATGGACGTTAAGCTTTTAAGGTGCCGAAGTAACTTATTACGAGCACCTATTTTCAATTTACGTCTGAAACCACACCTATGCAATTTTCTATAGATATATATATATACCTATGTATCAACTATGTATGTATGTACACACAGCATATTACGTACATACACGTCTCCACATCCTAGGTGTTAACGGCTCCGTGGTCCGCCCAGTCTATACCCACCGTCTACAACTTTATAGACCATGCTTTATCCCATCAAACTATACGCAAGTTTAAAGAGAAATTAGTTTTATCCCTCTAGATAGGGGGGCATATTATATCGTGTATAGCGAAATGAACAAAGAGTGATAAAAATCTGTGTAAAAAAGAATGTTGAAATTTTTGGTAAAAATTAGGTATAATCATAAAATGAAATAGTAAACCATCGAGTGAGGGCTGCGGGGAGCAGGCCGGGGCTTAAATCGAGTTTGCCTTCTGCTATTAAAAAATTTTTTTTTAATACAACTCGCTGGAGACGATGATAAAGTACGGAGGGTTGGAGATATCGGTAAACAAGTATGTCATTAACCGTTAGCTACCCAAGGCATTTTTCATTATCGGAAAATGGCTCCGCGTAGATAACAAGTTTTAGTTTTTTTTTTTTTCTTCCAATTCTCTCTTCCTGTATATAGGTATGTATATATAAAACTCTCCTTCTCACTCTCTCTCTCTCTCGTTCTATTCTACCAGGATTCTGGTTTCTCTTTCCTTTTAACCGGCTCACGGGGCTCTTATACTTTAGTTCCTCTATTATTCCGCAATTTCCATAGAATCAGGAATAAATTCCTGGCCATTATACACCGAGATAAATAGCTCGGTGAATTTATCTTATGCAAGTGCAGCGTATATAAAATTATGCCACTACCTTTTTTAATTTTCATCCACCAAATTCCCGCTCTTTCCCTTTCCTCGACTATTTTAAGATTCGATGCGAAGGGTCGACGTTAATATCGCAAAAAAAAAAAAAAAAATCATCTAACCGAACTTCCCTGAATGATCGGAGAAAATCGTATCTGAGGTATCCCAGACGTTTGCCTGCTAGATCATTTTTCCGATAGCCCGGTTCCGTAAACAACCGGATGCGGGTATGCAGACTTCCGAAAATAGGTATAAAGCTTTCTGGTGTCTATACATACATACAAAAACGGTTTAGGCATATATAGGTATATATATAGAAGCGTTAAATTGTTTCAACGTGTCGTTATAGCCCTACCATTTATGTTATACACCGTGGAACCTACCCACGTTGTTTACACAGCCTCCCGTAGATGTAATACTCGAATATATACGTACAGGAGTCCGGAGTCCCGGTTGTAGCTGGCTGGATCTTCGCTAGTGAATTATTATATGGACTTATGAAGTAAAGCGCGGGAAATGAGAGATTTAATATTGAAGTAAAGCTGCCGTTGCTCTCGCTGTTTATGTTGCCGCTTATAGTTTCTCATCCAGCTCACTTGCTTGTGTCAATTTTACAGACGGAAAAACTATTATTTATTCTCTTGAAGGACTTTATGTATTTTTTAACTTCTCGCTTCAGCAAGAGGAAAGTTATTGTTTTTTCTCCTTATCGTACTTCTGTGAGCGAAGGTTGAATAGAAGGGCCCGGATGAAGTTCCGAATTTTTCCAACTCCCAACTCACAGTTTTTGGAAACAGCATTTTCCCCGAAAGTCTCTATAATCGATTCGAAAAACTTCAAAATCGAAAAAAACACCGAGGATTCAAAATTCAGAAAGCTAAAGCTCGAAGAAGAATTTTATCATTCTGAACTTTACCGATTCCGAAAATTCGAAATCGACTCAAGTAATTTTGATCCGGTCCCTGAACGGGCTGAAGTTTCGGAACAAAATTCGCACCTTTATTTTCATTAATTTTTGCCACTTTTAGACCTCTCCTTACCGATCTGGGTCGCTCTACGATATAGAAAGCACAGTTATACCTACACCCGTGAATAAATTCGCGTTTCTAAACCGTATATGTATATGGGGTAAGGTATACGGTAGGTACCTACGTTGTTGTAACGGCTATCACGATCTTTGCGGTTACGTCCCGGCCATTTGACCGCTTGATCGTTTGTCCGTTTTAGTCGTCCGCTAGTTTCACCTGGCAAAATGACCTGACCTCGCTCGCAGTCACCGGACATCAAGAGCTTCCCGTAGAACTCTCCGGTTGCATTTTCGTTCGCTGAATTACTGTGCGAATGTAGTAACTATTTTTTTCTCCTTTTTTTTTGTTTAATTGTTATTGTTCGCTGCCATTGTTCAAAGACCACAATTATACTGTTCCATTCATACCACATACCACAAAACTCAAAACTTTGAAATAACATTTCCCTCTCCCCCTCCCTATAAACTGGTAAGCGACTTCCAAGTACATATAATTAGTCCTTAACGTGAAACTAAACACTAATTACTGTTATGTTTTGCTCAGCTGTAGTTCATAGAGTAGAAAACCCTTTGGCAAATATTTGCGGGTGGATA
Source organism: Macrophya alboannulata (assembly GCA_949628255.1). Taxonomy (NCBI): domain Eukaryota; kingdom Metazoa; phylum Arthropoda; class Insecta; order Hymenoptera; family Tenthredinidae; genus Macrophya; species Macrophya alboannulata. Next base: position 44,536,842 of record OX451207.1, read on the forward strand.
AACACGTTCCATCAATTTCTCTAAGCTCGCGGTAATTCCACACCGACGATAATCGTTTCCGATTCTCTTATTTGCTTAGTCTTTTTTTTTATCCCACGAAATCCGGAGAAAACTTTCCGAACAATTCTTTTTATCTTTATTTTTCGTTTGCTCTTGATTGTTCCTAAATAAGTTAGCAGAAATTCGGAAAGGAACGTGATAGGTTATAGCTACGCGTGTACAGGGTGTCCCGGAATTAAATGTCGAAAATGAAAGGTGTCCTAGAGGAGGTCGAACTGAGTAAATTTTCCCGAAGAACATGGGCTCTGCGAAGTCGCGTTCGCGAGATATCACGAGTTAAAAAAAAAAGTATCGCTTTGCGCCCGCGGGCGCGGGCGCAAAGCGATACTTTTTTTTTTAACTCGTGATATCTCGCGAACGCGACTTCGCAGAGCCCATGTTCTTCGGGAAAATTTACTCAGTTCGACCTCCTCTAGGACACCTTTCATTTTGGACATTTAATTCCGGGACACCCTGTATACGTATAAACCCATCCATCAGTCAGAGAACGTTTGTTGGTGTTTGACGTTCGACGACAGCCAGTGCGGAAATCTGTTTGAAATTCCATACTGTCATTTCTGACGAACGAAGGACGTGCCTAAAGTGGCATAGACGTGACTACGTACATTGCCCACACATACGTACATACAGAATCGTGAACAGTGGTGCACCTGGGAATGAATGGATCGATATGATATGAATAGATGTGCGCGGTTAATACGGGGATAAAACGGTATCTGCAAAGTATGTTATTATTCGCAATTTTTTTTAGATTAAATTATTCTCCCATAGGACCGAACAGGACTCAAGTAATTTTCGCCGTTTTCCCAAAGTTTAAGATAACCGAACGTGAGAAAATTAGGATAAATACTAAAAACTGCACAGCTGATACTTGTACTAGAGAGTCGCTAATAAACGTTCAAGCTGCGTAAACCGGTCTCCCTAATTATCCCAATTACTTCATTCAATTAATTAGTTACGCTTTGGGTCGAAAAGTTTCACATCTAGACCCCCCTCCAAGTTCGAATGAATTTTCAATTATTTCCCATCGTTTTATCTCTGTCCTAAGTACCTACCGACCATTTCTTACTTTTTTCCTCTCTACGTCTCTTCCGTTTTTTCACCCTCCTAAACTGTGAGTCGAATGGATTGAAACTTAGCGAACAAAATTGCACCGGCTACTTTCGCGGATATAAATATCAAATGCTAATGCCTTTATTCGATGCATATGGAGATGAAGATGTGACAATGAATGAATTTTCTATTTATTTATCCACGCGTTTCCGTGAACAGAAATAATCCGAGTGTCATAACTTGCGGAGTGAAAGCCGATTTGAAAACCGCTGGATTAACGTTCTATATCCGTAATGTTTTTTTTTTTGTTTTTGTTTTATACGCTGATTTCTGAGTAGGAAAAATTTTTACGTATAATTACATTTCGACGTGGATATTTCTTCCGGGTCCTTACAGATCCTCGTAAACCAGAGAGATGAGGTAAAAATAGGATGAGAGGAGCTGCTAGGTTGGCACACGCGAGCGGGGAAAACGGGAAGTCGAAGGTAATGAACTAATTCCTACGATCCAATCAACTGAATTCGAGTCCAATCTAACTCTTTTCATTTTCTCTCGTTCTCTGCCTCGTACCTACCTACCTACCTCGTCGAGGCTCCCACTTTTCGCCTCGACGAGCTGCTCGCTTCGCTAGGCGTTCAAAGATCACCAGAACTAAACCCCTGACCCAGTATAGTCCTATACGTCTGCCCTTTCAACGAATACTGACCCACTATTTCCGCACTGACCTATCCGAACTTTTTCATCGCAGAAATAAAAGTCGGTCCGTTGAAAGAAAAAAACAAAAAAAAAAAAAAATTTGCGGATTGTACATACATTTGTTCAGAATTGTTTCCTAAAATTTTTGAAATTTTCATCTTCTTATAGGTAAAAAGAAAAGAACAAAAGAAATCTGCAAGATTCATTTTCTGAGTAAAAAAAATTGATTAAATTTCATCTTCGATCGAATCCGAGAGAAACTTTTAAAGGTCCGTTTCATACTATATATAGCTATGTATATGTACGTTGGCAGGAAAGGGAAGTGTGGTATTGGGTAGCAGAAGCCGGAAAGCAGTGTACGGGGGTCGTGCTATATCATTGCAATTTTACGCTCAAATGAATACCAGAGATCCTCGACCCTCGGCAAGTTGAAGCCAAGTTGTATAAAGTTGGAGTGATTTGTGTGCCAAGTCGAAGAGAATCTTGGCCACCAGCCCCTCTCCCTCTTACCCCCCTCGCTTTCGTTCTTTCTTTATTCCTCTCTCATTCATTTTCTGTACCAATTCTTTTCTCGATATCTCAGACCTCGAACCGTAAGATCAGTGTCTCTGATTCTTGGTGGTCTAATTGTACGCTTTGACCTTTAACCTGATCTCGATTGGGTACCGTTGTTGAGGAATTGGGGTTGAAAACGATCTGAAAATAGGGAAAATGAAAGTAAAGGGGGGCAAACTGAATGGAACGAGGGACGACAGGGAGAGACAGGCCTGTACCGCTCCTGTCATTCTCGTTTATACTGTGTCAAACAGAAATTAATGCGGCACCGTACCATATACCCCTCAACCCCATCCCTTACTCGGTGGCATTGTTGTTTATAAGTAAATAAACCCAAGTCTCGAGAAACAGGGAGTAAGTTAAGTTTTAGGAGAGAATGAGGCGCGGGAACGGGAACTGGGAACGGGAGGGACACAACCGACAACCACCAGGTAACTCTGTTTATGAACTTTATGACGAGGACCAAAACTTTTGCTATAAACCCTCCCGATGCTCTATACCGACAACGGCTGGTATACCCACCATACCGTACCTACCATCGACCATAGAACCAGGAGAAAATCCTCCGGTTGAAACCGCGTTATACAACCGCTAAGCCAGCCTCAAGCCACCGGACCGAAAATATCTCTCTTAATTCGTTGTACACATCTTTTCAGAGAATTTCAGTTTCAGCTGATATTAAAGAATTTTTCAAACTTTCGGTTTTTCTTAAAAACATATATGTATCTTTAGATCTAGTACATACCCTTTTTACTGAAATAAAAATAAAGTGTCGCGGTAAAGTATAGCACAGTACAGTGTTTGTACTCCAGAGAATTGACTCCGGGGGTTGCGCAGTTGAATTTGAGATCATACACTAGAAAAATTTATCCTAGTATACCCTACCATAGCAGAGTTACAGGTATATAGGTATAAAAGGTAAAAAAGACGGGGGGTACCTAGTAGGTACGTACGGCATGGCACAGTTCGCTGCAGTGCACTTCGGTACATATTCAAAAGGTTAGCTGTTACAGGTGAGCGTGCAGGTAGTAGAAGTAGAGCTGTATAGATGCAGGTATACAGTGAACAGTTGCCTTCAAAGCGTCAGTTTAAAGGGTAAACCAACAAGTGAAGTGCAACGAATTATTCAAGCGTGTTTTGTTTCTTTTTATTTATTTATTCGTTCATTTATCCAGTTTTTTTCTTTCATTTTTCCGTCTATTCGTCACAAAATCGTATACAGAGAAGTTCTTACGAATTCACGAAACGCGTGATGATTCGGTGAATCACGCGTGAAAAATTGAATTTTTCGTCCAACAGCAAAGCGGAGATAGAAATTGACGAATCTCTTCATCGAACGGTGGAGCAGTCTTCCAAAATTCGCAAGAGAAAATAAAATACCGAAATTTAATACAACCGAAGCTTTCGTTTTGACCTACAATTCGTATTCCTAACGGATCCTCCATCCGTCTCTTTAACTATTCCTCTCCCATTTCCTCTCTCCTATCTTTTTTTCTTCTTCTCTGTGTCTCTCTCTTTCTACCGAAGAATTTAATTCAAGGTGCACGGAAACTGAGTCCCTGTCGGATGCACCACGTTTTCTCGGAAGAATGTAATTTTCATGGCTACTTTACAGCGCGAAGAAATTCTACTCTCCCGAGGACCCTATAGTATATACTCTACTCTACTCCTTCTTCTTCTGCTTCTACTTCCTTTCGTCGGTTGTGGATATAGGTTGGCTCCTGCGACATCAATAAACCGTATCCTTCGCATCCCTTATCGCAACTAAAAATTTCTTACCCCATATATATCCGTTCATCGATTCCAGAGACCGACTGGTCAAGTTTTTAAACTGTATAACAATTTGTCTTCTTCGTGCTAAGGTATCTGCTTCCTTCCACGCTCTCAACATTCGTCTAAAGTTCAAAATCGCCAGGCGGTAAAAACGACCCAACTGACATGAACCCGTTTTATTTTTTATGTTTTACGTTTTACGTTTTACCGTTTACGGTTAACGTTTTACTGTTTATGGTGCCTGCGCGGTACATAGGCATGAAAAATATTTCTCCGAAACCACGCGTGATGCAGTTTCATGCGCGGTGTCACGTGCACCATCGTGCATAAAGCAACAAATCAAGGGATGAAACCGCGACTATACCGTCCAATTGTTGTTGCTGTTGCTGTAGGGCTTTGTTCACTTTGAACCAACGCAATGAGACAAATCTGAACTCGAAAGTGTAATCTATCGGACCCCCCTCTCTCCCTCCTCTTCGCTCCCATGGCTATTGTTGGGGTTACGACCACAAGCAGCCAGTTTTCCTGCGCGTCTGCCAGCACCGTGTGCCGGGATACCGGGTAACATCGATTGGAAATTGCGCCTCGATAAAGTGTTATGACTACGAAAGGAGAAGCTGCTTGGCCATCATTCTTTAAGGGATGAAAGCCAGAAAGCAATTTGCTTTTTATTGCTACCACAGGGGAACACACTCTCTCTTTTTCTCTCTCTGTCTCTTTCACTCTCGCTATATACATATGCGTCTTACAGTTATATGCGCAGACATTTCTCTTACACAATCTATCCATGTGAATGAACACACCTATACTACGATAAATATTCTGACGTATAAATGCGGTGAGGTACCTACACGAAAAATTGAACACGGTGTTACTCTTCCCTCGTTCACTATATCGTACGTCTTTCGCCAATTTTCAAGTATCTATGTACTTCTCTGTGTATGCGTGTGCGGGGGTGGCTTTTATATTCCGTTTCTTCGATCTGCAAATTAAATAAACCGAGTTTCTCGAAAAGCCTGGGAATGCTAAGTTCCTACACACTTGGATATACAGCTGAAAATCTACGTGTCTTTGTCTATGTACTAAAGTGTGTGTAGAGTTTCGCATTTCGTTTCCTCGAAGTGCGGTCTCTGTTTTAAATACGAAAAACTTTATAGTCAGTCGGGGGAAAAATGGTTCGACAGTTTGACGTGAGAGAAGTGAGAGAAAATCGTAGTACGTCTGCGGCGCATATACTATACGTCTATAATAGTCCCGCACGTCGAATAGTTTCCGAAGGGTAGGGAAGAATTTTTTCCAAATCGCGCAGACGCTTTGCGACAGAGAAAAATGCATTAAAGTCTCACGGGAAATACTTTTGCTCGGGTGCCTTCCTTCGGGGTATATAGCTACGTATATGTGTATATATATATATACAACTCTCACGTACGCAACGTCACGCAACGTCAACTAGTTTGAGATAACGTCAAGAAACCATATATACATATATATAGCTACGTGGCACGATTATAACACGCCAATATACCCCGAAGGATGGAGTATCGGAATATTACACGAAGACAATTATCTCCACACTGGGTGGTTGTTCAAAAAACGATAATATTAAGTAGAGAAGATAATCGGACTTATTAGAGCATAGAAACATATTTTTTCAATTATCTCCACAGCCTTGAGTGCCTCAAAAAACTTCAAAAAAAAAAAAAAAAAAAAAAAGTTGTAGCACTAGTCAAACCGCGTCTTTTATCTTAATAAATTTATTTTCACAAAACGAACGGTTTCCAAGAAAATGGACGATTTAGAGCGAATTTCATCCTGCGTTTGTCGGTGTCTTCGTTCGCAAAATAAAAATTTACAAGTATCGTCACTCGATAGATACGACGACGTATGCAAACGATAAGAATAATAACGATCGTAAACCTCATTGTCAGACGTACGCTCGCGTAGTTCGGTACGTATGTACTTATAGAGTTGACTGACAAGCTTCAAGATTTATCTGCATGAACAATAAGTCTTGTTTCTAGGTACCTTACGTTTGACTAGTGAGTGAGTAACGATCAGTAGCCGTAGTAAGGTTCGTATTTGGTTAAACGTTTGCGAAATGTTTAATGCAACGAATAATGATAGTTAGATAGACCGTACATATACATAGGTACTATAGGTACATATACCGAACTGTAATACGCTACGAGAACAGAATTGTACCTATATCGAACTATACAACTTTAATAACCCGTGTACACGTATGTATGTATGTATGTACATGTACACAGGTACCTACTTCGGTAATATGTACACACCGGCAAATGCCGAGGTAAATTGTCGGCTTACGCGAGGTTTCCGATAAGCTGGCCTTCCAACCTTCTCTCATGCACGCCGTCGTGCCTCTCGCCGCCGAGAGAGGTTGGTTAATTAATTAGTTTCTCCGTTGACGTTTCGATTTATTATATAGAACCGATTTTAGCTAGAAAATTATAGCGGCTCGAAGTATCTTTTCGTCTTTGTACGATCGGGTATAATTTTTGAACCGAAACAAACGAAATGAAAAGCCTGCTCGAAAAGATCGATGGTCAATTTTACTTGAAATACAAGAAAAAAAAAAAAAATAGATTCACAGTTTGAAAAGACACCCGGTAGATTCCGGAATCTCGGAAGGCTAAGGAAGCATCGCGTCGCATCGCATAGCATCGTATCGCCTCCTCGCCTCATAATATATTGCTTTCAAGTACCTGTCCTAAAGGTATCGATAACATTCACCAGGAGATTGTTTGCCGGGACAATCCGGCCCGACCAAACCTATCGAGAATACTGGTAGGTAGGTAGGTAGGTAGGTATGTATACCTACTACAACCTGCTTGCCTGTAACTTTGGTTTGTTTGGGACAGGACCACGCGGTGGTTTACAGATTCGACTATTGCTTTTAACGAGGTTCTATACGCCGCACAACTACATCGATCGCAGTAAAAAAATTGCCAAAAATTAAAAAAAAAAGCCCGAAGTCTCGAAGGCGGAGATCTTTCTCTCCGTATGTAATTATCTAAGACCTTGAATCGTCTACATTTTGTGGATTCAGGAATTTTGTCACTTTCTCGTTTGCGTTCGCGAGATGGTTGGATCGGTTCTCTCTCTGCAAAATCACATTTTGCTCTACTCGGCTAACTTCATGGTTGAACAAGCCTCGATTTACATCGTAGACCTTCCTTCCTTCCTCCCACCTTATTCTAACCCTAAATCATACTCAAAGTGAGTTACCACGCAAATAGAGCAGCCCAACATCCCACAGATTCGCCTGTGCAGTTTATAGTCAGATGAATGGTCGATCTTGGTTAACGTTCAATGTATTTATACCGATTATCATAAGTAAAACGGTCTTGATGTACATATAGTACTGAGTAATCTCGTTTTTAGTTTTGTGAAGGAACTAGTTACGTTTCTTCGTCGTTTTTGGTTACTAATTTTGTTTTTTGTTAGTCGGATCTCAAGTCTGACTGACGTTGAATAATATTAACGGTTGAATCACAAGTACAGATTATCTGTGTATACGGAAATGTGGTGAATATATACAGTTTCGCGGAAGCACGTTTTCCACCATACGTATTCCTGTCTCGCGCGTTTGACCAATTTGTATCAGTTTGGTAGAAAAGTAAACGGCGAGACGCTGTATTATTTAGAATGGCTCGAGGCGCGAAAGGTCTTGAACGTTGCTGTCCGCAAATAAGAAAGAAGAAGTAAGAAGGAAGAAAGAAGAAAGAAGAAAGAAGAAAGAAAGAAAAGTAAAAAATTAGGTCACAGTATATACCGTGCACATGCGGTATTATACTATTCGTACGTGCAGGGTCGATCAGTTCGGTGGAATTTTGACTACCGCTGATGCTGATGCTGATTCTGCTTCTGCAGGGTGTAAAAAGAACAACAACACGTCCTTGTCAATGCGGAAATAAAAAAATCAGCAAGAGAGTGACAAGGAGGGAAAACAGCGACGAGAGAAGAGAGGAGAAGAGGAGAGGAGATGGGTGCGCGACTAGCGAGAGAGTGAATGATATATTTATGAGATTTAAATCGCCTAAGCGGTCCATTTCCTTGGTTTGCATTATTCACGGGTTTGCTGGGCCTGAATGTTTTATAGGATCCTCTCCCTCTCACTCTCCCTTCCTCTTTCTCTTTCTCTCGTCCCTTTTCTCCCTTGTATTCCATCTCTCACTCGATTCGTTGCAGAAGTGTGCAGCCTGCACGGAGCGTTTCTTTTATAGTTGCTGTGGCGTCACACCGCTGGACGGCCAGTTTTCAGCACCTGAACCCCGAGTGATTTTCTTCCGCTTTCTTAGCGCGTCGTTTCGGAAGAGCGAAAAGAGAAAAATATAGATCTGGTGCCGAGGGAGACGAAGAGGAAAAGAAAGAGAGAAATAGAGCTGCTGTTTTCGTTACTTCGAAAGCCACTAAATGGAAATTTTTTGGCGACTTTCCCACGATGAACTCCACCTCTACCAGCCACTACTCGGTATTCCGAACGACCCACGGGACACTGGGAATACGAACTTACTACGTGGACGCTGGTGGCCAACGTCCAACGTCTTAATCCACCTAAACCACGTCTTCTTCTTATTCTTCTTCTTCTTCGCGGCATCTTTTTCCTGAAAAGAATTTTACCCCTTTTTCTAGGATCTACACTACGCTACTTCACGCTGCTACTGCTGCAGTGATTAACTTTACCAGAAAATGCAACTAAAGAAGTCGCAGTATTTTTTTTTTTGACTGATACAAAAATCTGTTACAAAATTAAAGTTCTTCTTTCTTCCTTCTTCTTCTCACGATGCAACAAGTTAACAGTTTCACTCGATTGCTATAACAGAAGTCGAAATTCTGATTGTGAAATTCGGTAGAAAATATAATCGTACAATGATCAGAATTTTTTTTTTTTTCAAGAATTCTTTGAACGATGAAGTTTTACCGTTTCCACTTGAAGATTTTCTGTGTTTGAGGGATGAATCACGTCCGCGAGTTTGTCCGTATCGGATAAAGTTTTGAGGGTCGTATCTCGGTTCTCAATACATGTAAGAATTCTCGGAATGGTCTTTCCATTAAAGCTTTCGATCTATACCATCGTAGGTAGGTAGGTAGGTAGGTATATCGGAAGAGGAGACCGCGGTATATAAGCTCAAGTCGCTCCCTCGCAGGGCGGAGTTTGCAGCTATCAAAATACCGCTGTGAAACTATTTCGCGAATTTCAGGAAGAACAGACAGAGACAGGGGGGTGGGGGGGGGGTCAGATCTATGTGCCCCGCACGTACATGTATTTCTATATATACATATATACATGAATACGCGTAGATTCGGTGCGAAGAGGACAGAGATAAACAGGAACTGAGAACCCAAGAGGAGAGAATAGGGTACGCGATGCGAGGAGCGAGCAAAGCCAGAGCAGGAAGACTCGTTAATGAGAGTTTCCCCAGACCTATCGATCATTTAGACCGAGTTTACCATGACCGCAGTAATTCACCACAGACTCCTATATACCAAGCATCCAACATGATGCTTTGCCTTGCCAAGGTGGTTTATTTAGATCGAACATACAAAAACTATTCCTAATTCTCCAAGGATAATCAATTACTTCGATCAGGGATAACTGCAGAGACACGATAATAATTATAATTACGATGTATTTGAAAGTTTTATATCGACTAGTTTCCCTTCCGGACGATATACTGTAAAGGCGAATGACGTGTATAGAGGATCCAGTTTCAGGAGCTGGTCGAATCGCGTGGGGTGCGACGGGGGGGTAGAGGTTTGGATTAAACTGTAATTAGAACTGTGTAATTGGAACGGATCTGACAATGTAGCTACTGCCTAAAATCCAAAGCCACAACGAACCCTTTTCACCCTAGGTAAACCCTGCGGCGAACGGCTGCCTACCAATGAGATTTTCGGGTCGGGAAATCGGGCGTCGCGACGCTTTGAAAACGTTCATTTTCTCTCTTGCTCTCCCTCTCTCTCTCTCTTTCTCTGCAGTTATAACCCGGGGAACAGATAACGCTGAAAATTTCGGTATTAAAAGATCTGCTGCAGGAATAAAATAACGGGTAACTATAGATTCTGTTTTTTTTTTTTTTTGTCCTTTTTAATTTGAGTCCCTTATTTCCGCACGGTTTAGTTATATATTTTCAGTACCGATGTACAGATTCGAACTACCACGTTCATGTTAATTGAAGCTCGAATTGCCAATCTGCACACCGTAGGTATACGTATACCTAACGTAAATTAAACTCCAATTAATTCATATTGAATCTAGTCGGGTTTCATCCTCATATATATATATACATATATACCTGTATAACTATACACCTGTAACGGACAGGGAAAACAAGAATTTTAGCCATAGAATAATATCGAATGTAGTATTAACAACGTTACACACGTTCATTCTCTACACCTGGATTGAATTAGTCGGACAAATTTGTGCCCGGGTACCTCTTCGCGCGTCTCGTTATAAAATTTGTATATATTTCTCGGTGCAGAACGGTGTTACGTTAAAAAAAAAAAAAAAAATTCTCTTTTCTTCTCATTTTCTTTAATCCCGAACGTTTGCAACACCAGCAGCAGGAACACGATTATAATCTAATTTCTGAACAATGTTTAATATAATTTTTTTTTCCTCATTTTTTCGATCCTATACTATTATCCCGATTGTCACAACCTCCGCCACAGCACAATGCAACGAGCTACTCTATACCCATAGGGTATAGATACGTTGACTTTATAGAAATAAGAAGAAAACCAAAAACAAAAAAAAAAAGAAGTAAATTTTCTTCCCATAGAAAATAGTCGAAGTTTTAATTGAATCGTGAACTAAAGCTGATCCATTCCCAGACCCCCGTTGTAGTAACAACTTTTTAACCTCACCCTGCACTCTCACACCACACCACATCTTTTCGTTTTATCTTTTATCTCTGGAAACCCTGCACTATACATATATACAGCCACGTACGTCGTATCTTTAGTCAGGAGAAAATTTCGTACGGAATACAATACAGGCTGCTGCAACCGCTTTCGGTTGGCTAGTGTTAGTTATCGAGCCGTTAGGCTTTCGGCTAATCAACTAATCAACTAATTAATTCGAATCCGAATGCCACGGGCAATGACGTCTGACTTATCGTATCCCACCGAAAACTCTGGATCAAGTAATTCCTAACCAACGCGTGTTTAAGCTCTCATTAATTATTCCTTACGGGAATACAAAGAGGAGCTAATTATTTCACGCTGTTTTTCTCTCTTCTTCTCATTTTTTTTCAATTTTGCGGAAACTTTGGCTCGGTGACGACAATTAAGATCTACGCGAAAGTATAAACGAGCTAAAGAAAAAATCCGACGTGGGTTATCTTACGGTGCAAATCGCGATATACGTATATCGACAGGTTTTTATCATTACGGTTATAATCAATTGGTGCGAAATAGCTGTGGCTGTGCCAGCTGACTGCGAGCAGTGGTACTGATACTGTTTTAGCATTTCGCTGTCAGTTTCGCAGTCGAACAAACGTCATTCTCGTTTATGATCCATATAACTTGGTAGTACCAACTCCCTGTGGTCTCTCTCCGGCTACCATTACTCGGCATTCTAATAATAGATACCACTCGGCTGTGTAAAGGCGAACAAGTATAATAATAAATGCGTGCATGTATAGATTCTATGCAACTGTATCTATATACACATACGCGATTTCTTATCGACTAATAAGTGAAGAAAACGTTGACTATGACCAAGTTAATAATGAAATGTTCGAAAAGCTGTTCGATGGCAATAATTTATGCATCATTATCACTGTTCTTGTTATTTGTTTAAAAATCTGAAGAGGACGCTCACTGAAAGTTTTGTTTCTGGATGTTTGTACAGAATATTAATATGTATATAGATATAGTATATAGGTATATAAAATTCCACTGCGTTGAATTGTATTACGTCGCAGAGGATCCAGTTCAAGACTCAAATGAAATTGGCTTTTTACGAAGGAAAAATACGTCCAAAAAAAATTCGTTTTTTTTTACAAAAAGCAGACAAGATTCTCCCATTTCATTGGAGGAACTTAATAACGTGAATTCTTACCTGGTTTATCATAAAATCTCGTATTGTGTTTATATATATCCAAAATCGATCGTCATAAGCACTTCACAAAAGACAAAAATAAAATTGATTCAGCGAATGGCACTATATCATCAATTTCACTATCACATTTGTCAAAAATGAATTTTTTTTTCTATTTTTCAAATCAAAATCCCTAGATTTTGTTTTTTGTTTCTATCGTCATTCAAACTTGACGTAAAAATGTACATTTCCCATTCTCAGAAGTGAAGATAAATTTCATTTTCGTATTACGACATGATAAATCTACATCGACCGTAAAATTAAACGCAACGAAATGTTTGAAACGCTCGCGAGGATCTACGGCGCGTGCGTCTGGGTCAGCCTCGACGCTACCACTGCGCGAGTTAAAATCGTCTCTCGGCAACGAACTATGGTTAAAGTGGTTAAGCCCGTCGGAGTCAGACCCCCCGAGAGGCCCACAAACGTAAGAGGAGACCGTTTCTGAGCGGGGGCAAACCGTAGTATTATCGCATCTGCAGTATCCGTACCTATACGTCTATACCTATACATCGTATCGATATTCTTTAAGGACTCGATAAATTGAGGAGGCGAAAATTTTATTGCCGAGTCTCCGAATAACGGACGATACTAATCGTATGCTAATCATTAATGCCCAAGTGACGTAATTTCTACAGTCTAAGGTTAAAGTCACTGTATAAAGGCTTGACATTCGAGAGCCTGCGAGTAAATTATAACGTTCTTTGACCTTATCCAGAATTATTATGAACATCATTTCATTGGCATCGTAGATCGTAGAATAAAGAAGTCACGAGTGACGTTTAGACTACTGATTTTTGAGGGAACATCCGATGACTGAATTTTATTTACAAAAAAAAAGGCGTCGTAACGGAAAAAATATAGTTATAAGCATGTATAGCAACGACAAAGGGCGATACTTAAGGAGATACTAGACACAGAGTCAAGATATTCAAGAAGCGAAAAAAAAGAAACAAGTTTTAACATAGTTAAGGAAAGATAATAATGCAACTTTCTTTCCTTGACTATGTTAAATCTCGTTTCTTTTTTTCGGCTTTTGTTACTTTATGTCTACGCGAGTAATATGGACCTTATTCTTGTCGACCTTTTTTGCAGTCAAACAAGAAGAAAAAAAAATTACCGAAAGCTGCAAAAGATCGGCCGAGCAATAATTTGAATATCGACATACATCCATCGCTATACTTTTCGACGTATAAATTTCCGTCTATAAGCTCACGATCGATGTAATAGATAAGATAAAAAAAAATTTTTTATGGAATATGGTATATAGCATCGTTTTTTTTTTTTTTTTTATTATTCTAGTTAGATGAAGTTATTTTATAGGCGAGTGTTACACAAGTTGCTCAAAGTTTTGTGTATAAAATTTAATTTTTTTTCTTTTACGTGTATATTAATCAAGTAAAGTTATGGCTAATAATTTTTCCTTTTTTTTTTATGGAAATGTGATATCGTATGTTACTATATACGTATAACGTAGGTACCTGCCTGCAGGGTTTTGCTTTGAGGTTTGAATTATTTTTATATACATTCACATCCTCCCAAGTAGTATCTCAACCACTCGATCATTCTCGCGTATCAAACCACGCACGCATTGTTTTGTATCTGTATAATATATACAAATCTACACACGTTTGTATGTGTAAGTACTTCAATCTCACCGACGCACGTTGAGATAAAAGCGTTTTCATCTCGTGAATAAACAGTCCTGCACATCGTCGACTTCCTGACTTTTGGCGTCATTCTGTCGCGCGGAAGTTATAGACCGTGATGAAATTTCAGAGAGAGATAGAAATAGAGAAGGAGAAGGAGATAGAGAGAGAGAGAGAGAGAGAATGAAAAAAAGGCTTTGAATTAGCGTCCGAGACATACGAGACCGAAGACTGGGGCTCTTCGAGTACCAAGATACACATATACATCGACGTCCACGTATAATACTCAATTAGTTTAATTTGCTTAATTTTTTATTTTTTTTTTACTCGACAGAGATACGTCAGTCAGGGCCACGCATGGTGTGATTCGAATGACATGTGTCAAAGTTATAAAAAGAAGAAGAAAGAACCTGAAAAAAAAAAAAAAAAAATTCGCCACAGCTGCCGCTGTTTCTACATACTTGATTTTCAATAAATAATAATTTTTTAAAGATTTCTCGCTAATTAATTACCTTTATTTAATTAATTAGGTGTCTCGTTAACGAACCGAGCCCTACTCACGTACTAATTCCGTTTCCCCTAGTCTCTCCGTTTCTTTTATATCTTCTTCGCAAAATACAAACACAAAGAAAAAAAAAAAAAAAAAGAAGGTGAAGTGTAATAATTATCGCAAAATAATTGGAAAAGGGTTCTTTCCCATCGATTTTTTTTTTATATCCTTTTTTTTTTTTCATTCGGATCTTGCGAAGGAACTACGAGGTGAAAAAATCTAGTCGACGTGTGATACCTGTACGGTTCAAAATTTTACACCGTGTATACACACGATTTTCGTTCGTAAAGCTCTGGGCAGGTACAACAAGAACAAACTTTGGGTTTTGGGAGACGAGACTATACCTATACCTACGTAAGGAGCCTATCGGAGCGAAGTGTTTGTTAGACGTGACCGAGGCTCTGACGATTCTCTACGGAGTATGTATCTAGAATCCAGATCTATCCTCTGTACGGTTGTGCGTATAGATATATGTGTTATATTCGTGTGTGTGTGTATATGTGTATAGAATTCGTCTGCAAGTACGTTATACACACATACATCTACACACGGTTACAGTATGCGTCTTCAGTACTTCGGGTTGCTTCAATTCGTCCTCTCTCTCTCTCTATCTCAGCCAAATTCAATTCTACATTTCAAAATTGTTCGCCAGAGTTTCATTCGGTTTATGTTTATACATGTACAGGTATGTTCACGTCGTAGTTCTGTTCCCGGAGTCTCGTTTAATATGTATAACAGAAAATTAGTTGTACCTTATATATCAGTGGTGATCGATTGATTAGCGAAAAGAAACAAAAATTAATGCGGGTAGGTATAATATTCAGTCTTTACATCCTTTCAATTTTAGGATATTTGAGGATTGCCAAGGCTACTGTCTGTCGTTTAATTTCATTGGATTTTTGGTCTTTTTTCTTTTGCTATTTTTTTGCAACCGGTTCTGATTTCGGAATGGACTTTATACGACCGAATTAGTCGGTCGAATCTTTCGTACGATATTCCTCCTTTCTCTTTTGTATTATATACGTAGGCATGGAGATATACAGGGTGTCCTAGAAATAAATTTCCAAAATGAAAGGTGACCTAGAGGAGGTCGAACCGAGTAAATTTTCCCGAAGAACATCGGGTCTGCGAAGTCGCGTTCGCGAGATATCACAAGTTAAAAAAAAGTAGCGCTTTGCGACGCGTCGCCGCGTCGCAAAGCGCTACTTTTTTTTAACTTGTGATATCTCGCGAACGCGACTTCGCAGACCCGATGTTCTTCGGGAAAATTTACTCGGTTCGACCTCCTCTAGGACACCTTTCATTTTGGAAATTTATTTCTAGGACACCCCGTATATCTCCATACATATAACCAATTTGTTATTACATTCCTGACGATAAATTGGACCGGTATTTTCATTTCCTGAACACATGGTAAAATTCTTGTATACGGTATATAAAACTCCGAACTATATACCTATGTATGCATATATACCCTATATACCTAAGACAGACAGTACTATCATACGTGTCGAGAAATTCGGAACGAATCCGCTATCGGCGGTATTGCGAGTTAATACATATACGTACGCGCTTGTATGTATGTACTAATTTACTTGATTATGTAACAAGTTGACACGTTCACTTCGGGTATGGGTATACACGCGATTAACGAGAGAATATATAATTATCGATACGGCACATCGCATGTGCGATTTAACAGGCGAAATTATCCGCGTCAACGTTGCAGGCATCGCGTTGCGTTATTTTAGGTACGTCGAAGTCGAATTTCCGAAGCCCTGATACTATATATTTTCGGTTAAATTCACCTACCTATATGAGATTATCGGATTATGGTACAGGATTATGTCATCTATTAACGAGATGAGTGCTCTTTGGTTAAAATTTTTTTTTTCTCTGATTCTTGCAGGCAAATTGATTATCAAATTATGCCGAGCATATCGTACCGCTAATGCAAATTTTTTAGTCGTAACTATTAATTATATCACGTAAGTATAAGTCGAAGGCTGAGGTTATTTTTTATCAATGTTTTTTTTGGGGGGGCAAAATTTGGTCGCGTTTTCGGTTTTTATATCCGTTTGTAAATTTCAGTTTTTGCTTTATGCTTTTAGTACTTCTTCTTTTCTTTCCTTCACTCGTTACTCGGAAATTATTTTCTTTCATCTGGGTGGAAATTCTGTCTGATATATACATGTATGTAAGGACACGTCAAAATTGGCTATTTATCACCCTCTGACAATTTGAAATAGTGTTGACTTCCAGTCCCCGAGCGTCACTCGGCGAAAACATATTTTTACGTCTTGTTTTGCCCCACGCTTATTCCTTTTTATCTCTCTCTTTCTTTCTTTATCTCCGAAAACCTTTTTGTGATATCAAGAGAGCAAAGACGAGATATATGAAATCGGAATAGAAATATACTAAAAATGTCCTGGTTTTTTACCCTTTTTGTCACGGGGGCGCCGTGATTCTTTTGTCATATTCATCTGCGATCGAGAGTTTACTTCCTTTGACATAAAAAAAAAATAAAAAAATTAGGAAAATGACGACTGCCAAGTTGTCCTAATATAACGCCGATTAATCGAACTGTATTTAGATCGAGTCCTGAAAACTGTACATATCTACCTACTCGTTGAAATTAAAACCCGAAATTTAACAATTCCATTATATTTCGATCATCAATATCTATACTCTTCAATTTTATTAATTCGTTTTTAATTTGTGGGAAATAACGCGATAGGTATAAACGTTATAAATTCAGGAGCGGAATTTTCATTATTTTGATGCCATGGCGTAGCCCACGGGCAGTCATGCTTAACATCACATATATGCATCATACCTACTAACTATATGCGTTCGTTTATATACGTATTATATACATACAGGTATATATATATACATATACGTCCATCGACGGTAAATATTTGCGCAAATAGATTCACGTTCATAGCGTATAAAATATTGAACATATTTTAATATCGTTACATTTGCCAATATTTACCGAAAAGTTATGTATGACTGCTGTGCAGGTATACATAGAAACGTATATAGAGAGAAATATTTTTTTTCTCTTTCCAATCGGTTACACTGAGTACTAATTTTTACTGACGAAAAAAATTCATATAAAAAACTATAAAACTTGATATATATAATATAATCTCACTGAATATACATGGAGAATAATATTTCATCCGTTAATGAAAGAAGAAGAAAAAAAAAAAAAAAAACTTCTAACAATCTGCAGATTTTTTCGCGATTTTTTTTCTTTTTCTCTTTTATTCTTTCCTTTTTTTTTCTCTTTTCGCATGATCACCGCCATTCAATTACGCTTCAACATTTTTGCCATAATCCATATTTCCGAGCCGGGCGACACGGGCTGCTGACCACTTTGTTCCTATAGAGAAATTAAAAATTCGAATACCTCAGAGCAAACCGCTCGCGCTCTGAACTTTTCTCGATCGAATTCTTTCCTTCTTTATTGCGGTTTAAGGATCCATACCAGCTGGTCTTAAGACCTTAGGTATGTACCCAATAAGTATTGTTTAAATCAAAATGAGGGAAAGTTATTTTCACCTTTTGAATTCTGGATCGGTGGATATAATACGACGATTGTGTTCTTGAACAATAGTAGAGATGTACTATCGTTTAATCGCTCTGTGCAAGTTCGTTGTAAAGAAATTTCGAACTTTTGAGGCAAAAAGAAGAGAAAAAAAAAAAAGAAAAGAAAGGTTACAACATACGGAGGCAAGTGATCAATCAGTGAAAGGGCAGGAAATACGATGCCGCAAGTAACACAATAGATGAGAAAAGCTGAAGATGTTAAGGGCGTCTCTCGACTCGGGTAAGGCGTCGCGTCGCGTCGCGTCGCATCCGCGTCGCGTCGTGGTACAGGGCGCTTCGTAACACGGTAAATATGTCTCGTGTCACGTTTGGAGCGCAAAACATTACGTCAACAAGAAGCACCTGTTTACACACCTATACATATACACGAACACCCGTACACATACAAACAAACAAACTTAGGTATACATACCCGAGTTACAAGTACATACACATTATATACGTGTACATATAGGAAACACAACCCGCGTAAAACATGTGTCTATACGCAGCCAATACAGCCACCTATCTACAACGTCGTTGGCTCCTCTTGCGATTCGCCAAATTTAAACTACCGCGAACAAGATTTATGCCTTAATTAATAATCCACAGAAACTTAATTGGACAGCAACATATTGTTTCAGAACGTTAAAACACGTTGAAATTTACTTTTCATCACGTCTTTGCTGAATAACTTTTGCTAATTTTGAAAGAAAGATGAGAAGCTCTCGAGAATGAACAGGATTTTGCATTCAGACGATGATAGGCGTATGCAATTGCAATGTACGTTTGGTCCGCTTCAACGATGACTCAAAAAATTTCTGATAATATTCCGGTAATTACTGGATATATAGGATTTTCGGTAATGAGTAAAAACTCCGTGAAACATACCGTTTTTTATTTTATTTGGTTTCGTTTTTTCACGTTCTATTTTATCTTGAAGTTGCGCCGGGGTAAATTAAACCGCGCTATCTAATGTGGCGTACCTAAACCGCCTAGTATATAAGCAAGAGTATCGTGGTGAAGGTTGAGTTTGAAAGTTGGTGTAAACTCTAGTTACAATAGCATATGGTATAGGTATATGTATGAGGGAAACAGTAGCAGGAGCAGGAACAGGAGTAGAAGTAGTACGGAGTACCGTACCTACGAGGTAGCAAGAAAATTCGCTCGAGGGATTTTGGCAGGTTTAGGCAAGAAATTTTCGGTATATTCCATTGTTGAGGGTTAGGCGCCATTGTTTGGTAGCATATTGTTTTCAATCTCGGGCTTTATTATACCTGCAGAGCTAGGTATATGAAAAAGATTGAAGCCTAGCCATCTACCGGTGCCCCAGCGACACGTAACGTAGCGTAGCGTAGCTGTATAATATAATTAAGCTTCGTACAAGATAGAGAGATGGATGGATCATGTAGGTATATATCTGCCAACTCACCTATATAGGTATAATTACATATCTACGTGCCCAAATATAAGCCGCGAAATTTCTAACTGGAATGCCTCTCATCGTCCTTGAAAATATACTCCCTTTAGTCTGTTTCGTGAACGGGAATGGCGGGGAGATGAACGAGGATTTCCCTTGAGTGACAAGATTCCTGAATTCAACCTGCGTCGGGGCACGAGGTCAAAGGTTGTTAAGCATTCGCCTCAGATTTGAGGCGAACTTGTGGAAACGAATTTAGCCCTGGAATCCCTCTCTATCTCTGCAGGTCTAGTCGCAGTGTTCTTCTTGCGGTCCTTCGGTCCTCTCGACTTCTAGTAGCTAGCTAGGTTAGTTGTTCTCTACCGGCGGCTATTTACTAAGGCCAAAATTTACTGTGAGATGAATTAGTTCCTACAGGATTTATACACCACGTAGTCTATAAGGTCATCGGATTAGGCCTACTCCCGAAACTTGAAGCTCGTGAGTTTCGGGCCTTGAGGAGAATTCGCTAAATTCTACACGGAACAGCTTCGTCATTTTTTTTTTGCCTCACCTTTTTTTCATTTTATTTTTTTATTATTATTATATGTGTCAGCAATATAAAAGGGACGGTTCTTAAGGGCGAGAAGGAAGTTCAAGAGAACCGTGTGCAATATAACAGTAGCAGCTTGTTACAGCGTTGATAAAGCGTAAGGTGGCGACATATTGGTCGACGTATTATTCGGTGCTCGGCGTTTCCTCTTCTTCTTCTCCTTTTTTTTCATTTTTCCTTTTTCCCTTATCCCTTTGTCCTTTATTTTCCCTTTTTTCTTCCCTCCCCCCTCGTGACATCAAGCAAGGAGGAAAGATTGAGGATGTTTTTTGTCGCGTATATAGCCAGGATATCTTACCTGTAACACAGACATAGAGGAGTTTAAACTTTTGAGAACTCTTTCGTGCCTCCTTTTTAACCCAGTTAAACTTTTCGCTTTATCTAAACACAGAGTTTTGTTGCTAATTCTATCTTGGCTGTAAACTGCGTGGGCGAGCAGACTTTCAGCGGGCCGGTTATATCTAGTAGCCGCGCTTGTGCCATTAGATCGTTCAAGTACGGCGTTAAATCCTCGTGATTCATTGGGAAATTTGGCGAAACGGAGCTTAACTCGGAAAGTCCAAAGCTGAAAAATTAGCCGTCATTTGTTATCCGGTTAAATTTAAACTGCGAGAGGGTTTCATCCTTCCGTTACCTACTCCCACCCTCACTTAACCTACTAGGTATAACTCAGACTTCTCTATACATCCATGTTACAACTACGTATGTATGTATATACCTACCACGCGTAGATAGATGTATAGATTTATCTGCACACGCGTGTATTGGATTCAGGCAACACACTTCCGTCAATGTCTTCCGGTGGCGAATTTTAACCCTCGTTTAGGAATGGGGATTGATGCGAGGGTATATTTCAACAAGGGGAAATGGGTAAGGAAAGTGATATTTTTTGTAGATTTACATAGCGTATTAAAAAAAAGGAGTGTTTCAATTCGAGTTTAACTCGGGATATATTCCGGTATTGAATATTTCAAAACCTTTAACTCTGTCATCTGACCCGTATATATACGAAATACCCGAGTTGATCTATTTCATCGATGGAATAGAAAGAGCGGGTGAGATGAGGCTGGCTTGGTACAGCAGGAGTCATGGAACTGTGAAAGAGGGAAGTTTATTTTTACGATTTATATTTTCTACCTTTGACCGTAAAATTCAATAAACGGCTCTCTGATCTACATACCTCTCATAAAATGCATACCGTATGATGTAAACTGATGCCCAAAGCGCAGCAATATTAGCAGCTTACAGAGTATCAAGCCTCTTCAAAAAGCTCAATCCTGAATCCTCGACTACAGTTTGCAGCATCACGTGTGTGTCTGTGTCTGTGTGGAAGTTCGTGTGTGTGAATTGACCCAGCCGAAAGAAAAAAAAAAAACCTACGAAAAATAGAGCGAAAAAAAATCCCTGAATTTCGGGGATCGACTAGATAACCACCCGCGATAACTTCCGTATAGCTACCTATGTATTTTAACAAATTTCAATTTGGATAAGTGATTTATTTTCCGGTTAAAGTTTGAGCTGTAAAACTCTTCGGCGACTTGTAAACGGAACTCGTGCGGGACGGACGTGGCAATGAAGTTTAACTATGTGACGTATATATACGAATAAACTACTACCTACACGTTAGTACTAGTTTGTAAAAGGTGTTTCGCTGAGGCATTTGCTCGCCTTATATAGTTACAACGTTTCAAGTAGAGGAAACAAACTTCTTCGTCAACTCAAGTCCTATCCCTTTGAGGCTTTTCACTCATCTTAAAACCTTCGTCACGCGTTCTTGTAGACGTGTATATAGTTTTATCAAGAAACTAGAAGCTTTTACCAGTTTCCTAATATATTCTCGTACTCATTGAGAGGAAACTTAATTAGCTAATAGACTGAATTCAGTTCTTATTTTGTTATTCTTCAAAAAAAATAAAAGCACTTGGATTCTACTTATAAAAAAATTTTGAAAAATGTCTCATCGATTCGATTAATTTTTATTATATCACACGGTGATTAATACGTCCTTGACAAAACTCGAGGTAGACTCGATTAATTTTGCAACCCCTAGAGATAACTGTTCGCTCCAATTCTTACAGAGAGATGGGATTTAAGTGGCTTTATTAATCATCGTCTGGAGCGTCGATTAATCGAGTTACTCTGCACCACGATAGAGACTAGTCTATAGTATACGAATTCGGCTGGTACACATTGTGGCACATTTATTTCGCGGTTATTTCACCACAGCTGTGCTAACTCCTAATCTTATTACTTTCAGACACACTTACTTCGCGATATTTTCACTGTTTGCAGATTTAATCTACTGGGTGTTTAGGAATCCCGTATCGACTCCCACAGTTTAGTAAAAAAAAAAACAAGTAAGCTTCTGGCTCAGAAAAATGTCTTCAGATTCGCGATTTGAAGGGAGGATATAGGAAATCGGTTATTTCACTCCGAATTGATCCGGGAACTTGGTTTAGAAAAAAAAAGAAAATAATGCACACGGTTTCCGTTTCGTTTTTGAACCGGAATTTCTGACGACCATATATGCCGGGTGAATTCGTGTTGTAGAAATGGTCTCAGAATTGGATTTCCAAACAAGCCGTCCCATTTGTTACGCACCCAAATCTAATTGCAAACGCAGAGTGACATCGGACTAGAAATTACAGAATTACATCTGTACCTACCAACCCACCTACCCTGGTTGTGTGTCGCACACGGTCCTTTTGCCTGTGATTGCCTTGCGAGGGAGACGAGATAGTCGAACGAGGGATAGAGAGGGAAATAGAGAACCAGCAAAGCAGCTGCAGGGGCTGTCGGGAGTGCCTAGTACATACCCACCGCGACCACCGAATCGCTGAACCGGGACAAACTCACCTCAAAATCAGCATGCAAATTTGTGGAAATTATTCCGAGTGTCCATTTCAAGACCTCTCTTCGCCTCGCCTCACCTCTTCCTCTTCCTCTTCCTTTTCCTTTCCACAGCGATACAGCCACCCTTTCATTCCTTTATCCCCCTTTTACCGCCGGACAACCACCATTCAATATACCCACAATTCTCGGGACGGTAATCGGAGGTTTGGGAATAAGGTAGGAAGAGGTAGATCAGTTATTTGGATAGGTGACCCTCGGCAAATAGGTTCGTGTACTTTTGGTGACCGGACCACCTGCTAACCCTTGTGAAAACATAACATTTTGCCGCACAGCCTTCGGGGGAGGTCTCAAAAATTCCATACCTTATTATCTGCCTAGGATATACTTGGGTGTACGTGTATATATGTACGTGGGGATACCTGCGCACCTGCTACAGACAGGATCAGCTAATTAGAGGTAAGTGGTCCGCCGTGTTTTGCCCCGAAAAAAAGAATTTTTTGCCGACCAACCTTCGGACCCCTCAAGACAGATAGGTATTCGCCGTGCAGATATACACTCCGCGTCATTTCCGTTCGTTCATGTATATATATACCGGGTGATATTTTTCTTCATTCTTTGTTCACGAGATCTTCGAACTAAAAATATTTTGTACCATTCTGAAAGAAAACGCCGTAAAGTTTGGCTGAAAATTTATTTGAGACTTTGAATTTTCGGCACAAAGAGTTACGAAAAAGTTCAAAAACCTGATGGAGACTGACGTTTAGATCTTAGCCGTATTTTTTTTGTTTTTGAATATTTTATTTCGAAAGAGTTTGATTTTGGCGAGAGACTCGAAAGTCTGCCCACGCGTACATCTTGTTAGCGATTCTATCGTCCGGCTTGGTTATACCTGGAGTCAGGTATATGAAATACTGCGAGTACATAATACCGCCAGAGCCAGAGAATGACAAACGACTATAAGAGACAAGTCTGACTTTCCCTGTTCCCATCCGTGACTCGCGGTTAAAGAGGAGGAGGAGGAGGAGGAGGATGAGGAAGAAGTGGAGGTGGAGCAGCATGAACCTGACTATTGTTTGCGCTGTCTGTGGACAGTCTGGCCAGCTCGTGCGGGGCGTCTTCCTATGAGTTAACCAGTGAATTTATCTTTCTCTTCGTCTCACCGGCTCTAAAATGGGTGCCGGCCACTTTACCCTCCATTATTTACGGCCAGACCTCTTATACGCTCTCGGTCCTCCAGCTCGAGAGGAGGTCTCCTGTCCCTCAGTCCCTAAGTCCCTCGGTCCATCCGACTCTTTTACTTCCACAGTTCAAATTGCCGGAGAACCCGCCACTATTTCAAACCGTTTCGACCACCGAAAAAACCAATTGGCAGATCTCTTTTACAGTGTCTCGGATCCCTGGGACAGAAAGACGTGGCAAGACCTTCTCGAACTTTGATTTTCTCGCATTCCCCAGAAATTTAATTATGCACAAAAAGCTCTGGCGAGTGCAGAATCGACGTTTCGTTAAATCGCTCCAGTTCACATATCTTCTATATGCAGAGCTTCGAGCTGAATGAGGTCGAACTTAATGATTTCTCACCTTCGCCGACTGGAGGAACTCTGACATCTGAATGACAGAGGGAATTCGATATACATTTGCGGTTAGGAGGATCTTCCACAAACGATTGATTACCTATCTCATATGGATTGTGGAACCGTATTTAATCTTCCAATTTATTCACTCACTCAATCAGAGATTTAATTCCTAGTACCTTTGTCCGTTTGTTCTCGGGATATTTTATAGCAGAACTCTTCAGGGTCGTGCGAAGGGAAGATGTTGGCTAACGAAATCGACGAAACTCTTTCTCCTCAACTCCCTACTCTCTTCTCTGCGAGATATTTCGAATCTAGTGGGCACATGGCTCGTTCCAAAGCGACCTTTTTAGTTATTGTTAGAGTTAGCCAAGGGTAAAGGTTTGCTGCCCAGAATTCTGATCCCTGTCGGGTAACAATCTGACATTCTACACGTCTCGCGAGAGTTCACCGAGCACTTGACGTTAATCCTACCCCATCCTTGTTGTTCTAAGCTATGTAGCTGTGGCCTGGCCAAACGGTAGCTCTACAATAACGACGAGAATTTATAGACTGGCTACTTGCTGGTGTATAAAATTCGTATCAATGGTCAAATTTCGTCGTAAAATAAACTGCAACGTTGCAGTTTCGTTTTCATTATCTCCTCCCATTCAGTCTGAAAAAATATCTCCGCTTTCACGGTCCGGACGTCGTCATTTTCTGAAGTAATTTTAGGTTCACACCGTATAGCCGTACTATATATCCAAGGATAGTAAACTGTTGGAATTAAAATAAATATAGAGCCATCTTCTTTAAGTGGGTCGAGAATTCCGCTCGTTTCAGGACACACCAGTCGGTTCTATTCTTCCGGCAACAATGGTGGGCGTAGTCGGGTCCTCGGATGGTGGTGGTGGTGGTTCCTCCGGGAATTTCATTCGTTCATTTTATTTTACAAACGTTATTTCAACGGTGCATCGTAGAAAGGAATAAGGGGATCGTAACGGAAGTGTGATGATGGAAACTGGATCTATTATTTTTAAAAGATCGTCACGATTGTGGATATCATGCGAAATTGCATGAAGTCAGTTACATAGTTTTCCCATACGTTTATAATTTCGTAGATATTATTGCCGCCTATAATCTATGCCCGAAGATTTTATCTCAAGAATTCTAAACCCCCTCCGCAAACATACGATCGAGCTTATCAATAAATCCTGTGACAAATTGCCCCGGTGTTAATTATCATTTCCATGGTAATTAACCTTACTACATTTTATTTATCGTACTCGATAATCTCGACGTTTCGACCGCGAGCTGGCCTGCAGGGGTCTTGCTCACCCGGCCACTAATCAGTCTATTATTGGCCGCGGACCCATTATCTCTTGCGCTATTGGCATATACGGACAAAGCTGCAGCAATATGCCCCCGATACTGGTCAATAGCTACAGCTACAGCCTTCCCTCGTACATACATACCTAGTCTCGGACCCTACATGATTGCTGTTGCCGCAGTTTACTGCGATATGCAATTATTTGTTGTTGATATGTACGCATAATCATGAAATATGCATATATTAACGCGTATATATATATATATATATATATATATAGAGAGAGAGAGAGAGAGAGATCGGAAGTGCAACAACGTAGAATACATAAGGTGTTGCACGATATATAAATATATTTTCGCATCGTTGCACCTACCCCATTTTCTGAATACATATATGCATCCATCGATCGGTTTAAGTCCTCTTTCAACTCCAGAGTTTCATCCATATATGCATGTATACGTACGAAGGTGTATAACTAACCCTCTCATATGTTTGTTACCCTCTGCAGTACCTACCTTCAACTTCTCATAGAGTAGGTAGGTAGATGCCTGGTGTTGGTCTGATACCTCTCGTCGCCTGCTAGATGTAAAATGTGAAATATTTCTCTTCGTATACGTACGTACGTATGTACGTAGGTTATAGGAGGCCCACTTTTCAACTCTGTACACTTTTTCCACCCTATTTTAATTTTTTTTTTCTTCCACCTTCTTTCGTTTTTTCTATTTCTCATTCGAGCCTTTTTTACCTTTTCATTTTATACATTTTTTACTATTCACTCTCGTACCTGTACACATACGTCTCGCGTTCACACGTGGACTGAAGAGCTTCAACACTGTGTTCCAAAAAAAACAGGAAGAAAAAATAAGTAAATGAAGTAAGGCAAACTGAATTTTATGTATAAAAAGATGTATTTTATTCTCTTATCGTTAAAAGTTTTCAAGTTCCTTTTTGTAGCTCGTTTCTTTCAGACCTATAGCTGCTGATTGTCGCTGATTTGACAGGGGGTGGTGGTCGGGATCGGGAAGGTAAGAGGTAGGGCTGGGTGGGGGGATGGAAATTTCCCGGGGAATTAATTGTCGCCCGTTGCGAAACCGCGCTCTGGCCCAATTTAGTTAGTGTTGGTAATTGTTCGCGGTGTTTCTTGTACCTAAAACCCACACAAATCAAGTCTTGGGGGAAAGTCGTTTCGCCTCGGTGTGTATTTGTTCAATTTCGAAACGGAAAGTTTTGTTCACGCGCAGCTTATTTCCTCTACATATACATATATTATATATACCTACGTGTATGCGGGTATAAGGTATGGTTAAAGCTGAGCTATTGTTTTAACCAAAGGTCCAAACACAACCCTATAATAGTATCCCACTAAATTACAAATCATAGCCGCCGATAGGGCTTATTCAGCATCAATTTTTCAAAATTTCTATTTATGCATAAAAACGAGAAATAAGAATAGTGAAAAGAAATGAAAATAGAAAAAAGGGCTCCACGTGCCTCTCGAAAATGAATTTTAGTTCCGTTTCGACTGAGAAGGTTTTCTCTTTTTCCTGAAATTAAAAATCCCGTATAGGCAGATGCATACTCGAATTCGGGTGCAGCAGCGATTGCGAATAGTTGCTTTTGCACAAATCAGCCTTGATTGTGTCGGTAGGTACCCGCAGCTAGACCAGCAAAGCCAGGATTTCCAAGTCCGTTCGCACATATACATAGGTATATGTATAAATCTCGATGCCCTTGTTCGGCTGTAGATAAAGTTTGACAGATGAATAAAAAAACAAAAAGAGAAAAATTTTCTTTTTTTTTTTTTTAACCGACAAACGCATTAGTCAATGCCTTTAGTGATTAATCGCATAGTTATGTACCGATTCTACAGCCAAAAGAACAATTAATCAATTGATCAAACTACGATTTATTCGTATTTAAATTTGTATAAATTATTTTCTTATTTTATGTCTGTATCAACGATCAGCTGATACAAATTTTTCCTATTCATCCATTTATTTATTTTTCTCTTCTTCTCTGTTTCAGGTAAGGAGTTTTCTCAATTTTTTCTAGAGACATCCAAGAGACGTTAGTCGGTGAGTAAAATGTCAGAAATTAAATTTGCGATATCATGGTTATTAGCCGAGCTGCAGGGCGAACGACGCTAGTAAATTTAGCACTTTGGCTCACTAGTGTAGTTCACGTGTTCAAAATACCCAATTAAGTGGTTACCCGAATGTTGAATACGTACAACTATCTCCGGTATTTACGTATGAAGGTACCATACCCATACCCATATACCTGTGCCTCTACCACATCCCCTACGTGTGCATTTCGGAGTAAAGTCACACGTTTTCCCCAGTGGCATAGCGTATAGCACCCGAATGCTATACCAGAACGCGTTTTGAACTTGGTTCCCTGACTTCCACTGCACGGCGTTAATTTAACCGGGTGAAAATTTTCCTCCTACTATCCGTCCTGAGATATGACGAGAGGGTTAAAGCTAGACTCTGACTAAAACTACGTACTGCATGTATTAAGGTATATATGCTGCGATACGGGTGGCTCGTTTTAATTATAACTACATTGAAGCGTTCACAGAAGAATAAATAAGACAAAAAACAGGAAGCTTATCACACGTCACGAGATTCTCTCATTAATTGAACCGTACTGTTACCCCAAAACTGGCCAAGTCCATATTTTTCAGAAATTCGGATGCCCTGGATGCTAGAAAAAACGAAAAAACCGTATCTTCGTATACCGTTTCATTAACAAAATAATTATTTCGACCAGTGTTGAGCCTGTTTTCATTTTTCTCACTTTTTGGAACAGAATTCGTCAGGAATTCAAAAAATGGTAGAGTATTTCTTGCTTCTCTGAATGAAAAAAGAATTTTTTTTCTCACTTTTAGCCGCGGTTTTTTGCGCAAAAACCTTAATTCGATGAACGAGCCTGTAGCTATATCGTGTGTAAGTTATATCTGGGAGATGGTATCGTGCGGTGGGCATGGTCGACGTGGTGGGTTGTTGTTTGCGTTATTTATACCTCCCTTGAGCGTAGCTATGATGGCAAACCCGTGGCTATACTTATAGGTGTTGATATATATACATGGTTATAAAGTATAGGTAAACGCGTGTTATGGTGGTATAATCGAGGAAGCAGCGTACAGAGCGATGGGAGGTACCTATACATACCGTGGTCTTAGTTGAAGGTAGACAGTCGTGATTACACGTCGTTATCCTAGTTAACCTACCGGAAATGACGAACTGCGGAGAACTTTGTGTGATACGAGACGAAGCTGTTGTCTTCATACAGACTGGCTCCCTTCTTGTCGATCCTGAACCTATAAGAGATTCGGTGATATTAGAACTTAGACATAGATGTTTCGCGGTTATTCGTTTCAAACGGTAGTCGTATATAATAGATATCCGAATTTTTGTTGTGGCTTGAAACTGGAGAGCCTGGGAAAATGTATCTAACTATCCCAAAGCCATAATTTCGATATCAATATTCATTCGAAATACGAAACGAATATGTTTGAAAATTGTTTCGAGGTATTCGATGCATTTTCAAATTATTAAATACCATGGGAAATTCATTTCCGATATTTTCATTTCCGTAGGTATACAGACCAGTTTTAATTACATCGATATCTTTTTTTGTTTCATATTTTGTCTCTCTTTCTTTTTTTTTTTTTTTCCACATTTATATTTGGACCAAAAAACCTGACGTATATCACGTTTCGAAATCAAATATTAACGTGTGTTCTATAGAAAAAATTTCGAGAACAGATTCGATTTTTTTTCTGCAGGGTTTCTCTCATATTCGAATTCATTTTGCAGAAAGGTTTCTCGTAATTTCTATAGTATATTCCAAAAAAGAGATTAACGAATAATGAAATTCAAAGCTATAATCTCTCCTCTTATCCTTCCTTCGATGAAATAATTTTTCAGATGTAAAACGTCCGAACTAATCGCGTAATTTCGGATTGAATTTCCTGCATTTTCTCGACCCTTATAAGCGTATATGTATATTCGTTTCATTATTTTGTACCGTATTTTCTTATTCTTCTTCTCCGAACCAATAAGATTCCTGCACACGGTAAAGGAACGAAAAGCTCTCTAAACTGTTTGCTCTTCTGAACCAATTTGAAACTGGAAAGTAGCCGGAAGTAAGAAACGATGAACGAAGAAAGGAGGAAGGGGGCTAATCAACAAGTGTCGACGAATTCTCAACGGGTGACAAATTTAACCGAGTATATATAAAGACGGGGAGATTATAGCCATAGCCCAGGGTTTAATAGGATGTGGGGAGTGGGAAATTTAATCGTACCGAAAGTACACACGGGCATTAATTAGTAACGACCGGAAGTCGCCATTGGGTTCAAGAAATCAGCCGGGCTTTGCTTTTGCACGCTCGAATGAATTCTGTGCAAGGGGAAGGTACCTTGCCCGCGGGGTTTCGGCACTGTGGTTAAATTAACGAATTTTATTCAAGTTATACTCCCTGCAGTTCTCGACGTTCTGCAACCACGTGGCTTCCAGCTAGGAGGAACTTTTTTGCCGAATCGACGATTGTGCAGTTTCCAATTATCCATTTTTAAAAGACTGCAGTTTAAAACCGCATTTTCTAGAAAAAGTAAGGGACAGAATTCATTCCGGGTTTTGTCATTATTCGAGTAATCGAACATTTTTTCTAATCTGCAAATTTGATGAGTGAGATTTTTAACAATTTTCAACATCCTGGTGACGCGAAAAGTATCGGTTTCGGTCCAATAATGACTTTTAATAATTCCGTCAAATCTTCACGATTTCCGGATTCTAGTTTCCAAGAAACAGATTTTCAGAAAAACGTCAATCTCTCCGAGAGACTCGCCGAATGATCTCAGAACCGGGGAGACAAAAAATTCTGTCAATTCAAATTCTTCCTTCCACGAAGAAAAAAATCAGCTATTAATTTTTGGCTGACGATTCTTTTGGCATCAGTGTTGAAATTAATTTGGCAGCGGAGAAAATTAGTCGCTTATAATAAACGTGAGAAAATTTGTGCAGTCTTCTTTTTTGAATTAGCATCGTATTGTGTTTAGGAAATTCAATTATAATTGTATGGGCAAAGTTCTTCGTTATTTCTTCTTAATTACTGATCTTTCATTTGCCATTGGTCTCCCACCACTATAAAAACAACGTTGGTAATCCAGGGCCAGCTGTTACTCGATTCAGATGAATTATGGTAACAGAAAATTGTTGGTATTCTCGTTGGGGGTTGAAATACGAAATATCGCTAGTTTATTCCCATCGAAACTTCGTCCGGTGAAATGAAAGACCGGAAAAAATCGTTCCGTTCTATTTAATTATCAATTCACTATCTGTTTGCATTCGCAATTGTAAAATTTGATCAGTTTTTGATCGATGCACAGCGTAAATCTATGAGACAATTATTACAATGGAGATTTTGTGAAAAAAAAACGCATCGCAGTCATTTTGTTTATGAATAATTTCAGGATTTCAGTTTCCGTCATGTAATCGGATTTCCAATACCAGATTTAACAATTTACCAATTTTTTTTTATTCATTTATTTTTTCTCTTTTTGACTCACAGCTTCGGATTCGAACGGTTCGAATAAGCCCTCATTGAATATTATCTACCTCTGACCATATTCCGCGCTCAGATTTGATCTGTTCGATGAAATATCACTCGGTTAAAAAAGAACAGAAAAAGAAAAGAAAAAAAAAAAATTGGCGAAAGTAACGCCCGATAATATATTATATTATTTATATATCATCAGCTACACATAGGTATGTATTTAGGTAAGTACATGGATATAAGATCACATAGAATACACACAGGAATTGAACTCGGCACGTTTCACTCGGCGAATATCCTGGCAGAATATCAAATACGAAATATATAGGTATATAGCTATATAAAAGATATTATACAAGCGAATTGCAACGCGAAACATCTGTGCAATTTTTATCCCGTTTTACTCAAACTGTATCGCAGAATCCACCTCTGCAGGGACTAGGTATATAACCCCTGCAGTCTGTCAGAGTGTCTATCCGTTTCTATTTATCCTGTAAATTCGTTATCCAGTATTCCCATTTTTATTTTGAAAAAAAAAAAAAAATTTTCAAACAAAATAAGGTCTTCCTTAAGAAAACCTAATATTTTAATTATCTCTTCAAAGGTTTTGCAGGTATATGGTTAATATCGTACAATAAGGTATGTACAGGTATAATTGAACGTTAATAAAATTTGACGAATTGAAACGGAAATGAAAATGCTTAGCGTTTACTCTTCACGCTTCTTTTCTCTTCTCTTAAATTCTCTCTCCGTCTAGCTTTGCAGCAATTACTCTCACGACGAGCTTTTGATCTCGGTTCTGCAAAGTGTTACGTACTTTGCACACGTACGTACGTACGTACCTACATGCAGCAAGTGTACATAAATACCGGTAAATGAATGTGTACGTTATACGTACAGGAACAAGTGTATCATGGGGCTTTACCTGAGTTTTATACCGCACACAGAGAGGTGTGCGTGAATCATCTAAAGCCGTGAGCTATACAAGAGCTTGCAAGATTCAACCACGAGTTGAGTTGAGTCGAGTCGAGTTGAGTCGAGTTTAGTTTAGTTGAGATGCTTTCGCGCGTATATCAGATAAGGATTTAATTTCTCCGGAGAGTTTCATTAAACAGTAATTAAGTTTTGCCTCAGCCAAGGCAGGTAGGTACCTACTAACCGGTCGAATTGCCAGAACCGAACTTAGAGCCAGACAGAAACCTGATGCTGCTGCTGCTGCTGCTGCCGCTGCTGCTGCAACAACCAACAACTACGCTACCCATCTCTCGGTGTGTCATTAAACGGCGATGCATCTTAATCACTTTATATTTCCCCTTACCCCTGCCGTCTTTTTTCTTTCCCTCCTGGCAATTCTTTTTCTTCATTTCTCTTCCGTCCTCTTACAATCTATTCGTTTTATCTCCCTCAAGCAAGCTTTTCTCCCCTCTGCATTTCGATCCTTCAAACGACAAATTGAGTATTTCGCCTTTATCATTACCGACATTATCATTATCATTACCGACTTTTAATTATTTTCTCTACTTATCTTCATCACGTTCTCGTGGATTTGTTAAACCGATTTAATTGGTGAACTTTAACCGTTCGTTTTGATGTTTACTCTGGTCCAGTTCATCTAGCTGCATGAGCACTAATTCAACTCATTTCAAATTCTATTGTGCGATAAGGTAATCTTTTGTCGCTAGATTATTCCCTGGTTATTAATTATTTACCGCGACGTCGTTTTGGCACGGGAGTTTTGTGTGTCCTGGGGAAAGCTGCAGTCGAAATCCTTTTTTCTTTTATACAATATCGCATATTGTACAGGTTGGTAGCTGGTACCTCTATTCCTTGTCCATTATCTCGATTATATACATTTTCGTTCTATTCTATCGTCTGGTTATGACAAAAAGACCCACCTACTTTAATTGTCAATCATAACGAGACGAAGAATCGACTTCCTTTAAGAAAATTTCAAAGTAAAACGCGATTTTACAGAAATACGGGGAGCCGAGTTGAACGTCTTTGAGCAATCAGTTAGTTAATTAACAATTTCATCCATTAACGCGAGCGAAATTTTGAGCAGATTTTTTCCTTACCAGAAATTAAACGCTATAGGTATAATACGTAAGGTAAGTTCAAACACGCGTTCAAACGACGGGTATTTGACAATTTTCATACCCTCGGGAAAACAAGAAAAAGAAAAATAAGTAAATAACGAGAAGTAATAGTAAGAAAAGAGGGAAAAAATAAATGAATGAAAAAATAAGAAAAATGAATAAAAAATAGAAAGGACTTACATTGGTTGGTCTTTAATTTTTCACGACCATCAAAAGGGAAAGTTGAAAGGAAAATAAACTGACTGGTGAAAAAGAAAATGAACAAACAAACAAACAAAAAAATATCACGTCACTCAAGCGCCCTGACTCAGCCCTTGAAAAGTCAGGCTGGCGCGAGTCTCCTTTTTTGTTTTCCTAATTTTATTTCATTTTACTCCGGCTGAGTACTGGAAAGGAAAAAGGGAATCCTGTGCCACATAAACTAGCAAAAATGCATGAACTGAATTTCAAATCTCTGTTAAATTTAAAGTGGTGTAATAAACGGGAAATTCCCAGTTGCAGCAGCGTGCAGATATAGCACCGCGTATTCGCAATTATTTTCTATTTTCAAAGCTTCGCGATTACTTTTCATATAGGTATTTTGAATCCCTCCGAAACCCGAGGAACATCTTTTCGGGCCAACTTACGTTTAGATCAAATTTACAGAGCAAACGATATTGTCATCTAGTTTTACGAGCATCGCCATAATATCTCGGCTATGGGTTTGCAAGGTGACGGAAAAATATTTAAAGGAAATGGAAAAAGAGCAAAGAGGAGTAATAAAAAGGAAAAGGAAGGTGGGGCACGTATTTTCTATAAATTATTTTCGAAAATCTAAATCTGAATTATCCAGCATCGCACCGCATGGTGCAGCAAGGTCGGATTTTTAACGAGAGCTATTAAGATTCTGGGGCGTCGCGTCGCGACGTCCTGATGCTGCAAAGACGCCGGGAATAATTCGGTACGGTAACCAGAGTTTTCAGCTCCCAGAACCCTGAGTTTCGGAGTCGTATACCAACTACGTCAGCGTATTTTCGCGCCGCGTAAAGCTGCTCTCGTAATTCCGTATTGTAATTACCATTTTCATTCGCGTTCGCCCTTTTGTACATTAGAATTCATTAAAGTCTGCAATTTTTTCCTTTCTTTCCTTCTTCAACCTTCTTTAGCCTCTTTATCTTTTTTTTTCCTTTATTATTTGCCTCTCTCTCTCTCTCTCTCTTTCTTTCTCTTATTTCTTTTCTCTTATACCATCCCCTTATTTTTCTCCTCTTATATTCCTCTTCCTCCCACATCGCAGTCTCTTCTTAGCTTAAGGAATTTTTTATTATACTTATGCTCGACGAAGCTCGGAAAGCTCAAGCTGACGAAGTGCTGATGCCCGTCTCCCGTACCTACCTCTCGTATATTATTCCGTGTAATAGAACAAAGATAATTGTCTCAATTGTCGAAGGAGGAAAACAAAGCGGCGATTCCTTGTTACAATACGATAAGAAATAGAATAATATAGAAGAACGAAGAAGTGCTTTGAAGCACATCGAAGCTGTAATTGCGAATTGACATTGCATCGATTCTTTATTTCAACACGAATCCGTTAAAGAACTCGATTTCAGTCATTCTTATACCCTGATTATAATACTCGCTTTAAGTTATCCGGGTTAATTGCTGATTGATAATTGTCTATCGAAAAAAAGAGAAAAAAAATACCGAAAAACGAAAGAATTTAGCGAGGATTTCCATCGAGTCCGCGAACTTAATTCTCGTATTATACTGACTTACCTCTTTTTAATCAAACTCTCCGTTTCTTTTACCCTCGTTATATTCAAAACGAGACCTTCGTATATTAATATTTAATTTTATTGATTGGATACAGGAACGAGGAACGGGAATTTAAGTCATTTTATTAGTTATTTTATAATGCACGAATACTTTCTCGTTTTAGTTATTTGATTAGTTCTTTTTTTTGCATCAAGTAGGAGTACCTGTACAAGGTACACAAGTGAAATTGGGCTTTTGTTATACCCGGTGAATTTAACAAGCCACTTTTACCGCGGTTACAAAAAAACGTAGTGCTCTATAAGGAGGTAGGATTTTATAATGAGCACGTGATACAATATTTATGCAAATGTTAAAACTCTCCTTACCTTATATACACACACACACACACAGGGCAACCGTAGAGAAACGAATAACGTAGGCAAGCTCGACTCCTCCGTATAACTCGAGTAGCCACAAGGCGTGGTCAAAACTTTTCTCTTTATATTCGATTATTATTTAACGAAAATCATACAGTAGGTAGCTGGTTTTTTTCTTTTTTTTCTAACTCTTTCACTAAAGCTAACAATTTATTATTCAGTATCTAAAATTGAACGATCGATAATTATCGGTGCAGCAGGTTATTATACTCGCGAATAAATTCACTCCTTTACTTATTCTCACAAATAATGCAAGCTTCGATTCGATTCATGAATAAATTATATTCCTAATTATCCCTGGTCGGCTGCACGATGAAAATTCACTGAAATATATATATAGGCGATGAATAATGAGAATAAATGTCAATTGCAGCAAATACTGCAACTGTATAATTAAACTTTTATTATTATTTTTATACAGTTCGTTTTTAACTGTTCACGGTGTACGTAAAACCACACGTCTGTGTATGTATACATACACACCATATACGTGTTTCTATTTGCTTATTTATTTGCATCACTTTGCAATAAATGGAATATGATTTATGCGCATCTTAAATGAGGAGGGTTGCATCTGAGACGCGTGCAGTGTGTAAGCTATGCGTTTCATACGCGGCTATAGGATCTAAGTTTTTCATTCTTTTGTGTTACTTTTGCTACAGCAGCTCAGTAAATTATCCATTCATCTTATGGTATATAACGAGGGGGGGGGGGGGGGGGGGAAACGCCCTGCAATTTTACTGGCATTCGCTTTCGCATTCGCATCCGCGAATAAAGAGAGCCGCGGGTAGGTTGGTAGATAGGTATACGTATAGTTCCTATTCTGTAAGTCGAGTACGTTGAGGTGGTGAGGTGAGGTGGTACAGATACTGCTGCGGTAAAACCGTGCTGGTTAGATAAATGTGAACTTTTTTAAAAGAAATTTCAAAGAATTATATATATATATATTCCTTTGAATATTCCACTTTTAATGACGTATTTACTTACTCGTTTTACAATAAAAAGCCCCTGGCAGACAGCTGTGGATTGGCAGAGATATAAGGTATAAGGTATAAGGTATTGCTGCTGCTGCTGCTGCCGACGACAAAGTTGTTTGTTCGCCCATTAAGAATTTGTCGAGCGCTACAAATGAAGATAAAATAAGTAAAAAACAGGGAAAAGAAGTGAAAGAAAATTAATAAAAAAAAAAAAAATGGCACAAATCCGTGGCGAGAACAAACGAACCGAGAAACAGACAGACAGATAGTTATAAATCGATTTTTTTTTCTTTTTTTGTGTCTTTTTGAGTACTTCTTTACGTCAACGCTCGAATAATTCAAGCTGCAAAATTACAATCGCTCGGAAAACGACCGTGGCATAATAACGACATGATACAAATCGTGTGGAAAGAAAATCGAACGAGATAAACTCACGTATGTATATACCTACATGTAAAATGAATCGAAATTAATGAAAAAATATATAAATTACTCAAGTGAAATAAAAAGGTGACTTCAATTAAGCTGAGCTGATATTAAAGCATTTAATAAGCCCCCATGGATCAGATGCCTGGGGATGAAGACTGCACGGCGTGATATCGTACCAGGCTGCACCATACATTTTCTCACGGTGTAAAAAAAAAAAAAAAAAATAATAAAAAAATCGGACTGGGATTTAATTGCAAAAGTTAAAAGACCCGGGGAGTCGTTTCGGAGTCGTCTGGTTACCCGGGAAAGTTCTTGTCTGTATAATTGTCACATTCCATTCAAACTCTGACCTCCCCCTTGTCATCACGCGTTTACTGTATTTTCTTTTTTCCATTGTGAGGTATGTATGAATCTTTCGAGAGCCTGGCTTATCCGTGGAAAATTTTCTTTTACAAATCTGTACCGCAGTATGCAGCAATATATATACATATATTCGAAGTAAATAATAATTTATATTATCGGTGTCATATTTTATATCGTATATACATACGTGCAGTATGTAATTTAATGTAACTGCTTTGTTCTTAATTGAGGCAAAGTCTGCAGTATACCGTTTCTTCAGCTTTCTGATAAACTTATTTCACAATTTATTGCCCCTTGTTCAGACCGTTGCTTTTATTATAACAATCAATTAGCAAGAGCTGTGTTTGCAGCTGCTGATACTGTTTTGCTGCAGCTTTGTCCGCTAAATTTTAAAGTTATACGGTGTAAAATTTTTCTAATAAACTTCCTTTCATTTTTCCTTCATTTATTTATTTATTCATATTTTCTTTCTTAGACTTTCCTCGGTTCATTTAATACTTTGATCTTTCTATAGCTCAGTCAAAGTTCGAAAATTTAACTTACCAGCACCGACGCCAACATCGGCAAGAAATATAAGTTCAAAAGCTCTCTGGCTATCTCATACTGCTTCTCGTTTTTCATACGTAATAATTTTCTTCATTTATAACATGTATACTCCTATTCTACAATATTTCATTCGCTGTTATTAAATTGGTACAGAAAGCTTTTCGCTTGTCTTTATATGTGCATATCGAAAAGGCTTATTTCAGACTTTGGACAAAGTTCGCTAATCGATTGGGTAAATTTTGCGATAAAACTTTCGGGAGAATGTCGAATAGCAAAATTATCGAAAAAAATATGTCGAAAATTGAGGGTAAATATTGTCGGAACCGGATTGCGGAACCCCCGCGATGCACGGGACTTATTGACAAAATTGCAAATCTCGCTCTCTCTCTCTTTCTTTATATGTATAGGTATATATTTGTATATATATATATATATCTATGTATATATAGATATATGAATTTAAACTGTAATTTGATGGAAATTGACGACGCTCTCTGACGTCCCTTTGTTATCCGCGGAACGTCGACAAATCGTGTTACAAAAGTGTAATTAATTCATGGACTGTAACGATTTGAAATTCGATTTAATTTTTGCCCCCATGCTAACAGGATTTGAATACGCTCTGCATATACCTACCTACCTACCTACCAAATAAATTGGCAACAAATTGCGGACCCGTATATACACGTACACATGTACAGACAGTGGAGTAGACTTTTGATTTTATTACAAAAAGAGTTATAAACCGCACCGAGGCTGGTCGTTAAACTTGCATACTGTACAACATCCCGCATATCTATTTCGCGTTTAAAACGTTTGCTATAAAAAAATGAAAAAAAAAAAAAAAAAAAAACTGGAGAAGAAGCTGCAGGGAGTAGAAAAAAAAAAGTAGAAAAACCAAAAAAAAATTAAAAAAATATCCAAAAAAGAACACGTACAGAAATATCGAAATAAATTTCATTTCAAGCAGTTAAATCTATGCATCGACTTACACAGCCGCGGGGCGTAAATTACGTTGCGAATGGCTTATTCGATTCAATTTCCATAACTGCTTCATAAACCAGAGCCTCTATATATGCGGGTTGGACCGTTTTGTTCTGAAATCCCTGAACCTGCAAGTCGTTATAGCTTTCCAGTTTTGCGAACTTTACGCACACTCCCTTTCCTCTTGCTCGGTTCAGTTACAACTTACAACGTATATAAATATTCCAAGAATTTAACTATAAAGGGCCGAACGCTCCCTTACCCAAGTTTATTATCGCCCTTGCTCGACGTAAGCTCAAATATGATTACACGAGCTCCGAAGATTAGAAATAGGGTAAAATAACTCAGGAGAAAAAAAAAAAATGTTCGGAATAGAATTTTCGGGGATCATAAAAACGGTTTTCGTATATACAGCTCTAAGAATAATTTCCTCCAGAGTCGTACATGTTTACGTCTATCTTTATGATCAGAAATTTTGATTCTGGTGTCGCCTTCGCAGATGCCTGTGGTGCTAAATATTGTTCCTGTACATTCTCTGTACATACATACATATAGATGTAGGTACACACAAACTCACCATATCCATGATTCGGCCTTCCCGGGTTACCCCGGCTTGATTAATCGACCATCTGGTGGAGTTGGGTCACGATCAAAAATGCAGCTTCGATTCGCGAAACGAGTTTACGAGCTCCGCGGGTTCGTCCAACCAACTCGCTCACAATTCTCGTTGAAAATAATTCAAGCTCACTGGGTCTCAAAGGGCTGCAACCACCGAACCAATGTACAAAAATATGGCTGTTTTTTTTTTTTGTTGATTTTTTGATTCTTCGCTCTCTCATGTATCGATCGAAATTTTTGTTATTCACCGGTGAAAAATAATTGCAGAGGTAAAAATGGAATTTTAAAAAAATAAATTTCTGCTGCGATTTTCTCGTCTTACCTGTTCGACAACCGGGGTGACTTTTTCGTTTCATTTTTTTATTTTTTCTTGGAATTTTTTTCTTTTTTCTTTTTACCTCGTTTATGTAAGATATGTGTTGGTTTTTTTTCTCCTCAGTCTTATACCTGTACTTAGTATACCGATTAGCTCCGATACACCGAGTAACGCTGATCGAATCTGTATAAAGTGCACGAGGGCAAAATTCCTCGAGTGGAATTACAGCTGTGTCATTACTATCGATCATTGGATACGTAGGTATAAGAGTATAAGAGTAACAGCAACGGCCAACACTTGCTGAACTGGGGACCCTCCTTGCTTTACTCTACCTACTGCCTAGGTACGTCTTATCTGCATCTATTGGATATGCGATTAACTTTAAAGGCCTTCCGTGTGTCGGGGCGCACCTTCGATGTCTGCTGCTGCTGCTACAGTTTAATTAAACCTCTCATTCACACTCGGATAAGAGCCATGAAAGTGGAAATAAAATAAAGCGAAAATGGAAAGAAAAAAAAAAAAATGGAAAAGAAATTGTCTTACAAGGAGCTCGTGCGTTATAGCCCTGCACGCCTTTTATTATCGCTAAAACGCTACTTCGCTACTTTTTCTTATCTAATACTTTATTCGATGCCATTTAACGCCTCTCTAAAGGCCAGCTATCAAATGTCGGATAAACTCACGACATTGCAGTTATTAATCGCCTAATTATAAGCCAAGACGAGGGGTTGAACTGCTAAAAAATTTCACACGTTTATAATGGAAGGAAATTTTGGAAGCGCGGTTTTTCTGGTTGTTGGAAAAAGTTTTTGGTCCGGCAAGGTTGAAGCTCCGAATTTCGGAAGCTCTACGAATTTTGATAATTACTGACTCGGAGTTTTTCGAAAGAGTACTATCCCAAAAGTCTCCATGGTCTCCAACTTTGATATTCCGAACTTGAACGTTTTTGAAAATTTGAAATCGTTCGAATTAGTTATATTCGATGAAGGTAATGAATATCAGATTTTAGTATCGTTTACCTGTTTCTATCGTTTACACGAGATTCGTTTTTTAACGTAGGGTACATACGAGTATCTGCATTCAGCGGTTTGTCGGATGGTTCTAATGTCTTTTATGATCGTCGAGTTTAAAGCTCGTCGGCGATGTAACGAGCCAATAAAAAAATATCTTCTCTACCCCTGCAACAACCCGTTAGTTCGGTGTTCTGCGAAGCCTCAGCTCGTGGGTCTTCTAGCCAGACTGAATACAGGTCTTACATTACATTACCTCGTACCTAAACTCTAAACTCTAAACTCTAAACTCTAAACTCTAAACTCGGAACTCTAAAACTCTGAAAAGTCTAAAAGTCTGAAGTGTCGCTTTCCAGGGACGA
The DNA here is from genome assembly GCA_949628255.1 of Macrophya alboannulata. Lineage (NCBI taxonomy): Eukaryota > Metazoa > Arthropoda > Insecta > Hymenoptera > Tenthredinidae > Macrophya > Macrophya alboannulata. Next base: position 44,578,085 of record OX451207.1, read on the forward strand.
CTCGACCGTTTTCATAAACGGCGCGGATCACACCGTACTATACCCTGCGCCTATTTTCTCTAACCGAAGAATTTCTCGTAATCTAAGTTGTAAAATTATCAACGACCAAATTATACGCCCTGATGATTAGGAAGCCACCTTATTTTCTTCGAATTATAAACCTACGGACAAATAGATCCCTGCACACGAAGAACAAGGGTATAGTAAACGGTGTAAATGACCCTCGTATCTTTTTTCCTTCATCTTAGATCTTCGACGTACACAGAAACTATTATTTTTTTTTTATTTTTTATTTTTCAATTCAACAAAAGTCGAATTCTACGTTAGAAATCACATCGTCTCGGATACGAGAGCCATTATTTTATCGGTCGAACCGATCTGGGGACCGTTAGGATGTTTGAGAACCATTAGTTCAATGATTTCCGTTATCAGCTTCGTTGAGGAGTATTTTAGCCTGATTTTCGTCGGTAATTTTTTTTTTTTTTTCCTTTCTTTTTCCAGTCGATGGTTTTAAAGATCGGATATTTACAGCCGTGGATTGAATGGGGGATTATAGAAATCTGAATTTCGTTTGACCGCAGAATTCTATTCGCGCTATATTATAGTTTGTCAAAAAACAAAACAAACAAAAGAAAAAAGGATTTTTTTTTTTCACATTTCACGCTGTCGAACCTTTGAGAGTAGGTACAGGCGTAGGTACTGAATGTGCGTTTGGCGTTTGACGTAATTTCAGAGAAGGTCAATAGTTCAAACGATCGAAATATGATTGAGAGGTTAAAAGGTTTTTCAATTGAAGCCTTCATATATGTGCTGGCGTTTTGAATTGAGTTTGGTTTATGCGGTCTGCTTGAGTGGAGGCCAAGAGCCTGCAGCGCAGGAGTAGTCGAGGTACATACGTACGTATGTGTGTATACTCCGTCAAATTAAAATGTCCGCGAAATGAATGATTGCTAATTTTATCTACTTAGTTATGTTTCTCTTTTTTTCTTCCCTTCTTTTTTTTTTCTTCGTTTCTTTTCGTTTTTTTCTTTTTTTTTTTTCTCTCTTTTCGTACACAGAATTCCGGTTTCCAGCAGTAGAACTCCGACGAGCTTTGAAACCGAGGGAAGAGTTTCTCTCTGCTCGCGTGTTTTTCGCTACGTATATACGTTCGCGTGCGAACTATGGGAGTGTTTTATGCGGGGCTGGTTCGGTGCTGTTGCTGTTCCTGCTGATGCCATTGGGCTTTTAATAATACTCAAATAAAAATATAACGAGGTACGAAACATTGCATCGCGTCTCGTCTCCTGACGGTGACGGACATTTTAAATTATCCTGAAAATAATTCACCTTATACAGAAGAAACAAAATAAATAAAAATACTGATTTCCGCAATTTTATGTCACATTCTTCTTCTTTTTCGTCTTTTTCTTCTCTTCTACTTCTTCTTTTTCACTTTTCCCTTCGAAACCTTTAAAGTACACTAAATGAGATCAAGGCACAAAGCAGCCAGTCTACCTTTGTCCCTTCTAACAATATCTTCATAATCTTATCACTATCAACTCCTTCGTTGTAATTAAAAAGCTGCTTTATCTACTCCAGTAATTTTTTAAGCTCGTTACACTCTCCGAACTTCCTCGCATTCACGCACGAACCCGAGAGATCCCCAGAACGGATTAGACTCTCTCATTTTCGATTCTTTTTTTCCGCTATAATAATCAGACATAAAAAAAACTCAATTATTCCTTTTTTTTTATTATTGATTCTATAAAATCCTAAAATTTTTACAAATTCTAAGCTAGCTCGACGTTTTTCGGTATCGCGATCTAATTCATCCGGGGGATTCAGGTTTAGCTCTGTAAAAGAGAAACAAATATGGAATATTGTAAAACAAAAAAGTTGAAAAAAAAATAAAATAAAATAATAAATTGCGAAACGTCGCCCTCGAGGCGATCTGCACGTAAGAAGGGCCCGTTACGCACGTACGCGTAATTATTCCGGTTTTATGTACGGCATCAGGTTCTCGGGGCAGTATTTCTTCGCTTTATTTCACATAGCTTATAATACCTTGGTACCTTATATATACCTTTGGGAAATATTATTCCGGAAATTTTTAGCTGCGGAATAACTAGACAGCTGATTCTTTGAGCACATCATACTGCTAAGTATGTACATACATACATAGGTATATCGATATTGCAATCGTCGCATTTATACTTTCAACAAATATATTTATTCCTCGAATGTATATCTGCGCGGGGCCGGATTACTGAAGAAACGTATTTACGCTGCGGTATAAGATATATTATATGCGGTATAATTTATTTGCGGAATACCATGACTAGTTTTCATAAAACAAGAGCGAGGAAAAAGGCGAGGCGATCGAACAACCGAAGCGCAAAGCAAAATATTTGCCTTATATTACCGGGAAATTCTTTCCGCAGGTATAGGTATATACCTCGTTAAATTTCCTCCTTTTTTCTTTCCTTTCTTTCTTTCTTCTATTCTGTTTTTTTCTTCTCTCTCTCTTTTTTTCACACTTCGTTAGAAAATAAATACGTCAACTAAAAATCTATCGATTGATAAAACGGCTCGTACAAAAACAGCGAGCTTGCGCCTTCCTGATCTACTGACGAAGGTATGGTCAGTTTGTTACCTCGTACCTAAAGCTCTCAGTCAATCTGTTAAATTACAGTAATTTAAAGGCACTACGACCGTCTTTTGTTTCACAGAATATCGACCTCACAGTTTTTACTCAGTACCAGTATACAACTGATTGCGTAACTTTTTTTTTTTTTTTCTTCTCTAATTAGGTTAAGTGGGGGTGACGTAAGTACGTATATATGCTGATTCATAATTCGTAGTTATTCAGCATAACGAGAAGAAAATTTTCGCTCTCCGTTTTTGATCGTAATCATTATTATTATTATTAATTTTTTCATATTTCAGAGCTTAATTGTCAAGGTGGTTACGTGTCGTTGATCACCGATTACGTTTCGTTACACAAGCCGATATCTTTTTGGTTCCCCGATTCCCTTTGGTTTCTGAAACGGTAAAAAATCAAAAAAAAAAAAAAAAATTCTTTTTCTCGTATAGTCGGAATTATTAACAGTTTAATTACTTTTGTTTGAACTCTACCGAGGCTCACTTATTACACCATTTCACAATCAGCCATTGAACCGTAAAATTTCCAATTTAGGTAGGCACACGTACAATATGCGTTGTGCCAAAATTAGATCAGTTTCATTTTACCATTTGAACTAGAATCGTCAAAGGATTGAAGGAGGAAATGAATTTGAAAAATTTGCTTTTCCTCGCTGATCAAACGAGCTTTAACGTATGTATTTTTCCCTTCAAAGAAAATCCCATGGATAATACACAGACACGCACACAGACGCACAGATATCTCGGTATATGATACGTGTGTTTTTATTCATCCGATCTCCAGATATGTATCATGGCTGTACTAATTAATTAATTAATTATTGAATCAGCAAATAGAATTTCGACAGTTTTTATTTATTTTTGAATTTTTTTTTTTTTATTCTTCTTTCTTTGTTCCTCCCCTAATTGACTAGCATCGAGGTAAGGGGAAACGGCAGTTGGGGAATCAACCTTTCGGTACACACAATAATTACCGTTGTTGTAATTTGCAAAATAAAGATAATTAAAGGAAAACAAAGGGTGCAGGGGATTCAGTAGTATAAGCAGTCAGTGTGATTGCAGGGTAAAATTGAACGAAATTGGGGTCTAATAATTTCCCTCTTTATATTGTATTATCTTCGCAAGGTTGGATCAGCCCTTGTACAGCTGATCGTGTTTATATTTAATTAAGGGCTGTAGTATATATACATTATACTCTATATCTATGTAACGAAAAAAAAAAAAAAAAAAAAAAAAAAATGAAAATTAAGGCATCTTTTGTATCAGAGAAGGTGTTTTAAAGACTCGCGTCGCCATCTACAAACGAGGATTTGAACCGGAGCAAAGTGCGCGAGTGTTCGTACAGATAGCGCTCGAAAAACGGTTGTAAATATAGGAAATCGATGTATTCGAAATAATTCAGTTTTCGAGAAAAACCAAAAAAAAAAATTTACAAATTTATACAAAATTTTGAAAATTTTCCGTTTTTTCACCACATGAATTTCTTTCACAAACGAATGCATCGTGTGATGAGATACAATGATAAATTATATTCAAGCTCATGTTTAAAGTGTACAGAGATTCTTCTTCTTTAAATTTTTTTTTTTTTGTCCCTCTTCTTATTCCTCTTCGTCTTATACTTCTTCATTTTATCCCTTGAACAGCAGCAGCAGCAGTAGTATAGTACGAAAGGGAAAAAAAAAACACATATTTCAATTTTTGAAAAAAACTTTTTTATAGCCAGGAGCACTTTGCCCATAAAACATTGCCCCGGACCGCACAACTCCGCAGTAGGTATCCGACTTAGAATATATTGCCCATTTTTACATAATGTACGTAGGTAGGTAGATAGGTGTACGTGAAATCATTCCGTAATCTTCATACGCTCTAAATCCGATATTAAATTTGGCCAAAAACCAGAAAAAAAATGAAGAAAAAAAAATTCAAACAGAATCAGAAGAACATAGGTATATGTGCTTTCAAACCCGAATTACTATCTTCTATTACGCGCATACAAATTTCATTCCTGCAGCATAGCCAGGAAATATCTTATATTAATTTCACCGGAATCTTGGTCACTTTCAATGAGCACGCAACCTCCAGGAAATAATTGTATCCAAAATTCTGCGTATATACCCGACTCTTTAGCTGAATATTATTGATTGCGAAATTTTCCAGCTCTTAAGCGAACCTCGTCTCTGTACAAAGTTCGCTTCCGGTGAGACTGATGTCATTCCGCGATTTCCACTTATTTATTGGCCGCAGTTTGAATATGTATGTAGCTAGGATTGAGCAAATACATTCAAGCCACTCGCTGGTTAACATCCGCGTTTCTCTTCATTGTGATTTCGAGTTAATAATCGGAGGCAACGTTCCGTCTCTCTCTCTCTCTCTCCATTTCCCTCATTCCCTTTAGCCTGCGACTCCCACACTATCGCAAAGGTATATTAATCACGTGATCTAACACTCTGATTTATGACCGTCGCTATCACGTTGGACGTCGAGATTGAGACGCGTCGAATAGTTACATACATACTTGCCTATATACCATACAGCTGTACAACTTGAACGGAAACTTGGCGGATTCAACCGGTTGTGGTTTAAACTTAACCGTAAAGTGGTCCGAACTGGATCACAGAAGCAAATTTGATCGGATTATATGGAGCTGAGTTAATTGTTCCAGCGGTTCTTGGAACGATTAGATTACTAGAAATTTGCGATAGAAAAATACGAATCACGTGCTTTGTGGGTTTCCGCGAAGATTTACTTTATCTGGTTCACGTCCGCTCTTTGGAGTTGTGTTTCTAAACGAAGAAGAGCTTTTGTACTCATTTTATGTGGGTATCTAGGTACAGGAATTTTGAGGAAGGCTTGTACGACCCCGGACCTACCCCAAGGAATTTTTTACCATTTATACAATCAGCCTGTGTCCTCGAGAAGGGGGGGACTTTGAAAAACGACACGTCTCATTACAGCATTCAGACTCCCTGCGAGAGTGCCTCTCCAATCTCACTACCAGCCTTGAAATTGGGGACTGGGTACTCCCTTCCCTCCTTTTCAAAATCATCTCCAATGCCTTCCTTCACGCATTGTTGAGTATATTAGCCTTACAATGGATCTAAACTTCTATAGAAGAGGTTTAACTGGCTGAAAAATAATACCCCTATCGTTTTTCGTCCATCTAATCAACAGCAAGTGCCTTAATAAAAATTTCTCGGTTCTTTCAAACGTTTGATAATTATTTACGCGACGTTCGACGGACAGAAAATCCGTAGGTGTATTATTTTCAAAATGGTGTAAAAAAAGAATTAAAAGAAAAAAATATATACTCTCTCTCTCGCCAAGTGTAGTGCGTGTTCAAGATTTGTTGAGATACGAATCGCGTGCTGCTGCTTCGTGTGCAACTGTTCAACAACCATCGTCGTGTTCTTTGAGATCTTGAATTGGTATATAGTTTTTTTTTTTTTTTTTGTCTTTTTTTCTTTGGTTTCTTGTTTGTTCTTTTTTTTCCACGCTATACGGCCATTTACTCCTAGGTATCTAGATTCATATCCTATACATGTAGTACACTCGAGAACGCCCCTCGGGTATACAGCAGGAAACTTGACACTTTATATACGCATCGGTTTTTCTATCAAGGACATAGTCAAGTCTTGGAAGTAAGAGAAACTATACAACGCGATACGTCCAACAAGTGTGATAAAAATATTTCTTTTTTTTTCAAAAACTATCAGATCCCTGGATAATCTGATTTTATTCACACGAGCAGGTACCTATATCTTAAATTTTACGAGTTGAATTCCTTAACCGAACTAAAGAGAACGTTGGAAAAATTTGAACGAAGAAGAACAGGAAGCGAAACATCAAGGGGATCTTATTGAATCGTTTGAACCATTGACCCCATAGATTTGTGGGCGTTCAAAGTGTCGTATTTAGGCTAGTTTCTCGGTCTGTCAATGATCGATGTTCTCACCCTTCGTCTTCGATATCTTTGTCAACTTCTATAGGCAGAGGAAGTAATTATACACCACGAGGCTTTGAGAGGTTCGTGTGATACGATGCCAAGCCGAGCTTGAGATTTCTTTAAAAGGTTTTGGTAACCGACCGGAACCCGCATAAAATACTTCAAATATCCTGAATAGTTTGAAGTTCCGTTCACACAACCCCGCGCGGTCTTATACCCTAACCCCACGCACTTAACTGTATAGTTAAAACGCGTGAGAAAAATCCACCCCTGAAATATATTTTCCGTATTTTATTTTTTGTCCCTCGAGCAACACGTGTCCTAGGGGATCGATATCCGTCCCTCAAAATAATTATTAGGTACCTGTAAATGAGCGATGCAAAAATTACTCTTTCCTGATCATTTTTGTCTTTTTTGAGAACAGAATGAGCGCAATTAATAAGATGATAAAAAGGAGCCTGCCAATTTGCGCAGGTTAAGGAGAAGAACAAAAAATCAAATAAAATAAAATAAAAAATGGAGCATTTTCTTGCTGCCTTCTTTCCTCTCTGGAGAGGCTACGAGCCAGAGAGAGGTCATTAAGGTCACGCGTGGTAAAGATCCTCTATTGTGTGGAAAAGGAAGCTGTCGATCGATCTACGAAATGTGACAAAACGCGCGGTGTCCCGGCCGTGGTGAGAAGATTTAGGAGCTAATGGCGCTTATTGTTGTCTCTAACCCCGGGCTTACGAGCATCAGGCGGAAGAATGAGTCAGATAATTTGGCAAATAGCTTGAAATTACTCTACCTCTGCCCTACATATGCAGCCTCTAACAGTTTCTACGCTCACATATTGCCTACTCGAAGGCTCGAGCCGTTTTATACCGAATGAAATTCGCTGAGGAGTGCTTTTTCCCATTATCATCGTGCATAAAGGGATTCTTTTTTCTCGTCTTCGTCGCCGTTTTATCGACTTAACAGCTTTCGATCGCATTTTACAATCGCAGAATGCACTTTTATCATTATTCTTATCCCGCTTCTCGGGAAAGACCGAGTCACCCGATTGCGGGCGTAGACGCTACACTTTGACTTCTCTATAAATACCGGATGGTATATTTAGCGTTGAATGGAGATCCAGACTCCAGAGGCGTCCAAGACGCGGGTCAAAAAGCGATACGCTGTCTACAGGGGCCCAAACGGACCTCGATTAGCATCACCCAATATTTTTTAACACCATTTTCCATAATCGGCGTTTTTAGAACCCGGAAATCCGCCTCTCTCTCTCTCTCTCTCAAATTTTTAACGAATTGAAGCTGCACAGTCCTCAAATATAATCTGATATTGATTATCGTTTTTGATATCGAAACTATATTTTTTTTTATTCAGATTTATAGGACACGAAGGTTTTGGATCAGTAAAAATTTTAGTACGTTTTGTTTCGCGATTATTTTTAACGAACTTCAAGCGTCTATCATTTGATCTCTGCAATGGAATTAGACCACGGACGTTATTTCCGATAAGCTTTTTGTCTGGTCATAAGCTAAGCCCTTCTTTTGTCAAGCAAATCATAGTAAAGTCAGTTATACAAATAAGAACAGTTGTGTGCCAGTTCAATCGTCTAAACTAGCTGAAATAAACCGTTGATCCATTCTTGTCTAAAATTCCCATTACTTTTAGATTAGAATCTCATAAATTGAAAAGATTAAATTACAAGCTAGAACCAATCCATATCTTTCCTCGCCTCGCCCAAAGTTTTAAAAAAGTTTCTTTTATCTACTTCTCTTCGTTTTTTTTTTTTTTTTTGCGCGCGAGATAATGGCCTCACAGATAACATTTTTAGTATGGATTTGTAGCCAACTTTAGGTAGGTATGGGTTATACTTTAACTCGAAACTTCAAATGGAACAGTTTAAATTCATGGTTAACGATCTGAAATGAAGATGCAGATTAAACTGTTCGATTGATATGAAATTGGCTATCTTATTGGGTCAAATTACCGCGAATAAACGAGTCATATAGATGATCATTAAACTTTCAATAAATATGTGATCATGACTTTGATATTTGCTGATATTGTATATGTACTGGCGTTGAGTGTATGAACGTATTTATCGCAGAGAGCGAGAGATAGAGAAAGAGAGATGGATATACGTGTAAGTATAGAATTGTAACAGTCTGAAGAGAAATAAATAAAGAAATAAAGAAAGAAAGAAATAAAGAAAGAAATAGAAAGCCTGTCGAACATCCTGTTGGGTTAGTTCATACGTTTTTCTCAGTACAGCATAATTATTATACGTATAAGTCTGTTGAAGATATCCATAGCGGAAACCCACGTGACCAATAAGCTAGGTTATCAACGTATTTAATTTTTGTCCAGACGAAGTATAATTGTGGATATGACAGATACAAAACGAGGAGATAATCCCGATGATTAGTTGCCGCTGATAGGTGTTACTTGAACTGCAGTTACCACAATCTTTCTTCTCCCCTTCTTGTTTTCCATCATTTCTATTTCTTTACCGACAAAGACCTGTGGGTGTTTTTTTTTTTCAAAAACGAAAAATTAAAGGGGAAGGAGAACAAAGAATAAAACCCACGAAATGGTAGAATAAAATGATACCGAAATTATCTAACAATATATAGGTATAAGAAAGAGAAAAAGAAACGTAACGTTATCTCGCCGCATACAACCCACTGATTATTACCATCATTATTATAACTCGCGTTTAAGGAGCCAGGGCCGATGTACCATACCTACGTCGACTAACAGCTCAGACGATAACCGTGTTACGATTCACAATTTAATGCAGTATATACCCGCATTCGTTTTTCGCGAGATAAAAATCCATCGGGTATATTTTTACTCCTTTAGTTTTCTATTTTTTATCAGAAACTTTGTTGTAGTCGAGAGAAACGATCGGATCTTAATTATTTGTGGCATTTTCGTTTTTTTTCTTCCGTTTCTTTTGAACGCAAATTCCTCGTTTATCGTAGACGGAAGTAGCTCACGTCGATCCGACACGCAGACGCGAGGTATCTACACGTGTTTTAAAATGACGTCACTGTTCTTCTGGCAAACTCGCATCGCGTTGCATAGAATCCAACGATAGCTCTCATCACGGCTCATCAAACGCGCAATCATCTCATCAGCCAAATATATATCGCTGCTATTTGTACAGACGAGATGCTTTAAGTCACTGTCCTCTCGTGTGCAAAGTACATATTGTACATCGTATACAACGATAAGCTCGATCTCCGATTCAGAGAAATTTATTGAAAAGAGATAACCTGCAGTAACAAGATCAGCCTCCTTCATCCAGTAAAAATTGGATATAGAATTTTTTTTTTTTTAATAAAAGACAGTTTGTATTTTTTCTGTTTCTTTTCTTTGTTTTCTCGTCGTTTTTTAGGGAGATCCTGCGGGGATCCTTCCGAGTTGTATCTCAGACGAAGGATAGGTTAAATTTCCGGGTCTCTGCACCCTCTGGGCATGGCCTTTCGTATCTGCTGGCTAGATCTACAACAGGATTCTAAAAATAAGGCTTTCTTATGAATGTAAACAAAAGAACCCCTCAGACGCCAAGGGTGGCTGAGATATTTCGCCCTTCTTCTGTCCAGGGTCTCGAATCTTTTTTTTTTTTCCTTGCTTGGACCTTTTTTTTGTTTCTCATCGTTATTGTTATCACCGTTATCGTTTTATAGGCAGTAGGCAGCCGTTAGCACCACGAAAGGAGGCGATATTTTTCCGAAAAGGGACACGGGGTTTTCTCCTAAATATAGCTAAACACGCGATGCTTATACGATGACATTATTATTTATCGAAAGAAAATTGAAAAAGAAAAGAGAAAAGAAGAGAGAAAATAAAGAACAAAATCCGCGTGACAACGACGCCCATGTTTCATTTCAAATACGAAAGAGATAGGGACTGTAATACGAGGCTCGTTCACTATACACGCATTCAATTTCGAAATTTGAAGCTTGCCGAGTGCGAACGCATCTATGCGAATTATACACGCAGGTGTAGAATTATTAATTTCCACGTGCGAGCAGGAACAACCTGGGTGTACCATATCACAGGTATCATTTACGCGGCAGCTATATGAATTGAGTTGCAAATTTTTTATTTTCATTTTTTTATTTTCCTAGAATTTTGTTAGCAATGAGCAAATATAAAACCTCATTAATTCCCACTTCTCTTCTCGAGTTTCGGTTTAATATACCGAATTATAAACGCTAATTATTTCAATTAAAATCGTCGTGAGCTAAAACGGTGTAAATTAGCGAGACAAAACGTTGAATCGAATCAGACGACTATCCGAGTTCATATTTTGTTCATAATTTTCCAAAATTTATAGTATCTTTTATTTTTTATTCTCTCTCCCCTGGGGGGGCCAAGCGGCGGATTCATAAAATCGAACATCAACGTCTCGCTCTACGAGAGAGGAAAGATATTCCTGATCTTTGGGCGTAGTCGAAGTAGCGGTGTACTCCGCTATGCTGTTCTGTTCTTTGCTCTGCTGTGCTGCGCTGCGCCTCGTCTGTGAGCTATTTCGTAAAGAATGCGATGCGAGCAAATCGAGACTGGCGGACGCGAAGAACGGAGGTCTGGGTGGCAGCTGTTCGCTTCTGAACCCCAGCCATGTCCCAAACTTTGAACTTAAGACTTAAAAGGCGAATTGTGAGACTTGGAGAGCTCATTTTTGACTCGTTGAATTTTTTTTGTCTTGCAAAAAAATGAAAATAACTAGAAAAAAAAAAATAAAAAACGGAAAATTGTTTGCGAAAATATTCACCGTCAAAAAGGCTAGATCCCAGTTTCACCTTGAAAGAACTGAACATCGATCTTACTTGTCGGGTTCTTCTTTAACCGGAACTTGATAATTGAATCAGGAATTAGGCTAGAGTGTAGTAGGGGAATTCCCCGACAACCCTCGCATGTTGGAATAAAAACAAACAATTTGTCTAAAAACGGTATCGTGTTATAAAAATGGTGGTCTTTTTTTCCATTTTTTTTTTTTTTTTGTAAATCCGTTTGAAAATAACTTTATTCTTCTTCTTCTTCTTCTCCTTCTAGTCGAAACGAGACGCGTTGCGTTGGAATGTTTAACGATGATAAAAAAAAAAACAAAAAACAAGATATTTTAAATAATTGAGGTAAATAAATTTATAGTACAGTGTTTTTCACTTTAATACCTTGAATAAGAAGCAAATTTTTTTTTTTTTTTAATATATAATTTATATACATATACTATAATTAGGTAGGTAGGTATATAATATTAATTTATATTACATTCGTTTCACGTTTCATATATTATTAATTAAATAAAAAATATTTACTTCCGTATATTATGTATATACATAATACACATACAATATTATATACCTACTGTAGATACTATATATTCATATACTTCGCGTATTAATAATAGGTAATAATAATAATAATAATAATAATAATATCAAACAACACATATTATACTCGTAATTATTTCGCATACAGTAATTGGTAATGATAATAGTTACTAACAATTTATATACATTCGGAATAGTAGGTAACAATTGCTTTTACCGCATTTATTATATTCAATATATCGAATTATTATATTTATTATCATTATTAACTGGGCTCGATCGATTCCACGCATAGGATATATCATCGCCCATATATACTTTACCCCTGTAACTATCAAATTACTCTCATATACATTTATTTATTTATTTATTTATTTATTTATATAACCACTTGTTTATTACCTTCATTTATTTCTCGACACTTCATCTTCTATTCCCACCCGATTTCATCTAACTTTGTATACGTGTATACCTATATGTAATATTAATTACGCGATGAAATAATATCTCGTTATACCTACTCGGTCCGGTAGCGTTATTAATTAAAATATTGTCATACCCTCTAATTACGGGAGTAAAGAAATATGTATATAAAATATACATTGAAGTATATATATATAAGCTATAAGACAGGGACGTTTATACTGGTATATACAAAAAAAAAAAAAAAAAAAACTCCGAAAATTCAAATTACACTTCGTTCTTAAAGTAAATTTTGCGTTCAACGTTCACTTCACAGAGTTAAGAAACGTGTGTGTGAATCGTGATATTTCTAGCCAGCATCGAAATAACTCAAATGATCACACGTGTGTGGTATACGATGTATTATAGCCGAAAGAAATTCACGCGGTAAATTTCTCTCTCTGCATATTAACCGGAAAATCTCATACCACCGATTACTCGACCCGATTTTTGGCAATTCACACAATCAGAAGAAGACAAAGAATATATATATATCTCCATTTTCAGTCTATATTATTACTTATAAATCGATACGCATATATATGTACAACACCTTCGATGCACAATAAGACTATTGACACAGTAAAGATATAAGGGACTCACTCCTGACTCTGTACGATAATATATATTTACCTCGTTACCATGTAATGTGATGGTTATCGTTTACTCTAAACTATTCATCATCATCATCAATTATTATTATTAATACAGTAGTATACGTGTTATGGATAAACACGTGATTACACATAAGACGCAAAGTCACATATCGATTCGCGTATATAGGTATATTATTAAATAATCAATATATATCACAGATAATTGTTTGACGGAAGTATTCACGCCTTTGCAATAGGCGTCGTCTCAAGATCTCCGGGCTTTGTGGGCAGTGGTCTGTTGGCCATTTTTCCCAAACTTCTTGTATTCGTGTTGGTCTGGGGTTCCGATAATTCGGAGTAAAGATGTGCGGTGGCGTCGGAAGGCTCGGCATACTCGCAGAGCAGCGGTGCCGTTGGCCTTTTCTGGGGGTTCTTAGACGATGTTCCAAGAATGCTTTCGCCAAGGGCTTTGAGGAAGCTCAAAGGTCTCGTTTGGCACTTTCCCGGATCACGAGGGCCGGTTTTTTGGTTGCTACAGTTCTCGTTCATAGTATTCGCAACTTCCGGCGGTAATGGCTCCTGTGCGCGACCGACTAAACTCGCCAAAACCGGCTGGGAAAGTCGGCTAGTACTTGGCACAGTCTCATCTCCGAGAAGCTCGGCGTACAAGTGATTCTGATCACCAGCTTTGCTGTCCCGAGGCTCGGCGTACTCCACTATCTGCGATCTAGGCCCGATCGGTGTTGGAAGTAACTTGTCCAACGACGGAGCTCGGGTTCCGATGCTGGTCGATGGTCTAGGTGCTGATACTCTTCCTCTAGTCCTCAGAACAACATCGTGGTAGACTTCCTGGGCTCCGGAATCGTTTGTCCTGTTGTTATTGTTGTTGTTACAGCTTTCCTCTACCTTTATGAGATCGTAGAGATGTTCTATCATGTCTCTAGCCTCGCTGTAGTTGTCGGGATCGTTCAAACGGTCTCTTAAATCCTTCAGATATTCCTCGGTCAGTTCCTCCGGGAGAGTTTGCGTCGCTTTGTTCTCTGTGTAGGCATAAACGTCCTCAGGATCATCCGGTGGAGCTTCGATGTCCAGAACCCGGGTCTCGGGCTGTAGACCTGCGTACTCGTTCACACTCATTCGTGATATTGACCTCGCTGATGTGGCCGCAGTCATCCCGTTACTCGGCGATATCCACGAGGCTAGACCAGTGAATGGACCTGAAGTAAGCTTAGGACATACGCCACGTCTCCTAATGTAGAACACACCGAACATAAGCATCACCATTACCACACACAGAGCAACTGCTACGCAAATTATAAGAATTATTCGCTTTTCCCGTTGAAGTTGTTCAGGGTCGCTCATCTCCACGTCAAAATATCCTTTTACTCGAGGATAATTGTGGGGGCCAACACTCGGTGGACTCACGCTTGGTATTGGCTTTGACGATGGTTCTTGGCACTGTATATGGTCGTGTCCTTCTTTGCAAATTATCCCGGTAACGTTTGCCATGGTTATACGACCCTGGGGTACTTTGAAACACGTTTCTATGAACTCGTCGCTCTCGCAGTAACTTGAGTCCATCAACCAGGCAACGGAGGTGTTTGTGGCGGTTAATCCCTGCATCCATTTCTCCAAGTTACAGCTGCATTCTTCAGCGAAATAGTTACCGCTTATCACTGCTTTGTTCAACATCTGTTTTACCGCTGCAAATCTTAACGAACCCGGGGCTGCAGCGACGATGTAATTTTCTGTAAACGAAAACTCGAAGTGCGAACCTCCGGGTTCGGAAAATTTTAACGATATTGAGTCGTTTTCAATGCTGCGGAAAACGTTCTGGTGGATTGTGATGTGGTTCCATTGGTCCAACGTTATCGCCCTTTGTCCAATGTTCTTGAATTCGTTGTTGTTCAAAGTCACTGTGGCTGCAACCACCATTATAGCATCTGTCTCCATTTCATTCACTCTGTAAAACGAAACAGGTCAAAGGTATGGTTAGATTTTTGTATTGTTTCACCGCTGAAAAGGAGAAGAAAGAAAACAGAAAAAACTCTAGACTTACCTTGAGTATTGAATGGTGAAATTGGTGACAGGTACTACGAGTGCTCGAGTTTTTATTCTCGCTATACTGACGTCGACGAATTCTAGATTGTTGATCAAAGTCCGTTCGCTGAATGCCCCAGATTCTATCGTGCCAATCGTCGCGTTACTGATCGCAATTTTCAGGATATTTACAGCGCTGAATGCTTCCTTTCGAATAACTGTCGTCTCCAGATTATCCATTCGGACTTCCATGGCTGTAGAGGGAAACGCCATCATTGGTAACTCGTGGATTTTCACACTCTGGAATAATATCTGAAAGGAAACGAACCAAAGAAATGTCCATGAAAATTTATCTTCAATTTTTTGTTTGCTGTTGGGGCCTCCTTTGACAAGAAATATAAAGCAATGCCTTACTTTTATAAAAATCGAGTAAAATAGAAGCGCAACCCAGTCGACGAACAAATATTTATTCCTCAAGCCTCCAGGGCACACAGAACAAGCTTTGCTCAACCTTAGTGTCTACACATTTTGATCTTTTAAAAACTGCCTCAGGCTTATTTCCCCGTTAAGTATTAACATACAGTTATAAGTACTCGGAATAGATGAAGCTGGTATAACACACCGTGGTTCAACAAATAGAGGATTCATCTCTCAACTAGTAGCTCCGTGTCTGTCAACGAGTAGAATTTTTGAAGGTAGCCGTTCGCTCTCTTGAGAGAGATTATTCCTAACCTAACCCAACCGTGAACCTTCGACTAATTATAGTAAACCAAAAACACGACGGAGGTGGAGGTCAAAAATGGAGAAAAAAAAAATGAAAGCTTGATATCACTTACCTGGGTCGCTGACCCATGACGTCCGTGCGAATGTCGTTCGAACTTGAAGGCATTGCTGGACAGAACCAACTGCGGTACATCCTTGATGGTTATTTTCAGTAGCCATAAAAATACGTTAGGCTTTATTCTGACGTGTCTGCATCTTGCTATCGACACGCTCAATGGTCCGGGTGAATTTCTGAAGGCATGACTTTCGAGCAAAACGCTGTCGCACTCGGATACTTCAAACACTGGATTTGGAGCGGTCAAATTGTGGAAGGCCTGAGCTTTTGCTACCACACTGTGCACGCCCAATACATGGACTCGCTTCAGCTGAGCACCACCCGTAAAAGCACCGGCTTGTATACGAAGTTCTCGACAACGAGTAATTTCGACTTCCAACGCGTCCGCTGGTACCGACCCTTCACCCAGTTCCACATCCTGAAACGATACAAACAAAAGTTTTAGTTTCAGTTCAGGCAAAAGGTAAAACGAGCTCTGTCAACCATTCTGCAATCGACAAAACTAAATAGCCCCAAGTCACTTTGGGGTTCTACTAATTTACACTTCCCACGTCTATCAGATAGAATCTCCCATCGGAATATCGTTCGGTTAATCAAATCCTCGTTTCCTTTAATCCAGTTGAATATGCATCGGTATTTATGTCTGGATAAGGAAACTCTTTCAACCTTTTCAAGCTTTCGATACCGTCTCGCATGCTGATCATATGCAAATTGGTGTCATACCCGGAAGTGGTTGGAAATGAGATATAGTTTGTATTGCTGCACCGTGCAGTGCAATGACTATTGCATACTGCAGCAGAAGGTTACACCGATCGTTTTAACGTTTGAAATAAAAGTAGATACTTAAAAAAGGATGAAATAAGGAAAGCTGCAGAAAATGGTTCGTTTCGCTCTCTTTTAATCGCGTGTATATCACCAGCCGGTCATAGGGAATGCTTGAGCTCCGTGCAAGTAGAGAGAGAGAAAGAGAGAGAGAGACGCGCTGTTTTAGTTGTGAAAAATGAAAATAAAAATCCATCGAGCTTCCTGCTTCGACTAAGATGGCGACGGGCTAGCCAAGAGTCAACACTGAAAGGGAAAGGTTAATAATAACAGTCGCTATATTTCTGGCTGAGGCGCCGACGAATACTAGTCTCGAAAGTTTTTTATTTACTTAATTTTACTTGTTTTCTTTGTCAAAGGAACAAAACCGTACAACATGGATGATTTATCCACCGATTTATCTGCGAACCGTATCTCTCACAGCCTTGCGAATTTCCTGCCCGATTGCTTCGTTCGATTATTAAAATATTGCAAATTTAAAAAACCGCATTTACGCTTCTAGTTATCGAGCGGGAAATTCAATATCTCCAATCATTGTGCTTTGTCCTGTTTACCGGACAAAGTCCAAAGTCCAAAGTCCAAAGTCTGGCTATACTCGCGGATACTTGGCGCCTTGAAATCTCTCTCTCTCTCTCAACGCGTGTTTCTCACTGTCTCTGAATTTAGCATCGGTAGTCGTATAATTAACTCTTTGTGTAGGAACGCGTAATCTCTTGTTCACGTCCAAGGTTACGTACCTGCTGTCTACTGTATTAACGTTTCGTCATACTACACACGCCATAATATTTTACTTTGGTTAAATTTTGAACGCGAACCGTTTCGTTCCGGAGTCTCAATTCTGACGACTCGCGATGCAGACACCGTTCGCGAAATATCAGAATTGCTGGAACTGGAAATTACACGATAATTTCTTCTCTTCATCTCAGATTGTCTAACGAACGTAAAATTGACTAAAATTACAGGAGAATGAGAGGAGCGGGAGAAGCCGTGACCCTCTACCTCGCTCTTATTTCTTGAAATAAACAGAAGGGAAGAAGAGCTTTAATGGCTGCCTTTTGGAGTGTGACTCAGAAATCTTTTATCACAATAATCAAAACGCGTCATAACTATAACCCTTTGAGAAGTTTATACAAGAATATCCAGCCCTGGGGCGAAATTCGGAGAGCAGCTATGACAACTAATCTGTAATGTATTTTTGAAAGAGAATTTTTGGAGTTGGTAAGACTAAAAATTGACTTTGAAAAGGCCCTTCGAAATAATCGGCAATCGTGTGAAATGATTTAGAGAATCCTTTTGCTACTGTACGTACTACGGTAATAAACATAGAGATTACCCGTTTCTCTGGTTAGAAAACTATCGCGATGACGCGAGTAATTTTGTTAATGGATGGAACAGTTTTAGCTTCGTCGGAAAGCCAGACGACTGTATGGAGTAGTAGATCGTCGGTCTGCCCGTATGAGACATTTCCTGCTTAGTAAAAGTATACGTACTGTCGAACTATACCATCCTATCCTATGCTGTACCATGATATGCTATGCTGCTGGGTGTGACAAAACCGTTTCTAACACAGGACTCTTTAGGACAGGGTTGAAAACACCGGCTTCCTTTTAGTGCGGAGAAACGTACCGCGTCCAGATGCGAAGAGTAGGATATAAGCCCACGTTTAAACCAGCTTGAAAATGACCCAGTCTGCCTTCTCCTCTTTGAAGACGAAATCTATTC
Source organism: Macrophya alboannulata (assembly GCA_949628255.1). Classification (NCBI taxonomy): domain Eukaryota; kingdom Metazoa; phylum Arthropoda; class Insecta; order Hymenoptera; family Tenthredinidae; genus Macrophya; species Macrophya alboannulata. The sequence continues at coordinate 44,596,481 of OX451207.1, forward strand.
CGTTGAAAAGAGGAGAGAGATTCGTCTAGGGGTCGTTTCTCTTCTATTTTTATTTTTTTTTTGTTAATTTTGAGAAGCTTAGCGATGAGAAGATGTAGAAATGATTTTGAACAAAGATACGTTGAAAATCAATAAATAGAGTAAGAATATTATTTTGTTCTCGAGGCGCGATCAGTGACACCCGTAAATTCCTCGGTTTAACGGAATTTAAAATGACGGTATAGCCGGAGAGAGAAACCGAAAAATCTAACAGACATTATCTCGCGTGTATTTTTACCTCCTACAACACGTAACACCGGACCACGTGACTAAGATCCAAAGGGACAGACTCGTTTTCAGCTAGACTAACGTGGTTTAACGTGTAGGTGTATACGTGGAGACAGAGAAACGTAATTAATCGGCCTATTTTGAAGAAAAAGTATTAGTGTGATTTGTTAGGCTCACTTTACCCCGTAACTACGGTACTTTATTACTCCTTACGCGGAGCTACAGATCGATAAATGAGTCGTTTCTACTCTAATTAAAACACGACTAGCAATTACGTGTTTCTAACACTTCCCTTTAAGTCCCGTTGTAGCGGAAGAAGCTTTTGAAGCTCTATGTTACGTCCGAACTCGAATCGTGTCAAATAATCGTTGAGATCAAGTTTAAAGAAATAAAATTCACTGTAAGGAAACCAAGACACTAGTTATACAGACACTGGGAACAAACGATTACGTAAGACAGCGATGTTCTGGCTATATATCTAACCGCTTTGCCACACCCGCTCTACTCCGAGCATACGGAATTATACCACATCGTAATTTAATTTGCGGTTCAATGTCGAAACCACATTACCATTTCCACGAGATTATGAGTTTGATCGTTTCCTTATAGTACCGATCAGCATTTAAGTGATACTTGACTTCCTCAGGATTCTAGATTTCAGAAAAATCACCGTTAGATATATTTTTTCTTTAGTCAACTGTGAACGTGGATGCGGTCAAAGATGCGAAATTTTTTCGTCGCTTTTACCGCGTACCTTATCCCCTCGATGGTCTATATTTAGGGTTCATTCATTTTTTTCCAAGATACCTAAACTCTAGCAAAAGTAAAAGTGTTCCATAAGCACCGTGGAAGCGTTTTCTCTACTCGTTCGTTTGTACGCCGAATTGAAATATGTATACGCGTGTATGTTTCTTGAGGTGTAGGTATAATGACTAAGAAAAACGTCACGTGGCGTAGTACGTGAGTCAGTGAGACGTTTTGCGAACTCTGCAAGATCTCAGCTATTTCTGTGTCAACACAAAGAGAGATATACTAAGCGAGAGTAAGAGAGTTTATACCTCCTCCTTGAAGAAGAAGAAGAAGTAAGTGTTTCTTCAACACTCCCTTTACGCAGGGGACTTCTCGGTTAACCCGCACCCCATACAACGGTACCAAATTTAGCCACTAGTTCTTCTTACACGGACGATAAAAAACGTCCCTTGGCAAAATCTATCGCGCTAGCTATCCTTTCGCGAGGATTAGAAACGCGTGGCAAAGTACTCCTTGAAATAATTGAAATAAAATTCGTTTCCAACTCACGCATCTGCACCGATGACCGTGACATCAAGTATAAAGCTCTTAGTTCGTGTCTTGGCACTGGTCCATTACACAGCGAATGCAACACTATTCGGTCAACGGAAAATTTCTCTATAATACTGTATTGAAATATTTTTAAGGATTTCAAGATCTCATATCTTTGGAAAGATAATGGAAGTAATAATTCACGGGATACGTTTGATGATTAATCATCTCTTTTCATACGGCTCGTACATAAATCTAAACTCACTATTTTCACGCCCATATCTCTCGCCACCTCATGAAATTTCATCCTGCATATAGCTTATCTGCAGAGAAACGGTAGTGGCCATAAAACGAACAGAAAGATCCTTTCATTATATTCGAGCAATATAATAGGTTTATGTAGAAAAGTCATAGTCTGTTGGATGGTACAGAGAAGTGTATATTGTACGGTAATCTGGAGTCGTAAAATGGGTATTAACCAGATTACGTGTACGTTACTTATACGCGTACCTTCGTACGTCGAATCGTGGTTCAAATTAATTTTCTAACTTATCAAAACCGCGGAATATCTCCAGTCGACTTGAACATTTCAGTGAATTCTTGTCTCAGACCTTCAGCCAAGGTTACCCTGACTTTAACCTATCCAATATTAGCTACAAGGTAGTTCAAAGTCGCGGTAGGTAGGTATAGCAACTAATCTACTCGAAAATGGGCGAGCAGTGAACAGCGAGACTTGGGTACGTTTTTTGTTTCTCATTTGATGAACTTTCTCGTCTTTTTGTGAAAGAACAAAAAATATTTCTTTTGAAAACATATACGACAAGAAATGTAACGGATTAAAATTTACTCCGTGCTTGAGCTCTTGACCGAAGGGCTTCCCCTTGAGAAAGACCTTCTCTATCTTCGAGGGTATCGTACCCCATCCCGTGTTTAGAAGGGTTCACCACGGGGTTGCGTGTCACAAGGAATTCACCCCGCTTCATGGTTCGAAAGAAGTAAACTAAGACGAGATAAAAGAAGAGAAAAAAAGAACAAAAAAATGTACAAATAGAGAGAGAAAAAAAAATGAATAAAAAATGAAGGAAAAGAAAAGGATGAGACATCGACCAGACAGACGTTTTCAAGAGGTTTCACGTGTCTCCGGGCTTATTCTACGGGTCTTCACATAGCCATCGATTTTGCAGTCTTAAAACCGCGAGTTGTTATCAAAAAACGATCTTTTGGAATTCCATTTCTTTTTCCTTTACCTTTCTTCTCGGCACATCGATCGTTGCCTTGAAATGGATGACATCAATCGTCTACATGGAGGGCATTGATTGCTATCGATTAAAAATTGAGGATCTCTTTTAAGCAGCCGCATGCGGTAGGTACGATCTTGTTTAACAGCTGCCGAAGGTTGCGAGCCGTAAATTGAACTGGGTCACATACCGTCGTAGACATAGTCAGTCTGCTTAGTTAGTCTCGAGACTAAAATGGCTACAGAGTGCAGTGGGTATATGTGTATATGTGTACCGGAACCGCATTACGTATTTAAGCTTCCAGCTTTTGGATTCTGGGACTTTTGACTCTGCCGAGGAACAGCGCAAGAACCCGAACGACAATATCCTACTACTAGCAGTAGTAGTCGTCTATCTTCTAGCCTCGGCCCAGAAGGAATTCTACACTACAACATCATGGGGATTAAAAATAGTCTCAACGCGTTCTACTTCTACGATTCTATCCCTAAGCTAAATGAAAAGAAAAAAGAAAAGAATAAAACCAAAGAAATTATACCCACGGATTTTCTCTCGGTCCCTATAGTATCTATTAGACCGTAACCACGTAACAACTCGACCGGCAACGTTGCTTTCATCGAAAATAATTCGAAACGTAACGAAGCCTGGAAGTTTCGTAATATATATCAGTATAATATTCCTACCAGAGATCATGAGATGCAAGAATAACATTTTAACCAATAATTGGACCAATTTCTTACGAATCTATAGCCCAATTGAGTTTATAAACCGATTCGAACATCGAAGAGCTGTTTTTTCTTTTCATCCAGATATTATTCTCTCTCGAATTTTAACAAGTACAGCGATACTTTGCTCAATGAAATTATCAGCTGTTATCACGTCTTCAAAACGGACGTGTCAAGTTGTCCAAATGAGTAAGAATTGTGAGGATAGACGCGTAGAATCTAGTTAGTTAAACATATTTGTCGGTTCTGTCAACCCACGGTTACTCTATACATCTCGGTCAATTTGTTACTGAGTTTAGTCAGTTTGGCTCGACGTATGTTATTCACTTGACTCGTTCTTGTTATCGCTTCATACTTTCATTCGTATTGCTTTACTCATACAGGCTCGGCCGCGGTATCTGTGTGAGATTTGTCTGTTCATAGCTGTATCAGTTCAGTCCGTTCGCTTGTACGTACGCGGAGGTTCCTGACGACGAGTATTTCTTACCCCCACAAAGCACAAAAAACCTTGTGTAACGTTGCCAGATCTTCGAACATAAGTAAAGACTTTCGGATCAGCTGTTGGCCTCGAAAATCTAGTCTAAAGTCTAAATAGGCTTTGCTAGAGTCGGAAAAATCAATTTGAAGCCCCCGATTTCAGCCCTTGAAGATTATCCAAACTGTCAATCTTCCCGAGAAAATATTTCTTAAGGCTTCTCAAGCCCGATCTAACTCTAGCTAAATCCTGGATTACAGTTCTCTCAACGATATACTTGTCGAATTTATCAAATTCAAATTCGGAACGGGTTTAGAACGGTTATTTATTTATTTTTTATCCTTTAGGGTCATTTTTAAGGCGATTTTTATAAACCTCTGTACGTTCGCGTGTACAACGGATGTAGGAAAAGTATTTATATGCATGTAAAACTACTACTTCTAGGTACTTCTGCTCGTAATGTATTATGTATATTGTAGAGACGAGGTACAGCATCAGCATCGGCAGTATAAGCAGCATCAGTGCGAGAGGTGAACGCCCGATCAATTTATCGTTTTATATCCGAAGGTATTACATAAAACTATGATACCCGACGAGTTTCTGTTCCTCACTTGTAACAAATAAGGTGATGCCGTTTGACCATTTGACTCGTTTTGCTTTCCGTAACGGGACGGAGAGGGGGGGGTCTCTTCTTTTTTCTCGAGGTCGTTAAACTTCGAATGAAAAATAAAAGACATTTTTCTCACTATCTTCAAACCGATCTCTCAGTCTTCTCCACTCAATTCCGAGTGAAATCTTTTCATGCAACGACTCCACCGTCTCTATTCAACGGGGAAAATAGATATAGGAAATGAATAGAGCTTGGATTAAAGAAAAGGGAACAGATTTAAACGATTTCCAATTTATCACGTACACATATATACCACGCTAACTAAACCCAATCCTTTTACTCTTCTTATCGGTCTCTATATCTACACCGGAAATACTGGCTTTTCTTATGCTCTAGACCCGTTCATATGGGTGCATGCCTGCAGGTTTAGGAGAATCGTGTCTTAACGAATCTACCCTCGATTGACCCCTGACACAGACAAGGTCATCGTTATTTTATACCAAGACCAAGATGTGGGCGCTCGATTGTTACACCAGTAAAAAAACCAAGTCTTTATCGAGTTGAGCACCGTCCGCAGCCTATAAAATTGTGCGAATTAAGAAAGGGTCAGCTCGCTAGTTACTGCAGTCGTCAAGACTCTCGAGAATCGCGACGATAAATTTTTCTTTCTTTCATCCTTTTTTTTTCCTCTTTCTTTCTTTTTCTCATCTCTTTTTAACTTTTACGCAGATTCTATAGTTTTATATCCAGACTTTATTATCCGACTATATACTACAGTTTGTTACGGAATATTATATCGTTCGAGCCGTGTGTGACCGGTATAATTACATTGGGTTGTTTAGAGAGCACGTGATATTGTGCCATTTGAACCCGGGTCGAGGAAGAGGTCAGCTTGTAATTTACTTAATTAGAATACAACGTCGAGATAGGATGCAATTTGCTAAATGCATCTGCAGTGCACGCTGTCGCTGCAGCAAGTTGTTAGGTAAAATTCTATTACAGTAGATGTGCTTGTATATGTATATCAAGATAGGTAAATACTCAGTGAAAGGTATTAATTATATATGAACTATATATACATCTACATTCCCAGTCGATAAACCGTACGGTAACTTACACTGTATTAGATATCTGAACATAGGTATACACATATTCGAGTATTACTTCGATCCAGTTTGTCCCGAAGTACCAACTCTGTACGAACTCGATATTTGTATTCCGAACGAAGTATGACTAGGTACATACGTATAATAATGTATGCATGTATGGATGTATCTCTCGTGATATCGTATACCTATAGTATAACCCGCAACATGAAATCTAATAAGCATTTCGTATCGGAGAAAGCGCGATGCCATACCATGCCAAGCCAAGCCAAGCCAAGCCATCGCACCAGCGTGAGACACTTCGGGTCAGCGAGAGGCATTATTACTTGAATACAAATTGGCTTGATCAAAAAAGTTCGATTAATCTCTATAACTTCTTACTTTATCATTATTATTATTATTATTATTTTCTTCTTCGTTCATTCTACGAACCGAGTGAGAATCTCTTTTCCTCTGAGCAAAGCGAATGATAGAATAGCCATAAACGTGAGCGAGTGAAGCCCACTTAAAGTCCAGGGTTTCGATCTTATCTGATTGTCTATAAGACAATTGTTGGCTTAACCGGAAGTCGGTCGTTCAAACGAGCGCTAGGAAATACTGAGAGCTATTTTCCCTCTTTTTCTCTCTCTCTCTCTATCTTATCCTTGTTATCTGGGTATAAACTTCTCTTCGGAACAGCAATGAATGGTAAATAACTTCGGTTTCTTGTAATGTATACGTATGTGTCTGAGTACTCGACCTCCAAAGGCACGAAACTTATGAGACGAGACACTTATAAACTAAGCTCGGGTACAAATGCACCAACTTCACACGCCTAACCCGCATATCAAACGTCCATTGAATAACGCTCGACTATATATATCGTCTTCATTCAAGACTCGTTAAAAGAATCTATTGTGAATGAATTGACTCTATGAGATCGGCTACGTTTTTTGTTCGTTTGTCAAGCTGACTGTAATACCCAAGACAGCTGTAAAAAATAATTTCATTCCTCGATGTTTACTCAGTTTATATCGGTTTATTTAGGTATAAAGTTCTTTTTTTATAAACTTTGCAGCCTTCGATGTTATATTGCTGGATATTGAAATCCCTGACCCCAATCATCGCCGTGAATTTATTTTGTTAACTAACATCCCGGTCAATAAAAAATGGAGAACAATACTTTATTCTGTCGCGGTATCTTTCACAGCTGACCCCTTCTGACCGGAAGTTGTTCTCAGCGGAAGAACCTGTGCCTAGTTGCACCGAACGCATGAGAACGAAGGCTTGGAGAGTGAAATAAAAAATAAAAAAATGTATAGGCGTGGGTTCCTCATCAAGAACTTAAACAAAATAATAAATAAAACATTCTCGTCTTAGCAGTCACGGTCTTCGTTTGATCTAACGCAATAATTTTTATCTTCGAACTCGTTCCTTCTCTTTATTATTTTTCATGATAAAAAAAAGGACCTTGAACCTCTCAAGATGCTTGAGACGGTTTTTCTTCTTTTTTTTTTTTTATAGAGTTTCAAGGCGCCTGATCGTTTATTTAGCTATTGGAAAAGATTTCTGTGTTGTGATACTTTACGAGACTGAAAACGCTCACGTATAATTTTTCAACGATCATCGGTAATCGTGACGATTACGTGAGTCGAAAAAAAAATAATAATAATCATGCCGCAGACGATCGTTGAATGCGAATTATTCTATTTGGCAACTTTTCCGCCACAACCGAGAGACAGACAAAAAAGAAACGAAACGAAATTTATCACCGCATTTTTCTCTCTCTCTCTCTCTCTCTCGACAGGACGCGCGGAACCTCGTACCGTAAGATACAAAAATTGTGTCGGTATAGTTCAAACGGAATTAACGACGCTACGCGATGTATCATGAGAGATAATAAACGGACGAGAGAGTCCGATCCGTCGACGTGTGAACCAGTACTGCAGTTCCAAGTCGCTTGAATCAGTGGCTCATTGACTATGATTTGATTAGGAAGTGTTGGGGATTGATATGGATGTTACCCATGTATGGATTGTTGTACATATGTATACATACATACCAGCAATGAAAACTAACACTCGAAACCTTCGATGATACAGAACATCCATTTTCCATATTTGTTCTTTGCTATGTAAAATTGAAAAAAAAAAAGGAAAAAAAAGGAAATTAAGGTGCACTAGGGCCGAATCTCTTCCGCTTAGGATACGTGTATAGATATATACGTTCAAAATGCATCGCGGGAAAGAATCTTCTGCACGTGACTACCGTGCGGTTGAAAATATGAAAAGATTTATTGTGAGCTCAAGCCTCGTGTTTTCTAGCTGCATATTTTCCGGCCAAATGCATACCTACCATACTTGCATTCAAATCTATGTGTCTGTGTGTGTTATGCATTATGCAGATCCATGCACGGTGTCTCATTCTGCCATGGGGGATATGTGTTTCCTGATAATACAGAGACACGTTAAAATGCGACTGTTTAACGAAACTATTGAATGATGAACGGTGTGAACCGAAGGAATACAAAATTGAAGAGATACTGGGGAACAGTTATGGGTATATATATACTATAAGCGGCTAATCATTACGTTTGATCTTTAGATCGTTCGAGAGTATCAGCCATTTTGAATAATGAATATATGTGGGAATGACTAGATTATAACCGCGTGCGGATAGATTCGACGAATTTATAACCGTCCTTGACGATCTTTACACATGCATGCATATATATAGGTACGTTCGACACGAATATATGCCTCTTCTCGATTTAAACGAGGAACTCCATATAAAACGGGCATTTCGAAAGAAACGGTAGTCCTGTCTCGTTCCATCTCTTTCTCTCCTTCTCTCTATCTATATAAACGTGAAAAAGAACACCTTTCCCTTCTCCCAACGCGTTTTAACTCTTTATTTCACGCACCGTGGGCACTCGGATTTATTATTATTTCATTAACCACAAGAATCGAGAATTCAACCGGTATGGTAGGGATACGTGTGGACTAGTTGAAACGAGTATTTTCCTTTCTCAGATAAGTCTGAGTTTTTTGAAACGGAAATTGATGTCATCGGTATTAAGAGACGCGGAGAATAATTCTTTGAAAAATTAGCCACTCAATGACGGATAATAACCATCGCCAAAAGAATATCTACACCTACATAATATATCGTGTATATGGATGTGTAACTCGGGGGAATCGAGTCTGAGTGCATCGGTGCGCAACCTGATGCAGCAAGTGGAACGTATTATACCTGCACTCTGCCGTCCTACCTGCCCTACCTCTTTCGCCCTGCCTTTCCTATATATTATACAGTATACACAATTTTCACTGTCCGTCTGTCTACCGCATATGATTATCGTCACAATGATGTTAATTAACGAGTATAGCCAAGGTCTCGATTCGACATTCGATAACGCGACTAAAAATTATAGAATCTTTGTAAAATATAACGAAAAACAGAAAAGTCGTTACAACGATGATTTTCAATCGATTTATTTTGGCTTTGGACCAATTCGTAGTATCCGTACTTTTAGCTATTATATTTTTCCTCGATAAAATCGAAGGAAGAATTTTTGTTTAATTTTCATTTATTTCTTTTAGAGAAGAGGAAAGAATCGGAGGAAGATGTTGAGGATAATTGAATAATTAGGTTGCGTTAATCGGGGTGGTTGAACAGCCGGCTTTGTACCGTTATATTGTTGGTTAGTTAATTAATTGACAATATCCTATAGAAGTATTTTGTTATAGTTGTTATTTAATTGAAGAAAAAAGTGAACTTGAAATTACGTTGATCCTGTTAGAATAATTGTGAAAAATGAAAAGAACGAAATGAATCGTAAGACACACCTGATCGCTGGCGAAAATGCATTTGACATTAGTCCACCTGTGCGCGAGCACGGTGCAGTTGCATCCGTCCATGGCGCAAATACCGACCGATGCATTTTCGGTCAGAGCTTTTTTGGGCAAATTGAAAAGGCACAAAATGAACACTGTTAATATAACAATGCGACACTGTACTCCACTGTAGGCACAAGACACTTTTATACCATAACTCATTTTCACGATTTATTTCAAAGCGTTTAATCCAGGTAGATACATGTATATATTTATATACACATACACCTTGTATACGCTCCTCCTTGTACACTGGAAATCAAATTATCGAACTTGTTCGAGAGTTTGGCCACTCTTCATGTAACATTTTTCAAATACTTTACACAATTTTGGTTTCCCATTTGTAAAAAAGAGAACAAATTTTTGTTTTTCACACTTTTATCGAAGAAATTTTATCGAATTGAAATTGTAACGCTCGCGGAACAATTATAATTGGTTCAATTATTTATTTCATTCCTTGTTCAAAGTGCCAAGAACTTCGGTTAAAAATAATTGAGAATTTTCTTTTTTCTTCTTTAATTAATTGATTATTCATAAAATTTATTTATCCGCTTATTTGTTTCATCAAATAATCGATTCGCAATTTGTTCTGCGAAAATCAAGAGGCTCGGGTGTTGTTCACATCGTACTCAACCTCGTGGTCGACTTTATCGATTAAATTCCACAAATCAGCTTCATTATCTCCCCAACAGTGCATCGTCGTCCGAAGACATCGCGAATGAGGCTTGGATTATACCGTAGAGTGAAGGAGAAATATTTGAAAGGGCAAAACCGTGACCGAAATAAAAGAAAAAAAAAAAAAACGAAAAATCAAATTCGAAAGAAACTCTAGGAAAAATGGAATCTGAAAATTGACTCTTTCGATCTTAATCAACGAGGCACGTTCGAGCTCGAACTTACTATCGCTTATACGAGACACACGCGTGACGATAGCTGGATTGAAACTGGTGAGAAATCGAGTTGGAAGCGTGTTTCTACCCCCACTATGTATACTTCACTATACTTCTCATACCCACACAAGTTTAGGCTTGTACTCCCACAGAAACGCGTTTACGCAGCTAGCCAACAAACCATTATACTCGTAGCGTATACGTATACGTATGTGTGTATGTACACATCAAGTTACGTGCACGTTCTGACAAGCCAGCTTTGTCAAACAATGAAACAAGTCCATTCTTCGTTGACCCCATACCCGGATTTCACATTTCTTCAAATTTATAAAAGAAAAAAAAAATGAAATAAAATAACTGTACTTACGTTCATCATAATTAATTAAGACACTTGGCTAAGTCAGCAAGGAAGGCAGGAAGAAAGGCTCTAACGGCAACAGGTGTTTGTATACGACTGGCTGATGCGGATCTGGAACATGATCTTTTACGGATTTTTTGAAAATCTCATTTCCATTGTGTTTCTATATCGGAAACTCGAATTTCAACATGTTTCCTCGCTTTCATATACCTTTGTATATCAATTCTGTCAAAAAATATGTACGCAGAATAAATTCCTTCATTGCAAAAATTTCCATGGATTTGAAAATTTGAGAAAATTCTGTCTTCTTTTTTCCTTTTTTACCTAGATTTATAATCCCCGGACTAAAATTGCTCGAAATTTCTTTAAAAATCACCCCGCAATGCATGGTAATTGAACAATTCAATATACCAAGTGTAGCAACAGGTGTCTGCCGGGAGCGAGGTCGAGTGTTGAACAAGAATACAGCGATTGATTATACCCATGTAGATATTTATCCTCAATACTTTTCCATCGGCTTTCCTATTTTCCGAAAAAAAAATCTAATTGAATTCCATAGAAAACTTCTGGGGACTCTAATTTAAATTCTAAATTGATTATCGTTTCCTATGGACTTCCGCTTCGGGCTGCAACACCTGCTACATCGCACACACTCGACAGTCGTTTCCGAAATGACCCCCATGTGCTGACCATTCCTTGAAATTGAAAATTTAAAGACTGTGAGGTAAAACGCTTCCTAAATGCGTTTTAGTGGTTCAGGTCCTTGAGGTCCTTCGTGAAGCGGTTTGGCATGAAAAAAAAGCGTCAAAATTTCCTCACGCAGTTTCCGCTGCAGACATTTGTCACGTATGTAGGAAACAAAGTGGAAAAAGACTCGAGAAATTCTGGATACTTCTTATCTCCGTTCGTGCTACCTATATATTCAGTTCTTCGTAATTATTATTACCCAGTCAACCGCTGATAAGGTTTATTTACAGATTAAATAGTTGGTAATCGATCGTCGCTTCGATTATATCTAGCTATAGAATCTGAAAGTTGTCCCGCCATCCTGGCATTGTCTTCCATATCGGGATATAGCCTTGTCGCATTTGAGTTGTGGGCAGTGTACGTCCATTCCACAACCAAACATCGACTTCTCATTACAAACATAACGATCAAAATTGAGAAATAATTAGTCAATCAATACACACGGTCGTCCATGTTTCATCGGAGTTAACGATCTCCGAACTCTCCACTTCTCATTTTTAACTGAATCATGTACTTGACTTCAGGCACTGTAGAACCCCTCGAGCTTCTCCCTTATCAATAATTTTTTATACCATTATTTTAAATTAAGATTGCGAATGTCCAAAAGATATCTCAGAGTCCATCGATCTCTGCTGGACCATTAAGACGACAGAGAAATGCTTGAGAGAGAAATTAAGCCAGTACCAAGTATCTGGTCCAAAAAAAAAAAAAAGATAAGTGATGTTTGCGGTGTGATTTCGTCTTGTTAGGGCCGGGAAATTATTATCCATTGATGGGGGGGAATTACATATTGTCTGGTCAACACGGCTGGACAGCAGGCTCTTCAGTCGCCTCTCGAAGCCGTTGTTCGCACAGCCCGTGAGCCTCGTCGACGTCGAGGGACGCGCGCCAATTAGGGACATCGATGAAACTCGTTTTAACGAATCGCTCAGACTTTGCTAACGACAAAAAACATTTCTACTGGTTATATAGGTACGATCCTGCAGTCGTAATCGCGTCTAATTTTCCATCAAACGTATAAACCAAGGCCAGAATCTCATCGATCTAAAGCATTTTTGCCATTTATTTGCCTTCCTTTTTTGCTGTCTTTGAACAGGGTCACCAAAGATCGCCATTTCCGGTCAACTTGCGTCTCATGTCACAATAGTTTCGCGTCTTCTCTTCAACTATTTACCCAAGCCTTTACCGCGTATGGAATCGTCTGCGGTTGTTCAGTCGTTTTACACTCCGCGAATATCCATTTTTGGAAGTAGTTAAACAAACCACATACTTAGTTATGAGTAAATAAAAAAAAAAAAACTACGCACGCGTTATAGAGATAATCGCCTCATTCAAGTCCTTTGAAGATCGTACGAGAAAAATGATCGGAGAGCATGATGCAGGCTAATTGCTAATTAGCAATGAATATCGGTATGATTGTGGAACGAGTTTTTGCAACAATTATTCAGGACTTATTTTACTCACATAGATCACATTTCTTTTTCATTATCTGTTTCAGCTGCCACTCAAACGAGCGACTATTCTTGCGGGACTTTGTCTCGTGTTCAGCCGGAACAAGCGGAGGACGTTTAGCTCGATGGTTGCAGCCGGACAGTTTCGTAGATCCTGCAAAATGCGAGGCTCTTTATTCAAGGGAAGAAATGCGATGCGGATGGCCTGCCATTGTCACAATTCTCACCAGAGATCAGTACGGCGAAGTCGTACACGTCTCCGGGCTGAAGGTGCGATTCCTATTTCCTTTCGTACATTTAGGTGTTCGGTTCCTCTCGAAATTTGCTTCCGTTTCATCTTAAAAATTCCGCTTTTTTTCCAACCCTCGGTTAACTCTAGATCGAAGTAAAAGCCGTGCCGATAGACAAAAAGGACATAACAGACTCCGATCAGGGGAGAAAAATGCGTCGAGTATCTCAGCCTGATCCGATGACCTTCGGCGGTCATGCACAGCCGTCCTTAGACGTCCCATACGAAGTGACTGTTAACAACAAAATGTGCTTTTACGCCATAACTATTATGAAAGCTTACCAAAATTACTCGTTCGAAGAACTGAGATTCACTTCACCAGCAGTTAAAAGATCCAGCGAAAGCATGCTCGTAAGACCGAACGGTGATGGTAGCTACAGTGCTACGTGGACTCCAGCTTCTGTCGGATGGTATTCTCTCATGATAACTGTCGATGGATACAGCATGGAAGATGTGAGTGATGAAGCGTTTAGAGAGATTCGTGGTAAGACTAAAATCGGTGTGTGTCAATAAATAACGCGGAAATTGATGTTGTCATACAGAATTATAAAGTCGAGGTGAAAGAACCGCCTCAGGGGATGCAGCCTCCGACTCAAAACATCGTAAAGAAAGCTCAGCACCAGCCAAGCCGACTTAGAAAATTTGTGGCGAAAAATAGCGCCGGTTTAAGGATCAGGGCACATCCTTCTCTTCAGAGTGAACAGATCAGTGTTGTATTCGTTAACGATACTATTGCTTTCGTGGACGAGGTGAGAAGCGGTTTTTATACGTGTGCTCGATGGTGTAATGTGATGAGATTTTTCTATCACGTTCTAATTTCAGATTCATAACGACGACGGTGTTTGGTTGCGACTAAACGCTGACACTATTAAGCAATATTGTAACAGCGGACATTTGGAAGCGTGGTGTTTACAGTATAATCAACATCTAGGAAAAACTTTACTTCTGCCTGTTGAAGAGCCTAAAACGATTCTGGACCAAGTGATTAAGGAAACTATTCTGAGGAACAGACCGGAACACAGCGAAGAGTGAGTGTTTATTTAATTTTCGAATAGAGGAGGACAAGGTGCTTTATTATCGCGTGATGAATGAATGATAATCGAATTTGTCTTCGCTCTATTTCAGTAGAAGGAAGACTGTGACTTTTGATAGTGGGAAATGTATGGTAGTAGTAAAGTGTGGAGCTTCTGGACACAACATTCGAAGCAGACCTAGTCTGAAAGCTCCTCCAGTCGGGATGTTGGCTCTTGGAAATTCTATAACTATTCAAGAATACGTAAGTCAGGAATGAAACAAGCAATTTTTTCTTCAATGATGGGTTCCATCACTTTGGAATTGATCATTGACTCATATCGTTGCAAATTGTGAAACTTTCCAGCTCGTAAACAGCGAAGGTACTTGGGTACAGATGGACGATGATGCCGCGAGTAAATATTGTTTTCATTCGGAAGACGAGGCCTGGTCATTAGCAATAAACAAGCACGGCGTAGCTTACATGAAAATTGAACAAGAGCTAGAAAACGATCAGGCAGAGAGAAAGCAAATGATGCCAGACGCCTCATTTTCCCATGACAATATAGGATTCGATTTTTCCGCACCTTCCGGAAGTAATGAAGGGTTTAATTTCACATCAAAAAACTTTACTCCGGGTACTGCTGGCTCTGGGGAAGGAAACAACATAAATCCATTCGTATTCGGCTCATACAATCAGCACGATTCTCCAGGTGAAAAAATTCGACAATTTCCTTAAATCTCTTCGATCTATTCAGTCCACAAATGACAAATTCAATGTTACTGTGTTTCAGGAAGCGATAGATTTACTCCAGAAAAAACAGACGCCTCTCCAAAATTTTCTAAACCGCATACAAAAGAGCGAGTAGCCAGAGAAAGGGACCGTGAGGGTGGTGGGAAATTTAGTGTATTGCAAAAATGGTTGAGGGGTGAAGACAAGAGCCATGGAGACAAGAAAGGATCGCCAGGAAAGTGAGTATGAGAATTGATTTGATAGTGACGACGAGAGTTTTAAAAATTCTTTTCATTTCCTACAGAGATTTTCCTGAGTTTGTTGGAGTCTCTGTTAAAGAACTGGTCAAAGCCATAGGAGAGAGTCGAGCCAACGGGAACGGGTCTACTCCACCGGAAACACCTAGAAGAACATCAAGAAGTTCTTCTCCAAAAAACACCCAAGGTGGGTCTCCACGATTTCACAGCCGTTCTTCTAGTCCGGTCCCAATACCCGGTACGTATTTAGTTAAAACACTAGTCGACACAACAATTATTGATACAATTATGAAAAACAATATCTTACGATACTAATAGACACTCTTATCAGTATTACACACATTTAATCTACTCCTATTATATTCGTTTATTAAACGAGAGTTTATTAGATAGCAACGGTGAAGAATATGCTTCTATTTGCGATAAATCGATCCTTAATTGATGTAGTTATTGAATATTGATCTCTTTTGGGTCTTAATACATATAATATACATATAGCTGTATCTAAGTAGTGTCACTTATTTATTTTTATAATATTTCACAATGTGAGCACATTTTAGGAAATATAACGTATATAAATGAAATCTAAATAATAGAAAATACAAACATAATAGATATTACGAGGTATTGCAGTTGCTGTAACAAATATCTTAAAAATTTATTACGATACCTATTGACGCAGTTGATTATACACCTCAATATATTATCATTTATCGGATTATTATTGAAAATTCGAGTAGCATTCACACTATCTAGTTATAACAAATTAGTGGTGTTGGTCTTAGCGGGGTCCAGCCGACAGCCAATTGGTTCTGGCAACTGCCTCTTTCCTCCCGCTGCTAACATTCCAGGTATTGGTTGCTTGTATTCCTAAGAAAAAAACTTTCAACTCGTAACAAGATGAGTTTAATTACGTAAAGTCAAGTACCACTTATAAATGTACAAATTAATCCAAAAGTTTTAACAAACTCATATTGTTACGACGAATAAGTATTGCTTCAAATCTTTTTGCACGTGGGTTTGGAGTTGCTGATTATTGAATGACTATTCTGCATTATATTTGAGGCTTATAGTAGGTGAATTGTTGTCGCTTAAGTTAACATTATTTGTGGCCTAAATAAAGTTGTAATATAGGTAAGAATCTCTTACAGTCATTTAAAATTGTAGAAATTTATATTAATTCTGTAGAGGACTTTGTCTGAAGATGATGGATCGATCATATATCATAAATCATAAATCAGTATTTAAAAACATAATCAATTGCAAACGTGAACTGTTCCTGATTCTTCAACATTTTAATAAACATATAAGCAGCAATATTAAGGCCACAAATTTGCCATTAACACTCGATACATTTTGCAAATAATAAAAACTCGCCAGGTGGGCGGAATTTGATAGGCGGGGGGGACAGTGCTGGCAGCAGCCCTCTGCTCTGCGGCTCCCCTCGAAGTATCGGGATTTCTCCGTTAGGTAAGGATACTAACACGTTTTCAAACTACACTCATAAACATCCATGCAACACGATGCAAAAGTCTGAATAACCAAACTAAATCCCATTAAAAACACATGTAGTACGTCAATTTGATCACATAACAACATTAACAGTATCGCACAGTATCCACAGCATGCCTAAAATAACAATAATGCATTTTGAATCATTCATTTGAATCCCACATATAAAGTAATATAAAAAAATGGTAAATTTCACCGTAATAAAAATCAGTAAAAGTATACATTCAAAAGTTTTTTCTGCCTGATAATAATAATTTTTTCATCTTATAATACGATTAATTGATATACCACTGTTGTTAAATTTGAGCATTTTTACAGTATTCTTTGATCATATATTCTGAATTAACATAGTTGTCAGTTATGTATAACATGTAAGCTCAATCTTTGCAGACTTCAATATAAATCTTTTTCCATTCTGAAGAAAAAAATTCTCTAGTATAATGCGAAATTTATTTTTATAAAAGCATCTGGAGCTACGATGGACAGTGCCACTTCTCATCGGCGGGGCTCAACTCAAAGCGACACAAGCGCACTGGTCAGTAGTCTAACCAGAGATCCATCACAATCGCCAAGCGGAGTTAGCTGTGTCACAGCTAACACACGAGATCTATCACCGAGTCCAAGCTGCAGTTCAATCCATATGCGGTCGGAGGATAGTATTGCCAGCCCACCGGACACACCACGCAAGGAACCTGTAAGCAATAATTTTATAAAAGTCTATTTCAATAGAAGTTTGTCTAATTTTATTAACTTATAACTTTAATTTGGTTTAAAGGATTCTCAAGACAGTCCTCGTAAGATGTCACAAGCCCAGACACAGACCAGTCCAGACAATGCTACTACTGCAATGAAAGGTCACTTTAGTATCGGAGCGGCAGGAACTAAAGAGGAACGCCTTTCTCCGAAATTAAATCGTAAAGATCATGGAAAGGGTTTAAAAACGAGGTTTAAAAGAGCTATGTCACCTGCTAACAGCCACCAAACGCCTAGCACGAGTCACGCGATAAATTTAAATAAAGAAAAGGTAAAAGAAGCTGTTAGTCCGTCGGTTGCTGAATGTTTGAGAGCTGTTTTTGCTGCTTATTTATGGCACGAAGGTATAGTCCACGACGCAATGGCTTGTGCAAGTTTTTTGAAGTTTCATCCAAGCTTGCCGAAACAAGGTGCGCTGGTAGTAACGAGGCAGTCGGTTGTGCAGAC
The DNA here is from genome assembly GCA_949628255.1 of Macrophya alboannulata. Taxonomy (NCBI): domain Eukaryota; kingdom Metazoa; phylum Arthropoda; class Insecta; order Hymenoptera; family Tenthredinidae; genus Macrophya; species Macrophya alboannulata. Next base: position 44,614,503 of record OX451207.1, read on the forward strand.
GAGTGATAAACAAAAACAGGAACTAACAAAGGAGCAAAAAGCGAGACAAAGACATTCCGTTGAAGTAAGCAACGCTGGTAATTATCTACACATTCAACCAAGCACCTTGGAAACTTTGACTAGATCCGCGGCAAATGCTAATGCCAATAGAAGCAGGAAAAAGCAAGAAAATATAATCAAAGAAGAAGGCGAAGCCAGCAAGTTAACTGCCCTACCAGAATTTCATACTGTAGCTATTCTGCCACCAGCTTTGAAATGCCTTGTCTTTCTTTGGGAAGAATTAAGTACCAATTGTCTCCAAGTGATAAATCAACAAAACGTTATCCACAGTCCAGTAGCTCATATGCAGACGATAAAATTGTCCAAGAAATCTTCAGCGGAAAAATCTGTGAAGGAGGATAAAGTAAAAGATAAAGAGAAGAAGACTGGTAGAAAGAAAAAAGAGTGGAAACCAGTCGGACAAGCAAATGCAGGAGAAAGTTTGTGCGGAATAGAGCGTGAAACAACATGCGAACTTTGTGGCCTAATGTTTCCCCATCCTGTAACTTATCATATGAAAATGATGCATCCTGGTTGCGGTTGGCATGCTGGTGGAAAAGGGTACAATAGCGGAGGAAATTACTGTGTTGGGTGGGCAGGTAATTGCGGAGATGGAGGAGTCGGCGGAAGTTCTTGGTACCTGATATGCGACACCTGCCGAGAAAAGTATTTAAAAACTAAGAAGAGTAAGCTAAGTAAAAAACTGGTCAGCGGAGTGACCAGAAGAAAAGGAGCCATGAATAGGATCCTTTCGCCGATTAATAGCCCGAGTAGAAACGAAACTCATATAGTTATGAAAAACAATGCAATGTTTTTATTAGACTTAGCTAGTGCCTCTGGGTTAAGCATTCCAAAACAACAAAGAAGACCCTCTCAGACCCTGTCCTCGGTTGCTGAAAATTATAGCCCACCTGAACCTGCGGGACCGTTTCCACCAACGGGACCATTTCAATGCTTACAAGCACTCGGAATTCACAACTCCCAAAGCCACGATGAAAGATACTATGAGGAAACTCTGAGGAGACACAGCGGTCAGCATAATCCATACGAAGGAAATACCTCGTTTAATAGTAGCACCGGAAGAGTGAGTTGGCTCGATATTTTTATTTAGGAATACTTGAAAAAAATGGCACTATAGAATGTTTGATAAATGTATCTTTCTATCCATCAGCTGGCACTTATATTTGAATGATTTTTATCTTTTATTCTTGTCTTTCCAGCCTTTATCAGAGTGTCCTGTGAGCGATAGCGACAGCGATAGTGGCAAAGGCAGAGGAATGTTCCACAGATCAGTTTCTATGTCAACTGGAGCTCCCTGGGCCAGAAATAGCAACGATGGTAGAGTTGTTATGATGCGTAAAAGGAACAATAGTAGCAGTGAAATGAATAATGGTAAATGATTTTTATATCATACAATAGACAAAGTTGATTGCTTAAAAATGATCAAATTATCAAACATAAAACGTTGCAAGACATAAATCTTTTTAATGTAGGTATAAATTTGCCCAGTTTCATGCAAATCCTAACAAGATAAAATTTCATTGAAACAGATGCCGGTTCCTCACTTCTATGTTACCCATCAGCCGCATTGCAGAAATTGGTTCCTTCTATAGACCAATCAGCAATAGTATCAACGAGCCAAGCAGAGACAGCGAACAATGTGAAGGTGGAGATACTGAGGAGGCCAGTTATGTCCTTTGTATTGCATCAACACAATTTACAGTACCTTCAACTTGCCATGAAACAAGCATTGAGACGTGCTGCTTGTCGTGTTTATGCTATGCAAGCATTAAACTGGCTACTCAGAAGCGTAACCCAGCCCATTTGTTTGCATGATTTGCTATGGTGGTTTCTATCTTCTCTTACACCAGTAACTCCTGATACATTGGACGTTAGCGAGGACGATAATCGGACGGATAAAAAAGAGGATCATGTAAGCGATGAAAAAATTGTTTCAGATTCAAAGAATCAGATTGTATTTACAACATAACGAGGTCTCAAGGAAAGATATTGATGAGAATATTTGTTACAGGACATGATTGGGGTATGCGAACATCCACTGAGTGATTTAGTTGTTGCTGGCGAAGCTGCAAATCCTCTCCCAACTGCGTTTCACACTTTACTTCAAACTATCGCTGATTTAATGCTTTTACCGCCGCCAGGTAATTAATTGAGAGTATATAATTGGATGATATGATACTTTGAAAGGATAGAAAATAGTTTTAATGATGTATTATTCAATTTTCAGGATCACCCTTACAACAAGCAGCAGTTAGATGTTGGGGAATTCGATTCACGCCTGCTGATCACATGTTCTTACATCGAAGTCACGTTTTTAGTAATATTAGTAAAATTCTGTCACGTTCTGAAGAAGAGGAAGACGTGAATATGAGCATGCACGAAAGTCACCAGTCAACATTTTCACAGCACATTACAAGCTCTGTTGAAGCATTGAAAGATCTGACCACTGGAGTTGAAATTAAAGCGTCTAGTAGACAAGCCATGATCGGGAGTCTCACAGATAATTCTACAGAAACATTTTGGGAATCGGGAGATGAAGACAGGAATAAGACAAAGACAATAACTATAATTTGCGCAGCACACTCCTATCCGAAAATGATATACATTCATATTGATAACTGCAGAGATTTGGCGGTAAGATTTAATCGCAAATGAAATAATCTTACTACGTCTTGTTCATTAGGAATGTTATAAACTTACGAATATCTATTTTTTCAAACAGAATAAAGTGTCGAGTGTGACTTTTCAATCTGGGCCAAACGCAGACGAGCTTTTCAAGCTTAGGACTGTTGATGTCGAAAGCAGATCTGCTGGGTGGGTCAGCTGCCCAGTTACAGGTAATAAATAGAATCGAATATTTGATAATGAAGAGGACAATTGGGTTGAAAGTTTTTTGATGAGGAATCAAAATGAAATGCAATGTATTTATTCTTCCAGATACAAGACATGTTGTTGTTAGATTAGAGTTGAAAGGTCCTGACAATTCGCTACGACTTCGTCAGATAAGAATTTTGGGAGATATAGAAGGAGAATTGTTAAAAATCGGAAAACAACACAGTGCGTCGACTATTCAACAAAGAAATTGCGAGGCCGAGACTTTGAAAGTGTTTCGTTTGATAACTTCACAAGTACGTGAAAATGACCATTGACTTATCCGACTAATTACACATTTTCAAAAATCTACAACAAATCAATTTTAAATTTCTCCAGGTATTTGGAAAGTTGATACAAGGCGAGCAGCAGCAACCTATGGAAGCTGTTGATATGACTAACGAGGGTAATCTAGAAGAGAGTAATGACCTCCGTGAGCATATGGTTGGAATTTTATTCAGTAGAAGTAAACTGACTCATCTTCAAAAACAAGTCTGTGCTCACATAGTTCAAGCAATACGAAAAGAAGCGACACGTCTCAGGGAGGAATGGGAGGCTCTATTATGCTCCGCAACTCCGGTGAATAGTCTGATTAGCGATGGCAGTGATTTACCAAAAGCTGCAGACACTTACTGCTTTGAAATGTTGTCCATGGTCTTAGCACTAAGTGGCAGTGCAGTAGGAAGAAATTATCTCTCCCATCAGTACGGTTTATTGAGAGATTTGTTGAGCCTGCTTCATACCGGATCTGCTAGAGTACAAAGACAGGTAAATATAAATATTGTATTAGATATTATCATCAAGCAAATTCGATTGTAAATTCTTATTCTTCTATCAAGGTAACTTCGCTGTTGAGAAGAATGCTGCCAGAGATTAAACCGCTGGCTCTAGCAAGTGTGGTGAATGTTGAACATCTCCCACCCGCTGATTTCAGCATAGTTTCTGTTACTAATAAAGGACACGTTCAATCCAGCGAATTTGATGAACATGACCCAGGGATCCTTGACGTTTTTTTGAGCTGTATTGCCAAGGCGCTAACTGTGCAAGTCAAGGTTAAGGGGAAAGAAAACGGCGCTAAAGCTTTACAAACCATTTCTTTAGCTACGAGTATTCATCCGAAGAATGATGTCGGCTCTAGATGGTGGCTAAGGGGATGCATGACTAGAAAATTAGCTGAAGTTATTATACAGTTGCTGAAAGATATGGCTGTGGTAAGTGCCGAGTCCCAAAATTCGCCATTTCGTAACTGAGTCATTTTTTTAACTATGTATCCCAAGTATTCAATCTGCAGCATTTAAAATTCACTGATAAAGTGGCAAAACTTAACCCATATCTGATCTACAATTCTTAAATCCACCTCTTATTGATTCAGGGTAAAATATCTGAAGCCTGGGCGGCCGTAACAAAGGCTGCTATAGCTGAAAATATCCTGAATCTCACAAGACTGGATGAGAAAAGTCGAGACCCAAACGAATGCCTTCATACACCTACATTGTGGCTAGCTCTAGCATCACTTTGCGTTCTGGATATTGACCACGTGGAAAGACTGTCTTCTGGACAGTGGAGCGCAGCTGATGGACAGCCGCCGCCACCAAGGGTGATTATTTCTATTCCTGGCAGAAAAAATCTATACCTTATCACCTAAATAAAATTTCTTCAATGCTTTCAGCCAACTTGCAGTAATCACGATGATGCAGAAACAAATGCAATAATCCAATGCAACGTTTGTGGTAATTTGTGTGCCGATTGCGACCGAGTATTACATTTGCACAGACGAACTCGCATGCATGTTCGTCAAGTCTGCAAAGAAGAAGAAGAAGCAATCCGTGTTGATCTCCATGAAGGATGTGGCCGAACAAAGCTCTTTTGGGTCTTGGCTTTAGCCGATAGTAGAACATTGAAGGCTTTGGTAGAATTTCGAGATGGTTCACCGAGCAAGCCAGTCGGTTCGACGTCGGGAGTTTGTCGATTTTGTGGCACTACTGGTAACACGGGATTACTCGCCATTGGGAATATATGTTCGGACCACGATTGCCAAGAACATTCTAAAAATGCTTGCAGCAAGGTACATCCTTGCGGACACGTTTGTGGTGGGATACGAAACGAACGACCTTGTCTACCCTGTCTGCATAGATGTTTGCCTGGGACTGATTTAAAACAAGACGCAGATGATATGTGCATGATCTGCTTCATTGAAGCATTATCCTGTGCTCCTGCTATCCAGCTACAATGCGGTCACGTGTTTCATCTTCATTGCTGTAGAAATGTTCTTCTTAAGAGATGGGTCGGACCAAGAATTACGTTCAGTTTTTCTCTGTGTCCTATTTGTAAACAGGCTATGGATCATCCGGGATTAACGGAGCAATTAGCCAGCGTGAAAGTTCTCTTTGAAGACGTTAGGAGAAAGGCTTTAATGAGATTGGAATACGAAGGATTGCACAAGTGAGTTTTAAACTGCGTTTTCATGTCTGCTGTAAAATTTTTAAGAATAGAACGAGCTTTGAAATTGTTATTCCTTTAGGGCCGAAGCTGTTGTTGCACCAGGGGCTCGGTATCATCAAGATCCAACAGCTTATGCAATGGATCGATATGCTTACTACGTTTGCTACAAATGTCAGAAGGCATATTACGGAGGTGAAGCAAGATGCGATGCTCAGCTGGGCGGGGAGACCTTCGATCCTACCGAACTAGTATGCGGAGGATGTAGCGATGTTGCAAGGGCTCAAATGTGCCCCAAACATGGTGCCGATTTTCTAGAGTATAAGTGTAGATACTGTTGTTCAGTCGCAGTATTCTTCTGCTTTGGGACAACCCATTTTTGTAATACTTGCCATGACGATTTTCAACGAGTTACTAATATACCGAAGATTGAGCTTCCTTCTTGTCCAGCAGGTGAGGATTTATCTTTTCTTTTACCTGTTTTATGAAATTTTCAGAAATTTTGTTCTTTCAAAGTTTAATAAAATTGATTTTTTTCTTTTCTAGGGCCTAAAGGGAAGCAGTTAGAGGGAGAGGAATGTCCATTGCATGTAAAACACCCGCAAACAGGTGAAGAGTTTGCTTTAGGATGTGGCGTTTGTCGTAACGCACATACCTTTTAAATTTTTTTTTTTTAATATATAATTAATAATTTATTACACCATCGACCATTAGATACAATCAATAACAATCTATCGAATCTCTGATGGAATTCCGACCGACCTAGTTTTAATAGTCTCTTTAATTACGATTAATTTACATTAATTGTTATATCGAATGTGCCGGTTTAGCTATACTAGTCCAATCTCAGAAGCAAGAAAATCACTTTCCTAGCTCAAGTTTCTACCTAGCAGGCATCGTCAGTTTTTTTATCGTAGAAATTGGCGATGAATAAGTTGATTGATTTTAAGAGACAGTCTCTCTGATTGATAAATGTCTGCTTCAGAATGAACTCTGACTGCTTGGTAAGAAATTGATTAACATTAAGCTAATGAAAGGCTGATATTACATTCTGGAATTTAATTAGTGATAATTCATTTAATTTCATGGTGTAATATATAAGCCTTGAGGATTTAAACGATTTGTGATTTTAGTTCCGAGTGATGCAAGTTGTGAAATTTTGTAATAGGAGGCGAAGACGAGAATAATAATAATAATTGAATTTAATTAAGTGCACTATATAAAATTATTTATTATTCTTATGAAATAATCTTTATATTATACGTATACATATTATAAATAAATAATAGGGTAGGGTGCGCGTTCGCTGAGAAGTGGTGTTATTTAAAAATTCTATAAATCGTGAAGGATGGAATGAAACCAAATAAAAATAAATAAATGAATAAATAAATAAATAAATAGATAAAAAAATAATAATAAAATAACATAAAAAAAAAATTAGTATAATCAAAATTGTAAACAAATTTTCAATTATAACTTGAATAAAAGAGGAAAATTTTTTTCTTTCCATACTCAATCTTTGATTATCTAAAAAAAAAAGGAAAAAAAAAATTTTTTCGTTATTCTGTTTGATTTGGCACAAAAATAAGAATGTAATAGAATTATGTATTTATCTTTAGTTAGTCGCTTTATTATACTTAAGTTTAACAATAATTATTACTATTATGCCATTTCCAATAACAAAATTGTGATTTTTCATTAGAAAAATTAGCTAAAAAATAGATACTGCATCTTTAGTTCTTTGATAGAATTTAAGTTACTCAAATTTGTTTTTTGTTTATTTTTTTCCATTAATATTATTGTTTTCAACTCTTTCGTTTAGTTTTTATTTTTGATTTTTTGTTTTCCATAAATTATTTCGTAATTATTAATTATAACGTGCATTTGTTTGCCTAATGGACCTACAATTACTTTATTTATTTTTTATCAATTCAATAAGGATCTCTAAATATAAGTATGTAGATTTTCTTTTAGTGCCATGGTGAAATTGCTCATACTTTAAGGATGTACCCAGTACTATTATATGCATCCCTTGAAAACTGTTCCTACCTAATTAATTAATTGATTAAATAATCAAATAATGCAATATCTCTCTCTCTCTCAAACATATTAGATTTCATTCCTATTTTATACGGAATAGTTTTCTTATTGGGCTACGGTAATTTATATACATACGTAAATACTCAGAATAAATTTCATATACTGGTTCATAATGATGAAAAAAAAATATATATAAATGAACAAATAAATTAAAAAAAGGCAGATTTTGAGGGTAGCAAAAGTATTCAATCATTCAAATGTGACAATTATAATCGTATTATTAATACAAGTTGTGAGATTTTCTTGTCTTTTATTTTGTGGATCATGGACATTAAAAAAAAAAAAAAAGAAACACGTTTTTGAAATTTATATGTTTGACATTTTCTTTATTACTCATTTCACCAATAAAACAATACATAATCATTTACATATAAACATTTCGAAGGACCAAGATATTTGAGGTTATAATATCAAAGGAATTTTAAAAGTGTCTTAGACCTCGTGAAATAACGTTTTCTTGATTCTATAGTACAGAACATTGACTCGAATATGTTAGTTCTATAAATGTCAACGACGTTCCGAAGACTCCCATTAATAGAACGCAAATAACCTAAATGAATTTGTTTCTCTTGACATTTAAGAGCAGTAGATAAAACGAACAGACGCGTTATTTCTGGTGACAGTTTTATTCGACATATCAACATGAAACATACGCGAAGTTGGTCTCTAATCGAATATCGCAGATTGATCCGTGATGGCGGCATGTAGTTTAACGCCAGTGGCGCCGCGACGCGTCGTGAGGTAAAAACAGTGCGAAACAGAACTAGTGTGTGTGTGATACGGAAGGTTTTTCGCTCTGATCAGCGGTAAGTAGTCTTTATTTACTTATTATGTAATATAAGATAGATAATTAACGACATGCTATACACGCTTGTGTTCATTCCGCAGTCAATTATTGGCGGGAAATTGATTTAACCGTTAATACAAAATTGGGTGTCTGGATCTCCCACGCACATTCGTTATACCCCGCTGTCAAGTTGCTCTGTTTATTTTTACCACAATCTATTATAATTGTTGTCAAATTAACCGTACGGGGTTAAGGCTTGATCCGAAAAGCGATTCAAACGTGGCAATATTTTCTTTCCATTATTTTCAATCGAAATATTATTCATCACTGTAAAGCAAATATTTCGCCTGATACTTTATTCCCCATCAATCAAAACATCATACCTCGTATCTATTTGAATGTGTAAACCGGTCTTTACTAAAATATCATAAATTCTCTCATACGAAAAATTGCGTAAACTATTAAGCGTGTTTACTGTTGGGATTATTCGTCGCTTTATTACACAGATTTTATCAATATTTGACGTAAATATTCGACCATTAATTCGTTGAACCGAATCTAACCTCATTCGAAATATGAACTGTTTAATTACGATGCGATGCGCCTGTGAGTATCCTTTAATATATCACCTGTTTGATATTGAATTATTTTTTTATCCATATACCTATACGTTCAGGTCGTATTAGAACCGTTTGCTAAATTTAATTCGTTTAATTACCGTTACTTTATCCTCGAACTAGGCAGAGTAAGTTTGACCTTGAATAAAATTTGGTACAGTATTGATTTTCCTTACGATCATCATCATCATCATCGTAGTAAAAAAATATAATAACTGTCGCGAAGATTCGAAGAGGGTATAACGCTTATCATTTATCTCAAGTTAGATCGAACGCCAAAGCTATAGGCGCCTACAACGGTCAGATACGATCAAAATTCGGAGCTCTTCTTAGTTCTTAAAATTCTGAGTTTAACATAGTCGCCGCATACTAGAGACTCTCAGTTTTCGAGCTTCGGAAATGAGACGAATTTAGATTTTCTGTCGCAATTAGAGTGAAAATTCTTAGAAGTTCCTCGACGGGAGCCAAAACTTGGTTCTTGCCTCTGGAGGTCTAAACACTACTTAACTCCAAAGAGCTCGGTTAGAGAATATTAAAAATTAACTTCCTCTGAAAGCACGTGCGTTACACGCCGGTTTCTTGACTTTTACAAATAAACACTATCGCGCGTTTGTCTTAACAAAAAACTTAACTTAATTTTCCTCATTTCAATTCCTGTGTAGACTTTGAACTCGATATTTTTTGTTTTTTTACAAAAAAATCTTTATAACATGATTCAGAGACTCGACTTTGAGTCTTTTTTATTCCTCTGTCAAATATAAGTAGGTGCTTTAAGTCCCCTTTCGTAGTTTCATTCTTCCCTTTAGGACCTTAACAGATGTGACTTTTAAGTGTATATAGGAAGGAGTGTGGGTCTATCTACCATGGCATGAATATTATAAGGCTGACAAAGAGACGGCGACGAACGTCGCGTCGTCGACGTGTCGATAAGATCGAGCGTCGACGACGATTTTAAACGCGGATAAAAATTCCCTCACTTGGCATAAATATATCTATATATACATATATATTTTTTCTTATCTTCTTCCCGCTTGTTCTCCACAATCCATCGCCGGATGTAATACGGAAAGAAAGAAGAAAAAGGAAGAATGTATAAAACAAAAATTGGAAGATTGTAGTTACAGTAAATTTTTCTTTTCGTGGTACCTCGAAATAATTATTCGACTGTTTTATATGTACACTTTCATTTGTCAAAGTATCGATTTGTTCTTCAGATTTAATTATTAAATTCTCTTTTCACTCCCGAAATTATTTCAAAGGAGTTTTGAACAAGGTATGTACATACAAGATTGAATGGCGAATTATAATGTTTTGTGCGAATGTAAACCCCTACAGCAGCTGTTCGTGTTCTTTGCACCGCTCGACAAAGTTAAAGGGCGAAACTTTAAAGGAACGTGACCGTGTCACGTGCGAAATGTAATTATGTATAAAACAATAGGAGCTTGTTTACGGGAAAGAACAAGAAAAATACAAGAAAACACGTTTTTCAAATTACTTAAACTAAAATTATGAAATTTCTTGTCTATAATTAAAATCGAATATTTCGCACTCCTCGTTATAGACACGTATAGGCATCCAGCTGCAGAGCCAGAGTTCAGGTTTTTTAAATTGACCCTCCACCTACCTCCAGAAACAAAAAAAAGAGGATATAAAAATTGCCTAGGCGAATTCTTATATCGAATAATTCATGAGAATTCCTAAACCACGTATCCGAGTATAGTACCGCTACCTTATAACATGTTGTTCGTTTCTTGACCGCGCTTATACACACACACATATATCTGTCCACTAATGATTAAAAAACAAAAAAAAAACTCGCGATTATATTATAATACGGTAATCGTACACATTTATACATTCAGAAATCAGAATCTATACGGATAAATATTGCGATTATTTTTAATATTTGATTTATTAATCGGTATATACATATATAGTGCCTATGCTCCGTTTTTTTTCTACCCTGCGCCATTATTTAGTTATCTAGTAATTTATGTTATTATTATTTTTTTTTACGTTGAATTCAGATATTTTTTTATTATTTTCAATATTCTGCGCCTCAACAACTTTTGCACGCTACTAGATTGTCACGGACGAATTCCTAAACACCTTGACCGTTCGTATAGGATTTATATTGTATTATACACATATATAATAATAGTTATGTACGTAGATGTTCTTTGTATAGGTATACCATCAAATAAATTAGCTAGAGCAATAGCGGTCTAATTATGAATTTGCAATTAAGCTGGATTATAATTACCTCTTCTTCCGTCCCTTAATTGGAGTTACATATACCGTCAACCGTGTAATAAAAGGTGCCGGCCGTCTAGAAAACCAGCCCTAATTCGGCCTCTCTTTTTCTTTCCTCTTTCTCTCTCTCTCTCTCTCTCATTAACGTTAATATAAAAAGATGAAAGAAGAGAATTAAGAAGCACGTTACACATAAAGTAATTAAATATATAACATGACGATGACGATGACGACGGTTTTTGAAACCTCTAAACAAATTCTTACTATACGTCACGTTCTCTCGTATCAAAATTTACATATTCAAAATTTATTTTGCTATCAAAGTCTCGAATTTTGAAACGCGGAATAATTTCTAACTGTTCGTCGTAGACTGCTAATACGAGAATCGTATGGGATAGAAATTTGATTCTGACTTTCAGTTAGATAAAAATTTTACGATAAGATATATAAATTCCGAAAAATTTCTTTGAGCTGAGACAATTGCACTTGATATTGTACCGAGAACTTTACATTATCGCAGTTGAGTAGTCGTCGACGTAATAATAGAAGTACTGCGACAGTAGGTAGAGATAATATGTAGTACAGTATATACTACGTACATACTCGGCTTATGATTAATGTGCTTTACGCGTTGTAACGTCAAGACGCCTTTTAACGCAGTCTCACGTCGTTGGCATGTGGCACATACAAGTATACAACTCTCTTTACTCACTAATCATCCCGCACTTCAAATTCCTCTTGATAGTTACCGAAACATGCGATAATAGAATCAGAATAACGTCTTCTTTATTTTCTAGTTTCCCATTTCTCAGCTGTACTTTTCCTTTTTCAATTTTATATCATTCAGGTAATTATCTATATCGACTATCTTATACTGCAGTTGTTCAATACCTACCGATGGATCGAACCAATCATAATTCCATTATCATAGATGATTGGCTGCGAGTCGTTGGCTTTGAATTATCGATTCTATAGCCTGCACATTGCTGACAATCAATTTCTAAACAATAACCCGGAGTCTGCAGTCATTTTTCTTTATCTCGAATTTTCTCCGCACGCGGTTTTGCCTATACGCGTTTCATTTCCTCTCGTTGATACTGTCATAGATATAAATCGTTTTTCCTTTAATTCTAGATATATTTATCTTTATAGAATTTATTAGCTAGAACTAGAAGAAAAAAGGAACAGGAGGAACCGCGTTTACTATTTTGCTTATAGTCAGCCGATATGCGAATCAGAGAATCAATCGAAAGTTTGAAATCATTGAGATCCACGTATCTTCGAAATACTGTAATTACAATATCTAACACACGCATGGTTGGTGTTTAGACAAACACGCGTATATATCTCGATTACTAATATCCGTCAGATATGACGCAACCAGCTGAATCTGTTAATCAAAATCTTATATATGTAGGTATAGTTAAAATTTATTCTAATTTTAAAAGAACGTATGCATTAATCACGTAGGTAGGCAGGTAGATAGATAGGTACGTCAAAAACGATATATCAGTATACCGTCCGCGTTAACTGTAAAGTTAACGCTTTGTAATACAACGACGTACGGTTAATATGAATATCTTTTATTTGTTTGCTCATTTTCTTTCTTATATATACACCAATGAATTAATTACGTACAACAGACACCGTGTATACCGGAGACTCTATAATTTTCGTGGATATAGGTACAGTCAATGGGAATATATATATACAAGAAAAATCAAGATAATATATATCTAATAACGCGTAACAAACGACCGTAAAAATCATCGATCTGTGCAGCAATGATGTCGAGTGCAGTGCAGAAAGTGGGAAAAAAATAAAAAATTGTTTTCTAGAAGGTCGTGTAAATATATGGAGGCAGGATTAAAACTAATAAATTAGCGTAGGTATAGATCTGCATGGATATTGTACATCGAATCCAGCCACTTGGCAAATCCATTTCTGCGCTTATGTATATGAGTTGCTGCTGTTGCTGAAGTCACACTCTGAATGTTCTGCATCTTCGTTAGCATTTAAGTGGCTACTTTTAATGGAAATTTCAACGCCTATCTTTTCTTTTCTTTCTCTTTTATTTCAATTTAATTTAATTTAATTTTTTTTCTTTCTATTTTTGAATAAATCAATGTCGTCTCAACTCCTTTATTCTAAATCCTACGTACGTCTTATTGTACTCATTCTTTCAAAGAACAAGATTTCTTCTCTAAGATTAACCTGATTTTACCATAGCATACGTTATCTTTATTTTCTTTTCTTCTTATTTTTATCTAATTAGAATAAATATATGAGATATATATATGTAAAACTTTTTTATTCTTCATTTTTTCGCTTCATCTATTGAGATTAAGACGAGATTTTTTTTTCTCTTGTTCCTCTTAGCTTAATTAGTGACGACATAAATTTTTGATCCGCAAAATGAATGAGTTTTATTGATACACATTTATGGGGGATTTTATATAAACGTGCATTGAACTATATATCTATCGTACACATTTATTCTGTTCGAACCTTTCGATTCTCTATATAGTTAGATTTTTATAGCGCACTTGACCGCGTGACATCCTTTTTGCACGGTGAGTATTGCATGCAGTACAGCACCCTCCTCGTTATCCTCCTCTTTCTTTTCTATATATGCAGCGCTTTCTCGTTTTGTGTTCAATTATAATTCGCACATATTAGATATATATTTAAAATGAAAAAAAAATTTCTCATACATGCAGTGCAGGTAACATACACATATGTACATATACCTACGGTTAGAAAAGATATCCTTAGAGGTATAATCGATTAGAACAAGTTTTCCTTAGGTCTTAGAAATTATATATACAGGTATAATTAATCCGTAGTACAAACTTAACGAATAACAAAATTTCTAATAATCAATCAAAAGGAGTTTGAAAAAACGAAAAATCTATATGTATATATATTTTTTTTTTCTAAGAAATATCGGGGATTGGTAAAATATTCAAACATGTTTCCGATTAACCAAATCGTTCGGTTTTATATATATATATAATAAAAAATAGAAAAAAAACAGCTTTACTCGACAACGTGTCGCCGAGAGTTTATAAAAATTAGGTTGTGGGCCAATCATTAGTCAAAAATCCGGGTCACAGATATATTCTTACTAAAAAATTGACTACCATATTGAAACTATAATTCTAGAATCGGCTACTTTTTATAGTAATTTTTAAATCACCGCGTCTTTACGCATATGTACAGATTCGCGAGTTACGAATTGCAACGACTTTGGTCCTCCACACGTATAGTCTAAACAATTTTCCGCAATTTATATCACACGCTAAACTTATAAACCCGCAGCTTACGTAGCCAAAAGAATAATAAAATAAGAAATAAGTTCGAAAAGAAGGCACACGGTTTTAAAAAAAATTAACAATACTTCCAAAAAATGGAAAAAAAAAAAAAAAAACGTGAGAAATTCCCACAATCCGACGACAAACTCTCGAATGTGTTAAATAGGTGAATGCATACACATGTGTAACGTTATTAAAAGCATATTACCATATAATCGTCGCGTGCTGAAGTATAGTAGAAACGTCTGTCGGGGTTGGACGTCTGCTTGTTCTACCTCTACTGCCTGCCTTCCCTTGCTGTCTGTCTAACACGGTCTTTCTCCACTGTCTGGTTCAGTTCACCGTATCCACTTTACCGGCCACTACTACTCGGCAACAGAAAGTGTAGTCTTTTCCTGACGTTCTCGTGATACGGTGGTACTCCCAGAATCAGTCTGTCAGTCGGAGATCAGACTAAGGATATAACTAACCAGTTGATCTATATATTTGAAAAAAAAATCTATATTCACGTAATTTGATTAATTAACACCGTAAAAAAAAACTGAACTGTAATTCTGTTCAGTAACTGATCAATCAACCGTAAAAAAATAATTATAAACGTACGTGTGTGATTAAAACAGAAATATAAGTATAAGTGTGATTTTGTTTCGTGTGTACATTCGCGTAATATCGTAATGATATGTTATATGAAGATTAAATAAATAAATGAAGAAGATTTTTGGGAATATATCTTCGAGTACGTGCGGAGGGACGTAGTTTCAAGTTCCGTTTTAACTGACCTCACTCAAAGATAGAAGAACCGTGTCTCATCTTCTTTCGTATATTACTATATACACACAATTCCCAGTTTCACGCGTATGTGTATTATAAACGTTAGTATAGTACGGCGCTATGAATAACAAACAGGTCTGGGTCATTGAGTACTACACTACTACAGGAGCTGGTTACTGTCCTTCCTCCAGGCCGTAAAATCAGTCAACTTTACAAACGTCAAGGCCTCCGAGAGAAATTAACATCTTATTCACAGAAATCGTTAATTGACAATTGTGCATTCGAAAAGTTACAGTTACCTGTTTCAAAATCAGTTACGATTAAAACGATTCAAGGATAAACAAAATTCAGACAATTATTTATCGGTACTATATTATATACAGTGAATAGTTTAATGGATATGGAAAATATTTATTACAATGGTGGTTGCGACCTCTTCGACTGTTGCTGTGATTGAGGATTTCTCGAAGGATACCCTTGGAAGGTAGAATAATGATAATAATTATTATTGTTTATAATTTTTTGTATTTTTCTTCAAGATTCCTAAATTCTGTATACATACCTGTATAATTTTTTTTCTTACACTGTACGGTACGAATTAAACCTCGCCGAGTTCACCGAACGTGAACAACTGCAGGCTATTACCTACTAACTTGAGCTAGAAGGATGAAGTTGCGTGGTTAAGGTTACTTATTTTAGCTCATACCTACTCGCTTGAAACTCGATATATGTAAGCCTATAGTCCGCGTGCGCTTTCCGGTCATTTTTTTTTATTTTTCCTTTCTGTTCTTCTTCTTCTCTTATGAGTTGTGCTGCATAGAGGAGGAATTATCCCATGCTTTACAATTTTCCAGTTTCTCTATTATTTCTCTTGTTCAAATATTTTCGTAATATTTTTATTTCATTCTTCTTCTTCTTTCGATTTTACTCGTACTGCAAGTATTACGGAGATTGCATAGGAAAAAAAATGATGAAGAATGATTCTCATTCATCTCTAATATTCCTAAAATTGCACAATCTCACAAATCTCGAAACTGTTTCAATATCAATCGAAAAGTCAATTTTCTTTATCAGAAACCATAATTTCCTACCGTTTTTCAGACTCTAAACTGTAATTGTCATTGCATACAATCACCGGAAGTGATTTAGGCTGTATTAAAAAAAAATCTAAAACGGTCTAATCACTGATACAAGTTTTTCGCGCCAAAAAAGTAACATTCCTGCTCCAGCACGTGCTAATACTGTAATCTGTGGGCGCAACCTGCTCCTAAGTATCAGATCGAAGATTCAATTTCTCTCTCTTAAGAGCCGATTGTCGTAGTCCCCGCTTCCTATCTTCCTATAGTCGCGATTAACGGTTTTGTGCGGAGTTTTGCCTGCAGTACCGGCTACCGTGACCTTTCTATGACCTCGATGACCTTCGCGTTTCCATACCTATACAGCAGCTGTATAAGGATCGTTCAATGCATGGATAAGATTACGTTGATCGTTACGTTATACATTTACAATGCGTGCGTATATACGCGTTTAAACGTACACTAATGCAAGTTGCATGTTCTGGACCGAGTTTTCTGACCGCATAATTTCATCGCGATTCATTTCCGCGTTACGACCGGTTCGTGTATATATATAGGTATGCATATAAGAATATAGTCGCATCTCTAACGACATTTGGATTTAATTGATTTGTCCTTTACGCATTATACAGGAATTCGTTACGACGATGCTAAGTATACAGGTACAAGCGAAAAACGTTATAACTCTGCATAGATCAACCGTCTAAAAATTTCGGAGATTTAAATTAACGTGAAGAAGTTTAGATCGGATACGTAAATTGTCAATTAACCGAATTTATCGACATTTTAGACCACATAGTGATGTGATGTGCTGCAGGTATGAGCTCAATCGGCTAACGACTATAACATAATCGCAAAATCTTTGAACTTGGATTTCTCTTATAGCTATAACAGCGATTCCTGAACTTTTTCTAATTGTAAATCACACGTTAATTAGCTTCATTCCCTAAAACTTATAATTCGCCTATTAATATTTAACCGCTTTTTATTATAGCCAACGAGAAAGTATACATTATTCACCGATATATTGGTATACTATATATTCTCAGTCATATATTTAGACGGGAATTTACGAAAGGCCCATTCATCTTCTTTGTATTACTTTTCGATTTTCTGAGCTCCCGAGGTAACAAAGTCAAAAATCGATATTGTCGACTATATCGAAGGGTAGAATAGGGCACGATTAATAGCTTAACCAATTACCGAAACCGCGTCCAATTCGGACCTTCATTCGCCAGCCAACACGTCGTTGAAATGACTACAACAATTACTAGCGAGAGCTCGTTTTCTTGATAATGAAAAACGTTAATCAACAAGTACGTAGGACGACGTTTCACCGCGGTGCCTGTAGAAGGATCATTAAACTCCGCGGCGTATAATCAATCTCTTTCTCTATAAGTATATAGGACTACTTTTACTAATTCATTTCGTAACTTTCAACAGCTATCGTGCAGAGCTCGTAGGTAGGTATAGGCATATGTACGATCTTGACCTTCCAGCTTTGGGTGAGATCGCTAGTCCGTGACGTGGTCTTGACCGTTTTTTCTTCTCTCTTCTTCTTTTTTTTATATTCTCTGATCTTTAGTTATTTTCAAGTTCAAGTCGAACCGAACGAATCTGATGTAATGTGATCAATA
This sequence comes from Macrophya alboannulata, assembly GCA_949628255.1. NCBI lineage: Eukaryota > Metazoa > Arthropoda > Insecta > Hymenoptera > Tenthredinidae > Macrophya > Macrophya alboannulata. Next base: position 44,632,428 of record OX451207.1, read on the forward strand.
TCCCTGTAATAGTGGCGCTATCTGTTCTACAGGGTGTCCCAGAACTAAATGTCCAAAATGAAAGGTGGCCTAGAGGAGGTCGAACTGAGTAAATTCGCCCGAAGAACATGGGGTCTCCGAAGTCGCGTTCGCGAGATATCACAAGTTAAAAAAAAGTAGCGCTTTGCGACGCGGCGCCGCGTCGCAAAGCGCTACTTTTTTTTAACTCGTGATATCTCGCGAACGCGACTTCGGAGACCCCATGTTCTTCGGGCGAATTTACTCAGTTCGACCTCCTCTAGGCCACCTTTCATTTTGGACATTTAGTTCTGGGACACCCTGTATATACAGGCATTCAGATATTTCTTACGTTAACGATATACGCGCGATTAGAGATCTGTCTTGTAATTCGTGACTTCTTTTCGCACGAAAATTCATTGATGGATAAAAATGAAACATATTTTAACAAATTTTGAATATATGGATATATCGTCGATTTTTAATTGATTCTAAACCTGATATCACTGGACTCGATTTTTCTCGGAAGCGTAATTAATGGTTTTCGAAAATTTGGGATGATCGTTATCGCAGATATACAATGGCCCACAATTTTTGTCCCAAAATTCTGCCTTTTATTTATTTATCTTTAATTTTTCGTCCATCATAGACTAATTTTAGATACATATTATATACATTTATATACCGATCTGGGCAAACAGGAACCGGGCTTATTCAGTCACCCATATTAATTTCCGCATACCGAACTACTCACAGGCGTGAATTTCTGTTTTTTTTTTCTTTCTTCTTTTTCAAATTTTTCTTTATCTTCTAATTTATATAAATTCCTGATCAGAAGATTTGGTAGATTTGGCACAGATTTTCGCTCCGAATATGTATATTCAGATGTATTCAGCATTTGCTGAAAATAATTTCGTCTGCATGGCGCAGATATTTAGTCGTCGAATATTTTTTGAGTAAAGTTCGATGGGTACCTACCTTGTCCTACGTGTTCTGAAAGTTTTATGCGGTACAAGTCTCTGCAGCATCGAGGAGGTGCCTCTATATATATACCTATACTTTATTCCTCGATGTTTTATTCAATTTTACCGTTTCAAACTGGACCGCTGGTCTCACCAGCCGTGTGCAAAATTTATATTTCTTAAACATTAATTACGCTTGTCAGAAGCAGTTAGTGTTAATTGCCAAGTACAAACAAGCAATCCTGCTCCATTTTTTGTCCTGTTTTTTATTTTTTTGTTTAATTTTGTTCACCATGTAGAAATGTCCATTTCATTTCCTTCGTTTCATCGAGAATTGAATTGGAAAGTAAAAATTAACCCTTCGAGTTGGAATCTAGTGACGAGGCGTCGTCAAGGGCGTCGTGGTGGTGATAATATGCAAATCGGACTGCTCAATAGATCCGAGGGAGAAAAGGGAGGCATGAAAAGTGCTTACAAAGAGCTTAATCGAGAAGGAGTTCCTAATTAGTCTTTGAGAGTCAATAATCGATGTTCGTTGCGAAAGTCTTCGTACATTTACGCGTAGAGAGTTGATCTTGAATCCAATTAGCGCGAATATGTATAACAACACGTAGGTAGGGTACAAACATAATTTTTCTGTACCTTATATATTCGTTCATTATTATTATTATTAATATTTTTTTTACAATTCAATTACTTTCTAACTCTCGAAACTATTGGGGCGATATGTGAATACCTACAGCGACTTTTCTTTTAGAATTTTTTTTTTTTCTTTTTTGACGTTCTCACTCAACACTTTCTTTCATATTTCTCTCAATCGTCGAACTCGTTGAGTACACGAGAATCATCAATAAATAAGAAAGAAAAGGAAGAAGTGTACTCAATTTGTTTTAGGCTCATTGAAAATATGAGTAATTATTATTTTACGGTTCAATCACATACTATAATACAGAATTATATATCTATAAACACTCTTCAGGATTTTTTCGAGAGGAATTATTATATATATTCAATCTCGAAAACGAGATGAGAGATAATTATCCTCTAACGAGACTTGAGTCACAATGAACGATGTATACCTATACATTTTTTTTACATTCAACTCATTTATCTGTCTCATTTTTTACTAACGTAAAAATTCATTCTCAGGTACTGAAATTTGATAAAAAAAAAAAAAATAAAAATGAAAATTTTAGTTACTGTACTCTGAGAATTTTAATTTCATTCCTAGAAGGAAATAGCGTCTGATATTTTACACGTGTTCTCATTATAAATTTTATCAGATAAAAAAATCTAACGGTTAGTCTAATTTTCGGAATAGATTATGACTATAAAAACAGGGAATACGTGAAACTGTACAACTATACGGTGAAAATAAGTAAAAATGTGACCGCGTACGAAATTTTTTTTCTTTATAAATATATATATATATTTTTTTTTCATCAAGCTTAATTAAACAGCTTCTAAAAGAAAATGAAGCAGTTATATACCCTAATCGTTTCGTTATCTAGGCTAGAGACTCTTGAGGTCCACATACCAAGTCGTCTGTTTCTACTTAACATAATTAATCACTCGTGCATGTTGTTTAAGATGCGAAGATATGCATATAGTGGCAAGATTCACCTTGCCTACGATTATAATAGTTCTGACTCTCTTAGGATCGAATGTGTTTGTAACTGCTTCAGCTCCACGTGTGGCTATCGCTCAGTTTCAAATTCCGTTATTTGAGTTAATTCACGACATTTTACCGGAAATAACGAGTTTCTATGTAAAAAGAGATGGATTTCAAATACCGTGCCGAAGTTTTGAAAAACCATTTTCGTACCTAATTTCATTTTATGATTTTACTGCGGTATAAGTCAGATTTTCAAATCCGTTGTACATACCTACGTTTAAAAATCTTATTCGACATAGGATTATATAGGTATAGTATATGGATCGACCTGCAACACACGAGCCTGTTTATAATTGGAATCTATTTCCGTCGTTTGCCTCAAACTTTTAAATCCGATCGCGTGATTTCCTCCAGACAGTATATACTACGGTTTGATAGTAATATATTCTATGCTGTTACTGGTGCTGCAGCCCCACGACTACAGAAAACCACCCTTGCAGGTACAAATGCTATATCTTCTCGCGTGCAAGTGTCAGTTTCAAATTTCAACTGGAATATGGATTTCGAAAAGCCTTTCCGCGAACTACTTTATTTCCAGTATATCCATTTTTACTTCTTTTTTTCTTCTATTATTACATATTTTGGTCTCGTTAGTTTTCAGACGAAAAAAATTGACAGAAAAATTGAAATTTATTCTGCTTTAGCTAGAATCTCTCTACGCAATTTTAAAGCTCGATTGACGGTGCTAACGTTTTATCACAAAGACCCCCTCGGCCACTTGAGCCAAACTCTATTCACTCCTCGACTGCCAGTCAGCCTTCTGTCGAATCATCTGTACAGCTACGTCTCGCGATCCTTTCAGAAAGGTTATCTTCAAACACAAAGAGAAAAAAAAAAATAAAAATAAAATAAAAAAAAAAAAACGAAAAAATTTTGGAACTTTGAGCCAAGAATCTTGCAGGAATTTAGTTTACCCAAAACGATAAAAATCGGGTCCCAGGGAAGAATTTTTAACGAATTTGAAATTGCTACCAGCTACTTGAAACAAAAAATTAAGAAAAGGAATGTGAAAAAAAAATAAAAAATTTAAGGATCACGCGAAATATTTTTCGTGACTAATCTGCGGCTTAGGTGTACCGAATTCCTGTCGTACGAGTAAAAGAACAATGAACAAGCTGACGTCGTCGAGTTTATAGTGTGTCTTGCACTTGAAAGAAATCCTGGCTATTATGTTCTGCGCCATCGATTCGATTTTATGACGCACAGCATAGAGAAACGAGCGAAGTGAAGAGGAGACGAGGAGAGTGAAATAGGCTGAGCTTTAAGGGTGGTGGTGAATTTGGTACAGGCGCATAAGGGTATAGAGCGTCGCGACGCGACGCCGAGCAACGCCCACGCTCGCGAATAAAGTTACCGGTCCTTCGCGTTTTACTTGTTTAGTACAATCCGCGACGTCACTGCATAGACACGTGTACAGTTTCATACCACGTGCGGATTGATCCGTTACGTCATTTGCTATGATCAATTAAGAAAAAACAAAAAAAAAATTTAGAAAACGATTTCTTTCCGATTGATCGAAATTTTCGCGCACCTGTTAGTTTTCCGATCTCACGGTATAACTTCGGAAACTCTCAAATTATCTTTCTTGACTTTAAAAATTCAAGTTCGTTCTAACCGCGATTCATACCTATGGACTCAGCTGCAGTGCCAAGTGAATGTCGTCTGCCCGTACTATTCGACGCACTACAACTGCTGCTAAAAAGAAAAAGTATATCATACGTCATGTTCATCAAGTTTATAGATTTTTTAACATTTCCATACCGAATTTTTTTTTCTCCCTACTTTTGTAATTGTAATGATTGAATTTTGTAATCGCGATCAGACCCTCATTCAGAATTCTCATTAGATCGCGATTTTATTGATCTATGTGATCGAAGTTGAGTTTGATGTATTTTCTGGTGTCTTAGGTCAGGAAATAGATTAGATTTATAATTACTGAAGTTTAGACTGCGTTATTTTGAAAGATTTGTGTAATTCCCTGACCTACGATACCAAAGAAATCACGACTAAGATAAAGTCAAGATTTGCGAGGATATCCGATCGACGTCCTGAACTATAAAAAATGGATTTCTTCACACAAATCTCACTTGTCATATAGCAGAGTGCTCGGGGCTTAGAGATAAGACGTATACGAGTATAGGGTTCCCGCCTTGTTGACTATGGGGATAATAATTCATCATCAAATTGCTGGGTGTGGTGTACAGATGATAAGACCTTTAACCTGACGTTTTCGACTCAAACAAAACTCTTCATCTATAGCTTATAAGAATAAATATGACTGATGGAAGATGGGGACCAAAATCCCTACACCAATTTCTTCAAACTCTACTCGGAAACATATCTCAAGGATAAATAATAAAATAAAATAAAAAAAAAGGGATTTAGGATCAGAATTTACGTACAGTTTCAGCTTCTGTGAACTAAACTCCGCAGTATCTCTTCTCCTATTTTTTATTATTTATCATAACCCTTCGCATGCTGCTTCGTACAATTGGTCCATTTGTTAAATCTCGCCTTTGTATTGCTTATACAGCAGACAGTATACATAGTCCCTCTGACCATGTTGGGACCCGGAGTATATAGGTACACAGGCGATAAAGTCACAACTTGACATCCCACATGATTCGTTTATGCGCAATATAATATACGCGTGGTTTAAGCCCAGTTTATATATCACCGCGATTTTATTCGCTTCAAGTCCGCCGAACTTTTTTTTTCACAGTCTATACTCTCGAGAGTTGAGACAAATCGCAAAGGCGTTGTTATAATTGGTCTATGTATTACATACATACTATACGTATACTCGTTTATCCCATATTTTAATTCGCGTAGGCTGAAGAAGCTGTCATTATTTGGTCCAGAATTAAATCGCTAGGAAACTTATCTGACATCTGAACGTAAATCGCGAGGAAAATATATCTACTTGCTTGCTCACCGCCCGAGCTGATTAAACCGTTATCTTTAACATTTCCTCAGCGGATCTTTGGGTGACTCAGAACATAGGTTATTATGTCCTTGTCGAGGAGGAGTTGGGTAATGTACAAACCGCTCTTTCCACGCCGTTCATTCGCTTTAATTATACAGGCTTGATGATGTTTGGTAGTTTGAAAGGGGGCCTTGCATTTTGCTGTCGTATCTTCTGTGATAATCAAGACACCGCGTAAACGCTAAATTTTGATCGCGGTTGCCGAAATGAGGCTTTTAATTCCCAAATCATTTTTTTTTTTTTTTGATTAGGAAAATTGGCTGCAATGATTAAAGAGAGTTGAGTTTAATTGTAGCGAAGAAATATTGCTCGATATAGTTTCCGTGGCTTAAGGTACGGTACTACGAGCAGAAAATAAATTTGTTTTCGTACTTTTTCGAAAGCTCAATCTTGTTGAATTTTTGCGACTATAACTATCGTCGAGATGTAGTATAACCGTAGTCGCGAGATACCGAATGGCGTCGTAATCTTGAGATTTATCTAACAACAAGGGTATTAGGTACAATAAGTTTTTACGCCTTTGAGAAGAGCTGGCAGTAAAATCTGTTTGTTGAGAACGATTTTTATCGTTATATATAGAAACAAACGAGTCTTTGAATACTTTCGCCATTAATTCCAATAGCTTCTCTTCGAAAACTCGAGTCTTCGTACACGCTTCTGGATTACGAAAAATCAAATATCGTTTAATTTTAACACGAAAACTTAATTTTGAATATACTAAATGCTGGTAGTCGCGGTCAGCCGCGAACTAAATGCATTTGATAATCGAAGTTGAAATGGCCTATTGGGTTTGAAATCGAAATTGAAATTGAAATTTAAATTGAAATTGAAATTGAGATTGAAGTCCTACAGCACGGCGTTGCCCAGCTGAAATTCATCTCAGTCTGTTTCGTATTTTCGAATTTTCGTGAAACAAGTTGTCCTTCGCAAGTAGTCGGAACAATTTTCGGAGGCAATTTCCGAAAGTGGTTTTTCTTCTGGTTCGGGGAGATAAAAAAACATCGGCTTTGTGTAGAGCCCGGTAGCGAATGATGTGTGTCAGTAAATAATTCCGGACCCCCGCCGCGGTACGGGGTCTTTCAACAATTTCGCTGAAGAATCTTCATCCGAAGTTTTATCAGACACGAAAATTCATCGGATTATCGTTTCAGGAGGGTAAAAAAAGCAATTAAAAAAAAAAAACAAAAAAAATTTGGGGCAGTTTTCTGATCAAATCGAGCGAACGAAGCGTTTTTTTTTTTTTTTTTCATTTTATTTATTCTTCGGAAAAAAAAAGAAGAAGAAGAACTGAACGTAGAATAAAGCAAGAAGTTCAATTCGGAGGAAATGAGCTGTACAATTGACTTTTCCGTTACCGGTAGTAAAAGATATTTCTTATAAGACGGTAGCTGCCTTCTATCTCGTAATACTCCGAGACCCGAGCCTTGCCTTTGCTAGCCAAGGCTCATCATCTTGGGCAAACCTTTCGTGAATGTGTCTCCGGTATTCGAGCGGTCTTCATGAATGCTTTCATTACCGGAGTTAATGGTTCCTTTGGCCTCTCACAACGAGAAGAAATAAGCCACAATATAAAAGTAGTCCGCCTTTACCATCGACTATAAGAATCTGCCCTCCAGATGCATCCGCAGTTTCTTAAATCCGCAAAATCATATACCCTATCCTACGATTATATATAATTTTGTCATTTTTTCCCCTCATTGTTACTTCTTCTCTCCTAATTCGAGCCAACTTCGAACTCACCGTCAGCCACCTTTATTTAATCTTATTTAAAACTTCTGATACGGCTTCCCACGGTCTATATAGTTGCGGTTCGTTTTACCAGGAAACTCCTATATATATAATCGAAAACTGTTCTATTTTCGGTGGTAAGATTAGCCGATTAGGTACTCCATTTACTGAAATATTCTTTCGCTCTGAACAGAAACTGCCACACAGATTTGTGTGAAGATTTTTTCCTTTCCGTTCAGAAATACTTTGCGATACTTAACGCGGCTTTCGAATTAGGGTCTCTGTCACTAGGCTAAAGAATTTCAATGACGTATCATTTAGAACCACGTTTTCTTGTTTTCTTCATTTTTTTCCATTTTTTTTTCATTCCTTTCTCTCATTGCCATACCGAGGCCATTCAACGGAGGTATAAAAATTATGTAACGAAGTATAGACGCGTGTTTAGAATTCGTTATAATTGTCTAGACACGCGGGACTGCAGTGAGCCAGTTTCTGCGGCCTTGAGTCACCTTTTGATCCTTCCAAGACTCGTTTTTTGGTACCGTTCACCAGTTTTTCGGTTTTTTCATTTTTTGAATCAGCTGAGGCGCTTATATCGCTGCCAAAATGTGAAAGACAATTTCTCGCCTTGATGTCTAGGCCTTTTGGAACCAGGTTAACGGTATACGTGGCGAAAATAGCTAAACTAGGAAACCCTATTCGAGGACGTTGGTCCGGTCAAAGATCCGGAGAGATTTATCATTCTATACTGTACAGGGGTCAATTCGGGTCAAACTACAACTAGCGACTTGGTTGATGATTTTCAATCAACCTTTTCTCGTTATGACGTCGATCGTTAGATGAAATTTCTTGAATGATAAATATTTCATCAGAATTTATTCGCTTGACTTTTACCTACGCGTTATAACGTTTCTGTTTTTTTTTGTTCTATCTTCTTTCGATCGTCAAATGTAAGTTCAAATCAAAATTTAATTTATCTCGTGCATCTCAGAAGCTAAACTCTGTAAATTTTTCCTCGTGAAACATTTTCCTCGAACGTTGACAAATCAAGGGGTAAAATATATAAATTCAAACCTGTCATTCGCTGTGAAAATTGGCGAAGAATTTATTTTCACCTCGTTAAACATCGAAACCTGTATTACGACCGAGAGGAAATGAACAGAAAAATTTACCATCAACCAATCCGACTTGATTTTCCCGTTTTGAAACATCATCGCCCATGTATCAAGTCCCATTATTATTATCATTATTATGATAATTTCTAGCGAATCGGTTGCGGTACAAGGTAATTTATAGATTCGACAAAGCTACGTCATCGTATTTCCATGGTTAATTAGTTTGGAACAACGGTCGATGTTGGTTTACGGTGATGCTGTTTCAAACCCGCGTCGATATACAAGTAATTAGTTCGGTAATTGACCGGAGTTAATACCTTATTAAAGCCAGACAAACTACAGCTGTTACACTTGGGCTTACTGGACTTCGCAGTTCGTCTTTAACTTTGCAACGAGTAATGCGTCGTACCGTAAAATTTCCCGAAATGATAAAGTCGGGTTAAAAACTATATTTTTTTTTGGTGTCTCTTTTCCAATCACTTTGATACGTAATCCTGTTGTGAGATGAAAAAAAAAATTTTCGCTGAAAGGAGTAAATATATGAAAATAAAGAAAAAATAAAAAAATTGCCCACGAAAATCGTCATGGGATATTAAATTATAAAATAATTAACAAACTTTATCATAGCATGTACGGGGTTAAGGTAATTATAATGCTAAGGTCATGGTGAAGGCTTTATTCTAATTGTCCTCGACACAATCGATACGATGTAACGGTCGGCGTCTCTTCTCCCTTGAGTTAGGCAAACCTTGTTACTTTTACGTGCTACCTGTCACGGTATAACGCATATTGTGAAAGGTAAAACATGAATTGGCTTTGCCAACTCCCGCTGATCATTGAGTGATTCTGCTTAGTAGAAGCGATGCCTCCATCTAGTGGAATGTAGTAAGACTAAAAAGTTGGTAAAGTTTATTTATTTTTTTTGCAGTTTTTGTTTTTGCCAAATTGCGATTTCACCGAATTTTGTTCATGTGTTCGATTTATTATTTATTTTTTTGTTTTTTTTTTTCGAATTGAACGGAACTAAATCTCTTCTCGAAATTGGCTACGTCTTTAGTTCATCCATGTGAACATATCTGAAGTTTGATATTTGTTAGGGAGGTACGTAACTCCGCGGGGTAGAAATTCAATTCGAATCTTGTTTATTTGCTGTTCGAAGCTGGACGAAATTTCATTAGCCGAATCTAGCGAGGGTGTCTCGACAAATTGCTCGATCTGTTCAATTAATGACGGGTTCAAGCTCGCGATAAATTGACAAAAATTCGATTTAGTTTGTTGGATGGAACCTGACGAATTACTGCGGGTGAAGTTTTTTGTTTATTTATTTATTTATTTTCTCTCAGGAGGTAAAGAACGCTTACTCGAGGAATTTCATCTCATTTCTTAATTAATTTTTAGAATAGAATCCATTTATTCACGAATAAGGAAACATCGATACAAAATAGCTCACACACAGGATATAAAAAAACAAAAAAAATTATAAAAACTTAAAAAATAAAATCTAACTAACGAGATAGTCAAAAATCGAAGACGATTTAACTTCTAACACTACGATACATGGACGGAGTTCTGATAAGTACAAATCAATTATGTTGTATATGATTCTTACAACTACCTTAATCTACGATATAAATCCAACCAAATCACTCTTTTCAAAAAATTCAAAAAATCGATTAAATGTTCTAATAACGGTAGTGATGATGATTGTTCATGTAATGTGTATTGTCATCCCCAAATCCGTAGGGTAAACCATCAACAACAGCTTCGTAGATCCTGTTAAAACCTCCGTGATGATGGTGATGGTAATCGTCGTCGAAAATATCATCGAAGTCATAGGGTGAATGACGATGCTTTCCATTAGACCCGTAGTAATAATTCTGACGATTACGAGGATCGTAGAAATTGTTCATCGGCGGATTACCAACCGTCGGAGTTTGTCCTCCCATCGAACCAGGTCCTCCAACAGTTTGAGAGTTGTATGGTATTGCTCCTCCATTCAATGCCGCAGGTCCAGCACTGCCAGTGACCGGATCGTACAGCGTTCCGAACATCGTTTGAGCTGTATTAGCCGCTTTGTAGAAATTGTCCATTTGATTTTGCGGATTTCCCACCAATTGATTGTATCCCGTAGGATTAGCCCAAGAAGCTTGACCCGGTGATAGTTGAGATGGATTTGGCGCTCCAATGATCGGATCGTTGCCCATAGAATTCATCGGCGATGGTTGTCCTGAACCGCCTGTTTTCTGTGGTGTCATTTGTGCTTTTGTCATCGCCGGATTTTGCGCACCAATGAATTGCTGATAAGCGTTCGAATTCGCGGCGGATGACTTCTCACCTGGACTCGGATTACCAGAATTTTGGGACAAAGGCATCGGGTTGTTACCCCACGGTGCCGTTTGCGAAGTGAATTGCTGAGCAGCTGGGTTGCTTGCACCGGTCATCGGGTTTCCTTGATACGCCATTCTGTTAGCTTGGTTATTCTGAAACGAACGGATTAATGAACTTGAGAAATTCGTATGTGTACACAGAAATCTGAAAATCTTCGAAAAAACTTCCAAAGAAAAAAAAAAGATGTAATTTTTGTGTTAAAACTCACCATGAAATTAGATTGACGCCATGCATATGGAGGTGGATATGAACCAAAAGGCCCTAGCGGCGGATGATGACCGAAATATGGACAAGGCCGTTGTCTGCGGTCTCCGACAACCGGTCCCATCGATTGCTCAGTCTGTGGGTTCATCACGTTGTATTCGTTGTTAGATTTACCCTGCTGCTGGGGGTATTGATACTGCTGTGATTGACCGACGACGTGTTCTTCAAACTGGGAGTTTCCTGTAGGCTTTCCTTTGTTCAACCAATTTAGAGGATTTGGCAGATGGCCAGATTTCAGATCGTCGATAAAATCCTCGGTCTTATCCACCAACCCGAGAGGATCCAGTAGCGATGATCCAACATTTTCTTCGTTCTCCTTATGACTACTGCCGACGGTCTCATCTGTAAAGATTAGCAGATCTCATCAGTGAATTTTTACGATCAAAATTTCAGTTATTCAAATCATAAGCTGAGCTTACTTACCATTTGATTTGCTGGTTTGGGTATTCGGGGAAGTGGCATCAAGCTTTGATTTTAAGGCCGGGTTCGTGGCCACACCATCCTGCTGTATTCGTGTATTTTTTTGTCGGTATTTTCTCCCGGAGGATTCCCCAGGATCTCTGATCTCTCGCCTAGTACGGGGTTGGGTTGGACCATCCACTGATTTTTCGTACTGAGAACTTCCTGTCTAAAGGAAAGTCAGAAAATAATGAGTCTGGTCTAATTCTATCGCGGTCAAAGTAGAGAAACTTGCCTCTAGTTCAGTCTCAATACATACTCGATACTATTAACGAACAATTCAATTATTTGAACTCACCATTTGGGTCGGTTGATGAGGACTCAGCAATAGCGGAGGCACTAGGCCTCCTAGACCCCCTAAAGTAAAACTGTTTACGCCAAGAGGTCCCAACGAGAAGAGCCTTCCCCCAGATAAGCCTCCGAATGGTCCGGGTAAGATTGAAGGATATCTTGGTAGCCCATAGGGCATCCCTACAACTTCGTTTCCTCCGGTTTGATATTGCTGTAATGCTGGATCTTGGAGTTGCTGTTTCTGCATTTGTAGCAATTGCTGATGTTCCTTCTGGTGTTGTTGCTGTAGATATTGTTGTTGATATGCATGTTGCTGCTGCAGTAGTTGAATCGGACCTGGTTGCTGGGGATAATTCTTCGGTTGTGGAGGATAATTCTGTTGCGGTGGATAATTTTGCTGAGGATTTCCAATTCGTTGATCTTTCGGAGATTGGCTCTGGGATACAGAATTTTTGGGAACGTGTCCAGGCTGACCGTAACCAGGCTGCACCAAAACGTCTGCGAATGTAGGGTCCAGTAGCAAAGCTACCGTCACCAGAATCTGCAAAAAGTGAAAAAGAAGGTGTATGAAAATAAACGATCGAGTAGAATTTTCACAAAAAAATTTTCACGAGAAATAAAATACATGGAAGATTTTTCTTCACACGAATATTAACGCTACCAAAATCGTTAAGGTTTTTTTTTTTTCAATAATTTTTTTGAAAGTATATATTCGTCTTTCTACTCACTAATCCCCATCGACAGATTCCCATATTATTTTGATGTGCACTGCTCTAATCCTCGAGTGCAACTGAATTAAATTCGTCGAAGGTCTCTATAGCTTACTTATATATGCCGATTAATCAAGAGTTGAATTAATTACACAGCAAATTGTTCTTTCATTGAGCAATAGAGTGGCAATAATGGTAACGATTTTCACGATGTCATCGTTATTTATTTGGCACATGAAGAGAAAGATAGAGAGAGAGAGAGAGAGAGAGAGAGAGAGAACATTTATTAGGTCTTGGAGCAAAACTCCCTAAAGACCTCGAAGAAATTTATATACATACATCATACAGATAAAATGCAAATAATAATCGGGCATGCCATATACTATATAATACTAACAATAATAAGCGAACAAAAAAATGGAGTTAAAAAAGTAAATAAAAATAAGCTAAAGAATACAAATGTGAATATAAATAAGAGTGCCTATAAAAGAGATTCGAACAGGATGCATAAGAACGAACAGTAAAATGATAAGGTAACACAAGATAAAATAAGAATAGAAAATAGAATAAAAAATAGAGATAAAACTAAAGATAAGATAAAAATAAAAATAAAGTAAAGATAAAAATAAAATAAAAGTAACAGTAAGAGAAAGTAAAAAGAAAAGTAAAAGTGCAAGTAAAGATGACAGCAACCTGGCAAGCTGCAGTAAGGTTAAGCTAGTACTGATACAGATACAAATATCCTAAAACTAAACTAATACTAATACTAATAGCCACCACACAGCGCACACAGCATACATTACGCACAGGCACGTAACAACACTCGGCAGGCAGTGATCCCTATCGCAACAGATCCGCCTCACGCTCCTCAGCCATCATCAGGTGCCGGTAGCAACGCGACCGAAAAGTAGCAGAGAGAGAGAGAGAGAGAAAAAAAAATGAGAAAATAACTTAGAGAATTTGAACCTATCTTGTCAAAAAATCGGACTAAAAAATAATTCGCAAATTTGCAGAAATTATTAATCTTTCGAAAGTTCAGATAAAATATCGTGACAGCTTTGCACCTTCTTTTTTTACAGTCATTTCATTTTGAGACAAATTTTGTTAACCTGAGAAAAAGATTCGGGTACATACATACCAGACCGAATTTCTAGTTTCAAGTTATCACGGATATATTGCGACCTTTCGAATCTCGTTAAGTTCGCATAAAATCCATCGAGAATATAAAGTAGTGGATTTGGGAGAGAGCCGAGCCCCGGAACGTGTGATATTCGAATCGATTATCACTCCGCTTCACCGAAGTATCAAAGTCACAGATTCTGAAGGATCTGCTTGATATACAAATTTTTTTTTTTAAATATTCATCAATTTTTGAACCGCTACAAGCTACGGTTCAAATATCGATAAACGTTGAGGATGATTCTTTGTTTTCAAATAAATTTATTCCTCTATAAAATATCTCATATTAAATTTCGTTCAGTTGTATAGACTTCTAAATACGAATTCAAATCCAGGTAAAAAACGCACTCTCCTGATGGTATATACGTTAGCTTGAGCGACAAACGAATGACGAAATGCTGCGTCAGCACACAGCCGACAAATCGACCGAAAAATTGTTACAAGTCCGTCGACCTCTTTTGCAGGCGAAAATTCCACGTCTCGCATCGCGTTACACAAACGTAGCTATAATAATATTCGGCGACGTTGCAGCAGCATTTCGTATTATAATTTATGAGAATTGGTTGCGAAAATACAAAAATATAGGAATATTTTTGCAATGAAGTAGATTTTTCTCTCAAATTTACTCAAACAACAAAAAATTATTCTTTGTGATTTTAGGTTGCGCATTCGGTACGTAATGCCGGCGGCGCACCTGACCCTACGAGAAGAGGACGTCGTGAGACTGACCCTCGAGTTTTTGCACAGTCGAGATTTGCACATATCCCAGTTATCCCTGGAGAGAGAAACTGGTGTGATAAATGGTCAGTATAGCGACGACGTTCTATTCCTCCGACAGCTTATCCTCGACGGACAATGGGACGACGTATTGGAGTTTATCCAGCCTTTAGAAGCCCTGCCTGACTTTGACATGCGGAAGTTCACCTACTCAATACTACGCCACAAGTACGTTGAACTTCTATGCATTAAATCAGAAGCAAACGTTATTGCCGGGGCCAATGGAAGCGTTGACAATGCGGTCGAGGAAGTAGTCAAAGTCCTTAGCGACTTGGAAAAAGTGGCTCCTTCAAAAGACGAGTATTCGAGTCTTTGCTTGCTGCTAACTTTGCCGAGATTGACGGATCACCTTCAGTACAAAGACTGGAACCCGAGCAACGCCAGAGTGCAATGTTTTCGCGAGGTTCATCCGTTGGTTGAAAAATTTTTACCCGGTGATAGGAAGTCGTCGGATTCTTCCGGTTCACCGATAACATCGGCAAAAAATGACCGTATGATACAACTAGTGATAAAAGGAATACTTTACGAATCGTGCGTTAATTATTGCCAGGCTAAGGCGACGGGATCAAAAGAAAGCGAGCAGGTAGAGATGAGCTTCTCGAGACTTTTGGACGGCTCGGTCGGATTCAGCGATTCCGATCTGAGTCTACTTTCTTGGCTGCAAAGTATTCCGCCTGAAACATTCGCGGTTCCATTTGCTCAGAGGACTTTGAACGTGGATGTTGAACGGCTGGAAAGACCATCTCTAGAGACTTCATGGACTGAACACATGCTCATTACACCGATAAAACCAAAGACCTTTCCTCACAGTGCAATGCCTTTTACGAGACCACGCTCCGCGGCTGATATGATGTCTAGAAGCCTTGTTCCCGCTCTCGAAGGACTTGGACCGAGAAGTCCGGGGCTCAAAAACACCCCGATACCATCAGCAGCGTTGATGGCATTATCGACCGGGGACATTAACCCGATGTCCAGATCTTCGTTCGCTAGTTTTCATCTCACTGGATTCAAGAACAACAAATTAATGAACACGAGTGTCGATAGATTGTTCGAAAACGAAGGGGACGTTTTTCTCAGCTCTAGTTACGCCGATTTTCAACAATTACCGTCGATTCAGGAAGCCGCTGCTAACGCATCCTTGCCAAAAGCTCCGCCCAGGACGAGAGGACACTCGAAAAGTCCCGAAGGTGAGTTAAGTCTCTTGACTTTTCCTCGTTCTCGTTTTATTTTTCAGATTCCGGATTCAAGTCGAGTGGTTTTCATTTTTGTGCAATTTTTTTTTTTCGTTTTTGTTCCTAAAGCGATCAGAGCAGATCCTTCGGCGGCTTCTACTCCCGAAAGAAGAATCGGAGGACGAGAATCTCCAGCCCCATCGACAGCCAGAAGTTCTCGAAGAGATTCTTTGGCCGATAAACCCCCCGGGGTTATACAGCAAAAAATTCCAGAACCTACTCTCCCGGTTGGAGCAGGACTTGTTGGACCAGCTGGCGAAGTTCTCGAACCTAGTTTCAACGGGGATTTGTTCAAAGAGTTTCAAAAGCAAAAGCAAAGACTTCAGGAGACCATACAACTTAAGGAAAAGGAACGGGACGAACTTGTGCGACAACTAGCTGCCCCGATATCAGCCCAGATTGCTGACAACAGACTTCAGGACGATACGTGAGTCTTACATTTTTATTTCTCTCTCTTTTTTTTGTCAATCTTTTTTTTGGGAATTCGAATACTCGGCGAATTTTTTCTTCCTTATGGAAATAATTGTTCAAGGTTTTTACGGGGATGGTTAATTACCGCGTCATATTAAAGTACGGTTTTCTTATGAAGAAAAGCAGCAATTTGAAACCCCTTATTTTCCCTAATTTATGACGCTAAAAAATTATTCACTAAAATAACCCTTTTTGGTACGGAGCGAAGTCTAGACACTTAAGACGCCAACGCAACGCTGATATGAAAATAGGATTAACGTTGTACATACAAAAATCAGTGGCAAAAATAATTTACCACCTCCTGGATATTTTTGGCTATATTTAAATCGAAAGAATTTTAATCTTCAAACTTTATCCATAAAAGTGTTTTTCTTAACTCTCCTCGAAATTTTACATTTTTTTTTTTTCATTTTTTAAACAAACCGGCCCAGTTTCAAATTTTTTTTTTTTGATTTCTGTACCTACTGAAATTATTTCAACTGCGTTTATCAAGCGTTATAAGTACTGTATGTTCATGAGTCAGAGAGCAATTCTTCGTAATAGTTATCCTGTTGTTTCTTTTTTTTTTCTTTTCTCTCTTTCATTCTTTTTGTTACGCTCAGCGTTTCCGGTGGTCACATTTCCTTTCTCGTCAGTACATACATAAGTACATACATACATATACATACGATATAGTAGTATAGTTGGTCATCGAAGCGGCCTCGCCCGTAATTCTCTAGCTCCGACAATGGTCAGGAGAAAAATAGATTACCTATTCAACCCATGGCACAGATAATTGAACGGATGCTGTTCGTTTTTATTTCATATGATAATTTACCGTACAATATGTATTACCCATACCCATAAGTAACCTATATCCTCAGGTTATTTCGTAACCCTGTTTAAATTTTTGAAAAATCGTAAAACTAACAAATTTCATTTTCGATATCGATTTTTTGTTACTTGTATTTGATTTTCGTTCATTAGAATTCCTTACGCGTATATCCTATACTTTAATTACGTATGCAATCCTCGATGAAAACGAAATTATCAATACATATGGGAGTTCAATGCCACTACTATAGCTCGCTCTTCCATTTGCCGGATACAGGATGCATCTATGGTTTATATATAGCGCAGTATAGGCATGTGTTTTATGTACCTACACTGTGTCCGGATTAAATCTATCGACGAAGTTTAGAACCGACATAGACTGAGTTTGATATTAAAACAAAGAAAACCACTTTGCAGTATCTGTCAAAGTAATTATTTGAATTTTTATATACCTATATGATACGTGGTATATATGAAATAGCATGCTGCCGCTGAACGTATTAGCTGACTTGCAATTTTTTCTCTTTTATAAATCAGAACCGCAATCGCGCGTACCAATTGCCGAAAATAATTGTCCAATTTAACAATTGAGAGATAAACTCCACAGATCCTAAAAGGAAAAAAAAAGTGAAGTGCTGTTTCCTATCCGCTCCAATTTATTTACATTTGCAATTTGGTTATATAGGTATATGTATATCGAGTTGCAAAATGAAAATTGCCTTGCAATAATTTTATCGTAAACTAAATTCGCGGTATGAATTTATTCTAAACTCCCGCAATTATCGGGTTGAATAAACTCGCAGTCAACGATGCTCAATGACCTCGTTGAAATAACATAATGTAACTCATTGCCAGCCTCGGTCGTCTAAAGCCAGCTCTAAATACTCTGAAACTATGCACAGTAATCAGTTTTTTTTTAGTTTATCTCAGCTGAATACGAATGTGTCGTATATAATATCGTCGTCTAGTGTATAGTGTTTAGATAAAAGTAGCGATTAATTCGCACCACTCAATGATACGCGGAAACGATTTAGTAATCGTGGATATACTGCAGTGGTTCACTCGAAATATTCATTTTCATTTGTTGCAATATTTCAGACTTCATATGCATATGACCTGTAACTACTCACCTGTCTTGTCGTACAGGTCCGCAAAGTGTTCATTTGTGTTTTGCTATAGACAATGAGCCGGTAAATATGCAGTGAGCGAATGTTCGTGACGTCATTAACTCGGTAATGAATATTCATTATACGAAACATTATCATTACAAAGTTTCACTCGTCAGCTGCTGACAGACTTATACAGCTGCAAGTTCACATATCCGCAAGTTATACTTTTTCAAACTTATATCGACACTCGCGTATCTTAGTTGCAAAATTTTGTCGATTATTTGCCTATCAGGCTCATACGACGATGAATAAATTCACAATTTTTCAGGATTTTAGTGAGGATTAATTCATATCGTAGGATTAAGTCAAGGATTTTTTAAAATACCGATAATCTATACGATCGAGTCGATTTGCACAAACGTTATTGAACTCTGGAAATAGAAGATGAAGCAATATCGCGACTGTATAGCAGTCCCGTTCAATTCATGGTCGATTTAATTATCGGTAATAATTCGCCGATAAATCTATGGGCTTATGTAATACGTATAGTGCAGGTTTACTCTAGGTTGGTATATATAAGATACGGTTTATATCGTCTGGAAATTTTTTACTTTTTTCTTTTCTTTTTTATCCTTCGATAAAGTCTGCGAAGATACTACCGTTAAATGATGCGATCGATTTATATAGAATTTACGACGTTGCAGTTTCGCCGTTTATAATCCGCGGAACGATATCTACGGTTATATGAATTCTATGTAAACGATAATCACAGGCTTTTGTTAAATATCGAGAATAATCTGAACATTCCGTGTAATTATTCGCTTCTTAATTTCTGGGTTAAAGAATTCGTTCGAATGGCCGATTTACAATGCCTATCTAGTTTATTTTTATCTTCGTCGTCTAGAAAGCGGAAGCATACATGAATTCTTCATTCGTTCAATTAATGCCGCAATGATCAGAGTTGGGCAAGGAGTATCGTATTGGTATGTAATTCGCCACTGAGGTTTGATAAGTGTTACAAGTTCGTGGAATATATTAAGAAAAAAGAAAAAAAAAAAAAAACGTGGAAAGTACTGCAGCGTAACACACGCCGATCCTTTTTAACTGTTCATATCATGATGGGTGCATCGGATCTCTCGATCAGACTGCATATAGTCATTAATATAATGGAATTCAATCTAAGACAATCAATTCTTTAATTAAAAGTAGTTTGAAGGAATGGTAAAGAATTCAATTCAATAAGGAAAAAAAAAGAAAAACTGATAAATTGCATGGTAAATTTCTGAACAAATTCTCGTTTGATTTTGATCGAATCACAGAGAAAGCTTTTTTTGAATCGAATAAAATTGTTCAAGTTTCTTTTTTTGTTCTGTTCTTTTTTTTTGAATTCCCGGATTTTTAGCACTAGCTGCAGATATCCTGATACAAAAATGTATCGATTTATCTTCCAGTTCAACTGCCAGTAATTATTTTCTGCATAACCGTGTTATTATTGTAAAAGTAATTTTTGTAGACGTGTTAACGAGCAGAATTGACGCCTACTTGAAACACTTGAACTTGAAACTGTGAAACTAATCCTGGTGCACTTGATCGTCACTTCTGCAGTTTGCCTGACTCTTGAATCACGAGGACTGCATTAATTAAAGACAAAAAAAAAAAAAAAACTATCGAGCTTGAGGTCATTGCCATTTGGATTTTTACAACGTGCGTTGAGAGTTGACAAAATAAATGAAAAATCAAATTCACAAACAAAAAATAAAATTTTTGATTCAAATCTCTTCTGGTTTTTCTCAATTTCGTTTATTTTTATTCTGCTGATCAGGACGCATATATAGGTATAGAAAATACGGTAAAATATAATGCGCACGACACCGTTGCTCAATTTAAAGAGAAGAGAGAGATAAAAAGAGAAAAAGAGAGAGGAGAAGGATGTGTGAACGAACAGGGTGCCGGTTTCCACATTTTTGATAAAGATCTTTTCGACGACAGTTAGCAGTTCCGATGAATGCACATCGGAAGGTCGTTTTTTTACGTCGAATTCACCGGCCTCGCGGTATATTACGCGCGCAAATCCGATATGTACGATTACATGTATGTACGACTTGAATACTGAACTTGTAATGTAATACATTCACGTAATACGATCCCAGACTCATTGCCATGTGATTTATGCACTTACTTATGTGCACAAATGCACGTAACAACGTACCTAAGTTTATAAATCCGTACCTTCGGAGTTACCGATCGGTACAAAAAGCTCGATATCTTCGTGGGAAAAAATCGTACAAAATTTTTCCAACGAAGTATTTCAAAGACGAAGCAACGAGCTTTAATTTTCTCCTTTTCAAATTATTATACGATTATTTTGTCGATTACTATACCAATTTTTAAAATCGTTCTTTCCCACGATTTGGATACTTTTCTTCAATCGTTTACAGTTTCCTCAAAAATGAACGTAGGAATCTTTTTAAAGAGGCAATTTAATGTAGAAAGTACAAGCTTTAATTTGATCCGTCAAAAATTGTTCTACGATTTTTTTTCACTGAGATATCGACATTTCTATCCAGATCGGGAAATTTTAAACGTGCAAATCTTGAACTTATGGATGTCGTAGGTATACTGCAAGTTTTTATATAATTATAACGAACTGCAAAAAGTTAGAAAATATGTACTGCATATATAATCAGGATATTTGCAATATATTTGCATAAAACGCCTTACTCCGTCTAGTAAAATTTTTTTACATCAGTTTTTTCAAGTTTCTTTCCCCAGACTCTTCATCTCGCATCTTCGTACTCCGAAAGTGACTTTTTGCGAGACGTTTATAGTGTAAGTGACCGCGTTTATTATCGCGTATAATAATCCTGTTCGGTTATAACAAAGACCGCCTTTACTAAGAACATAAATTTATTCTTGGAACGTAAGCGTTTCACCAATTTATAATTGATATCATCAACGCCAATATCATCTTCGCGGGTTTAAAAATTAATCGCACGTCGAAACGAAAACGGAACAAAATTTCGAGGAAACAAAAAACTGCCAAAAAACTCCCCAATTATTCTTCCGCAGATTTTTTTTTGTCTCTTCTTTTCCTTTTCGTTTTCCGTTTTGATTCAATTTCTTTTCTGTATTTGAGGGATAAAAGCAAAAGTCGTATTTCTCTTGTACCTAGTCGCGCACATCGTTCTCCATTATACCTAGATAGGTACGTACCTACTTCCTGGTACGTAAGTGTACTTATATACCTAGTCGCGTCGGCAGATATGGAGTAAATCGGTAAATACATCGGTACAAAAGGAAACTTGCGGAAAAGTTGATGCATAACCGTGTATTACCGCGTTGTGCAGTTACGTGTAAAACTGCACAGTTGCAGCTGTTATTCCAACGACCTTACATCATCAGATTTTCTGCAATTGTATAGAAATATTCAAGCTGCTGTCGTAAATTATCATAAATTAAAAACCGTTTCACTCAACTTTTGTATATTCTCTATACATATACCCACAGTTGGCGTAGATTTTAGAAGTTAATTCGGTGCGTTGGGAAACTGTGGAAAAATTTCCTATCGCGTAAAAAACAAAATGAAAAAATTTTCTTTCAGGGTTCTTCGAACCGATTGTCCGGCTGTACTTTTTATTTCGTAACAATATTGTAGGTATGAGTACACGCCTGTATTAAACTACCGTTCGATGTCGAAATAATTGCCGCATAACGTAGGTAAACTGCATACGGGTCTAGAGTCTGGACACGCAGCTCATAGTCAGCTGAGCATTACATAGGTATAGGCAGGGTCCGGTTTTGGTATGAAAACAAACATTCGTATGTCGTTTATACTTACATGAAACTGGACACTACGTTCATAAATCAGTATAACTTGTACTTTTGACGTTCAAACACGTGTGTAAACGTTCTCGCACGTGTCTTTTTCTCTTTTTATTTTGTACTATTTTTACCTCTTTTTCTAATGCAACTATAAGCCGATCTCATTAATCATAACGCAATTGTACATGCAGTACGAATTATGCATTTATACACGATATACGTGTGACACGATTGATCTAGAACCCTTGAACTCTAATTCCTAAACTCTAAAACCCTAAAATCGTACTTTTATATCGCGCGAGAGCGTTACCTATGCGTATGCATCTAGTTGCTGACAGTTGCGTGCAGCGTTCAACAGTACAGTGCAGTGCAAACTGGTGCTATACGCACGTCTGCGGTTTAGAGGCGTTACAGTGCAAAGCGCGAGGAGCGAGGAGTGCAGAGTATTGCATTTTGCGATGCAGAAAGAACAGTACGATTATTAAACGTACGTATGGGTACAGGCTGCTGCAGTTTGCTGTTGATGTTCCTCTGCGTTAGTTTTTTATTATTGTATGTTGCGCCTCCGGAGGCAGAGAGAAGTATGATAGTTCGCGGTGTTCCGTATAGTAACCCCGTGGACGGACGAATGGACGAATGGACGAACGGCCGGACGGACGAGCAAGTAAACGCTTCTCCGCTAGTCAGCTGCTGCTGCTGTCAGATATACTCCGACTCGCGTACTCGTCAGTGGTGTTTTCAGCGTTCTTGATCGCGGTGCAGTCGAAAAGTTTCACACGATGTAAGAGTTTAAGCGATGAGAGAAAATTCAACATTAAACATTTTTCGTTTCCCATCTAATACGCGACGCGGTGATAAAGCGTCGTTCGTGAAAAATTAAAAAAAAAAAAACATCAAAAATTGATCGTTATACGTAAATCCAGAAAATTATCATCGATTTTCGGAATTCCCTAAATTTGAAAGAGAAGAATAAAAATAAAAGAAATTCAGAAAGCTCATTATATTTTGCATAATTTGATAAATAATCAAAATCGGTATTTTCATCATTATTATTATTATTATTATTTTGATTTTTGGAGTTAAATTTATGAGTCTGCTGACTTGAAGACAATTTTTGCTATTTTATTTATTATTATCATTATTATCACTGGAATTTCTTGAGTCAATTTTTAATCTGAATTTATAAACCGCAAGTGCGAATGACGTGTTAATAATAATGAACGCCCTATATACTTGAATAAAAACAATGAGTGATACGACCTGAATATCTCTCTTTTTTTTCTCTCTCTCTCTCTCTCTCTCTCTTTATCTCTGTACTATATATCGATTCTAATGAATACTTTCGTGATTTGGTTTCCTAATTTAAAATCAACGGAATATGTATAGTCTGAAAGTGTTGAATTATTGATTCGACGATCTAACCTCCAAACTTCGGAATTATCATTCAGATACATCAAAAAGAAGAGGAGAAAAAAAAATAAAAAAAATAAATAAGTAGTACGATTTGGAGTCAAAATGTAAAATTTAATGACTAACGAAAAAAAAAAAAAAAACGATTAAATTTAATTCATTCAAAGTGAGACTGATGCAGACTGTGACTGCACGATATAAAGAAAAAAAGTTACTTGAAATAAATTTAAACTTCCACTCGGAATTGGATAAGTTAAGTGGATTTTGAAAAAAAAAAAAAAAAAATTAGTCAATTTAATAGAAAAAAAAACTAACGTAAAAAAACTTGATTTCTGGTGAATATGATGTACCACAAGCCCACGACACCGCGATTTCGTATAGCGGAACGGGTTAGCGTTTCCGTAAACAGTCGCCCGGTGTACAGTAAGCAAAATAGTCACAGTAGCACCTGTAGCGTCCGGAGTGTTTGTTCGACGCCACCATGTGTCACACGGTAAATTTAATAACATATGATAAGAAAAATGAACTAAAATAAAAACCATATGTAGCTGTATATGGTATACATTCGTGTATATAGGTATTTTTTATCCCCACATTCGAGTTCTTCAGGTAAAAACTCCGAAAGTAAACTGAGACAATAAATTTATACGCAAAATTATATAGAAGCAAAAAAAAAAAAAAATGATATAAAGAAGATCACGATCTTTTTGCATCCTTGAAAGCAGTTCTCAGTATTTCGAATCTGGTTATCCGGATCGATTAATTCGAATCATTATAAACGTTACAATGACGAACATCGATTAATTATCGATCGAGAGCTATAAGTTTATGATTGAGTAGTTTCCCCTCCTTTTTTTTGTACATCGATTTGCCGGAGTCGTTTCGTTCAAAAGATCTTCTATAGAACGAGCTACGTCAATTATTATATAGGCACTGTTTCAAATTTCAAGTGAAATTATGTTACGTTAAATTTTGTTCGAATAAATCACGTCTTGTTTGAATAATGACTAAGATGATCTCGGGTCCCATGACCCCAGTAATCTCAAGCGCAATATTCCTGCAATAGCAAGCAACAGCATGTGCCATGTGCATATAGCATACGTTCATACACATATACCTAGATATATACCAACATACCTGTCTCACACCGGTACTCATAAATATAATTCCTTCTCTCAATATAACAGCTGATCATTCTCACGTACGAGACATAACGTATACCGTTGTACCGAGTCCCACGTTTACAATTTCATCATTACTCATATTAAAGGAAAAAAAGAAAAGAAAATTCGAATTTTATAGGAATATATGTATCTCGAATTACGATTCGCGCATATATATCTATATGGGATTTGCTAATTTCTCTCTCATTAAATAAACCGCGATAAAATTATATATATACAGTTCGCAGTATATATTATATACCGCGGAAAATTAAACACGCCGGGTATCTCGAAGTTATTTTATACAATTATAGATTAATTTCGAGGATCCTGATATACAACGAGTCATGCGGCGCAATTATCTTTCCACATTTGGCTTACGAAAAAAAAAAAAAAAAAATTAGACACCAAATTATTATACCAGCTAGTGAATATTTAATCGAGTAGGTATAGGTATGTCCAACGCTGCAATTGCGGCATTATTATTGCATGTGTCAGTTTCTAACGGTGTCTTCTATGGTGTCAAAAGATCCTTACTTTATCTATCCAAAAGACATTGCAGAATGAATGCTCGTCATTAAGCTGTGATCGATGAGATAAGAAGACGCACAATCATAACGGCAGTAGAGTATAGTATATATCTGACAACGAATTGATTATATTGGATCTTTTTCGTGTAAAAATTGTTCTTTATCATATGGATTGCGATACCTAACGCAGAGAATCGACGCTTGCGTATTGATAATAAGCTGAATTAAATGTATCAATTCATCGCACCGGAGGTTCGAGGCATTTGAAAGTATGAATAATCGAATAATATGAAGTACAATTTTATCTAACGACGAGCGTATATATGTTACGCATGAAAGTACCCTCGGTATTTAGCAAACTGTATATATACGCCCACTATAATAGTCGTTTCGTATAAAATATCTCTTGGAATAAGAATTTATTATTTTCTTTGATTTTCACGTATATACCTACACTTTTTTTTTATGACTATTTTTTCTGTTTTTCTGTTATTCCGTTATTTAGGATGAAACAACCTTTGAACAGCAAAGGACCGTCGCCTGTCCACTCCGGTACGCCAAGCAGATCTGGTATTCAATCTCCGAAACCAGCTACCAACGGGACGGCCGATCCTTTGTCGTAAGTTTCAAAAAAAAAAATAAAAAATATACACACACACAAAGAAAATACAGAAAAAAATCTGCGTCTGTGATTTTACCGAATACGATTTTGATTCGTTTTTTTTTCTCGTCTTTCTTTAGTAGACAGATAAAAAATGAAAGAAAAACCGTAGGTTTTTTCTTTGAGATGAAAAAAAAAATGAAAATCAAATTGGACTATTTTTTATTTTTTTGTGTCTATTTTATACAGACGGCAGAATTCTACGTCCAGCAATTTTTATGACCAAAGACTACAGGACGGGATCTACGACGCTGTCAAACCCGCAGTCAAGGTAGGAAATACTATAAATTTATGTAATTATAAATTTTCGTGTGCCATATATCTAGTGAATTTTTTTTTTTGATTCTGCTTTGCGAATGGAACCGAGTATTGTAATTTTTATTTTTTTTTCGTCTTCTAAGGAAATTTTTTATATAAAAATGTGACGTGAAAGAAACGTCGGAAAGTAGGTATAGGTATTAGCGTTTATCTTAAAACCGCAGTAAGACGTTCCCTGAATTAGCCTACTTTTATAGAAATTCTGCAGTCGACACTACGAGCTTCGGTATTTATTATGTTTATATAGGTTTAATATTATATTATACTAAACATATACGTAGAGTCATATTATTTAATCTTTGTTCTAGTTTCCAATCATTATCTTCGATTTTTTTACGTTCGATTTATTTTTTGTTAACATTCGACGATAGAAAAAAAAAATAAAAAATTCCGCAATGATTACGTGACTGAAAGAAAAAATTGATTAACAATGTCTTGAATAGACAACTACAGTAGCTGCTGGTATATAAACCTAGTTATGAGAAATTGAAGAACGCTGCAATTACCGTGTTAATTGAGGTAATTGCCGATTGCTCATAAGTGGTAACGAACGAACGAACGAACGAACGCAATGCTTACTCGCTCGCTCAACTTAGGGTTTTTTTTATTTATTTATTTATTTTAATTTTCTCTCCAAACGAATCTTGACCAGTTCACAAATATCCAAATATAATAACGATATTGAAACCTTGTTATTCATATGTCCGTGAAAATTTACCGAAATTATTATATTTTTGCTCGGAATATATGTTATAACCGATTTTAGCAAATGTATATACGTACAGGTCTGTCTGGCCGATTGGTACAGATCCGGAAAAGCCCCTCAGCCAAATATTATATTTTTGATAGAAATATTTACTGTCCAATTTTTATCTCCATTGATTATTTTCCGTTCTCTCTCTCTCTTTTTTTTTTTTTTTATTATTCTACATACGATGAATTTATACCTACAAGTCATTTAAAAATATGCACCGCGAAATCGACTCGTATATTAATCAATTCACTTCGCTAAAATACTATGATCTGCGATTTTTTTCTTTATATGATTTTCCATGATCGGTTACTTTTTATCAAAAATTTTTTTCATATACTTCAGATATTCAATTTATTTTTAGTACATATATTTCTTACTCCCAATATCGCGGTTATAAACGTCTATTTATTAATCATGGTCGATTGATAAAAGGACACACCTGTATAACCCGTCGTATGAGTCACGCGCGTGCGAAAAGTGATAATACAATTCGATGACGAATTAACTGTATATAGGGACAATAACATTTTTTTTTCCTCCTCTTTTTTTTTTTATATTGCGATTTGTCATCCATCTGCATTATAATAACCGCGACTACGAGATGGGATTGGGAAAAATATTTTACATAGCCTTTTGTCGTACTTGATCGGTTACGTTATAGTTGTTGAAAAGATGAGAAAGAAAAAATAATAATAATCAGAATAAAAGGAAAGGAAGTACGTATATAATGTACTTATATGTATATATGTTATACATAATGTGTATTCTAATAAAATTGCATTGACGTTAATTGAAGGAAAAATGATATATAATTTCTCAATGGCTTTCGAATACTTTTTGGAAAATAATTTGCCGCAATGATGAATGATACGAAAAAGAAGAAGAAAAAAAAAATTGATCAAAAAAACTATAAATAAATTCCCCCTTCTTTATAATTACGCAGTTTCTGAAATTTCTACCAATCGCTGCATCAGACGAATCCTGCCATTGCATGTCGTTATTTATTCATTGCATTTATTTAGTTACGTGTTACTGCGCATTCTAGAGCTAGATACTCGGTCACGGTTGATTTTTTTTTCTTCTCTAGTTTATACCAAAACGATTAGAATTCCATTGCGTCTAGGCCAAACCGCACTTATTTAAGGAAAAACTATTTTGTCCTAGATTCTTTTTTTATTCTTCCTTTTCTACTGCTCGCATTAAACATTTACACGGTGTTCATTCCGGTTCTTCATAATATAGTGTATGTAGTGACGTGTCTCATTTTCATACCAAAATTCTACACCGTTTACGAAAAAAAAAATTGTAATTTACATAATTCAATTGTTTAGTTATACTGCAGCCATGTATATGAGCAAAAAGGAAAAAAAAAAACACACATATTTCACTGACAAATTCCAGGGTATATAAAATCCCATTTGGAAATAATAATGATCATGAAAAGGACGAGGAAAAATAAAAATAAATAAATAAATTACATCCTGCTGCAGTCATACGTTTAATAATAACGACTGACGCGATCTGTATTACATTAAAATTGCGCCTTAATAGTATGAATATATATGTATATACGTATCGTACATATCACAATTCGCAAATAACAAAACGAGCTGATTCAAACGAGGAGTAAAACCTCTTCTAATATTTATTCAAATATTTTCAAACGCATATTGTTTACTGCAACGCGGTTGCAGATTGAAAACCAAAAACGGAAACGTTTGTGGGTGGGTGGGTGGGTTTAACTCGTTAGACGATTGAATAATACAAGTAGCTAAATAACTAATTATCTTATATATTCGATCATCTTCTAGTTATAAATTGAATGAAAAATTTATTCATTTATTGGTATAGGCGTATACGTATACAGGCTCTGGTTGACATTCGTTTCTCTCACTCTCAGTGAATCGTATAAATAGGTGAATAAAAAATTCTAATATAATTGTTCGTTTAGGTATACGATAATTATCTTATTAATTATTAATAGATTACGTCAAAGTGTGGGCTTTCAATAATTTTTCCACTCATATTTCGATATATTTATTTAACACATTTTAGGATCGTGGATCATGACTTTGATGGTAAAGTAAATTCCCTCGTCCGGACTGAGTCGGTATTACAGTTTCTCGATCTTTTATATCCAATTTTTTTATTATTTTATTAAATTTTATTTGATTTTTTAACATTCTTTTCACAAGAAATCTAAACAATTGTTTTTGCTATAAACATAGACGATTCATTAATAATAATTTTTATTTTTATATCAATCAAATATCTCGAATCAAATATCTTAAATATCTCGATATTCAATAGAATGATAAAATTTCGAAACAAATTTAGTACTTATTTCAAATGATGGAATGAAATTTTTCTTATAATATGTTTTTTTTTTTTTCTTACCTTGCACGTGAACAACGCCTTTGCACCGACAATTAGCTCCCTCATGCGCTTGATGTTGTTCAGTTATTGAATTACCAAGCGTCGGTTTTCCACCCACGCAGGTCACGCGCCGGTTCACCTTGGCAAACGATACTTCGTCTGGCGCGATAAAAAGGAGAAAAATAAGGAGAAAAAGCAAAAAAAAAAAAGAACAATAATTGGAAAAAAAGGAAAAAAAAATGGGAAACAAAAACTTCGTGAAAACAGACTGAACGCACTATATATGTAGTACAAGAATAAGTATATATCTCGTTACGTCGTCCAGTATATAGGAATACATATAGGTATAGGGATAATTACGTCGTTAGTTTATTACGCCTTTCACATACATGTAGATAGGTATGCATATAAGTATGTGGTTATTTTATATAGGTAGGTATATGGATGTGCATCACACTGATTCAAATTTTTTTTCTCCCGGATTTTTATATTGCCGATGAACTCTCAGCTGCTTTCACAATGCAATTTCATAGAAAATTGGATTATTCCTTTCGTGTTCGAAAGTTACACCTGCAGCAGTGGTAAAGATTTACTGTACCGCGTACATGTACAAGACTTCCTGCCTTTATACGTATACGAGTACATAAAAATTACACTGTACAGAAGAAAAAAAATCTCGGAAATAAAAAAACATCGTACATGAACTTAACCGCGTGAACCTATATAACCGCGATCTTAAATTTTTTGATAAATTCTTACCACCGTATGATTATTACATTTCAAACAGTTTTTTTTTCTTTTTTTTCTGACCCACTTCGAAACGAAGCTCTTCATTTTCTTCGTGGTCGAGTTAATTTGTCAAGAAGTTTTTGTATAAAAAATAAAAAATTCCAAGGAAGAAGAAAACTTTAGAAAGCACTGATAATTATCTCGCTGCAGCTATACCTATATATGCACTTATGAATGATTTAATAACTGGAAATGTCATTAAACTTATTACTAGTCTATAATTTTTTTTTTTCTTTTCCTTTTTCTGTTTTTTTTTCTTCTCTCTTCTTTTTCCTGTAAAATTTTCTCACGTGCATTTCGAAATGACAAATCGTTTCGTGTAGAAACATACGTGAACGTATGTACGTACGTACTGCATAGGTCGCGTTTTTCACGTCCATCATTTGTGACGATATCTATAATATCTAAATATGTATCGTATATATTCTACCGAGTAATGTGAGTTTATAATTAAGTACTACGAACGATAATTCCAGAGTGTCATCAGTTGACGTTAATTACGCGACATACATTACGTCTGAATTATATACCTATCCTATCCTATATAGTCTGCGATTTTCCTAGCTATTATGAATTCTTCGCTGTTTGAACAAGTCCTACTTAGATGGCAGCAGCATATCTAGGTATACGTGTCTCCATTCAATTTTTACCTTTTTTTCTTTCTTGATTTTATCTTTCATTTGAATATCATATCATCTTCGTGAAATTCAGACACATATAGCTTATACTGGGTACATACGTGCAAATGATAATTACTGACGAAAATTAATTAGAAAAGTTGTGTAATTGCAGTTATTGAGCAGAGAAAAACATAATTTTGCATTGAATTTCGACCGTGATAATCTCGTTCACAATCGATTGATAAAAGAAAGACTTTCGCGAAATTTGTTAATTAAGACTTATACGCCCAGATCATTCGAAAATAAAAAAATTCTTACTTCTCTATATAAGTAGAAGCAAAAAAAGAAAAAAAAAATTAGCTGATTTTCTATGCAAACTC
Organism: Macrophya alboannulata; assembly: GCA_949628255.1. Taxonomy (NCBI): domain Eukaryota; kingdom Metazoa; phylum Arthropoda; class Insecta; order Hymenoptera; family Tenthredinidae; genus Macrophya; species Macrophya alboannulata. The sequence continues at coordinate 44,663,407 of OX451207.1, forward strand.
GAGAAATTCTATGCATCAAAGACTGGAATTAATACTGCTTCAATTGCAGACCTAGGTTAGTGATTATCTAGAAGATGAACTGCAGGTATGCGCTGCAGCCAGTATAAGAAGATCAAAAATAATGTACCATACAAAGTTAACGATCTTTGCTTGAAATTAAACCGTATTTATATGAATTTGCATAATATTATCCAGATTTTGTTTTCCTCACAATATTTTCGTGATTGAAATTTTTTTGAATATGTGAAGTGAATTTGAAACATGAGCTAAATGAAAAAATTCTTGAATTCGATCATAGACGAGAAAAAGAATTTTTAAAAAGCTGGATTTAGACTAGATCCTGTAATTTCTTCGTGTCAGGTATTTGTTCATCTACGATCGATGTTATATAGGAAAATTGATGTCCTAGTTCCATAGCGCGAACTATTTCGATATGAATGAATAGAGTAAAGTAAAAAAAAAAACTGAAATAAACTAAAAAAAAAAAAAAAAATAAAAATAAAAATAGGCAACGGTTTTGTAGCTGTAGTGAGACGTGGTCGTTTAAATCGATGTATACCGTATGAGAACGACGGGATGCTCGGATAATCACAGCGAAATATAGTCTTTAGGTATATTCCACGGTTCGAGACATTCTGCTATACCTTCTGATATTCTGTATGTAGCTATGTGAACGTCGATTTCTAATCGCGGTGAACATCCATCTTTTACCTACATACTCTATTCTAATCACGATTTATGCATGGGGAGTGGAGTGCCTCGCGTATCTCTCTCTCTCTCAAAAGATATACGTACGCGATCTTAGAGAGTCTCCAAAGAATTATGTGCATGTATGTGCACGAATTCATATGTCGAAATGAAAAAATTTCTCGATCGAGTTATCTCAGAGTTTTGTAGATTTTTTTTTTGTCAATATTTCATCAAATTTTGTATTAATAGTTAAAATTTGGGAAGATCGGTATGTAGGCAGCTCAAAATTAGGAAAGTCCAGAACTCCGAAAGACCAAGAATCCGAAAATTTAATTAGAGGGGTACGACACTCCTTGCGTGAATCTCAAAATCCGGAGTTTTGGCCTCTCGGAGTTTCGAACCCTTGAGGCTTTTCGATTTGAAGTTATTCGACTGGAGTATGCAGATTTTCGGGGAAATATCCTTTCCAAAAACTGTGACATCAGAAATTGGACCGTTCGGAATTTTTTTTTAATTATCATATTCTATTTCTGATCTATGATCGAGGTATGTGCACTCATACTCGCAATCTCCATTATCAACGTCTTTCGACCTACCCATCTTATAGTATCATATATTTTTGAAAGCTTCTTCAAAAAGATCGACCGCTGGTCCAGTCAAAGAACCAGGATTGAGTAATTTAGGCTATCGACTGCTCGCGTCTAAAAAGCCTTACGTTATTCTTAAAAAATGCCCACCTCACGGTTCCGGATATGGACCATACACACGCAGTTCCAAGAATAGATGAGATTGAATCACGACGAATCTCTCTCTCTCTCCCTCTCTTTCTTAGTAATAAATGGACCTGCAAAAATCGAGCGAAATAAAAAATAGTCTCAATTACTTTCATCAATTATGATCAAGAAAGTTTCTACTCATTTATTACATAAGTGCCAAGTCAGAAACGTACTCATATCCAAAAAATATAATCGAAACCAAAGAGAGCAAGAAAAAAAATTAAAAAGTAGAAAAAACCGTAATAATTTCATGATTTATGATAAATAAATTTTTCAACATTTTTTTCAACTCTTACATTTGGCATGAATGATTTTCGTAAATGATGTTCGATGTATCTAATTGATATTCTAGTCGCGTTAAAGCGGAAACGGTATTTGATTAAAAATAATCGCCAAATCATGATATTTTCGGCTATATTATGTCAGTGCAAGAAGCGTCTCTGTTTAATAATCGCAAATAACCTGATCACGAGATGATCATCATTAGGTATATCTCCCACTTGACTATATACCCGCGTACTAAATGTACGTATATATCTATGTACACATACATACTACGTAACGCTATTAGTCATACCTGAACGTGTTTATTGACCTTGACTAAAACCTATATAACTACGAGTATAAAGATTATCACCATCAGCTGAATGATCCCACCCTATCACGGTGATTAGAAATTTTATAGTTTAATCTCATTGATATTCGATTAGTCCAACACATATTTCAATCATTAATTAGAGCTGACTGTACATGCACGTATACGATGACGAGACATACCTCGATCAATCAATAATCGAAAATATTCAATCAAATATCTACACAGAGTCTATCTAAGGAAATAATAACAAGCAGAAGATGGTTTTTTCGATAATTATCGCTCAATCATTATCTGCAGATGCTAATTATATAAATGCTCAGTTACTCAGCAATATCTATAAGATTTAATAGTCGATCGATGAAATCAGTATTTTGTCAATTTTGTTCGATCATCGTCACTTAGTGAGGAGCTGTCAATGTTTCTGGTCTTTTTGCCTGCTTTTTTGTTGTTGTTGTTGATTCGTTTCTTTTATTTAATTTTATCATTTATCTGTGAGCCTGGTCACGATAAAGCCATAAGTTTGACCTAATATGGCTCCGTCTCCAAAGGAGGATAGTTATAACTAAGGAGAAGCGAGGCAAGGCGGGGATTCCCCCGTCGCGGCTTTACTCGCGGACCTCGCGGGGCTCCTGGGTTCTCTTGAGCGTGGCTTCCTTGGTTCTTTGGCGCCGATCTAGAAGTCAGGTTCTCTCGCTTACTCGACTCCAATCTCTGGAAGTTAAGTTAGTTGTGGTTGAACGGTTGTTCTTGGATCATTGCTTTTACTCCGCGCGATCGTGCGTGCATTCATAAACACAGTAGTAACCATATGACATATGTATACGTTTATATACATGTATATATTTTTTTTTTGCAACAATTAATACACAGAATATGCGAATTCTAATGAATTTTCGTCAAAGGCTCGGATTGTTCTTCAATTAAAATCCAAAGAAAAAAAGTTATCAGTGTCCTCTTCCTCAGTAGAATTTTAAAGAGAGATGATAAAGTGATTTTGTAATTTTTTTTTGTTAAAACCAGAAAGTGGCTACATGCAAATTTGCCACTGATTTTAATTTTCTTGCAAAGCAGTGTGTTAAAAAAAATTAAAAAAAGATGAAATCTGTCATGACATTCGTCTAGCTGATTACGTTCTGTCATTTATTTCAATCAGTTTGTAGAATGGGACTTATCGATACAAATTAGATAAAGTCTTAATCAGTAAAACCGCGAAGGACGTTGATACGAGTCGATAGACACCGCGACGTCGAGTGATTTTGTGATCATACTTAACAATTCGTCGTCATTTAAAAACCGTGAATTTGATTCGGGAAAGATCGAAAAATAAAAATGTCTTCATCGGCGAATCCCCGAGCGGCTATAAAACGTCTCGAGGAATTATTCCGTGAGGTTAAACTCGATCAGCAAAATACCCCGGGTGACCTAATAACGATTGAAAGAAAGGTGAACCGGTGCTGCGATATCCATGGAAAACACGCTAAAGAGAATTGCACGAGTCGTAGGGGGTCCTTGGGAAATATTCTGTCAAATGGTCGGAGAGATTCGATCCAGTTCAACAATCAACGTAAGGAAAGTTTGACCGGATCGATTAGCATCCCTATAATGAACAGACGGAGTTCTCTAAACATACCGATATCTCCGCCAAAAAGGGAACTGCATCCTTCGTCGTTTCCGAATACATTGCGAAGAAATCCTCTCGGGGCTTCTATGGGGGCCATAAATAACACACGGAGAGATTCTCTGCTCTCCAACAACTTAGGAGGATCGTCGAGTTTGAGACGCGATCCGATCGGTCGATCTATGGGATGTTTGAAGAAGGACACTACCCTGAATTACAACAGTCCTTTGCGGCGTGATTACGTCGCTAAATCGATGACTAATCTTCAGAAGCCTGCAACTTTGAGGAGAGACTCTTTGGCTAATTCTAACAACAATTTGAAAAGCGTGTTTGGAAATTCGCAAGGGAGTCTCAGGACTAATTGGAACGTTTCGAACGGGAATATTAAATCGAATCTCACAGGGTCTAACAATAATTTGAAGAGTTGTTTGGCCGGATCAAACGGCAACATTAGAGGAAATCTCAACGTTACTTTGAGACGAGATTCTCTGATTGGGTCTAATGGCAATTTGAAAAAGGATACCTTGGGGGTACCAATCAGACGAGAATCGGCTAATAATTTATACAACTCTAACAGAAGAGGATCTTTCGATAGGAGACGATTTTCAACCGATTCTTTGGAGAATTTAAAACGTAATTCCTGGGATCCTGGTCGCAGAGGATCATCCGGATCATCGGGAGGATGGGACGATCCGATTTGGGAAGAAGAGAGTGCCAACAACAACGAGAAGAAGGTAGATTAAATTTATACCGGGATTTTGGATTGCGAAAAATCGGGTCTTGGTCCAATCGGTGGGACAGGGATCGGGTTCATTTGGTCTAATTTCGCCTCCGACATCTGATACATACGAGGATCAACTTGGGCGGTAGTTTCCTTCGAAGGAATTTCATAGTAGATATATAAACTCGTTCCTAAGGCCCAGTTGGTATGTTTCGCAACCTGTTAGTGACTAACCACCATCTGACCGCCATCCAGCATTACATACCCTGAGTGTCCATGCGCGGTGCGACGATGACGTAATATATTATATCTATAGGATTGGAAGTGTTCATTTTCTCGATAATTTTTATCGTTTAATTGTCTCTGTACGAGGTTCCGAATTTCAAAAGTTCCGAACGATGAAAATTTTCCGAAGGTACCGAATTTTAAAAGTTCTGAAACGGTCCAGCCCCTCCAATAACTTTTCGAGTTTTGAACTTACCGAGATTTTAGCTGTCTGTATTCTGATCTTTCCAAAATTTTAATATTCTGAACTTTGACGTTTCTGAAAATTCGAAATCGTCTCGAATGAATTCGTGATTTTGTCCGTTCGAAATTTTTTAACTTTGAAACTATTTCTGCAGTAGCTCGATTTGAACAATTTTTCATAGTTATTTTTTTTTTTATTATCTATTCGAAGTACAGAAGTATGCATAATATCTGTGTGTAACATGAGCGATGATCGCATCGTGCCAATCCTTCCTTGTCCAAATATTGACAATCGCGAAGTTTGTGTCTCTTTCTATACCATTCATTCGCGGCTTGATAAACGCCTGTTAATTATTCGGATTTTTTTTTTTTCATACACTTTTAGAAAGGTGAATGTTTTCGTTTTTGTCATAGATGGAAATAAACGTGATGACTCTCTGTGTAATTCATTCATCTTTGCGTTTTTTTTGTTTTTGTTTTCATTTATTTATTCACATTTATTATATACCTCGGTAACACGTCATATACCTAGATAATAAAATCACATAATTCTAAAGTATATAAGCGACGTTTATTTCCAAAAATATGCTCCATCACCTTTTTTTTTATTTTATTTTATTTTTCTCATTTCTTCTTCGTTCGTTTTTTCGTTTCCTTAATAATTTACGAACTGGAAAAAAACCAAGATTCTTTTCTTTTTATTATTCAAATTTTAAAGTTCGAAGAAACGGACCCTCTTGGTCTCACTTTTTCGTATACCTACTCTATTGTAGTCTAGTCTAGACTAGTCAGACGTTAGTCACTATACATACACCTGCGGAAGTTTGTTCTCGCGAAAAGAGATTACATATGTACGATATACACTACTTGGGATTTCCGCCCACGTAGCTCTAGATATGGCACGGTTTAGCTAAACGTTGAAAAAAAAAAAAAAAAAAACAGAAAAAAGAAAATCACACGAGATATACATATACATATATATACGTCATTGAAATGTGAAGTAGGTACTACATATACCCACCTATAAGTAAATGGGTGCGCCACGAGCCAGACAATTATACTTATGGTTAAACAAAGATCGAATAATAAGATATACACGGTTAAAATATATACTCGTTTATGTATGGATGCATATGTACAACATACCGTTTATTCGTTTGATATTTCTGAGCTATATATTTTTGAACTTGCGATTATTGTAATCAATGAGATAATACCTCGTTTCATTCAATTTGAAAGAACAAAAAATTGCTACATATTGCATCCAATTCCTACGAATTTAATCTATACCGATCTTAGAAAAAACTTTAACTCGTTGAAATTTTTGGGTATAGAAAGATAATCGGTTGAGATAATTTTTTCATTAATGTTCAAAAAAAAAAATTGTTCATTTTTTCAATTTTACTTCAAATATTTATTCGAAATTTGTTGCAATTTTTCGGATGTTTAAGGAATATAACGTTTTTAGTATCTGATTTGGGATTCTTGTTTGAGTAAAATAATAATTACTATATACTATGTATATGGTTCTAAAAATTTGGTGATTTTTATTTATGTATTTTTGTTTTTAAATCTTATTTATAACTTTTTGCTAAAAATCCTGTGTCAAATATTTCGAAATTATAATTCCACCCGTAGCTTAGCAAATGTATAACATATACAATTGTTGTTATGTATTCTAATTACCCTAATTAATGGCTCTAGTTCCGCGAACATATAGACGTACAATATACCTACATAAATTCTCAAAGTTCAACATTTAATAAACAACTTTACATTCACTATTGCCTAACTGTTCTTCTTACCAAGTCACAGAAAGTATATATCTATATCTAAATAGGTATATACCTACAAAATTAAAGATCAGATTCTCGAATTGCAAATACGAAAATTTGAACATTTTTCAATTTCCATACCATGCAGTTATTGAAAATTAATTAATTGCAGTTTCCTTAATTTCTTTTCCCCTCTCTCTTTGGGTTAGATAATGAAATCTGTGATAATCTCTGTATTTAAAACATCGATTTATGAAACAGCCGTTGAGAAATTATTATATAGTTATAGTTACTAAATTTTTAATTAATCCCCCTCGAAGAAAATAGTCTATCTCGTTCTTTTTTCGTGTTCAATTGCGTGAAAAATTAGATTTGGTCACGCACACTTTGGAGTAATGTAATAATTAAAATGAACAGGCTTAACTTAAGGAACAACTTTTATCGTAATCATTGGTATGATTATAACTATTGCCTAATTTCTTCGTTGGTTATTATTCAGTTATAATTGTTGGCTTTGCGCGCTTGAAAGAAAATAATTTTATCGTCGATTTTCTTTTCGGAGCGTTTTTTTTGTGTGTGCGTGTGTGTGACCCCGCTGATAAACCCATCTATAGCTTTTTTTTTTGTCTTTCTTTATAGTTAGTTTTTTTTTTATTATTTTTTGCCTTTTTTTTCGAACAACTTCTATTCTTTTCTCAAGTGGAAAAAGTGTGTCGCATTCCACAGCAAAATCTGTGGCACGCAGAGAGCGGTGAACGAACTACTATCACTGAACACATATTCAACTATATACATTAACCAACAGTTCTCGTAAAACGCGTGGGTTGAATAGCTTAAAGCCAGTTCTCTTCTCTATGTCGTATATATACTCAGTCCGGCTATATAATCTCATTGTCAGAAAACGTGATGCAGTATGTATATATATCGACGATTTTAACGGTTCATTTCGATCGATTATTCGCCTTCCTTTTTTTTCTATCTTTTTTCTCCAATTTCTTTTTTTTTTTTATTCCTTTCTTTCTCTCTTTCTTTTTACCAAAAAAACGATGAAGAAGAATGGCAAAGTAAAAAGAGAGAAGTAATGATTCAGACAGGAAATAACGCGTTTTTTATTTATTTACTTATTTTCATTATTCCTGTTAATTCAATCATGCAAATTACTAAAGTAAAGATATATAGTAGGTATATAGGTATATAGTTTGCATTCTGGAATCTAGTTAGTGTTTTTATTTCTAATTATATGCATCGTGTTCTCGCATAGTCAGCAAATAAAATGCGGTGGTATAGATATTCAATGCTAATTAGGTGAGTATATCTACTTAAGTAGGTATACCCATGCCTTGCAGTCAGGGAAACGATTAACATCGACGTTGATTTTTCCTTTTTTTTTTTTTCTTCTTTTATCGTGATTTATTTCCTTGGCGGTTTTTAGACCCTCACAGTTTAGAGTTTAGACTGTTTAGAATATCGTTTACCACGATACTCTGCGTATGTATATATACGTAGGAATATAATGTCTAGACAATTGAAACCAAAGACAAAACCAAAATAAATAAAAAAATTTAAGAAATTAAAAAAAAAGACAGTGAAATTTGACGCAGAATATTCAATTACCAATCGATTTTCATTATATTATCGATTACCGATCGACAGGCCTCTGCACGTTCTCGTGCGGTTAGATCTTTAAATTTGGAACACTGCACTCTGTAACGTTATAATATATACTATAACGCGCTTGGAACAAATTAATTACAAATATTTAATGAATTTAATGAAAAAGTTGTATCAAAATTTACGATTATATGGTTCAAATAATCTGCATATAATTATTTTTCGTTTTTTCTTTTCGGAATGGTTAATAATAAGCAGGAGCTTGGTAAAACTTTACACGATGGTAAAAAAATAAAAAAAAAAAAGAATTTACACTTCGCAAATGAGAAATAAATGACTTATGTGCTCCGTATTGTGAACACGGTATAATATAAAATCCAGAATTGTGTGTATGCGAGTATATGAAGTTGCAGAGGATTTATATGGCCTGAGGAAGCCTCAATCATCTCTGGGTTCTATTATACCTATGCGGTCAGTACACACACGTGCCATATTAGCAGGTATCATTATATTCTTATACTCGTGGGTTTTTTTTTTCCTTTTTTTTGTGTTTTTACAATGTAAAGATACGATGATCTTTATAAATAACTGCCACTACTACTGCAGTTACAGTCGGTATAAAATGTATACCGGGTATCAGACATCAAGCAATTAAACAGTAGACGCTATTTTATAGTGTTCACGTTATGTTATGCACATATAAGGACTGGGTAGGAAGTATGTACCGTTATTTTTATTATTTAAACGTAACACGCGTTATAGTAACTATATATCTGATATAGAAAATAGAAAATATTGTATTCTTTGATTTTATTTTTCATTTTTTTTTCTTTATCGTGCTTTCTAAAGCCAATGATTTATACACTTTTTATAATGCAAACCGAAAGTTGCAGTACTTCTTCTTCTTTTTTTTTTTTTCTTTGCAGTCAAAAACTGCACGACTTTCGGACACCTTTACATAAAACCCCAATCTCATGCTTCAAAGACTCGAGTTCTTTCTATTTTTTCTCTTTTTTTTTTTTTTTTTTTTTTTAAAGAAAATCTTTATCCTCGTGTCAAATCGCTCTTTGTCCGTCTTTTTCTTCTGGAGCACATAGGTCCTGAAGTCGATGCAATAAATAAAAAAAAAAATTTATTGGAATGCAGTTTCATTTTATTACAAGTTTTTAATTGTTTTTTTTTTTGGAATTCTGCCAGTCTTCTGTTCAACTGCAGTTTGCCTTTTGAAAAAAGAAAAAAAAAAAGAAAATCGCTTTCCAAAGATAAAAAAAAAAAAAAACTCCATCTCGCGATTTTATATTTGTCACGTAATTTTGAATTCAGGAACTACGCAGCCTGGGTTACCGCAACTACATTATAATTAATTGTCGTGCATGTTTTTACCGGATGTCTTTACTTTCACTGTTCACGTTTCCTATACCTCCTACACAGGGTTTTTGTTCTTGTTTCTTTCAAACGCGACCGATTATCAGCAACAATACGATGATATACCTATATATAGGCTTATGTCTGTTCGCTATGTATCAAAATAATCAAAATCTATCATGAAATAGTCGTGCTCAGTTTGAATATGTAAGATTAGAACTTGTCAGCAACTTCTGTGAACAAATAGAAAGAAGAAAAAAGAACGAAGAAAAAAATTTGGACAGGTATATACCTTATAGACGGTTTTTTCTCTTCCATCTTTGTTTTTTTTTGTTTTTTATTATTTTGGTTTTGCTTAACATTGCTTGGTTTACATTTGTTACGGTTTGGCGTTACGGTAATCCGATTATCTTGGTATTGTCTCTATTTAATTCACCGTTACGACCCAATTTTACTTAACACTTCAAGTACACCTACACCTCAAGTATGTACACAGATACATATATATCTACCTGGTTTAATTCTCTTTATATATTATTATAACAAAGATACCCCGGAGACTTTAATTCGTATCATGCAGTGGCACTAAACGCCTCGATTAGAAACACTGACCTTTCATATTTTGGTTTAAAAAAGAAATTTGAATTTTTGATTTTTTTTTTTAGCTGAAGAAATAATTTTTTTTTTTGTAGACCTACGTGGAAAAAAATTCAATTAAGAAGAAGAGTCAAAATTCAAATAATTTGATCTATTGACTCATCAAAAAAAAAAATCAATAACTTTCGATCACAAAAAGAAAATTCGATCGACCAATTGCGAGAAATATTGTTTCGGGGTATCTAATCCTTTTTTGCAAAAAATCATACCGAATGGAGTAAATGAAGGTAAATAAATTACGAATGAAAATCGTTATTTTGAATAAAATTTGACATAAAAAATTTTGCGAAATCTATGTATAGGCTGATAAGTAAGCGATAGGCTTTTTTATAGTTCTCAATGCTGCTTTATTATAGTATGGTTACTTATACCGCTACCAATTGGAGTTAGTCTCGTCGCGTGCGGAGAGAAAATGAAAGTTGTCTTCTCATTCCAATACTCTGGTTCTACCCCAGCTCTACGGAATCGAGTATGGAAGTGTTGTAACTCGCGAAACTCTTCGAGTCTTTTGATTGTAAACCGAGTTGACGGGGGGTCACTCGCTGGCACTCTTGTCAGTAAGACATAAACCCGGCTCCTTCAGTGCGTGGGCAGTTGTATTTAGTCGGTTTTATCGAATGGTACACTCTCGAACCCCGCGGCTTGTTACCTCAAAATTGGTTAGTTTTTTTCCTTATCGTTTGGCAAACCCGCGGTCTGTGCAGTCTCAGAAATTTTGGCTACAGATTATATTTTTCTAATAAAATTCTGCAATACAAAAACTGTGCAGCGGAATTATATCAATCCCAATCGATATATACCTGCGATTATATTTTATCATTCACTATGAGGGGCTTGCCGTATTTTGAGAAAGAATTACTACCATTTTTATTCAAAACTACAACCAACATTGGACCAGAAAATTTACACGATGAATCAGCTTTCGACTCTCTCGAATATCAGGTAAAAATTAATACAACAATTATTATCACGTTGTTTTTCCAAATTTTTATCACAAATTCATTTTTGCTGAAGATTTTACCCCATTTCCTTATTTTTATTACAAAATATACATTTTCTGAATCAATGTTCGTGCCTCTTATACAAAAGGTATAAAAAATATTTCGTATCGATTTCCAGATTTTTGTATTTAATTTACAAATATCAGATCATAGTTTTTTTTTTTTTCAATTTTTTTCAATTTTTTGCAGAATATGAATTTTTTTTTTAAATTTTGAATCTTCGGTATGAAGATGAATTTAAAATACCCTCCTGACTTGCAATTTTTTTTTCATCGAGTTACGTTTTTGGGCATCTTATATGACGCGAAATCTTTTGGTTTCTAAACCCATTTTTCTTTTTTAATAAACTTGTATTACATATCCAATTTCGAAAGTCTGTCATTCTCGATCTCACTTACGATTATTTATTTTACCGGTTTCATGTTATTTTAGGTCACGTGATTTATTAGGGGAAATTGTTGTTACAGTCTATCAAAAATCTGGACGATTTTTTTTTTTTAGCGAATCGCAAAATCGTTCTGTACAATATTAGGTATGGATTTTAAACGAACGTAGCCGATTTCTGAAAGGATATTTCTACGATCGGTATAATGCTTTTGTAACGATCGTTATGACGGTAAAGAAAAACCTCGATTTCAATTCACCGCGATTAACGCAATAATAACATTTTGCAATTCGAGTCAACAGTTTTGTCATGCCGATTAACGCAGGCCAATGATTACCTAAAATAAGTCACTCTTGGGAAAACTAGAAACAGATATCAGAAAATTAATTGCATCAGCAAGTTAGATTGCAATCGAAACTGGACACTAACGGATTTCTCTCTTTATCTTTATTTCATTATCTCGACGTTGCTGCAGTAATGAAATCATATGCAGTCGCGTTTATCACGGTCGTATTGAATTTATTTCAAAATTCGGTAAAAATTTGGATATAAATATATGATGTGGGTATAAATTTTTGAAAATTATTGCAGTTTGTACCGATCGCTGATTTTTATAATACCCAAATCCGTTTTGCGAGTCAGAAAAAATAGAGTCAAGGTAATTCCACGTAATAAAGAAGAATAATGGTAAAATGGACGGGAGGATTTTGGCCATTCATTATCTGAATGGGCAAGCAAATAAATCCTTCAAGTTTTACTCAAGAAGAAAATGAAGAAGGAAAAAAAAAATTGAATAAATCTGTCGTCCGATTTGATCGCGTGATAAAAGAGACTGAAATACCAAGGATCACCATCTCTATCATTCCGAATGAAATGAGTCAGTATCCAGTCATGGTCTTCCGAACTTGACACACATTCGTTTGTTTATTTTAAATTACTTGTATACTGCCAAATTTGGCGCGATATTTTTTATACCTCGGTATAATTACGTTTCCCATGCACTTGCTCGAAAGTCTATACGTATACGAGTATCGCGATTATATCCATTGGCAATTTTTAATTTTTTTTATTTATTTTTTTTATTGGGTATGTAGGTAATTGTGTTACATAGTCGCTGCCTTGACCGATTCCTACCTATACGATACACACACACACAGTTATTTAGGAGTAAATTTGATTTTACTTCTATTTCATTATCTATGCAGTTATACCGATAATTAATGAAAAGAAGGGGAAAAAAAAAAGAATCTTGGGATTTCTCAAACTAATTTATTTATCAATCTCTTTTTGTTTTTTTTTTTCTTCTTTTATTATAGTACCAAGTTTCTAGTTTCAGTGAAAGTCCTATATAATAATATCTGTACATACCTATCCACTTCTAATGGTTTTTTTTTTTCGGGCATTCGGGAGAAACGATCGATCGCTTTTTCTTACCGGATCGAAATATAAGTGTAACTAGGTATTATAACGATTTAAGTGTAAAATTCGATCGTATTGTATTTTTTTGATAATTGCTGATCGTTTCAATGCTGTGATGCAGGTATTATTAAAACGGTATACAGAAAAACTATAAGATTGGAAGAAGAAAAAAACAGAGAAAAAATTAGCAATCGGATATAGCGCGATTATATCATTATACGACAGGTGATTATATATTATCCGCGAAAAATAGGCTTGACTAATTTTTCAAATAAAATGTATATAATTATACGAAAGACTATACATAACAAAAAAACAGAACAACAAATCCTATGTAATATTTATTTTTACCTCACGTCATTCGACCTTCGTGTTCAAGTCGCATTTGTAGGTACCATATATACATATATAGGTATACGCCAATAACCATAAATGGGTAAACCCGTAGGTAGGTTGGAATTAGCATTTTTATTCGCAATATATTGGTAAGACGCGTTTTGTCTCGCGAAAAAAGAAAAAAAAGAAAAAAAAATGATACGTCGTTACAGCGATGTGTAATACAGCTGGTTATTGTAATATATTATCCATCGATGTATGTACGTACGTACATACACCTACACTTACATTTATTGATATAATATAATACCGATCGATACCGATATTCGTTTAGAAAGTTGACTCGCACTGACCTACGATGCGGATAATGTTAAACGAGGGATCGATTTTAGCCTAGATAAGCGAACGCTGAGGATCTAAAAGGTCGAGAAGCAATCCCTACAAACGTTCGGGTTAAAGTTCGCTCAGAATTCCTCCTCGATCGAAATTTACAATAATTTTGTTGCGTTGTAAAAAAAAATAGCGATAATATTATATTGCATCGATATAATTTTTTTTCATTAAATTTAGGTCGTTGGTGCATTACATCTTCTTATAACGACATGCGATGTCTGCTTCTTCTCGAATCCGCAAGGTCTCATAATAATTCGCAAACAAAACGAAAAAAAAAAAAAAAAAAAACTATGTAGTAACTGTGAATTTCTTAAATGGCAGTCTTTCCTCCCACATACGATAATTTCAAAAGCTGTAGAAAAAAAATCGAATAAAAATCATCATTTCAGTGCCCAAAAATAGCCTGGCAAAAATCCGGCACACGATAATAAAAAAATTGTAAAAAACAGAAAAAAAAATAATAACTTCAACTCATAAATTAATACGTCAGGTGACCATTTTCGGTGTTACGAAATTGACGGTTTGTCTCTTTCAGACGGTATACATGAATAATTATTGTTAGGTAATTATTATTGCAATTAACTTTTTTTTTCTCGCGCTTTTTTTTTTTTTTTACGGAATTTCAAACGCCCCATTCATCAATCTTGTACCGATTTCTATGTTTTGAGTCACAGAACGTGGGCGGACAGTGTCAAAACAAGTCTGAAGAATTGCATTAATTTGAATAATCAACGCCGTAGCTATCGGATAGATTTTATTTTTTACAGTTCTCCGTTTTACTTGTCGAGACAAGATCTGTCAAATCGTATAGATCGTGGCTTGTTACCGACGAACGGTAACAAACCGGTTGAAAAATCGGTTCGATAATTATTTCGACAAAATCTACCGATCCGTGTCGATTTGTGAAATTAAAAATATCTTTTCACAGCGGAGATCGAGTCGGTACGTAAACGAGCAACTTGAATCAAAGGTATCGCCGTTATCCACGTCTCGAACGATAATGTAGGCAGGACACTCTCACTTGTGGATCAATTTACGATCTTTAGACGGTCTTTAAAGTAGAGAACTGTTTCTTTTATAGATCGTAGCATTTGCTGCGGTAATTTAATTTACGAATTTACATTTTTAGATAAATCGACGTCGTTATATGTTAATTCGAGTTACGTTCATACACCGCTATTGTATGCTCAGTCAGTTTCACGCACACGAGTTATAGCAAACATTAGTTTAATAACATAATACCGTAAAAAAATGAAGAAAAAAAAATAATAATAATCGTAGTCCGAGATAGGCATCGAGGGCTAACCCAGTGAGTACGGTAATACCGTAATACCGTAATTCTTTATGATTTGAAATACATTTATGGAAAATTGCGTGAACGTCACGCTCTCGAGTAACGTTGGTAGGTACCTACCTTATACCTCGTAAGTATACCTACATCGCAGGTTTAAGTTGAGCGAATTATTTTAACCGAAACTAATTTTTCACTCACTTGAATCACGTAGGTATATACAGAGTCAAAGTATTTTTTTTCTCTCTCTTGTAGATGAGCCTGGCTGATTACGAACGGTCAGAAATGACCAGAAAAAATCGACTCACATGTTATGAATGCTAGAAAAAATTTTCTAATATTACATGCTTAATTGTGTATTTCGTAACAATTGTCGATTAGCCTATAAAAGTACAATTATTTAACGACGCACAATAATTTTGAGCCGATAATTCAGTCTAGAAATAGAAATTTGTCTTTATGAACATTTATTGTCTGGCTTTCACTTGCCTAGAATTCATATATACACGCAATTCGTATGTAAATTTTTTATACATATCCTCAGGTTATACTCGTCTACCAAGTAGCAGCAGCTTGTCTAGTTATGAAAAATAAAAAATAGTGTTTTACAAAATGATGAATTCATTTCCTCGGAGTCGTTGCAAAAAAAAAAAAAAAAGAAATTGATGGATAGAAGTCAGATCGCAGCATCGATCATTCTGTAAACTTCCATAAATTCACCGTATTTGATTATTATTTGTAATAAATAAGGTCCATAAAATCGACTCTCGTCGAGCGATTATTCACTAATCGTTTCATGACCGGTAGAGAATCCTTGAATTGATTGATTTTATCCGTTTCTATTTAACATTCATACGGTACTTTGCAAATGTTCTTGAGAAAAGTTTGCTCTTTGGTGTTTGAAAATAAATATCAAAAGACATATACTGCAGATACTGTTCGAATTTTTATAAAAATCGTGCAGAACTGCAGCAAGTTCGTTAGCGCGCAGTTTATAGATGGACGAGGTGTGGAGAAAACTACCTCTATATGAACCGTGCTAGCGGTATATTTTATATTAAATAATACAGAACAGAAAAGTCAGAAGTCGTTTGGTGCGAAACCATTTCTATATGTAGGTATATGGTATGTATAGCCGGGTTGCCAGAGAAATTCACCCCAATTATAATAACCTACGTCCGCGTCGTTTGTATATAGCCGAACGATGTAAGTATACTTATACGCCTCGCTAAATCGCGCGTCAATTTTTAGTAATTTACATAATTTACGTAATTTTATACCTATATGTATATATACCTACCTAAACAAGCTACTACGCGCCATTTTGCGGTGTGAAAATTGCATGCGAAACGAGATTGCGCGTTCTTCGGCCGTATATGTTAAGCCGTACTCTTCTATCTTAAGTATATCCAAGGAATTAGTATATAGATGCATCTAGATTCAATTTATGTCGAGGTTTTATTTTTTTTTCAATATTTCGAACGATATCTTGTTCGGATTCTAATTCTCAATTTCTTAAAATTTTTTCAAAATCATTTACAACGATTTACATCAAATATTTGACAAAATTTCTCCCCGATTAATTTTTATCGAACGGTTTATATTTTTTCTAGAATTATTTGACAGTCAGTCCGGGCTGCCTATCGGGTTAATCAAAATTTAGAGAAACGTATTTTGGAAGTGAGATGAATTTGCAAAAAAAAAAAGATCGCTATTTAAAGTAATGTAAATTATGTTATTTTACGTATATAAAGTATGTATACATATGTATATCAACTTGCAACCTAAATTCCAATGCGTCCGTCGAGCGCCCGATTTTAGTTCAACAATGTTTTAAAGTTGAACGTTGAGAAATTTTTAAGTTACCAGTTTTTCTGGTTGATAAAAAAAAAAACGTACAAAAGAATAAAAAAAAAATGTCGGTTAATCGTTTCCCCTGGTTCTTCCTGACTCTTGACCTGCAATTCTCATTATCTCAGTCACCTGGACACGTAAAACATGTCTCGATACCAAAAGGTCATGCGCTTGGAGTGAAACAAATGGAATCCATAGTATCGAGGCATGACTGATTCGTTTTTTACTTTATTTTATACTTATATATACAGAATGTCGAATTTTTGCTAATACTTATCAAATATCTAATAAAAGTCTCCGTTAGTATCAAATAAATTTTTTTTCCTGTTTTTTTTTTCATCGGTTTCGATGTGTTACGTATATTCTAATAGTTAGATTAAAACAAATTTTACGATATTCAAATGAAACGAATAAAATAAATTTCGTCGAATTTTTTAATCGGAGTCAAAAGGGAATCCGTTCGTCCTGCAGATTAATTGGAATAGAAAAAACTAATTATCTGTTCGAAAATTATATACATGGTTTGATTAACAAATTTTTGAAAGCTTCTCGTTGTTGTTTTACAGTTGATTAGGTAACTAATCGGAATATTAATTACCCTTTTCTTAAACCTTCGATATTATAGAAAAAATAAAAAAAATTTTTATTACACCTAAAGCAACACGTATAGGTACTATTTAACAGGAAAGTGATTTGTAATTTCTTCTAAGAAAGTAACATATGTCTATACGCACGAAGAATTATAATTCGTAAAAGTTTATACCTACGTTTACCTGACTACGTATACCCGAGGTATACAGGGTGTCCCAGAACTAAATGTCCAAAATGAAAGGTGTCCTAGAGGAGGTCGAAATGAGTAAATTTTCCCGAAGAACATGCGGTCTCCGAAGTCGCGTTCGCGAGATATCACAAGTTAAAAAAAAGTAGCGCTTTGCGCCGCCGCGACGCGGCGCAAAGCGCTACTTTTTTTTAACTTGTGATATCTCGCGAACGCGACTTCGGAGACCGCATGTTCTTCGGGAAAATTTACTCATTTCGACCTCCTCTAGGACACCTTTCATTTTGGACATTTAGTTCTGGGACACCCTGTACATATATGTAGCGTAAAAATATTCATCGATAGTTTGTTGAGTTAGTCATATTTGTCACACCTCTGATTTCTTCGCGTTTCTGCACAAGCAACAGCAACGCCTATACTAGGCAGCAGTAGAAAAAATATAGTTTCACAAATATTTATAACGACTAAAAAAGAAAAACTTGTACAAAGTTCTGCCATTGCCCTTTTGAGATCCATTAGAAAACAATTTGTCAAAAATTATTCTTAACGAAACTTTCGCACGTCTATATAATATCTATACATATATGTATATACATATAATAGGTATATATGCGGTGTGATGATAATTTATTTTTTGTTTATTAACTTTCTCCAAACGTGGCTGATGATGATGATGATGATGCGGCAGATACACACGCGTTTAAAAAACCTAATAACGAAGTAGAACAAAAGAAAAAAAAATGAAAAAATATATCTTCTTTACCTACAGCGTTGATCAGATCGTTTCTTTCGATCTCAAAGTCACAATATCTGCTTCGAAAGTTATATTTTCTAAAACACGTAGGTGTAGAGGTAGACACGTATCGTATTATAGAGAAAATTATTGATAATTTTCAAATATAGACGTTGAAAAATTGAGAAACCTTGATTTTTTGATCCACTTGCACTTGCAGAGTAGTTGATTCAGTTGACTGCGTACTCCTACGTTGACGTATACGTTTATGCGTAGTGAGTACGATGTATAATAATTATATACTATTTACAACGATTTCGTTTATTTTAATGAAAGTAAGACGTTGCAGCGAAAGGGACTCGCGTCCAACGCATCTTATCAATACGATCTGCAATACTCGTGATATGCGATTATGGTAATTTACGAGGAAAACTGGACGGTGAAAGTTAATGGAAAAAATAAAATCAGATGATCGATCGAAATTGACGTATATGTAGTTACAAAATGAAAAATATTGCTATACAGGTGCCAAGAAATAACCAATTTTACGATCAAATTTTATTTTGATAATCTAAATTCAATTCGTTCAATCTTTACATTCGAAAATGTGTAATTTTTGACACAACAAAATCCAAAATCGATTTCTTTATATCGACAAATATTTAGACAGCGGAAATTGTAGTAAACGAAAAATCATGTGCTCGAAAGAAGAATCGGATGATCGTTTATTACATCGTGTAGTAATTAATCTCAGAGAAATAGAATGTATGTACATCCTGCTAAAGTTTGATTCCATTCATTCAAGCGAGCTTGAGTAGTTATCCCGAGTATCGTGTACAAGTATAGCGACTCCGCCCATCGTCCTCACTTCCTGGGAATAATAGCTTTTAGTTTCTACAAGCGATAAAATTCAACGGCAAGATCCGTTCTTAAAGAAAAATTGAACAACTTTAGTGAAAGCTGGACTGCAGATACCTAGCAGCGATAGCTGGTATCGATTAATTGGTTTTCAAACGACTGTCTTGATTGCACCCACACAAAATTTGTCCTAATTAGGCATACGATGCTTTAAATAACTCGTCAAAAATCGCGAGAGAGTCAAATTTGAGAAATCAATTTTGCGGGCATAAAAAATCGGTTCCAAAATCGAAAAAAATCAATTTTCTCCTTTTTCCTTTTCAAAAGATGATCCGATATGCCTCGGTATTGATTTCTCGATAACTCTGAAAATTTCTTTTGGGATTTTTATTATTGTTTATCCACGAAGTCAGTAAGTGAAGATGCTTTCTGTACCTGTAAAAGGTATAGGTGGGGAGATCAGTGAGTACCTCTACCAGGTGGGGAAAAGTAGAGATGGAAGAAGTGGGTCGTTCGTCGAAGCGAGACTCTTCATGTACCCTGACTACTTCTGCGAGGAACATACACTTGTTCTCTGTAACCGACGAGGGTCAGACGTTTGTGTTTAAGAATTTGCGCGCGGTGAAGTGTGCTCCGGTACTTGTAGGTCAAATATTTTTTTGTCCCTTTAAACAGTTCGCAACGCTCGTTCAACCACGTGTCCTGAAACGAAAATTTTTCCATCGTCAAAACTTAAAACAAAAAAAAAAAAAATCCAAAACTGTGACCAGTGACTATAAATTTTTTTTTTTTAAGAGCTCAAAAATTGGTGAGGGTGTCGATTTATGGACATCCCGAATCGGACACTGATAAGTCTTATGCAGTTTGAAAATTGGTGCATGTTGAATCACTGAACCGGAGAAATAGTTTCCGGCAATAACGAATCCTCGTTGATTAGACCGGTGATCCTAATTAGTATCGAAGAGCACGTAATAATTCGCGATGGCAATTACTGTTAACGCCATGAGTGAACCTAATCACCGTTAATCACTGTATATATACGTACTTACGTTAATAATGAACCGTTCGGCGTTACCATCCGTTAATAAACACGGTATGATAATAATTCACGGCAGTGTTCATTGCACGGAAGAGTGACGACCCTGCATCGTCAAGTATAAATTGTCTTAATTTCCCGCAATCCTAAAAAATTATAACAGATATATAACTGGAGAGTAAAGATCCTCCTTAATCGTTTATAAAAGATACGATTTAGCCGTCATGGGCGACCTCAGGATCATGGATCCTAAGATGGATCCTAGATTTGCTAATGATCTTAAGCATAGACCATGGCCACCGATGTACAGGACCCCGCCATCCAGGGGTCCTTCATTCTGCTATAGACCTGTTCCTGTTGAGCCAATACCACAATGGATTCCACCACACGAGTACAACTACTTTCCTGCACCCAGAATGCCACAGAATAAAGGAAGGGATTATTACTACTTGACTCCGTTGTATAGGAACGCCATGCCTCCACCTCCGATCCAGATACCGGCGATGGGAATCGCTCCGAAAATGATGATCATGCAGGATGGTGGAGTTAGGAGACGTTCAAGAGGTCCTGGGGGCCCGGGGAGACAGAGTTTACCTCCGTGTACTTGTTCCGTTGGTAGGACCAGGTCCCTTGAGGACGTTAGGAGCGAAGTCAGCGAATGGGAAGAGTACAACGATGAGAATGGTAACAATTTGGCACCGTTAATTAAGAACGGAGTCCACGGGAGAAGATCGATGGAAAATTTACTCGATGTTGACGGACGGGATACGAGATTTGAAAAAAATGGAAAGCTGGATAGGATCGAGGAGTCGAATGACAAAGTGGGCGAGAAACCTGCTAAGAGAAGAGGAAGCTATATGGTTCGTTTGTGTTCAATTTGATAGACGTGTGATAAAGGAGAAATCGTGAATCTTTGGTACGAGAGAGAAGAGAAAAAGCTGAGAACGTACGGGAAGATTATAATTAGTTTATGACGCTCTTCGTTCCTATGAGTTCATAAAATTGTTCGAAATTCACTTTCGAATGATCGCGGAATTTTTGAACAATATCGTAAAATTTACACCTTGGCCAGCTTAACAGCTTTGAAAGAAATAAAAAATAATAATTATCCAGCCTTCGTTTTCTCCCGAAAAATTCAGCCAATTTAATTCAGCCTTTAGGATTAATTAGACGTTGGAGAAGGGGAAAAAATTGTACGAATTGAAATTTGTAAAATTCATAAATTATGCAATTTTACACCTTTCACCGAGTTTTGATGAAAAATATGTATTACTGCACTATAACATTGCGCTCTTTTAAGGTTTAATTAGGGTAATTAGAATCGTTGGCTGACCGGTCAGCGTTTTATTAATTTTTTTTTTTTTTTCGGTTTTATAATTGCTCAAATAATTAGGAACAGACGTTACCTTTTTCGGGCAAGTTCGCATCTTCTCGGATTTATTTTAATTGATCTAAGCTCTTTCAATGCAGCGTTATTCAAAACTGAGATACGGTATTTTTTGACGAAAGGTATGATTGCGGGTACCTTGAATTTTTTAAATTTTCATTAATTTTGGGAATACACAGATAGATAGATAATCGTGCTTAACGCTTACGATCCAGAATTTCAATGAGGATTAATTTGATAGAATAAGGATTGAATTTTCTTCGTATACCGATGATCTTTTCATGCAATTATAATACCTCTGTACAATAATAATCTGCGAGTTCTCTCGTACCTTTAGAAAGTGTTTTTTTCATTAAAAAATACGAAAAAAAAAAAAATGCAACAGCTGAGATGAAATCGTTTCGTTCCATCGTTTTCCGATTTTCATAGCAGCCTACGGTAGTGCGGCTAGAATTGACCAATTCTGTATACAATTATCGATCATTGATTTATCGCGTTACCAAAAAAAGTAAAAAAAATTAACAAAAATTAGTTTCATTAGTACAGCAATAAAAAAAAAACGTACCTTCTCAAAATATATTTCGAAACTCATCGTATCGTGTGGCCATCTCGTTTATACGAAATTATGGTAATAATTGCCAAATGAACCGGCTTTCCTCGCCGAGTAGGTAGGTAGGTATAAAAATGTACGTTTTCGAACAGGTTACTCTTTTTAGGTCACCCGGTATAATCGAAAGGCGAGGTCTTCTTCTAGGACACTGCAATGACTTTAAACATTTTCTATATACGCCATTTGTTGTATAGCTGCTATGGGATTTAATGGTTTCAATATGCTGCAAACGTCAGTAATAAATTATACACACAAAGCTAGGTACGTACATACATACGTACGTATAGAATCGAGTCTCTGACGTCGCATTCAGACATCGTCATGTCAGTAACAAAAAATAAAAAAATAAAAAAATTCTCTAACGATCCTGAAAGACGGACTCTTCTCTCCGAGGACACGCGTTAACGTACCAAGATATTTTACCTCAATATCACATTATATTATATTATAACGAGAGAGTTAACGGTTGTAAACGATTTCATCAAGCGTGCTGCTGCTGCTGCTGCTGTTGCTGATGCTGCAGTTTAATATCGATGGTAATGGAAAAAGTAGTACGTTTACGTCTTACTCGGATGAATAGCGAAAGTAAATTGCCCGGATTTTATCGAGCTGAAATATTCGGTTAAAAATCGGTATCGAACAATCGGGAGTGGCTGAATTTTATCCGAATAACTCAAAATCTGGGAGAGATAAATTTTCGATAATTTAACCATCCGATATCGCGTTTATAGAACGAAAGACGAAAAATGAAAATAGAAAAAAAAAACATTAGACGACCTTGCCGATTTTGTTTTTCAATGTCCGGTCTTCGCTGGGCTATAAATTTTAGCCTGTTTATTAATGCAAACAAGTTGGCGCTACCGCGGTATATACATACCTACCAGGCATATTATTATGTACGTATAGTATATACTCGAAGTTTCTATTATGTATTGCTTCCTTGCGAGTAACTTATAGCTAATGCTATGGCTCTTATAGACGAAGATGAAATAAAGTATGCCGCAACCCAGATATATCTTGACGGATTTCACTGCCGGATCTTAATCTCAAAATTCGTCAGTCAAACGTGTCGGAATTATTACCTTACGATAATCTCGATAACTCCTTTGGATCGAGTACTTCATATATGAATATATACCAGATACGAGTCGATTGAATCGAAGAAACTTAACACGAGTCAATGGTTTGTTTTTTTGATGAAAAAATTATCCGAGAAGTTGAGAAATTTTTTTTGGCACAGCTCGACTGTTCCACTTTTTTTGAAAATTTTTTTGCCAATTTATTGAGAGAATTGTGTTAACTGTGTTGATCGAATTCACGGAGATGAAAATACTAGATGATTCGAATCCTGTTGGTTTTCTCTTTCTTTCTTTTTTTTTTTTTTTTTTTTTATGGGCAGGAGATTTTCATTTTCAAATAGTTGAACGAACGATCTTCTCGATGAACCAGGAAGTTGCGCAAAACATTTAACCGAAAGCAATTAACCAGAGAAACTACATAATCGCAACTATTGAAGGTTCACCATTTGCATAATAAAATGTCGAGGCCTGGTCATGCGAGTATAATACCAAAAAAAAAAAAACTGTCAAAATATAAGATGCGATGTTTTATCCCGCGTAAAGCTATAGTAGATTTAACTTCACCGTAGGTGTATCTAACTATACCTATGCTTAATAGATAATTATCGAACGCAGTAAAATTAAATTAGTCGCATATTGCTTTTGCCAATTCCGTGCAATTTCTTTATGCACCGAAATATCTATACGTCTTACGAGACAAATAAAATTGAGGAAACTATATTCGTTACTCTGAGTGGCCTCTTTACCAAGTCAACTCATCAATCCACTAAAAAAAAAAAAAACGATTTTTTATTAGATGTAGATACATACTATGCCTCAATTACCTAATCTTCACCTACAATGATACTTTTTATAAATTCAAATGGATGCATAGACCTACTTGTATCAGTCAGATAAATTACACGCGCTTGTACAAATTAAAACAATAATCATTCAAAATTTGACATTTTTTTTTTTTTCTTCACATTCTTGGAAACGGGTTCTTGAACTACCAAAATTTACGAGACTAATTAAAATTAAATCAGCGCCTATATATACAGGCAGAAATTATTTTACTGTGTCGATCGATCGGCAATTGCCCTGGCAAAAAATGATAGTTTCTAATAAAAAACTTTATAATATTTCAAAACTACTTTCAAATTCTTTCCAAAATGAAGAAAAAAGAAAAACATGTAGACATACGAATTTACCTGGTCCATCTATCTATCGACAGTTATACATGTAAAACCAGATAATTAAATATCCACTAATTATTACCTCGTTTACGTTCGAGTGGCCAGAAATTTGATAGTATCGGTTCTGAGAACTTGAGCTGTAGCTAAAGTTCAAAGGATCGCTTATTAAAAAATATCAGAAGAATTTTTTTCGTTTTTTTTTTTTCAAGATTGTATAATAATTTTGCCAAACTGGTATTCGCAGCTTCGTTTGTAGGCATTTTTAATAAGCTAATCATCTCCACATATCTGGGCTTGAAAGAACAAATTGAAAATTAAAATTAAAACACATATTGGCGTATGTCGAATAGAATTAAGACGCTTTCCCTTCGAAGATGACCAAGAAGTCATCCATACCAATTGGAGATAATAATTCTCCGAATGGCCTTCCAAACTGACTTTAATAGGCATTCGTATTTCGGTCAAATCCTCCCACTGCGGGCATCGAATTTCGCTTTTAACCTATATTTTACACGTTACTTTACCAAGGTGATGAAAAATAATTCCTATACAATCGGCGGGGCTTTTTATATTAGAGGATGGGTCCAAAAAAATTAAACTCGTAATTAAACTTCCAGGATTAAGAAGAATCGATCTAGATAATCGCTACTGAATTTCTCCGAGAAATCGGTATCACGTTCGTCGAAATCCCTTTGTAGAAAAAAAACGAGAATTATAACCATAAGACGAATCGGTACTTTATTTGATCGATTGATACTTGTGCTTATAGTATAATTTTAACAACAGGATATTTGTAATCGTTTGAAATCTTGTTAATAGCCAATTACGATTTACCTCGGTCATCGGAGATCGGGTTCCGTTTTAATTTCCGGCTGCTGCTGCTGCTGCTTTCCCATTTTCGATACAAACATCCGCCCATTATTAATTATTATACACCGTGTTTTTCAGGGCCAAAAAAAAACAAGATCGATTTTAAAAATCGATATTTACGATCTCGGTTCCTCTTTGTATTCGAGATAAATTTATCTCATATAAATTTCGAGTTTATTGAAGCCCGGGGAAAGCGTTTAAAATTCATTCAAAACGCTTTTACGGATCCGCACAATTTTATAAAGGAAATTTTTTTCAACTTGACTTTTTTTTTATTTGAGAAGAGAAACGATTTCATTTTCTTATTTGTTCTCCAGTCTTTCGCTACGAATTTCTTATACGTTTATTACACTTAATAGTTATAGGCTGTAAATCTTATAGTCACCGTACTATTGCGAGTCTACACGATAACTCGGTTTCTAATATTTGCTATATATCACGTTTAGGTGTAGAATAAAGGATCTGGAAAGCGAGTTAAATTTATTCAATGATTCGCTATTCCATGACTATTTCTTTACCATTTTTTACCATATCTTAATCCTCGATTTAGATTAATGTATTGAATTTGGACCACGCTCATAAAATTTCACACAGTTTTTTTTCATCCAAAATCTCAAAATTACGCCATAGGTATATTCGGCTACGAAAACAGCAGAATAATTTTTTTCAAGAAAAGAAAAAATCGGCAATTAGTTACACAATAATTTACACTGGTTATACTAATTAGCTGTGAATTAATCCTCACAGTTTTATGGGCTGGACTAGAAGAAAAAAAATAACTCAGCGAATAAGAATCGCAATGAATAATTACTGCTGCAATAGCCTTCTAACGTTTAATTTTATTGCTAAATTCGAATATAAAATCCTTTTTTTCTTGCTGTTCATAAGTTTGTGTCGAATTTTAAAATTAGACTAATATGTCCGAACTAGGTATGTAGGTATGTATGTACTCGGTTGACGAGGTCCAGGTGTTATAGCGGTTTTTAAGTAAAGTGGTGAAAGTCTTTGACCGGACATACTTAGAGTTGGATTATCTCCGTGTGTTTTTATTTTATTTTATTTATTTTTTTTTGTTTTTGAATTTCCTCAAAACTGATACAACTGTACGTAATGTACATACATATACCTCGTATGTGTGGTACGTTTAAGGCTGTGAGTTCTATACAAACGCATATGTGATATACTCGCGGTTAGGAAACGTCGAAAAGTTCGTTAATTATACAATTTGCTTTGCAAATTGCTTACCCGACGCGTAGATTACTACCGGATTATTCGAGATTTACATTCAAAAGTAAAAGCTTGTCTGTTCGAGATCTTATATAGTAGCTAGTTTCGACTACACTATTCTCGACACTTTAACCTCCTTGTTAGCCCTTTCGTGACTGCAACGTTTAATTCGCGTACGGTTTTTTTTTTCATCGTGCTTTTAAATAACAATTAACAAAACGATTCTACACAGCCAACGTTATTTCTAGATTTTGGGTAAAAAATGGGGTTGTTAAAAAAAATCGAACTCCAATTCGGATTTTTTTTTGCTTTTTATTCAATGAAAATAAATTTGACTTGATTAAATACCGAGATTTTTATTAATTGGATTATAGGTATATATATATGGGCGTTTTATTATTCCGTCAGACTTTCTAGTTTCGTTTAATAATTTCGTAATTCGTATGTAGTATACATCGCGCAGGCCGTCGACTTTTGGTTGTTGCAAGAATAAGAAGAAGAAGAACGTTACCCTGAAACGTATGAAACATTATTACAAATTGCTTAGCAGACGATTAATTGCAGAATAACACGTTAGTTCGCAATTTTTTTCAGCATCCGGGCTCAGCCCACCTAAGATCGATCCTAAGCTTTCTACGATAAATTTTAAGCTCTCATATCGTAAACTGAAAAGATGAGTACATACGTGTGCATATAACTGTGATATGCGAAATGCTATATATCCTTTCACTGTTGCAACATCGACACTTTATTATACGATACATGTAACACTACTCGGCACCCAATAACGATGAGCCTCGTGTGTACTTCACGCTACCGATCTTTCAATTTTTCGAATTATTATTCTCTAGAATAGATCTAGAATACATTTTCCGAAAGGCTGTTTGGCCAGAAACATCTTGATACCGATACCGATTAAGTAATTTTTTCTTTGCGATTTATTCGCGCTCCAATATCGAAGCTTATGAAAGAAAAAGGGGAAATTCCTTTCAGATAATGTACATACAGCGATTTAGCAATTCTGAGTAATTGCTGAGGCACTTTACACCGTTGAGAAAATTGCCTAAGTATATAGCCTGAAAAGTCTTTAAATATCGATGGGAAATAATGATGTATCCTGATTTTTGTTTAACAGCAAGAGCCGAGGCCTGATCTTGACGTTAGTAATGGCAGCAGTAACGGTGGACGTCCAAGATTTGTCCCTGTAACTGCCCTGGAAGATGTCCAGGCTGTACGTTGCGCCGAATTTCATCCGCATGGAAAACTCTATGCCGTTGGTTCGAACTCAAAAACTCTACGGATATGTGCCTACCCGAAACTGAGCGATGTTCGGTAAGTCGATATCGAATTTTTTCGTATTGAAAAAAGTTTTTTTTTTTTGGTTCTAATTATTTTACCAAAATGAGAAGAAAAGAGGCCGAGAATATGATCGTAAAATATCGTGGCTAGCAGGTTGTCCTACCGTGAAATCGTTAATCCCATTAATGGTTTAATCCACGCCACGCCAAGCCTCGGCGCGATTACCGCGCTCGATCTTGTCGTAGCTGCTTAGTTTCGTAATTCTGTAGCATTAATTTTCAATCATTGACAGAACAGCGAAAGTTTGTTAATTATTCACTGACCAGCATTTCTGTATGCATCAGCTGCCGTAAGCAGCTTCCTCGATCTGTATCTGTATCGAACCGTATACCGAAACAGTTTAAATGCGTCTGTAGAAATATATATACGAAACAAGAAAACAAAAATAGAAAAAAAAGGCCGGTAATTTTTTGAAAGATAAATCGCCGTCTCGATTCAGCTGAAGCGTTGATACATCACTTGCAAAAAAATCTATATAGACCATCGGTACTTTATTGACTGGCGAGAATCGGCACATATGGTGCAATTTCGTTTCTCTATCCCGTTCAGAAAAATCGTTCTAGTTTTTTTTTTCTTTTTTTTTTATTCTTCGACGACCGGACGCGAATCAATTAGGCTGGGATGACCTGTCGCAATTAAGCTAGAAAAGTCTTGAAAAAAGATGAATAAAAAATATTAGTATCGTTTTTTTTTCTTCTGAAGTTATACAACGACTCGAAGCTCCTATACAAATTTCTTATCTTCATCGGAGTTTCAGATTTCCTTCAATCTCTGTCAAAGTCGTTAAATCCGTTTCTAAGACCGTTTAAATCCCTCGGGGAATATGTGTCCGGTCGTCTGCAGATCGATCTTTGGTTTGAGTCCAGCCTCCCTCTCCTCCTTTTCTACCATAAAATATATATATTGTTCAATTATAGTTAGTTGGCATGCTGCAGTGACATAAAAACTTGAAGATGTACGTACTCTTAAGTAAGTTATCCTTAACGAGTGGCCGAAGCCTTCATGCCAAACGGAGCATAAATACACTTTGCGAGTAATTCAATTTTAGTTGTTGAATGGGAACGTCAGATGCCTTTTCTACACCGTCGTTTTTACGCGGTCTACAACATTTTTTTTCTTTATTCTTCCTGCGGCATTTTCGTCCGATTATTCATAGCTGCGTCTGCGTATTAAATTTTCGATATTTTCTCCGAGCTTTTTCCTCTGCGGTCGGTTAGAACCAAATGACTAAGCGAATCTAAGTTCGAACTCAATTATTCATTATTCAATTCTTCTTGTGAGGAAGATTTCGACGTATATGATCAATAAGCGTGTCGTAATTACCGAAGGCTTAAGATTAATTACCTACCGTTACTTATTTATCATTTCGTGTTTCCTAACGGGACTCGTCCTTTATTCTTCTAGTTATTTTTTACTTCATTTTTTTTTTTAATGCTCACTAGAATGGGAATAATTGTTAGTTTGGTTCCGGTCCTTATCACAAGTTGGTTCGGTAAATAATTAATGAATTGTAATTAAGAAGACGAGTATAAGTAGTCAGAAAATTATAAACCCGTAATAACGGATCGCTTCCTCTAATAATAATACTCAAGATATTATGAAAAGATTTTTGTTTTTAATCTAAAGCTAACTCACTTCCGGTTTACTGATCATTTAATTCCGGTACAATTTTGACTCGCCTATATAATTCGGGTACAGGAATTCTGTGCCACTGGATCATCGAAGCAAAATCTCTCACAAAAAACGATAAATTTTCAATTTAAATAGACTGTAAAATTGGTCAATTGAACATCACGACGATAGCACATACAACAAACTCCTTAGGCTTAATAACAAGCTGTCATATGCTGCTCTCGCGTGAATAGACACTTAGAGATCTCTAGTATGTACCTAACTTCTCATTGAAAAATAATCAAACTGACACTTCTTCGTAGCAGAATACCTGCCTGCTGCAGTTGTTGAACGGGGTAATACCTATAGCGTTTAGAAAGTTCTGTGAAAATTGGATGAAAAAAAAAAAGAAAAAAAAAACACATTAATGGCTCTTCTTTGGCTTGTACTGAATACACAGAATGCACAGAGCATATTACGGACTTGTAATTTCTTCGAGGAATTTTCTATTAAGAGATCACAAGCTTTTCTGATTTAAACTCAAAGTGGATGAAAATACTCTGGGCTTGTAAAGGAATTCGAAAATTTGTATATGTTTCACTATTTTTTGGAAATGTGATAAAAATTAGCAGATGAATTAATTTCACCTCCTACATAACTTGAATATGTTTGCTATATTTTTTTTTTCTTTTTGACATTTTTGAAACGGTTAAACATCAATTTTTGATGACCTGAATTTTTCAATGTGATGAACAAAGAATGGACAAAAAAAAACTGGGGTTAATTTAGACTCGCATACTGTAATCCGAAAAATTTTCAACCAAATTAAAAACCGGTCAGTCTAAAGCCAGGTCACGTTATCACAGAATGCCCCATTTATATCTAAAACGCTTCACGAGGTGACGAATGAATGAAAAAGAGAATCTTTCAATCGGTTAATTATGTAAGAAAAAAAAAAACGGTGAAATCAAATAAACGAAAGCCCATGATTGATGTAGCGAGGATTTTCTTTTCTCTCACATTTTATTTCGTATGACTTGCATTGTCAGAGCTGCAGTGATATATAGGTATACGAAAATTGGTACACAGTCATCGCAGTCCTTTTCTTTTTCATTACGAATCGGTTGAACACACGAATCAATTAATTAGTCTCTTCGCGGTATGGATAATGTTGAGAAATAATGAACACACCAAGATTACATAAATTATCTTAGATGTAGATACCTACTAGGGTTTAACTAATTGTCGAGAAATATTGCCTGCCAAATTTTGTACATTCGGTGGTTCGGCTTTATGATAATTTGAATATAATAATAGTAGCTGCTTCTCCAGCAACGCCTACTTCGCTAATTAGCATATCAATCCATTCAGAAAGAGTTCTGACATGGATATAATGTAAAACTAGGATAATAAATATTTTAGCCGTAAGTCTATTTAATCGGACCATAAAATATATACGAGCTTAGATTTCGTAATTATTCTATCGCTGCATTAAATTTTCGATTAGTTAGAAGGCCGAAACAATAAATTACCTGTACGAATTTTTCATCTTCTTCTCCTTTTTTTTTTTTTTTTTTCTTTTTTAATAAATATCGAAAGTTGTCGTAACATTCGAAACAGATTTTACACACCCAAAACTCGATTCTATCTCGCTAGATGTCGGATGTGCTATAACTCGAGTTTCCTATAAATTATAAATTTTTTTCTCTTATATATATTTATTATATGAACGCGAAGATTATAACTATATAGCCACGATGTTAAACTACTAAGTGTCGATTTTAACGAGGGAAAACGCGCGGATTAAATACACCAAGTTGTTTCACAAAGTGGGGAAATTGGATCTAATTAATTGCACGTACATAAAAGATCCAGAGAAAGTAGAGTGAGTTTAGATGCAGGCATCAACCAACCCTCCTTACTTAGATTCGTCCCTCTTTTTCTTTTTTTCTCTATCTTCCTTTCTCCGATCCTTATTTTTCTTTTCCTTATTATTTCCCTCTCTTTCTCTCTCTGTCTTTCGCTCGCTCACTTTGGTGGGATTAATTCAAATACCGCAAGATATAACTCCGTTTAATTAGTAACACGAGCTACCATGAATGCTGGGAATATCTCACCCTGCAATAACCGAAGAAAGTGTTCGCTTCACTGGCCTATAGGAAGCCGCTAGATTATATGAAATGAGAGCGAATCCGTATTGCTATTTTCCTTTTTGGAATAAACATTGGCAATCCACTTTTATTAACAACGAATGATGGTTTTCATCTCCTCCACAATCCGTGGCTTGTATGTACTATAAAAATTTTTCTCATTATCCTTGCAGAGAGGACCATCAGACTTACCAGCCCACCGTTTTGTTCAAACGAACAAAACACCACAAAGGGTCTATATACTGTCTGGCCTGGACTCCGGATGGTCAGTTAATGGCAACCGGAAGTAACGACAAAACGGTTAAGCTGATGCGTTTTAACGCTGAAAACTCGAACCTGGAAGGTAAAAATCGATCATATTTTATTTCTTTAGAATTCCGTTCGTTTCCGACGTGTTTAGAGTCCATTCTCGCGGTTCCTCTTCCTCTATCATCGATTCTGAACAGTCAATAGCGATTACTGGTCGTTTGACTTTTGCTTTTATCTATCCCGGACTCGTTTATCCGCATGAACGAGCATCTCGTTGGTATGGGTTCACCGACGAGGATGGAATCCTTTTGAGAATACCAAAATCGATGGATGGTCCCATTGTAGTAATGTAACGAACCTTAGAGCTGACCTTTTCGGAAAGAAAGTCGGACTCTGGTATCCGCACCGCGTCCGGTTGTTAATCCTATCTCTTTTAATATTTTTGTACTTCCTTATTTCCACTCGGTTTACAGCTATGTAACCATCTGGAATTAATTAGTTCCAACGAAAGTAAAATCTCCGGTTGTTTTATCGCCAAGACTTTTGACCCATGAACCCATTAACAGTCACGTAATGTTATTAACTCGGTTTATTTCAGGCCAAGAAGTTGAACTGACGATGCACGATGGTACCGTAAGAGATCTTTGCTTCTTGGAAGACACATCGAACAAATCAAGTTTATTAATCAGCGGGGGTGCTGGAGATTGTAAAATATACGTAACTGATTGCGCGACTGGAACTCCGTTCCAGGCTTTGAGCGGCCACAGTGGCCATGTACTTACTCTTTACAATTGGGGTGGTGCGATGTTCGTCAGTGGTTCACAGGACAAGACAGTTAGATTTTGGGACCTTAGGACAAGGGGATGCGTCAATATGGTCACCCCAGCCACAGTCCCTGGTAGCAGAGTGAGTTGCATTATCAAAGATCATTTTTTTCCTTAAGTTTCTTACTCTTCAAGCTAATATTGTACTCTTGTATCATCTGCCGAGGAATAGTTCTGCATCTGGTCATTAGTTCCATGTTAAGTTTACCCGATTATTATAGTCAAGGGGGTATGTTACATCTTGGAAATATTTTTTATTTTTTATTTTTTAAATCACTGCTAATGCTGTGAAGAAATATTCTATCCACTCAGATCTTTCGCAATTGGATTACTTGGATTTTTAGACATAATTTAATATTATTTGAGATTTTATATTAAAGCAAAGTTCCCGTCAAAGTTCTTAGATAATTTTTATTTATGTTGCAAAATACAAGTAATAATCTGTGAAAAATAAAAAAATTATTTTTAAGATGCATAAAACCTTCCTAATCTCTTTTCTTTCTACTACAGATTTTTTTTTTTTTCTTACAGAAGTAAAATACCGCATGTCCTTTCAGTAGAATCTTATTCTTTTTATTTCTCCTGATGGTTTCTTTCTTCTTTTATTTATTTCCCGTCCGATAAATATCTGATCATTTATTTTTCTAGCACACGTCTAGTTGTTTTTTTTTTTTTCGTTATATTATCCATCGCCATAAATATTATCATGCTGCTGCACTTTCTTGGTCAGATTTTTATCGGTCATTTGTTCAATTTTATACGAACTTTTTATCTACTTCTCTAAGTAGCATTTGATTCCTTTACAGGTCGGAAGTCCAGTCGCTGCTCTATGCGTCGATCCATCAGGCAGACTTCTCGTCTCTGGTCACGAAGACAGTAGCTGTGTTTTATTCGATATTCGGGGTGGAAGAACTGTGCAATGTTTCAAACCCCATGCCTCTGATATTAGAAGCATCAGATTCTCTCCATCAGCATACTACTTGTTGACTGCTGGATACGACAATAAACTTGTCTTAACGGATCTGCAAGGTGAGCAGGAGAATATATTCTAATTTTTGTTTCCTCAATTTTTTTGAAAACATTTGTCTAATCTATGTGCATCAAATTGTTTACAGGAGATCTTACCATGCCGTTACCCAGCGTCGTAGTTGCTCAACATCAAGATAAAGTGATCTCTGGTCGTTGGCATCCGACAGAATTCTCATTCCTAAGTACCTCTGCAGACAAAACAGCAACCCTGTGGGCCTTACCTCCTGTTTAAAAAATAATTAACTTTATTTTTCATCTTCTTCAGTCAGGATTATTCAATTTTGTTAATTATTATCATTATTATTATTATTTCTTTTTTTTTCCGTTTGTTTTTGGTAAGACAGGAATTTGTTGCCTTCTATATAGATTTTAGATTCTAATACCTTTGCCTTTGTATCTATTCTCGATAACCAGCAGGAATATTTGTAAGACGGTATCATAATACGACAAGACAGATTTTTATTTTAACGATTATTTGAGAGCGGACGTTATCTTGAGAGGAATTATTCTTTCGATTCGTACGTTCAAAACTATATACCATGACTAATTGACTATTATAATTACCTATATGGTTTTTAACTATTTTGTGAGAATTTTATTTGTTAACTTTTTTTTTTTGTTTGGAAAGTTAGGTGATTGAGGGATGGCGAAGGATGTATTTTAGACAGTGTAATCATACAGTTTATTAATCTAACTTTGACCTTTACAAATTTATAATTAATTTGTTGGTATTGGATCTGGATATAAACTATAATAAGACTGCGGGTCAAATTTCTGTTAATATTTAACAATATTATATGTGCATTATAGGTGTAATAATATCTCAAAGACGACTTGATTTTTTCTCCTCATTTCTATTGATAACTAGATTATTGGAAAAAAAATAAATAAAAATTATTCATGATATTTTTTGACCATCTTTTTAGCAAGGGGGTGAAAAACTACTCGCTTCATAACATGATAAATAGCCTTTATTTTACTTTTTTTTTTTCAATTCATTAAATCATCGAGTATAATATGTATTGTAAATATCTTTTAGGGTAGATTTAATTAAGCGGAAAAAAGCTACTCATGTACAGACCATTAAATTTAATAAGATTCATAACTATACTTATATAAAATTAAAAATGTAACACCTAATTTTCAGTATGCATATACAGTACTACGTGTATACGTAATATATGTACTTTAATTTACGATACAAAAATTTTGCGCCTTGTAATATTTTAGGATTGATTTCGTGCGGAAAAATAATATGAGAATAGAACAATTTTTATCAATATTGTTTTTTTGTTTTTTGTTTTTTTTTCTTCCCCCAGTTTTTACTTCGTTTTTATATTGTTTTTCATTCACTTAATTCTAGTTGCTTTATATTACGTAGTATAAATATTTCATTTCATACTAGAAAAGAATAGAAAAGAAAACGAAGAGAAGAGAAGAAAAAATAATAAGAAAAGTGATTTCATTCAAAGTATGATATGATCAATTTAATTAATATCTCATTTCTTATTTATAAAAAGTATTACGTAACATTACAATGATATCATAATATCGAATCTTTTTTAACTTAACGAATTACACCAAATACCATACATGTATCTATTATATTATTAATTTTCACTCGTTTTAAGATAAAGAAGATTAAAAAAAATTTCAATGTTTATCCAAACTAAGATAAATATATATTAATATTTATTATAATTACTTAAATTAGCCGTGCGAGTACTTTGAGAAAAATTTTATATTTTATACCGCAGTGCCCAAACGCACTTTTGCATGATTATAAAACACGGATAGTTTTCATTTTTATTTTTTATTACTTACGAATATGAGAGGAAAGAAAATAAAGGAAAAAAACATGATATACAAAACATACAAAAATAAATAATTAACAAAAATATACACAAAATTAAACAAACATTAGGGATACCTTATGGAAAAATAAATTATTATACTTATATACACGTAAAATATAATATAATATGTATATTATATATATATAGTCTTTTATAAAGTTTAAAACCATTTACCTGCAGATATATTTAAAAAAAAAAACTGATATACATATATTAATATACGAAATACTGATAAAGTTTAAGAAAATTAATTTTTAACAAGATGTTATCAATATCAATGAGATTAACGACGAACAAAATATTCTCTCATAATATTGAAAGAAAAAAAAAGGAAAAAACAAAAAAAAAAATAATGAAAAATCGTTTAACTTGGGATAATTTTATTCTAATGATAATGAATTTTCATATAATATTATAACATACACATACACACGTATACACGCACAGACGCAACGACACTTACGCAAAAAATTGTAACTGGATCGTGATTTTTTTTCTTAAATATATTAATATCGATCAATAATAATGATAGAAATAATAATAATAGAGAAAATAATAAAAGAATAATATTGAATTTTATTAATCAATAAATAAACTAGTTACGATTTGAGTCGTTAACGTTATTAACATGCGATAATCGAATAAGTATACATATATTATGTTAGAAATAACGTAAACTCATAAAAAAAAAGGAAAAGGAAAAAGAAAGGATACAGAAACATCAAGCAAATTATGATATACCCTATATACATACCTATTCATATTAAACGATATAAAAACTCTAATTAGGTAATACACATGCGTATATTATAATGTATGTATGTATGTATGTATATCTGACATGAGATTTGCTTATGTTCAGCAATTTTGTCGTGCCTTTTGTCGTGGCTGCTTTCGGCGATTCAACTTTATTTTTGTATATTTATGTAATCATCTCGATTCTATGTGTCTTCAGACGACTGACTTTTTTGTTCGCCTTTTACACAAATGATGAAAAATCTATCAATGTATAGGTATATTATGTATATTAATCAAATACCTATACCCGATAACAGCGCATGTACTCGAACCGCGAATGAAATTAATCCATACTCGTTAATTACGGCATAACAATAATAATAATATTAATAATAATAATAGTAATAATAATAATAATAATAATAATAATAATATTAATAATAATAACAATAATAATGATTAATAATAACTTATACCTTTGTACCTATTCTTCTTGTAGATATAATATACGATCTTATTATATAATGTCATGTTTAATTTAAAAAAACAATAATAAATAATATACGTTATTAAAACAAATTTCTCGAACAATATTATATTATAAATACGATTAAGGACGATGGAATCCTGCTTCGAAAATCCTATAATATTTAATGCGAATATTTAGAGAATATAAAACCGTTCTTTTTTTTTTTTTTTTCAAACTTAGGATCCAATTTAAAACGAAACGTAGCAGCGTATTATAGTTAACTTTACACGAATTCGATAAATTCCCTCAATTCTATCCCAGAAACCCTACAATTAGGTAATTTTCCACCTACGCAGCCTGTGGCGGGCACGCTTCGAAAATTTCTAAAAAGGATCTTACGAAAAAGAAAAAAAGAAAGAAAAAAAAAAAAATAAGATAAAATAATGCCGAAGGGGTCTCATCAATAAAAAATTAAGGACGAATTACCTGGATAAATTTTCTAAAAACGTTCGAAAAAAATAACCGATATACGTATATAGGTATAGATAGATAGATACACAGGTTGTTGACTTCGGAGCTTTAAGATACGATATTTCTATCCGTTTCTATACTTAATTCGAAGTAAACTGGGGTATAACTTGGTATAATATGCTTCTCTCTTGGCACTTAATCGATTTATAAAAGGTTACCCTGTTCAGAAAACGAGGGAAACTTTTCGAATATTTTATATAACTAGGATAATCATTGATTTGATTGAAGACCCGTTTGCCAGCGGCTATAGTTTCGATTATATTAGTCACTTTGGCCCGGTTTAAAATTTCCGTTTTTTTTTCAATATTATCCTTCTTTCCATTTTTTTTTTTTTTTTTTTTTTGCCAAGTAATTTCTTAGGTCTTATACTTATCAAAGTAGAGTAAATATTTCGCGGATAGATCGAACTATAGCAACGAAAAACCCAAACGACTTAATTTTTTTCTTTCATTCTTTTTCCTTCCTTTTTTTTTTGTTTCGAATATTTTGACCCACAAAGGCGAGACAAGCGAGTGATCTTTTAGGTATAAACTTAGCTCTGGGCTAGAGCACAGGAATCATCCTAAAGTAAACCTTAATTATAACGATCGTAGGACTCGGGAGTTCGCCGACGCCACATCGCACCGCACAAAGGCATAGAATTCTTAGTTTCTGAAGCCTGAGGACAGAGATTTCTTGGACCCCACCCACCCACGAAATCTGCTCGTTCTTATGGCGGTTCCCTCAATACTGAACCGCAGGAATGTGTCTGGTGATATGCTCCTGCTTCAGTCTCGGTCCCCCTTATTCTTATACTTCGGACTACATCGTAGGGTTGGGCTCAGGCTTATGACAGGGTTAAAATTCCGGGCAAAAATGTCCTCGGGCTTTTGAGACCGATCCTTACCTAGAACTACACCTTATTGTTGGGAGAACAGTGGACCTGTATTTTATCTTCGGAAATACCGGGTAAACAAATTTAGAAAATACTCGATAGCCAATTCTTAGTTTCTTACAAACATCGAGGAAGACTCCTTTAAACAAATTTTCGACAAAATTTCGTACACACATATCTTGAATAATTTTAAGATCCGGTGTCGAATTGGAACGAAGTAGATCGAGGGGCTTAAAACTGGATGAAAAACTGTGTTTTTGAAGAAATATAAATATTTTCGTGACCGTTCGTACGATTTTGATGAAACTTGTTCGCTCGATAGTTCTTGAGGCAATGATATGTGTGACTAAATATACTAAAATTCAGATATCAAATTTGGAAAGACTAGCAGTTTGAAATTTTATTGTCTTTTATGCTGAGCATATGGTTCTTGATTTAAAAAAAAAAAAAAAAAACAAGCTCTTGGTTAAAACCGAAAATTTAAACACAAAGACGGCATCCGTGATATAATTTTCGAAACCGTTCTTAAGTAAATCGAACTGATGGCCATGGCTGCGCTTTTCGTTATGGACAAACCGTCTAAGATGCATTAAAGTAATCGTTCCTCTAAATAATTCATCACACGCGTATTCAAATTAATAACAGATTACGAGAATCACCGCCAATCATGGCTAGCACATGCTTTGTTTTATAATACTCTATCATTTGACCAGTGTTTCTCATATTTCGAGAGAACAGCTACGATATAAACAATCCTTTTCAAAACAGGGAAAGCTCACAATCAGATCTTCATTGACCATTTCATTATCTACTCGACGTTCGTAGACGTA
This sequence comes from Macrophya alboannulata, assembly GCA_949628255.1. NCBI lineage: Eukaryota > Metazoa > Arthropoda > Insecta > Hymenoptera > Tenthredinidae > Macrophya > Macrophya alboannulata. The sequence continues at coordinate 44,702,638 of OX451207.1, forward strand.
ACAATAAATTCTGGGCAAACGTAGTTTGCAAAAATATTTAAAAAAACTAAAATTTCTTTGCTGAAGTATTAGCTCGAGTTCCCGAGCGCCACTGCTACATCAAATCACATTCAAATGAGGAAACGACTGAACTAAAATGATCACTTAACCTTTCCCAGAAAAAAACCTGCCTAGTCTTTCAGAGATAATAATAATTTAAATTGTTTCGGCTCTTAGCATGCGTATAATTTGGCGTTTAGGGTCGCGTTTCGAGTCTCCAGCAGTTCAGCTCTAAGGACCTGTGCTACAAAATCGTCTTATATGCAGCAGCAACCTGCAGCAGCAACAGCAGCAGACGGTCGTTTTAACTCGGAAATACCTACTAACCACCGTGGTATATAGTTGAGTAACCGCAGTTTAATGCGCGTTTAATAACCGCGCCGTATAGTTTGAGCAAAATATATAATTCAAAATTTGTATAATTTAAACAAATTAATCTTAACGATCGCATCGATAATCCATAAGTTAAGCACATTAATGTCTACGCCCTGTACTACAGTTGACTAATTTTTTCCGATCGAAAACAACAAAAATAATAAGAAAATAAGAAAATCATAAACTACCACAGCTGTCCTATAGGGAATGTCGTTTATTTATTATCTAGAGAGACTCGTGCGGCGTATAGATATTTAGATAAAACGTGTGTTAAGTCAGAGGAAAATCGATTGGTTTTTTGGTGTTCTTTTTTTTTTGTCTTTTAATAATATTATCGAATGATATATATCCCAAAGGACGCAGATGTCTGAGAAGATGCGCTTGCGTTTGATCGTTCATATCTTGTATAGTGCAGCAGCAGCAGCAGCAGCAACAACAGCAGCAACAGCATCTGGGTATATATGTATACCTATATATACTCGAATATATACCTAATTTGAAACGAAAATGAGCAGGTTTTGCGGCATAATTCATATCGGCGGGATGATAGTCATTCATTCCTTAAGCTGTGCCTATAGTGCGAGACTCCTCGGGGTCATAACTCTTTGTAATAGCTAATATCTCACAACAGTCGTATAAATGTGAATTGGATACTAGTTACTACTTACATGTTAGAAAGATTTATTTCTAATATACCACCTATACCCATAACGCTCTAGCTATAAGCCCCATACCTATACCAGCTATCGCCGCGTTTTCTCAGCCAATTAAAATCCACTTTTAATCGCTCACACGTAATTGCCTGATATTATGTTGTCACTCCGGGGTCCCCATTTTCACTAAATTTACCCGATCTCACCCCCGTTGTACCAAAAATTTTGCAACTCTAATACAAGTACGTTTCCCGATTTTAGTCGATCAGATCAAGTCCTTCGATCATTTATTCCGACTCAAGATACAGTATCTGAAGAAATATGAGAGAAATACTGGAATGAAATACGCGGGGTTGTCAGTCAAGGCTTGTCAGTTGAAATTTAAGGATGGAAGGCATGGTCATCGAGTTGTAGGTACCCCGTTGTTCCAACGGGTCCTAATAACCGCCCTCGCATGGCCCAAGGAACTGGAGGGCCTACAATCACGTCATAGACAACTCTGACTTTGGTACTCGATGATTATCGCGGACAATAATCACTGACATATTCGAGTAAGTGTTCCTCTAGACTGGTATCCACTTTACTCTTGACTCTGCAGCCATCCCAGAAAGAGGCTCTACTCTCTTTCTATCCTCTTTCTGTATAGTAGCTAGTGTATACTTTGTCTCATTCCATTTTTGCTCCTGACGAAGGTATACGTACACATGTATACCTACAGGCTTATGGTTGGTCTTCCAACTCTCGTCTGCCCACACGATAATCAAAGACTCCGCTGTGGACGGATGGGCATCTCTAATTCGGACCAATTACCCGGACGATTAAAAGGATTTAATTGCCTAATGTGGGGCCTCGGAGTTGGAAGAGTGTTTTAGAGAAATATATATCACGATCCCGGTCGTTCCGCGGTCTCATACCTATATACCGCCGCCTCAGTTGGGAGGAGGCGATAATGCCACGAAATTATAAAAATTTACATTCATTCTGAAAGATACGAGTTTACTAAAATTTCATTAAATACACACATTTGAAATGATACCAATCATTTCTACGTAAAGCCTGATTTTCATTCTGGAAAGTGCATGGCGTCTCAGGGTGTAAAGACTCGAGTCAGAATATGTAAAGAGTCTGACAAAAAAAAAAAAAAAAAAACGAAATGCAATTATTGCAGAGGATGTGATTATCGAGCTTGATGATTTTTTTATTTAGTGAGATCTTTTTGGAGTGTGAAACAAAAAAAGTTTTCGATTGGGTAAGAGGTTGAGGCGATATTTGGTGAAGCAGACGTATTGTAAAAAACGATTGAGCGAAGCGTTAAGAGCGATAACGAGAATGTTGTGCGGTAAAAAAATGGATATATAAATAATATAGAATCGCGTGTGGATATGTGAAGAGGTGATGGTGGTATAGATAGGTACTAAGAATTAGTCTTCGCCTTACGACGTTAATTAAAGACGTTGGCCTCGTTCCCTATCAGGATTAGAGATGTAAGGATACGGGAGTGTGGCGGGTGGGGATTCGAGGGGGGAGCAAAAATGAGGGGGAATATGGGGAGCGAGAGTAAGAGTAAGAGGAAAAAGGAGAGAGGAAAGGGGGGTGGATCGTATGGTGCTGCAGGAGTAAAGTGCTGCGGCTAATCACACACCTCGGTCAGCTCCAAATTGCATAATTGTAGGCTACGGGAGCCTTCTTCTTCTTCTTCTTCTTCTTCTTCAGCTCTTGCTTGGGCTTCTATTTTGAACAGTCGTATAACCCGACGTTCTCCACCCCATGGCCATTACACCCGCGAACATAGTTATGTGTACCAGGGAGTCTGCGACGCAACGGACCCGGCGATTGGCGCCTAGTTTTTGAAGCTGGTAAAAAAGGAAGAAACCGATCGCAAAGTCGATTCGGAAAATTTATTACCTCCGAAAATAATGCGTGATGAAAATGTTTGGGGAAATGTGACGATCGCGATACCCAGATTTTCTCGGTTTTCAAACGAAAGGTCAGAGCTGTGAGGCATTAGCTGCGTTGGACGCGGTGGATTAGAAAGAGTGGATCCCCTATCCCTATAGTATTTACTTCATAGGGGGGCAATTTGCCAGAGAATCACGTAGCCGTGCGCGTTTAAGTTTAGAGCCCAGAAGCCGCTTCTTTGGATCAGATACCGTCCCGAGAAGAGATCTCTACGAGGGTTCTTGAGATTCAAGATTTCCTCATCTGTTGGTCCTCGCGGCGGGGAGTCTCGCGTGGACGCGCCATTCATAATCTCGGAAGGTCGTACGCGTCATCGTTGTTCCCGAAGAGGAACTGTATAAGGACGAACCCGCGCGGTCGAGGAGCACCCAAGTCTCTTATTATACGCGTATTCATACAGTAAAGAATTTTCTGCATTACTTTTCAAGACCCCACGCTGATTTTCTGCAGGGGCGTTGGACGTCGCCTTTCAGAATTCCGCTTTCGCGTATGAACAAGTAGTTACAACTAATTAAAATTAACGATTATTATATCAAAGAATACTCTACGGGATTCTGTGTGCCATTGCCAATTAGGTATAACCGCGTTATGGGTAAGGAGATAACCGTTCGCAAGGTAATAATAAGATAATCTTTATTCACGGAGTGGATTACGCGGGGATTAAATACGATCCTTGATATAATAAGGGTTACCTTCTCTTGACCTTTTTTCTTTTTTTTTTTACTTTCCTCTTTTTCTTTCATTTACTTTTATCATTTTTACCCTATTTTCAGTATCCGGAACTTTGCAGCTACACATACATACCTAGACATACGAAGTAGTATACGTTATCGTTTAATCTTCTGAACCTGCCCGCGATTTCGCAGCTGTATATAAAGTAGTCGCTAGTATAAGTACTTGTCAATAATTTCAAACGTACTTACTTACGCACTAGTCTTTATACGCGGATATCTGTAATACGCGTAGACACATTTGACACTGGTATGGCATGCGACTGTAAATTATAATTAGCTCGGTGTTTCCTATACATGTTTAGATAGGACAGCCCGTTTATGGTCCAGGAATAAATAAATATGTTAATCCAGAACATGGAAACGACCGCAAGACGATGCAGTCAATGCATCTTATATAGAGGGTGATCCGAACGATAGGCAATAAGTGATTAAGGTAAACGATTTTTATTAGTTTTTGAGGTTTTTCGGGTGTTCCCGAAAGTCTGCATAGTCGATTCAAAAAAATTCAAATCGAAAACCACCGGACGACATTTCGAAACTTTAAATTTGCGATTTTTGGACCTTCGGAGGTTTGACTTTCTGAGTCTCGAGCTATCTGCATTCCAATCCTTCCCAATTTTAATATATCCTGAACTCTAACGTTTGATAAAAATTCGATATCGTCTCAAATAAATTCGAACGTGACGATTGCGACTGTCTGCAATCGTTCAAATGAGCATATGTCTTGCAGAAATCTTCTGAGCACCCTTTAGCAGCTCTTGTAGATGTTTAAGTGCTGCCGAGTTGCGCATATTATCGTTACAAAGTTTCAAGTGTAAGGTGCAGTGGGAAAAGGGCGTATCCACGGGGTGTCTAATTAGTAACTCCAGCTGTAGACTATTAATTCCCAATAAATACCGCGTGGTATTCCCCTCCTAAACGGATGTTACCATAGGATAATTATTTCGGCTAATAAACTAATAAATATCCAGTGGTTGTCGTAAGTCATTCGGAGCTTGATTCGGGTCTTTCTTTCCACCCTGAACTCACATCGTCATAAAATGACTGGTGGTTTACCTACAGTATATTTTTGTTTTTGAGGGTCTTTCACCGTGGACCGCAGGTATATAGGTGTATAGGTATATAGGTATGTACCTACCTACCTACCTTCCTACCTAAAAACGGTATCTCCCTGCATCAACGCTAATTAAATCAGGCCCAACAAATTTTTTTATTTGGGTATAAATTTTTGGTGTTTATTATTCAGTCGTGACAGCGGGGCGCTCGTTAGTCGAACGCGTTGTCTTTCCTCGGACTTTTTAAGCCTAGAATTTACCTGGAGAGATGCGGGGGTCAACCCTCTTCGGTCACTAAGCTTTTTAACGCTTTCAACGAAACCGAAACGAAAGATACTTAGATACTGAAGAAAAAAAAAAAAAGGAGAAGAAGAAGAAGAAGCGATTCCTGACTGACATCGGGCACGTGGCTCTTCAAAGCAAGAACCAAAAAGGAGCGTAAATGAAAAATTGTAAACCGTGCAGAAAAAAAATTAAAAAATTAAACTCAAATTTCGTAGCGTCAACGAGTTCACACGGGAGCCCTATGACGACTTTGAGAGACATCTCATTAGAAATATTACAAACGCAGAAAAGTTGTCGCTTAGATATGAAACAAGCAGTATGTGAATTTTTAAGCTTCTGTTATTTTTTCTGGCCATTGAACCACTGACGTGACTGCTAGACAAAAATCAAGAGAAAAATCTCTGTCCGACAAAATGTAGTTTATATTATAAGGACTTGTGTAGCAGTATGAAAACACTCGATAATTTGCGATACGTATATGTGTATTTACTGTAACAGATTTTACAATAAGAAATATTGTATCGATGCTGCAGCAATAAATTGCCAGATATATCTATCATTAATTACTTCGTTATTTACCACTCTCCCCTTCCTGTCACTCTTTATTTCAGGTATTGAATGAGGTAAGTAATCATAATGGTATACATACAGCTGTACAACTGCATGCATGTTTGTATGTATGGCGTTGGTTTTTGCCGCCAAAAATTTCAGCACGCTTTCTCGGGTCAGATATTCTCCTGATACCAGGAGCAATTTTCGACTCAGAATTTCAAAAAATTCGAATAACTTAAGCATACAGAGACTCGCATAGAGCCATGCAGCTATACAACTGCATGCATGCTTGCTGTATGCTAAAATTTTCCCGCCAAAAATTTCAGCACACCTCCTCGGGTCAGATGTTTTCCTGATACCAAGAGCAATTTTTCGACTTAAAATTTAAGAAATTCTATATATCTTAAGCGAATGAGACATGCAGAGAGAGAGAGAGAGAGAGAGAGTCACATCTGTACGAATGCATGCTTGCTTAGACATACACTCAGGGGGTTTTCCCGCCAAAAATTTCAGCACACCTCCTCGGGTCAGATGTTCTCCTGATACCAGGAGCAATTTTTCGAATTAAAATTTAAGAAATTCTATATATCTTAAGCGAATGAGACATGCAGAGAGAGAGAGAGAGTCACATCTGTACGAATGCACGCTTGTTTAGACATACACTGAGGGGGTTTTCCCGCCAAAAATTTCAGCACACCTCCTCGGGTCAGATGTTCTCCTGATACCAGGAGCAATTTTTCGAATTAAAATTTAAGAAATTCTATATATCTTAAGCGAATGAGACATGCAGAGCGAGAGAGATCCATACGAATGCATGCTTGCTTAGACATAGAGTCAGGGGGTTTTCCCGCCAAAAATTTCAGCACACCTCCTCGGGTCAGATGTTCTCCTGATACCAAGAGCAATTTTCCGACTTAAAATTTTAGAAATTCTATATATCTTAAGCGAATCAGACATGCAGAGAGAGAGAGAGAGAGAGAGAGTCACATCTGTACGAATGCATGCTTGCTTAGACATACACTCAGGGGGTTTTCCCGCCAAAAATTTCAGCACACCTCCTCGGGTCAGATGTTCTCCTGATACCAGGAGCAATTTTTCGAATTAAAATTTAAGAAATTCTATATATCTTAAGCGAATGAGACATGCAGAGAGAGAGAGAGAGTCACATCTGTACGAATGCACGCTTGTTTAGACATACACTGAGGGGGTTTTCCCGCCAAAAATTTCAGCACACCTCCTCGGGTCAGATGTTCTCCTGATACCAGGAGCAATTTTTCGAATTAAAATTTAAGAAATTCTATATATCTTAAGCGAATGAGACATGCAGAGCGAGAGAGATCCATACGAATGCATGCTTGCTTAGACATAGAGTCAGGGGGTTTTCCCGCCAAAAATTTCAGCACACCTCCTCGGGTCAGATGTTCTCCTGATACCAAGAGCAATTTTCCGACTTAAAATTTTAGAAATTCTATATATCTTAAGCGAATCAGACATGCAGAGAGAGAGAGAGAGAGAGAGAGTCACATCTGTACGAATGCATGCTTGCTTAGACATACACTCAGGGGGTTTTCCCGCCAAAAATTTCAGCACACCTCCTCGGGTCAGATGTTCTCCTGATACCAAGAGCAATTTTCCGACTTAAAATTTTAGAAATTCTATATATCTTAAGCGAATCAGACATGCAGAGAGAGAGAGAGAGAGAGAGTCACATCTGTACGAATGCATGCTTGCTTAGACATACACTCAGGGGGTTTTCCCGCCAAAAATTTCAGCACACCTCCTCGGGTCAGATGTTCTCCTGATACCAGGAGCAATTTTCCGAATTAAAATTTAAGAAATTCTATATATCTTAAGCGAATGAGACATGCAGAGAGAGAGAGAGAGAGAGAGAGTCACATCTGTACGAATGCATGCTTGCTTAGACATACACTCAGGGGGTTTTCCCGCCAAAAATTTCAGCACACCTCCTCGGGTCAGATGTTCTCCTGATACCAGGAGCAATTTTCCGAATTAAAATTTAAGAAATTCTATATATCTTAAGCGAATGAGACATGCAGAGAGAGAGAGAGAGAGAGAGTCACATCTGTACGAATGCATGCTTGCTTAGACATACACTCAGGGGGTTTTCCCGCCAAAAATTTCAGCACACCTCCTCGGGTCAGATGTTCTCCTGATACCAGGAGCAATTTTCCGAATTAAAATTTAAGAAATTCTATATATCTTAAGCGAATGAGACATGCAGAGAGAGAGAGAGAGAGAGAGAGTCACATCTGTACGAATGCATGCTTGCTTAGACATACACTCAGGGGGTTTTCCCGCCAAAAATTTCAGCACACCTCCTCGGGTCAGATGTTCTCCTGATACCAGGAGCAATTTTTCGAATTAAAATTTAAGAAATTCTATATATCTTAAGCGAATGAGACATGCAGAGCGAGAGAGATCCATACGAATGCATGCTTGCTTAGACATAGAGTCAGGGGGTTTTCCCGCCAAAAATTTCAGCACACCTCCTCGGGTCAGATGTTCTCCTGATACCAGGAGCAATTTTTCGAATTAAAATTTAAGAAATTCTATATATCTTAAGCGAATGAGACATGCAGAGCGAGAGAGATCCATACGAATGCATGCTTGCTTAGACATAGAGTCAGGGGGTTTTCCCGCCAAAAATTTCAGCACACCTCCTCGGGTCAGATGTTCTCCTGATACCAAGAGCAATTTTCCGACTTAAAATTTTAGAAATTCTATATATCTTAAGCGAATCAGACATGCAGAGAGAGAGAGAGAGAGAGAGAGTCACATCTGTACGAATGCATGCTTGCTTAGACATACACTCAGGGGGTTTTCCCGCCAAAAATTTCAGCACACCTCCTCGGGTCAGATGTTCTCCTGATACCAGGAGCAATTTTCCGAATTAAAATTTAAGAAATTCTATATATCTTAAGCGAATGAGACATGCAGAGAGAGAGAGAGAGAGAGAGAGTCACATCTGTACGAATGCATGCTTGCTTAGACATACACTCAGGGGGTTTTCCCGCCAAAAATTTCAGCACACCTCCTCGGGTCAGATGTTCTCCTGATACCAGGAGCAATTTTTCGAATTAAAATTTAAGAAATTCTATATATCTTAAGCGAATGAGACATGCAGAGCGAGAGAGATCCATACGAATGCATGCTTGCTTAGACATAGAGTCAGGGGGTTTTCCCGCCAAAAATTTCAGAACACCTCCTCGGGTCAGATGTTCTCCTGATACCAGGAGCAATTTTTCGACTTAAAATTTTGAAAATTCTCAATTTTGTAAGCGAATGAGACATGCAGAGAGAGAAATAGAAATAGAAATAGTTTATTGATTATTACAATTATATTTGCAAATTAAGAGTAAGTAAAGTAGAGTAGAGTAAGCGAGAGAGAGAGAGAGAGTCACATCTGTACGAATGCATGCTTGCTTAGACATACACTCAGGGGGTTTTCCCGCCAAAAATTTCAGCACACCTCCTCGGGTCAGATGTTCTCCTGATACCAGGAGCAATTTTTCGACTTAAAATTTCTAAAATTCTATATATCTTGAGCGAATGAGACATGCAGAGAGAGAGAGAGAGAGAGAGAGTCACATCTGTACGAATGCATGCTTGCTTAGACATAGAGTCAGGGGGTTTTCCCGTCAAAAATTTCAGCACACCTCCTCAGGTCAGATGCTCTCCTGATACTAGGAGTAATTTTCGACTCAAAATTTCAAAAAATTCGAATAACTTAAGTATATAGACTCGCATAGAGCCATACAGCTATACAACTGTATGCATTTTGCATGCAGATTGCATTTTATTTTTTGTGTTTTCCACGATTATTGCGAAAATATCCAATTTTTCTTTGTGAAAATGGTCCATCAATCATCAACAAACGATTCTACATCGATTAACTTCAAAATGGATCAAAAGTAATACGATCGGGGGGCTAACTAAAATAATTTCCTAGGCTAATTTAAAATAATTGTTTTCTAATCAACGGATTATCGTCAAACGTCCGGATTAGTCCATCATTCACCAACAAACGACCGACAAACGTTTGCAAAGACAATTAATTAATTCCGAGCAGATGAGGGGCTAACTATGAGGAGGTCGCGATTCAGGTACAACAAGGACGTAGTGACGCCTCGTGGCGATGACTTGAAACAGTGATCAACAGGTGCCTCGTGGACGAAGGAAAGAGATAGAAGTACATATACATAACGAGAGTAGTAGGATAATCGCCTTAAGGCAGATCATGAATGGTTATGGAATTATTGAAAACCGCACAACGCGTTTGCAATTAGGTATATATGTATATTATTCAATTGTATATTGTATCGTACACTATACCTACTCTACCTACTTCGGTACAACATGTTTGTTTAGCTTGATTTGTTTTACGTACAGATAGGCAGGTCTAGCTCTACGTATGAAACGTGAGGAAGGAATTATTCTTACAATACGAATGAATACCGGCTGTGTATTGATTTTCAGGTTTTATTTCTGTCAAAACATCAATTTCCGCGCTCATCCGCGAACCAGTAATACCTACATACTGTATTATCCCCTTCGGGCTTGGGAGGAGTGTAGCGTGTACGATCAGTGTACGAGAGTATGTATAGTAGCTCGGCTAATCGCTGTAGATCGTGCTGAACGCATGGTTGGGTTAACTCATTTGTAACTCGTCTGTAATTAAGTGAAATTACAAAAACGCGGCCATTACGGTGACATAAAAACCGAGATGGTAAAAAAAAAGTGCAAAAAGCAGTATATCGAGCACAGTAAACCTTGTATACCTTTCGAGGTCTTCGGAGGTAGGTATAACCAGAGCAACTTCAACAGCCGGATAAATATGGATCACTGCAGATGGGTACAAGCCTGGTTTACGATCTTGAGTTTAAAATTAACTCAAATAACATGGAAATAAAGATTACAGAGCCACTGCGGCAGCTCGAGCCACGCAATAAGATGCAATTGATAATATCTTCAGTAATCGCTATATTACTGTACTCCGGAACACGAACTGTAATCATAAACTAACGAAAGCAATTAATAAACTCTCAAACCTTCGAGGAAAAAAATTGCAGAATTTTTGATCTCAGGTTTCATACGGATTCGGATAAAAATATAAGGATCCTTTAATGGGGCCGGGCTGAAGTCAAAATTTCCAATTCGTTTGAGACGGTTTCAAATTTTACGAAACGTTAAAGTTCAGAATATTAAAACTCAGAAAGTCCACCACTCCAAAAATTTCATGAAGAGGTACGTTCCGGAGTTTCAGCCATTCGGATCTTTGAATTTTTTCGAATCGAATTTCGGGGAAATACCCTTTCCGAAAACTGTGACTCGGTGATATTAAAATTCGGATTTATTACCGTTCGGAAATTTTAAAATTCGGAACTCCGACGCGACCCCCATAGTTCACGGGGTTCATTAGCATATAGAAACAAGTACAACACCTAATCGATAGCAGACAATGCCTGTTTGATTTATGCACGTTCTCCAAGCGTTAAGATGAGTATTATAGTACCTAATACGTTGCACGATGTGAATATAGATAGCCGAGTGTATAGACTATCGGGCGAAGTTATGGTGTTGAATGTTTAGCATAATTGTTCGATTTTTTATACCACGAACAGTATGTGTGGCCGGGATCAGAGAGTAATTAAACGCTTCCGTGCTCTGCACAATTCGTCCCAGATAAAAATTGCTTCGGGTTATTAATGCGACGCCCCGCAACGCTCTGGCCACGTGTTTCTCCGCCCGAATATATGTGTACCTTATACCCGTACGCATATATGAATACAGTATATATACAATACACAAATGTATGTACGTATGTATGTACTAGGTACGTGGACACGCGGTTGATGGCGGTGAGTTTGATACATGACGAGGCAGGAACGTACGTCCGAGCTCGCGAAAAACGACTACCGTTATATTCATTGTTGATTCGATGGCTCTTAGCCGGTTTATAATCCTGAAAAGATACTGCGTACAAAAGCCGTCTCTTATTCCTTTAGGTAGTACGTAGAGTACGTAGGTACAAAGTTGCAGTAGTACCATACAGTACTGCATGGGGCTTTTGTAAATCACTGATGAAAATCCGTCTGTATACCGCATTTCGATTAGTTTCGTTCCGTTCGGTTGCGGAGATTGCTGCTGCTGCTGCTGCTGGACCACTACGCAAATGATCTCTAAATGGCGTAATAACATGCGTTACGCCGAGATAAACGCTGACTCAAACATTGTCAGTACACAGAGCTGTGCCCGTTTTAACAATCTTCACAATCCGGAGTCGGCATTGAAATTAGATGCTCGGGTCCCTTAGCACAACGGCATAGCACGGGCATGGCGTCCTCATTGAATGAATAAACTAAAAAAGTATAACGAAATAAAATAACAACCAATTTTCAAGTCGCTCTGTAAAAAAGAAGAAAGAAGAAAAAAAAAAAAAGAGAAAAAATTAAGACCCTTAACGCATACCCTTCGCCGTTTAACACGACTCTAATCACAAAGTCAACGTAATTGCGGTTAACCCAACCTCACAGAATCTTCTCTGACTGCCACTGCACTTGCAGGCTACATAAATATGTATGTAAGTATGTATATACCTTCTATACATAGGTAAGTACATACTAATGCCTGTAATACGAGAAAAAGGATTTTCGAACAGTCGAGTTGTTAAACTATTTTGCCATCTGGTGTGTTTAAATTGTCATTTGTCAATTGTGTAATGAACCCTTTCGCTGTTTTTTTCTTTGGTTCCGAGACTAATTATGTAGACAAGATTTTTCATTTATATGATCATCGTCTCTACAGCTGCTGGCGAGGATCGAAGTAATTTCATAAAGTGTTAAACTTGGATTATTCCAATTCGGCTATTAGCAGCTCGGTTATATACCTATACTAGTTTCACAGATAGGTTTAGATATTTATGACACCTATGGCAATTCAATAGGAATCAAAACCCCATGAAATTATACCTACCAATCGTAATTCATGATCAGCGTTTAAACGTTTAATAGAGAGAAGCTTCCTTGAATTTTTTACCTCAGGCCAAGAAACTTAAGTCGAATAAGTGCTTTTGCTCTCCTCTTTTTTTGTTTCACTATTATAACATGATGCGGATGTCGAAGGTCACAGTCCGCAGCTTGTCACTGAGTAATTTGCTTCAAAAGCAAGCGAGGAAATAAAAATTATTTAATGCGTGTACCATAGATGCGTGTGTAAATTTTCTCGGTTCCAAAACGTCAGCATCGATCATTCCCACCTGCGATGTAGGTAGGAATATGTTATACGCAAATAGAAAATAGATACCGCATACATATGGCATTCGAGTACTTATAGCTGATATACACGCATAGGTATATAGTCGGTAGTAGGAAGACATTAAATTCGCATTGAGAATCGAGCAACGGTGAATAACCTGACATTTTGTTATATAGGATATGGAAGGAAAGACCCAGAGATTTATAGTCGACTCATTTTCAAGGTAGAATGACAATGCAGAGACCCGACCCTGGTCCACAATACTATCGGTATATAAACACAACGTGGAGTCTGTTATTTGTCTGTATAAAATATTTTAAACGACGAAGTATACGTATAGGCATATACCTACACGCATACATCGAGGATGAAAATATTACTCTCCGTTAATAATATCACTCGTTGCAGCAGAAGCTGCCAATCTCGCGATCGGGATCGCACTTACTTTATAAACCTGTTATTTTTTGGCATTTTTACTTCTCACTTTTTGTTGACCACGAGTGCATTTTTCACGGAGGTGGACCCCTCGGACGTCTCCCTCTCTCTCAGGGATTTATATACATGTATATACATACCTACAGCTGCCTCATACACTGATCAGCTTGGTAAAGAGTCTTCTTCGAGTGCCGAAGACCGAATAAGACGGCCGACATTTTGATGAACGTTATTGATAAGAAAGATCTCAATTAACAAGACGAAATCTCTTAATTAATCTAAAAAGATGTGACACCCGAAAAGGAGCGGCTATTATACTATCATTCCAAGAATAGAATTGAAAACAAAATCGTACAAAGAGATTCCCGTAGTGAAATTTCATCGCTGAAACAGCACACTGCGCTGGTTTCACATTTAGTAATTAATTAATTTTTGTATTTCGTTTTTTTCTTTATCTCCAACCACCGCGATCGATCGATTACAGTTACACTCGCAACACGAGTAACATAGACCGCAAAATGAGGTGCTAAACTACAATACAGGACCACGATATATAAACCCAGCAACAGGTTGTGCCTGAGCAAACAGGACGTTGGATATATGGTTCGGTAGATCGGTTGGGTAGTGGGACTTATTAGAAAGTCTCAATGCACTGTTGGAATGCGATTGTTTAGGCCGATTGTGTCGTATTCAGATTCCTTGTGCATTCATTTCCTATATCTATAAAATAATTTACGCTTATATGTGAGCTTTAGACCTTAACGCTGTTAAAAGTTACGCAAATGATCCTGACGACCGCGACGCTTGCAGCACTTCGTCTCCCTTTTTTACGATCAAGGTATATGCAGTCGTTTTTATATTACCGCGTAAATTTTGATCTCTGTCTTCGCGCTACGAGCGTAATACGAATTTTGGTACATAATTAGCGGAATTGAATCATCTGCGAATAAATAATGACGAAGAGGATCGTCGTCGACGACGAATTCGGGTCTGGATTTCTTGTTTCTTTACTCCACAATGAATCAAGATGAGGATTGAAGGGGACAATGTTGGGAACAAGTGTTTCCCGGATTTCGATTCGAATTCTTTAACCGAACCCGTATCAATGTTCGACGATTATTTCTGGACCCTTTACCTTTACCTTTGCCTTTGGCTCGGCATCGAATGGCTACAAAGTCTTATAATGCTACGATTTCTATCGACCTTTTCTTGTCAACGGTAACTGAAGGAATTCGAGAAATTTGTACGAGCTTAGTAGTTAAGTATACGTATACCTGTCTATCTAACTACCTACAGCATACGGTAGAATAGAAACTTACGTAAGTTGAAATGCTGGCCATAGTACTGGGGCCCAACTCAGGGCTGGTTCAAACAACTTGAGTTTAAAAGCAGTAGCTCAAATTTCACGGCAATAAATCACCACCCACGTCCATACTCGAGGCATTATACACTGCATGCACCTCGATGGTGCAGCAGCAAGGACGTATATACTAACAATATAAGGTATATACTGTACGGCGAGTCTTAGCGATCCTCGGTAAAAGGGAGAATCCTAAAAGACGAACGTACTCCTGCAGGGATCTTAGCTAGGTATATGGAAATGGTCAGATTTTTATTTAATTTTTTTTTCTTCATTTATTTTATATCAAGATGATTAACCGACCCCAACGCTGGCACAATGGTGACAAGAGTCCGTTGTCCACTATTTTCATAAATCTCTGAACAAGAGCATCATATGCGGCGGGGTTATGTAGGAATATAACATATTCATATGTCTCGTTATCTGATGGTGTATCTTAGAAGATACGACCACGAAGGTTCGCTGGCGATAATAAAGGGTGAATTTTTGGTTTAAACTTTCAAACTTTCTACTTTATTTTTTTTTCTACGATTCTAGGTAATATTGAAACGAAATTATCCAGTGGGGATTATAATTCGAACTGATTTGGTTTAACGATGATAAATTCTTCATGTTTTGATATTTTTTTTTTTTTTTGTTTCTTTTTGCTTTACAAGTTCGTGCGTCTCAGATGTGGGAAGATTTGACGATGTATCATAGCCATATGTACAGATATACGTATGTATAATATAGGTATGTGATTTCGGTCGACTAATTTGGTCGTAAATAGAGGATTAGTCCGCAGTAAAATTTAAAAAATCTTAATGTCAATAGATAATAAAATATTACACACTTGGATCCACGTGAATCTTCACGAGTATAGCACCTATTAAGGCAGATTCAGACGAAAGGAAGAAAGAAAGATAGATAGAAGAAAGAAAGGATACACATTGATTTACGTCAAACAGTTTTTTTTTTTCTTTTCTTTTCTTTTTTTCCATACTTCAGATGTAATTCTTATACTTCGCATCTCTGTTCAGAATGTAATTTTTATTTTTGGTATTTATAAGGTACGTATAGGTATAGGTATAGGTATAAGTGATCACTCGTTACTTGTCACGAATAAAAAGCAATTAACGAAAATCACTGCAGTGATAATAAATTTCATTTACAATTTCTGGTTAAAACGAGAATAATTTTTTCTCTTTTTTCCTTCTTCAGACTTGACAAAGCTGAGTTATCATTCCGAAGCGTTAAACCTATCTATGTAATGTATTAATCAATATGTATATATGTATATATTTCTCTTCACGAACGATAATAAAATTACCTGAATTATTATAAAACTATTCGAAAGAAACGAAAAGTGGAAGAAAAAAAAAAATCTTCAATTTATTTTATTGGCGTAATAAAATAGACGAAGCATGTATATAACTACCGTGACGTATGTTCCCTAAACTATATACATATGTATATACACATAAAGTATATAGTATAATGAAACCCGATTTTCCCCACATAAATTCTTCAAATATAACAAATAAACGATTGTTCGATAAATTCGAATTAATCATCGGCGCTAACTTATCTAGGTATGTAGGTATTTACTTCCTGTAATAATTTTGCGTATATGTATATATATAAATATTCCTTATCGTAGCTGGAAAGTAATTGAGATACTTATTACCAGTATATCAACTGATATTGTATACCCGCAGTGATATATCATGCTTAACACTGCAGCAGTACTGCATCAGGTATATAGATTACATTATTTTAATATAAAAATTAGAGTGACAGAATAAAGGCGTGATTACAAGCAGCGATCCATTTTATCTTTAATAAAATCTTAATCCCCGATTCATACTTCGTTTGAGAATTTTTTTTTTATATATACCAACTTTATGAATTAGTGTACATAACTACTAGGTTACCGGTTGTATATACCTACCTACGTATATAAATATACATACGTTATATACGTATGGGTATTATCATTGAAATGCATTGCGATGTGAATTGGTTCTCTTTATATGAAAACTGCATTATAATGATGATATAATAATTCAGTAAAATGCATTGACCTTTACAATTTCCGCGATTCATTCTCACTTCTTTTTTTTTTTTGTTTCAACGATTCACATACACACACGTTCGCGTATGATCCTGGTGCGTTTCAAAGGTGGATTTATCCGCTATACTGCAGGTATGGGAATTTATCTCGGCGATATAGGATAGTGGTTGGGGCTGATTCCGGCCGAGCTTGCTGCTGCTGCTGCAGTTAATACGTGCGTATTGAAATATAGCAAATGAAGTAAAAAGAGCATATACCCGCCGTCGTAATTTCACGATGATAATTTTCATTCGTATATAGATTTTTTCTTACTGACGCAAACTCCAACTGCAATATACGAAGTATGAACGAAGTAGGCAGGTAATGTGTAATGCTCGAGCAACGAGATCGCGTTTATAACTTAACTGCACGTATACGGTTACAACTTATAGTACACTCTACTCTACCAACTCAATTCGAACTGACTCTACCATGCTTCATCAAAACGCAGCTTGATACCAAATTTATTCAACCTTTGCCTCTAAGGAAGCTCTGCTTCGCATATTTATCTAACTTAGTGCAAATCGATCGATCGATGATAAGAAATGATAAAAATAAAACTTGGCACCTTTTTCTTGTTGGTTGGTGTTTTTTTCTTTACGTTTTCATTGAGAACATGTATGTGTCATTATAGTTACAAGATGATTGCCACGTGTAGCGTAATAATTGATCCTAAAGTCAGTATTTCAGAGATCATAGCACGTGGATAGAGGTGCATATATGAAAGTTAATTAAATACGGTAGGAAATATGATTTACCGTAAGTCATGTATATATATACCTATATATCGTAGGTATATAGGTATATAATACGGATATTCCGCAAGTATGGGTATATGGGTAGTGGTTTAGTAGAGGATTGCCTCGTCGCTCTTATAATCGTAATGAAATCAAGGAAAGGTTGTAATTTAAATAGATTAGAGATGCAGGCAAGCCGTCCGCCCACAAAGCTGCACTGCACTGCATTGCGCTGCAGCACTGCATTGCACTGCACCTCACTTCACCCGCGACTCTCTCGAGCTCCATCGCGCCCTCTGACAATGTAAATATTATCCCTAGAGACTCTTGAAGGGGACCGAGACAAACGAATGAATATTCATGATCGTAATGACTCGAGTAATTGCTAGGCTGCAGTTTAACAGTCAAAGAATACCACAACTCCACACTATAAAGCTCTCGTGCCATCCCTTAGGCTGGAAGACACGCCCTAGCGTAATGCGGTACGGGTAATGATAAGATATTCACATCTTAACTATACGGGATGGCTTAAGGAGTCGAAATTGACGAATGGGAATGAATTTGTGATTAAATTTTTTTTTTTTTCAAATAAATATAATTATTCAAGTTTTTTCTTCTATTTTCTTAGATTTGTTCTGGAGTCCTTAGGAAGGAGACGGAGTAACGCCCACGTTATTATGAGAGAGTCAAGAGACCGCGGGGCTGTCTTGAGCCCTGTATATAAGAAGTTGGAGTTTGATCGTAGATAGGAAAGAAGTCTTCTGGTAACGCGAGACGCCGGATAAGAGAAATAAAAAAGACACCTCGGTCTATCTTCGCGATCTTGGGCTAAGATATAGACAAACTTGTAAATTACCATGTTTATATATATTAAACCAGGTACAAACTACGAACCAACCATGCGAGTAACCAAAGAATCGTCATCTCTTACCTGGTTTTTTTTTTTTTTTTTTCCTTTATTTTTTATTTCATTCGAACCCCCAGGGCTGTCGGAGACTCCAATAAAATCCGACGTTTCAATTCCCGATTATACTGCAGCTGACCCGATCATCTGACCCAACTTCCTATCCCGAGGAACAATTTTATAGAAACACAAATCAAGTTAATTAAAAAAAAAAAAAATTTTCTTAAAGAAGAATCGATGTTCATGAGAGAGAGAGAGAGAGAGACGAGATATTGGCATATAAATTTCGAGACGTCAAACGACCTCTCATGTCAAATCTCGAACGTTTCGTAAAGAGAGCTTTTCCATAGGACAAACGAAATTTTTTTTTTACACTTGCTAACAAAGCAAACACTTTATATTATGTGTGTCGAGATGAAGTTTAGCCACTTGAGGTAAGAGGTAGAAAAAAAAGAGTTTGAAACTTTGAGTCAAATGTTTATAGTTTTTTTTTCTTCCACCCACGCTTTCAGGCGCACTCTTACACGCCCGCACTTCACTTTACTTTGATTAATTTTTACTCGCTCTGCTGTTATAATTATAAGTAGTTTGTTCCAAAATTTTTTCAACTGTTCGAATAAAACGATTATAGAAATTCTATGGAAATATTTATATATATAGATTCCGAACATCAAGATGTTATTTTCAATACCGAATCTATCTATCTACTGAGAGGATCTTTCGAGTGGCTTCGTCTTAATGAGAAGCAGGACTTACAGGTGGCCATAGAAGGCAGATTAGACCGCGTGTTCTCTATTTCTTCATCAACCGTTAATGACAATTTCACAAACTTCTCTGTGTGTAGTACATTAGAAAAAAAAAAGAGAATTAAAAGGTAAGTGGAGAGAAGACGGGGGAGACCCTCAAGTGATAAAATTACGTAACCAGTCAGACAGTCTGGCTTATATCGATTCTGAATAGTCTAACACTTCGAATATACCTTATACCTATAACCAATACTATTCAACAATAGATGAGTTAATTTCAAATCAGTCATAATCCCTCACCATATGAACAAACTTTCATATGGCAAATTGATTTAAATATAAAAAAAAAACTAATCAAATCAAATCAAATTATATCGCAGAATTGGCGAGAATATGAGGTGCGGGAATTATTAAGTCCGCGGGCTAATGTTTAGGGGAAGATTGGATTCCTCATGCTCATTATTTTCTTCATATACCTGTATACCTTCACGACGTAACGAACAGAGTCGTCTGTGACGTAAGTATGTATATAAAAAAAAAATCAGAAAGAAAGGAGTCCTATATAACCCCGAGGCACAATGTAACACGACAAGTTTCTGAGCATCGTGAAATAACATTTGTAATTAATAGTGATTGAAATCGAGGGCTAAGAAAATAAGCCACGAGTAGGTATGTTATACGTGCATATACGTACTGTACCTATGGCGTACACACATGCTAGTGAATATATTTTGACAAGGTATATCACACGTCGGACTACTACGAGGTCTCCGCGGTTTATTTTACTTTTTTACCTTATTTTTTTTTTTTTTTTTCAATACAGTATTTTCAAACTCACCTACGCACTGTCAAAATACACCGCGATATTTCTGTACGCACCTACACGCCAGTGGTTCTCATGATTATCGGTATACAAATACGAGTTGGTATACTGTTTTTTACGAGTTTCGATAAAGACACCAAAGAAAGAAAAAAAGAAACCAAAAGAAAAAATAAAATACCGTTTGAAATTCAAACAGGTGGATAATTCGAGATCACCGAAAAGCCTTTTCACCATAAACTGATCGAACTTACTACGGTTCTATCTGTGCCAGTATACCTGCATACGATCGACCTGCGTAACTAATTTACCTCCAGCTATAATCTTAACGTATCGAAGTATACTGTATGTGTGTATGTGTATAAATATCTACTTGTTTCCAAATTCCAAACGAAAAACATGGAGACCAGAATATATTCAAACTCGTTCCAGATTCAAACTAACTCGACAAATTTAATCTCGCACATTGACAAATTGTATACATGTTAATTGTCACTCCGATTTTACCGCATGGATTTCGATTTACCGATCGGAAGTTTCACCGTCACACATTCCTCGTGATCATATTCCTTATAGTTCATACCACTCGTATCTCTCACGCCTTTAATGTAACCCCTAACTAATACTAAACGATTCAATTTGTCGTAATTATAATACCTACCAGATATATACACTGTAGATTCACCGCTAGACAATATAAGCCAGGCTCGTTTATCAGAGCGGAACACTTTCGGAGATAAAATATACGATTAATTATATGAATAGCCGAGGTCTTTCTTGCCTCGAGACTGTACTCAATTATTCTTCGAACTCTTAGGATATCTCCAATTTCTTTCGAGAGGTGCAAAAACCGCGAGATATCAATCGAGGAAATAAATTTTGCAAAAGATATATTCGCGAGGTATGTAGTTTTCTCTCGTTTAAAATTTTTATTGATTCGAGAATAAGATCGATTATCATTTCACGATTTACTGGCCTATGTCTATTATTAAATTCAAATCGCTATCTGGGCATTACTAATTTTATCGTTATCGTGGGAAGCGCTAATGTATATTGGTTCGTGAGTGGGACCCCGTTCGCGGTTTGACGTTGAAAAATGAATATAATGGAGAAGTTATTTGAAAAAACTATGTATATATATTAATAATATATTTAGAATTCTAAATTTATCCGAATAGGATAATCGCTATTTGTGAAATGACCCAACTGACTCGGAAATAATTGTATTTACGTATGTAGCAGTTAAAATTTAGTTCCTGATTTGTGAGTACATACATATACATATAGATACGTGTGGGACAATGTTCGAGATATTCTGAGCAATTAGACGAATAATTGAGGGTATTAGTTTGTCTAAAAATAGCCGTATTCCATGAATCGCGAAGAATTTAGACCAAGAACCGAGACACACAACCCTCCTTAGAGTCAATTAACGCTAGCTGAGTCTATAGATACTCGTGTGTGTACGGCTTGCTTTCAATCAACTAACTAATTCGACTATGCAGGCCAAAGCCACCCACAATAGTTGTTTTCGTGGATATATGTAGGTACGGTACAGTCGGTCCATTATCAGACCTTCTTTATTCACTGACGATGTTTAATTCCTACTTAGAAAAAGACTGTTCATCGTTTAAACCGGCCGACCACTCTCGTCTTGATCCACTGCTACATGACGGCCCTGTAATCTGTAAAATCTAGGCATGTGCTGAATATGACCGCGTCCACGCCGCGCGCTTTCAACCGGGTCCAAGTGAGGTCCAAGTGGGGTCAAGTGGCGAGAGGACTTGGCCCGTCGCTCCCACACTCCGCTGAATTTATCGTGCCTTTAATAAACTACGTTTCACCACGTATGCCGCATCACGGGCATATAGGAATACACTTGTAGTTACTTTCGAATATATACGTGGACCAAGTCAGTAGAGGCTAGACCCGAAGGTATTTAAGAACGTTCCCGCGGTTGGAGATGAATATCTCCTTCATCCACACGAGTTTCTTTACTCATTTTTCTCTTTTTTTTTTCTTCTTCTCGTATTTAGGGATTCTTTGAACAGCGATTTAAGCCATGTTCAACGAATGTAATGAGCACGATTTTACCAGACCAGGACACGGAACAAAACGAGTCGTTTTATTGCCGGAATTATAGTAATATTATCTCAACGAGCACTAAATGTTATTGCCATCTTGGAATTGCCGCTCCATAATGTTGTTCTTAAGATATTAAGCTCAAAGTGTGTTTTGATGTTCGTACGATTAGTTTGGAACGTCCGCCTTCAACCGAAGGACCGACGTTTGGGTCCCGTATGCTGCCATTTTTTTAATATATCTATAAACACATGATTAAATTGCGATAACTGCGGTACCCGCGATCAAGGACGTTATAAACTGAACCATATGGCTTTGAATTTTGAATATCGCGATGTAGCGATTTTCTCGTAGTGGTCAAACCGCAGATCCATAGTTTGTATCTTTGTAGCGATCGGCACAAAGCGTTCCAATTTGGCTTTGGGTATAAGAAAAAGCTTTAATGGCGGCATTATGAGCGAATGCATAATCGAATTGCGGTGCAACAGCGGAGATGCGCTCTCTGGCCCTTTACGACCCGGCGAAACCACTCAACGCGGACAACATTGTGGCACTGAATGCGAATCGTATAATTTTTTGCGTCCCCTCCCGTGTCTCGGGAACCTTGCTCGTCACGTGTCATTGACCAATGGCTCTTTTATTGGCTGGCTGGCAAATTTTGCTTTCAAACCGAGGCCCTTTTATGACCAGGTAATTGCACCGTGAGCAATATTATAGTATTTCGTCATTCTCGAACCTCATGCATTTGTTTGCAGAACGTTTAAACGCTTAACTAGCTCCGTGTTCGCAGATATATATCATTCCTTTCACGATGTTCGCAAAACGAGTCACGTTATGAGGAAGAGAATCAGTTTTTTGATGTCCCGAAATTCCGAGCCTTTGCCTTTCCATAAGACCCTGAAATACTTCGCGAAATTAATTCAGTACATTGACATCATGAAGAGCATCGATGTTATCGTTTAGTCACTATAACTGCATACGGAGTCAATAAATCGAATCTTCAGTGTTATCCTTCCGGCTCGAAGCTCGCTAAGCAAGTGAAACATGTGCGGTATGAGTTTTTCAAATTAATGCACCGCGGTGCATCAGAATCTAAACATCAACAAGACCTACTTTCCTCACTGCGATGTACGGTTTTGCGATCGACTAGACCGATCTATTAATTAACCAGTGTAGCTTTAGGCGCAATTTGTCATCGCATCTCATCACCGAGTCTTAAACAACGTGTGTAAAAATCATTTTGCACTGATATGTTCTTGTTGTAAGTTGAACAGAGCCAATTCCTTCTAAGTGTGGTCCGTTGCAGATCGTATAGACCACAGTTTCGGCGCTTTAGGCAAGCGGAGCTGTATTTATGGATCTCCAAGAAGGTGACGCACTCCTTCTCGCCCGCTCCTCACCCTAGGTACTATGTATCGTTATTTTAAAGCGAGAATTGTGGCCTCTTGAACAGATTTAGCGAGAGAGGTTTAAAGAGTATACCCTTAATACACTGCATTCTTTATTCCTTGTTAATGGCGCTTTTCATGGATTTATTACACCACCGAGTTCCAGCAGCCCGGTGCATCGCATCGGGTCGAAGATTTCGGGAGAAGGTCAGGAGAGTCGACGTTAAAAGAATTTTGCAGATGAAAGGATATTCTCCGTTCTTAATTATATCTACTTCTTTTGTTGACGCTTTTAATTAACGAGTTACGCGTGTACCTCCGTGTCGGTATGGTAACACTGTCCACGTCTAGCCACACGTATATAATCTACCTTGCACCAATTTTTTTTTTCTTTTCTTTTCTCTCTTTTTTTTTGTTGTAAAGGCTTCTGGCTACTAAAGTGAAAGTCATATTCATTCACCGAGCTGACAGAGAGTAGCTATAGTAAAAAATTTCAGGCTTCTGATGCGATGTTTGCACCCCGAGGTGCTTTTTGATACGAAACTACTCTCTGCGGCTCTGCACATATTGACAGGGTTATATTAATCGAAGAATTTTGAGACTCTTTTTTGTTCAGACACTTTTTTTATTCTTGTCGTTTTTTTACTGATGAATTTATCACCGGATGATGATTCACGCTTTGACTCCTGCAGGCTATGTGGCGCTATACCTTGACGGGCTGTCATCCAGCTGCAGCACCAACGTTCCATTCCGTTCCACGATTACAAACTGCGGTATATAGGCAGGTACCTATATACCTACTTGCGCAGTTCCTATAAAGATAAGAAGAAGATGTTCATGAGAATAAACTGCCGAAGGTATATGGCCTGCCAGTCTTGATACGTAAGATTAATCTCCTGCCACCCCCTGCAGTATCCATTTATATTATCCCCTTACCTTTATAGATACAACTCTTTCATCTTTCTCGTACGATATATTGTTATTGTATTATATCGATTGAAAATAATTCAAAATTGAATTTTCCGATATTGATTCTTATTCCGAAGAGATATGAGACGAAGAGAGAAGATATATATTCCGTACACTGTAAGCAATGTACTATTACTCGACTTGGGATTTAATGGGAGGCTGTAAACCTGTGAAATACGAAAAAATTTAAACACTTAATGAATACCGGAATATATATATATTTTTTCATTTCTTTTGGTTTTTCTGTAAGGTGGTTTCCAGCCAAGAAACTTATTCATTTACGATCGTTAGATCAAACGGTTTAGTAGTATAGTTATCCGCCCACGACTGCTACAGGGCTAGGTAGTTGCGGCGGGAACGATTTCCGCGAAAGTATAATCACTGATTGATTCCTAGACTCACGATTGGACCTTAAGGTGACTCGGGTATTCATTTCTTTGTGCTGTTCATTGCCTTCGGATTGCAAACTGCCTTCTGCCTCTTCTATACCGAGAGAAGATGTACCGTTTCCTTACACAACTATATACATACGTACGTACGTACGTACTTACTTACGTACACAAAGAACTTGGTATACCAGCAGCTCAAGCTAGCGATGTACACGAACGATTTTATCCCCGAACAAAAATTTTTATCGATATTTTATTTCCGAAAGATCGTTTCTCAAAAAACCGATACTACTTACATAGATTTGACCATCATTTACCGATTCATCTAACAAAATTAAAAAAAAAAGGAATCGATAGTCAGTAGAGCTCCTATTTTTTAAGAGAGCGCGAATCTTCCGGTTCCTTTTTTGGATTTCAAGCTCATTCAGTAAAGAACAAGAATATTAAAAAATGTAGGTATATTACAAAGATTTGTTCTTCTCGGGAGGGTAACAAATCCTTCGCGAAAACAGGGGTATAACAGCTATCCAGTGATTTGCTCTAAGAAACACGACTTTGTATGGAACTCTGTCCGTTTGATACGCAGAAGGGACAAGGCTTGGCTTACGGTACCGGAGTTGGTTCTGAATTTCTGTGTTGTGGACACCGGTCAAGCTTGGTAAGCCTAGCTTGTGAAAGAAAGTTGAAGGAATAGAATCTTTCTTTTTTTTTCATTTCCTTTCTTTGGCTGACTAGATAAATCGATGAAAACAATAGTTATTGTCATTATTTAATACTCAACGAACCGTATACAACCCGGAGTTCCGAGCTCCAATGAAAAATATACAGGGTGTCCCAGAACTAAATGTCCAAAATGAAAGGTGGCCTAGAGGAGGTCGAACCGAGTAAATTTTCCCGAAGAACACGGGGTCTCCGAAGTCGCGTTCGCGAGATATCACAAGTTAAAAAAAAGTAGCGCTTTGCGCCGCGTCGTCGCGGCGCAAAGCGCTACTTTTTTTTAACTTGTGATATCTCGCGAACGCGACTTCGGAGACCCCGTGTTCTTCGGGAAAATTTACTCGGTTCGACCTCCTCTAGGCCACCTTTCATTTTGGACATTTAGTTCTGGGACACCCTGTACACCTATAGCTTGAGAGCAAAGTACTAGCGCAGGTGATTCTTTTTTCTTATCGTAAAGGCTGTATATTTTGCCGAGTATAAATCGAGGATCTGAAATCTTTGGAACCGTTCTTCGTGCATTAACATTCCCAAGAGGTTGGCATTTTGTAGCTGGTGATAATTATTATTACGGTGACACGGTACAAATTATACGTTGGTGGGCTCCGGGTAGTCGCGGTGTCTTTGACTCCTTTTAAGTTATAAATTAATCTATTAACGCTCTCTGGGTTGTATATGCCACAGTTGTGTACACTCGTTGGTTGGTTGGTTGGTTATACCAAAAGCACGGGCCCCGATCTTCGGGCTGAACGGCCCTTGCGCGGTTGCCCATAATCCCCAATTAGGCCCAAATTGATTAGCTTATATTAATTCGGTCCGCGTTAACGCGAGCCATTTCGTATATACGTATAGTAGTATACATATAATACGAAACCGAAACGCCGTATGGGATTTAGATTAGAACTACTCACTTTCTAAGTACTTTTTTGACTAGCACTGGGTCTTGTGTTTCACCCGTTGCATAACCGGCTGATATTTACCGATGTAGTAGCTTCTCGTGTCACGCTGAACCTGACCAAACAATCTCAAACCACGACCAAATCGACCATTTAGATTTCTTTAAGTTATTCCGAAAATTTATCAATTAGATAATGAGAAATACCTGGGCTACACCTGGCAGATGTTATACTAATTATTTTTCCTCTTGATCGGAAGAAAATTTCATTTCGAAATTGGAAACCCGAAGTTTCGAGTTATACTCTTATAGTAATTTTCGAATCGCAAATCGCTGCTGCAGTTCGGAATAACCAAAAATAAAATTAAACAAAATTATAATTACCATTTGATAGTGGATTTCGCCAAGGTTCTGTGTTGATATTTATTGCCTACAGCAGCAGAGATCCGGTTGCAGGTAGTTCAAAAAAAAAAAAAAAAATAGAATTGTGTTTTCTGTTTTTTTGTTGTCAATCCCCAAGAAGCACACGAATTCCGATAATTAATCAGAGACTTGAGTAATGAGGTGAGTTACAGATAATTATGCGCGGTCCCAACAGAAGCATTCGGTAATTTGTCGTCGAACCTTAAGACCAGATTATATGGCTAGACAATAAATGGTTAAAATATTCCAATCCTCTATAATATATGTATCACATATACATATTGAAAAATAGAAGAAAAAAAAAGATTCTAGTTATACCTGGATCATCATAGAAATCCGTAAAAAAATCGGTAAGGAAATCTGGAGGGAAAAGAAATTTTTCTAATCTATAAAAAAAAACAAGAAAAAAATTCAATTTCCCCTCGAAGAGTCTTTCCGTCAATTTTTGGCTTTATTTTGTTTTTTTGAAACTTGCTGCCGAACATTTGGATGAATACTTTATGGGGTACATATTAAAGGTGTGCGTATTATGGGTACGCGAACACGTGGCCATACTCCGAAGTTAAACACACGTGGTTAAGGACGAGCCCACGGAGAAGGCGGAGGCACAAAATCGCCCGGGGTGCCGCTGATCACTCTGACCCGTGACCCCCATCAATCATCGACCAATCACACACCACTTACGAACCTGCAACCAGCCGATATAACTGACCAGAAAACCGGCCCACAGATCGGCACTCGTATCTATATATGTATATAAATATGTATATATTATCTCGGGAACACCCTCGCATCGTTTAAATATCCGCAATATGCAGAAATATTGGCACGTGTCGCTCGATTCTTCGACTTCGTGATATATAATCATACGTCGAGGCTGTAGATTGTTAATTAATTTAACGACACGCGTAGATTCATATATATGTATAAAGTTTTTGGATGGGATCGTATATTATAACAACGAATACAAAAATTCTTGTTAGATTATAATGAAACGCCAAACGATCGCGAGTGGCGGGTCCGAAAGATTGATTGATCGATTTGACTTCCCGGATTGAACAGGTGAATACGTTGACCTGAACCACGATTACCGGACACTCATTCTGCGCAACGGTAACGCGGCTTCGTTACATAGAATATATATATATACCTGTATGTATATATGTATATATATATATAAGTATACTGACGAAAGATCCTTTCAAACAGTGATCGTTTGCTTTAGCGGTTCACCGCGGTCGGGCCTGGTTCCAATTTTAATCATTTTTTCCAACCGTACTTGTATACGTATGTACATTCACTGTACAATGTGTTTACATGTATGTACATACATACATGCATATGTAGGTATATATATATTTGTACAACGGAATTTTCTTCGTGATTATAGAAATGATTGATCGATTTTTAGAGCCAATTCTCTTACAATGTGTTACACACGAATGTATCTGTATATATGTAGTACGTAAGCGGGATGTGTGTGTGTATTGTACATACGTTGATAATATAAAGGTCGTTGCAATTTGCAATTAGACGCGTCCTCGCCTCGATAAAATTTTGCAATAACATGACGATCATCATTTATATTATTCCGTAACAGATCACGGTTTAAAGGTCCATTCGTCATTCGCTACTTCGCGCCTACTCGGTAAATCATCGAATATTAAACCGACTATTAGATGAAAAATGCATACGACAGTCTATAACCTGTTGCAATATTTTGCCATGCAACTATGAAACGATGAAGCCGAAGGCTGAGGAATTATATGAGTTGTGTCTAATTACAATAATTCTGCAGTCTCTCCGCGCTTGCGGATTGTATGAGGTCAAGGAAATGATTTTGAAACCGTTTTATCATCGAACGAGAAAAAAAAAAAAAAAAATTCTTATTGATTTTGAACTGACAATCGAGATAAGAAGATCGCTTTTCTTCGATAGATCAAAATTTGAATCCTGTCTTCTCGCTCTATCCATCCTCTTAATCAGCACTCAGCGATTCCACTTGCATCTTAGCTGCAGGTTCTCACCCTGGGACAGCTTTTACACGCGCTGACTGACTCTTAGTTTTCTTTCTTTCAGCCCTCTTTCGTTTATTTACATGTGAATGCGGGCGCTAACAGATGCTGCCTTGGCTACCAGTTCTCGCCTTGTCTGTCCGTCGAAACTAACTGTCCGTTTCATTCTGCAGGGCCGACGTTAAGGCGTCTGCAACGCAGCGTCGTCGCCCTGTAAATTAAAATTCTTCAAGCAAACAAAATAAATAAATAAATAAATAAATAAATTAGAGCTCTTATATAGGATTTCCTCGCACATATATGCCGATATCAAAAACGTACGTTATCTTTTGACAAACTATTTTTTTTCGAACAAAAAAAAGAAGACGTATAGCTCATTATACGCGATGGAGTAACAAAACGGAGAAAATTTTTGTTCTTTACTTCTTCCTTTTTTTTTTGTTTTTGGGCGGATTATAATTCCCATCGGACTTGACTGTATCGTGAAATATAAGGGCCTCAGCTCGCGGCTAGAGGGTTATTCAGGAGGAGCCGTCTCTGCAGCACACCGCGCGTACGTCCTGCACATATCCACACCTCGCGTCGTCGCGGGACTCGCGCTAATGAGCTGCCGCGAATCTCAGATCTCACATCTCGGTTGAGTCGAGTCGCGGTGTAAGTACTGCCACTATATACGCGTATACGATGTTGTAAAAGAACGAGAGATAAAGAGAGAAAGACTATAGCTCGAGATACGATTTGTCGAGATATCTGACTGCCCGAAGGGTACGGCTATATATGCGTAAGTGTACCTGGAATACCGCGAATCTCTGTGAAGGTATAGGTCCGACCACGTGCAACACATTAGGAAGGGAATCGCTTTTCCTAATTAACCTTACATCAACGGTTTAATAATTACAGACAAACAAACGGCTTTTCAAATTTTAGTCTGAAATCAAAAATATCTTCCGCCAATTATTCAAAATTTTGTATCGGTGATTAGAGCCTTTTTATGCCCACTTCACTTAGATTGGTAAAATTGATTGTTCCTTCATCGATATTTTCGTGGATTAACGGAAATGAGCAGAACTGTTCTACTGGAGAGATAAAACGGTGGATATAGGTGTATATTACATGTATATATGTATAATACATCCGCGTGAACTGGACGAGAGAAATAAATAAATAAATTCCCGTGGTCGACGTTTCATGCCATGCGCTGCTGTTGCAGAGAAGGAAATCAGGGCGTGCGTTAAATTTGTGCGCGAGTAGCGGGGCGTAAAATTTGCCTCAGGCATAAGAATAATAATTCCAGGGAGAGAAGTCGGCGAGAAGGTGACCGGCAATAAAACCGTGTTTCTTGGCTCTGGTCAAGCGGCGGCGCGGCGGTGGCCGCGGCGCCGCGCCGCACCGCGCGGTGTATTCCAAGAGTTGTAATGCACGGTAATCCGTTTCTTTTTTCTTACTATTTTTCCACTACCTAGACTCCTTTTTCTCTCCCTATCTCTCTCTTTTCTCATTTCTTATTTTCGTCAATCTTTTCGCCATCTCCTCAGCCTCCGAGGACTCCGCGTGGAACTCGAAGAGATAATCTTTTATCACACTTTGCCGCCTCCTACGCAATCGCTGGGTACCACAAGGACGAATCTTCATCTTGTTAATTGATTGATCGATTAGTTCGTTAATTCATTGATAATAAATCGTTGAATTTTCGTAAAAATATTTTGGAGATGATTGATTAATAATTAACCAGGTAATTGGTCTAAGATATTGCGGTACTGATATATAGCTGCAGGTATGTGATATAATGAACTATCGAAACAATATAATGAAGACTTTTTGCTCTCGCGCGCTTGAGGCAAATGAAAAGGATTAAAGTGAACGGATAATTTGGTAACAAGAGAAAGGAGTAGATAGGTATACCCACCGCGGCGTCGCGACGTGACGATCGGTGGAATGGATTCGTTTTATTATATCTGATCATAAAGATCTGTCTATTATAACGAGCGAGTCACAAAGACAATGAAACGTTCTTACTGCAGCGGCCGGAAACTGCACACACTGCAGAGTTGAAAATAGAGAAACGTGTGTTACTTCCGCGAAGTGGAGTTTTTTCACCCCTGCACTCATCTGAAATCTATTTTTTATTTTTTTTCTTCGGGTTCTTGTAGTTCGCTCAAAGCCAACTGATCCCCACGGCGACTTACGACTGTCTTAAACTCACGGTAAGTACTATCTCTACGGCTCAGATTGCACGCGTGGTTTACAACACGCGTTATATGACACAAGCTGTGGTATTACAGTCGAGTCTGACCACTGACGCACTTCAATCTTATGGTTTTATTGATAATTGTCCGCGTGGAATGGACGAGGAAAGATATGTTTGATGGAAGATTACTCACCCCCGTCTTCATACTTATCAAAATAAAAGCTTACCGCCATTAGCAAGCTCCACTTTTGTAGCAGCATCGAAGTTCCGCATTTTGAAAATCCCAAACGGTAAAAATTCCCAATTTTAATATCCCTGATTCGCAGTTTTTGGAAGTGATGTTTCCACATGGTGATCGATTAAAAAAAAAAAAATGAGCGCACTGAGAAAATTTGCAAAATTTTACAAAGATTTTTGCCAGTCCTCAGAAATCAGGATCTCCTCATCTCACAAGCATACGTCGTATTCGATGTCGTTTACTTAGTTATGACATTTCCCAGGGTAAAAAAACGTCCCTCAAATCCTATTTAGAAAATATAAGGCGCCCAACCGCGAGTTATACAATCTCGCTACTGGACCTGAACGCGATGAACAGATAAGACTGACTACAACAGGTACTACACACCGCAGTGATCAAATTTATAACTTATAAGTTATACAACGTGTTGCTTGTGGAGATCGAAAAATTTATTCAACGCAAAGAATTCAATTCAGCTGCATACAGAATCGATCCTTTTTTTTTTTTCACAGAATTACGATCTTGATACTCATGAAATTATGATTCATAGCTAAAAGACCGGGTCTCTAAATTTTTAAGACTTTGATCCTGTATTTAAGGATTCAAATTTTTTTAGGGATACAGATCAGCCTTCTAGCGTTTTATTGATTCTTTTGTTTTCCTGTTCTTCATAGTTTGAGATAAAACGTGAAAAAATTTTACGTCACGATTGTTCGTATATCTAAGCCCGACCTCACAGTCCAGAGTTGATCTTGATTGCAGGTTGGTTGTGCGCGACCGTCACCACCACCATAGGAATATGTCCTCCCTAGCCATCTAAGGAGATTGTCACGTCTATGAGATCTAGAATTCTACATTCCTCTGCGGGAAGAACAAATGCCGACAAAAGAATGCCGCTGAGCATCATCATCATCATCATTATCATTATCATCGTCCTCGTCGTCCTCGTCGTCCTCGTCGTCCTCGTCGTTCGTGAACCTGATTGGAAGTGCTTCTGGTCCAAAAAGCTGAACGGGATCTTATATTTTATTAACTGATCAAAAGCTCAGATTCTTTCTTTTTCTCTCTCTTTCTTTTTCTATTATCACATTTTTCAAATGGTCGCACGAAACGAGGGAACAAACGGCGTTATCCTAGTTTGAATATCTCAAACCGAGAAGAGAATAGGCTACTGGCTTAAAGGTGAGAGAACGCAGACGCTCACCTGGTCAACGATCCGACAATGAGCATAAAGAAGCATGAATGTTGCGGACTAAGATATTGTTGGAAAGTGGGAATAAGAGATTATACAAAAAAGAAAAAATAGCTTTGCGCTTCTAGTTCCTGGTGGTGATGCTGATGCTGCCCACTTGTAAGTCGAATGCCAGTCGGGTGGGTAAGCGGTTACAGGACGAATCCACATTGTATGCAAATGAGGGGGCCGATATAAGAATAGGAGAAAACTTACACACGTATGTGTTGTGAACCAGTAGGAGAAAAGGCAAGGAGATAGATTAGAGGAGTAGTAGGTAGGTACGACGCGTAGGTATATAACCCTATAATGTAACACCATAACACGTATAACTCGACTAACTTGTAGATATGCCTTGTCCAATATGTCCATACGTATTCATACGTGCTCCTATGACTGCTTTAGTGTGGTGTATGCATGGGCCCACGTGTGGGGATGATCGATTGATTATTAGACTTGGTAAACGTGACTGGAAATAAGGGCTTAACCCTCAAGGCCTGGACCAGCCGGTCAAGTAAACCTGGGTTAGGAGTACGCTGCTGCATTATAGTGTAACATAGACCGTAGGTACATACATACGTATGGTAGGTACGAGTACATTATACATACAACGGAATGTTAATACGCCATTAGAGAGACCCGATGGAACTTAAACTTTGATCTTGTGGTAATATCGGTATTTATCACACAAGAAATTCGAATCTCGGAAGCGATATATAGAGACCGAGGCTGAAATACCTGAGGATTATTATTGTAGAGAGATAATCGCGGCTATTTGTTACTGCAGGAATTAATTGTAATAGAGAAATACGTAGCAATGATAAAGCAACTCTAGGATACAAGCACGCTCTGTGCCATGGAAATGAAACGAGAATTGAAACAATCAAGTCTAAATTTTCTTCGTTTTTCATGGCACAGAGCGTACTTGTACCATTAATTGCATATAATTGAGGGTCCTATGGGTCTTACCCACGAAAAGACCCGGTATAGGTATACCA
Source organism: Macrophya alboannulata (assembly GCA_949628255.1). Classification (NCBI taxonomy): domain Eukaryota; kingdom Metazoa; phylum Arthropoda; class Insecta; order Hymenoptera; family Tenthredinidae; genus Macrophya; species Macrophya alboannulata. Next base: position 44,736,192 of record OX451207.1, read on the forward strand.
TTAGAAGTGAAAACCATGACATACTGAAATATGGAAAGAATGTGAAACGGTCAGAGTCACAGGCTGGTTGACTTGGCAGGGAAAAGCCCCTATATTAAATTATACATGTCATACTGATTGATTTTTTTTTCTATATCGTGATACAAATGCCCCTAAAGGTGATTACCGAGCAATTAGAAATCAATACGATTAAATGGCCGGTTCTAATCTAGATCCGATTGTTTCTTAGTTTATTTTCAATTATCATTAGGTATATTATCAAAGCGTTAGACCGCGCATTATCGATTTATTTAACAGATAGATTTTGCCACGGTATGGGTCAGTTACAGTCGCTTCTAACGCCTGGGACGTTAATTACGTGGTAAATTGAAACGGACGTATCTAGGTGGCAACTATACGACCGAATCAACCAGTCAATTTTAATTTATTTGCCATTCAATTTCCAGTCGCCATTTAGTTTTGACACGACTTTCGCCTGTATCAGTTGTCAATGAATTGATAGAATCAAATCAGATTCGACTATCGATCGATAAATTATTATGTACATACATATAGGTATATACATACCACGGTAGGTATAGAAATTCTATTATACCGTACACATTCATGAAAAAAAAAAAGTTATCAAATCTAATGACTTTTTACTATTCAATAAACAAAATTAATACTTCATCTTTCGCGGGAAGGTGGAGGACATTGAATTACAAGGCTAGTTTCTCTCGCCCGTAATTACTCTCCTAGTACAACTGCGATAAAATTTTATTACTCGTTATTAATAATAATATCTGGTAAACTGGAGCGTGAGAGTAACACAAGTTTGATGGGACTTTGAAGATTCGAAAAATATCGCCTTACGACGCGGTTCTTGTGGAGGACTCACTCCATCTTCATCGATTTTTAATTTATTGATTTTCGATTTTTTTCATTTAACATTTCGAGGCATTCAGCACTCGATAATAAGGCAGCTGGTATTTAATGGTATGCAAGGGCGGTGATGGCCGTAAGATTTTTAGGAGCTTGAGGACGAGACTCCCTCCGGAGCCGGTTCGATCGTTAATAACGCGATTATTAGAAGCACCAGACGGGGACCGTTACTTTCTCAGCTCTCTATTCATATCTAACCTAATTACCATTGGACAATTGCCGGTTTGACGAGCTGTTTTATACTACACCATACCTACCTACGTATGTAACCATACCGTAGGTACGATGGTATGGAATTTTCTGGCTGCGGTTGCTTCGACAATATTTTAATTAGCCTTGTCTGAAGACCGCAACGTACGGAGGCTGGCAGGCTGGACAAAAGGTTGTAAAAAACAAAGACCACAATTCTTGTGTCTGCACTGGCCAGTCTTGAAGCCCACCGAATTAGTACCAGATAAAAAGATAACTAGATGTATAAATAAATGCATTTTTAATCGGACTTGAATCGCAAAAATTTCAACCTTAGCAATTTTTTTCTTTACCGATTATTAATGCAGAATAAATTATGAGCCTTGATGAGGTTGACTTAGAAAAAAAGACAAGAACGAAAAAAAAAAAAATCTCGTGCCACAGTTTCGATCAAACGAAACACGACATTCGAAACACAGATAACCAAGATTGATACAAGTGGCAGCGGATCAGAGAACTTAATAAGTCAGTCTTTGTGCGTCAGTGTCTCGCCTGTCACGTTTAAACGGACATGAAAGGTTTTTTAAAGAGAGACACTCCGCGGTTTTTAAAGAGGTGCAGTGGGAGGGTCTAAGTGGTTTAATATTTTGTTCATTCAGGTAACATCATTTATATCAATTAAACGATTTGGGAATAAGAAAAAAAAAAAAAAAAAAAAACGGGAAGAGATTGAATGAAGGAAACCAAAAACGCCCGCGGAGTAAATTTACTTTTCGGCTAAACATACCTACGTCAATTAAATCGTTATTGAAAAAAATAAAATCGAAGAAAAAAACGAAAACCAAAAATTGATTAATCTATTGATATTTTCCCACGCCAAGTTGTCGTAAATTATTACATTATAGACGGGATATACCTTTTTTTTCGATTTTTTTTCTCTTCTTTATTCGGACAAACGCTTTGGACTGGAATTATTTCGGGGGATTTCTTAATTGACCGCGAAATAGATTCAAAGATCTAAAGCAAACCTTAAATTTAACCGTTAATGTACGGGACTTAAGGTTTTAATACCATACATCTTCTTCTTCTTCTTCATCTTCGTAGTTTTATTTTTATAGTGTTTATTATATAGCTAGAATTTATGGTACCAATATCAGAAGAGAGATTAAACGTCACACTTCAATCCATCGGATCTTGAATGAGGATTTTTTTTTTTTGTTTTTTTTCTTCTAATAAATATTATTCGGAATATAAAGATGGCTGTGGTCATAAGACGATCTATTAATTCCTGTGTGTATACCTATATATACCCATCTATCTACCTACTTCGCTATTCAGCCATTATTAAGCGCAAGGTGCTATCGAGAAACCGTAATTGAAAAACTAATCGTCAAATTTTCGATCCATCACTAACAAATTACGATTTATGGGAATGACCAGAGATTATAACTACTCACCAACACTTCATCAATTTTATTTTACGATCTAGTTAGGCGAGTCGAAAAATAATCAAACCAGATCCACATTACCATCTATAATAAAGCATATCGAGCGGTTTCGAAACTAGTTTTCTAAAAAACGTTTCTCGCGTATTTTAAACGATGATTCGAATCGCTTATCCTGTCAAATTATTCAGTCAAAAAAAAAAAAAAGAAAAAAGGAGTAAACAACATGACAGTTTTACGTGAAATCGTTAAAAATCGCTCGTTATTGCAAATTTTTAAGAAGGAAATAAAAAGTAGAACAAAAAAAGCTACAAGATTGACGTGACTTTGTATCTACTCCAAAACTAAACGATGATTAGCGACTCGAATCTCTTCTGCAGCCCTGACAAAGCTCATACAACCGCGTCAAACACACCGTTGGTTAATTGTAAAATAATTCGATACGGTTAACCTTTGAAACACTCACGCTTTCCTCCAGGTCCGATTCAATAATGGAATTGATATTTCTACAGGATTCCTACGATCGTTTATACACGTCTACGAATGGATTTGATTGATGAACGCGATCTCTCCTGACCCACGATCACGGTTATCGCAGTCAACTTATTTTCGCCTATATTGCCAATCCTTTCGCGCATTTTTTTCGTTTTTTTTCTTCTACTCAAAATAATTGGCGTCTAATTGATCGGTAATGAATTCTCATAAAAACGGGAACAGCTGATCCGTCGAAAAAACCATCCAGGGTTCCCTCAAGCGTTTATACGAATCTGATGCGGGAAGAAAGAGAGATTCGTTTATTCTCTGTATTATTCAAGAATGATGTTTCGATTGAAGTATTAAATCCCTGATATGTTTCCTCGATATAAATATACATATATATATTTTTTTTTTCCACGAAAGTGATAGGGAAGACAATCGTATTCGCCCACGTCTGTAGGTTATACCGAAGTCATGATATGTTTCGTATCTCTGACAGATCGACTCATAACGTGGAAAGGCTCACGGGGCATGTGTTGTAGCGATATCTTTCCCAGTTATCGCCCACATGTTTCGAGGGGAGGCCAAGTATCGTGACGTTTATGTCTACCGTTGAACACATTTGAGGGGTTCTTGGCTCGGGTATGTGCAAAACTCTCCACGGTCTACGGCCCGTGTAATATCACGGCGCCGCAAGACTCCGTGCAGACAATGCCGGAAGGTGTTAGATACCAGGAAGTAACTGGATAGTTAGTTACACGCGCCTGGCTTCTTAAAGTTTATCGGATATCTAGCGTTAAGAAATACGCTATAAAACCCGCTTCAATTCATTGATTCCAAATCGCGAACGAGTGAGAGAAAAAGAGAGAGAGAGAGAGCGAGGAGAGAAGTTTCGCATTGTCAGACGGATATTTTTCCATAAACTTAAAACGGGTCAATTTTTTTTTTTCAGAGTAGCAAGTCTATTTTCGGATTCGAGACGTTGAATGTGATAATTATAGCAAACATGTGTTTCTTCTTGTTCGTTTTATGATTTTTCACGGCGTAGTCTTCCTGTTCGTTCTTATAGTCCGCGGAGCAATTCCTGACTGGAATTGCAGCAGAACCGCGAGCGCGAATTACAACCAGCCCACGCTCGCTAAAGAAGTAGGCAGGTAACTCCTTCCTTCGCCCGCATCAAGCTGTTTCGAGTCAAGATCTCGGTGTGGCCAGGGTACCATTATTTTTTTATTTTATTTCTTTTTTTTCTTCTTCTTCTTCTTCTTCTTTTTTTGTTTTCACCTTATTTTTCATCTGTCTTAACGATCGCGCCAAACGAATGGAATTCTTTGCCAAACGAGCTTGCAGAACCGCGATGCTGCTGCTGCTGCCGCTGCGACCTTAAGACTTAAAGATTTTTTTCCAAACTTTCTGCGAAGGGTTTCGTTTAATTGGTAAAATCTCAGGTAGATATAAGCGCGTGCATGTAATTGCGAAAAAAAAAAAAAAATGACCAAAAAAATGATTCGAACTGGAGGGAATCCATGATTTTAGACTTATCGTTGCCGTGTATAAATTAAACTATACTATAAGGTAATTGCGTAAGTGTTTAACAAGTTCGATAAGTCTCGTATAATATGCAAATGTATATTCCATCATTAATAACGTATATAATAAGTAAAGATCAAAAACTTAGATTATAGACGGTAATATCATAACGTGGAAAGTATAAATACGTAATGTGTATCCAAGCTGCACCGGCAGGTTATAGTGATCAACAATTTTTTCACCCTATAGCAAATTGCACGATTCGAAAGTTTTTTTTTTTCAAAAAAAAAAAAAATCTAACGTCTCGCCCGCACATACGCCACCCGCATAATTATTTACGTGATACAAAAAGGGAAACTGAGTAAATTATCTCCCCTATGTAGGTAAGAACCGCAGAGCAAACGGCTTGTACCTACTCCGATCAAGATAACCTATACAGACCAAAAAATAAAAGAAATAAAAAATTTGCCGATCTCTTACGATACTCCTAAAGTTGCAGAATTTTTATGCGTAAAATAAATCGAAAGAGAAATGACGAGATTTTTGGTATCTAATAAATTGAGAGAACGGTGTGAAAAAGAAGACCGATAAAAACGCATAAACAACGAAAAATGGTTTATAACAGTGAAAATAAAATTTTTTCAACGAAAAATCGTGATGCTAAGATGGTCGGAGTTTAGTTTATAGTTTGCCTGGATATATTAGCCCGAGGGTAGAGGCGGTCTGGTATATCTACCGTACATACGAAGTATGCAGGCAGGTAAGCATCGTAAGAAGGGTATCATCAGTGCAGGTTAGACAAGAAGGAGCTGGTATACACACAGGTGTATGTATAGAGTTATACACGCGGTAAGTCCAGGTTACCAGGCTTGCGCCTTCTCGCGTACGGGCGGTCGTAGCAGAAACCGATTATCTTTGAGTTGGCCAGTAGGCAGCCAAGGGTAATGTGGGCCGATTTTTGAGTACGTGACGCGCGTGTCTGAGCGCAAGCAAGGCGCGTGGTGTATATCTTATAATAATAACAGTCGCAACCCTTACAGCAATAAAGGGCGTAAGTTTAACGGTGCAGTTCTTCCTTCCCCCCGATATACTGCGAAGAACAAAACGTTTCCTTGAATTGATAATTTTTTTTTGTTGGTTTTCATCAACTCGTTTCGCCTTCTTTTACTCATTTTAATTAAAATTTTATTTATTTTCTCTTATTTTCTTAAAACGTGGAGAGATACTCGCCCGCTTTGCGGAAATAATTATTAACCATAAGCGACTTAAGGCTGTAAAATTCTTCTGTACTCGATGTTAACAAGCGACGAGATGTACACGGTTATACCTACCTACTCCCGTCTTTATAAACCGGAGATTACTGAAATATTATAAACCAGAATCTTATGCGGGACGCGGTAGCTGCGGATGATGGCCGTTGATGAAACGACGAAGGACGTTTAAATTATGCCAATCTTTCTTGATCGCGGGTACCCGGAGTACCGGGAGCCCCTGATAATGCCCTTCAATAATAACAAGCCAAGTGGTTATACCTACCTCGCCAATCGATCGCTTAGGGATTATGTTAGATGACAATCGGTGCTTTAAAACAACCGGTAAATTAACCTTATCGAAACTCTTCAAAAATCAATCAGCGAAATATACACATCGATTGTTTAGTCGCTTTATCAAACCTCTGCATCGTAGGATTAGCCCTTTAACAGCCTCGTTATGGTTTCCGAGAAAACTTATCAAAATTTTACAAGTCTGAGAATACAGAAGATGAAGAAGAAGAAGATGGTATAAGCGCGTGATGCTGAAGCACTGCGGAGCGAATAGCGTGAGGTTTCTCTCGTTTCTTGTATAACATACCAGGTTGGAAATATAAGAATGAAATATTTATTGGATTCGTTTTTACATGAGAATTCTGTTCAGGTATATAGGTATATAGTGGAAGAGACTGTGTAGGTACATACATAAAATCTTCACCTACGTTACAGTTCTTTTTCAGTGCATCATGGTTACAAGTAGGATATTATAGCCATGAGACGGTAGAGAATGACAAAGACGCAAATAAAGGGAAGCAGCCTAACACTGATAAACATGTGTAGCTTTTAGCAAGGCATCTCGGAGATCGTATCTCGCGTAAAATATACTCCCAACCAGCGATATTAACTGCTTCTTGCTTCTGCTATCCAATTCTCTCTTCTCATCCTTTGAGAGAGAGCCGAGAGGGTTCTCCCAATCCTCTTGGTAAGCACCTATATCTACCTACAGCTACCTACCATCTCGCACCATCTACTTACCGCTTTTCAACCCTCGCGAAAATAGCCACTTAATGACCTAAGCCAAAGCGAAATCTTTAAATGCCATTATAACTCTTAATTTATTATCACGGTTAAAACAAGATGGCAATAATTTAACGTTTGCGTAACTAAAGAACGCAATTACTCACCGCCTTTTATACGGTATATACCTAGTTGTAAATATCTTCAAATAATCTATATATCCTCACGCGAATTTTTAATAGAGAAAATTTTTTGTTTCGCTTCACCTTCACTAATCCGTAGCACGAGATATAACGTTATTCAACATCGAATTTACAACTAGAAGAATTTATGTATTAACAGTATTCAGCACTTTAGGCGAAAGCAGTCGCGCGTGTAAATGACTAGTAGGTGTTACGCACGATTAGATAATTGATAGGTGTTCTATAAAGTGTAGCAATTTAGTATACACAGTATAAAACCAGAGATGCGAGGAGAACGCTGGAGCCTCTACTCATTCGATTTATGAGTTTAATTAACGATAACGATATTTGATTTAAATCCAAAAGGATCCCGGAGGTGTGATCCGCAGCGTCGAGTACGGAATACGAACCGCGATCAGACCTGCAGTGATAACCAACGTTTGAATGTAATTTGACAGTGTATTAAGTCTCGTTGAAATCCTATACCCGCTCCGTATTACAAAGAGAGATATTATAACTTGGCACTTAAATGAGCCGTCTCAATTTCTCACCCCGTACGATGATATCCCGTCATTAATATCTCGTATCGTCACTTCATCGTATTCACCCATACGCGCGGAGCTTGCCCGGTCCGAATGACATACGGACCCGTTTACCCTTACTAATGTTATTGCGCGGGGGTGTAATAATTCCTTTCTCCTACGGCCGCGGAACTATAAGTGTTCATTATCGCTCTCGTATATATTAAAGAGGCGAGTTTAAATCCAGTCGGTTAAGAAATAATTGCGCTGGTTATAGTTTTCTACTACTATTTTCAGGCCTCAGTTTTAACACACGCGCGACTCAGTGCTGTACAATTTTGTATACAGGGTGTCCCATAACTAAATGTCCAAAATGAAAGGTGTCCTAGAGGAGGTCGAACTGAGTAAATTCGCCCGAAGAACATGGGGTCTGCGAAGTCGCGTTCGCGAGATATCACAAGTTAAAAAAAAGTAGCGCTTTGCGACGCCGCGACGCGTCGCAAAGCGCTACTTTTTTTCAACTTGTGATATCTCGCGAACGCGACTTCGCAGACCCCATGTTCTTCGGGCGAATTTACTCAGTTCGACCTCCTCTAGGACACCTTTCATTTTGGACATTTAGTTATGGGACACCCTGTACATCTACGTTTTGCAAATATAATATGCATATATACACGTACATACATACGTATATATATACGTGGCGGAGATATTATAACGGATGGGTACAGCTAGCTGTGTTTATAGCTAGCTCTAATTAATACCGTGCGAACAAATTACCCTTAGGGCATATACTATACGCGGTGTTAAAGTATGGAAAATTTTAATTGGCGAACAGTAATGGCTAACTAAAGCGTGCAGAAACCTGCCTCCTAAAGTGACTAAACGTTCGGTAATTATATGTACATATAGCTAACGTACATAGGTATATATATAATAGGGGAAAAGTTGCGAGATCGTAAACATATTTAAGAAATATCGTTATAAATATTTCAGAAGTATATCAACGAGTCTTTCGCCTCGACGTATCGATGAGGTATCTCAAAATTGATCTTCTCATTAACAAGAGAAAAAATGACAAAAATTCGGGCAAGTTTTTTCGGGTTTTTTTTTTTTTTGTCGATTGCCGCTCGAGGATAAGCTCGCCCTGTATATACCGAAGTATTCGAGGTTGCGGAAGTGTCTGAGAATTTCTTGATTTCTTGATTTCTCGAAGATGTATTTCTTGCCCGATAATAATAATAATAATAATTCTATCCACCACTAGGTTTTCTAGTTTTCCGCACGTTTCAGATGAAACGAGAGCTAGTCCCGCGTGCATACCGGTAACTTTACCAAGAAATCGCATTCCTTTACTGCCCGGGTAGATTAAAGATGAAAGATAAGATGACAGATAAAAACTATAACTCCAGAGGACAACGCGCCTCCGTACCCTATACTTATAGAAGGTATATATGTGTACCAGATATACACAGCATATATACTATTTGAAGAATAATAACGGTAATGATAGTTGAATAATTTTTTTTTCCAAAATCGGATAGAATTAATTACTCCAGAACTGACGAATAGGGAATATGAGAAACGTCTGCTTCGAATATCCGATAATATTGAAAGTGCGATATAGATATATGTACATACACATGACAGAGGTAAATATTTTATCGGTTAGAGGTAGGCGGTGTTTTGCCCCGAAGCAAGATATCGACTGTCTAGTTTTAACGCCGACTCCCACCCAAGAATTCATTACCCGAGGGTAAATTGCCTAGGTTATAATAATACATATATTCGAACTGCGTAATTTCAAGACGCTGTGCCTTTTATTGCAGTTAGCTGTACCCTACGTATATATGCGGTAGAGTCAAAGCATTGTGCTGTCTTAGTTGGAATGGCCCGTATACTAGTTTCTGCTAGTTAGGTATATACGGGGCGGGTGTGTGAGCGTTTATATCTATTAAGAATATCCATTTTTCCGAGGGGAAAAGAAAGAAAAAAGGATCTTTTCGATTTATTCACTTTTGAACAATTTTTAACGCGGTTTTATAGCCGCGGTGTGGCTCGCGAAGTAGGCGTCTTGTATGATCCTCGTGTGAAAACGAACGTTAAGTTTGCGGCCTGCAGAGGTTTCTGTCAGGTAACTGTTTTGCACTTTCTGCTGCAGAGCCTTTAGAAGAGCTGGCTCTGAAACACTAACGCCAATGCGTGCTGCAGGGAGCATGAATCTGCGGGTTTTACGCGTTCATAATTGAGATAATATTTTCTAAACGAATAATGGCGGAATGTCGATTTTTACTATTAGCTTAGACCGGCGCAGTTTCCACGGCTATTATACCAGCTCGTCGCTCTAGGCCTTGGGGAAACTATTAACTTTCATATGGAGAGAAGTTCCAGCTCCGAGCAAGTATATACCCCAGGAAACTTAGTGGAACGAATTTTCCGATTTTATAATACACCGCACCTAGAGCGGTCTAATTAGCGCTAACACGACCCCTCCGATGGCCGTGGCTCGCGAATAAACCCTTTGACGAATGTCGTCGCCTGCAGTACGTATATTACACTGCAGAAATTCTATATGCGACGATAAAGAGAGAAAAATTCTGAATACCTAAAGAAAAATGCCCGGGGCGATTTCTTGCCAATTTTTTGCTCTCCTTTAAGGCTCACTATATTATGGGAGAGGTACGGGGGCCCACCTGTACACGGTGCCCCTAATGTGCTATAGCCAAACGCCAAAGTACCAACGGGCAACAAAGATTGCAGGCGAACGCCGAGCGGGGCCCCAGCTACTCAAATATCCCGTTTTAAACAGTCGTTTGCATATATCGCTTGGAGCCGAAACCGCGTGAGTATAACGTACCCAGAGGTATGAGAGGTAGAGGTGTATATATATGGCTACACCGCAGGTATACAACACAGGTGAAATGAATATTACTAATACTAGTATAATGCGGCACAAGACTTGCCGACAGACCTCAAATCGACCCCGTATTCCCGCTAAGAGTATAGGTTTGTCTTTTTTCGGATCCGGGATAACCGCGTTTGCTCATTTCAATACTGTAATCCCGCACGGGTTACCAAACGTCGAACCCTCCGGCAGGTGCCTCCTGCTTTTCTCGATCCGGGGGCTTCGGTTAGCCAAAAAATAAAAAAAACCACAACGAAAGAGAGACAAAATTGATTATCTGAAATACCAAATTAATACCTTGGGGTTATAATACTCGGAGATTGAAGATGTCAAGAGCTTTCGACGGATACAATGTTCTGTCAACGACTTTTCTTCGTATCAATTAAGACTGGGAACACTTTTTCAAGAATCGACAAAAATTATCCCCTTCTTTTCGAGTGAGAGAATAGTTGCAATTACTGAGATCGAAGGTGGCTTGGATTTCTGATTTCTTGATGGCTGATTGATGTCGGAAAAGGGATCGATGATCAGACGATTGTAAAAATTGGAGATTTTGTAGGAATGGATCGAATAGAAATTGCGATAAGGGCGTTTTCCCTGAAATGATGAACGCGATTGACGAAAAGGTGAAGAATTGGTTTTCAATTTCAAGTAGTTTCTTAGCTACTCATCGAGTCGGTAAGTGCCTAACCCTACGAGCTAACGATCATCGACTTCTGGTTTAATTTGGCGCGTAATTTAGCACCAGCTGTTTTACGGCACGTTGAATCGGGCACAAGAATCTTTCCTCCGGGTTCGTAGGTACGGAATGGAGGCGCGGGAGGAAGCGCGATCAAGCCGGCGGCGGCGAGTAGCCTGGCTACCGACGATCTCGGCATCCCCCTGGCTCCGCTTCTTCTTCTTCTTCGTCTTCTTCTTCTTCTTCTTCTTCTTCTCTGAGCTCCTCCGCGCTTGGTCCATCTTAATGATAGCGTACAGCATCTCCTCGCGGCGGGCCCTTCGAACGAAACGTGAACCAAATCGACCAGCCTTACCTTCTCTCTTCTCCTACCTTAGTAGATGGTGGAAACTGCAGTACATACACCCGCCTCCGTAGTGATGTTCGCTCTCTACCGAAAATAACCAAGCCTTAAGATCTAACCTACACCATCGCGCTCCTATACCTCCAACAGGACGAGAGTGAGGATGAGGATGAGGACGAGGACGCGGGCGCGCGCGCGACTCCTCTGCGCTACCTTGTAGGGCAGCGTCTTGAGCACGTATAGGCATAACTGCTATCCAGCGCCCACGTCTGGGCCCCGAGGTGGTCATTACGTTTATATCGAGGGTGGAATTCATTACGAGAGAAATCTCCCTCCGTCTAGAACACCCGCGTATCCCATATAATCACTCAGGGACAAAATTACCCTGACCATTTTAACGCGACATTTTCCACCACACACACACACACACACACATATCTTCGCATAGCAAGATTAGTTCAATTTGCATTCATCGACGATCCGAAAGGCGCGCGATTCTCAAGACTGAATTATTAATCGAGAATATAAATTTTCGTCGGAGATATATCCACCCGATTTTCCTGGATCATCCAAAACACAAAATTTCCGTTTGCTGATTGAAAAGAGGGAATAAGAATCGATCCACATCGCGAACGCGATGCCACGGCACCTGGATAAAATACAGAGGCGTGCCCCCCAATTCGGCTCGTGGAGGATAGCGGGTAGTTCTTTTTTTCTTCTAATTTATTTTTGTAATTTATTTTTTTCTTCCTTTTTATCATTTTATTTTTCACGTCGTCCTGAGAGCGGCTCAACTCTCTTTATGCTGTGGGTATTATACGTGTATACATGTGTACGCAAAGAGAAGGAGGAGGGCTAAGGTAGCCGGCGGTGCAGCTACCGAGTACGTGACACCGATAATCAACGAGTCAAGTGGACTTTAATTTCTTTGCGGTACGGGCGGAAGAAGGGCTGAACCCAACCGAGACTTCGAGGATCCCTATAGAACCTCGTGTATACACCTGCCACGAACACGAAGAAGCCTTAGGTACCTACCTACAGCTACCTATATAACCTTCTCGAGCCGGACTCCACCGCGGTATTCAACCGTCAGAGACACAAGACTTCCATGACCACGACGCCCGCACCACCTGTAATTGGGTCCAATCATCGAGGCTCTCATCCAACCGCCCCTAACAAAAAAAATTCAAACCCGTATCTAAGCCGCAGAATTTGTATCCGGCAAAAATTTTACTCGCTTTAGGAATCCAGGAAATCTGATGAAAGGAACGATTCTCAGACTCTGGATGCGTGAAGAACGATTTTTTGGAATCCGGGTTGTAGCTTTGGGTGAAATTCAGAACACGAACATCGAAATGTCGCGTTTGGCGGCGCTACGAGCAGCGGAAATCGCCGGATGAACAATCTCCTTTATTTTTTTTAGATCTAGGTATAAAAGGATGCGGAAAATTTGCAATGTATAGCGAGATGAGATCCACTGGTCTCACGTACGGGAGCTACGTCGCATCTCCCGAGGCAGCTTGCCTTGCCTCTTTTGCCTTGCCTACCAACAGGCTACGGCTTCTATCTTACGGCTATAGATAGCGATGGAGAGAAACCCTGGTGAATCGTGTTCAAAAGTCGAGGCCGGATTTTTGAAACCGTATAAAAAACGGGACGATTATTACCGGAGCGTATCGGAATCGGATCGGATCGCGGATTTATTCACGGTAAAATGAAAATCGCCAAAAACGCAAAAACCTCTGCCTTCAAAAAATAGTCATGATCTATAAACCGGGCTAATTTTCGCACACGTTTGTTTCTACCGTTCGCTAGTTTGGCCCATGATATGTACGCGGCGGGATGATCAACTCAACTACACCTTTGCGCCCGAGTCTCGCAGGTAATAGAATACGTCTGCCGGAGCTTTGTCGGTGCCAAGAGTTGTGATACCCGGCCGATTACACCCGTGTGTTCACTGACGGGTGGCCATTGTGTGGGAGGTGATACATCCAGACAGGAGGACAATGCGATCTAGATAAGAACTGCTTTAAATGACGTACACCGTAATGGCACCTTGTTTCGAGTATTGCCTTGAAGGAATAGGCTTTTCTTATTTAGTCATTTTACCTATATACTTTGCGTCCATTCAAACGATCGGAAAAAATATAAAAATTATCATCGTACGCCGCGATATGATATAAAAGACGAATACTAGGGGCTCGACGAAAGTCGAGAATGACTATAATACCTACGATGCTCTGCAGGGACTGGTACATGCACCTACCGCCTTCGTCAGTTTAATTTATCGTAAGAGAAGAGTTTACAAGCCGCAAGGTGCAGGTCCCCGCAATCGGTTGAATGATCAGTTCTTATAGGAGGGAATAGAGTGCATGATCAGGTTTGCGGGTTTTGAAGTGTCACGTTTTTCTTGATTGCTTCCAACTCCGCGAATGGCTATAGGGTAAGGCGAGGTATAGGGTACTGGTAATTAAGAGTAATGGCCACGCTCAGACCTTTGATGAAGTGAACAATGTGCGGTCGATATCGTACGCGAAGGACGAAGCGCGAAGCGCGGATCGCAGACCGTTGCTGCTGCAGAAGAAGAACGATATAAAGTGCCAAGAGGAGTATCCACTCTTTTTACAAACTCCAGTGCGATACTGAATTATTGCGTGCGAAAAATCTTTCAGCCACGTAAACGGATATAATTATCGTGAGAAATCCGTCCGCAAAGTTACGTCCACCGATAGAAAATATCGCCATCTGTGTCTCCGGAAGAAGAATGAGCGTTTTTTCCATCCCATATTTTCGTTTTTTCTCGCTCTTCCTGTTTTCAAAATACTGTGAGACAAATGAGAGGGAATTAGAACCAGATGTTGGTGTAATTTGGTGAACAGAGCGTATAATAGATGTAATAGATATTACACAGGGTCTGTCTGTGGCTGGTTTTAGCGTCACACGCGTCACGTAAGTTGTCACTTTGAAACACTTGTCAAAAGTGTCCAGTCGAGGGCCGCGGCGGAGCCGCGGTCGCAAGGCTAAGAATTACTAATGATCCTCATGGTCTTGGTTCTCTCTGTCACGGGGGCGGAGCAGAAAGTGATTTGGGAAAATCATATTTCAGCGTTGGAACCGCTACGCGCTGCAGTATGCTGCGGACAAACTCAAGGTGCAAGGTGCTACGAAAATGAGATTTTTTTATCGCCGATCATCAAACGCATGGGCAACGGCTACGGCCATGGCTACACGGTAACGCAACTTGGACCTCTCAAGACTCAAGCCGACTACCATTTTTTATCAATATCCACGTCAGCGATGAGGTGGGTATACGAGGCTTAACAAGTTGAGGAACAAAAATAACCAACGTAAGAACAGCTAGGGAAGAACCACCCGTACAAATACACGTATACGAGTATATTTTACAACTTTTGCTCGACTGGAGCGTTATACACGATTAATATAAACCACCGTCTCATTCGGCAGCTATTTCTTCCTCATTATTAGCTTCGGGTTACATATTATGGTACGTAATACGATTTTGATGCTACATGGACCAAAATGTCTCCAAATTCTAAAAGAAAAAAAACGTTTTTTGGCTTTGGAGAGCTACATTTGGATTATTCGATTCCTTCTGTTCCCTTACTTTTCATATTCGCTCGAGTTCCGCCCGTCCTGGGATCCACCTGTTGATCGTCATGCTCGATTCTCCGCGTTTATGGAATCCTGTGAAGAGGATATATTACAGAACTTGACATCAAAGCCTTGCGCACCGGCACAATCGTTTTATACCATAACGCCAGAGTTCTCCAATATATACCAATACCATTACCGGAAATAAACCTGCGGTGAAATTTACGATCAATCTATAAGATGAATAATATTAAGTAGCGGTATCTGTATTAGGTATTAGTGACAGTTTCTTTATAAATTGTATAATACGGGTAGATTATGAAATTGGATTGAATTCCTTAATCCGTTTTATTGACGTGTATTAAAATGGACAACTCGGTTATAACTAACTACTAAATTGTATGCCTATATATATACTTGAGGCTAAAGTGCTAAACCTTTAATATGTTTCACCTACGCAGCCTCCGTTTACGCTCGAGGGTACCACCGCGCCGTAAGAACTCCGGTATTCAAATGCTGGGTTAAAATGTATATTAAAGGTTTCGAACTTGGTTGATGCGAACGAACGCGTTTCTCGCCCAACTTGCGTAACTTACAAGCTACAAGCCCGAGCTTTAAGGCACGTATAACGTATAACGTATAGAGCGCGTAAGGCAATTGAAAATATTTGATCGCTCGTTAACGAACGACTGAACGGAGAGTCATTTGCGTGTGAAAGTAGCCACGTATAGCTCACAGCGATGACCAGTTGAAAACTTTATATATTACGCCCTTTATTAATCATCTCGCCAGCACGCTGATATTAATAAATATTTTCCTTTTCAATTTTGTTTTCCTTTCTTTTTTCCGTTTTTTTTTTTTTTTTTTTTTTTTGATTGTGGTCGTTACTCTATACGAACATTGATGCCTCGCCTATTCAATCATGGCAATTACCTCTACAAACCTCGCTTCGCAGGCATATGAACTATTCAATTTCTAACAGTATATTAGATTCGAAAATAACGCTGCGTATCTCATCAGCCGATGCAATTTTGTTGCAGATTCTTTGGAAAGGACGTGATATGTTTAAGATTGAGAAAATGTGTAACAGGAATGCGGTTGGAATATAGATATATATGTGTTCATTCGTTCGATTTGTATCGACTGATCTTCGTCATTGTAGCGGTCGTACGGGGAATGTTTAAAAAAATCTTCTACCAGCCCGCATGCCAGGACTTAAAACCAATTAAGGCCTCTCCATGGCTGAAATTATTCGGAGGCCCTCGCCCGAAGTCTTTTTCCGTGACGTCATCCACCTCCACCTCCGACTGAAACCTCCACCTTCACCTCCAGCTGAACTTCCATCTCCATCTTAGCGGGTTTTGTACGCCCACGCAAACCGTTCACGGTTTTTATAACGCACCCGCAAACGTATAGCTATAACCTTCTCGGACAGACAATTCTGAAATCAACGTGGTATAACCTACCTAACCAACCCGCGAGCTTTGAAACGGGAGGCTCGCTACACGTGGATTTATGAAACGTTGAAGGATGCCTACATCAAAGCGGTTGTATTTTTAGCATATGACACGGTTATGTCGACGAGTAGCAAAAATAGAGACGTCCTCTACACCCGCGCATTTGTTTTCATCTTTGGAGCGTAATATACCTACGATAATCGTGCAGTACCCGAACTTGGTACCCTAACTTTCTCTACAAAAAAGATAAAAATATATTACCTTCGACGTGGTCGCAGAATTTTTCGGGATAAAATCAACAGGTGGTTCGTCTCCGTATATGCAACAAGTTTAAGGAGCCGTGTTGAAGTTCTGAATTTCAAAAGTCCGGGGCAGTAAAAATTCCGAATTTCAATATCACTGATTCGCAGTTTTTGGATAGGGCATTTCCCCGGAAGTCTGCGTAGTCGATTAAAAAAAACTTCAAGTCTGGCTCAAAATTCTGACAGCTGAAGGATTCGAAAGGCCGAAACTCCGGAAGTCGAAATTCACACATGAAGCCTCGTGCCTTCCATTAAAATTTCGGTTTCTTTCGATTGGCGCCCCGATCTTTCCCGATTTCAATACTCTTCGCTTCAAAGTTCCCGAAGAATTCCAAATCGTCTCAAATAAATTCGTAATTTCGACCGTTCTATCTTTCCAAATTCAAGATTTTGGTCTTGGTTCGAGTATCAGATCCACAGTGTCTAATGGTAACAGATTACGTAACGAGGGGAAGAATAATGGGAAAGAGAAAATGAAAAAGAACAGGATTGACACGATCGCGATCTCATTGTAAGATTAATTAAATTGATTCGGCGAATTTTGATCCGCCCCAATAGAACTGGATATATATTATATCTAATAATACACCACATTGTCCGTGAGACGCGCACCAGCTTCATACGTATAGGTATGTCTAGGTGATAGACAAATCCAAACTAGATACAGTCTATATACTTCCTCGACTTTACGTCGTTACCACCCACGCTTGAATACAATCAGTGCGACACATAAGCCGTAGTTATACCAGCGTATCCGACATATATCGTGACAACGCAACAATCCGAGTCATACTCGGTCGACACGTGTATTTTAATCAGCCTCATATAGTATCGAATCTTGAAAGGTTAGTCTCTAATATCGGTAAGATTTATCGCTCAAGTATATAGACACACGCAGGTAAAAAGAGAAGAAGATAAAAATTTGAAAAAAAAAAAAAAAGATTAGAAACGATAATTATTTTCCCCAATTGTAATCAGAGGATTTGAAATCGGTGGATAAGAAGAAAAAAAAAAGGAATTCATCTACGTAAAAGGTCGAAAGAGATACTCTCCGGTTTTATCGCGTATTAGAAGAGAATTTGAAAACTTATAAAGACCCGCTTATATGGTATTCCGCAATTAGTAGACGTATATATCTATGGACATAAAGAAAGCCCAAGATCTTTCGTATTCAAATATACAAACTTACACATATACCATGATATAGGTTTGACAATGCGTGTTTATCCACACGTGAACATTCGCTTTTCTCTCTCGTACCTTTACTTAAATAGTCGCTTAATATACCTGACCTTTTCGCTTGTCGGCGAGGTGAACAGCGATGAACATACCTGTACACCCCACACCGTCTACATCCATGCATATATACAAAAGGTATGTAATACACTAGAACCACGTGGGTGGCTGTGGGTTGCGGGTGGATGTGCCCAAGCCCGATGTATGCACTACGTAAGTAGTGTGCTTGCTGTTCAAATTTCAAATATTTAACACAAGTTTGAGAGAATCCTCTCTTCTCTCTCTCTCTCTCTCTCTCTCTCTCTCTCTCTCTCTCTCTCTCTCTCTCTCTCTCTCTCTTTCTCTCTCGAGAAATCAGAGAATAACCATATTTGTCAAATACGGAAAGCGAGCCGCGCGTGCGCTCATATTGCACCTCGCGCTAACCATAAAATAAAAACGAAATATCTTTTATCTCTAGCACCTCTATACCCTGCACCTACGCAGTTCATACGCTCATACGTGCATACGTGCATCTCTTTACCTTTGTATACGTTCATGGGCGCGTCTAGTCGACGATTTTTTTTTAACCGAATCCCTATTAGCAGGTCGTTTGTCGAAGGCCTCGTCACAGCCTGTACCTTCACTCACGAATCGGTGTGTATATATTTAACCAGCCTTTGACACTCGGTTCGCCAAGTTCCGGAAACCACGGTAATAACTGAAGTGAAAATTTTTCTATAGGAATGTTTTCCTCAATTTTTTTTTCTTTCCTGGAATCTCAAGGATATAAGATCGATGAACGGATGTAACCGATTTCTGTCTCGTTCTGAAGATCTGGACATAGGATCCATGAGAAATTGATAAATGGAATAGGAACAAGACCGCGAAATACAAGAGTAACCATTGTCGGTATAATTACTCCCACGCCGCAACTTGCGGTTGACATGTTGCAAATGATGTCGGTAGTTCGGGGGACTTTCGCCTTTGTGTATGAAGTCCAAGTCGGACTCTTGGTCGTTTTAGTTTTTGGTCTCTTTACCTCGGTACGTGGTCCGCGTTCTTTGGTGTTCGGATATCTGGTGCAGCAGATCGTTCTTCTTCATCCTCCTTCTCTTGAATCTTCTTTTTTCTTCTTATTATTATTCATATTGTTATTATACTTAAACGTAGTTGCTTTGCCCTCGTGACGCGAGACAATGTCCGACACGATGTATTTCGCGCGGGTTATGTCAGTCCCGTCATAAATTATTATACTCAACCGGAGAAAACGGTGGTGGAAGAAACGGGGAACGGGGAACGGGGAATGGAGAACAGAGAAACTTTAACCAGACAACGAGACGCACGGATCGCCTCGCCCCCTTCCTACACGTACCTAATGCTGTTGGTACCTACCTACTCTTATTCCGCAACGAATGTTACGAACCCGACTGGCCTATCTAAACGTATCATCCGTTACTACGTGCGGAGAGGAACTCAACCTGTCGAGTTATTCGACCATTTAAATTTTACGAGCTTTAGGTCGTTGGGTCACGGGCGTTGACCCTGAGGAATACGTCTGTGTGACCCACGAGGTTATAGACTCTCTAGTGTCTTACGAAAAGGCATTTTTTCTTGCCTTTTCTTTTCTCTTGTTCTTATACAACGAAATAAGACGAGCCTGTGCGATCAGCTCGCTAATTATCACCGTCGAAAAAAGAAGGAAAAAAAATCATTCACATTGTCTTTAACGTCGATTATAACAAACAATGGACGGTAATTATTTATAAACTCGTATTAGAGACAAGAGACTATAAATTTTTAGTCTAGAGATGCGATAGAACTTGAGAACCGCTATACAAACCTAACTCGACTCTTCTCTTCTCTTCTCCGAGTCTTCGCTTCTTCGCTCTCTGCGCCTGCCTTATTAATAAGCCCAGAATGTCACGGGTCTGTTCAGTTCTCGCCACACTCGACCATCCGTCTGTCCGTATCTCCGTTTCGTTTACCAGGGTAGGCGATTCGGGGGCGGTGAGAAGGAGGCGGCTTAATAATAGCGACAATAATACGTTTCGCTAGCTAGCGGAGAGAGAGAATCAACGGAGATTTCCGAGCTTTTAGTTGGCCCCGAATCTACAGCCGTATGTCGCGGGTGGATAGACATGTGTATAACGTTGACGTTTTCCTAGTTATACATTAAACACCCCGTCATTATAATCAGTCATTTATTTCAAAGGAAGAAAAAAAAGAAAATTTTCTTTCACCGTTTCTCGATATAAGGAGAAGAGAAGCTGAAGGAAATTTTATCGTTTTTTAAGACGACGATTACCGAAGTTCAAAGCGAGTGGAAAATGACGTATACGCATGATCTCCAAGGCTTATTCGTTATACCGAAGGATTTTTACAGACGAGTAATAATAGATAACTATACAGCTATTTCCTAGCACTAGAGTAGCTGGTAATTCATTAATCTTAATTCAGATGTGAGTTATAAGCTTGAAAATTTGTTGGACTCGGTTTGTTTTTCAAACTAAATGACAAACAAAGCAAGATATAATGCGGACTCGAAGACACAATTCATTTTAGTCAGAAGTCATTACACCGGGTGTAGGTATATAGATACAGGTACGTATGTACGTACGTACATACGTATGCAGAATTTTCTTAACGCAATTTAATCTAGTCTGATGTGATAATGCGCTATGAAATATAGCAAATTCATCATTTCTCGGAGCCTCGCCGAATGATGCATTGTTTGCTTCATCAAAACACCATTCATCGCGTCTTGTTAAATCTTGGCGGTTCATTTTTCTTCCGTATATCCCATCTCTCTCTTTCTCTATAATCTATCTTCCGAAATCCGTCCCTTCGTATTTTTGTTTAATTTAAAAAAAAAATAAAAAATTCTCGTCTCTTTCCTCTTCCTCCAATTTTTGTTCCTTTTTTTTTTTTTGTTTGTCCCGAAGAAACGAGGAGATGGAATCGTTATACCACCGATTCGACGAATAACTATAAGTCGTATGAACCGAAATTTTCGTTCTAACGTTGTCGTATACGTGGATAAAGAAAAAAAATTTTCGAGACACGATAAATAACTGAAACAGAGTTGGAGAATTTTGACGTGTAACTCTTTTTACTACCGAATACGTAGACGTCTTAGAAAAAACCATAAGGCATATGGGTTTCACGCGAAGAAGATGTGAAGAAGAAGAAGAAGAAGATGAAGAGGAAGATGGACCGCGTACGGTCGAGCTCTCGAGCTGCATATATAATCCCGGGATATGTGTCCTCATATTGTTCGCATACCCACGAAAATATACGCCTGCAGACTAAGGAATTTTTTTTTTTTCTGTTTTTTTTTTCGTTTTTCTTCAATTCTTTCCTATATAACTCCACACATCACATTCGGTGCTAAAATGTTTAGTCTAAACTTACACGCGTGTACGCCCCTCTAGTATAAAGAGTTAAGCCTCCCACTTCACTTAACTTATATCACTTCAGCTTAATATGAAGACGAAATTTAAAAAAAAAATTCTTTTTCTTCTTTTTTGCACGAGAGACTCTTCACGGTTGTTTCTCTTTTTAAAAAACAGAACAAAAAAGTCCCAATAAATTAGGAAAATTTGATATTCTCGTTATAGTGGGTGTCTGAGCCGCTGCATACCTACTCGCTATTATATTCGGGGCGACATTTTCCCGTGCTATTTCGATCTCGATTTGATATATTGCTTCTAGAGATATACCTAGAGAGAGTGAGACCCGTGGCGTGGGTCGGCCAAGATTTCCACAAAGTGTTACACTTTGATGTATCGGTTATCCCGTTTAGTTATGTAACTCACTAGAGCTATATAGACGTTTGCATGCCCGCGTGTCAGATTAGCCAAGAGTCACGACGCACGTTACGATGTTAGAGGTAGGTAGGTAGGTAGGTATACGTACGCGTACGTAAGCATTCACTTAACTATCCGTAACTTAACGACCTTCTACCACCCACACCCGGATTTCGAACCCGCCAATATTATCCCAACGCGAGAAGAGTCCTTGCAAAAATAACGAAAAATGAATAAATTTCTCTTATCAATAATTAACCGCGACGATGCACAGCATGTCTGACCCCAGGAACTGAAGAGTGCAATAAATTTATCGAAAGACTTAGTTGTTTATGACCCAGCTCGTTTTTCCGTAAATATCGTAAAGCTGATATGTTCGTAAATTTTTTTCTCTCTCTCTGGTTCTGATTGCCAGATTTATGCACGACGTGGTTCGTCCTCGGTTAGATTGAATCGCATAGAATTGCATAGAATTGCATTTCATTGCATTGCGTTGCGTTGCATTTCGTTTCATTTCATTTCATTGGATTGGCTCACGATCCACCGCGTACGTCCCCGGACTCGAGTCAGGTTGATTAGGGATATTTCTAGAACGCGACTGACACGCTGCTCACTCACGCTGATCTAGCGTGTCTCTTTGGTGACGGGTTTGCAACGATACTTCACCCGGCAACCATAGCCACATGACACGGGCGACCGCGCGAGAATGCTGCACGAGGAGTCCATTAGCAAAGGCATAACTTATGACGCCGAGGAGGAGGTGAATGATTTTTAAATTATTACCATTATATACCTATCTGTATGTATACCTATGTAAACCTGAGTCGTTACTCTTATTTAACGATTCCAAAAATCAAGAGGAAAAAAACAAAGAAAATTTATGTTTTATCAAATTTCGAAGTCCTGCAGGTAAGACAAAGATCCTCAACCCTTCCAAATGGTCTTTTAAATGTCTCGTTTATTTTCTTAGCGGTATGTGTGCCAGTGGGTAACCGTAATTTTGACCAAAGCCCAGTTTAACCCCGTCCTAATGTTTCCTTTCAATTAAAAACCAGAGGGAAACAGGTGATTTGCATAATTTCGTATTCCCTTTATACCGAGTCTGCATAGAGAAATTCTCAGGGAAGGCGTAAGTCTCTCTGGTAATGCGTTCCTTATGTTAAAACGAGCCCTTGCATCCCTTAGATTCTAGGATTCAGTGTCACGAAGGTCATGGGACGATCCCTGAGGGTTTGAAGCGATTTTATCCAGCCGAGGTCTAATTCCGTGATTATCTTCAAGTCTGAGAATAAAATTTCTAACGAAAGGACGGTGTACGGGGGGGTTCGTCGTAGAATTCTGAAAGGAATTCTGAATGGACGACGTCCAGAATCTCGGTGATTAAATATCTGTTCTGTAACGAGTCAACATATAAAGTACGCTAAACAGCCCCGAGCCTTATTGTTGAAGTTTTCACACCGAGTGTTGCAGGTTTAATGCAATATTAAATCAAGCTGTTCACACATCAACGCAACCCGTTCTAGTACGTGACATATTAACACCTCGTTACGGTTCAAAAGCTAAGTAAAACTCCCACTAAACGTCATCTCGGTTACGCGTTACTTGAGTTAGAAACCGTGAAGTACGACGAGTACGATTCTGGTGTTAACAAAAAGTACAAATAGATCGGAAATTGCCTTTTGGATTGAAAACGAGATCCATTGATCGTGAAAATTTTTATGAATCCCCTCCACGATTAGAAATCGGGAGCCCGATGACGCTACGGATTTCTCGATGTAGTATAACGGTTCCAGAATTGCCTGCACAGTGATCGTAGCAGCAGCAGCAGCAGCTCAGCAGCAGTAGCATGTTTATCGATGTAAACAACGGCTAAATGCCCTCACCGAGCCAAATAACGACGTGCCAAAGTGGCGATGTATTCTTGGACCACTCAGCGTCATAGAGTCTCTTGTCAACACGTCCGCCCGCACCCATCCACCCACGTATTATATTCGTATACGTATATACATACACGTACGCGATGCGAAGCGTCTTGATCGTCCGTTCAAGCAAGAAGAAAAGAGGACCGAGAAGATGACAGTTCAAGGTTCTTCGTGAAGAGAAAAAATAAAAAATAAAATAACCCAAAAGATGTGTAATAAATTGGTGTCGACCCGGAAGATAAATGAAATTGAAAAAAACAGAAAAAAAAAAGAAAAAAAACTAGAAGACGATACAGATTTTTCTTAACAAATAAACTATCGATATATATAAATTTTTTGAAACGTTTTACGTATGGCCAAGGATATATTGGCGCTGATCGATCAAATAGTCGAATGTATAACGCTATTCAGCAATAATTTTATCCGGACGGATGTATTTGTCTATTTGTTAATTTTGGATGGTTGTAAATATATTTATTTTTTTTTTGTGTTTGCGGATATTTATTCGGTACGAAATCTGCCATTTTTTTTTTTTTTTTTCTGTAAATTTTTTTATACGTATATTTTTTTTTGTGTAAAGATGTTAAGTCACGTTGTGTATATACCTTACTATAATATATACCTTATACACGTGGATATTCATTAACATACATTTTCTGAATTCGTCACAACGCGCGTAATAATTCATAGGGCATTGAACTGCGGACCGCGGACCGCGGTTCCAGACAGCGCGGCAACCCGTGGCCCCCGCCGAACTTTTCTAAAAAAAATGTTGAAACAAAAAAAATAAGTACAAAATGAAAAATATACGCACATAGTATATATACCAAAGCCGAGAAGATTACGGAGAATAAGGTCAAAGAATATAAAGTCCAAAAACCAAAAAAATTCCATATATCCATTGGCAATTAATCTCGAAGCGATTTACTCTCGCTTTAACCGTATAAATTTTTTTTTTTGCTTCTATAAGGCGATGATACGTAAATCATCGCCGCTGCAGTATCCATTTTTTACAGTATTCTGTTTTTGTTTTTGTTTTTTTTAACTCTTTTACCCATTTTTTTCATTACGTATAATTAGTTTTTTGTTTTTGGATAATTAATCAGCTACTTTGTGTGATAAATAAATGAATAAATAATTTTTGAGTCCGATTCGAGTGAGGTTTTATTAGCCTATATATACAGTCCTTCGGTGTGGTATAAGTACCGTTTGCTATGACGTACGTTTTAAATAGATTCAATGCTTCGTAGTTCTCATAGAGTACGACATGCTTGCCAGCCTGCAGCACCGATATAACTATTATGAATTGCTGTAATAACAACGAACTGTTGAAGGAGCTACTCGTTAATGAAATTGTATATCATGAATCGTAGCAGTTGCACTAGACACGCAGGTATTTTCTATATCTAGGATACCACGACTATACGTATATATATATACATCTACGCGGAAATTTAATCAGTTTTTCAACATAATTTATACAGTGTATCGTCTACGCGAAATTCGATCATTACACCGGACATGCAAGTGTATAGGTATAATAAAATTTGTATTCGTACGAAAAAAAAAAAGAAAAAAAATTATTATCGTTTTTTGGATACTGATCATTTTCAGAAATATATACGATCCATGCTGATGTTCATACGTATAGGTATAATAGTTGAGTTATGTTCTACGCTAAGAGGTTTTCAGATTATTTAGTATAACAGCAAAACTAGGCGAGCGAAAGAAACGGATGGTTTAGTTCGAGATGAACTGCAGAGAACGAGAGAACGACTGTGAGAGTATTTGAAGAAAAAAATATATATATATATATATATTTTTTTTTCTCTTCGTTGCGTGGGCGCGAGTTGGTATAGGTATATAATACCTACGGTCGAGAAACGGTTGCGTAATTTTGAATTCAAAATGAATTTTAACTATAACTCACATAGCCGTATAATAGGAAATGGTAATAAAATAGTTAGCGACTATCAAAAGGCTATGAGGATTTAGGATACGATCGTCAGGATCCAATATGCAGTAAAGATCGTTCGCCGCGACCAAAATGGAATTAATTAATTTTTACAGATACCTGTTATTTTTTTTTTTTTTTTTACCATATTCCCATGTGCTTTGCCTTATTCAAACGTTTAACACCAAATAGAGAAGAGCACGAAGGCGTGGTGGTCCGCGCCTTGATATGAGATAAAAAACAAGAAAAAAAAAAAACTAAAAGGAAAATTCGTGACAAATATGGAAACCGATTGGCTATATTACCCATAGAAGAAAAAAAAAAAAAAATCTATTACGAAAATTTTGATTCTAAATGAACAAAATTTGGTTACTAATTTCAGGAGGCGATATCATACTTAGAGAGGAATCTCGGCTTTTGTTTCGCCACTTAATTAACCCCGTGAGGTTTTGGTCCACGGGTATATAATATAATCCATAAACTAAATCCATCCTTGTGTTTGTTGTGATCTCAAAGAGTTATTGAGGTTGTACTGTCTGGTTAGAAGAGAGAGAATATTGTTTCTATTATTTTCTTGGCCGTTATGATACAGTTGTCAGATTCCATTAGGCTAACAAACCGAGCCGGTTGGGTATATACGTGTAATCCTTGCGCCAACTGCAACTCCGAACTGCAGATATACAGGCAGATACATATACGCGAGCTGGAAACCCGCTAAAGTTCTCCCATTCGTATATATATTTTATATACTTATATATACAGGCATTTACTTGTGTATATACATATGTATATGTATATATAACCGCGAGGGTACGAAACGCACGCATCCATTTCACGCATCATTTCTCTTAACTCTCTGCACTGCGGCCGCGGCCGCGGCCATCCGACTCTACGCCGCATTTTCAATATAAATATATATATTTTTATTTTATTTTTCGATTGTGTTATTTTCATTTTTTTTTCTCTCTCTCTCTCTCTGTTACCTGCAACAAATTCTAACCGGCTACAATAATTACTCAATTATCTATTCCGATCAATTGCCGCGAGAAAACTAAATAAATTTCCATTTAATTATATTTATTAGCGTGATTACTTATTCCTTATACATTACCTGCCTCGCTGTAAGCTATACGACTAAACATACAACCGCGCCAATGATTTCGTGAGATAAGGAAACTGCGAAAGCTGCGCTCCGGGCAGGTGTAGTTTTTTTTTTCACTTGTTTTTCCCTCAAATACCTTTGTCCCTTTTATTTCAATTTATCGCAGTTTTTGTCTTTGCGAAAGACTTCTAGCGAGAGAAGAAAAAAAAACTTCTTTGTAGATTTCAAAGTGCCATTTAATCGAATTTTTTTCTTTTTTTTTTTGCGATTTGCAATAATTCGATTTCCGATATTGTTACCTGCCCATGCATTATTTCAACGTTTATGTGCTAAAATTCTGTGGAACCTGCAACCTAGGTAGGTATATAAGATCTCCTATAAATTTAATACGAGACCGCATTTTAGTGTTTAGTTTTCCTAGCTATGTCTATGATTAGTGGAGGTCGGGTGCGCTGCAGGGGCTGGCGATTAGTCACGCGAAACGGACGTCTGGAGAGCATTAGTGGGTGGAGTTGGCCGGCGGTGTGAAATCACTAGAGCTATACCCTACATCCGTACGTCTTGACTCTAACGTATGTACGTACGTGCATACATACCAAGAGAAAATTTGCTGTGAGCGTGTAACTGCACAGTAGTGCGTTTATACGCATATATATTCATGTTTTTATATGTATTGGTGTATATAGGTATACGTATGTACAGTGGCTACCGAATCGGTCACGCATTCACGCGGAGCGAGACACGCGTCACGCGTACTCGTGCACGCGTGACTATATACTCTAAGGTCGGAAGCTCGCTTATGTATGTATACGTGTAGTTGGAGATTGAAAACAGAAATAGCCCTTAGTTTAGAAGAAAAGTAAATTCGCGGGGGGAATTACGTATCCCCGGAATCCGATACAATTGAGAGAAAAAAGGTGAAAAAAAAAAGAAGAAGAAGAAATTGAAGTTCAGAATTTTTCAAGTTTCAAACGGTCAATAATTACGAATTCGTTTGGGACGATTTCGAATTTTCAGAATTTTATATCAAAATTCGAAAAGATCGAGAGAATGCTGCAGACGGTTCGAAATTCGGCAAGACCAAGACTTCGAAAGTCCAAAGATCCGTAAATTTAATTGAAAGGCACGACTCTTCATGAGCGAATTACAAATCCCCTTCGAATTTCTAACTTTCAAAATTTTGAACCTCCGGTGTTCTTCGATTTGAAGAATTTTTTTTTATCGACTATGCAAACTTCCGGGGAAATATCTCTTTCGAAAAACTCATGTGACTCGGTGATATTGAAATATTGAAATCCGGAACTTTTAGAAATCGGAATTTAAACCCAGCCTCGTCCATATATCGTTTAAAATAATTTATAACACAATTATATAGGTATTACGTTTATTTTAAGTATTAATTTAGCGATTTTTTTCTTCCTATATTTACTGTAGTTTTATAGTTTATAAAACGGTTTTTTTCAGTTTTATTAACTGTATAGTATAAAAACGTGTTGCTTGGTTGATTTACGACAAGATAGTATACAGTTAATCTTATTTTTCAGTTTGCTAGTAAAATAAACGGGGGAAAAAAAAATTGAAAAAAATTGAAAAAAAAGTAATAAGAAAAAGGAGATTAATTACCCACTGGTGGTGCAGTGCTGATGCTGATGCTACTTCAGCCTTCAGGGGGATCCCGTTTATGGTTTCTTAAAGTGTCAATTATTGTACATGAGGAATAATATCGCGCGCGTGCCTACAGCTGACGCTGCTGCTACTGCGAACGTGAAAATAAAAAGTCAAACTAATACAAAAAACGAAAGGGAGAGAGTGAGAGAGAAAGAGAGAGAAAAAAGAAAACTAAAATAATAGAAAAAAAGAACAAATTCACAAAAAGATGAAACAGCGGTACATAAATTCAAACCGCAGCAACGTGACGATATAATTTCGCTAATCTGACGCTTCCTAAAGTACTTGGGGCCAGTTGGCGTAGTCTCCTAGCCTTAGCACTCGCACGATCTTGTCACACGTCCGCCTTCGCTGTTAGATAGATATCCTTGAGTATTATAGGTATATACATATTTTTATACAGAATTCGATTTAGCGTGATTTTAAAATAAATTTTCACATCCATCTACCTATAAGCTGGACGTCTAGGCGTTTTGAAGAGTTAATAAAGTCAAGTGAAGTAGTTAAATAAATGAAATCTTATACCTGACGCGCGGTAATATATTTAAATATATAATATTTCTTTCAAACTGCAACCTTCTCTTCTCTTCGCTCTTCTCGCTCTTCTTCTTCGCGGTTCTGTTTTCTCATTTTGGCGCGCTACCCTTTGCCAAGTATAATTCGTGCTCTTGAAGGAACCTGGTCGCGACTAATCCGCAATATTTTAAGTACATAATTAATAGGTTTTAATTAATAATCTGGCGCCCGTGAATTTTGGCTTACCTTTTTGAATTCTAGAACTGTACACTATACTACTCGAGATCGTACTCACGGGTTAGCGATAATTACGCCCGGGCAGGTCCAGGATGCTGGACTCATCCGTCAGACTTAACGCGACATTTACCGGCGATGACGTCCCAAGAAAAAAAAAAAATAAAAGAAAAAGGAAAAACCGAAGAAAAATAACAAAACGAAGGAGAAGGAGATCCGCGGGGGTGATTTTCGAAGCTTAGATAAATATTTTCGGCGATTCGCGAATTTTTGAATCGAACAGAAATCTTCAATTTACTGGAAATTGGATCTCAAATCCGCAGACTCTGAGGCTGCAGTTTGATACAGTCGTAATATAATTATCGAATAGAGATTTTATGCAACTATATACCCACACCCGTTGTACCTTATATACTCGAGGTTTAATTTCTCATTTTGTGTCGTCGTGTCGCACGTAGTTGTAGACGTCTTACCGATTATACAGACCCGGTTAATCTCTCTCGCAATACGGCACAGCGTGCGTTACGTTGACATACTATTTATAAACACGCTACAAGAGTTGCGTGGGTGGTGCAGCCCGCGGGTCGCTGCGCCAACTAATGCGGTCTCTTCAAAGAAAGACGGCCACTGGTCTGTTTCTACCTGCTGTGATTGAACGAGCTATCGCTAACTAGTCTAGGCATTATATTACCGAAGGAATTTGACAGGCGAAACTGTACCGAAAATCATTAAAATTTGAAAAAAAAAAAAAAAACATTCAAAAATAATTAACGATTCAATTTTTCGACGAACCGATCTGCCTAATTTTTTTCGATTTATAAAAATAGAAGAAAAAATATTTTTAGAGGTTTGTTGAAGTTGTCATTGGCCGAAGCGTAGGTAGGTACCCTATAATGATCTCAAGGCTTCCGCGAGATGGTCCTTCGACCATTCCATGTAGATCATATTTCTTGGCGGCTTCGCTTTCTCGCCCGTCTTCGCTAGTACTGCAGGCTCCGCGTATATACGACGTACGTAGGTACCTACGTACCGTCTACTCAAGAGGAAGATGTAAGCGCAACTGTATCAATCTTCCGCCGGCGAGCGTTAATATAATAATTTAATAAGTCCAGTTGGCGAGGTTTATTAACTGCTCAGCTAGATTTGAAACATTTATTTACCCTTTGAAGAGAGCGTATGACGAAACGGTGCAACGTCAACTTCCACACCTCGCGGTGTGTACTAATATACTCCGCAAAATCGCGAAAGAGTGATTATCCCCATTCCGCACGTCTTACGGTCAAAAAACAAGAAAAGAAAAACACCTTTTTGAAAGCAGAAAAAAATTGAAAGTCAGGATAGAAGAAGAGAAGAGGAAAGAAGATATCGCGTTCATTAGGCAGTCGGACTACAATCTTTCCTTTGATTAATTAACGGTACGTTGTACGTTTCGTACGTTCTGCATACCCGATTGACAGCCGCTCAATCAGTGGAGCTAACGTTCAAAGAGAAGACTACGTACGGGACGGGAGTAAGTTTTTAGCTGTCGAATGTTCCCCGATAAGGTTTGACGCCGAAGTTGAGTGTATCAAGGCCTTGCCCCGCGAGTACAGGCGCGATATAATTATTTCGTCTAATCTCCTCTCCGCTCCGCTCTGCTCGGCTCCAATCCACTCTCTTCTCTTTTCTCTCTTTGCTCGCGAGCCGCGGATGACGAAACGGGTCTTTTGTCGTTCATTTGAAACCGTGTATATATGCACATACGTGTACCCACCTTATATACCTGCATGCTGCAGCGAAGAAAGTGAAATGGAATAAGGAACCGGCGCGGCGTGGCGGCGTGGCGGCGTGGCGGCGTGGCGGCGTGGCGGCGTACCATTCAAAGATATATATTTCGTCGAATATGTAGTTCATTCCGAACAACCGCGGCTATCTCGCAATCAGTGCAACCGAACATAAGCCATTGTCCGTTGTACGGACATCATGTGGTGCGCGATGATGACTCCCGCGCACCTCGGTTATTCAAGAATTTTTATTTACTCTTGCCGAGAGATAAAAGAGAATGAAGAAGAAGATGAAGAAGAAAAAGGAGAAGAAGGAGCTGCAGTACGAGCAGGAGGAGGAGAAATCTCCCACGGGAGTGTAGAGCATTCCTCCCGGTAATTATTATGACGCAGAACATTTATTACCCAGCCTTTTCGGTCTCTCTTACTCCTCGATTACTCTCCTCTCACATCTCTCTCCTCTCTTCGATGAGATATACGGCTGCAGTACTGGCTATCCGAAGACTGGTCTGAGGCAGGTCCAGAGGCATCATCGAGCTTCTTCTCCGCCTCCCGGATGACCTAGGGCGATTTTTACTCGCGTGTTGTCCGGCGCTCGCGGAGCCCCGGAGCTCTTCGTATCCGGCATCACGTCGTAATTGGTTGAGGGAAGGTAGCGAACAAGGTGTCAAAATAAGAGGAACAACCAATTCAACGACTACCAACTATCAGCCACGGATTATCGCAGGCCGTGATCCACCCACGCGATAATCCCGTCTTACATGGTATCATTAAAATTGACGATCCCATTCACACTCAAAAGAAAAGAACAACCAAATATTCATACTCCGAGGTGAAAATTTAACAACGGTCATTTCTTATGATTGGGTGGTTCTTCTTGCGCCAGAGAATAGACTGTTTGCGGCCAGTCATCAGACTCGTTGTCCAAGTGCAATTTAATTAGGCAACAAATCTCTCCCCGGCCTGAAGCACCGAAGCAGTGCTTGATCTTATTAAGCTCTCCGAGGATGATAGGTTGCATAATGAACTGCCAAGTCTGACCGTTTAGTGAATAATGGTGTTTGAATTAGTTTTGACAATCAGTTTAATGGTCTTTGGTTTGGATCGAGGCGATAACATCGCCGGAATCATTGATACGGAATAAAAGTAAAAGGATTTATCATTTTTCTTTTCAGACCCTGTATACCCGTGCCCATACCTCTCCTGAGATCTTTGATAACTGCACAGGAACGGAAAGAGAAAGAGAGTGAAAAAGATTTTCGTAACTTAGAGCCGCGCGATCCGTTGCACGTGACAGGAGTAAGATGAAGTGCCTGAGTTTATGGCACGTTTCGAAACGAACCTTTTGGTGGTTCAGAAAATGAAAAAAGGAACAAAAATAAATAAATAATATAGAAGTGAAAGATACACAAAAAGTAATAATAAGCTTTGATATAAAACTAGTCCCAAACCTCGAGCTGCAGATGAACGGACGTAAGAGAAGGCACAGTAACAATGAACGTCTAGATAGTTACACAGCTATACGAGCGAGTTAGATACGCGGTTAATTTCATTGAAACCGAATGCTTGTAGTTTGACAGGTAACGTATCGCGGCAATTATTAAACTAGGCCTGTAACAATACCTCCGAGTTAACCTTGGGCCGACGTGCTAACCGTGAGAAAGATCATTTCTCATAAAACAGGTGCCAGGCTATGTGTTATACAATTGCGTCTCAATCATGGATCGAAATTCATCAAACATGGACCCATATATGACGTGTGGTTTTATCAGAAATTTAGGAACTGCAACGTGCATCCGTGGACACGTGGGACTCTATGGTTCGTTATTATAAAGCGTGTAAATTTTCTGGGCCAAAAAAAAGTTCCCAATTTAAATAAGGGAGCGATCGATACTAGGAAGTACGAAAAAAGCACGGTAGCTTCAGTTCATGGTGATGGGATGGCTAGACGACCATTCCGTCCTCTCCTATGGTACGCCCTCCTGGAAGGCAGGTCCATGTCCCACATTGTTGAAATAATAACACATTATTATGAAGGCTAACTTTGGAAAAGCGAGGACCGGTGCAGGAGAGCGCCGGTTACTCGTTACGATACACAATGGGGCGCATGCTGGGTTCCTGAACAGTACAGAACGCGCGTTTGTATTAAAACTTGGACGAACCCGTTCTGCCCAAAGGACTATGGCACCGGTATATAAGAGGAAAGAAACTGCGCGGGGGCACATTATGTGTCGCCGATGTTCTGAGAAAGGTGATATTTATCTTTGTAAATTCGAGACACGGGAATCTAGCTTTTACAAATGGCTGACCATGCCATCCGACTTTCGTTTACCGGCTCCTGGTTTCTTGCCACATTCGTGTACACGCGAGTCCACGAGTCTCTCCTTCTCCAAAAGAAAAAGAAGAAGAAAAAAATCAAAAATCTACACCAGCGGGTTCAGATTCAGGATTTTACTCTTCCCCGACTAAATAGACTGTCGATAAATGGCACGAGTCTTTCTCAGAGTTAGACCGCCTATGATCATCCGAACTGATTATGAGATGAAGAGAGAGATGAAGGAGGGACGGGTATCATACCCAAAGACGGCGGAGGGAGGATATGTCGCCAACGCTGGGAAGAAGAAGAAGAAGAAGAATAAGAAGAATAAGAATAAGAAGAAGAAGAATTCTGATCTTATCCTAATTATACGGTTGACAAATTCAGCCGCCATCATTATTAATTCAGTACTCTTTGTAGATCCGTATCTATCTTTGACGTACGCGATGCCATCTCTCGCATACGCTTATCTAAACTCCGCGTGTGTGGATATATAAGGGGGGTTTTTGAAGAAGGTAAGAGAAGAAGGAGAAGCCGAAGAAGAAGAAGAAGAGAAGTAGGAGGAGGAGGAAGAAGGAAAATAAAAAGAAGAAGAAGAAGGGGGACCAGCCCACCGGGTCCTCATAGGTCAAACGTGGGACTTTACCTACGTCGAGTTGTTAACCGTGAAAAGAAGTAAAAAGAGAAGAAGAAAAAAAAATAGAAGATAGGAAGAGAGAAGCCTACGAGCAAAGAGGAGGGAATGACAGATGCGTGAGCACACATACCCATCCATCTCTCTCTCCTTTTTTTCCTTTTTCTTTTTGCACGCCAAATTCAACAAGCAGAATAAATCTGCCGATTTGTTACCATACGCGAGTTATGATACCTCTTATTATGCTCTGTCTCAAATTTTATCTATTCCATCGATCTATCTACCTGGAGCACCTGACGCGGCAAACTACACCGCGACATAGCGTTAACGTCGACGCTCTCCAAAACTCTGTAGAAAAAACTTTCACTGTGCTGTCGATGTACAAGCAGGATCGTGCTAACTGATACAGGCAACTTAAAGAAACCACGTTCCATACTATCCGAATTTAATAGCGAATATTCCAAAAAGAACGAAGCAAA
The DNA here is from genome assembly GCA_949628255.1 of Macrophya alboannulata. Lineage (NCBI taxonomy): Eukaryota > Metazoa > Arthropoda > Insecta > Hymenoptera > Tenthredinidae > Macrophya > Macrophya alboannulata. Next base: position 44,770,635 of record OX451207.1, read on the forward strand.
TAAAATTGCAGAGGAACCTCGGCGAGTGACTGCGCAATTTTTTTTTTTTTTGGGGCCTGGGGAAATTCGTGGGATGAAATCTAGTATCTAATGAAACGGTAATGAATTACTGAGACAGGCTTAACGAGTAAAGGCATCTATTCATCTGCCGTTGCTTGTTATCGACCAGCAGGAGATAACAGTGGATTGCGTTGGGTTTATAATGGGTATATCTCGTCTTCGCCACTCGGTTGCAGGTTACTGTAAAATACGATGTGGTTATTACGGGGACTGACAACTACCGCTGCACCACCTGGTGTCTATTAAAATTTAACAACTTTTATATACTCGTATCTATATGAGAACTTTTCGTCACATTTGTCTGTTCACATCGAATCTTCTCGAAACAAAAATGAATGAATAAATAAATTCTTCCCTCAGAGTAAAAATGAGGGAGACTCGACGTCGAGGAACCTTTCGTAGGTTGATTTCAGGCGCGATCTCGGCCTCTGACTCGAGGCCTATCCATCGTTCAACTAGCCGGCTATAAGATCCCATAAAAAGTAACTGACGCACAATCATCGTTAACCAAGTTGTCCGCGCCTCGAGTGAGCAGGACATCGTTCTCGACCCTCGATGACCCCCGCACAAACACCGCTTGTATAAACCGATGAAGAATTTTCAAGTAGATTCGATCACCCAACAACTGACACCTAAAAGACGAGAGAAGAGGTATAAGAAGTAGAATGAGGATTGATCAACTATGAAAATCAACGTTTTATACTCATCCACATATCTGAATGCCTGTAAAAAACGAATGAATTACATGAAGACAGCAAGTGTCTATCAGAATTACGGAGCTCTTGTATGTAGGTGCCTAAGTTTCAGGGATAATAGTAACGAAATAAGGGAAAAATATGAAACAAAGAAGAATAGAAAAATTAGTGAATTGATTGATTGGGAATAAATGGGAGTTAATAGAATATTTCAAACGGTTAATTATCGTACTACAGGTGAAATTTTATACAGTTAGATTGAGGATGTATATTTAGAAGCCTCTTTTTTTCCGCCGGTGTATGACGATATAGCGTGTGCGAAATCAATTACTCATTAATTATTGGCTCGCGAATATAATATAATATAGAGGGACTATCGGGTACGTAATTAACGGAGATTAAGTGGAGCTTAAGGCGGGTTTTGAGAACGATATTTTACCCGTGAGTGAAATTCACGACGATTCAAAAGACGTGCCGTGAGCCACGTAACGTATATGTACATACGTACGTTCCTGCGTACCGGCGGGATTGCTTATGTAGAAAATCTGTATGTATGTAATATGTACCGATATATGTGTATATATATGGCATATGAGAGTGAATAATCATCCACTGACATGCGACCCCCGAATTTGGCCCGAAAATCTACAGTTTCACTTCCCCAAACTCACACGACAGTTACAGCTTTCCAGTACCGACTGCCTACTCCTTTCGTATTATAGCCGAGCGGTAGAATCTTAATTTCTGAACCAACGAACACGCTTTACATTTTTCTTCGTTAGCATACAAATTTATTACAATTTGAAACGGTAAAAGCCACACGCGTTTATACCAACGCTATACGCTAAGGCCATTCCGTTCGGAGATATCCTACTCGGGATGGGCCACGGACTTTGTTTGTCACGTTGTCACGACACGCTACCGTGACACCATCTTCTATCGTTCGAAACGGACTTTAAAAAATAACGTAAACACCTACTTCGATCATTCTCGTCTTCGGAACACCTTGGAAATAATTCTTTTTCGATACCCTACCACGCTTTGAGGAATCGCTCTATCGACCAAAATTTTTCACAGCTGATTATACCAGCGTTTCAAAAAATCTTCCAAAATTATTTGACATTATACGGAGCTCGTTCAATTTCTAATCATCTGTAGTGAAGAAATTTTTTCAAAAGCATACCACTGGTTTGAAAAAAAATATTGTTCCTCGCGTTAAGGAGAGCCTCGATTTTTCCATACGACATATTTCTACTTTCCCACACACAAAACGTGTCCAAAGATAGCGTGAATACTGACTGGACACTGGTCTAGATCCGGAGACCAGTGAGAGCTGTAGGATCGAAAGATGATCGCTTCGCACTGTTCCCGGACCTCCCGTCGCTGTGATAATCTGGCATGTCACAGTGATACTGGCGCGTGATCCGCGGCCGGTCATTCCGAGTCAAAAAATTTATTAGTATAAGTTTGTCGGTGTTGGTTACAGCTGAGGTAGATACGCAGGTAATTTTCTGTATATGAGTGTTACAATTTGTAGTAGTAGTGGCCTGCACAAGCCAGCCGGTTGTTTCACAAAGGCTAACTGTAATCATCATAGCCTCTGAGTCTCGTACTGGCCCGGTACGTCTCTAATCTCCGCGATATCCAGTCGAGAGACAAATACAGATACGATCCCATCCATTATAGAGATCGTGGAGCGCTCGGCGAAGGCGTGGGCGACGTATCCACACAGACAATCCACAATTTGAAATAAAAAAATAAACTATAATACGACGTTTCGTTAGCTAGCGGCGCCGTGTTTGGACTTGAAATCATACCGATACCATTCTTTATTTGACAGATGTAATACGCCGTCCGTCCGGTCCGTATACTATACACCTCTCTTTGGTTTTGTAACAGTTTTATGCTCGGATGATCGAGGAGCTTTTTTTTATATCAAGTTCACCGACTAATTCCAAACAGTCGTATACCTATGCGAGCGGAGTATTGAACCGAAAAAAATCGGGCTATGGTTAGATATTTCGTTGGTTGCAAAACAACGGAAACAAAATTTTTTTTAGCAATTTCCTGTTCATCTTGATCCATCGATCTTCCGTCACGGTCAATAAAGTTAAATCCCTAGTAAATTTTGTTGTTGTTATAACGATTAAAAGGTGATTCCGATAACAGATAAGGAGGTACGGACAGGTTGGGACGTCGTATTGATAACGGGCAATACGTTAATGGCAACAAATCATTGCAATAAGCCGCAACAATTTCTACAAATGGATTTATGGGGTCTGGAACCGCGGGTGGTTTCTGGTGGCTGTATAGGTAGTTGTCGTTCCACGGCACGGTGGGCTAGTCGAGTAGGTATACTATCGGAGCAGAGTTAGGTTGGCTATAAGGTGAAGTTTAACTTTAACTTTGACTTGAGTTAAAGTTAGGTTAGCCATCGTAGTACAGGGTTTAGCACGTGTGGGCTGCCCGTATGACAAGCGGGCATTGTTTGTTTATTTCGTCGAGACACGAACCGCGCCCTCACCCACGCGCCATTCACTACGAGTAGGAGGACGGCGTTCCTCGAGGACGCAGCATCCTTGGGGGTCCTTAGATCATCCGAACGTAACTAAAAATTGCGAAATTCATCTACGATCGGGAGATTTATTTCTGTAAATTGATTCAACGTCCTCGAAAATATTTCAAACATTTTTTTTCTTCTGTCCCATATTTCTCTGATCCTCTCGAATCCAATTTCTCTCCGAAAAACTACTGAAAAATTTTTCTCTCGTCATTTATCGTCATTATCCACCGTAATTTTTCACCGATCTGCTACCAATGACCCGGCGAACTTGTAGATCTGTTTTTAAATAACAGGGTGAACGCGTTTTGCGTTGGTGCCTCTCGATATGCTTATGCACTGCGTGTTCGTTCAATTGCACGTGCCAGCTATCGTGGGTGTTTGGTGATTTAAATGTCTCGCCTGTAACGTTGCTGGTTTTGCTCCACGAATATAACGTATTGTCTAGAATAAGATCGGCTGAAGTCCTCTGCGGTATTTTCGATTCTAAAAACGACCAATTTCTTGCAATTTCAAATTTTCACAAAATTGATTCTGAATAATTGTTGAGCTGCGTTGCCGATTACGCCGGCAAAGAAAATTTTCGGGTTTTCAATTTGGACCGCGGAATCAATTCCAGAGTGATAATTTTTGAGATTGAGAACCTCAGAGCGACGTGTGTGAGAGACAGTTACGACGTTAGGATACCGAGGTAAAGGAACACAATACGGCACGCACGTCTTACACACATCCTCCTGTAAATCAGCCGCGCACCTACTATAAGTTGCGTGTCAAGAGGAGGTGAGTAACGATTCTGCGGTTAATGTTGCAGGAGAGTTGGATACCGAATTTATAAACGTAGAATATAATTTTCAGTCGAGGAACTGAGAAGCAAATGTTGGATATCTGGTTGGTAGGCATATCGAAGACGAATGTGGTCGCGTGGGCAAGACGTGAAGTCGAAGTATCGATAAGCGAATATAATAACGTCAATAATTAGGTGTCTCGATTCGACCGGGAGATAACGTTAATAAGGATATATGCGATGAAATAATCCTTGAACATAATTCAAGTAGGATGATTCTTTTTTTTCTTGTTCTGTTTTTTGACGTCCCTCTTTGCACGACGGAAAATTGAGACGAAACAAGGAAAAAATTTGGGTGTATAGAAAGAAAGGAATTCTGAAAAAAAAAACAAAAAAAAAATTCAAATTACAAAATATATACTCTCTGCAGCGAGAAACGCTTATGGTCCATAAACGAAACGCCTACGTGTCCGTAAATATTGAACAAATATTACCATAATATTTATTTAGTAACCCGATCTCACCTCGAACCGGATGGACCATTTCCTTAATACTACAAACTATTTGAATTATGTTTTAAAAAAATGTCTAAAACAAGACTGTGGAGGTCTTATAAGGTTCTTAATAAGCCCGACTATGAGTTCATTGTGACGTGAGTAGAAATCCGTTATACCTCAAATAAAAGAAAATAAAATCTGAATCTGTTCCAGTTTTTTTTTTTTTTCGTTCTTTATCCAATTATTTGATCAATCTAACTTTTTTCTGCTAAGTATATAATATCTGTATACAATATTACCGATCACCTTGAGGCAAGGCAATTCGATTGTCTATATGTACAATTTATTTACAAAAAAGATACGCATGTATGTAAGTACATACAATAAAATACATATCTTTTGTTATATAGCTAGTATAGGTATATAAAGTGACTGTAACACTTTCACGTATAAAAAGAATTTGCATTCCGCCAACGCCGCGTTGTACGGAGTCCGTTCGTATATACATTTCCATAAAACGTATGTACCAACATTCCATATACCTGTATAGGTGGACTTCAATTATTTGAACAAACTTTACGCAGTAAAAGCCGCGCTAAGAGATTTTAAGCTGAAAGGATTTCTCGAGCACGTGCTGCGGCATGTACAGTGCAGTATTTGTTCCTCGTAGCTCTTCCACCTGGTCACTGTGCACTGACCGAACGAGGAACCTAGGAGACACCTGAAATTATACCACAGGTATTAAAAATGAGAAGAGTAAAAAATAAAAATTTCACACCGCTACTGAATTTTCATTTTGTTTTTTGACTCGTGGTCCTGGTTTCGGTGATAATTAGCAAGGCTGACCCTCAGGCTCTCTATTGATAAACCGCGAGGTTCGTTGTAATATAAACGATGTGCACTGCAGTGCGTCCGTTCTGTGTAACAACCGCGATCACAATAGCCGATTGCATTATACTGCAGCCACGGAGGACAAGATCATACACCGTATTATATGAACTAATAAAGTCTACACAGGCGTTTCTCCTGGCACACAATGCCTCTCGCAGACAGCTCTATTCACGGCCAACAATGTAATCACAACTCAGCGCTATTCCATGCCCGATAGGTCCGTACACATACCGATACCCGTGTACACTGTACATACCCTGACCATATACTCAACACCATCGAAGGATATGCGGGCCGGGTCCCTATCGATCTTTGAATCGATTATAATCGATAAATCTCGGCTTAATTTAATATTCAAATAACCGAAAGTCGAACGGGCCTACTTTACTGCATCAACCGGGCTCGCTGCAGAGCCGGACCCGACTGGGACGCGGGCGACCCATTAAAAATCACTTTGTACTAAGAAATAACTCGACTAGCTGCTCAAATGACGCCGTTCGAAGAAGCCATATTGGAGAACGCGCGTCTCAGGAGATGCCCCGCCGTTCGTTACCGAGTTTATATTTCAACACACGTTATATAGGCACTTTATACACACGAACTAAGCCCCCGTTAAAATATCGAAGGAAGAAATTCAATTGCCACCGTGTGTCTTTCAGATTTTTTTTTTTTTTTTTTTTAGCGAATTATTTTTGGCCAAGCGAATCGTAGTAGAGTCGAAACCCACGATTTAGAGAGTTTCGCAACATAATGGAGATCGACAATTGATTTTATCCGATTGTGAGCGTAGGTATAACAAAGTCTATGGTAGGTACGAAGCTTACGCGATCATGGGTAGAGGTTATACTATGCGAACAATGAAATAATTTTGTAACGTATGAGTTATATGTATATGAGAAATGTACCTACATCGTAGGTGGTATAATGTATACGTATGTAATCCTTGAATATAATTTAATTTTTTTTTTTTTTTTTTTCGTTCTTGTTTTGTAACAGAAATTTTTTTTGTTCTATCTGTCTTCATAACCCGAGCGGCAAGTAGGTACGGTGCGTTTAGGTCTGGTTTAATGGGTAACCTTTTGTTAGGGCAAACTGTATACACGCATTCCCTAGTCATAATAGACGCGCTCGATTACCCGTCCCTCTTACAACCTGCAACGAGCTCCTCTTATACGAATCGATCAAATTCTTTGAACAGCCTCAATTAGCCGTATAACAAAGCCGAGAAACTTGGATAACTTAATCTCAAACACGAATGTTTATAAATGACGAATAAACGAACAAAAAAAAGCTTTGTACAAAAAAACGTTGAAACATGGCTCGAAAATACTCCGTAGGTACAAGTTAAATGCGAATATTAGGTTAATCTTTGCTCTGAACTATATCATCGATTAATTAATTAATTAATCATGCTAATGAAATTCGCAACGCTGCCCTGCGGAGTCCGGTAACACGCAAGAACGCCCACACCTTTAGCGGACTACAAGATGCCATGGTCAGTTTGCAGGTGTATCAGCCATCCAGTCCGCAACCATCCCCTTCTAGTTTTTATTTTTTCATTTTTTCATTTTTTTTATTTTTTCTTACAGGTATATGTACTTCTTCGTTACATTACAATTATATTACCATCGAACGATCAAGCGGAGTTAATTAAAACGAAGATAAATTATTATATCGATATGGTATATTTAAGGGAACGGGACATCTGCAGTGGGTGGAGAACGCATCTGCAAATTATAAAAGCCATCGATAAATTATTATGGAAATATTGTAATTTTTGTTTTGAACGTTTTAATTTTTTTTTTTTTGCGGGAGGGCAGAATGTAGACCGGTGAGGAAATTCTGACTAATTACACGCTTCATGTGTTACAAGTTAATTTTAGCGAAACCCGTTTATATTAAGTAAACGTATATGATTGCGGATATTTCGAAGTCAAAGACATATATACGCCAGAACGTTCGTTGCAATTGCAGGTCAGAATTATCTGCAGATAGCTGACGCTTAAAATCAGCCGTTTTTCTGTCCCTAGCGAATCATCTCGTAGAGATGAAGTATGACGAATAACGCTTTCGCAGATTATTACCGGACACTAAATATAATTTTATGACGGAAGATTGGTGCGGTAACTCTTTTTTTTTTTTTCTTTACCTAGAATGACTAATACAGTATATTTATCGGCTATGTATATAGTTATAGGTATATGTATGTACAAGTAAAATATACCTGCGTGGAAAGCTCTAAGTGCCACAACTCACTGCGGTAAGACTCAATTTCTGTACCTATAACGTATATATCGATAATAATTTACCTTGGCGATTATATACTTTGGGAATTATGTATATATACATTATACCTGTTTTTTTTCTGTTTCATTTTTTGTCAAAGATTGTTTTTTTTTTTTTTGACGCTTTAGAAACGTCTGTACATAAATAAAATTTTTCGGTAGCTATATATATATATGTTAAGTTTCGTACGGCTTTTATGTATCTTTACAACCATGTCTTGATGTTCTTCCGGCAAAGCGTATAAACTGACGTCAAAGGTCGCAGTTAGGCAACGAGTCCGGACCACATTGTTAACGTACTCTTTATACTACTTACGAGGATCATAAATTTTTTTAAAACGCTACAAAACGTCGACGCTTGCTCTACAAATGTTGGACAGAAAAAAAAAGCAACAAAAAACGATAAAAATTTTTTCGACTACTAGACAGACGAAACTCAGACACATTCTACATCTCTCTCTCTCTCTATATAGAGCTGGACGGTTTCTTTGAAACTGGTATGCAACCCTTCGGGAGAAAAATATCTTTTTAGAAAATTTATCTCGACATCGAGCAAAATTTGTCGAGCAAATTTAGGTACGCGCGGAGAATATCGCGATAGACGAACGATACATGTATCCGATGAGATAATTCGTAAGAAGCGAAGCATAGCATATTATAGTTATATGTATATATCCAGCAGAATGGAAGATGATCATCTATGTTCGAGGCGTCAGACGTTTTCTCACGTGTTGCTCAGCGAGATAGCGTCACTCGACATACCTTGATATCATTAAGCAAGATTTATGCAGTACATACCCAGCACCACCTTGAGGTGAGGCCAGAGGCTAGGAGTATAAGGAAGAGGCTAAGAGACGGCCAGACGTACGACGTACGGGACGTAACTACTTCAAACGTACGTGAAAAATTCTGGACAGCGACAGACACCGAAGAAGAGAAAACAACAAAAAAATTAATAAAAAATAGTTTACAGTTTTTTATAGTTTTTTTTTTTTTTTTTTTGGATACTTTCCCGCGCTGTTGCAGTGCTCTAGTTTTTTCCGTCTGAAGGTTTAAGAATTTTGGAGCTGGTCTCATATTGTGAGGCTAGAGCCTAATCTCCTTCTCAGTTTCTGCAGTGATAAAACAAAAAAATAAAGAAAAGAAGAGAATAAAGAAAATAATACCAAATGAAGATGCATTCGAGCAAGAAAATCGTGCGTTTCTTGAAGAGCTCGTATAAGAAACTACGAAAGTACACGAGATATCAAGCATCAAAATGATGACACAGCCAAAGTTGCCGCTTAATGGACAAACAGATCGCGAGTTTCTCGTCAAGAAAAAGCTTGAGATGCCGCATAACCCATAACCGTCTCACAAGACCCAGAATCTGAAGAAAAAAAAATCCATTTTGTTTTTTTTTCTTCAAATTTTGTTCATTTTTTATTGCAAATGTAGAACTGGACACGTCTGATGCGAGATGTGTGACGTATAATGTTGCATGTGTAGATTCAAGTATATAGTATATTACATACCATACAGTTGTGTTATCTGCCGACTTGTCACCCGGTAGGGTGCATGACACTCGTGGGAGAGCCAAGGCTCGGTTCTGAGAGTGGACAATGAACGCGCACAAACGAAAGAGCCAAATGACGCGCGCCTTTGCTGGTGAGACACAATGAAGATGATTAAACAATGATAAAGTCCAAAGAATATATACATATCTATATATACCTATGTATTATGGGTATATAATCCACGGAGAATATGGCGTTTGGTAGGTAGCCACCGCGGAGCTATATGAGAACTTGTCAAATTGACATAATTTATTCTTTCATAACTGCAGAACAAAATTTTGATCAATGCGATTATTTTCCAGCTGCATTTCGCGATGTTTAAAAAATCCTGGCGTACCGCGATGACCGGTAAAGACCTGCGGAATTCTAAACGCGATATCCGCGCAACGGACAGATGACAGACAGACGGGCGGACACATATCTGAGCTAATATCTATCCATGCGCCGATCAGAAATCAAGCTAGTATTACCGATTGGCATCGATGGCAACGATTTATCATTCCTACGAGATAAATTTAGTGAAAAAAATAAACAGAATATGATCGTCCGTTTATCGATTTACGGAAGTGCGATGTGAGCCGCTTAATCAGGATCCATATCTATCCTATACTATACCGAGCCAAGGGTTACCGGCGCCTCAAGCTATCTTAAGGATAGCTGCTGCTGCAGCTTCGTACACACAGATATACGTTCGTATTATGCATAACGTTATTTGAACAGCTTACAAGAAACAAATATAATTATTAAAAAAAAATTTGACGAAGTAATTGGTATATATAACCATTATCCAATTATCAAAACGAGATATTTAATGTATCTGATCGAAAAAGATCTAGATTAGGTAAAATATGAACCGATTTACATACAGGATTACGTTGTCTTCATTTTTCATTCGGTTTATAGAGAAGATCATACGATTTGAAGAAATTTTCAATTAACGTTGTACCGCAGATCTTGTTAAATCTTTTCGAAATTGTTTCCAAAAATGATAGAATAGTCAAAACGAAACTCTATACCGAAATGATTTCAACGAGATGAAAGATGCGGCTGATTTATTCGAGGTGATTATCTCAGATGAAATGATATAGATATAGATAACGAATCCGTGTATAGGTAGATGTATTACACGAGCATCTGACGAATGAGATTTGTTTTTGAGGTAATCCATTAAATGTAAGAATATATGACGAAGAGGTTATATGTACATAGAATGACTTGCTTCAAGTCAGTTGAATAACACGGGTTCCGTTACGATACCCGCGTAGATCCTTTTTGCTGCTGCGTGACTTTAAGGAGGCGAGGTGAAGAAGAGATCCGTCTGTCTTTGAGGAGAGGGAGAGAAGGGTTGCCATTGTCCCCTCGTATATATTAATTAATATGTTTGGCATTGTGCGCTGGGTCGAGGAGATTGTATCTTATATACTACGGGCGCCTCGCCTCGCCTTATACCTTAGCTTATACCTCAGCTTGGCTTGCCTCGCCGGGGCGCCCTACGATCACTCGCTGTGACAAGATCGCGCAATGCGATACGGAAGCGTATCCACCGCGGTTCCTTATACAAGTGGAAAATGACCAACGAGAACGAGAAGAGATGAGACGCCGGTATCGTTCTCTAAGAACGAGGCGCTCGCGGTGTCACCGCGATTCTCGTTCTCCCCAAGACAAGGGTCATCTCGAAATTCGGTCCTGTAACGATCAAGCCGGCTTAATCGAATCAAGAGATACTCACCTGAGCGTGGATTTGTACCATATCCAAATAAACCAAAAAACAAATTTCATTTCTTTCTCCATTCCTTTCCTCTCTTCGCATTCACCTCTTACCTATTTTTCGTTCGAGGCTCGCGAATATCATTCATAGGTGATCGCGTACTCCATCGGTTTCTCTGTTCTATCCCTGCCGCAGCGGATACATGCCCAGACACACATACAGCTGGGGTACAACACCGAAGTATACCCTATCCACTCGAGAATGTCAGATTGTAGAAAGTATTGCGGGTGCGGAGTAATAAGTTGTGGCATTCGAGGTCGGAGGTTAAGACTAGGCCGTCCCGCATGAGAACGAACTTACCTCCGTAGTCTATGAGTTCACCTGACCGCACGTGGAGTTACGTTACGTCCGTTGGCTATCAACGCGATATAACATATATAACTATGCACCTGACTTCGAGATAGGTACTCTTAAGTTCTCCAGTCCGAGGAGCCCGGGTCACTCGAGTTTACCGGATCGTTCGTGACGTCGCGACGTGACGTGACGCATGACATGACGTGACGCCGGATTCACGATTATGATGAACGCCACTATTACCATCTCCGAAACGTTGGAAAAGCTTTCACTGCATGATTCCATTTCCATGGAGTAAATCTTGACTTTTCTCACCAAAAAAAAAGATCAATACTTGACCGTTGAGAACTCCACGTCATTTTCTTGATTCTCTTCTCAAGAGGCCTTCGGGGAGTTCAAGATTGGTATATATGCGTTCATATTATGACTGAGGTGCGCACTGTTGTTGAGTTAACAAGGTGAGATGCACCGATCTTCGACTATGCCTGCAGTAGTGGGCGGACAGTTTCGGAATAGAGTTATGAAACGGTTGTAAAACTATAGAAGCGAAATATTTACGATACTAGTAAAGTCCTGGTGACACGAAGCCTCCTTTCAGTTGTATTTCATTGATCTAGACGCACATTTCTACTGCCGTATATAAACAACTGTAATAAAGTAGTCGCATGTCTTCTCCGCGACGTCTTGAAGCTTGTCAATAACGATTCTACCCTTTTCCGGTCTTCTCCTAATTAATCCGAGTCGCAATTAGCCCGGTTTCGAATTCCCTGTTCACCGATCGATTTTTTGAATGAAAATTCCGAGGCTAGAATTTTCTGTTCCATCGGTTTTGTCATCGGTAAATATTACCATTCCCGTTTCTTCGAGGCTCGGACACCTCGCTAGACCGAAGGTTGAGAAATTTTTCAGTAATCCTCATGCTGCAGTGGTACATATTCGCGTCCCACAGAATAACGTGACGTGGGCTCTGATATACATAAACACGACTCTGTTGCACGCAACGGCCATATGCGGTGGGTGGAGATTTACGCTGCAGGGGTGCAGCTTACCGCGTGCAGAATACATTATGCTGAAAAGATAGTGGGAAAGATTTTTTTTCCCAAAGATCAAAATTGATACTCCAGTAATTACACCATCGAGTAAAATTATAATGATAACGTGAAAATGAATGTCATGAATTTCGTCGATTGTAATGCAAATTTTACCTCACGCAATTTAGTGTAAATTCATTCCTCCTTTGGCCATTACAGTAAACTCAGTTCAGCTTCCGAGTATAAATTACATACGGTGTAGATTATTTGTGGGAAGTGATGTAGAACGACGACATTGACTGGACTAAAATCCGGGACAAATGCGATCGTGGGTAGGATATTTCTGTATAGATGAAGAGAAGAAAGAAAAAGAAACGATAGAAAAACGGACAAACCGTCAGTAAGGAAAGGCGATCGTAACAGCTCCAGGCTAAATGGATACATACATTCATAGTTCGATGCACATACGTGGTATCGGGTACTACAAACAGTCGGCGATCATGTTCGAGCCCCACGAAACCCTGAAGCTTGAAAAGTTAATTTGAAATTTTAATTGAGAAATTATATGAACAGATTTTAGTTACAGGGAATAGTTCTCGAGTCTAGACCCCCGGGTATCACATAAAGCGATTTAATTTACAAGAAAGCGCGAGTTAGCAGTGGCAATCATCGATGCTTAATACTGGAATATAATTTAATATACCACAGTCTTATTGCAGGCTCGTACGAGCGTTACGGGTGTATGTGCTGGAGGTTGATCGAGGAAATAGCGATATCAGTATGCGATAACGCGTCGAAAGTATTAGATCTGTAGTCCGCGATTTTCATGATCCATTGAGCTCAAGCAAGCCGAACCCTCTAACTCGCCGAAGTGTAATTACATAGATCACTTTTCTCCTAAAACTAAAATGCACGAACCGAACCGGACCCTGCAGCTTCGGTTGCAGTAGGTATATGAAACGGTAATCAAACAGGTGTGCTAGCATGACGTGAAATCAGAAACAATCTATTTTCTAAACGGCCATACGGGCCAAGTAATAACAGGCAATTATCCGGTAATGGATCTCCGTCTATAGGGCGGTTTATAAATATTACATTTCATTTATGTCCTGGTATTACACTGCAGACATACAGAGTCCAGGAAACTGTCTCTTAGCTAACTGATTTTCTCTCCTCAAGATCCGTGATTTTTTTTTTTACACCGCAAAAAATTGGAACAGCTTTTAGTCTGATCGTTGAAAGATCTGAAGAAAAGTATCAAAGCTTTTTGCAGAAATTTTTTTAATCAGAGCTTTGAGGACTTGCGTGTAGCTGAGGTCTTCCGCTAATTACGCCTGCAGCAACCTCACTTTGGTTATTTCATTAACTCAGTAACTACACGGGAAAGGAAGGGTAGGAAGAACCGAGGTGATCATACGAGCTCCTAAGAATCTAAATTAACCACAAATAACGTTTAACAACGCAGTGAAATAAAATTTACGAGTTGGCACAGACACGCACACGCAGATGTAGGTGTATATAAAATGTATATATGCGTGTGTGTACAGATATTTATATTATACGGTTTCCGAACGCATACATGTTATCCGGGTTATACAGCAATGTGCCAAAGGGAAGTAAGGTGCAGTATACTATACGTGAATATATATACAATAAATTGAAGGAGTAACGTTCAAAGTACATTTTGCTATACCGTGGGTGCCGCCGACCAGTTTAATTTATATTTACTGCTAATGTAATCGCGATGGTACAAATTTACGTGCATCTGATGACCCAGTTGCGACCACCTACAGTGCAATAACAATTATATTTGGCGCCTTCACCAACGATACGAACAAATATTAATCTCCTATACGGAGGATACGAAAAACCTCATCAAATAATCACCACACAGTCAAAGATCTGCACCTGTACCATTCATACACGCACATCATCTTCAGGTAATAACTTTGGTACCTCACCTCACCTTACATCCTCCGAAAAACGGGTCCGGGTCGTTTCGTTTCAGACGAAATCGAATTTTTGGATTTTTAGATTCAGGAGATTTGAATCTCTGGTGCTTTTCAATTTGAAAATACCATTTCCAAAAACTGCGAATCGTTAATATTGAAATTCAAGTACCTACTCATCCCTCAAAAAGGCCGACAGCTACAATATTCGGAGGAAAATAGTTCGATGGTATGATCGGAGGAGAAAGAGAGAGTGAGAGATAGATATGAGGTTAATTACTGTAACCGGCTTCACAGCCGCCGAGCACCGCTGAGTGCCGTTGTAATCTGCTAGATGCACGATAGCGTATGGACATACCGCGTGCACCCGGGTTCTGTATGAGTGAGAGAGAAATAATGGGCGATAAAGGGAGAGAGGTAAAATAAGGAGAAAGAGAGTTAAAATTATATGGAGAAAGAAAGAGAGACAGAGAGAAAAAGAGAGAGAGAGAGAGTTAGGGAAGGAGGAGAGGAGAGTGAGTGGAGAACAACGTGTTTATAGATTACACAGAGATACGAAAGGGTGAATAAATAACTGTATTCCGACAGAGGAGTGCTTTTTCGCTGATAACATCCAACAACATCACACCCCCTTCAACAGCGATAGTTTTTTCTACCGAAAGCGAATACGACGACAAGGACGCGAAGGCTGACATATCGCGCGAGTTGCTGCACATATTTCTATAATTATCGGCGGTTTCCTTTGACGCGGTTTAACTTACAAGGCCAAACGAGCCAGAGTTCGTATCATTTCCTTACCCTCACGATCGGAAATATTCTGATAAAGAAATACCAACACGTTGCACGTATGGCGCTCGAATCTCTCTCTGTCTCTTTATCTTTCTTATTCTCTCTCTCTCTCTCTCTCTCTTTCTCTCTCTCTTTCTTATTCACTTGCGCGGAGAGCAATTCGATCAGAGGAAGCCGTTTCCTTACTTTTAATTTTATTTTTTAAAACAGCCACTTATCTATCCCTCATCAACGACAAGTTTGCTTTCAAAGTCTTAATGACTCCATTCTTGAAGCCCCGGCTGTACTGCAGTGAAACAGCGGATTAATTTTATTGAAATATCTGTGGCAATAAATAATCAATATTTTGGGGAATGAAAAGGGGATAACTTTCCCTTCCTTTTTCATTTCTTCTTTGTTGAATTATCTCCGTTCTCTAAACTGTCGATAATCTTGAAATTAACGAACCATTATCGAGAGGAAATCTCACCAATCTTTCGACGTCGTACTTCTTCTTCTTCTTTTAATTTTTTTTTTTTGTTCCCCTCCTTCTTCCTCTTATTTCTTCTTATATTCTTCTTCCACGATAAATAATGGATTACCAATTAAATTAATTTCGGACGCGTACGCCTCAGCGGCCGCGGCACGGCGGCGGCGGTGGCGGCAGCAGCGGCGGGGACGGAGTGTGTGCGTCATTAGGGGCGCGATGGTGATTAGGCCACCTTCGCCGTCCGACAAGACAGCGGTAAGTCGGTAGCTGGACGCTCACCTGCCGCCAGGCCACACGAAACCAGCTGCCCTGCCTTGCCTTTGCCTTGCCATGCCTTTCCTTGCCCTGCCCTGCCCTGCCTTGTCTCGCAAGTTTCGAGCGTGTTTCCAAGACCTGCGTAAGCGACGTCTTGAATTCAAGTTGCCGATTCGAACCGAGTGATTCTTATATATCCGCCAAGTTGCGATTATTCCGTAAGCTCCTTTATCTTTCGCATAGGTAAGTCTCGGACTTTTACTACTCGGATCGTAAATTTGAATACATTCCAGATTCTAGACTAGCATTTCAAAAAATCATCCATTTTATTTTGCTAATTTTTTTCATCACGGTCAAATTTTTGAGAAAAGAAAAGAAAATTTTCGACAAAGCGTAGTACGTTTTCTTGTACCTTTGGGCAAATTTTTATCGAATCGAATAAGTTCTTGGTCCAAATGAAGAAAAAAAAATCGCGAGTCTTTTTTCAGGATTTGTAAATACCTGGTCGTTTGGCGCGAACCAAACGGACACGTAAAACTGCATTGCAAGGCTCGCCGCTAATCAGGCTGCTAATAGGCCTGCACAATGTTTCCATCTTTGATAGCGGCACTCTGTATTCCACGATTGGCAAACAGTAAAACTCGAAGAGGGACCATGTAGAGAAGGATTGGTGTAAGTGAAGGCGATTTTTCAAACTGCTGTATAAGCGTCCTTATTTTTCCTCTGGAAATGAATTTGTGTGGATAAATTCTGAGGTAAATTCTATTGCGACGTCAGATAATTTGGAGGTTTTTTTCTTATTTGTTTCATAGAAAAACCAACGAAGCCGTCTCGATTTTTTTTTTTTTTTTTTTTTATAAGCTCGATGATCAAACTAATGAATTTTCTGATAATATTGTAGGAATCAATAGATGCAAATGTAATCTCTCATTAAACAAGTGAACAATTTCGAATCCCCCTGCTCCGCCGCACCACCTATTACAAACCTTAAAACCCGCCTCGTCTCATATGCAAATGTTCTATGAATATATTTATTTAGTAGCAAGCCATTTAATTTTAATTGAGAGGTTTATCGGTCGAAGTATGTATGTATATGTACCTCGGAGCAACAAGCTCGCTGGCATTGTGCGGACGGAATAACAATTATTTTTTTACTCTCATATTAACGGACCACAACTGCCTCAGGAAGCTACCTATACCTATCTCCACGATGCAGCGACCGAATGTCAGTCCTTCTTCTTCCCGGTGCTCGTCGTACGTCTAAAGAAATTTAGAATTTTGATTCCAGAAATGACGAAAGATTTTCCAAAAATTTTGATGCGTTTTTTTTTTATTCGGGATTACAGAGCCTCGACGCGATATTTTATCCGTTTATCATAAAATTTTAATTTATTGTCTAGGTTCGGGAGCGTATTGAAAATCCACAGGCTGTTAATCAGCCGGAGGCATGGCATCTGTACCTACCATGGCTAGGGTAGAGATATCTGACACCTCCGTAGGCGAAATTGTTTACCGTTTAAAATCCGTTTCTTCTAAAGAACGGGGAATTCAATATGATCGTGACCGAAGGAGCGTGGGTGAAGTTTTTAGCTCCGGGTTATACTTACTTCGAATCACTTTGAAGACATGCGGCTCCATTAAACTGCGCATTCTTCTACCTACTGCTGCCTAAGGTGACTTTGAAAGAAGAAGGAAATTGGTACAGACTTCACAGTATTTGAGAAAAAAAAAAAGAATACAAAATATTTTTAAAAAGTTATAAAAAAACGTTCGATTTGTGGTCTTCCAATAAAAGTAAAAGAACAGATCGATATACTTATTCGATGAATATATAAGTAACTTGAGATAACTTGTACCTACCTGCAGTATATGCAGCTATGGAATTCCGGGCAAAAGTAAGTCCGAAGAGATGCGCGTTTCTTTCAGTTTATACAATATACATATTCCGCCCACGGCGAATCGCCATGTGATCGACGTATCGGACAGTTTTCTCTACCGCTATCCCGTACCAGCATATTCTTGACGGATGCAGCCTGCACTTGGGGTTGCAGCGAAGACGGCTGCCAACTTGAAGAATTCTTTTGAATAAAAGCGCCACTCTCGTATCGCTATAATATCTCCCACTCGTTTACTCAGTGCATAATAACTTTGTTACACATTAAACGAAGAGAAAAATCAGAGAAGAAAACCAGAAGAAATAATGACAAGGGGGGAAAAAATTTACCCGAAAATTATCGGTAGCTGCAGTAAGGTGATCGAGGGCATGTGTCTGATCGACGTACGAATTTTCCTCGCATATGGGATTCGGAGGGTTGAATCGAAGCGCAGTTTAACAACGTTTCGCTCCAGTGATTTTCTATGAATTAATAATTATTCTAGTTAGTTGTTATATATTATGTGTAACGCGTTATAATGCAGCAGGAATACTGACAGGGTTACCACCGGCGCCTGAAGCCAGCAGGTTGACGTAAAGCCGACGACCTTCAATTAATCTCGTAATGCCGAGGTTTGCTATTTCAATCTCTGATGTCTTATTGATTATTGAGATAAAGAGAGCGAGTCGATCTGACGTAGCTAACGTACGGCTTGTGAATTTTTAATTCGTTCAATTTTTCAAATACGGAATGTAGACCGAGCAAGGTGACCCAGAATTATGGAAAACGATTTTATTATAGTAAAAATGTAAAGTGGTATATTTTCTGACGTCCGAAGGTCTCGCCTCTTTGATCCTTCGCGCTCGGTACTAGGCTACTCCTCGCCTGATCATTATCTCATCATTAAATTACTCTATTAACATATTTCTAGTATCGTGGGTAGAATATTATTGACTTTTGGTTAGAAATTGACGTACGGTGGTTGTACACGCTCGGATTAATCCACTTCACACATATACCTACCTCTACTGCATACTAGGTGTCAATTTATTAACACGCCCACGTTCCGCCGCAATCAATCCTGCACACTTTGTTTTAACTTACGTGCAACAAGTGCCTTGACTTGCATCATGCTAATTTCTCCTTGCAGTTGTATCTGCGGCAACTTGTAGCGATCGGACATATCGAAGAATGAGACAGTCAACTTACAGCATCAACTCAAACTAGTTCAGAGAAAATTTACCTTAAACAAAAAAAAAAAAGTAGAAGAGCTGCGGTGAAAAATCTCCTTGTGCTGGTGAAGCTAATCCGATATTTTGAACACCGTAAAGTTGTTTGCCCGTGGAATTGACCCTCGACCCTTTCTCTCCAACCTTATGTAAAGTTCGAATGGTCAATTCAACGGATAAAAATCGGCTTTACGATTCCGCGTGTAAGTCTGTTTCCCGCTGAGTCGAGTCCGCGTTGTGTACGAGAGTCTTATGGAACCTGGCTACGTTTGCGTCCACACCGTCAACGTCCGTGATCCTTTCTTATTGAAATTCATTCGACGTTATATCCACTCGCAAAAGTTGTGAGGGTACCTTTAAAATGGACATTTATACGTAGGTACATACCTTATACCTTTCTTTAGACTTGACTCGCAAGGCCTGAGGATAGGTGGGCGCTAACTTCCTCCACGGTATTCGACGGCTTCATTACGTGCACGACGACTCACGAGGACTGTAAGTACGCCCGCTGTTTTATAGTCCCCACGAAATAAAGGACCAAGGTAGGTACGACGTTACCCCTTGATATATACTCACGCGAACTTTTATTTAAGGAGAGAAGAACAAAATTTACTCGACTTTTCAGGGTGTGCAGGTTATTGAGTCCATTACGGTATTCGCATACCTTATTCGGAATTTACCTTATAGATATAGCGACTGAACCTCGTTCCTAACTTCGGGGATGATTAACACAGAACAAATGTTTAAAAGGTTAACAAATCGCGGATGAGATAACCTTTTTTTTTCTCCGGCATTAAGAGGAGCGAGGGCTGCTGTACGTCAGTATAATGAGGGGGCATAACTCCCGCGGACTTCGTTTCGTTCCCTTATAGTTTAGTCCAGAAGGCTTCGGGTTAGTCTGGGTAACCTTAATGTCCGAACGAACGAACGAACGAACGAACGAACGTCGGAGTCTGCAGCAACGTTACTGACTACCAGTGGGTAGGTATATATACGGTAGGCTGCGAACACCGAATGATTTACATCGGTTGTCCGGAGGGCAGCGTCAAAACCAATACGAGGGATTATTTTAAAGGGAGCAACTCTTCTCGGCTGTTCAACCGGCTCGAACCTACCTAACCAAAGATTTATGTCCCCGGAATACTTAGCGGTGATCGCTAAGCCCTTTTCGTATTTTTATTCAGTTCTTCGCTTCTTACTTACCGATGGCACGAGGCAATTTTTTTCACGGTGATAAACCGATCGCACGCGATTTCTCGTCCCCGGACACTCCGAAATTTTCCTGTTTTCTTCGGTAAAACGAATCGGGACTCGTTTCTCGAGTTCCTAGAGTCATTAAACAGCATTTTGTAATCGAGGTTTCGCAGTGCGATTTGGTAAATCGTGAGCTCAGGGGTGGATGATGAATGCGCATTAGCGCGGGCGTGCGTGAAGACAAAGGTAGGTTGAATCCCGCGGATCCATTGGATCCAAGGATCGCGAGACATTAGTTCGCGTCGCCCCTGCTGAGCGCAAATTAGACTCGCCAGAGCCGCGGATGTTCCTGAAGAGGCATACGACGCAGGACCCGGAGGAACGGGGATATAGCTAAGGAACGAACGGTACCAGTTTCTGCAGAGAACTAAGAACTCCAGGGACCAGGTGGAGCCGCGGAGAACCGCAGACCCGCAGTAAGACTCTTAGAGCGGAACGGAACGGAGGCGAACGCGATGAACGACCGTAATCAACGCAACACCGCCCAGCGAAAATTACTTGCAAAACCTGCGAATATATTATCCCTAGCGCTTTCCACCCCTTCTCACCTAAAGGGGCAAAGGTCACGCAACGGAACGACGGACGGATGGATGGCCGGTTTCAGACCGCAGGTAACACAGTTAATTCGCAAGTAGGTAGGTTGGTAGGCACAGCAACGGATTCAGTGGCTTATTGTATGTGTACGTAGGGCGATATAAACCCCCCGCAGAGAATAAGTCAGGGTTGAAAATTGCGCCAAGGCTTTGGCTGGTAATGAAATTCTACATACTGCAGGTGTAACCATTTTTGCAAATTTCAATATACACTTGTTCGTTGCAATTGCAATCGTCACAAAATCCTTGCTGAAGAGTGTCAATTGGGAATCGAGTATGCGAACTGAGAAAAAATCCTGGAGTTTGGAAAAAGTGCGAATTAGGAATCGGAGAGTTTGGAAATCGTGTAAATTGGCAAAAGTGGGAATCACGCGTGTTCTGGGAGAGATTATTGTTACATCTGTGAATTTATTGCTTCAGCATCGACAGAATATCTCATTTGTGCATTTCATTATATCAGCACATCCCGACAGGGAAATAGTAAAATTACAGGTGATCGCAATCCCATGTTACGAATTGAGTGGAATTGCCTACACACACGAATGGAGAAAAATTGAGAAACATTCTTGCAGATTGCAGTTGAGGTGAAAAGAATATAAATGTGCAGTAGTCCATAGTACGATCAACAAAAACGTACAAATTCAAAGTATGTATCGATGCGATGAACCAGCTATACGTATATCGAACCGGACGATTTGCACCTGATCAAACGGAGCTTGAGGGTACGATCAAACGCACGCGAACGAATGAAATTTTTCATCTTTTTTCTTTCTTTACTTTTTATCAAAAACTTTTATTACCGCTTCAACTCGAGCTATCAAATTCCTTCCCATACGCCTAGAGCGATTCACCTCGATCTGACGCGACGAATAAAACAGTAAAAAAGTGTCAGTATGTATGCAAAAATTAGCCAAAAGAGCGAAAAACTCCTTCAGGCATTCGAAGAGTTCGGTCAAAAATTTTGCAAAAGGAGTTATTTGCTTCCCAACTGATGAAGTTGCTATCCATGATGTTCTTGTTCAACGGACATGGCTCTCATTTTATTTATCTATTTTTTCTTCTTTGTTTTTCTTTCGATAGCTGATTGATACCGTCTACAAAAGATTGATTATTGATGGTGGTAAATTACGGTGAAAAAGAGAGAGAGAGAGAGAAGAGGAATAGGAGGGTTGTATTGAATGCGCAGTGTATCATCGCGTTCTCCCTCAAGGCATCACTTAATTCACGGAAGACTCGATGACCACGAACGGATCAAGAGACATGCGTGACTTCTGAGTTTAGAAATAATACCGCGCTAGCTCTGACATATGTGAATAAGGTGCAGTCCGGGCATTGGACAGATGATACTCGAAGCATATGGTTGATTCGGTAACAAATAGAGCAAGAAATAAACCGCCGAAAGAAGTCAGTCAAAAGAAGAAGAAGAAGAAGAAGAGAAAAAAAAACAGCGATCCATACATTATATTCTGTATAATTATTATGAGAATTCTAACGAGTTACATATAAACCGAATGCCTCATGTCCGATAATCTCACTTTTATATTACTCTTTTGGCGAGACTGATTGTGAGACTGTAGAAATCCTCGGGGCTTGAACCTCGGAGCAATCACGTACTTATATTTAATGCAAACGATACAGCCATACTCGATGATTGCACGGTTAAGTAAGTGTATCGACGATCCCCCGTCCGTCTGTCTGTCTGTCCCATCGTTGACGTAAATTTAACATGTGAGCGTGAGGAGTTGGGTATAAGTTATTTGCATATATGCATAATACCGGCTCGGCTAAGAGAATGAAAAAATATAACTGATAGGTGGCCTGCTGCCGTTCGATGATTGGATTGTAATTAAGGGGTTCGAAGAAGCGAAGATTTTTGGATAAATCCTCGTTGGTCACATATCTGTAATTAGGCTTCGCAGCGGTACTGAATGGCTGGCTGTGTGTATACCTACGCAACGAGGACGATGGAAAAATTGATAATAAAGCAAAATAAATAAATAAAATTATATAGAAAGAGAAAATAAAAACCGGGGAAACCAAAGGCGAACGCGCAAGTGATTCCACGGTAGCAGGAGCTAAGGGGAAACGGGTAATGCCCCAAGATTATCGACAACTAGGGCAAAAAGGAAAAAGAAAATGAATGAGGAATATACATATATACCGTGAAAAGGATGCACGGGTTAAACAGTATATATAGCTATCAGATCCAAAACCAATATCCGGTATTATACACTCCGGAGATGTATGGCGAGGGTAGATAATAACGAGTCTCGAACGTCTCTTACCCACGCCTTGATCAAACTTTCGATATCGATCGGGCACATAATGACGTCTGTAACTATTGGATGCTGTGGCGAACCGCAACTCCGCCGGGGATAACCAGATCTAAAAGGCAAGAAGAAGAAGAAGAAGAAGAAGAAGAAGAAGAAGAAGTAACGCGCTCAGTTTATGCCTACGATATATACCGAATGAGAATGAGAAAAAAAAATTACAGATGCGTACGTAATGGTGGATCAAGTTGAAAGAAAGAAAAGAAAAATGATAAAACGAAAGAAAAGGAAACGTCCTTGATTTCTGTTCCTAATGGTAATATCAGGATCCGTCGTTGGTGTTTGCGGAAGCGATCAGCGTAAACGGGAAAGTTAATTATTTAATGATTTACGAGTCGTCCTAAATTATTACGCCCGGGTTCCCGCATCTCGTTAAACGCTGACACACTTAAAATCAATTACGAAAGTCGGTGCAGAGCTCCCTAAAAACAAATGCCGCCTTACAAACTATCCCCAGGGCTGTTAGCGGCGCTATAACTTCTTTCTAACTTCTTCATCCCGAGCCAATAAGTATAGTAAGGTAGGTATATAGGTAGGTGTGTACCCGTAGCCTGTAGAACCGGCACCATCATACACCGTCCTGTTTATAACAGAACCACCGTATACCACGGTCCTCTTCTATTGGTTACCTCTCCTCTCATTAGTCGGAACAAACTTCGTCAGGTATTCAAATGAACCCATATTTAATCCGAAAATATTCCAGGTCGGCGTCGATACATCGACGAGCCTTACCGACCAACGTCGAGACGTCTTAATCGGAGCTACGGTACGGGTTATCTAAAGGATCGGAGCTGCTGGCCCACGAAGAAGAAACCTGACTTGCGTGTGACTTTCACGTATTAATTAGGTTCTTGTAGCGTGGGAGCTTGTATCGTTTAGTACATATTTAAAACCTGCAGCCCTAAGATAGGTCAGACTATTATATTTATTTCCATAGACACGATTATATACGTACCAATAAAACCATCGATACCCATAGCTGTACCTTTTTCGTACACCCCTTCAATTTCTTGTTTTTTTTTGTTTTTTTTTCTTTCGAATCTTGATCGATCGCCGCCTATACTCGATAAGTTTTGCGTGGGTGATCGTGTATCCGATAAACTACATGTACCTATATAATAAAAATAATTAATTTAAGAGGGCTAGACCGAGCAGAGCACGTACGAATTTACATTTTTCTTTAGTTAGGCTACGTACAATGTCCGAAGGTTATCCACGCCCCGGCTTGGATACCAGATTACGTTGCCCTCGGGGGTCCAATACGTGACACGTTCCTATAGTGATGGATTGCCCGTTAGCCTGATCTTAATCGTTCGATCGATTAGTTTTAGATCGACTCATTTATTGCCAGGTATATATATGTATATGCGTACAGCTAGATGGCTGGTCAAAAAATAGTTGGGCATTTTTTTTATAGCCAGTAGATCGATCCTCGGGCCGATGATTGCTCGTAGAAAATAGCCGCTTGACAAACTCAGTTTTTTTCAGAATTTAAAACTCCTTATCTCCGGTCGATCGATGAATGGAAAATCGTGCATACCTAATCGCGAATTACCGATCCCCACGATTGATAGCGATAGAAAACAATCGGGACTTGCAACTTGAGAACGATGCAGGTGGATGGACGGATACAGATCTCGTATACGTTCGCTACTTTGTGCTCCTTGATTGCCTCGGCGACTTAACGATCGCGAGAAGCACATTACAGGCATAATCTATATATACCGCAACTTATAGTGGCTCAGGTGTATTAGCTTATCAGATGTCGGACGGTAATCCAAACGCGACCATTAGGCAGACACGGAAATGTTAAACGAGGATGATTATACGTGTCACTTTTAACTCTCGATTTTTTCTCTTTTCGAAACCGAACGGAAAGTGTTTCGAGTAATTACCGATTTTTTTTACTCTCTCTACTTCGTACATATAACATCGCGGTGAAAAACTGTCCGATAATACCCAATCGGCAAACCTTTCCGACGCTGTTTACGTAGTAGCTGGTACCCTGCATAAATGAATATGGTATATGCATCGTGTGTGACTATAGATTATTCTTATGTGGCAGTTGGCTGGGCCTGCAGGTAGCCGTAGCTAGCCGTACGAACAAGTAGAGGAAAAGTCGTCTTTAACCCGTTCTGAAACTATGAATCTTTCATCGGAGACGTCGTCGCCGCGTAGTCGATCGCCGATTGGATATTGCCGATATAGTAGTAGGCCGTAAAGATTCCTTGAATAGATTCAACCAGCCATGCTGTGGTGAGACTGCTGCACCGTAGACGGAGTCCTCATCGTCGTCCATCACTCCTCGACGACGCGGCGTAGGAGGCGCCCCGACTTGCTTACATATAAATTAACCTACCGATCCTGCGCACCAGCCATTTTGCCACCGTTTTTCCCAGCTAACGATATAAATCGAGTAGATTTTCACGATCAGAGAAACTTTAATCGCGATTTTATCGGCGAAAATTTATACCGATTTGACGATAATCGGCAAGTTTTTTTTTTTTTTTTTCAATCGGAAGTTTGGATTAATGGCGTCATCGAACTACTCTCACGCGTTTTTGGTTTTAGGTACATCTCTTTATAGCCACCCAGACAGAAGTCGAGTCGTTGGAGAGAGGAAGCGGACTTAAAATAACTCGAAGAGAACCGGGGATAGAGAGCGGCGAAGACGGGACGGGATGGGATGGGATGGGATGGGATGGGATGGGACCAGGACGCGGTCGACGTACGCACAATTCAGTATCAGGTGCAACGCGTGTCTCATCGCGATACCATCTCAGCTACGCGGTGACTGCTGGTATACTTACACTGTACGTCTATACTTGACCAAATAATTCCGCCCACTGAACCCAGACAACCCGTTTTTGCAATTACTCTTATGTACGGGGTTCTATATCCTACTTCACGCAATAAGAAGATCGCGAATTAATTATTCGATTCTGTGTTAGTTTCGTAAGGATTTCTGAACCGATGAACTTTTCTCACTTCCCAAATCCAATTTTGGGATAAAATTATAACGCCGGGGTGGCATCTGTTCTCGATGAAAATTTTCTCAACATATCTGAAGTTATACGAGAGGATCCGGTACGTTGGGCGCCCATGAGGCTGAGTACCGGTACTCATTACCGAAATGACGTATAGTCCTCAAAGGACCGAGCTGATTATTATTTACGCGCGACGCCCCGGCATAAATCGTGTAGAGGTAAAGGTTCTTTGAGAATAAAATAAAAAGAAGAAAAAAGTGGGCGTGCGCGCACCTCTACAGCACCGTAGTAGGTACCTACTCCTGACTCCTGACTCCTGACTCCTGGACTCGGCCTGGTGCATCGACCAGCGTTGGCCCACTGTGTGCAGTGGGTCCAGAACTCGATGCTGTCGATAAGATCGCTCTTCCCTACCATATAAAGACGTACCGACTAGCCATGGGTGAGGCGGTCGTAAACGGTTGCTTATGGAAATCGGTTAAGGGTGGAGAGGACCGGGAAAAAAAGGACCGGTCACAATATCATAATAACGAAGAAACATAATCGTCACTCAACGCATACCGGGCTTTCTATTACGTTATATGTCTTCACAGAAAGCACTCTCCCCGTTACATTCCAAAATCAGTATCTTCACCGATCCCTTAAAATTTTGGCTTCTTTCGAGTGAAATTTCTCAAGGCGTAGGTATATGAAAAAGTTTTCTCGATACCGATTGGATGGAAAAATTCTTCTCCTGGTCATTTCGAGGGAAATAAGTTAATGTCAGGAGTGTTTGAGCAAGATATATATGTCCGAGACATATGTACACGTGGACATGGTCGTGTGTATACCCTAAGCGTGTAGGAATCGGCGATTCTTTGAGAGTCTCTTGAGCTCGTAAACGGCTTACGTGGTTACAGGTGTTTAAACGTTCCTAGTCGTGCGACGAGCGGTGCTTACGATGCAATAAGTCTTTTGAGGGCCGTTAACGCACTGCGGTAGACGCGCGCCTAACTTAAGGTTAACTTAAGTAAGCCCTTTTACGAGCCGAATCCTGGATCCCGGAAATCCTGAATGACGATCCTATGCCACGGACCGGACCGGACTTAGTATCCTCTTCTACCTCACGCTGGGTATCAAAATATTTGACGAACTTTGACGTTAACGATCTCACCGATATGTCATTTATTCTACTCCCGAATCCCACTCGACTTAAACCCTATAAACGTGTTGTTTGATCTTTGATCGCCGGCTTGATTATAATCTCACAATATTTGGACGATCCTTTTTTTTTCTTTCTCTTTTTTCGTTTTTTTTTCTGTTTCTTTTTCTCGATCTATCTACCGTTTTATCCCACCTGTCGGGCGTCGGACGTCACGCATACAGTTTGAAATGGTATAATTTGAAGTTTTTTTTTCGTATCATTTTTTAGTTTTTTTTTTATATCGTTATCTATATGAATGTAGATATTTCGTACGCACACCAATATCTATCCGCTTACGATAATCTCTCTGAATATAATCTTCACCCACTTTAATGAAGAAATATTTATAATTACAGGTGTTAATTACCCGGCACAGTCGCGTTATAAACTGCTCAGTAAATTCGCCTAACTATAATTTCTCGATGGCGGTATGAGATAAGTAGCTAAATGGAGTCTAGAATTAGCGTCGCGCCAAACTGAGCCCAGGATATATATATATATATGTACGTACATATATTTTTTTTTTTCCTCTTATTTTTAAACAGTTTTTATGGTTTTTTTTCCCTATTTTTTTGGTTTATTGTTTCTTTTTCTTTTGGCTTCCTAGAGGTTGAGATACGTTCAAGCCACGGTACAGCATAAGGTTATCGGAATGTTCTTGCCAGATCTAGCGAGTTACACGACCGCTTGTTTAATAGCGTTGTAATTCTCAACAACGATCGAGAGTCCCAGGGAAGAGAATAAAAACGAAAGAAAAAAGGAAAAACAGAACAGAAAAAAAAGGTTAAGAAAAATGTAAAAACACGAGAAACGTATTAAAATCAACGTTTTAAAATGGTGGCATTAATCATCGACAGGGGGGAGGGTAAAAATAATTATTGCAACTAGCATGAATAATCTAATTAAACTGTTGGCTAATCGACGTGATTAATCTTTCGGTACGTGTGTGCGGGTATATAATCGTCAACCGGGCACATGGGGTATATATGAGAATTTATTTAACGTTTTTACCTATAAATCTCGTCGTTAAATTGTTAACGATCAATTAGGTGGATAACGATAAGTACGAATTTTCTGCGGCTCCCGTTGAAATGATGCAACGAAAAAAAAAAAAAAAAAAAGGAAAGAAAGAGAGAAACTAGAGATATAGAAAATGAAAACTATCAAATATATAGAAACAAATCTCGTTACAATTGTATACCCATATAGTATAATACGTACGATATATAGGATATCCTTGGTGAGATGTTCTGTTCGAACCTTGTACAATTTTTTTTTTTTCTATTTATTTTTCTTTTAGGCAGGTGAATATTATGAATAATGAATCCGTTGGTCTCGGTAGGTACCATATGTATATACATATGTACAGCAAAACGTTTTTGGGCGTGGCTGTATGGTTATATTGACGGTGAATAATAACCATAAGAAATTCATAATCCATGAATGATTATATACGTGTATAATATGGGGACGAAAATTAATGCTCAGAATTTATAATACCTCGAAATATAACCAAAGTTTAACACTATTTTTGAATAATCTAGTCTGAGAAAATTTACCTATAACTCTTTTACCACCAACTCGCTTACCCTTCAGCTCCTAGTGATAATACGCCAGCTTGACCATTTTTTATTACAGTTTATACTCAAGCTCGTTCGGGCCATCGGAGATTACAGAATAAAACATATTACGTGCTTATATACCACATATGCATACACATAATATATATGTGTACGTATTTACATTATACATACATTTTACTCGTTATAGTTTCAAAGCAGGTGCTTTTAAGTCTCGTGACTTAGATCACGCGGGACAAGGTGGGCCCGCGAGATCATGGCCGCGGTCATACCACGGCAAACAACTTTACTTATGTCATCCATTGTCCGGAACGTGGGCCAAAAAATTGCAAGCTTTTGTATATCCGCCACTTTATCGCTCGGTCAGCATCTCGTAATTTTTATAACACTCGCTGCACCCGCGTCACTATACTGCAGCTGGATAGGAAATAAAAATTCCCTATAGATCCGTTTCCCGCCTCCTGATCTTTCAATTCTGTGTTTTGTATTTTTGTATTTTTTTTCTTCTCTCGTTTTCTGAATCTACTACGTCAATGTGAGATAAAAATCATTCTTCTTTTTTATTTTTATTTTTGAGAAAGAGTCGTCTACGCCTCTGCGTCGTTATTAATATTTTATATAGTTTTACGGGCCGTTGAGTGGCAGACCTGCCGCCACAATGCGAGAACGCGTGTCTCTGAATACACCTGTAGTATAGATCCTTTTAGATCTTTAGACGGTTCGGATCATTTTCCTATTTGAAACTAGTCGACGCGTGAAGATGTCGAGATACGAGATATACTCCGGCCTTATATATGCTTTCGAAAAAAAAGATAAAAATAAATTGATAGAAAAACGAATAGAAAATAGTACCTATATACATATTATACATATGTAGGTATATAAACCAAAAAATAAAGTAGACAACGAGTTATAGGTACGTATAGGTAGCTGAGTGTGTATATATGTCCATATGGAATAATTTAGAGGGATTATTACGAAACGAGTGACACCAGTCTATTTAAGGCAACGAAATTGCCCTGGCAGTAGAAAAGATTATCACAATTATATGTTTGTCAATCTCTACCAGGTATAATTCCTTACCCAGAAACTCTTCTTCTTTTCTATTTCTATTTTTATTTCTTTCCTTTCCTTTCATATTCTTTTTTTTTCTAATTTTTATCTCATAACTGCAACTTTCATCTGGGGCATCCATCAAGCTTTTACAGTCTCATATCGCACTAACGACATTAAACCTGCAGATATGCTCGAAGTCTGCTAATCGATTACGAATTTTGCAATTAAAAACAAAAAGAAGTGAATAAAATCCGAAATTTTTTGTAAAAGTTGTACATTTTAGTTTCCATTCGGGGTATGTACATGCTGCAGTGAGTGATCGGACCCGATTTGCAATAGCTGTATTATCTCCTATAGCGAGATTCTCGGCTAGCATGAAATTGCATTTTTTACTGATCGATATATAAGAGCCTGTACCCACTGTGACACGTGATTAAGATCCTATGTAGCTACTTAGCGTCTGCTTTGTACATCATCATCAACAGCAATCCGAGCTAGAAGCTGTACCGGCTAGGTAGTACTAGGTGATTGGAATAAAACAAATGGCCTGTAAATAAAATATGCGATCATTATCACAAATCATGCGTCGCTGTGGCACGCCGGCATTTGCCACTAGTTTAATGTCTACATGTCTACGTATGTACCTAGATATTACTATATATACCTTATATACCCAACCATCTATACGGCTACTACAAGGTGACGGCAGCTGGCCTTCTCGCATCCGAAGCGTCGTCGCGTCTTCTCCGCCATGTCGCAACGGTTCTACAATCTTATGTATATCTGTATACTGTTTGGACTAAGAACTTTACATACGTATAAAATATCGTGAAATGTACATTCGTTGATATACATACGCATACTTGAACAAAATCTCATCAGCTGGTTCGTTAATTGTGATAATTTTCATTATCCTGCAACTGCAGTATCGATCCAGTAAATATGAAATGAATCGATTGATCGGTCCCGCGGTATAGGACCCGTAAGAGAAATAAAGAGTAGTGAAAATCGTACTGTAAAAGAGTCAAAAAAAATAAAAAAAAATAAAATGCGGCAAGATGCGTGTAGTGACCCATCGTAATCGTTTATCCCATATACGTATGTGCCGGTCGATTAAAAAGCTGCTCGTCGTACATATATACAATGCCGACCGCGTGAACGTTTAGGAGAAAGAAGTACCGGGTATATAATACTGGCGTATTGAACATTGGTGAACATCGATGAACATTGCCACACACAGACCACACACCGGTAGCCGGTCAATTTATATTTTGGGCGGAGTTCAGATATTTATTGCCCAACGGAGGGTTGGTTGGATTGGGCTGGTTGGGTTGCAGGTTCGTTGGTGTTTCTTGCCTTGGAAGGCATCGGGCTCCTCGAGGCTACTACGCAAGGCTCTCGATGTAAATGGCACACTGATACCTCACAGCGTAGGAAGATACGTAGGCACGTACGTACACGCGTATACCTACGTACCAGCATTGATCAAAGATCGATATAAATTCGAGATGTAAGATTCGATATTACCGAGTCTAGATTATTAACGACGCGAGACCCGCGGGAGCAGATAATTACGTCCAGAATCATCCTGCAGATACGGAAGCCGGCTGATATGGTTCGTACACCTACCCACCGGCTACGTAGGTATAAATTCGGCCCGAGGATCATCTCGGACATCCATCGCTTTGCGTCAGTGCAGAAGTGAGAGAATTAAAAATTTATCGATCAAATAAGAAAACGGGAAAATAAAAGGGCAGTAGGTACGGCTGTCGAAAACAGGTAGCAGGACCCTAAGGCCTCTCATACGGTAACTGTGAGTGAACTTTTAAACTCCATAGACTATCTGTTCCTCTTGAGAAAAATGAGAAATAAAACAAACTGCTAAGGCTAAGCTGCTAAGCCTCAGCACGTTAATTAGTTTGCTCGGTAATTAGACCAGCGCAAAGTCAGACATAGTTGCCCTTCCGCAGAAACGATCTCCGTTACTAGCATAGACTCTGACCGGGTGATTCGAATTAAGATCTCGCTGGGCGTGGTGATGAATTGCACTCTACGTTGAGGATGAGGATGAAGATGAAGGAGGTGGAGGATGAGGCCGAACGGTTAGCGGATACGTTACAGTGATGTAAGAAGTGTGGATTCGAACAAACATAGGGTACGAATTAACGATGATATACAGAGTTTATGTGTTATACCTACACCCCGCGCCCATATAAGTTGGATTAGCTATACATAGACGAATATGTTTATGCCCATAAAAATTCGATTTGAAATTCGATCCACGTTCGAGTCGTGATTAGCGTTGTGGTGTATCTTTAACTTACCTCCTGCTGGTCAGAGTTTATCGTGTCGTGGCACGAGACACCTGCTCCTTAGGGATCTTGTCGCCGCGTCGGGATCAGGCAGGGAGCTGGGTATAGGTATATAAGGAAAGGAGCCTGGTTGTGGTAGACTTTATATAGGAGAGTCTATACCGTAGAATGGTGAAAATATTTTAAAAAACGTTTAACATTCTATCGGATTAGAATAAGTACGTATTCGTAAGGATAAAATAAAGGAAGGAGGGCTTTCGGCCACGCGAGTCTTACGCGGCGTTCTCACGTTGGGAGAGAAGGGAGAAAGAAAAAAAAAAGGAAAGAAAAAATATACGTACGATTACAGGGTAATAGACAATTTCCATCACCAGTATCAGATCTGGTCAATTGCCTAATTACGGCCTCGCGCCCTGACCCATATTTTATGAGATGATAAAATCTCACCGACCACAAACGCTTAGAGTCTAAAGACTACTGCTTTTACTTCGACGTTTTACAAGGCACGTTCATTTTTCCCGTACGGTGAATCAAGAAAAGGAAGAAAAAAGGCGAAATGACAGCCCCACGAAAAGAAGAAAAAAATAAAACGGTTGAAAAATTATACACATACAGGGAAAGTAGTACGTGGCGAGGATCGATTAGCAGCTGTTCGATAAGCATTTAGAAAAGAAAAAAAATCTAATGTCTACTTATCGAATTGACATAAGCCCAACATACTGCTGAATTTGTAAATTTGAACGTATTGGTATTGGTATATATACCTATACATATGTATAATGAAAACATTAAAACAACATATGCGTTAACAGAAGAAAATATAACGATCGCATTTCTTACCGCGAGTATTGGAATCGAGATCATGAAACTGGATTTAATTAATAGTTGTGAGTCTATAAAACGTTGCCTATACCTTGCGAAATCCACTCAACGTTATTAGACGTAATTATTACGTTATAAGATTATTTTACACAGATATGTATATAACATATAGTATATATATATATATATATATATATATATATATATATATATTATAAGAAATCAAAGTGAGTTTACCTATACAGAAATCAACGTCGTTTATTTACTATATTACTTAAATCCGTCTGAAAGGGTATCTGCACAGATCATTTGATCCAATAAATCAATGAATCAAGTACTCCCCCTCCCCCCGCCAAAAAAAAATAAATAAAAATAAAAAAACTGAAGAAAATTTTCATACTATAGATTAAATATGTAATGATACATGATCAAGGAATTTATATACAATTATCCTAGATAAATGAAGCATAAGTATAGAGCCATATATTCTGATTTTTTAAACTAACATTTATCGACACGTACCTATAGACGTGTTGAAAAAAAAAAGAGAAAGAAAAAGACAAAATCAAAAAATCTATGGCGATGACTGGATTTGCAAAGTCGAGGTACTGTAACGGATGTGAATACTCTTATCCACGTATCACCGCACATAGATATACCTACACTTTTCTCAAATACACCGTGGCAAAAATTTTTTTCTTATATTATACCTGAGGTAAAACGTAGTGGGGGTAATTGCGTTCGTGTGGCGCCGAGTGCGTCGCGTAGTTTCTACGAGTGTCGGTCAGTCGTAATAAACTCGGGCTTGACCAGCCGCTATTTTAATTAACCGCTATCATATCGGAGGGATATTATACCTACATATACGTGCTGTACATGTACATTAAATCTGCGAGTTTTGTACAGCTAGTGTAGGTTTGTACTGACTACTTACCTCACTTACTATTCCTGAGCATAAACTGGAGCAACGGCAGGTTTGATGTTTCTCTAATCTTCGATCGGCCATCTGATGGAAAGATATACGCATGTTCTAATTTTGATCGAAGGAGACTCGACGAAAAATTGTCTAACCAATTATTCCTGCGAAATGTGAAAACCTACAGGAGTCTAAATACGCCCAGCAGGATCATCATCATCGTTGACAATATGGTTTGGAACTGTCTGCTGACCATTGACAAAAATTTTTCCTACCGATGTGATGTCCCACCGGGTGGAGGCCACCCTCACCTAATATTTGGACACGGTCATTTTTAAGGTGACATACGACCGGACAACGGTCAAGGGTCTTGAACAGCGGGTTTTGGCGTGTGCGTGTGTGTTCGTTTGTGTTAGCTGGTATATCGTCGTTTGTAACGCCTTTGTAGCAAAATGTCCTTCTTTGTGCTAACTACACGAAAACACGAGATACACGCCGTCTACAAGACACTTAATATATACCCTGTTATTTTTCTTTCTACGCGAAGCCGAAACGCATATGCAGCTGGTCTGGGTCCCTGACTATAATGCTCTCAGAGAGTTGTAGTTTGAGCAGTAGTCCAGCTTAAGCTTCTACAAATGTTTCCCAGCTCGGAAACTACCGCGGAGAAGAAGATGAAGAAGAAGAAGAAGAAGAAGATTTTTTCTTCATTTTTACTTCTTGTTTTTGGTCCTTTTCATTTGTATATTAAAAATAATCGTCACTGCCACGAGAAGAAGAAGAAGAAGAGGAAGAGGAAGAATAAGAAGAAAAAGAAGAAGCTCACGCAATGAAGTAACTACAATAATGGTTCTCTCACGTAACTTTAAACGGAGGAAATGTCGACCTCGACAATGATTAAAATCTGAAAAATAAAAGTATAAAAATAAGATAAAGAAGATAAAAGGGACAAACTAACAGCCAGGTAATAGCCCCTCGTTGATTCTTGGCAAACGAAAATGACACACGTACTCACATATATCTCCTAAACGTGTTTGGACATTCGGTATTTTTCATGTCCTATCCATGCTCGTACATACATACATACATACATACGTCATGGATATAAATCTAAAATCTAAAGTGATAATCCTCTCATAAATTTCTCGAATCTCCCTTACCTCTCTGTCTGCTCTATTTTACTTATAGTCACCCCATAAGTGAACCAAGAGGCAAGAGGCGCGTGCTTGTCACTCATTCAATATGACAAGACGAGGGATATAAGAGCGGAGAATCCCATAACCCATATCTTAACTGAAGGCAAGTCAATGGTGCCCAAAATTCTAAGCAAAAAGGCAGATGTGTCTGAGGTCGAGTATAAGAGAAGGCTGGTTCTGGCGCGTGCCATGTATTACTTTTTTTCCTACGAGACTCAGGTACGCGTCAGTATTGTAATTGGTCAGATCTAGAAGGTCGTAAGTTGTCCAAAGGTCAGCCAATCAGTCCGTCAATGAGCGAGTCGTTATTGCAAGAAAAAAAATTGAGAATAAGGGTTCGTTATTTTACCCAAAAAATTGAATGATATTCTACAGTCGTAGAGAGTCTTATCAAACAATTTGGAGGTACGAACAAAATTTCTGCCCAACTTTCGGAGGCATTCGGATACGTGGCTTTATGATACTCGGGATATCCGAAAAATCTGTTAGCACCTACGCGTTGAAAAGCTTAGACCTCACCCTGCAAACATGGGTAGATGATTCCTGCAGTAGGTAGAGGTGCCTGTGCCTACCTACAAGATGGACTTGGCTACAGGAATAAAAAAAAAGAAAAGGAAGAGAAAAAAAAAAACCGTAAAAGAAGAAGAAGAAAAAGGTTTCAAAGGAAAAGAAAGATCCTTTATGACTGCCGTTAGGCAGAACCGTTAGCCCACACCTTGAACGAACCTCGAACGCCACACGATCCACCAACTCAACGTCTCAGCTGTCTCTTTTACGCATTCTTCTTAGCGCCAAAAAGCCGTTGGGGTGATAGACTATGAGGTTTTTTATTCTCATTTTTTTTTTTTTTTTTCATTTCGGATTACGTAACGTTCATCTCGTCTGTCTTTTGGTGTAAAATTTGACGATGTATCGAATGGGAATAGAACGTTAAAAATGTTAAACCAAATCGCCTGTCCAGCTTGGCGATGATGCTCCTCTTCATTTATCGATATGTCAGTTAATTAGTTTTTATAGACATTGTTCAATTTTGAATTCAATCAATATGAAATATTGATATAGGTGTATACATATATATCGATCGAGTACGCGGATATTGAGATGCATATTTGCATGGCCGGGTATGCGTGGACCCTGGCTCGATGAGATGAATCGTTCCATTAAAAGGGGCATATATTGAGAGTTTGCGGTCGCTTCATTACGTATTCCTTATAATCTTAATCATTTTCTATTTATACTTTCCAATCAGATGGATCAGGAATTATCTCTGAGTTACCTACGCATTGCAAAAGGGTGAATTGTGATCGGAGTATATAGGAAGGTAAAAAGGTAGGTAGGTAGGTAGGATACGTGTACCCACGCGCTCGTATGCATATCGATATAAGGTACGTCCGCTTAATAGCCATAATGGGACTTGGTACTCCCTTGGAAATCAATATAATCGCTCCTACATCCCGGACCACCGTGTTTCTGCCATCAACTTCATTACCTCGATATACAATGACATTAGTTTCCAGCGAATATCCATTTACAATTTACAATTTACAATTTACAATTTATAAGTTTACAATTTCCGTATCATTGAGATAGAGAGACACAGACACACGAGAGACAAAAGATCCGTGGCTAGTGATGGAAACCGTAAAAAACCGAGTCCGAATTCTTCTGTCTACCTTTGGTTAATTGTAATCGAATTTTTGACGTACTTTAGGCTTGTCGAATTCCGTGGAAGGAGAAAATAGTTTTGATAAAACAAAAAGAAATCTCGATCTACAACGCCGAATACTTGTACAGAGAAATAAGTCTTGACCGCGCGGTTATCGTAGGTCGAAATCAAAGATATATCGTGATAAAATTCCAATCCTTGATACGTACGGATACGAGCCTATTAGCTGCTGACAAAAGGAACAAAAAAAAACAAAAAATGAAGTACAAAAGTGAAAAAATGAAAGAATCTAAAAGGAACAACATTTTTTTGTAAATATCTCCCAGCTACATAAAAAAAAAAAAACAGAGGATAGAAGGGGGAAAAGAAAGGAAGATTTTGGCAGCATCGCTGCAGTCGTCGGCGTGCAGGAATACCCGTCGAAGAAATCCCCCGATCGTGCGAGTGTCTGGATAGGTACGTACCTAAATAAAGAAAAGAAAGAAACAAAAAAAGAAAAAGAAGAAAAAGGAGAAGCAATATTTTCGGTACACGAACTGCCTTTGAGGCTGATATCTCGATTTCTCGAACGGCATTTATCTGAGATCGTTCAAGTCCCTCGTTAGCCACCGGGTACCACGATAAATTTCAATAGTACCACAACAACGTACACGGTGTATACCACGGGTAGCAGAGTAGGTATGTTACATACCACCCGACATCACATCGTGAAGTTCGATACCGATGTATATCCATGTATTCGTGTGTATTATATGCTATAATGTATTTACTGAAGTAAATAGCTCCAGCAGAAGCGACACCAGAGATAGGTTTATCGTTATAGCGTTTAGGCTAGTTGCCCCCCTATTAATTAGTGGATTAGGAAATAGTGGGCTCGGTCGCGTGGGCACCTTCCCACACTAACGTTTTACGGGAATTCAGGACTCGAAAGTCCTTAATCTTAGAGTGGACGTAATCTGGTAAGATTAGTCGATCAACTACGTGAGTGGTAAGAGTTGTCCGGTGGTAGCATTAAATTAGTTTAATAATTAAGCAGGAAATTTGTACCAAAGAGTTTCTTATCGGATTCATTTTCTCATGAAATTGATAAAAAAAAACCAACAGCAATTATTTTCCTCCGTATATCAAAGCAGTTTCGAATCGCCTCGGAAGTTTCTCGCGGTAAAAAGAAGACGATAAGAAGAAACAAAAAAAAAAAAAAAACAGAAAAAATTAACCGAGGCAATAAGACGAAATGAGACAATTAACACCGGGAGTGTCGACGCGGTCGAGAGTCCCTAAGGTATTCTAATTTTAGCCTAATTCTCAACTCTGTAAAACTTCGCGAACACAATCACCAGTCTCGAAGCATCGCTCAGTGTCTAGAAGGTACAAGCGCGATGCTCGATGCCCAAAACGTATTCGCCCTCGATCACGAGTAAAGGGACTTGTCTCCGCCTAAAACTACTGCAGGAGTATATATGAACTGGCGTAATCAA
The DNA here is from genome assembly GCA_949628255.1 of Macrophya alboannulata. Taxonomy (NCBI): domain Eukaryota; kingdom Metazoa; phylum Arthropoda; class Insecta; order Hymenoptera; family Tenthredinidae; genus Macrophya; species Macrophya alboannulata. Next base: position 44,808,994 of record OX451207.1, read on the forward strand.
AGTCAGAAACCAGAGCTTACGATTAATTACAATTAATTAGCAAAAGCTCAGTTTTACTCTTTCGACTGTATATGGATGGGAGAAAATAGTCCTCCCCAGATGCCTCCGCGCTGTTACATGCTACACAGACTTAGCATCGTAAACCTATGCTAGGTATATATAATAAAATCAACGGCTATAAGACTCAAAGATAAAATAATAATAATTTCGATGAAAATTTCTGATTAGTTATTTAATGATTTAATGAATTGTTAAAAGGTTAGCCCTGGCTAGCCTATCCCGAGGGTAAGAAAAAAAAAAAAAAATGAAAAAATGCGTAGAATTTTTTCGACCGAGGTGTCAGACGGACGACTATCACTGCAGGGATCGGGTTTAACCCTGAGGAATAAAGCATTAGCATGCGTATCCGAAATGCGTATGGTCGGGGTTAATTATCGAATAAGAATCCAACGACACCGTATTTCAATAAGCGACTATCTTTAATATTGGGGGGCACGGTTATGCCCGTCCGAACAATAAAACATTTAAATTTTTTAAAAGGTTGTATAATTGGTGTGGCCCGTCTCCGACATGGGAATAGTCCTATTAAAAGAAACGTAAGTTCTTCAGGAACGCGAGAGGCATAGCAGCACTGCAGCTAGCCGGGCAGATCAAGGGACAGATATAATCGCGCCGTTTTACCACATTCATAAGAACGACACCGAGTCCAACCTCACGGCTTGCATAACGTAACATAAAACAACATAAGGTAACGTAACGTAACGTAACGCAACGTAACGTAACATAACAAGCCGCGTTTTACCGACCCTATCATCGCTATTATAGACTTACGAATCTCCCGAGGCTCCTTTTCTACTTCTAAAGTATATTTAGGAGCGTTACTAATTCCGTACACCACCAGCAATCATGATCCGGGGACACCGACTCTCTAAAAACGCTCGATTATACCTCTACACACTTTCCTTATCCGATTTTTATCTCCTTAATAACCTGTCATTAACCTTTTCAAAAAATACCGATAAAACTGTGAGAAAAAAAAAAGAAATAAAGAAAAAAAATTCGAAAAAAGAACGTGCAAAAATAATTGCAGCAGATTCCTTAACGATTCACACGCACGGATCTTTTCAGCCAAGATCAAAGTTGAGACCCTCTGTATACGTAGCATGCCAGACTTCGGAGAATAGATTGGTCCAGTTGTCACAGGTTGTCACTTCTAATAGTCTAACAAACTGTGCATATTAAAATTATGTCTCAGTGTTATCAGACCCACTGAGGTTAGACTGCGCAACGTTTCGTCTCACTATGGATTAGCCGTGAACGTAGTTACAATGATCGTTTGAGCACTAGTCATTCCTTGGCATTATTATTCGTCGGAGCACCTTAAATCTTAATCCGATTTTTAGATACCGTGATATAAACCACACACGAGGTTGAAGATAGGCCAACCGATATTTCAGGGTGACAATTAGTTGGTAAGTCAGTTCTTGGTCCGATTAATATTGCGATATATAGGTGATACCGGATCTTATTACCGATTCGTACGTATGGATTGATTTTTTTTTTTTAAATACGTAGAAGTCGCGATCGTATATATATACAGCAGAGTTGTACGTATACGAGTGAAAGTAAAACGGCTGGTTTAACTCGGCTAATAAAATACTCCTTCAATTAACAGGCTTTAATTTAGTGGCTAAAGTTTAGCTAAACAGTAAACGGTCATATCTTAAATACGAGTTTAGTTATAGCGAAATAAGTCCCGGTGTTTCGCGTTGCAAAACGGCCTCTGACCATTACTTACCCTTATTTATGTAAGCTGGAACGAATATACCGATGTCCTGTATTCCCCGGTTAGTTAATTCGAAAATTAACGAGCAGCCTGAACTGGCATTTAAGGTTGACTGATTTAATTATCACCCGACGATTTTTGAGAGGAATTAATATATACCGATCGGGGGGAATCGGTGCCGGACTTTTTAATACCACTTCGGTTGAATTTATTCAATAACGCGGAATGAACTCTGAAGGTGTTTAATCGGAGGTTTATTAAATTTTTGTAAGATTATTTTTTTCGGCTCTTTTTTTCTTCAAGTTTAAAGAACTGTTGAAGATTTCAGAGATCGCGATATCTGCAAGCGTTGATCGAATTCTCCGACGACTTAGGTAGGTACTACTGCTGTTTGAACGACGACGTTCGAGTTTTAACGGTGCGGCTAAATTGGTTGAAAAGAAGAAGAAGAATCGAGAAAGAGAGAAAGAGAGAGAGAAAAAGAGGAGAGAAACAATTAAAATAAAATAGAGAAAATGGTGGGATCTATTCCGCCGCGAGCCTTTCTTTCCCCGAATAGAGAGCGTCCCGAAATAATTAGCAAAAGAAACCCGTGAAATAATCGCGACAGACAATGTGAATTATTTGAGTTGGCGGCGTAGGGAGAGAGCGAGAGGGCGGAGATCTAAAAGAGAAAAGAAAGATGGAACTCTTGAGAGGAGTACAGCCTCCTTCTGTACTGCGAGAAAGTCACCAAAGAAAAAGGTACGAAAATTCAAACCCGAGTTGCTAAGCGCTGTACATATTCTCGAGGCCAGATGAAGAATAAGACGAAGAAAAAGCGTAAGAGGAATAAGAATAAAAATAAGAAGCAGAAGCAGAAGCAGAAGCAGAGGAACATCTCGAATGACCAATGTGCAAATTAATGCGCTGGGAGGGCCTCGTAATTACATTTCATTCGAAGAATTATTACGAACGACAGTGTGGATAGCGGTAGGTAGGTATATACGAGAAGAGAAGAGAGCCTTTTAAATAAGCCGTAGGTCATTGCTTCCAAATTTACTAATCGTCCGAACGATCATCGAGGAAGTGAGATAATAAAATGCCTCGAGGCGGGCGATTTAATACCGAGCTACCATATACTTCGGCCCTGCAATTAACCGCTCCCGTTTTTAATTGCGATTAAAAGTTTTATAAAACAATCCGATATATACTATGATAATTTTAATCAAGAATTAAGAAAGTTTCCCAAAGTATCGGTAAAAAAAAAAAAGAAGAACCACAGGCATAGGTATAGACAGTAATAAAATAAACCTAACCGTTTACAATCGCTTTTAAACTATTTCTCGTCCTCTTTCCTTATAAGATAAAACACCGGCGATTCTTCAATATAATTAGGCTGAAGATCAAAGATTATCTTTTCGAATGGTCAAAGACTCCAACTTCTTTACTACTTTTACTCGCAGTACACCTGCTCCACATAAGCTGTACCCATACTGTCGTGATAAAACGAACCAATACACGGTCGTTTTGGGGGCCAAAAGTTCACCTGGAACACGAATATCCTATCGCGCCGGGATCACAGAAAGTCCGAAAAAAGGAGGGTAAGTACTTCGAGTTACGGTGTCGCGTGTAATCGATTAGAAATTTCGGTCTAACTGTTTTCCAAAATTAAGAAGAAGAAGAAAAGACAGAGTTTTTCTTGAAAAATAATCTCGCCTCTCGTTCGCCGAAGCTAATCAATAAGAACTAATAGCTAACGGGATAGAGTAGTCGATGATTAATTATATCAATTTTCGATAATGTTTTGTCGAATTAATTTGTGGAAAAAAGGTATTGTTACTGTCGTGTGATAATTCGAACGTGCTAATTGTACGAGTAGGTAATTATGAGGCAGTAAAACGTTGTACAACGTCGTTAGCAATATAATTACCACAGGCTCTCTCCTTCTTTCTCTTTCTCTTTCTTCCTCGTACCTATACATTCATATATATGTATATATTTATGTATATATACTTACCACACGGCGTGACGTACCCGACTTCATCATATACGCGACTACTTATGTATGTACTTATTAAAGGTGTAAGTCGCAAGTTACGTGTATAAATTCGAGGTACAAAATTTACGAACCGAAAATTCAACCATCACCGCGTCGCTACTGAACCGTAAAGCTCGTAATCGCCGGAGGGGGTTGAATTCCGATTATTTACGTAATCCTTCGAGTATAATATATTGTACATAGACTATTTTCGGAAGTCTGGAGTGCGATCGCTAACTCGACGTGACAAGAATTTGGCACGAGCCAAGAATCGGCGTCCCGTTCCGCGGTCTCTTTTCCGACTCTAATACCCATACGCATTCGAATTTCGTATAAAATTTCTCGTCATTTTTTTTTCTTTCATTCATATAACCAATGATTCATCTCACCTTAACGTACGTCAATTTTAGAATCTGATCTCGATCCGAAGCGGCGTTCATTAGGCTCTTTGTTTAGTCTTTAGCCGCAGGTCAGAGGCTTCCCTTTGGATAAATTCTGCCATTTTGCCATTTTCCCATTTCTCGGTCGTTAATTTGTTTTTTGAACAATACGCACTATAAAGCGCTCGTGCATCTGCGCTATTGGGACAGTATTATGACTACACCGTTAATTAATCGCCCTCAAGGATTATATATTTTAGTATACGTTTAAACTCTTCGTCGCGTTGGTTCGTTTCAAAGATCTGGAAATTATAACCGGCCCAGACTCTCCTTCGCCTTCACTTTCGCTCTCGCCTTCGTGCCTTTGAAACTTTACTTATTTTCTTAAAACCTTCTGTTCTTAAGACAGGCTAATGCTTCGACGATGAATTATGGACCGCAAATACAAACCATCCGACTGCACTTTACACTCGCCCGTTGTAAAGTCGTTCTCGATTTATCAGGGAGACAATTTTCGTACGAAATGATCGGAAACGAATTAATACACCGATCGCAGGGTAAAAAATTATGCAAAGAAAATGACGAAGGGAGGAGCAGAGATATACGGTCGAGGAAATTTTTTGGACCGTTCATTCTGAAGGGAATATGACATGTCTTCGAGCGACTAGTATAGCAAAGATATGTACATAGGCGGGATGATTAATAGCGCGAAAATTCATATCTCATCGTCACGCAAGCCACCTACGACGCGGCTTATTTTCCGCAAGACTCTCTCGTTGATGTAACAAATTGCCAGACAAGTGACAAACCTGAGCCGCCTCTTTCCACAGCATTGCGCAAGCTGCGGTATAAAGCTTGCAGTAGCAAAATGAAAAGCACCTATGTATGAGATGTGTCAAGATACAGATCTTGATGTGTGTATTCGTGTATAATATCCCGGCGAAAACGGTCGAAGCTTCGTACACATTTCCCGAGTTAAACCGAAACCTCAGCGCCCACGCGTTTCTCAGTTTCCCAGCAGTTTCTCCATCTGTTCTCTTTATCTGTTTACCACCGAATGCGATCTTTCAGTCTGGAATCGCGTCTAGAATACCGTCTAGAATCACCATCTAGACTAGACGTAAATTTAGACGGTTAAACATTATGCACGCTCCGACTGTATCGCATTGGGCGTGGAAGAGACGGACGCGGTACCGCGCGAAGGGTTCCCTTCCACGTTTTATCAGCCTCTTCAATAAGACTTTGGAGTCTAAGGTTAAAGATTTTTTTCCTTTTCTTTTCCATATTAATTAGGCTCATCATGAATGCTTTAAAGTTTATCTAAGCGAGACCGGAATAACGCAGACATGTCCGACGTGTCATAATCAGGTGATAAAGGTCGCAGACAGCGCGACGCAATCCATTTAACGAATCAGAGAGATAATGTTCAGTGGTCTTCATAGTTTTGGGGCTTTTGTTTTAATTTTTATGGTTTTGGAAAGAAGAGGGTGACTTCTTTTGGCTTTGAAGAATGTTTGTTTAATAATCGATCAAGTTAATATGAACGCTTTTAAAGTTTATCGACGCGAGACCGCGAGCGACGCAGACGCTTCCAACATGTCATAATCAGCTGGCAGAAGTCGCAGACGGCGCAACGCGCGGCCCATTAGCAAGACAAAGCCGTCTCCTGTTCTCTTCATCTCTCTTCACCGCTGAACCATTCCCATATTACCTACCCTGTTTATTCATAAGACCGCGCGCTACGTACGTCGCGACGGATACTCAAGATAATACTAAGACTAATGATATCATCAAGAATTCCTCATTCAAGGAAATCTTGGCCCGAATCAGCTAATTCCTGTAATCATAAACCCAAATCTTCGATTTCTTTTCACTTCTCGTCAATTTCCTGGTCAGAATTTTATTGATTTCGATATAAAAATATAAATCTTCACGCTTTCGGTATCCGAAAAACTGGTCCAAAGAAAGATGAAAGCTCTCTCTCACAAACTCGACGAATGATCTCGGAAAAGACGAGATGAAAAAATAATCTGAAACTGACAGGAATTCACCCTCAACCGAAGGGCATAAAAAATTGTCAGATTTCTATCAATTTCTAGTGGGGAAAAAATTCTAAGGTTACGAAAAGGGCCGCAAAAAAATTGGATTTTAGAAATACGCGATTAGAATTTCTATCAGAAATTTAGTACGATGTATAAAAACGATTCAGAATCAATAAAATTGAAAAATGAAAATTTTGAGCCGCCCAATATCCGTTCGATATTTTTTGCTCCCCGATGGAGATTCGGCAGTTTAATTCGGCGAGCTTTGTTTGTCAGTTTTACTGTTAGAGTACAGAGTATAGATAGAGGTAGAGAGTTTGGAAGCTCAGTAAGAAGTCCAAGTGCCTCACTGGGTGATATAAATAAACGTAGTCTATAAACTCGACGAAGAGTTTCTATAGAGTTGGATGTGCAAAGTCTGTTAGGTAGGTAGGTAGTCGGTAGTTTCACGTTCGAGAAACACCGTTGGGTTTTGTGACACGTTGGACCTGTCATCGGAACGCGAAATGCGTGCAGTTATACGGACGCGTGAATACTACGCGTTTTCGTGCTAACAAATGGAATCACTTGGGGAATCTCCTTGAGCTTCTACCCCGGACCTGTCTAAGTAATAATTATACGCCAGCTAGAACGATTTAGCGCTGCAATATATACGTTCAAAATAAACTCTAATAATTTACTGCAAGTTTCTCAATTTACGAACCGAGCAGCTGTCCTCAGCGATTCCTAACGACCGATTGAAAAATATTTTCAAAATTAGGATACCGGATCGCTCTTTACCCTAGAAACAAAAAAAAAAGGCAAAGGTAAATTTACATTCCAAAATTATCGATAGCATTTTCATTTGCGAAACTTTCAAATTCATCAAGTGATCGCAAACAAATTATTATACCGATTCGAGATAATAAAAGCGTGAAATTTTGCAACATCTATCCGCAGGATTAATCCGCGTGAGTTTATTTATTTATTTCTTTTTTTATCTTTCGATTCAGCCCTGCAATCGATTGCGCCTAGTGCACTCCTAGGTACTGAACTATAGTAGGCATAGTAGGCACAGGGGCATTAAATCAATATGAAATATTTTTCCGTTACGATTAATAGCGCAACTAGTTGTTACTTTAATAGCCAAGTTCCACAATGCACATTGAATAACGAACGGAACGCCTATTTCCTAGAACAAATCTCTCAGCTACTGTGTATTTGTATAATTAATTCAAGGATTATGCGTCTATAATAGCTAATGACTACCGTTAACTCGGCCGTCGCAAAACCCCGCGTGATTTATCTTCTCTCTCATTTTATTTATATATCTCGTTACCTTTTTTTACACTATTTTTATCCACCGTTTTTCCGGTCGATATACTGCGACCATCGATTCTCATTGTACTCGCGTTAATTGCGCTTTATTATCCTTGAATCGTATCATTATTATCTCAGAATGAAATTTATCTTAATCTACAATTTCGACTGGATTGACTTGATACGAAAATTCGAAATGGGGAACCCCGGGCTTTCGGATAGACAAGCCAATTCATAAAAGGATAAAATAAGGACCCTAGACAGGCGCGGGTTTGGAGTTTGCCGATCGAGTAGAAACGAGGGGATCTCTACATCCACGATTTCTACCCACGCTTATGGGTTGTTCGAATATCCTTGAGGGTATCCTGGATTGTGTGTCTGCAGGAACTAATACAACTGCAGGAATTGAGACTAAAAGCAAAAAAAAAAAAAGGAGAGAATGAAATAAAAATCGAATGTGTAGTTTGTCTTAAAGCGATATACGGCCGATACTTTCTGATGAATTACTGGTAACTTGGTTGTAAACTACCGGACAGTAAATCGCGACGATAAATGACAGCGAGTGTCGCGATAGGCGGGTATAAGAGTAGCAAGTTGCGTGGGCGAGTTTCGAGATAATGGCCGATATTATGTGGGAAGTTGGGAAATTATGGGCGACAATTTCTTGCGCAAATGATATCTCCATTGTCTTTTGGCAAATGAATAGCTGCACCCTCTGACTAAAGCATCGATTTATCAACGTCCGACTAGGTTAACACCGATATTATTTGCTAACCGATAAATCGATACACTCGATGAGTTACGACCCGAGACGCACTGCTGTACCGAAGGCGGTCGTAATCCGATAGGAGAAATTTCTCATTTACAATGGAATTTGAACAATTTTCTTCGCTTGTTGGAATTATCTACTTCACCGTTACGAAATTAAAAGCAACATGCTCCCTGGTCTGCAGTTCACTGTATAAACCATAAAATACAGAACCAGCGATCGCATATACAAACATGAAAGAATAGCAGACGTATAAATTACCACTATAACAGATTCCCGATAACAAGAAAGAAAAATCTATATGAATTACACGCAGCAATATCCATTCTGCAGATCGATGTCTTCACTGTTCGAGCTCAATATAATGCATGAATTATCATCCTCCGCCATTTTGTGTGATAATTGCTTCATCCGCAGTTAGTATTTCCCAAGATTTCACAAGATCGTTACCCAACTGGTCATAACTCCGCGTCGTAAGTCACAGGGTGAAATTTCTTGGCTTTCAAGGTTTAGTGGTTACGTGAACTTGCCTTTACCCTGCACCATCGTGCAAGACAATGGTTAAACTTAGAATCTAGATGACAGCCGAGGGTTACTGGGCCGACACAAAGACCTCGGTAAGGTCAGGGAGCGTAGGAAGATGTCTTGTTAAGAAGTACACCCATGAAACTAACCGGAAAATCACCTGTTCCCTGACCATGAGCTGAGGTAGTTCGCCTTTTTATTGGCATCTTTTTGACCGAAAATAAAAAATTCGGAAAGACTGTTAACGGTGAGAAGAAAGAAGGAGAGGAGTAAAGAGGAAATAGATCTTTCCCTCAAGACCGCCACGGTAAAGTGATATCGTGAAGATCTATGCCCACACCTTTTCTGACGAATAGAGGTACTAACGAAGGCTTACGACTCTCTTATCTAGAAATTAAAGAAAGAACACAAGTTAAGAATTACGAGGGTGACTAGTCGCTGGTGTCAGAGCTTGTTTTAACTTCAAACCTACCCACGATGTCAAGAAACTGCATTTCACAGTCAAATGTCAAGGGTCAGAGGGAACCAGGAAAGCTTGATGGAGTTTGTACCTGTCCGTCCTGAGCGTGCGAAGCCAGAATTGTTCTTAGGTCATTTGGGTACAGTACTGCCTATACTTATCCCACGAGTAGAAGGTCTTCGTAGTAATTAGTCATCGGCGATAAAAATCCCGAGGTATAAATTAGTTGGGTGAATTTGTTTAAGGACTCGAGGTGGACCCGGTGAACCTCGTATGCGGATAATCGATTTTTAGTATGTATACAATTGCGTGATGTGCCCGCGGTAATACTCGGAATCGATAAACGCTCGTTGCGAGTGACAAGCGTAAAGAGAAATGAATAGAATCGACGAACAAATAAATTAATTTTGTTAGAGTAGCTCCCACGCGCCGCCCACTCCGAAAGGATGTACCCACCATGGTCCAGGCACCGTCTACTACTACGTCTTAATCGGTCACTCAACGGTGAATATTGATTGACGTCTTGGTGCCTTGCGACCAGAGCCAAATTAACGCGAGAACAGGTCGATGCTGCGCTGTGCTAAGATCGATTAACGTCATTTTCTTGCTAATTATATTTAAAGGACCGGTCAGCAACGAGGCGAGAAATTATCTGGCCCCACGAATCGCTTGCAATTAGGTACCTACCGCAAGATATCTTTCTACCTCACTAACATCATTTCGGACGCAAAAGTCGTCCACATTTATTCCGCTATAAATCCACAGGATATCATCATCGCTTCCGGATCCTCTCTCCAAACTGTAGTCACTTCCAATTACCGATTTCCAATTATACAGCATAACTAAAATAAGGTAACTCGCTTCCTGGACTCCAAATCACGTCCGGCAAAATTTAAACTCTCAATCCCACTGCTGTCACCAGTTGTTTCAACGATCTGAGTAGTTCAATTGATGCTGTTTAATTTATTCAATTACTTTACATTTAGAGTTGTTTTATTATTTTTTCTTTGCGAATTGCGGGAAAAATTGAGGATCAGTTTTTCAACTGTTCATAAAATTTTTTCACAGATTATTTGCTGATATCTGATAATTGATAAGGTGTAAACCACTGAATAGTAAAAGCCTGGTTATTGGTGTTGCTAATGAATCTAAAATTACCTCTCGGATCGTTTGGGTTAGATTAGTCTAAAGAAGAGGCAAAAACAATTGACACCTGACCACGCGGTAAAATAGTCTTGTATAACCCGCAGCTAAACAAAAAATAATTGATTTCTTCATCAAGTGAATGATTCGGGCACGGCTCGGCGGAAGACCGCATTAACCAACTACACGTATATAACGTATGTATCTACTACATCAATGTATACATATCTAATATACTTGCGGTCGCGTATGGTCGTGATAGTTACTTGATCGACGTATCGAATCGGCAGCATTGTCGAAATATATCAAATAATAATCGATAGACTGTCCGTTTATTTCAAAGTGTATAGGTAAGGTACTGCAGTACAGGGACAGCTCAATCGAACCACATAGAGCCTTTCTCTCCCACACTGTAGAAACGCGTCTCTCTTTACACCTCGGTCAACTTACTCGCTCTCATACCTCATGTTACATCCACATATATTCTATTTCGGCCACATTATTTAATTAATTCCTAATCGATTCTGATTGACACTCGCGATAAACGTCGTTACGATTTCACACCGCGGTACGGGTGCCTCGCTGTTAAACCGATCAATGCCGCAAGTTCCGAAATTAGGAAATTCAATTATTAAAAAGATTTTTGACGATCTAATTACAGAGATAAACCGATCCAAATCACGTTCTTTTCTATTTATCGATTTTTTTTTTTTTTTTTTTTTGAAAATATGCTACTTATGCCATGCCTTCGATGTTTTGTACTTCATAACCGCGTGTGCGGGAGTGAAAGTGATTTTGCCGATATATCGAGTGTCTATAATTTGTGATCGTTTTGAACTGATAAAAGGATCTGCCATAATGATAGCATATGAAACGATCTGTCGATCGCGCGTCCCGAGGCACCGCGATCTTAGGTTAGAAATGAACGTTGTGTATTAGCTCAACTGTACCTACTTAATGCACCCGTGAACGATGAAATTGTAAGTAATTTCCAAGTAAAACTGAGAAAATCTCTGTTACATGTATATAGGTATATATATAATATATATCACAGGATTGGATTTCAAGATCTAATATTAGTTAAACGATTCTAACGATTTGTAATGCGGCTCCTACGGTAGTCGGGTGAAATTTATCGGTCACGTATATATACATACGAGGTATGTATATATACCTACTGTACTGTGCAGGCCACCGAATGAATTAATAATTGAATTAGCATATTAAAAAAATGGCGATGGAGTTATTACGAGACTACATACCTATACATATCCGAGTTGGGAAAAAGTCGCGTATAAGCGGTTCGAAAATCGATATATTATATATACATAAATATATAATATACCTATGTAGGTATATGTATATATATACACGTATATAGATAGATTAATGAAACGTGCGTCTGGTTATTAGAAGCGGCCGATCATTTCGGCCGACGTCCAATTAAATCAATATACTCATTCGGTGACCGCCCAAAAAATAATAACAACAATAATTAGAGAAAAAAAAAACAAAAAAAAAAAACGGAACCAAAAACAAAAAAATGACTCGAAAGAAATAAAGAAAAGTCCCACCACTACAGCGCGGTCACGTATCGACCTTGTGTGTAACGCACGTTAATTACACGTGACTATTAGCATTTAAATCACTTTTTAATTACAAATGGCGCATGATAATTTAGTTGTACCCTGTTTCTATGAGGCTGACCGCACAAGATAGAGAGAGAGAGAGAGAGAGAGAGAGAGATCGGGATAGCGGGGCGTATTGCTACCGCAGATATGGACCCGAAAACGATCGACGACAACGAGACGAAGCCTTTAGTCTTATGTGTTAGTGGTTTTCGGTACTACAAGTGTCTCGCTTGATCGTTTGCGCATCTCTGTCTCATTATTTATGGCTACTGGTTAACGCTAAATACCGTGGGACCGACTAATCCTTAGTGAGAATAAGAATTCGTATAGATCGAGGAAATATTACAACCATCAAAACCATCCTCACCTCTACTCTTCGTCTCTCGCTTCTCCAGAGTCGAAGACTACGCTATGCCATGGCTCGAGGCTAATCGAAGAGACTCGAGTCAAGGTCGTTTGTAACTCGAAATGACAAATGAATAAAAAAAAAAAAAGAAATGGAGTCGGTCAGTTATCACTTTTTGTCGTCTAAGAATTTTCAAGATCTCGAAGAAGAGGAAAAATGAGTAGAGATCGAGCGATAAGTATACCTACTCGGACATAATGTTGTCAGTGCACTGCAGAGGGGGGATTCGTTCTCAACTGTTATTGGAAACAATTTTAGAGAGTAGCATTTACCGTAAGACTAGCAAGCAAGTTGATGCTAATTGTAAGACGGGGAGTTATAGGTAGTAGGTACACCTATTTACTCAGGTGGATAATCCGTCGTACAGTGAGACGTGACTCCCCAGGTTTCCAGGAAGTGAGCGAGCAAATCGTGACGAGAAGGTGTGTTAACGTAGGTATACATATGTACATATGCGTATATACTACATAGTAGGTATACATATATATAATATATATTGTAGAGAAAATTCTCGTATTTCTTGCGGCGTTAATGAGGGTCTGTGATTCGTTGGCTGATGTTTAAACGCGGGGAAAAGATCTTTTCTTCTTTTCTTGTTATTTGGGGTTTTTTTTTTTTTCTTCTTCTTCGTTTTCTCTAAGAAATTCACTGATTTAATACTTCCTCGGGCGATCGTTTGATAAGATGAGCTGTGAATAAAGTGTTAATTTTGTGTGTGTCTCTCATTTACGGGAGATCATCGATTGAATTTCGTTAAGCCCCGTTGGAAAAAGAAGAAGATGAAGAAGAAGAAAAAATGAGAATAAGAAGAAAAAAAAAAAAAAAGTAAAAAGAAACAAACGTTGCGTAGTTTTATACCAAATTAGAGACGAAGAATACGCCGCTTCTAAATCAAAGCCATGTATAGGTTCTTCCTTACTCCTAAAGCCTTTCTCTCTATCTTCGTTTCATCAATTTATTCCGAGATTAAGTTACCAAGCGTATCTTCCTGGAAACGGTGAGTGTAAATTACAAAATTGAATTTAATGAACAAACAGGTGTTCGTGATATTAGAATCGGCGATTGCCTTTCTAGTAACGTAATCACGGAACACCCGCTCGACTCTCTTAGTCCCTATACCATATCTTCGTTCGTAGGTATATATACCTTCGTGTACACACGTCATTATACTATTATACACACGCCTTTAGCTCAAGCTATAACTCTATTCATTTACTAAAAGCCGTCACCTCTTCCACCACTTGATGCACGAATTAGTTGATTCATAATTAACGTTCCTTGATACGATAATTAGGATATCTCATGGAACGGGACCCGGCTCGACCATCATACGTAATCCCTGAATCATTTCTAGTCATTCAAAGGGGTTGAACCCATTTCAAAAACGGTCTTTCCTTATTAAAAATTTTTTTTTTTCACTCTTCTAGACTCTAATGGCATTCTTCGGTACAAATATGGATCTGAAAATCTGTCTTCGTTGAGTTTTAATTAGAAACATCTTCATTTCCCAAGAAAATTGTGTATTGCCTGATGAAAAGCTGTAGAAAATCATCAGGTTGTTCCGAAGTTTGGTTTTCCCTGATTGCATAGCCATACCTCGGGTATTCCATGGCAATAATGTTTATAATACGAGAGTGAGGTTCCAAGGACAATTAGTCGTTTGTTTTGGTCACGGTGCGGCGAGGCCGTGGAATGCGCCAGACTAATGAAGCGTTAATTAATAATCAAATAAGTGACGTTCGCCCGAGACCCGCGTGGGCAGAATGGACTAAGAAGAAGAAGAAGAAGAAGAAGAAGAAGAGGCAGAGAAGAATAAGAAGAAGAAGAGTCAGAAGTGGGCAGACAGTGGTGGTGGTCGTCGTCACTCGCTTAGCCGACATTTTCAAGAGCGTCCTTGTCGAGGCTAAGTACACCTCGCTCCGCGTTTACCGGACCGAGCCTCTTACCTGTCTACGCTCTGACCAATAAATGCCTTTATATGTATAGATAGATGTATAGATACCTTTACACAATCTCCTTACTTCTGAGCTGATGCTGTTAGTATGTACCACAGCAAAGATAATGCCTCAAGTACGCGGCCAGACTTCTATTTATAAACTTGTCACCTCGGAAATGCTATTTCTATAAGATATGTCATTAACATATTCGCAACTTACTCTGCAGTCTCTCACGTTTCTAAATCACACCTTCGTCGAATTAAATTCATGAAAAATTGCGCTTTGCAGAATCAATTATTCCAGGACTTTATTGATCTCTCGTCGATATTAATGGAAAGTATCTTTCCCGTGCGAAGAAAAAGAAAAAAAAAGGAGAAAAATGGAATCGAAATGAGTAATGGTTGTTTAGGGAGAAGGAATGACCTTCATCGACCTTCGTACGTATGTATTCAATGACCCGGGTACGGTACGTACTGCAGAGACGAGCGAAGAAAGCAAACCGTACGTAATACCTACCTATACCTGGCCGTTGATAAACGACAATAATCCATTGTATACGAGAGATTTCTAGGCGCGATGTATTTAATAAGCTAGCACTGCAGACGGTTCTAGCCTCTCTTCTAGTCGCACGTGCTTCTTACACGCGCGTGTAAACTACTCGAATGTGCACATATTACACGCACAAACATACCGCATATGTACACAAAATGCCTCGTACTACACACAATCACATATATACGTAACTACATCCACTACCTTACAAATCCATTATCCATAGTAAAAAGATCCTATATAGAAAACCCTGCAGCGATGTATTTAATACAACTGTATTGTTCATCGTTCATATACGTTCACCCACACATCTCGTATACACTTTCATCCTATACCCATACCGCGTAGATTTATGTAAAGAGAAGGATCCTTCCTTATACTATTGGCTTTGGTTATGTCTGATGGAAGAGTACGAGCTGGACAAAGTTACGACATTGGAAATAGGAGCTAGAAGCTTCACTCTAAAGCAAAGCGGATGATTAAGAATTAGGGATAATTCGAGTCCACGTATCTATTGCAAAGAAAAACCCGTTTCCATGTCATAGAAAAGCTTCTCCCTTCTATTTTTATTTTTTTTCTTACCAAAATTGAATCCCAAAAAATCCGACTCTCGCACAAGTCCTTATATACGCGATACACGGTACGACCGTAAGGTGCATGTGCTGTTGGTTAGGTGTATCTACCTGTCCAAGGCCCCTCCCAGCTCACCTGTAGTGAAAAAGGGTCAACAGCACGCGAGACCCCGTGTCCGTCCACAGCCCGGAAAAGTGTAGATCACGATACGGCGCTGTGAGTATCTTGCTGTAACGGACAATAGTTGTTCGGCGGTCCTTTAGCCGCATCAAGGCATCGGGAAAAGAGTGGAGTAACAATGAAAATTATTTAGCGAATGAGCTATGACTGGGCTGATTGATTATGTGCAGAAAACAAGAAATGGAAAATCGAGTGTGAGATGAGAAGAAACAAAAGCGTTTTTTTAATTGTCGATCAAAGTCTCTTACCATTCTTCGTTTCCGCTGGTTTTTCTCGGCGATTGACAAGGATCGAGGCAACGTGGCTTCCGGCGGGGTATATCATAGCAATTGGCTGTGTCCTGGCTGTAGGGAGTTTGTCATTATACGTAAAGCTATTGAGGTATAGATCTATCTCGATGTGTCTGGGCCTGGGTAATACGTAGGTACTACGACATGGACGGAGGTATGTGGGGTAGACGTGCCTCCTACCTGGGCATAGATAGACTGGTAGAGTTTAGAATTTTAACCTTAAAGAGCCCAGAGCTAAATCTGGTCAGCTCTCGCGAGCGGTAACGAGGCTAACTGTATTTTATTCATTAATTACAGCTAATAACTGACACTCGATTCTTCAACCCGTGATTCTAGCTTCTGATTTCAGGCTACTAATCACTGGTAAAACTTGATACCGATAAGATACGCCGTCGAACCTCTATTATAGGTATATACTCGTAGCTATATGGGTAAATTCAGTGATCGGGATAATATGGGCGGCTGAAGAATCGTCGATAGTCGCGTCGGTTTAATTTCAAAGTGACACGTTTAGATTGAAATCGAGGCTCGACTTTGCTCGTTACATTCGCAAACCTTTAAGCTCGTCCGCGGGAGCTCGCGAGATACTGCCTCCGAGGAAGATGCCCCGAGGGCTGGCGGTAGCCGGGCACTCATTGCCCCGAAATCAAGCGATAATTATGGGGCTTGGACCGGTGATCGCCGTCTTTCTCGACGCGGAGGACGCTAAAGGACCCGGAGGTGGTTGCCGAGGTAAAGGTGGAGGCGGAGGTGGAGGTGGAGGTGGCTCAGGTTTAGCCGAGGAAAAAGACCGGTTTCGAGACATGAGCAAAGCTGGACCAATGCCCGGACCGTGGGGGGCTTTACCTAGAGGCTATAGAACGCTGCGTACATTGCGTCGTACCTACAGGTAGATGGTGGTTAGGAGACTTACAGGTTATATGGTTACAGTACGTACTACGTACAATACACCTGAAGAACTGATATCCTATGCCAAAGTAGCTGTGAACCGCTCCGCGCGTTCTGGTATTAGTAACACTTGAATGAACCGAGCACTGTGATTATCCGCCAATGGAGAACCGAGTAGCCTTGATAATCAGTTTCGTTAAGATTTATGGTTATTGTTCCTCGCGTGCTTGCTGACTCGATCACCTTTCTACGTGGCGCGGGTTGGAATTTATAAACGCGATTTACGCTTTCAGCCAGATGGTTTTCTGGCCTTTACCGATTCGAACATCTTTTCTTAACAACTTTACAACAAACGACACCATACGCTTAGCATCTATTCTTCCATCACTCGCCTCATTGGCTTACAGAAGTCAACTGAAACGGAAAGACCCTTCTTTTGCGAATCGTTTGCAAATTTCCATCTTCGTTATTTTCATGATGAAGAAATTTCTCGAATTTCTTACATTTGCGAAAAGCAAATTTTAACTTTTTATCTAAACGCCTTGGGGTGTGGCTGGCCGCGGAACGTACGGTACACGCAGTTTTCTTCTGTTAAGGACGGTGAATTTTCGTGGGAAATATATAACCTTGGTGTTTGGCCGGTAAGTAAAGGGCGGTGGACGTGTCTCTTGGCGATAATTTAGCCAAGTTATATTCAAATTTTACGACACCGCGTTGCGGAACGTAATCCACAATTATTATAATTCGGGCATACCGCAGCAGCATCACTCTGCTGGTTCCAGCTCCGTTGCTCGGACCGGAACTGTTTGTAGTTTATATATAGGTATATATATATATATAAGAGTATATGTACCGCATACTTCTCATATTATATACGCCCGCGTCGCCCTGGGAGACATCTCTGGCCAGGCGTCTTATTACGTTATTAGCGCGTCCAATAAAACTTCTTTTAGTACTTCCTGGAACTGGGTTTGCGCCCTGGGCCGGTACCACGTCAACTAGACCGACTGTGTGAAAGAGGTCATCCATATTTCGCGACGACTCACTCCGCAATTTTTGTTATTTATTTTATTTTCATGCATAAACCGAACCCGATTGGTTCCTCAAAAATCTCTTCGATATTATAACGACGACACTGATTACACACGCAAATTTTTCTTCTCTCTTTTCATCTCCTTCGTATTCCCCTTCTTCATTTTTGATTTTATCCCAGAGTGTCTAACATAATGCAGCGTTGACATCGACCCTGGAGGATAAAGTTTGTCGATAGTTAACCCCGCCGGTTAATAAGTCTGTCAGGTTAATTGGATTATGGTTCGTTCAACTCAGCTGAGAACCATATGGATCCCAGGTAATCCGCCTATGATATATTCCAGCATCTAGACGTTAGCTTCGTCTGATTAAATCCGCGGTTAAATTTCCTCTCGGGGATTAGCCGCGTGAAAAATATTTTTTTTTTATATCTAAACCGCGGTTAATTTTATCCAAATCTACATACCCTACGTCTTTCAGAATTCCTCAGTGTGATTGAAGAACGTTTTTTTTTTCTGTTCTCAGGCACTTAAAACTGTACTCGGTTCGACGAGGTGCACAGAAATTCTCGTAGCCGGACACCTAATTGCTGATTATGACAAAAGTGTGACTCCTCACTACAAACGTTGTCTCCCATCTAAATAATCGATTCTGGATTCTCGAATCTTGTTTCCTTTCACTTTCGCTGGCCCTCGATAAGGCCGGGGGCAAAAACACGGAAAGTTTCTCAAACGATGGCATCTTTCCACGTCTGATCAATGCTTAGGGCCGATTAGCAAGAGGCTTATTGTAAAACACGATGTCACACTACTGTAAAATGATAGCTGGCTAATCGATTCCGTTTTCGATGCACTTGACCCCGAAAACTAGCATCTTGTTCTCAAAAACTCGATTAATCATGACGAAAATTGGTTTCGTATTTATTTCTGCCTAATAGTTGGCCTAAGCGATCGATTCCGGATAAATTAGTCAAGTTAGAAGTTTTTTTTTCGATGTAATTATGAGGCAGGTAGACAAGTTTGACTTTGGGAAAATTGATGCATAGCCGGGAGCCTTCCGTGTCGGTGTTCTCTGGCAATGAACCATATGTAGTACATTTGCATTCAAAATTGTTCGAAATTTAATTCACCAAACGGTGCAGCGGCGTCGAGGAAACGGCCGATTAAATTCCTTTGTTGTTATACAGCGGAATAGCTGGGGTAGCGCTAGATCGGGACTGGGGATTCGTGAACAGTCAAATCGACGAGATTCGCTCCTGGCATCTTCCCATCGTTAGTTCGAACTCCGAAACGGACGATCATGAGCTCCGATCATTTGATTTCAACGAAATCCGGCTAGACTGACCCCGAATAAGTTTATAACGAAAAAAAGAAAGATGAGCGAATGAATTTGTGAAATTCGATGCAATTAGGCTGCGTAGCTTGATCTCATTTTGGGATAGAAAATATTTTGTAAACGGCAGAAATTTCGCCTTTTGGCATTCCCACGATTAAACCGTATCCTCTTTCACGAGAGGACCTTTACACGCGCGGGTAGATAGCTCGTACATAGGCCGAGGTATATAAAAAGAGATGTATGTATATAGATATACATCGAAGGTTCGTCGAATCTTGACTCGTCGACGAATGTTAATTCGGATTTACCGCTTCGACGTCCACGCGCGACCCCCCGATAACGACGTCTGCCCAAGACATTACGGGTCGCTCCATTGGAATCAAACATGAAATTCGAATTCCAAGGTGCGTGAATACGCTCCTACTGCTCAAGACTAGGGTCGTTCGATTCGATTAGGTATTATTTCTCGACACGTCTCAACCTCCAGCTTTGCTAAACCATTTTACACGGGTAACTACATCGTGGCCGGTGCACAGTGCGATGTTTAGGTTAAGC
Organism: Macrophya alboannulata; assembly: GCA_949628255.1. Classification (NCBI taxonomy): domain Eukaryota; kingdom Metazoa; phylum Arthropoda; class Insecta; order Hymenoptera; family Tenthredinidae; genus Macrophya; species Macrophya alboannulata. The sequence goes on from OX451207.1 coordinate 44,828,797, forward strand.
AGTACAGTTCAAGTCCTTTCCGATTCTTTTTTCCAATTGAAACTCGACTGTTTTTTTTTGTATTTTTCTTTCCAAAATCGAACTTGAAATGGATTTTCAATCGCAACAAAGATGAAGCAAAATGACGAGAGGCTGCTAAATGAATACAAAGATCACCCCGGTGACTCCCTGCAGCAATACTATCACGCGAATGTAAACGTGAACACGTCTCACGAGCAAGTGTGACGTGAGAGTTAACGTGTAGGTATATCTCGCAAACCGTAAGGAAAGCCGATCTGTCTGTACAGCACGTCGCCCCCGTCCTTGTAAGGCCACTGCCTTTCCATGTGCACACGCACAACGCGTTATACCTACCGCCTATCTTTATTTCTCTCTTTATCCCACTCTCTTACTTATTTACCTAGAGATCTGGCGTGTCTACGTACCAGCATACATACATAGATATACAGGCACTCCTTACTCCTAGAGTCTGCCGAAGGTATAAGAGGTAAAGGTATGTTAGTATACGTACAAGTATGCGAGTAGCGCATGTTCGATTCCAATCCTATCGTAGGTCGAAGCGAAACGATTATATTCTAAATCGTGATTAGATTTCGATGTACCATTATCGAATCGACAATAAGATTTTTCGAATAAAATTTACCCTGCGTATAATAAGGTGGATATGTATATGTGCATCGTCTCTTCGCTATCTTCTACCTTGACTCTCGGATACTTTTATTCATACTCTTATCTTTACGGCTCTTTATCGTCTCTCTGTAATCTCTGATTATTGTGGGCAGAATAATCTGGTTCTTCATTCCTCGTAGGCTACCTAACCCTTTTTTTGTTCTCCAAAAACATGCCGTGGAAGATATTGTCAGGACTTTCGTAGTGGATGGGAAAAAAAGGTAGTTTCTCGTGTGATCAGGATTTAGTGTGACTTAAATAGAAAATGCCACCCTTTACGTATGCGAATATGAGGAAGTTGCTCCCGCGTGCAAACCTACGATATTCCTACGTCCCATGAACCGGAATGTAGAGCCAGAGCTCATATTGAGATGGCAATAATCATAAAGTGTATTGGTCGCGGCATATTTGCATTCCATTCCTGCAGCAAGCGACTCGGTGCAACATGAGCAAAGTATCGCTAGAAAAAAATATTTCCGGGACGTCGTAAACCATCAGGAATTATAAGACTCGGTATAATTCGTATCTAGTCGAGATTAAGTAAAGTCATTAAGCAGTTCGATCGTGTATTAGAAGCACGATATATATTTGAAAATGACCACAAATTAACCAACAAAAAAAAAATTATTAAGGAAAACTGAAAGTTTTCTTGTCCCGCATGTCAGCGAAGCGACATTAACCAGCACAGAACCCTCGGACCAAACAAAAAACGAGTAAGAAACTACCCAAGTTACACCCAACTTGAATAATCAATGACTCGCCGTGATTAGAGGACCATTACCAGAGGCCACCCACTGCTTCAATCAACCAAGACTCGAGTGGCTCACCCATCGGTGATTCCTTCTTGTTTGTATCGGTGTTATGGTTCGCTCTTATGAGAGGCAGAGATCTGCGGAGGGAATTGAAGCAGGTATACGATATAGGATGTGATTTGGTTGGTGTTGTCAGATTTTTTTCCTCGTTTTCATTTATTTTTTTCTTCAATTTTATGCTTTGAACGTTGTGAACAGTGTTCTAAGCTGAAACGATCGTGATTCACGGATCGAGAAAGTGACATGATTTCTTATAGACTTCTGCAGGTGCATGTAGTGTACATCCTGATCACCAAACGTGGTAAATGTCGTTAAAAAAGACATAAAAAATCAAAAAACAGAAAGAAGTTGTCATAGCGCAGAGATATTCACGTGTAAAATTATTCAAATTGATGGTAATCAACGAGTAAACGGAGGAGAAATAAGTCCGGTACATATAATTTTGTCATTTCCTTGATGGGAGCTACAGGTGGGAAAAAAATATACTCGAACAGTTTGACCCCACGATTAAAACGACGTCCGATCTCTAAGCTCAACAGTTTTAGTTTTTCGGAGGCATGTGTATCGTGGTCTATAAATGTATATTGATTTTAGAAGCTCGTGTACCCGAGAGAAATCTCGGATATATAGAGGTAGTTTCCGTAACCGAATAAAAACCGAAAATAAGGAGCTAAATTGGTCAACTTATTTAGTCGGTTGGTTCAGTTCAGTTCGAGAGAAGAAGATAAAAAAACGGGGAGAAGAAGTGAAAAAAAGAAAGAAAGAAAGAAAGAAAAAGAAACCAGTGCCATAAATTGAAAGACGTATGTGCCATCCAGGTTCTTGTTACAAGTAAAACGAGCAGGTGATAGAGCGATTTTAGTCAAGGTATATAACGTACGGATGAGAATATTAGTAAATTGAATAAATAAATAAATCAATCAAGGCGAATAGGTGGTCAATAAAATAAATAAACGAATTAATTGATCTCCAGACTTATAGCTGCCGGAGACAAGAATATAGGAAGAAAAATGGAAAAAAAATCATTTTTAAATGGGAATAAAAAGGGAAAATTAATACCGTGGTCTTTTGAGGAAATAAGGACGAGTCATCGGATCTGTGAAAGGCCGTGACGATAAGCTGTAAATAAAACCCGCGACCCGGCACACCGATATCCCGGTACCTATATCGCTGCAGAGTCAAAGACGAAACTTGACGTCGGGGTCAAAAAGGAGCACCATCTTTTGATTGCCCCGTGTACGTGCCTCGCCTCACAAGATACCAAGGTACCAAAGAACTACCAAGGAACCACGTACCTCTCTACGGCCCTCCCGCGAGCCAAAGGTCCCGGGGCCAGGCTCCATCTCGGAAACGACGTATTCTGTTTCAGATGAAGTGTTTCCCCTTTGCGTACCGTGTCCTCACTACGGTGGTCCCGTTTATCATCGCGACGATGTCCTGTGATCAGTTTTCTTCTAATCGACCATAACCGACTGCAGAACAATCGGCGAGAAGAAAATTTATCGCAAAAATTGCTATTCGTCATTTCTATATCCACTTCTTCGCATCTAATCCAAAAAAAAAAAAATGCCATGTCAAGCTTGTGCGTACACACTAATGCATTATCCAACTTGGAATGTCTGGGGGTTATGCCGCGATGGAAATAAGCAACCCACATTCGCCTAACGTTCGTTCGGATCATTTATGCCTGCAGGGAGCGGCCCGGAGACAACCGCGCGATTGTAGTGACTAGACAAACGGATTTTCGCAAGTACCTATATCGTAGCAAAGAGCAGCGATAAATCGAACCATACGATTGCGAACAGAATTTTAAGATAATTTTTAACGAACCGCGGACGAAGAGTGATCGGGAATTTTCCGAAGCGTCGATCGTCGATGGATCGGAAACAATAATCGAAATCTTTAAGACGAATGTAACACATTACAAGTTCTTCCCGGGGATCGAAGCAACGACGTCATATTCTCCTTTGGGTGGCGTCGTTGGAAAGCCGGCGACGCCCCTAGCCATTGTCTAACGGGTCGCCCGAATACAATACTTAAACCCGTGCGTCTAACATGAATAAATGTATTACGGGTGTACGTAGGTGTGCCCATATACGACTCCGCGCGCCACCCACTACACAAAGGTTTTACTTTGCTCTGCAGGTAATGACTGACTCACTACGACTCAGGCAAAACTTTCTTTTGTAAAACCCAACACCATCGTATAAGTATTTCATCTCCTTATACGCTAACGAGCTTCGGGTTCGAACCGACATTCAAAATTTTACGAAATCACATTCGTTCTATCATCTATGACTATTCTAATCGCGTTCTTTCATTATAATTCAATGATAATCCAACAGTTTTGACTTTTAACTCTTTTTTTTTTTTTCTTCACCGCACGTGTCTTTAACGATCTTTCGATAACATCCATAGATTACTCTCGGCAATAGTTAAAGAAAATAAGCACTCTATAAGCACTGCGCAAACCGCTAGCTACTGACTCCGTATGGCTCCTATTCCTCGACCTGAACTAATCATTAGACATCAGTAAGTTAGGCAGAAGGAACATAGATTCGATAGTAACAGTATTTCGGGAATTATTATGGTTTTTTTGTGCTGAAAAAAAATATATAAAGAAAGTTATATACCATGACGTTAATTAATAAAGGAAATTGATTCCAGGTAGGTGTGTCGAAGCGGAATAACGTCTGCTATGATACCCATACCTTACGCCTATAATACAGCCGCGAATAGGAATTGTCGTTGCTTGATTGAAGTGGAATAAAAGATTGAAGGGAATGGCGTTTAATTGGCAATTATTTGTCGAAGAAGCGCGGTCGATCCTGAACAAGGTGGTAAATAATTCTGAATCGTTGTCGAATAAATCCGGAATAGATATATATTCCTTGGCGTAAAATATACCTCGTCGCGACAAAAATTCATGTCTAATTGATGTCTGTATACCTAGTTCGATAATTATCATCGTTTTATATTCAGAAGAGAAAGAAACAAGGATCGTGGAGTAAAATTAACGCCTTCGTATCAGGAGACGGCGGTTGGTATATACATTTACATTATGTGACCACCAACGCTGGCCATAGATTTCTCAAGCGTACGTATACGTTCCTTTTACAAGCGTTGCAATATATCGAGCCAGTCCTCATCTGGCAAAATCAGCAAACTCGTGGCCCGGCATTCCTCCAGGGGGCTCAATAAATGTCGGACGTTTGACACACACCTAATAGGTGGAGATGCAGGACGCAGGATACAACTAAGGCCTACGATAGCAGAGGACGGAGTGAAACTCCGAGACACGATAGAAGTTGGCATGCCCTTAGAGGTAACCAGATCGCTCGTAAGTAAACCTAATCGAAACGTACAGCTAGGGGCAGCTTTTGCCAAATACAGAAGTTGTTTCAACGTAGGCGGTCTTAACCCGAGAACTTCACTGGACGCAAGACAAGACAGACATACGCGAGCGTCGTTACTCGCGCTTCGAAGTCAAGGATAATCATCGCCGAAATGGTAATATCGGTTAAGGAGTAAAAATCGCTAGGATATTAGCATTTTTTATTTTATTTCTTGCCCATCCCTTCCCTCGCGGAATTAGATTACCAAATACTTTTTTCCACCTGCAGGCTTTTAAGCTGCAGGACTAACGATCGATGGACCTCGGTATCATTTATAAGCTCATATATCGGTGGATCCGATCTGGTCAGTAAGAATAATAGCGGTAGCTGCTGCTGCTGCTGCTGCTGCTGCCTGGCAAAGGTGAAGCGATTGTTTTACTAGCGGTGCGGATTTATTCGATATGATCGCGGCAGTGCCAGAGGCCCTAGATGCTCTTGCTCCTCTTACGACGAGGAGGAATCGAAAAATAGAAAACCATGGAATACGGACCCTTTCGTACAACTTTACTTACCTACATATTTAGACTGGCCAGGTTTTACGGCTGTGTACCTACCTGCCTTCTTTGGCAAGTTTAGTTGACCGCACGAGTTTATATATCTGCTATGGCAACTGCACCTTGGATTCAGTCAGACTGCACTGCACTGGCCGTGGCTATTTACATTTTACATGCTACGCGGGGTTTTGACGTATTGTTCTTCGCAAGAAATAATTTTTTTCTTCTTCTTCTTCTTCTTCTTTGCTTTTCGTCATTTCCCTTTCAAACCGATGTCTATCCACGGTACGTAAGGCTTATGCAATTGCTAATAACTCCTCGAAACGTAGTATGATATGATATATACCCGTGTCTATGTTGCAGGGAGTTTGTCGCATTTTGTTTGGCACTGGCTTACGGAGACAAGTTGCATAACTATATGGGTATGTATACATATAAAGAGATGCTAATATGTTTGTCGAAACAATAGAACCGTTGCTGATTGTATAAATAATTTCAAATAAAGGGCATTGTTATACGTGCCTTTAGCCAGCCAATAAATCCATTAATTTCATCGGGCGGAGATAGATTTATGTAAGCCATGGCTCTATTCAATCCAAAACACATCGCCCACGCACCGACTCGTAAGTCTTTGCAGACTCATACTCTTCTCGAACATTGACTCACATACCATTATCATTCAAAACTTTGACACTCTTTGTCAGTCGGGGATCTCTTGTCCCTGAAAACTCTACAGGGCTTTCAAATGTCTCCGACAAACTCTCTCTCTCTCTTTCTCTGCATATGTTACGTAGAAATTTCACGAGGATTTCAATTAACTATACAATTGGATCATTCGGACTATTTTCAATAGAAATTTCTAATTCTTGGATTTTTCTTTTGCTTCTAATACGAAAATGGCTCGATGGATTTGCATTTTATTACGGAGTGTATACTCCTGCAGCCACGCTAAAGAGCCGGTTCAGGATAATTACGAGGAGGTAAGGTCGCGTGCAGAACTCATCGTCGAGGATGCCTTAGGCCCGGAAGTTCCTCGACGCTCTTCCGTGCCTGCAGACAGTGGCGAATGGCTTCTCTTAGTTCTTCGAGGGTCTTAGTTCGACGAGTTTCTATATAAACTTGATATTCGAGTCTGACTGAAATCAAACTACCTGCAAAATTCCGGGGCTGGATGAAGCCGTGCTGGATGTTTCCGAGGCTGTGAAAGAATTTTACGGCTAAAATTTTAGCCCAGCGAATTTCATTGCCTCGATCAATTCTGCATCGTTTATTAAATTCGCTCATCGGAACTCCGAATTATTATTTTTCAATTATCAGATAATAACCTGGTGACCTATCGTCCCACATTTCAAACCGGATCACGACAGGGTTTTCAGAATATCTGAAAATAATTCATCGCGATAGAGACACCTACATTATGCAGCGGTCATTCCGTACCGCATTCATACGCCACCGACTATCGGCTTAATTGAGTTTGGCGTGATTGTCTTTATTAGCAGGTCACTTAAAAGTACCGCGACGACTGCGCGAAGGCCATGCATCGCATCGAAGGATGGAAAGCTACAAAAGTGATCCAAATCGTTGAAAAATTTGGCAAACTAATTTCGGTAGGAGTTTATTTGTAATATATTTTTTTCCGAAACTAGACTAGAACTTTTTTGTTTACTTTGTTTGCCCTCTTTTAGGTAAATTCGATAATTATATACCAGCTCTGTATAGGAATGAAATTCGTGCTGGAAATATTTCAGCCCTGCTCCATATTTTGTTGAATATTTCTATATGCAAGGTGAAATATATAAAGAAACAAGAATCGCGTGAAAATAATTTTTAGTTTAGGTAGGCTATACCAAATCTAATTACACGTGATTACAGAAACTCATCGCGTGTCCACATTTATCCCTGTTGCAAGTCGGATCAGAGCTAAAAATGCCGACGAAGATGATGCTGACTAGACTGATGCGTGCTGATGGCCCGGAATGTCGTGGCCAACCCACGCGATAAAGTCGCGAAACGTATGTCGTTGTCGTCGTTCTTATCCCGGTTTCATTTTGCAACGTACAAACCTACGACCAACTTAACCATTGAACATAACAGAATTTAACTATCCTAAGCCTCAAGGATATTGCCAAGAATATTCAGCATCCTGATCGTGAAGAATCAGAAAAACTCCCCCATTTTTTTGATCGCAGGTGTTTTTCCTGATTCTCCTTCACACGAATTGAGAAAAAAAATGAAACAAAAATTGGTAAATCCTCACACGGACTTCTGGATCATGTTTAGCGGATGAATTCTGGAAATCGAAGTCTGCCTGTCATCGGAATATTATCATCAGGGTTGGAAAGCGACGGAAGGTAGTCACCGTCGTCGTTGTCGTTGTAAAAAAAAAAGAAAAAATCAAAAAAAAAAAAGGACTAATAAAAGTTAAGCTGTATTTATGCTTGCCGGTCCCGGTGACCGCTGCCGGCGTGGGCGTTCGGGCCCAATTATTATGGTATTTGTGCGCGGGCTGGTTCGACGACTGCGGGACACTGAGTTCGAGAGAAAGAGAGAAGAAGCGAGCGAGAGAGAGAGGGAGATTACCGGCCATTTCGAACCTGGCCAAATGACGCGAGCGGTAACTTCTTTTTACAAATTGCGAGCGTCCCTCGCGGTCCGGTCGTAAGGAGGTGTCAATTAGCGCGAAGGTACGGCTCAGTCGTAAGTACGTATAAACGCTGCACTATGTGAAGTTACCTGGATCGGTATACGACGATCTCTCATATTTTGATAGGTGAGATTTTTTTTCTCTTCTTCAGAAAAAAAAAAAAACGGACTCCGAATATCAAGTTTTGATTCGACAAGGAATAGACGTATCGATGATAATTCAATTCGATATTGTATTTATAGAAGAACGTCGAGACGCGACGTCGATGGTGATATACACCGCCAATACCTTACCATCGATTTTCATTTCAAATTAAATTTATTCAATCACGAGTGTCAAGCCGAAGAATTGGGTCGTCTGAATCGGGACCTATACGTACTTAGGCGCAATGCACATTGTAGGACGAGGATATCAACGTCGATGTTGGTACGGTAAGGTAGAGCTACAAGACATTCCGTCGAAGTAACTTTCACTGGTATATCCAGCTACCCCGAGTTTTAAAAATAAGTAACACGTCGTTTAAACAAACGAAATGGAACCAACTTCGTATACGAGGATCTCTCGCAATAAAAGAAAATAAGGAAACAGACGTTATGGTAGTTACTCAAGAGTCCCCAGGACGTCCCGCGGGCATCTAATTATTGGCCTGACGTTAAATTTCAACGTATTCATAAAGGTTGTATAATAAAGAAAAATAACAATCCCTATATATATACGAACTCGTGGGCAGATTTTACGTACCCAACAAATAATGAACACGAAATATTTTTATACCTATATGGCAGGTAGGTATATCAGGTACCATCGCACACACATTAATTCACACGGTAACTCCATATATAGTCAATTTTTGTCCCCGTCAACGACCGAGATCCAGGGATTAAAAAATTTGAAGATTTTTAACCGCAGGAAGTAATAATATATACCTACATACCTGGAGTCGGTACATACGTATACATATTCGTATGAAAATTTGGTAAATAAATGCACACCTCATCGTGGACAGATAATCGTTATAATGCAACCGGACTCGAAGCTATTGACAGCGGCTAATTAACCGTAGAATGAACTCTTTCCGTGTGGTCCGCGATCGAGTGTGTACTACGTAGGCATGTGTCGTGTATGTATATCTCGTTTAGTTCTGCGATCGAAACCGCGCGGCGTTCCCAAAACCGAGGAACGTGTTCGAGCAATAACGATCAATAACTCGCAGAGGCCTCCGTTCTTCGCTCAGCAATAAGCCGTGTTTAAGACGGTTTTTTTTTTTATTTTTTTTTTGTTTTTTTGGAACCGGAGTCATTCTCCTCCTTCGCCACCGCCGCCACCGCCACCCACGCAATGGGATGTTTTATCGCTTGTCATTAGCCTTCCGCAAGCATTAATTACCCATCACCTTCTAAGGGCATTTTACGTTTTTTACGCTTCAGAGACTGCGAGGAGACTCGAGAAGGCCCTCACCATGGGGTCCCAGTTCTCAAGTGTCGAAATTCAAGATTCTATCCCGTTTCTTTTTCCCTGGGTACGTTGATGTACTCGAAATGTGATTTCTTTTTTTGTTTTTTTTTTCAAAGCCAAGACAGAAAAACGACCATTAACCCACATCTGCGCAACTGTAAGTCCAAAATCTCTAGTGCAAATTAACAACATCACATATAGCAAAAAATTTTCAAAATTTGGTCATAAATTTTCGATTAGTTTAATCCGTTCAGCCGCATATACGTGTCTTCAGATTGTTGATCTCGATGAACAATTTGGATATCCATCATCGAGGCGAGCTCGCCTCTGTTCAGAAACTGGCCGATAAAACGTGAATAAAAAGAGTTGAAAGAAAAAAAGAATCATAGAGAGATTCTAAGCAGAGAATTTTAGAACGAGATCGAGATGGAAAACAGATCGCCTGACGGCGAGGGCGTCGCGTTTGTGGGCGGCTACGGAGATACGATCGCAAATCACTTTGCGCTTCGGTTAGGTCCGCTTTCGTGCGTATAGGTAACTATATGTAAAAAAAAAATCTATATATTTTCTATGACATATATTATATATGTTTATATCAAAATTTACATTCAATGACTACGTACGATTCATCCTACGACCAGTAACACACATTACGTGTCTATACCAAATGCGAATACAGCTACGTATAGATTTTTCGCAAACGTCACGATCGGTATAGGTATACATATAGCTTATAGGTATATATTGATTTGAAAAATCGTGTATCAAATGACACGACGTCTTATTACTTACATACGTAGGAAATATAAGTATATAATTTGCAAGCCGGGTATATGAGGTGTATTTTTAATTTGTTAATTATTATGTAATTATTGTTAAATATATGCAATCAGTACCGAGTTACAAGCTCCGTATGTAAATATCGTAAAATGTTATAACATAATATAGTCAATAAAATGATATAAATATATTCCGAAGTGGGTGAGTTCTGTTAATAAATTAACCCCAAATAAGTTACATGCGTTTATTATTTCGAAAGACTTATTTTCATCTCGGTATATACCTACATGTATTTACTATACATTATATATATATACGTATGTATAATATGCCCCGTTAAACTAGAGTCAATTCCGGTATATAATAAGCTCGGAGCTATATTAGATCGCTGAAAGTTTGCTCCAGTTTGGTTATTGGTGTATATAAGTATAGTAAGTCATTTTTTATACATATACGAGTCGAAAGTATGATACAGGATACGTACATATGACGTGTATATACCAACTGCATATAATATATACGATCGCGAGTAACTAAAACTATATATTGGAAGAAATTCTCTAATTGCCTCCTACGAATAAATTCCACGCGTCAAACCACATCTATATAACGATAAATCAGTATGACATTCCAAAACTTTCAACCGCATCGAAACCTATATAACTTAGAATAGACTATCTGTCTGTTCGTACGTCTGTCTTGTTCGTCTGACTGCTTATGCTGTACCAATTAACAATAATTGTTTAAATGGGGATAAAGAAATTTCAGGCTATTATATTATATGAACAACAATTGGAGTCTGTCACAATGGTAGGTGTTCAAAGATTGAGACATTTTTACTATCTGTGGATGAATGGACAACCCTTTTTTTTTTTTTTTTTTGTATGGTTTTTTCAATCGTTTAAATTAATAAACTGAGAGGTAGAGAGAGGGAGAGAGAGAGAGAGACGTTTAAGCGACTAGGAAACAAATTCGCGAGACGTGTGTATATGTATGTAAATGAAATTGACTGACTCGATATTAATTATGCGGATATATCTGGTAATTGTAATTATTATGCTAATGACATCGGGTATAGGTTATCATTTGCTGCAGTTGAATCTAAATATTAAGTTACAATAATTGCACAGCTGTCATGAGAATGAAATTAACGCCGATTTAATTGTTTCTTTAAAAGTCAATTATAATCCCCAGCTTTCTTTTATCGATGTATATATGTATGCACATGCCATATAGGTATGTATATATATAAGAACTTCGAACCCGTGAATAAAGAAACAGATGAAAAATTTTTGAAAATTAAGAAACAAACAAAAAATTTGAAAATTATGTATCTAATCCGATGTGGGTCGGTATATTATATGTACTCGTGTTGTACGAGCTTAATGTGATAAATAGTAGAACACGAGTACATGTCCCCCTTGAAATAGAAAGCGATAAAGTTGTGGGTGGATCGGTCGGCGCCGGGTCTGCGGCTGTCGGTCCACTTTTTGCCATTGCTAATCAATGCAAAAACTGTGGCGGCTGTTGCTGGTATGATTTATAATTTATAATGACCACCACTTTTTGTGCAAATTCTACTTGCGCTGCTGCTACCACGGACCGAGATATCTACTTGCTGGTGTAATAATTTAACAGAGTTATACAGTGGCGCGCGCCAAACCCACGTTACGGGTTGCAGTGCGGTTGTCGAGTCGAGAGAGTACAAGCGATATAGCCCAGTCGCCAGAGCAAACAAAAAAAGGCAGTTGGCTTACAAAATTTAGAGGAATTTCGATTTTTTGGGGCCTGAGTAATTCTCTAAATTTTCAACCTTGACAAAAAGTGGTTTTTTCGCAATATTCCCTTTCCGGATGGTCCTACGGCCGATATGGTTATTATCAATATTGTAGAAGAGATAATTTCCAACATCTTTTGTTCGAAGCTTTTTTCTGTAGGTCGAATAGTTTTTCATCTACAGCGACGTGAAGCGGTCGATATATCGCACGAAGTTTTAAGATTACTAGTTACCAGAGATTTGTGCAAATTATCAATTACTAATTGCTTATTAAGTATTTCACACTACCTGGAGTCTTCATAAGGTAAAGTGGACTTGGTAGAATTTAGGCCATGAGAATGGAAAGTGTGGTCGATCGGGACATGCCGTTTTTCCAAACTGTCCCAAGTCCGAATTTCGCACGTTGATATTTTTGAGAAGTATTATGCTCGGGGCTTTTTACCTGCGATATGTATGGCTGGACTTAGGGTTATGGGTATATGGACATTGAGATTTTAACATCGTAGTTATAGGTGTACATACTAGGTGCGGTAAACTGTATCTTCGCGATTATTAATGGCAGTGAAAGAACAATGGGCCATAATGCTCACGATGTCACTTGAATTATTGCAGTCTTATGCTTATTTCCCACTTCAATCCGCGACGATATGCTGCTGCTGCTGCTGCACCGGCACCAAGTCGTAGAAATATAACTACACCGATGAAATTAATCGAAGAAAATCATTATAAATTTTTTGCATAATTATTATTGCCAATTCCCTCGCGTATTGAAATTTCCGTAATTTAATTCTCAATTTCAGGGCAACTCTTCAAGCTTTCTGCGGTAACGCGGATTTTAATTAGGCATACATTTTGTACTATGGTCATAAATTTTTGCTACAAAATTCTTAAAGAACTGGCGCGGTACTCAAATTTTTTTTTCTTCTTTTTATTGCTCTCCCGAAAAATTTCGTTTTTCGCACTTACCTATAACGTTCTTTGACTCTATCTTCGCAATTCCTCATTAAATTTAATTAATTGTATAATGAAATTTATGTTCGAATCTACCGAGCGACTGACTCTCTAACTCTCACGGTGCTCAAGGCGTACCTACGTACGTGTTTATATTTTTACCTTTAGTTACTACAACGACACGAATCCATAAACACAAGTATCAGGTATAGAATAGAATCGGATTCTGGTGTTTTTGTACAAAGTAGGTACGTATCATCCGAAAGACTATGTTTACCAGTAATTCTTGTTTTGTATCTTTCCACAAATCCACAGAGCCCTCTTTTTTCCCCTCCACCCCAACGTATCGAAAAGATCGTGATGCAGGGATTCTAAATAATATCTTCCCACCATTTCTCCGACTACATTACAGATTCTTACCGCTCCGATGGGAAGTTCTCGCTATTTCGCGAATAGGAGAAAAAATTGGCCATTTTTTGACACCCGTCTTTCCAAAAATGTAATTATTCATGGTTTTTTTTTTGTAATTTTTTTTTAAGTTTTGTTTTCGAAAAAGTGTGGCGGTGGACGCATCGCTTTTTAAACGAATCTACGAAACGAGGCTTGATTACCGATCTCATGAAGGTTCTCTAGGTCATTCCCACTAGGAAAGCGATCTCTGGGATCCTAGAGGCAAAAAAAAGCAAAAAAACTGAGCAACTATCCAACGTCCAGGTATTGTTGCCAGACACCGAGTCCGAGATAGCATCAGCTGGATATCACCCCGGGAACGTGATGTGGCTATGATATTCTAGGAGAGCTGGATGTCCGCAGCACCCAGTCGACTCCTCGAGCCGGTGCTGACCACGCAGGTCAACTACCCCTCGAAGACCTTATATAATCTGTAAAAACCTTCAGGAATTTTTTTTTCCTCTTTTTCTTCCTCTTTCTTGCTTCATGAAAGAGGATAAGAGATATCGAGAAAGATGAGTATAAATTCGATCAACTTTTTTTTTTCAGTTTGTTCTATTCATTTGTGTGAAAATTTTAGTCGCCTCAAAAATGAACTTAACTTTTCTCGTTCTTCATTCGAGTACACTGCAGTTTTTATTCCTCAAAAATTTAAGGACTATATTTCTAGTCATATACATACTCATCGTATGTATATGTGAAGCGTAATGCCCCGCGGTCAACGGTCCGACAAGACGGCGCGGGCGCATCATCGCGGGTTAACAATTTAGTTTTTACTGATCAACGCGTGGCTCCGCTTTGCCCGTTCTTATCTCGCGTCAAGACTGCCTCTGGCTCTCGCGAGCCACTAGTACGACTTTTTATTGAACCGCGAAAAAAAAACAAATAAACAGAAAAAAAGGATTAAAAAAAAAAGTACAGAACGAGGGTCGGAGCGAGAAGTGCATTAAATGCTTCAGCTTAAACTGCACTTCTTCCTTCACGTAATGCAATTTTTCTGGTTTTTCGTTTCTTCGAGATTTATATCTTTACATACAAGTCGCAGTATTTTTTCAAATCAAAATTTTGATCTTTTCGCTAAAAAAAAAAAACAATTCGACGGTGTTGATTTTTTGTTTTTTGTTTTTTGCCTGTACAGACGAAGGCTTGCAGCAGGCAGCTCTCAGGTATAATAACGATATTGGTTGTAGGTATATAAAAACCGTGGAATAAGTAGAGAATAATAATAATAATGATAACACTAACAATGATAATAATAAGAAGAAGGAGAAGCAAGTCTAGAGAGCGGTTAGAAAAAGTGAATAAAAAGCATAGAGAATGGATAATAGGCGTCGGATTGGTTACGTATACTTAGGGGGATTGTGGTCAGGTTATATTGGAACACCCGCCCACACAAAAACCCGTTCCTCCGTCTTCTTCCTATCTTACAAATATTTATTTCGCTCAATTTTTTCCTTTTCGTTTCTTCTATGGATTATAAATTTCTTACCGTAATCAACGCCTCGATCCTTTATACCCACCTCGGTGCAGGGGCTTTACATGCTTTCGTTATAACAGTTCAAAATCGCTAACGTCACCAATTCATTACTAATTTCGGCAAAAATAAGAAAAGGGACCAAAAATTTTATAGACGAACCATCAACGGTCCCATTTTTCCATTTTTCTTATTTTTTGGCTCCTTTCTTCTTCTGCAATCTCTTCTGTCACGAGAGTCTTTGCCTCGAAAGACTATTTTTTTTTTTTCTTTTTTTAGTTGCCTTATTTACTCGACCAAAGGTAAACCTTGACCAACGTGGGCATCTAGGTATATGTAGACGTATCGTAGCTACGCGTTACAGAAATTCACGTAGCTCAATTATTATTAAGCAAGGTGTGCTGTACGTATACACGTGAACCCTGGGCTATTTCGTGCAGCCTGAAGCGAGAATGAATATTTTTAATCTTGAATAATCGATCGATCGATTTGTTATTATTTTTTTATTTTTTTTTCTATCCGAGGTTTCCTAGTCCAGGCAAAATCTGTGAGACTCTAATCTTACACCTATGTACGTTACAGGTACGTATGTATCATGTACGTGAATGAAATAGGGCAAGAAACCGACGACCATGAAACGGTAACATTTCCGTTGTTTTAGGCGATTTTTTACGACACGCGTTGAAAGAGATGATAAAAAAAAAGCATTGGAAATTGATAATAGGTTCTCGATTAACTCACTCGAGGTAGATACGTGCGTATGCACGGCGAACAGCCTCGCGGCCAATTATCCATCTGCCCTTCGGTTTTGGCCCAGACGTGTAGGCGAAGAAAATGTATTTCCTTCTTCTTTTTTTATCTAATCCTTATGCATAGAGATAATAGGAAAAATAGGATAACTATATAATAATATAGTATAGTGACTAAAAAATAAAAACGTATATGTATACGCGGTTGCAGTTGAAAAAATATAATTGGTAAAAATCAATTAATCGATCAATTAATTTGTAAATTCTTCAATAATTAGTATAAACCCACATATATTTCATACGTATAATGTATTTAATTTTTCATACGTGTTATTATAATACGTATATATGTATACATATATATAGACGCGTTATATACATTAAACATTTCAAATATGATTAATTCACATGTAGATAACAAATTCAACGTTCAACGTTCAACAAAGGTATATGTTGTACATAGATATTATGTATATTATGTATATCGACGTGTAGCAAAAAATATTGTTACACTTTAAGTTGAATTTTTTTTTACAGATATATGTCGATTACACACACGTATACTGCAGGTATACCATTTCCGTATGCACTTTCCTAAAATTACATATATTTTTCATATATATAGGTATGTCAATTGATTAATACATACGAACGGACGTTTCAAATCTATTTAAATATATTTTACATTATTTACGTATACGGATAATGTATGTATATAGGTTTTTTCTTTACTCATCATTCTGCAATAATCGATACTATTATTTGTATACTTTATATAATTACATATGTATCATGTATATCTATACCGATTCGAATAATAAAATCACTGTCAAGTATAGTCCATAAGTAGAGGTACATAAGAATTAGGTTTAAATACACCTGTATAGCACCGAATTTTATTTTATTCTATTTGCCTAAATATATATACATATATATATATATATATATATATATATATATATATATATATATATATATATATATATATATATATATATATATATATATATATATATATATATATATATATATATATATATATGTAGGTATAGGTATATATCTACCATAAAATATGAATATGTACATATATGTATATAATATATTATTATACTTTAATACTTATTATGAATCTCATCTAAGTTACGTTCAGCCTTTACTTATTTGATATGCCTGTCCAATTATAAAATTCATTTCACCTATCCTTGAGCACACTAATTAATTGGAAATATGTATATAATAATTTTTCGCAGATGAAAAGAAAAAAGAAGAAAAAAAAAAATTCGTTGAAAGTACGGAATTAGTATAAATATCTTTTTTTTCGTCTAAATTAATTTCTTTCATTAATCCAAATCCAACGATAGTTCGGATCGTAAAAAATATCTAATTTATCAAGGCACGTATATACATATATTCCCGCATGGTCTCAAGTATATAAAGTAAGTTTTTGTAAGAAAAATTATGTAGATATTAATAAACGTGTATTGGACGTATTATATGTATATATAGGTAAGGTAGGTATATTGGAAAGGTGAATATAACAAATTAGGGTGATGAATTGGTGTGTATATAGGAGAACAGAAGAAAATAAAAAATTAGGGGACAACAAAACACAAATAGAATTCGTTCAAAAATTATATTTCATCATTCTGGCACGATTTTCATTAAACACAACATAATTTATAAATTAACGTACACAATTTTTTTTTTTTTTCAATAATTTATACACTACCATTATCAGGTCTTTTACCTCATCTACTACCGTTACAAAAATAATAGTCAATTTCATTTTATTTTATTTTATTTCATTTTATTTCCATTTATTTATTTATTTATCATTATTATTATCATCATTTTGTTCGATTTAAGACAGAGAAAGTAAATTTTAAAAAATAATAATAATATACCGATCAATAAATGAACTGAAAAAAAAAACAATAAAATAAAATAACAATAAAAAAGTGAACTAAATAACGTGTTTCATTCGGTCTCTCAGAGATATATTATATTAACAACAATTCGATTTTACATGTTGCTCATTTTCATTTTCATAACAATAGTAAATGCACACAGGACTAACTTTTTCTCTTTCTTTCTTCTTTTTTTTTTTTATTTTTCTTTTTTTTTTTTTTATTACAAATACAATAACTTGTAAAACCTTAGAAAACTATTCGTGGATAATAGGAGGAGAAGAAGGCTAGAAAGGAGAGGGAACCATAAAAGGCAGGAGATTTGGGATTCGAAGGAAATGATGGGTGAATTTTCAGGGGAAACAAAATAAATAATAGAAGCGTTAAACATTATTAATCACTTATAACAAAATAATTAATATATAATAATAAGAATAGCCAAAGTTTAATATAATATTAATATATGTATATATATATATATAATTACAAATATATATGTATATATAATACATAGTATATACATATATATAAGTAATTGTCTGGCACGATGTTCGCATAATAATTACAGCCTAAAAAACGTTCAGCTATTAATTAATTAATTAATATCAACTACTACGTGTACGTTTTCAAACATCAACGATAAATAAAATACTTAATAAATTACTCCGTCTTTACAGAGATTCGTTATCGAGAAAGAAAAAAAAAATTTTTTTCATAAAAAAAAAAAAACGTCGCGGTTTTTACTTCATTTCATCATTATTACTATGATTATTATTATTAATATTAATAATATTATATTATTCATATTATCATTATTATTTTTATTATTATTATTATTATCATTATCATTATTATTATTATTATTATTATTATTATTAATTAGTACGCAATGCCGCGCGCACGTCTTTTTACACACATTGGCGAAAAAATGGAAAGGGTTAATAAAAATTAATTAAGATTTTCTTTTATTCTTATTCTTATTATTATTATTATTATTATTATTATCATTAGTATTATTATTATGATTATTATTATTACTATTATTATTATTATTATGATTATTATTTGTTTTCTAACAAAGACCCTATAACTCAGAATTTTTTATTTCTCTGACACTCATTTTTTCAACTGGCAATAAAAGTTTCTTTTTTTCGTTTTCTTTTTTTTTTTTTAGTTTTTTTTTTTTTTTTTCATTTTTTTCCATTTTTTCTATCCTTCGCGATCAATGGATCGTTTGTATTAAAAGTCTAGTTTCAAGGGGGTCCCCTTTCCGTCCCTTCGCCACTCGTTTACGTGAAAACTCATACTCTATATTATTATATAATGACAATAATTATGATAACAATTATTTAAAATGGGGGGGGGGGGGGGAGAGGGCAAGTAAAAATTGGCAAGCGAGAGAGCAAAATATACGTTCATATACAGACTTAATTATGATACTTATATACTAATCAATGTCTTAATAATGCCTAATCATAAATAAAAACAAAAAATCAAAAAAGAACAACTCGACGTACAAAAATACACATTTTTGTAAAATGTGATCCGTTTAATAATTTCGCTATAACAAGACGAGAAATTTGCAATTTTTTTTTTTTTTTTTTTTTTTCGTTTTTCTATACATTATTATTGGCTTTCGCGCACCGTAATGCCCTGAAATAGTTATTATTATTTTTATAACTAAACATTTTTTTTTCCCTATAACATTATTACAATTCTTCATTTCTTTAAAAGAGGTTTCGCGACTTTTGATAAACACAGTTTTACATAATTTTGCGTTTTTTTTTTTTTCATAAATTTTGTTACATTAGTTTATTATGTAGGTGATATTTATTATTAAGACTTTTCCACAGGAAAGTATACATATATATATATATAGGTATGTAAAGTTTTGATTAAGGAGATTTTGAAAAATAATTTATCTCCGTTTTTTTTTTGTTTTTTTTTTTTGAGTAAATAATTTTACCAGTATGTATAACGTATTATATAGTATGTTAAACCTGCAGTCAAAGTACTCTGACCCTTTGATATCGATTAATTATTTAATAATTTTTATTTATTTTTCCTTTTTTTTTTGTTAATTATTCTTTTCTCTTTAATTTAACAAAGTAAAATTACTAAATTCGTCACCTGATCGGTTATAGGTGAGCAATAATAAGCCCATATTTATATATACCTAACAACAATTAAACGACGTGGGTGTTTTCCTTCATGTACTTAGGGTAACATATATGTAGGTATAAATGGTATGTATATATTATACATATATATGTATACGATCATAATTATCATATATGATTTGGAAAATTCGTAACAATTCACTCGTATACCACTCAATCACATAAGTCTCGAAGCCTTTCGCAAAAAAAAAAATAAAAAAAAAAAAACCAACGTCGTACAAAAATATATGTTTTTTTGTTTTTTTCAATTCGATCATAGAAAAACACGATCATTAATCAATTAATTAATTAATTGATCAATTATTTATTTATTAATTATTATTATTATTATTACTCAACATTCGCATATATGCAACTTTATAAACGTATATATGTTTTTCGCTGCTGCAGGTACGGTTTCTTAATTTTTTATTTTTTTTTGATAACAGTTAAAATATCTCGTTGGTAATTTTGAGAAAAGCTTCATACTTATAAGTATATAGAGTCATAATCTTTAATCAGTTTTATTTACCTCATCAATAAACAAATTGTTGTACGAGAATTCGTAGTTTTATTTTATTTCTTCATTTTCTGTTGGTCAAAGTTTTTTTAGTTTTTTTTTTTCGCTTTTTTCACCTCAAAAATTGTTCCCTCTGCAGGATAAGTTATTTTTCATCCCACATATTATAGCTGTATATCTAGAATATATATAAGTACGAGTATTATATATATTTTTACGAAAATCAATCAATAAACGCATTTAGAAAATGAAAAGTACTTTCTTTTTGTCTTTTTATTATTTTTTGTCGAATTTCAATCGAACAAAATATTCAACAAACGTTTCGATAATTATCTTAAAAATGTAGAAAAAAAATTGAAGGGTCTGGTATTGGACGTGACTCGGTTTATTCGATCGACAAAATATATCCATGATCGATGTTAGCACGAGACATATATTTAGTGAAGAGAAAAAAAAAAGAATAATCGAAAAAAAAAAAAAAAAAAAAACGGGAAAAGATAATATTATAATATAACATGGTGCACGGAAAGAATTAGTTAACGTAACGAAATATAGGTACGAGTATACCTATATGTATCCATACATATAATCGATCGATTATACTTACGTATCGATTATACGGTGTTTCCGGGTGAAAAATTTGGCACAAGTATATTTTTTGTACTTGCACAATATAATATAATTATATGAGTTTCTCGAACAAGTTCAGCTAATTACAATATATATATATATATATATGAGAACGTTTAATAAATTATAATACGGATAGTAATATTTATAATATATATATATACATATATTAATAAGGATCACAACGTCGGAGCATATATGAATATTAGGGTTTAAAATAATCTATTTACAGTATTTTTTTTATACGTATATCCTATATGTATAATTATAATTTAGAGTTCGAAGAGCTTAATTAAGTATATTATATATATATAGAAAATATGACCAGATAATGGCCACCTAATTGATTAAATTCTTCAAACAGGCGCATCGTGCGTAATAAATTATACGTGTGTATTATACCTGTTTCATACGTATTTTATTTTTTTTTTCCGGAATGCTCGCGTTTTATTACGTCTTATATACATCCTCAGCGTTATTAATTGATAAGAGAGTATTTTACTTACTTAGGAAAAAAAATAAAAAAATTTCCAAAAATGCCAAAACAGAAGAAAACCAAAAAAAAAAAAATAGGTTTTTGTAAATTCGCCGATTATTATTATTCTAATTTCAAGGGGGTCTTATATGGGGTAAAAATATATTATTATTATTGTTATTTTTATTTTTATCATTATTATTAAAACGTTCATTCATCAGAACATTATTTGTACGTTTTTGTATAATTATATTACCACAAGATATATATATATCTATCACGTCACGCGTGGGATGAAAAAAAAAATTAATTACCTCTCTATTTTCCTTGATTTTTGGAAAATACACGATAAAGAAAAAAAAAAAAAAATAGAACAGAAAGTTACGTTTGTAATGAATGATGAATTTAGCCGATAGCCACGCGGGTCAAGAACGAAGAAATAATTTACCTCGCGAAAAATAAAACTGCATTCCTAAAAGAAAAGAAAAAATTGACGTTTTTTTTATTTTCTTTATTTTTTTTTTATTTTTCATTTCGGTTCTTTCCGCATTGACCGGAAAAACGAGACATGCAAAAATTGTTTAACTGGCAAAAGTTTCGTGGCGAAAGAGAAAAAAGAAATAAAAATTCGCCGGATTTATCGCCAAAAAAAAAGAAAGAAAGAAAACAAAAATTTCTCAACCTATTTCCGTCATTTTCTATTTTCTCTTGGAATAATTAAAAATCCCGCAAGGTTTAATACTGTTCGATACTGGTTTTTAGAAGCACGAGCGCATCAATGTAATATAATAACATATATTTATATACCTAATACGGTAATAATTTGTGGTGGTGGTGGTATAGGTAAGAGATAATATATTTATATGGACCCGCTTACAAATATTAGTGAAAAAAAAAAAAAAAAAAATACGATACAGACAAAATCTCAAAAATCTCCAAAAATTCTTTCTTATACAGTTCCAAATTCACAACACAGTGTGTACCTGCAGCAGGAGTATAAAATATTCTCAACCACAAAAGAGAGAGACAAAAAAAAAAAAAAAAAAATTATAAAAAAAAAATAAATAAATAACGTGATCAAACGTCATTCCATTTTCCACTCCATCTTAACCGCCGCCGATCCTGCCGACGGAGATGGAGTCCCTAATATCTGCGAGGGTGAAGGTGGACTACCCTCGGGTGTCCCTAATTCATTTTTAAGAGGTTGTCCATCGGGATACCTCGCATGGGTCCTCATATGTCTAGTTATCATATCTCGTCTACAAGCTGCGTACGGGCACTGAGGACATTTGTATGGTTTTTCACCGGTATGAGTTCTCTGATGAGTACTGAGGTGATCAGACCTGCTAAATACCTGTCCGCAAACCCTGCACGTATATGGTTTAACACCGGTATGAAGTCGCATGTGTCTAGTGAGCATATCCGACCTGGCGAAGCTCCTTTTGCAAACATCGCAAAGATAAGCTTTAGCCGAAGCGTCCTGTGGTCCTTGTCGACGATGTCGAGATGCCATGTGCTTTGCCAAACGATCATGAAGACTGAACATCTGACCGCAAACTGGACACACATAAGCCACGTCAGCCCCCGGAGGCATTTCTTCAACGACCGGTGATACCTCGAGGTTATATCTCACCGCGACGCTTTCTTTTGTCGTTGGAGATGCCACGTCGCCTCTTACAACTGGCACACTGACCGAACCCCTTGTCACGATTCCTGGTGGTAATATCTGCAAGGCCGGAGGCCGTCCAGAGGCGCCTTTCTTCATCGATAAATCCAAAGGCGAATCCTGAGGACTGGTGGTCGTAGTATTGGTGGTCGTTGTGGTCGTGGTCGTAGTAGTGGTCTCGCCTTCCATGGAACCACTTCTCAGCGGTGGTGGAATCGGCGAGGGTCTGTCCCACCCCGGCACATCCGAGTCGGAGTGACTTCTTCGTCGAAAAATATCAGGCAGGTATTTAGTGTGGAGGTAATGTTCGAAGCTGTACGAAGAGGGTGATACCGGCGTCAGTGGGGTCAACGAAACCGGGGTCAACGGCGTCAAAGGCGTCAATGGCGATGATGGAGATGGGAGAAGCATGGCTGGTAGCGTTGCGCACTGTATACAAGCGCAACCGGCGTACCTCAGGGCGGGATGATAGTTCGATAGTCTTAATTTCTTACGGTGTCCAGCCTCGGCTATTTCTCTTTGCGAATTCGTGTGGTCCTCTTCGACGTTCGTTGGCTCGTCCTTTAGCCTCAGAGGAGAGAAATTCGTTCTCGCTGTGCTGTCGGCTAACGGAGACCTGGAGGAACCGAAGACCTCTTCGTCCTCTTCGGACACGGTTGAACCATCGAATCTGAAGACTTCACCCTCGGATGGCGAGTTGCGGTGGGCTTGGAGGATGTCGACGACTTGGGAAAGCCGCTTTCGCTTACGATGCCGGTGGTTACGATTCGCCGTTGCTGATAATGTGTTGTTGTTTGTACATGGCGGTGGCTTTGCCGGTCCGGGGGGCGCAGCGGCGTCCTCCACGGCGCTCTCGGCCATCGTCATCGGCGACGCGCGGCACCCGCCGCCAAGGCCCTTCCTTATGTCCCCCGCGACACCCTCCTCGGCTACCACCGTACTGCCTCCCACCTCGTCCTGCAACAAAGCAAAAAAACGATTTTTCGTTTAGAAATTTGGAAAAGATTCTTTTAACATTTTTAGAAAAATTTCAGATACGATTTGTCAAATGTATACAAATATATTGCACAGTGAAATTCAACCAAATTTTGGTAAAACCTTTCACACAGGTTTCATGAAATCTTTACAGCCCTTGACAAGTTTTTTGACTGATATAAACCCTCAGTCAATTTTGCCGGAAATTCGGTGAAGAGAAGTCACAAACTTCTTTTAGAATTCCATTTTTAGTTAATTTTTGAAAAGCATATCAGTAAATTTCAGGGAAACTATTCGTGAAATTAAATCAATAACGCGTAACTGGGTATAATCGGATGACTATATTTTTTTCCGTCCATTTTCGAATAATTGCGATTCGATTTTTTTTTTTTTTTTTGTTCCGTCTTCGTTCTGTACACAAAAACGAAGAAGACACAATATAAAACGCGTTAAGGTAGTTACGCGATAGTAAAAAAGAAAGAAAAAAAAAAAATGGATAGGTATATCGCTATCGTTATAAATACGGAGGTTTACAGACCGCGAAGAGACGCGCTCTCGTACCTTCAGCAACGCTACGTACACGCGGGGCTATAAAGCAAAGTAAAGAATCGTCCAATCATTTTGTGCCCAGTTTTCTTATATCCCGATCTTCCGAAGGACTGCAGCAGCAGCAGCAGCAACAGCAACAGGACCAATCGTGGTAATTGCGATGGGGTTAGGTAACAGTTTCTTTGGCGCCAATCGCCGATCGATGATCGTTGTGCTCTTTGGTCAGGAGCGCGGTGCGGCGGCGGTGGTGGCGATGTCGATGGCGGTGGCGGTGGCGGTGGCGGTGGCGGTGGCGGTGGCGGTGGCGGTGATCATGGCCAGTTATACCGATCAAACGGAATTGCTATATGTATGTACGGGCGTCGTTTCGTGTATACAAAGAAACGCACACGTATATCCGATACACCACGACGACATGTACAGCTACTCTCAGAGTTTAATATATTTATATAGGTATAAGGTGTACATACATACATACACTTATACAGGTAAGTTTTATACAGAGTCGGGCGGGTGTGGGAACCAAGGTCAACGTTCACCGCGTCGTTGGAGCCGGGGCCAAAGCCGCGGCCGCGGCTAGCAGCCTATGCCTGACAAAAAGAGTAGACCGCGCGTCGTCTCATCGGCGGAAAGATTCCTCAAGAACTTACTTCGACATTGAGCTGTGCGCCGGATAAAACCGTACAAGGATACGAGTGCGTGCGTGCTTGATGCGTGGGAGATATGTATAATAAGAAAAATAAGTAAAATAAAAGGACGAGGATCGGGTCCGGCACTTCGAGAACCGTGAGAGAGAAAAAAATAGAGATGAAAAGACGCGGGGAATTACGGAATCGAACAACTTTAGATCTAGATATATCTCACGCGGGGGATTATAAACTCGAGCTTTTAGTCTTCCTTCTGACGGTCATCGCGTCATCGAGATACTCGACTATAAGGTGTTCATAATGTGTGTGAAATCATCGAGATGAGAATTTAATATTATGCGTTACAAAAAAAAGAAGAAGAAGAAGAAGAAAAAAATTGGAAGAAAGTACAAATGATTAAAGATGATGATGATGGATGGTGATATTTTTCAGTTTCTCAAATCCGACGTAAGAAATTGAATAAAAATTTAAGATTCTCAGTTTTTTTTTTTTTTTTTTTTCGAGGAGATTTTAACATCAAATTGAATCTCGAATACCTGGTACGCGTGAGATCCGTGAAAACGTATATCTAAGTATTTTAGAAGGTCTTTTTCTACTTTTTTTTTTTTTTTACCTCTCTTTATTTTAAATGATTCATCGGGACCCACCAGGGCGCTGGTTTTTTACAGAGTGTTGACCGCCGCACGTGGCTGATGACAACAACGCAGCAGCAGCAGCAGCAGCAGCAGCAGCAGCAGCATCAGCAGAAGACGAAGAAGAAGAAGAAGAAGAAGAAGAAGAATAAAAAGGAGTTGGAATAGGAGAATGAAGAGGAACAACAACGTGTATCCCGAAAGAGAAGAAAGCCTATAACATGGTATATAACACACAGCGTACTGCACACCGTAGTTTATCATAACTTTTGAGTAAACTGAGAAGTATCAAAGGAGACACGACCATAATATAACGACGAATGGTTAGTATTTGAAATTTAAATACACGCTGCTATATACTATAACACAAGACGAATAATAATAATAATAATAAATCACTCAAACTTTGATACATCGTAACTAATACCGTCCCATTATTTTCTCAAGGCGTGAAAATTTATTTCACCGCGCTTCTACATCCATGGTATAAGATACATCCTCGTACATACATATACCTATACATACACAACCCCGCAAAGGTTAACCTCTAAGGTTACCAACGAGCCAAAGGATACGTTACACCCGTAGGTATATATGTAGAAAAAATTTTTTTCAAATCGTACGGAAAAAAAAATACGAAAAATTTTGATTCTTTCATTTTTTTTTTTTTTGCGAATAATTGCAGTTCATTTACCTCTGAGAAATTATCTCTCCAGGTATTTCTCTGCATCTACAATTTTGTATAATTAAACCTCAGCCCCTAAACGCGTTAGTTAGTCTCTTTATATAGCATTATATACCTAGGTAGGTACATGGGAGTTTAAAAGTTGAAAAAAAAGAGAGAAAAAGGTAAAAAACTCGCTTCAATTTATATAAACAGTCGGACAGGTGCGACGGAATGTGATTTTCTCTTGGGCAACAACGCCTTCGCAGTTTACAGAGTGGTGAGGTAAAATTATACCGTATATACCTACCTACCGAATGGAATCGAGTATAGGTATATATATAGGTATATACCTACCTGCAGCAACACGAGCAATAGCAACTGCAGGTTTGACACGGTATAAGCAGAATATAGACAGTAGTATATGGATATATATGTAACATGTACATACAAACCTACATATACCTTAAAACACATTACAAATACGACAAAACGAGACTTTATACCAACTATAGAAGCTATAAGCTGAGCACGTACTCTGTATATCGAGTTATTAGAGAAACTAAATAGTAGCGCGTGAGCAGCGTGCTGAATCTTTTTTTTTTTTTCATTATGAAAATTATAACGCTTTTAAGGAGAGTGCAGTAGATAGGCGTGTGTCTATATCGCACGTCCGTGCTGCAGGTAACGGAAACCGAGAAAATCGGATCGAAGGAATCGAAAGAAAAAGACAAAAAAAAAAAAGAAAAAGAGATTGAAACTGATCGATCGTCCCCAATAGACTCGACTATTGGAAAGACTCTGTAGACAGCTATACGTCTATACGTATACGTTTTTCATTGTAGTTGAAAAAAAAATTTTTTTTTCTCATTTTTTTTTCGTCTGTCTTTCTGTATTGATAGATAAATTTATAGTTCAGAGCTTCGCGGTATTGTATATACGGAGAATGAAAAATAAAATCTAGTATAGGTATCTGTGTGTGTATGTAGCAGGGATCGCCAAATATGGATTCTCGCGATTAGATATACCTATACCTATACAAAGCCACCTAGGGCAGAGAATGAGGTTCGAGAATCTCTCTATAAACGCGGTTGTTATAGGAATTCGACCTAGGAATTCTTTGTTATTATACTATATATACATATACCTATATGTTGGAGTTTAGACGCGGTTAGGATTTTTATATATATTACATGTGTATACAGGGTGTCCTAGAATTAAATGTCGAAAATGAAAGGTGTCCTAGAGGAGGTCGAACTGAGTAAATTTTCCCGAAGAACATGGGCTCTGCGAAGTCGCGTTCGCGAGATATCACGGGTTAAAAAAAAGTAGCGCTTTGCGCCGCGGCGACGCGTCGCAAAGCGCTACTTTTTTTTAACCCGTGATATCTCGCGAACGCGACTTCGCAGAGCCCATGTTCTTCGGGAAAATTTCCTCAGTTCGACCTCCTCTAGGACACCTTTCATTTTCGACATTTAATTCTGGGACACCCTGTATACATATATATAGATATAATATATCGGATCGTTTAATTACAAAGACGAATTCTTCGTGTACGTGGTAATTACGTGATCCCTTGCGCGGGGTTGTTACTGGCGGTGTCTTTTAATTACACGGTGTAGTAGCCACACCATCCCTGGCACGGTATATACGTACAATAATAATGATAATAATACCAATAATAAGAAGAAGAATAATGAGAATAATGAGAAGAATGAAAAGAAAAATATGACGCCATGTGATAACCGTCGTAAAATCGAAAGAGAGATCGTAAACTGGACCAGAAAAAATTTTAGAAGCGTTAAAGTAAAACAGGTCCAACGTTATTTTATCTCACTGTACAGCTACGTATGTATGTACATACGCACATACTTCGCTCAACGTATATAACGTGTGTAGGCGTTTATTCGATAGGTACGACAGAAGGATTCACAGCTTCTTTGCCTTACACGCAGCGTTTTACTATAGTCGCGGAAAATTTGTCTTAATTATTTATAGCGGTATAAAAAAAAAAAAGTGAAATTTTTCATTCGTTTTAGATGATTTATTTTTGAAGTGAGAAACGTCGAATGACGTGAAAAAAAAAACACAATCGAATGAAACCCAAAAAATAAAAGAAAAAATTAGAAAAAAAAAAATTTCGTAAATGAAAATCAGTATGGCGGGGATTTGGCGCGAGAGAACGCGATTCTGAAACCTGCAGCATGCCTCTGGGGCTTCCTTGAAACAGTTGGGGCTCTGGCGTGGTGGGTCCGGTGGAATGCCCGTCAGAGGCACCTGTAACATCGACTCGCGACCGCCGCGCCGGACGAAGAGGAACGGAACAGGTTGAGAGGTAGGCGTGGGTGGGGCTGATCTTTCTCTTATACGATCCTGTACGGCTGTACCATCGCGTTTCTCGAGCTAGCGAAGGATTCGAATGACTCATAGATCTGAAAACCAATTCTCCGATCCCGAAACCAAGAATAGAACAAAAATTTACGTTTATCTGCTTCCAATTCGGTATCAAAGAAAAAAAATCAAAATAAAATATGTTTCTAAAAAAACCGTATGAAATTCACCCAAAAATGAAAAAATATTGATTCTCTTTGTGAATTTGAGTAAGTTTCTTTCGAAAAAGAAAAAAAAAAAAGAAAAAAATGGGAATCAAGGGAATTTAAAGAAGAAAAAACGTTTCTGGGTCCAAAAATTTTCTTCTTTTTGTAATTTATTTTATAGGTGTGAATAAAGTTCCCGCGATCGGCTCGTATACTTCGCTACCGTTGTAGTAGTAGGTACGTTCTCAAAGTAGCCGCAGGGTAAAGGCGAGAGCGGGCTGCGGAACCAGCGAAGCTGCTACCAAAAAACCCGCCGACTCGCTACCGAAGACCCGTGGAAGAGTTGAGTCCGGAGAGTCCGTCGACTTGCACCCATCGAACCATGCCTTCCTATAATACGATACGATACGATACGATACATTACGTTACGATATTATACAAGTATGGGAGACCCAAGTGTGCGTCTCTCTGCGTACAAACAAGATCTATACTCCGATATATCCGTACATAAATCCCGTAGTTCATATACACCGAAGCATTTCTATTGTGACGTTATTCGGCACCCTGAAAATTGGTTCCTTTCATACCGCATGGTAAAGCGTGACGAGAGAAACGAAAAGGTTGCCGATGTGTATAAGTGATCTTTCAAATTTTACCCCTTTGTTCAGTTTTTGTTGCTTAATTTTTGTATTTATTTATTCATTTTTCTTTTGGTTATCGTCGTCAAGATCATCTCGGTTTTTATCACCGCAGTTCAGTCAGCCAGTCCATCCTCCCTCTCGCTCTTTGGTAGTTCTTAATTATCACGGTCTAGTACAACTTGTTTACTTTAGACTTTACGGTTTATTTCAGTTTTATATAGAAAAACAAGACGCGTGGCTGTGACGGTGGCGGCAGCGGCTGCCTATAATATCTATGGGTTAACTTGCCGGCTACTAAATATACTATACATGTAGGTATGTAACCTACGTTACATTAATACGTAGTCGTAGGTATATAAGTATAAGAAGCTCGGATATCGCGTGTCTCGCCAAACCCTACCCACAGCTGTTAAGCAAGCTTGATTCTCTTTAGAGGCGCAACTAGCTTCGCCTGTTAGTAGCAAATTAACCGACAATTACGCGATAACGTCTCTCGCCAGAGTCCAGTCAGCTCGAGTCTCGTACAGGGGAGAAGTAGAGAGAAGATAGAAGCCGGTTATACAGGGTGTCCCAGAACTGAATGTCCAAAATGAAAGGTGTCCTAGAGGAGGACGAACTGAGTAAATTGTCCCGAAGAACATGGGGTCTCCGAAGTCGCGTTCGCGAGATATCACGAGTTAAAAAAAAGTAGCGCTTTGCGTCGCGTCGCCGCGGCGCAAAGCGCTACTTTTTTTTAACTCGTGATATCTCGCGAACGCGACTTCGGAGACCCCATGTTCTTCGGGACAATTTACTCAGTTCGTCCTCCTCTAGGACACCTTTCATTTTGGACATTCAGTTCTGGGACACCTGAGCGATATACGCTCCCGGATTTTATCTAATTCCTGTAAAATATTGATACAGAAAAAAGGATTAAGTAAATTTGGAGAAGAAAAATTATATGGGAAGGAAAAATTTGACAATCTTGTCAGAAGAGCTTCAAGTGCCTTGTGTTTTTTTCCTGGTCATTCTTTCTCTTATTTTTCGTAATTCCGTGAAATCTGAAACGTTGTTATAATTGTTTCTATACCAGTAATTACTTTTAATTACAATTGCCGATGCGATGGAATAAGGTTTTGAGTATCAGGCTCATGAATCGCCATCGGCTATTATTCTATAAGAGATACATGACCAATTAAAAAATGTTTAGAAAACAAACCGACGATATTCATCTAAAAGTGCAGTATCTGATTCGTCGAGGATGGCATGTACAGTATATTAGGCTGTTTACCCTGAAAAAACAGAAAAGAAGAAAAAGAAAAGAAAAAAGAAAGCAAGAAAAATTTTCGGGATTATTTTTCTTCCGATAATTGAATCGGAGGGTGTGTATAACTTTGGAAGTAACGTTGTGAGATTATAGCGAGGAGCAAAAGTTCATTCGGGGAAATTTTTATATTATCTAAGAGAGTTGAAAGTTAAAAGATGAGAGAAGAGGAGAGAGGAAAAGGGAGGAAAGAGATGCGTCTCTGGCGACGAAGCGAGACAAAACGATATCTTCCAAGTAGCCGACTTCCGAGTAGAAGGTAGACGCCGACATTCCGTCGCTCCAGAAAAGTTGCTTGTATATATATATCTATATATATATATATATATATGTATAGGTATGTACCATAGAGTAACGGGACGAAGTGAATTACGAATACGGTTTCTGGCCTTACTCCGATACCCGCGAGCGATCGAGTTTGGCATCTTTTCTTTCGTTTAATTCCCGATCGCGATTTATAAACTATACATATATATCTGGATAATCTTAAATGCCCAATTTTCACCAATAACTTCATCGTTTGTACGTATAACCGAAGTCGAATCCTCGTGAAAGAAGGAAAAAAAAACCATCCCCATATATTTCTTGTAAAATTGCAAAAATGAGTTGAATGAACAGGAAACAGACATTGTCCTTTCCAGTGGACACACAAGTACCTATACGTACCCGAGTAAATAAACGCTTATGTATTTTATCATGCAGTCATTGGTTTTACAATTTTTCATTGCACCGCAGTATAAGGTACATATTCGTATATATGTATATACTATACACGTTTATGTACGAGGTAGGTATATACTTGACTGCAACCGCCCACGCCCTCGTTACTCGCAGATATCGTAAGCAGTCCCTCCTGCAGGACACTGCAGCAAAGATTTTATTTTATTTTATTTAGCTTTTATTTTCTCCAAGTTTTTCTCTTTTTTCTTCCTTCTTTCTCTCTTTCTTTTTTTCCCCCGTTTTCTTTCCTTTTCTTTTCTCTTATTCTCGTTGATTTTTTCATCCGTGCGCGCGATCTCGGGCGTATATATATATAGGTATATATATATTTACCGATATTACGTACGTGCAACGTGTGTATGTACATACATACGAACCTCTACGTATATGCAAATCAAAAGCTCGCACGCCATCCTGTAAAGTATTCACAGTTTACTGTCAACCATACCCCGTTAATATTAACTTTTATTGTTAAGTTACGCCACGATGCTATAGAGGTATTCCATGTCAAGTGAACCAATCGTTGACCCTCACCTCTTCAAAAACTGACGCCGATTTTTCTGGTGATGAAGGAGTAGAAAAAAATATTTCTTGAATTTTTTCAGAATTTTCGGATGACAGCCGATGTTCTATATGATTTTTTTCTCTTTTTTTGGTTTTTCACGCATAACTCCCGTTCTTTTTCATCGATTTCCATGAATGAAAAACGAAAATTTTCGTTCTTCGGTCGACTTTCAGAATAAATTTTTTTCATATTTTTACTCTCGCCTTCTGATGCCTAAGACGTGAAAAGTTCGGAAAAATAACAAAAAAATTGAGTTTTGACCACTTATGACGGTCTCGATTTTTTTGAAAAAAATTACCAAGATTCCTACTCTCAAGACGATTTTTTTGAGCCGTGCCAAATCATGGGCAGAGCACTGGATCCAATTTATTTCGTGGTTTTTCTGTAAAATTTTTCTCATTCTCTATATCGATGTTGACATTGAATGTTCGAAAAAGTTATTGAAACATCAAATGATCATAATTTTTGTTCAAAATGGCACTAAATTAACATCAAAGATTCATCTTGTTCGTTGTGGATCATTTTTATCCTTTTATTTGATCATTATTCTTATGAAAAATGATCCACAACGAACTCGATGAATCTTTGATGTTAATTTAGTGCCATTTTGAGCAAAAATTATGATCATTTGATGTTTTAATAACTTTTTCGAACATTCAATGTCAACATCGATATAGAGAATGAGAAAAATTTTACAGAAAAACCACGAAATAAATTGGATCCAGTGCTCTGCCCATGATTTGGCACGGCTCAAAAAAATCGTCTTGAGAGTAGGAATCTTGGTAATTTTTTTCAAAAAAATCGAGACCGTCATAAGTGGTCAAAACTCAATTTTTTTGTTATTTTTCCGAACTTTTCACGTCTTAGGCATCAGAAAGCAAGAGTAAAAATATGAAAAAAATTTATTCTGAAAGTCGACCGAAAAACGAAAATTTTCGTTTTTCATTCATGGAAATCGATGAAAAAGAACGGGAGTTTTGCATAAAAAACCAACAAAAGAGAAAAAAATCATATAGACCATCGGCTGTCATCCGAAAATTCTGAAAAAATTCAGGAAATATTTTTTTATACTCCTTCATCAGCAGAAAAATCGGCGTCAGTTTTTGAAGAGGTGAGGGTCAACGATTGGTTCACTTGACATGGAATACCTCTATAGTAAACAAATAAATAAATTCTAGGTAATGCTCGGGGTGCTGATAAATATATATATATAATTTCTTACACACCTATTTCAATCGCGTTATATCTTCATACTCGAATCTCGTTGATCTCTAAAAATTGAAATACCGATCATTTTCGCTACGAAATGACGAGGTGTATAAGTATATAAGAAAACTTCTGTAGGTATATATATATATATATATGTATATTATATATACAGTACCTATATACAAGAAAGCAGCAATCTTTAGCTCCGTATATAAATTATGAAAAATTATAAATGTATAAATTAACCGCCCTCGCTCGTAGATAGGTACCTATACGTATATACCTTATATGTAGTTATAGGTACGTACGTACATGCATAGATGATAATAATTAACCGTATATATATATATAGGTATAGGTATATATACTCCGGGGTCTAGGTTCGAGGCCGCAATATCACGCTGTGATCAGAAAGTATACATATATCCATTGGTTAAACCCTAATCCAAGTTGACCTAATGAACGTTGCGTGTTGAATCTTCGTTGAACTTAACTTCTTGACCTGTGGTGTATAGTATAGTCAGTTCGAGTATGTAGATATGTACAGGGTTCGTAGCCTCTATAACCGATTTTTAAACGGTCATTAATTTTCCGTTTGTTTATGATCCAAAAAATTTTTAAAAAAGAAACAAAAAAAGAATTCTAAGATTCGGAGATTTCGGACTGTTCATTATTCGTCAGGGCATGATGATTCGTTCTATCGCATTTCAATAGTATTTAACTATTTTTAATTTTTCTCTCTCTCTCTCTCTTCTTTTTTTTTCTTATTCTTATTCTTCTTCTTTTTTTTCGGGGCAGCGCGGCGCGGCGCGGCGCGTCGCGTGCGTGCATAACGCGATAGCTGCAGTATATGTAACGTGAGTATATATAGCTATATATAATATATATACACACAGGTATGCATCAGTGTGCATAGCGGTCTGCAGTGCCAAACGCTAACCCCTATTTAATATGTATCACGTACTGGAACAGACTATTAATTATATATATAATGCTTTGCGAGTTGCAGGAATATGGCGTCCGGTCCACTCCTCCACTCCGCGGTCCGGTCCGATCCTCCACGTGCAGCGATGTTCGAATTACGATATCAAAACGCATACCTGCAGTATATCTGTGTACATACCTAAATCTGTATATATGTATTTACTACCTCGAAAGAAATTAAAAAAATAAATTTAATTAAATTAAAATTATTTACCTAATTGGTATATATATCTATATATATATATACATCTATATATTATGTATATAGAATTTTGGAAATTGTGCTAATAAATCGGATTCTTTTTTTCTTTAAATCCTAAAAAAAAAAGTTTTTTAAGGATGTACCTGTATACCTATATATGTATACCTGACTCAAATCAATTATTTATATGGTTCGTTCGAAGTGATCTTATTATAGTGGCTATATTCGCTCGTATATGCATATATGTACGGTATATATGTATACGGTATACTTATATAATATTATAATGGCACCGAGTGAGCTGCAGCGCGTCTCCCCTGAAACGCGGACCCTCGTTAACAATTATAAATCATTTAGCGGGCACGCAATTTACTTGTAATGCGCACTGCAGTGCGCTGTGATCCTCGCAAAGCTCATCGTCAAGAGAAGATGATAATAATTGAAAGAATTTTTTCTTATTTATTATATAGTTTATTTTCAAATTTTTTCTTTTTTTTTTTTCTTTCAATTTCAGGTTCAAGGTGTACCTATTATATGCAGAACCATGCAGCTCATTATAATCTGCACGCCTATTACACACCGCGGCTATCTATAAAATCAAACTATAATACATACGAGTATTCGACCGAAAAAAAAAATAGATAAATCAATCGAAAGGTATATGTATATAATATTAATAAATAAAGGTATATACGTGCAGAATTGCAGGATGCTGCAATTTAAAAAGAAACTATTAATATTCTTATTACTGTTATTTGATGATTTCAATCAATTTTGAAGATATTTATCAGATAAAAGAGAAATGAGAATCAAAAATATCGTGACTTTAGTTTCTTCGGCTAAAACGACACTGCATCAAACGACACAATAAATTGCGATGAAAAAAAAAGGAAAAGGAAAGTAGAATAACCAAATTCGCGGATTTATTTTTCATTGTAACCGTCGATACTTGTAACATACAGTATCATATACATATATATATATATGTATATCTATATAGACATACCTACATACCCATAACGAAGGTAAGTACGTAAGTACGTAGGTACATACGTAGGTAGGTAGGTAGGTATATACGGACCGAGAAACGAACGAATGGATGGCATTATATGGCGGTACTGTTAAGGCAGTAAGGCGGTAAGGCAAGTTTTTATCTCGGCCGCCATCTGCCGACCGATCGTCATTATCGCTAAGTAATCCTTCAGCCAAGAGGACGACGGTATTCCTCCTCGCCCTGCCCTGCTCTCCTTATATCCTTTTCCTTTTTCTTTTTCTTTTCCTTCTCTTTTCCTTTCGATACATATATCCGTACGAATATGTACAATTCCTTATTCTAAGTTAATGATTTTCTCCTTATACCGATTATTCATTGTCATATATATATACCTAATACCTATAGGTATACACTCGAACACAAGTTTTCCCAAATTTTCTCACCCAATCGTATTATCATCTTTCATATTTATTATCATTGTATATACATACATAGAGAAATTCTGGTGTTAATATTGTAATTATCCTGCGGCAAGAAGAGAGTTAGAGTATATGGATATGTACACACGTTCGTATAATATAGGCTCGTGTATGTGAAAGTGCAGCAATAAAAATGTTAAGTACAAATACGAAAGGCGATGGATAGACATAAATCAATTTCTGTAACACATATCGTACGATTTCATCGTTGAGACTCGTGTTCATCGATTTATATATATATCTGTATATATTTTTTTTTTTTTCATATAGTATATACCTATGTATATATATAAAGAAGGAGAGAGAGATAGAGAGCGAGGTTAATAAATTCTCAACTTTTTTACACCAATCAAATAATTTAATATACGATGACCAATTTCACTCGTATACGTACGGTATATATATATATATCTATAATATACCATATAGATATATTATAGATATATACATTATATTTATATAGGTATAGAACGTGTGCGGACTTGGTTTTTTTTTTTTGCACGAATAAAAATAAATTTATTGAAAAGAAAACTTGAAGAACTTATACACACCAAGCAGCCAGCAATTCTGTGTTATGTATTACCTTTTATATATTATATCGACAATATCTACTTTCTATATAAACATCGTATACTACTCACATGATCGTGTTGTGCAAGTTTCCCGTTTATATTGTCAGATTTTTATTGGACATTGATAAAATGAAGAAAAAAATGGGAAACAAAAAAAATGATTTGAAACTTCATAGAAATTTTTGTACTTGATTTTCTGAATTTATTTCCCCCCGATGCCTCGTTATTTCTGTAGCTGCAGTTAGTGTCTTTGAAACTTCTTTCTTTTTTTTTTCTTTTTTTTTTATGAGCTATCAAGTGCAAGTTGAAAATGAAAAAAACAAAGAGATGGAGAAAACAAAAAAATGAAACAAAAGAGAGAGAACATAAAATTGAAAGAAGAAAAAAGACAAATTTCGGACCGAGCGACGATTTAAACCGCGTTAGTACGACGACGCTCACCGCGCTTAATCAAAAGCACATTTCGACGATTCCGCAGCTGCGACGTTTCAAGTGGTTTTAAATTAAACCCCCCGCCCTTCCAGCAACGTTCTTTTGCAATGGTTTTTCTTCGGACGTGAGGAGAGTACGAAATAAGGTTCAGGTTCAGGTTCAGGTTCAAGATTTTTGGAATTCTTCTTCCAACGGTAAAAAAGAAAAAAGAAAAATTCTCAACGAAACTTAAAAAAAAAAAAATGAATGAACTAACCCAATATCGCATCATCAAAAATTAAAAATATGTCCTCAGATGATAGCAGGAAAAAAAAAATAAATAATACTAAAAGATTGAATGATCGTCGGCTTGCAGGTTCTCGGAAGTTTCTACGAACGACGATCATGACCGACAAAATTCTATTCCTGATTATCAGTCGCAAGAAATCACTTCAGTTTTTTTCATTTGTATTCCTTTTACATAATTTCTATAACTAAATATAATCGAAAAAAAAAAAAAAATTAATACACAAAAAACAATACAACGTAATTTGAATAAATATAATAAAATCGTATGTATATAGGTATTATGTACATAGTCAGAAGACCAGTTCTCGAGTCATAAGTATAATAAAGCGTCGCGTGGGGTCCTTAAGCTGAAAATCCTGCATCTCTGTACCCACTGCAACAGCAGCAGCAGCAGCAACGTATGTACGTACGTATTAACGTATTATAATAACCGAGTGTATATAATATGTTATAAATACAAAAATTCCAAGATCCAGGATACTGCGGCGACGTATATATGTCGTCGTCGACGGTGGTGGTGGTTTTGCGCTTGGTTATTTACATCGCAGTTAGCTATATACAGGATTATATACTCAGTTTAATAAGATATATACATGAGAAACTCGTGTTTACGGGATAATTAGCACGAATTTTAATGAAACTTTTTATTCTCAAACGTTATATAGTTCGCATTTATATATGCATAAAAGACAAAAAAAAAAAAAGGAAAAATAACAAAAACGTTCCCCTTTCTCTCTTTATTATACTTATGGGTATAGGTATGTATGTACCTATATACCTACTCTCCTTCTCGTATATACCTTTAAACTCGAGAAAACTACCTTCTACAGAAGTGGATAAAAAAAAAAAAAAAAAAAAAATCCTTGATATATCCTACAGGAAGGTATATATATGTATAGCCACCTACGTATGAATTTTGAATGCTTATACCTACACGTTATACCTATATACCGTACCTACTCTGAACGACTACTCGAAACGACTGACATTAATATTGCAGGCCAGAAGTGCAGACGACAGACTATATATATACATGTATATACGTATACAGTGTAACGAGTAAATTGATGATAATTATTAAAAGCTGATCGTGTGTGGCGGTGAGTTTGGAATAAAAATTATCACATTTTTATTCATCAACTGCACTGCAGCTAAAACGAGGCTGATACAACATACGTGGTCCGAGACGGTTGGTATCGAATTCGTATCTGATCAAGTTATTAGAAAATTTTCTTATGTTATGCAGGAAATTTAAATTGAGTTAAACTGATCTACATGAAATTTTCGTGATTGTATACGTATAAAAAAAAATTTAGTACGATAATCCAATAAGAAAAAAATTATTTCAACTTATGATGAAAAGCGAAGAAGAAAGAAAATGATTGAAATGAAAATGGCTCGAAAAAAAATTAATTTTTTTTCTGTTTCAGGGAAACTTTTCCATACGATTGAAGGAAATTTGTGAAAATAAGACTTTTTTTTATCAGTTTTTTAACTTTCCTTTTTTCTCTTAATTAATATGAAGTTAATTATGATTGATCTTTTCTTCTTGTCAATGTAAAAATGTTTGAATATATAAGTATAAAGTATTAACGTACGGAGTCTCTTTTCTTGACGATGACGAAGCGTGATATGTATAATCGCATATCCTGTATCCTGAAAATGCAAATCACGATCTCCTTAAGAGTGATGCTAAAAGTAACGCGTGATTTTGAGCTCGAGCGTTTTGTCGCGACAAGAAACGACGCGGTATAAAAAGAAGAAGAAGAAGAAGAAGAGGAAAAAAAAAGTAAAAGTAAAGAAAAGAAAAGAAACTGTAAGGAAAGGAAAGAGAAGGGAATAAAAAGGAAAGAAAAGCTCGGTTTTAGAGTAGAAATTCTGAAGGAAGACCGCGAGCGGTAAAACATTAAAACACTAAAACGCCGGAGATGATAGCGAAGGGACTCGTCGCCAACTCCCAACAAGTCTCAACCCACGTAATTAACAGGCCACTGCTGCTTGCTGCCTGCCTTCCACTGGGCAGGTGAACTCACCAAGAATCAGGTGTTCTCAACGCTCGGATTATGGGAATATACGAAAAATTGAGAAGGAGAAGAAGATGAATGAAAATAAAAATGAAAAAAAAATAGAAAATCGATTCAAATTCTATAAAATGATCCATTTCCGATATATGAAAAAAAAATCTAATAAACAGGTAAACGAGAGAAAACGAAAAACTGAGATAACAAATCGTGACTGAAGTGAGAATCTTCTCGCATAATTTTTGCTATTTATAATTATTTCATCTTCTTATTATTCTCTTTTAAACGTCCATATATTATTTATCAGCGGATTTAATGCGGTTTACCGTAAACGTGTTTGCTCAAGAAAAGGTTTGTTCGCGCCACAAAGCTAATTTATAATTGCAAATATTTATATAAATGTTATGCGTTATAAGGCTGTGATAATTTTCTCTATATTCTGATGACCCAAAAATAATTAAAAAAATATATATATAACGCGGTATATCATTCAGAATAATTTTGAAAGGAGAAAGGATTGAGAAACTCTGGAGGACCCCCCGAAAAAGACAACATCTCAAATCTCTATACCTATACATATATACAAGGATGATTATTTCACGTTTCGGTATTAGTATATCGTGTATAAAAGTTAGTCATTCGTATCCGAACATGAGGGTGTCGAATCGCAGGTAGCCCCGATGACGTAACGGAGCTCTTCTTCCTCAGTTTCCTGAATTCGTTAATTTCGCTTACAATTTTCATCCGAAAAAAAGGTTTTTTTTTTTTATTTGTTTTCAAATCATTTTCGACACCTTCGTTCAAAAATCGTGACCTAAAATAACCCATCTAATACAACCAAACGTCCTCGTCGTATTTCACACCTATAACTAATCCGACAATTAATTACCACTAGCTCGGTTTCGCAGAACAAGCTTCGCAGAGAACGCTCGTTATCGCGGTGAAATTATATTCACATTAATTGAACAATATCAGGTCTTTTCCTTTTCCGTTTTGTTTTTTTTATATATAATTTTCTCGTTATCACTATCTGCGGTGTCCAGATAGATAATCGCACTCGACAATAATCCTAAACAGTCGACGTATTCACCTCTTTAAATATTTTCCTTAAGTAGAACATTTTTTTATTTTTTTTTTATTTTCAATAAATTCCCCCCAAAAAATCAATCAATGCCACTGAAAATTTTGTGAAACAAATCAAATTGAAATTAAAACCATCAACTTCGGTATACAAAGTTTTGAACTTTCGCTTACTCATCAAGTCTGCGCATTCTCGTTTTTTTTATTTTCTTTTTTTCTTCTGTATGTTTCTCATCTTTTTTTTTCCTGCCTTTCTTTTCCTTTTTTTTACCATATATTTTTTCCGCCGAAGTATACCCTGGACCATTTGTTATAACCGACTACTAGTACTTATAGGTGCGTGTTTCGAGGGAGTAAAAGTTGTAATTTAATTTGACTCGCGTTGTTTAACGCCGTTAGACTGTTGATTCTCTACCAGAGATCTTTTCTTCTCATTAACGTTCAGAGATAGGTTTTAATGTCAGCGGGACAGCATCAGCACCGCAGTACCAGCATCGGCATCAGCATCAAGCGTGTATTGGTGTCTTTTCTAAACCTAATACTATACTCATGGGACATGGGCATCGCGGTGAGAGACAAACTGTGACGAATTGTCTAATAAACAATTTGCTGCACGACCACCGCGAGTCTCTCATTTTTCTTCCAAAAAAAACGATAAATAAAAAAAATTCATATAAAAAACGTGATAATTATTTTTCGAGAAATTAACGCGACCAAAAAAAGATTCTATAC
The DNA here is from genome assembly GCA_949628255.1 of Macrophya alboannulata. Lineage (NCBI taxonomy): Eukaryota > Metazoa > Arthropoda > Insecta > Hymenoptera > Tenthredinidae > Macrophya > Macrophya alboannulata. The sequence continues at coordinate 44,870,030 of OX451207.1, forward strand.
AAAATTCTGAAATACTTTTTTCAACTATTCCACCGGGTAGGTATAGATATGATATATATTAGTAAGTGTCTCTTTGCAGTGGTCGGATAAATCAAGCTGTAGCAGCTTTCGCGCCCACGCAAGCGCGTGCCTATGTGTGGGCTGCATGATCGAAACCCGGAATTTCCACTGCAGATATACACGATGCTGCAGGTTTTGTATATGCGTTCAGTGGTTTATAGAGATATATGTATACATGAATATGGAATGTATATATGTGTGTACAGATAGAATCGGTATAATTTTCCTCTATGAGAAATCGGGAAGTATTATACTAACACGCAATTTTTTTCCTCCTCCTTGTTATACCTCGAACAATGATTTCCAAATTTAAAACGTTTATTACGAACGATAGAATCATCGTTTCGAATTCTACTATTTTTTTTTTTTTTCAAAAGTAGATCAAGTTTAGAGACGAAAAAAAATGCAAAATTTGTCTACGATCGATACTCTTCGAGGTACGAATTTTTTTTTCATAAGACAAGATGTTGCTGTAACAATATATAATATCTTCACTTTACAAAGAAATCGACTTTTTTTTTTCTTTCTCTTTCTTCAGCTGTTTGAATTATTTTCTTGTATTCCTCGAACAACGATGAGTATACCCATATAAAATCGAGTATGTGACTACATAGAATCCCACTTGGCTTCTCGTCCGTCCAAAATCCGAGAGAATTTACACGAATCCTTCCTTTTTTCCCTTTCTTTCTTTCTTCTCTTTTCTTTTGTTTCTAATAGCTGTATAGCTGTACCCACGGGTTTGGCGCCTATGTAACTGTATGGGTGTGTGGTCCCAAGGGAATGTATAGTTGTCGTACGGGGTTCACCTCCTCTGCAGGACAAGATTTGGACTAAAGTTAAGGATAAAACGAAGAGCGGGCGCATATCACCTGCAGCGCTTCTGATATTTAAGGTAATTTGACGTTGAGAACGGAGCCGACCGTTTTTCGTGTTCCCTCATCTTGTTATTTTTTTTTTTTTTTTTTCGGTCTTCATTTTTCCTGCTCCCAGCTATAATCGGGACTCCATAAGCCTTAACGTAAGTCTAGTCAAACTCGTGTCGTCAATCGCCGCGGTAATCACAGCTGGTGATTTTCTAAGAGCTACGACGGACAACGGCTATTATACGAGTCACTTTAATTAGTGTCATTCTAAGTCACGTGGTATAACGAGGCGCGTGGCTCCAAAAATCTTCGGAATATAACAGACACAAAATCAAAAATAAAATATATGCTTTTCACATAACCACAAAAATATATATACATTTTGGATATCCGTGAAGAAGCATAGCTATAGTTTTCTGTATTTTTGCTGATTAAATTTTCAAAGATTTTCATCAACATTTTCCGCATAATTTTTATTTCTTCGCGAAGATCTTCGGAGACGGTTTAGCTATACATAATAAAATCCTTATTTTCCTGCATATTTTTATATAGGATATAGATATATGATAATGTAATAGAATATGGGTCATTCAGGTGAAGTTTCTGTTTCCGCTTGCATGCAACCGTGCAGCTATAATGCAGTCGCGGTGGGGATTTCTCCTTTATCCCGGTATATATCCAAAGGGGATGAAATACCCGCCTCTCGACCTCGACCTTGAACTTGAACCCGTAAATTGAATTGATAATTGAGAACCGAGAGTTATAAGAGAAGAGCCGTCTGAATTTCCTTGATCGTAAAAGTCCGGTTATTTCATATATCCGAAAGAAGCATATTTCCAGAAATAAGTAATTCCAAAAAAAAAAAAAAATGAACTTAATTACACATATTATCGACAGATCCTAATGAAAGAACGCTCCATCTCGCTGTGCAGCATATAGGAAGACGCTGTATCCAGGGTACTACTGTTGGATATGAGCGGTTTTGTATAGAATACCCATCGTTCTGAGCTATACCGCTCTTTCATTAGTACCCGTCGATATATGCGTATACTTATCGCCTTTGATTTTTTTTTTTCTAATTATCTTCGATATAGTCGTCGCTAATTACTCACTGCACTTGACCTTATAAAAAAATTTTTTATTGAAACTTGTATATGCGTGAGACTTATCGAAAATATTTAAACTGTATAGAAAACGACTTGAAATTCTTGTCATTAAAATACCTAGATAAGTATAAATTTTTAAACATCGATACGAATAAGAGATTTTTTTGTTATTATTCAAATATGTAAATGATTTTCTTGAACTACATGTAATGAAAGAGGTAACTTTGGGTGCAGACGGTTTCCGGCACCGCAGACTGAATTGAAAAAGAAAAAAAGAAACAAAATCGAAAAAAAATGAAACCATAAAGAATGAAGAAAAGAGCGGAAGTCGAAGGACGCAATAGACGTAGGTATAAGGAACGTATGAATTTCACGATCCGCACCCACGTATTGTAAAATATCGATTTTCCTATGTCGGCTAGGCAACAGGGGTTGCAGCTACCCTTCATGGCCCTGTATCCATGTCGGTGAAAACTGGGTCAACCCCTAGATGCATTCTTCCGTGTGAGATGAAAAGGTTACGTATAGATTCGCGGTCAAGGTGAAACTAGACCCGACGATAAGAAAAAAACGAAAAAAAAAGCCAGAAAGAAAATTCAAGTCAAGAAAGATACGGACAGCTGCAGTTGTAATGAGTTGAAAATTTACGGTCGACATTATATTTATACTGCATTTGCCTGAACCCAAAATCTGATTAAAAAAAATAAAATAAAAGGATTCAGTCGTTCCGAAATTCGAAACTAAAATCGTACAGAATTTTGTGAATTTCGACAAACTTAGGAATTTCAATTAAAGCGGGCGAAACATTTTCCGTTAAATCGTGATATAACAGCCGAATCCTTCTTATTGTTAGTCCATTCCTTAACCTCGAAGATATATGGTCCAATTTTGAAGCTTATTTTTCATTTGCATAAAAATCACACGAAATACGATACGTATAACCGTTCATCGATCTTAATTGAATTGAAAAATCGATCTGTAAATATGACTAATTACTTGTGACAATGAAAACGGAATGAAGGATTAGACAACGAGCTGTCTCTAGAGTGGGAATATAAGTATAAGATTAGGTACGCGTATAGAGTTATATAGAAATCGTCTTTGATCGTTGACACGAATAATAATGTATATAGATATGTATATATAGGTATATGTATATATAATAGTATAGAAATGAGAAAAACTGTTAAGAAATCAATGATGATTGGTAAAGAATAACGTTTGTATAAACTTTGAGCGGCCATTAAACGATACACCTGTAGGCAATTAAGAATTATATGCTATGTTACAAACAGCGTCGACCGCGGCGGTGGCGGTGGCGGCGACGGCGAACGGCGCTGCGCGGTGCGGTGCGGCGGTATGGCCGCGCTAGAGCGCGGGGCCCACCTACGCGTCTTGATTTATGCGCAGTTTGTCTCGAGCCATTACCGCCTTGGCGTAGAATTAATTAGACGGAGATTCACACGGTCTTCTCTGCATCGGTCTATACCATTACCTACTATACGGAAGATAGACGCATCACGGGTATAGACGCACACACTGCAGATAGAGTCTCACCTACACGCTATTATATACACGTTTCTGTATGATGCGTAAGAAATTTTTTGGTTTAGGATTCGGAGAGAAGTAAAAAAAAAAAAAAAAAAAAAATAGAGAAAAAAAGATGTAGAAGATTAGGAGAAAAAATGGAAAGAACCACAAAAAAAAAAGAAGAAAGAAATAAATAAATAAAAAGTCTCACGAGTCCACGATCAGCGGTTCGCGTAGGTATACATATATATATATTTACAACACGCGTAATATATACGTATAGCGGAGTATGTCCCAGGTGGAGTCGACCTTACAAGGTCAGATTTAAATTATTCATCTTTTTAAAAAAAACGGTGAATACTTTGTCAACACTCTAAACTACCGGAGACACCTGGCCGAAACGAACTAAGATCTGACCAACGAACGTGAGACTACTAGCTATAACCATTTATACGAGAATCAGTTAACTTTCGAGCGGTTATAGGTATAGTTAGAGGTGTATTAGGTATTAGATATATGTAGAAGATAAATATATGTAGGTATATATAGAGAGAGAATTGGACTGCGGTATTATATATGTATATAAATATATTGTGTATAATTATACAACTTAGATAGGATGGAAGTTAATCAGGTTCTGGAATTCACGCGGTTAGGGAATATTATACATATATACATACATATATAATATATATAGCTAACCTATGTACATTTATACTGGGTACATAATTTCGTCTTAAAAATATACATTTTACTAATGAATAAAAATGAGAAGAAGAAGAAGAAGAAAACGAAAAAGAGAGGAAAATAAGAAGAATTAAAAGCGACTGTATCAAGATATATAATTTTTTTTTTAATACATGTATAAGTGTATATATGATAAACTAGACAAAGTAGTTTTTTTTTTGCACGTGCTGATTTTTTATTTTACATCATATACCGACTCCCTGGTTTATTGAGTCTTGACTAGCTCGAAGGGAGATGATTCTTGCAGAGAAAAAAAAAAGAAAAAAAGATATCTCAAAATAAAGTACGTAGGTATAGTATTAAAATCCCACCTCTTAGACTCGTAATTTTTCAGAAGTTTGTATATATACATTATATAGATACGAATTATGCTAATACTGCAAATCGGTCTGATCGATAAACTTATCGGATATGAAACTAACGTGATCGTATAATACGATTAATGGAAAAAATAAATACGACAGAAAGAAATTATAAATACGTACAATCTACACACGTGACTGCTATATACCATAACATAACACATAGAGCAATATATAATATATTTATATATGTAAGAGAGCGAAAGGAAAATGTCTAGGTATATAGATATAAGGGAAAGACATGTTCTCGCAGATTATGTTTAAAATCAGTTAGAAAATTACATACACCTTATATCTAGATATTGATTTTACATAGTACATACTAGCGCTCGGTTAATATCGTTTGAAAATGTCAGTCGCACGTTACTTTATAGACGCTATATATACCTATACGAGGTATATGGATATATAAATATAGGTATATAATATAAAATCGTGTTAGTATATGTGAAAATGTACGACGTACGTGTATTGGGAAATATGGGTAAAGGCACTACAATACGACAGCTTACAGGTATATACGAGTATATATCCGCGGAGATCAAGAAAAGCGTGCGGTTATATATATAGAGATAACATATGTATATATGTAATTGCAAAATTGGAATAAACCGATCACTCTCTGTAAATATAAATATAAATATACATATATAAATGAATATATAAATCCAGAATTTTGAAATAATTTTTTTCTATACTATTCGCGTTTACTTATTCATTTATTTTTCCACAGCACGTATATATATATACCTATATATACCTACGTATACTATGTTTATATCGCCAATCAATCACTCTACACCTAGGTATATATCCTTTCGATATAGACCCAGGCTCCAGGCTGTGTAATATATTGTAAATCTCGCTAGACGTATATAGACGTATCATCGATTAATTTCAAACCAGTCGATCCGCGGATATATGGCTATATAGTATATTATATATATATATACACACATGTATGGAAATAAATCTAAAAGCAAATTATTACGAGAGAATCTATACGCTTTATATATAAGTATCGACCTATATATAATTCACGAAGTTAATATATATATGTATATCAAGGCTGCGACATATATACGGTAACCCTATTCGTCCTACAGGATAACCAGTGTCTCTCTTTTTCCATACTATACAAGAATACTATATCGTAAGATTTTTTTTTTTCATTTCGATCTCAATTTGTTTGGATTTTTTTGTTTTTTTTTCCTTGGGTTCGAAGCTGATTTTTAATCGATTTAGAAGAACGTTGACGGCGTCATTTGATTAAATTCTCAATGTTCCGTACATCAGCGTATAAGTAGCAGATCTGCAGCACAGCTATAGGCGAATTACCGACGCGCGGCAGAGTAGGTATATATACACATGTATATATATAAGACAGGTATATACGTACCTACATACGTGTATAGGATATATATACGCGTCGCGTTCGCGCAATTACGCCAAATGGATTTCCTAATTGCCGTACGTTGCAATCACCATGCACTGTGCACCGCGATGCCTGGTATACCTGCAGCAGGATATATACCGCGGTATATATGTATAAGGTGTAGGTATATATGGTACGCAGTATAACGCAGGAGCGGGACCGGGAGCTAAGAGCAAGACTTAAGAGTGCAGCGCAGAAGCGGATAGATTGCCCACGCTCGATCGTCACCAGATTGATAAAAATCATATTAAACCCCTCGATGATACGATGCTGTGGACCCTTCTGATGCCAGAGATCGGCATCATTTCCTTTGACGATTAATGACTATTGTACATTATACACATATACACGTGCAGTATGTAACGTATACGTATATCTATAGCACGCGGATTACGAGTATATATTGAAAATATCCGATTATTATTGAAATAATAATCGATATACAGATCGGCTAAACACAGAGCGCGATGTTATACGCGGAAATAATGAATAATTATGCATTACATGGTAGGCATGTGTATCCAATATATATATGGATCTGTTCTATTGATATATATGTTATACGTGAAGAGTTCTGAACGGTCAAGATTGCGAATTGATTTTTCAGACGATTACTCAGTATTCTTCAGAAACCTTCAGGTTCGGGATATTAAGATTGGGAAAGATCGCGAGTAATGCGCAGACAGCTCGAAACTCGGAAAGTTCAAAACCCCGAAAGTCCAAGAATCCAAAAATTTAATCGAGTGAATTTCAAGTTCCGGAATTTTGGTCCTCCGGATCTTCAGCTTTGGGAATTTTAAACCTCTGTTTTTTTCTCCGATTTGAAGTTTTCTAAAAAACAAAAACTGTGACGAAAATCCCGATAAATACAGATGACAAATCTTCATATACCTAATTTTATGTATATACTATATACAAAATAGAGTTAATATATATGCACATGAACGATTCCGAGTTCAGAGTTCAATTATAGAGAAAGAGGATCGAAAACGTTCGGTTACCTATGTACAGTTTACTCTTGTATTCTGAACCGTGACACCTGACACTTTAGACTTGCATTTGCACTGCAAGTCCTCGGTTATAATCTCGACTCTTTATAATCAAGTAAATATCGCATCTCTATATAACAGACATAGGTATATATAAATGTCCCAGAATCGTGTTATAGGTATAGTACATGGTATAGTAGCGATATACCTACTACGGAGATGATAATAATTAATTAACGAGTAGCTATAACACGAATATACAGGGCTTGTCAACACCTCGAGTCAAGTTACTGTAGGTTAATGTATTGTTGTATGTACTTACTTATATATGGGTATATGTAGGTATGTACATATATACATACCATATACGATATTCATACAAATAAAAATAATAATTATAACTCTTTGATAAAATAAAATTTTTTTTTTTTTGTACATAAGAGTATCATTTGGAATTAGCCGTTTTTCTGCTATTATATAGTTTATAAATACGTGTATACCTATACCCATATCGTGGGTATGTATGTATGTACATACATATACAACGAATGTACCTATTATATTTTGCATATATATTTACGTAGTAGAATTGTTGTAAGATTTATACCGTTAATGAAACGTGCTCTTACAACCAAAAAAAAATAAAAAATAAAATAAATAAATTTCAAAAAAAGTGTGTATACATATAATACAGCGGAGAAAAATGTCGATTTATATACCTACTTCGCTCAATAATAAACAGAGATCGAGAGACAGAGAACGAGAGACGAAAAAGAGCCAAGGATCAGATTAGGAGCAAATAAAAGAAAAAAAAAAAAAAAAAAAGAAAGAAAGTGCGGATAAAATTCGTCAAACAATGAGACAATTTCACGGACACGTATAAAATACCTACGTGTAGGTATATAGAAGACTGCACATATACATATATATATTCGAACTGGCGGCATCTCGCGTTTTTGTATACCTTCACGCGGAGACGAATTACTAGCGATACACATATACTATATACACATAGATATACATATATACTGATAAAAACATCTCTTTATTTTCATGTATGTATACATATCTATATATATACATATATATATTCATTTTTTCTTTCCGCTTCTTTGTTTCTTATAAATCGTGTAGCTTAAATTTAGGTAAAAGTGTATACATGTATACCACGCAATGTCCAGACACTATTTATTTCACCTGTTTTGCGTAGTACTATAGCTCACATTTGAACCTATAACCATCGCTGTTAATATTGTTACTGTCGCGCGTTGCTAGCTCTGCTTCTGCTGCTTTTGCTACTGCTGCCGCTGCTTTACTTATGCTCGTCATAGTATTATAGAGTGACAACAAAAAGACACGCGGTGGGATAGGTATTACGTGGCGGCGGTGTGCCGTACGGTGCGGTGTCGTAGTGCGGTTCGTGACGGAATGTTCAGGTGTCGATGACAAAACTTTTAATTATTTCACTACAAAATATAATGTATATAGTAAATACATGTATATACATATATATTATATATATACTGCATATAGTTTTTGTTTATATACATATAAAAGAAGATCGTTCTATTATATCTAGTGATCTAGATATCAGACGATACGAAAACATGCTCTATACGTTTTTTTCTTTCATTTATATTCCCGATTTTCTATAGAAATTATTTTATCGTAAAACTTTTTCATTCAATTTTTAAACTACAGACAGGTCTATATCTCGGAGTTTGTATAAAAAAAAAAAAAACCAAAAATAAGAATTTTCACAACGTGTAGGTACATAATATAACAAACCGTGTATTTTCGTCAATATACAGTTTTTTTTTTTTTTTGCTTTAGTTTTTATTTGAATTTTTTGTTCATGTACCTTGAAAAAAAAAAAAAATCGTCAAGAATAAAGAAAAAGAAAAAAGAAGAAGGACTTTTGTTAACTCACCGCGCGCGATCGCGCGCGTATAGGATATATATATATGTATATACGTCAGGTGAGATTTTCACCTTCGAAGCGTGAAAATTGCGTCGCTGTTGCTTCTCTATGTGTACAATATTATAACCATACTCCGTTAACCTCATAGCTTATATAGGATGGATATTAACGCTTAGATGATTCTCTGTGCGTGCGCGATCAGTCCTATAGGTAGCCGGTACAGGTATATATCGCCCGTCCCCGCTCCACTTCCGACGCTTAGCGCCGCGACGCTCCGCTGAACTCTTTCGATATACATAGTAAGTATATAGGTATACATACATATGTAGTATCTAAACTATATTATATCGGTATGTATTAAGGTATTACCTACGATTTTCGCACCTCAACCCTTACTATAAATCTTTACTTTTCTTTTCCTTTACTCGAGTTTATATTTTATCTCATTACTGTTATCCCTATTATACGTATAATACACGCTCTCGTATACAATCAACGCGTGTCCATCACCCGACACACGTCTATACCGTAATACCTACTACAAAACTTTAAACACGTGTTATAGCTCGGGAACTACGAGAAGAAGGATACGACGATTAACTATACGACAGATAAACGGATTAACGATCATCGTATATTCTTAAACAATTATCGAAAGTCTTGAAAAAGTTATCGCATGATATTTATATCGAGAACTGTATTAGGTATATGAGTTTATTCGGTTATAGTTCCGTATAAGGATTTCGATCGTTATATCCACATCGCGTATGGTGTAGCTGCAGCAATGCTAGTATATTCTCGCAACGAGATGCAAAATTGATCGTCAATTGTATTAGTATAACAGTTACGGAATCTTTTCTAAATTAACAGTTACAATATCAACCTGTACATTATCTCTTCGATTAGATGTAAATAGGTTAATGTAACGTGTGATAATCGTATCAGATATTTTATTATATTTTTATAGTACGAAAACTTACCGAACTGTTCCGCGGTTCTGTTGAATCCGAATACCGAACGATTGTAAGTTTCAATTCGTTTCACTTTGCAGTCCGTCGAACGGTCGACGGGGTGGTATAGTTCAGTTATCGCGGGTGAATAAGATTAAATAAAAGAATCAAAGATAAATCACCTCGTCGAATAATACGCGAATTTTTCAAACTCTTCTTCTTTTTTGTTTTTCAATTTTATCGTATATCCAGATAAAATCGTAACAGCAGCGATATAGTATTATAGTATAATAGTAGTAAAATATTAACTTATACTGTAAATTTACACAGCCACTGAACTTTCAAAGATCACGATATAATAATCCATATTGTAAAAACGTCGATGTAATTAATAAATTAATTAATTGAACCGGGCAGTCATGAACGTATTTTATAATTTCACGGTCTATATGTACACAAATGTTATAGCCGATAGAATAACGAAAGTTTTTAAATATAATTACTTTTTCGTGAAGTATTGTTTATCTATTTATTTACTTCTTCGTTTTTTTTTTTGTTTTTTTTTTGAATTTAACTTTCTTTTCACATTGTTAAAGTTATTACAATTAACGTGGACAAAAAATTAACCGTATAACACACCAATCCTATCTCTTTTTATTTTTATTTTTTTTTTATATATATATTCGATCAATATAACGCATCACATCCATCACTTTACAATCGTCGAATGATCGTTCACGTTATTATTTTATACCGTTTCACTCGCGATCACTAAATCGAATAATCATTCGTTTAACAATTCGCTGGATATAACGATACAATCATAAATATACGTGGGAGGCTCTATATGCTTCGACATGAAACATATATTATAACGTCCGTTTAAAAATCCGATCCATATGTATATTTCTCGTATTAGGATATGTAAAATCACAAATCTAGAGTCTCTCTCTTTCTCTCTTTCTTTAATCTCACTTCGTGTAATATATAAACTTCGATTAAACATCCGTCAATAATAATGAATATTATACAATATTACATGTGTATACACATATACATTTATCTTTGAACATTCATTAAAGAAAGAAATAAAACTTTTATGTCCTTGATATTTGACGCGCATCGAATTATGACAACAAATCGTTAATCCAATCGAATCTTCGGTAATCACTTGTTTAATTTGAAGAAAAAAAAATGAAGTTTTTTTCAAACAAATAAAAAACAGTCTTTCTGATCTGTCTTCTTTCTCTCTCTGTCTCTCTCCTCTCATATGTGTTTTGTAGATTTCGGGTTGCAGAGCAATCGGCGAATATTACTTGTTTATTATTATTATTATTATGATTATAATTATTATAATTATTATTATTATTATTGATATTATTATTATTGTTTCAACGAATAATAATAACAATTTGAACGGTTAGAAACGAGTACAGTAAACAACAACAACAACAACAATAACAACAACGGTATACTCTCGTTAGTGTCGTAACTGCAGCAGGGGCAGTAGTCGAAAAGGAGAGAGAAAATGTATATTATTATTAGAGAGAAAAGAAGAGACACGCGGAGCAACGTTCTTAGTAGCAGCGCGGTCCCGCGCCGACTGTGACCGAGTATCGTCGTCCCGAGTCTCTTGGAGTTTCCTGCACTGGTACCAACGCTGAAACCGAACGTACGGACATACGGACGAACTGTTGGATAGAGACCGATGGAACGAACGGGGCGTTGGGGGGGACAGGGACGGGCGGCGGACGTTCGGTAGTATAAGTACGAGGGTAGTGAACGTCAGAGAGGGGAAGGAGCGCCTACTACCTAAACCCCACTACGCCTACCACACGCCAGATGCCCCCACTCCATCTACCTATAAACAGCAACAAGAGACTCCCGGCTAAACTGACTTCATAGCTGCACCGAACGAAGGTGGAGGCACACTAACGCACTAACACGTCAAAGCTCCGCCCACCCCCTACCCTTTAACTCCGGGTCTTTAAGACTACCACTGACGAGTCTCTCTCGCTCTTTAGAATTTAACTTCTTCACTCAGGCCGTGACTACGGAGTACGGCCTATCCTCCTCGAGGAACGTGAACGAACCGTATACGCGACTGACACACGCTACGGATATATTATATTATATTATACACCTACCGTTGGCGCAGGTTTAAAAATAAGGTTTAATATAGATATGGTTTTTTTTTTCGTTCTTTTTTCGTGTTATTTTTTTCACTATACACAACTACTACTTATTACAAGCACGCAACTGTGATTTAATATAATAGGTATATGTATGTACGAGAGGGAGGGATGCAGAGTAAGGTTTATCATTTCAGGGTAAATTGTTGGACGCGAAATTCTGAAAATGATCGATTTTTGTACTCTAGAAATGAATAAAATGACCGAATAAACGACGCTATTAATATTCCACAGAAGTTAAAATGCGTATTCTCGCTGTTTTTATTACGAAACCCCCGCGAGTTGCAGTTGTGTACCTGCACTGGCAGCTAGCTTGGACTTGACTCGGTTCGAGATCGCGCTGACGTGAGCACCGTAGCGAAAATCATATATATATGTATTATTACATTGTATAAATAAGGCGAGTGATATGCGCGTGAGATGTAGCTCGTTAAATAAATTGCCCCGTCTTACCTGACTGCGCGTAGGTATATAGTACGTATGTACCGTACCGTACCTTAACCGAATGGTTGACGTTCGAGGTTATTATCACTGATCGTTTTCAGGACGACTACGACGACCGCATCGAACGACTAATTACTCGACATTGTAAGATCGCCAATCCCCGCAATTAGCATTCGATCGTTGACGTATACGCTGCAGCGGGAGACAGCTGAAAGTCTTTTACTTCCAAGGTAAGTAGGTAGGTAGTTGAGTTATACGTATATATTTTATTTCGTTGTTCGCAAATAAAATTATCCCCGTCTTGCAATTTATATTCATTATATAAAGAAGCATTTTCACGCTGTTTTTTTATTTTTTATTTTTACCAATCGGGGAGTCAGAGCAAAGGAGATAAAGACAAAAAACAGAGAAAAAGAAGGAAAACATATTTACACACACACGTGGCGCGTTTAGCCGCACGCTTTCGACACGTGGTACATGGTAGGTACCATAAGATGTAAGTTCTCTCTTCGACTGGTTGACGACTAGTCGCTAAGTGACAAGTAGGTGTTCGCTGCAGGCCTTAGCTGTGCAGTCTCCTTTGATTTTCGGTTTCTCTCTACCCGTATAGGTATATCAAATGCGCTTCCGCACGGAGATGTATGTTTACCTTTTTACGAAACTGGTAAAACCCTAATGCTCCTGCTACTGCACGCTGCAGCCTGGGTAGGTAGGATCCAAACGTCCAGCGTTGCAGGTTTCAACTCTCAAGCAGTCTATATCATGGTGTTAACGATATACAAGATGTATACCTACGTGTATCTACAGTTTTATTAACGCAAAGTAATTATCTGCAGTCCACGAGCTACAAGGATCACTGTATATATATTTATTTCTTTATTTATTATAAAGCTTGAATGATGAAATATTTTAAGGACTACCCGGTACAGGTAAACTGTGAAATATAAAAGAAAAAAAGAAAAACTAAAATCTTGAAATAAAATGAAATGAAATGAAATTGAAGAGTATAAAGAAAGAGACAAGTTGTCTCGGTGATTGAAACGTTGTATAGTAACCGTATAATTTGACTCGAGTACATAATTTGACCCGTGCGAACAATGCCTGTATAATATTAGGTGGAGGATAATTACGATACGTTCACTTAGGTATATAGGTATACATACCTACATATATGACTCTTATTATGTATTATGTTATATACAGAAGCGATTATACTACCAATAGGTACTATTTATTGGTTAACACTTGAATTGTTATAACTGCGGCATCATTACTATTAACGAACTATTCGTTCTTATCATTTTTTAATTGATCAAAAAAATCATCAATTACCAAAATAAAAAAATAAAAAAAAACATACATATATATGCGAAGCACTTTTATATATATACATATACTCTTAGGTACAATTTATTTACCTATACCGTATATCTCGTACATTTGAGAAAAATTTTGAACGTTACGTAATTGCTGGGGATTCAAAACGCCTACGAAGAGAAGTAAAACGCGTCTGATCGCTGCACAAAGTGCTATTATAATAATAAGACCTAAGGAAAAGATCGATGGTATATATATATAATCCCCCCCTTATTTTCTTCCCCCCGTTGTACATGGAGGAATATAGTTCGGCAAAGATCTGTAGTACAAATAGAGATGCCTGTATAGTCGAAGCAGCAGCGGCAGTATAGCAGCACGTGTGTACCTACTGCAGCAGGTTCGATCAAACAGCTGGATCATCTGAGGACCGACGTACGTGCCCCCTCTGCAAGAGACGTATGAGAGAGGAATAAAGAAAGAAAGAAATCGAGAGAGAGATATGTATACGTATAAGAATACCCGCGCTTTCTTATATAACCCAAGGGATCCGCAGGATCAAACCTCTCCAGGTGCTTGCAGCCTCGACCTGCGGGGACCTCGGGCCTCTGCAGGAACGACAGCATCTTCTCGGGGCACGCGCGACCCGTCACAATGTACCTAAACCCTCTTCATCCGACTAGTTGCTGAAGAATACCAACCGCTGCGGTTTTATATAAGATAGAAATTTATGTAATAAAGGTATATATATGTATAATGCATATCTATATGTATACGTTTGTCGGAATTGCAGTTTTGAGTTTGAGAAAGAAGAACAAGTGAAAAAAAAACTGTTTACTTTACAGAATTTTTGTATGTAATTGCTAATTTTCGTTGAAGTAAATAATAATCTTTCTATATATTCTTATCCTTTTTTTTATTTACTATTATTATTCTTATATACAGCTAAATCGAGAAGGTTATTATTAATATAGGAAAAGCACGATGCATATAGATATGCTATTAGGTAAGGAGTTTCATCGTTGATGACTTGATAGTTTTCGTTCATTGGTCATTAGTAAATTGAATGGTAGGGCAAAAGAAGCCTTGGGTATATACCCGAAGTCACAAACAGATTACGTCTTTGTCAAGGTACAATGCGGCTCACTCGAACGTTTCAACACCTAAAGAGATTTACGACTCCCAGCTCTTCTCTCCCTTTCTTTATTCTCCTCTTCCTCTTTCTGTCACGGGTACCGCGGACGAAGGAAAGAATAAAGCTAAGGTATATGTATAATAAAAAAAAAAAGATGAGAAAAAAAGCAGCTTATATATAACGTGAATGTACATAAGAGAGACAGAAAATTCACGGGGTAAAGAAAAACAGAGGATTGAATTAAAAAAAAAAAAAAAAAACGGGGGCGAGAGAAGGAGAGAGAAATATAGTATAACGAAGGAGGAAAAACCGCAGCAGCCAATTCCCGCGCGCGCGCGCGCGTGTATGTATAAGCGCCTACTCTCTGTCTTCTTCCATCTATCTTTCTCTTTTTTGCTTTCTCGGTCTTTTTGGCCCTCTAAGGCCTCGGGGGTAGATCTCACATAAAGATCTCGTCGGGTCATAATGCCTCAGGTATGTATACCCACCTTCCCGCCTGCTTGTGTGTCCCCTAACGTCTTTGCCGCGACCGTTACTACAATATGCTATATATATATTTTTATATATATCCTCAAATATATACGTGTACACATATACATTATACCTATATATGCGTATATATGCGAAAGAGTATAAACAGCAACGGCGGTTCAACCGCGTGTTAAATCGCCAAATACACGTACATACACATACCATAGATACATATACGACATACATATATGTACGTACAAGTATGTACAGGTATGATATAACACGGTGTTAAAACAAGAATTAAAAAAAAAAAACAGAACAAATTATAGACACGTTATTTTCTGTTTTATTCATAAATTTTTCTCAACCCTTAAATCTGTTGCTTAATAGCTATATATAGGTATATGTATAATCTGAAATCGGATTTTCCTAAAAAATCTGCGAATCAGGGCATGAGAAATTTTTTTTTTTTTTTTGGAAGATGTATATATCTAATATTTTCTAAGTTCGAAGAATACATACCTATACATATATACATTTTATATATATAGGTGCTTGATTTTTCCTAAGACGATCAAAAAATCAAACAAAAAAAGACCGGAATTTTCTATTCGCGATAAAAATTAATCTTGATGAAATATAATAATAATAATAATAATAGGGTAAATAATATACAGGTATATAAGTGTACGGGAAATTGCTGCAATATAGTATATATTTATATACATCCATATACATAAGGATACATATATATATATATATATATATATATATATATATATATATATATATATATATATATATATATATATATATATATATATGTATATATATACATGTATCTACTGTATGTAGATAGGCATCTGATTCGCCCGAAGACAGAAGGCTAATGGCTGACACGCGAACCTGTGCTAGCCTCCTCGGCATACGCGGAACCAATCACTCGCCTGTTGTTAGCGCAATTCGTATTCGCCGACGCGCGGTTGTAGTAGGTATAGACGTCGCGCGCTCCGCGCACCGCGAAGCAACAGGTAGGAATATACGTATACGTATACGTATATAACTATAGACGCCGCGAGAGACACGCGGGGGAGTCCGCGCGCATATTGCTGCAGCTCTAAAGTCCATCGCGGTCGGTTTCCACTACACAAAGGTATACATATACGTTCATATACGCAAAAACTTCAAGACAATGATAATTACTGCGGTAGGTATATAATCATATGCTTACAGCGAAAATTTCTAATCGACGAATAATTGCAGTGCTTCTTGTAAAACTTATCGCTAATTCGATATACGGTAAACAATTTTTTGAATGTACATATATATATGTACATACATACATGTGTACATATATAGTTTGAGATTTGTCTCGTTTTAGGTATACATATCCATTAGCTCCGTGTATATAGCTCCGTAGTGTCTCCGAAACGTAAACGCGATGACCTTTAAACGTTCGAAAGTAGCAGCAGCTATAATGTTCAGGACTTGACTATACACGAAGAAACCCCCACGATCATTGGTTTGGTGTATTTAGGTATATGTATATATGTATATACGTGTATACCTATATGTAATAGTTACCCATGTATATATTGTATATCGGAGATACGAATATACCGCGGTTAAAATTTCGAATGGAGGGCCAAACTCTGGCCCCCCCGCGGCTGCGACAACGCCAACAGGTGAAAGAGAACTCTCCGGGAATTGGTTGCGCGGCTATATAAGTATATGCTGAGTATACATCTATCTATCTTTCTATCTATCTATCTAGCGTCTAAATGTTTTATATATTATTATAATCTACGATATAATGTCCGTAATCTTTTATATAACGAGAAGTGCACGTATGTATGATATATATAACGATACCAAAAAAAAAATCCCATAAATTGAATAAATTTATTAATTAACACGCGGCTAGAAAGAATTTTCCTTTCATTTCCTGGTTTTTGATCCAAAAAAATGTATATACATATAGTTTTCGTATAATGGATATATCAGTCCTTGTAAAAATCTATATTCATTACACACGGGGTTAGCTGTGGCAAATAAAAATTCGCGAGAGTGGTATATGCGGCAAAACTGTTAAAAAAAAAATGAGGTGTAATTATTTGTTCAGAAAACTAGTCGCACGCAACTGCAGTGCAGCTGATATATTTTAAGGCACGCGTTGACCACGAGACGCTCGTACGCCGTAAGCCCTAGCCCTAGCCTATGGTTTAGGTGTATATAACGTACGGTCAGCCTCTTCGGCGCACGCCTCAAGGCGATTTTGCCGAGCGGTCAAAACGGTCGAATATCGTATTTATGGGGTATAAACTCGAAGCTATACGCCCGCAAACTGCCTAGCTATCCGTGTTTCCATTATTTGGGAAAAAGTATACGTCTTTAGCAGTTTCTTCGCTTATACATAGGATTTTGACCGCAGTTTTTTTTTTTTTTTTTTTATGTATACAGGTATTCTTAGAACGTACAAAGCCAATGTATATCCTGTTCTATGCAGTACTATTCCCGTATACAATATACCGGAGATTTATTGCTACACCTAAACCCATTATATAACGAATACAAACTAAACGATCACGAGTCAACTTAACTCAACGCGTTAAAATTCTAAGGAATCGTCGTAGCCGCGTGGAGTACAAACGTATCTATTATACGCTCCCGATTATTAGAATTCATACCACAACGAAATAGATTTTTCGGGCGTGACGAAAGTTGTCCTATACATGAATTGTATGTCGCGGCATACAGTATTTCGAAAAGGGAAAAGTAAAAGTGGGAGAAAAAAAAAATTGAAAATAGGAGGCAAAATTGGACTATATACAATAAGCTACCTGCGATACTTATACATAAATACTTGCATATATATATATATATGTATATATCTATATACATATAGACACTGCAGTACTGCTGTGCAGTCTTATAACTGACAAATTGCTAACTGCTTACTCCGCAGGCGCGAGTATAACCAGCTACCGGTAATAGATAAGCGAAAGAATTAATCGCGCTAACACGAGCTAGTACAACGCTTACCAGACACTTTACACGCTGTCCGTTACCCCGTAACGCGCGATAGTGCAGCAGTGTGCTTATGCACTCCGGGTTAAGCTGCACCTATCTTTGTTACGATATATACCCCATACCAAATTATTTATAAAGAAAAAACGAATTATATAAAAAACAGAAATTTATCCGAGGTTCGATTGCAAAATCGCTTTACTCCGAGTTAAGAAAGAAGCGGAGTGAATCCCGATCCTCGCAGTATCTTCCGATGAGCACATTAAGCTTCTCGACAGATCGCATCGATGCAGTATATCGGTATTTGAAAAATTTCGCGATCATTTCGCGGTAAGGATACTGTCGATGTCGGATTCTTTCTCTATTTTTTTTTTGTATTTTTCTTTGATGCACATATATGTATGAAATATATCTATATACAGTGGACAGATGACGACTCCGGAATTAAAGATCGCGGTCTGATGCATCAAACTTTCTGCTCCTCGCGCCGATGAATTGCAAATCCCTATAGCAGCTGCTGCTGCTGCTGCTGCTGCCTCGCCGTCCGTCTAGAGTCCTAAAGACCTTCTTCTGATGGCTGTCCCGTTCCCTGGTCCCTGGTTTTGGTTAGGGGGGTACCTCGGGTATCCACATACGCACACATCAGTCTAAGGAGACCGAGATATACCCTCTTAGACCTTTACAGATTCTTTAAGAACCCTGATATACATATACATTCATCTATACTCTATGTACACAAAAAATATCGTTGGGTAGGTATATACACAGGCAGCAGGGTGGCAAAGGATCACCAAAGGCGAGCGCTGCAGCACGCGCTCGTATTGCACCTCGGAAGCACGTGCCCCATTCAGAAAACTCCCGCCACTACTATATACGTTATAGGTATAAGGTATATAGGTATAAGGCACCCTCGCTTATACATCTACATGACATATACGTATATGGACAAAGATCCCGCCTAAATTATATAATACGTATACATACATACACCGAAAGTCGTGCTTTATGAATTCATACGTATATGGTATAGGTATAAATGTATGCATGCAGATCCTGAAGAGTATAAGGTATAAGAGAGATCGTATGGTGATATACCTGCCCCGATATGCGGCGGAAACGATTCAATATAGGTATAGGTACATATAAAACGCGATATAACGAAACGAGTCCGAAATCTATACACGAATAAATAAATATCGATTATGTATAAAATTTGTTGTTA
This sequence comes from Macrophya alboannulata, assembly GCA_949628255.1. Classification (NCBI taxonomy): domain Eukaryota; kingdom Metazoa; phylum Arthropoda; class Insecta; order Hymenoptera; family Tenthredinidae; genus Macrophya; species Macrophya alboannulata. The sequence goes on from OX451207.1 coordinate 44,889,798, forward strand.
AATATTGAACGTATTTTACACGTTATAAATTTGACGTGTAGATAAGTGAGTTTTTAGCTATCCCATATACCTTATATATTCTTAGATATGTTCAAGCTAGGATGTAGAATATAACTACATAGTAAAAAGTACATATAGATGGATTATGTGCGGTAGAATATTATATATATATATATACATATATACACGTATATTTCGATTTTTTGTTTGCTGAAGATATTCTACTTATATATAGAAGAAGCGAACCGCGTCGCACCGTGCGAGATGATTGCCCAAGGCCGTATGTACGTATTGGTACTTGAAGAGGTACATACATATGAGGTATACCTCGATAATATACTCTTCTGTATAATATTTGTTCATAGACGAACTTACCGAGTCAATGTATGACCGTATACGCGATTTCTACGTAAAGATATACGGGCGCGTGCGGTATACAAGCGCTACAAGCTATAAGTAAGTATTTAAATGAATAATAAACTTGGAGAATTTATCTAAATGTACATATAATAGTATCCATGTAAAGATATATTGATTTTCGGTGTAATTAAAGTATTTATCTCGAACCTCTGCAGGCTTCGGGTTATAATCGCGGTACGGGGTCTGCAGGCTAATTGCATCGCGATTTCGATTTATCTTCATTTCAATAAAAGAATCAATTATTCAGTATAATCCTTACAGTAGCAGGATAATAATACGGAGAAGAAATTTATAACGAAGAGATTTCCAGGACGTATTGTATATCTGCAAGCACTCAAGTTCTTAAATAAATCGTGCAAAAGATTGGTTTTTTTTTTTTTTTTTTTTTTTTTTCGAACAGTCTTGTGGGTTCGTATATTATAACTGTATCTATAGATATATAAGGTATGCGAATTTATAAGTTACCTTGAATTTTTCGATCGTACTAGTATATATACGGTACAATAAAGGTATGTACTTATTTTGAATAATAATATCTTTCTCTAAATAATTGTGATACGGTTATCCAGAACCACTTCTGCAACCTATAACGAGCAATTAGCGAAAACGATCGCTGTTGACTCATGTGGACGGAATTCCACCCCCGCTAGTTGCTAAACTTATTATATATCTATATATATACCTATGAGCGCGTACGTATACAGTTATCAGGCAATTTGTCGTCCTCGTCCTTCGTACACGAATCATGTAAATACATATAACGTATATATAGATGCCTAGATACATATGCATATTATATATACCGTTAAATATACAAGTTTAAGTTCAAGTTTCCCCATTGATTTTGTGAAAGTTATTTTTCCCCCAAAAGTCACCCTTCGTCGTCGTCGTACTATAGATCCGTATATTGTACCGTAAATTTACAGTTTTCTATATACCTATGTACGAAAGTGTTTGCGAGCTATAAAACAATTTCACTTTAAATACGTCTTCAAAGATTGAGTTGGGTATAGATAGTTAACTCCATAGAATATCGCATATATTTTTTTTTTTTTTTTTATGAAATTTAGATGGTCTTTTATACCTAATAATTATTATATATGTATATATGTGACACTTACCTCCGGTACAGACGGCAGCGTGAACTCTTTTATAGACTCTGATTGAATTGTGACTGCAGTAAACGCGTGTTCATCTAATTAATATATTTTTATATAAAATATATAGTCACTGTTCACTGCAGATCGTAAGAAATCGAATATGTATATCACAACACTTGAAATGACCACAATCAGTTTAATTTCAATTTACCCATGTATATTAACTCAATCTCATAACACTGCATTCGTATAGGTATATTATATGTGTATGTATATTTATGTATGTCATTCGATATATATGTATGTATATATAGAAACAACGAAAATTATATCACCGATCGAACAATCTTTCACATCGAACATCACTGTAGGTACATGTTACTTTATTTAGTCTTCCGATTGATTATCATTATTATGATTATTATTATTAGGTAAATTTATTAGAACTTATATAGGAACACCGCACAATTAATGGGATTCTTATCCACTTCGTATTGAAACAATACTGCACACGCACATACACACACACACAAACATAGAAAACACAACAAAAAACAGTAAAAATTAAATTATTCAAAATCGGTTTTTAGTACTGTATGTATATTTATGTATAGTTATATTATATAGGTTATATATATATTAAAACAAAATTCACCAACCAAACAAACGAACAAAAAGTCAAAAATTGATAACGAGAAACAATTTTTAAAAATTGAAATATAACAATAAGAAAAAAAAACCAAAATTAAAGCGCGATATTTTTTTTTTTTTTGTTTTCGAGCTTTATTGGATGTTATCGAGTCCAGGCATATGTGGGCGTTTCGATCTTATATATGTATACACACACATGTATATACGTATTGCGTATATACAGGGTATATGTGTATATACTATGACGATACCGCGATATTACTGAGGACGTCCGGCGTCGGTGGCGTCGGCGTCTGAAATGCACCCCGTACTCGATTGCCCACGGGTATAACCCCCCCTCGTTCCTCGTTCCTCGTTCCCCGTTCCTCAGTTCCCCTCTTCCTATACTCGCCCCCCTTAAGAAAGAAAAAGAAGAAAAAAAAAAAAAGGAGAAGAAGAAGAAAAAAGACAACAAAAAAAAAACATACAACATACCCCCTCCTCCACCCTCCCGCCCTCCTTCTTTTCCCCTCTCGACCACGCTACTATACGCGTTAAACTTTGCAACAGGTGACCGAAGCCCGCCGCCGCTGCTGCTGCTGCTGCTGCTGCTGCTGCACGACGTTACCTACACCTATGAGTGTATACCAACATATATTTGTACATGTATGGTTGGTACATACATGAATGTATGTAGGTACGTACAGCGATGTACAGTCAACGTATAAACCTCTCTCTCTCTCTCTCTCTCTCTCTTTTACTTTTTCTCCGTCTCTCCTCTCTCGCTTGTTTCACCTACGAAGGTAGGAATACTTATGTAGGTATATGTATGTATGTACGTGCAACGAATCCTCCATATATCCCTCCTCATCCTCATCCTCGTCCTCGTCCTCATCCTCATGCCACTTCTTTCGTTTTGCCTCGAGCCATGAGAGTGCATCGAGCGTACGTACGTACGCGTCTATCGTGCATTCGTATGTTAGCCGGGGGATCCTCGATCTTATGGTTGGCAGGTATGTGTAGGTAGATAGGTAGGTAGGTATGGAAGGAGTGGGGAACGAGACACGCGACATGAGATGTGGTGGGGATATATATATACTTTATTCCTCCCCTCAGCTACCTTATACTATATACCTCTCGGCACCGGGTTTCTTACCTTACCTTACCTTACCTTACTTTACCTACATACACATACATCGTGTAATCTCCTCAATGCAGCGAGAATCAAGAGACTCTCATGGCGCAGCTATACCCATCCAGCCATACCTTGCCTCAGTCTTAAACTAATCGTACTTATATATATTATATGTATACGATTTTATCGATCATTCGTCACATAGTTACGTAGAAATTACGTTGAACAAACCACGGTATTGGATAAAAAAAAAAATCTAGTCAAAATCGGTAACACTATTTATGAAAACCAAGAAAAAAAAAACTTCAAAACTGTTGAAAAGATGATTGAACGCTTGTTAAATACAGATTACAATTCGATTACACATAAATCGATAAGACAAATTATAATTCATTTTCATTTACTGAGTGCCGAATGAAAATTTTTATATACCGATATACATATATAATAATAATAATAATAAAAATGCATATAATATATATGTATGTACATATATATGTATATATACATCTACCAATGGAAGAACAAGACCCCCGCTGTTACGGGGCAGGTTGTTGGTACCCTGAGGTTTCGGTACAGACGCGAGGGGTGTCTTTATCGCCCCTAGTTTAAACTCATGTGCCTCTTCTACCCCTTGGGATTTACGAAGATTTCGTCACCGTGGCCCGGTGTGCGCAGTGTGAAACGCGTGGGAAACTCTGCGCACGCAATACCTAGACTATAATAAAAGTAAACTGACGTAAAGAGGGGGAAGAAAGAAAAAAAAACCCCTCCTTGACTACACTATGTACTATACTATACCTATATAACGTAACTACGACGTAATTTCTTACTGGGGGTAAGTTGACGGGTGGTCGGGTTCTGGGGCGGTTTTTCTGGCCCCGTCTCACAGCAGCCGGGGTCTTCGAAGCTTTTACGAGGACAATCCCACTACCCTCTCTCAGAGGCACCTATGCACGCATATGTAGGTATACGAGTAAGAATAATACACATTTCTATACGCATGCATGTAGGTATACGTATATTGTATAGAAAGACGTCGACGTCGGAGTATCATGACGCGACGTAACCTATTGCAGCTGCGACGCAATTCGTTACTTCGATTCCCGGCAGCATATTATGGACCATACGAATTCAGCTATGCTTGTATTTTTACAGATTTTATCATAATTTTGCTCTACTGCTCAGAAGTAATTATATGCCTGATATATATGTACATAGAAATAATTTATCCAACGTCACCCTACAATTTAAAAAAATTTTTTTTATTGGTTATAGTTTTTCTCGCCAATTTTATATACATTCTGTTAATTTACTGATTTTATTTTTTTGTCAATGTCGTTGATTGTGCAGTGAGTCGACTGTTTGACACTCTCTTCAATAAACGTGACGCTGTATATGTATAGGTAGTAAAAAATTATTAATTAAGGGCTCGTATACATGTAAAAGAAACGATCATGGATGATAGTTAGGAAATGAATTTTATAATTCAAAATGAGAATAGGTGGATTATCTCAACAATTACGATATTGAGGGAAAATTGATATATATGTATAGAAAAATGTTTGTTCAAAAATATAAGTAAATGATCTTATAATAAAAAAATAGAAAACAAACGTATATAGATATACCATAGGTATACGTATGTAGAGATGATAAAAAGCGTTGGAAGGTTAAGGCGATGTTAATTTACATAAAACCGAACGAATGCAAGAGGAATAAATAAAAGGCGATGTATATATATACATATATACGCGGTGCAAGATCACGAGAGGAGTCCTGGACCGTGGTCATCGTTTGGAGTGAGACTGACAAAATGAAATAAAGTCCAAGGCGTTGATAAAAGAAAAAGTGATTTAGTTGATCAGCACTGGGCGTGAGCGCGCTGTCAGGACCGCCTCGGCTAATGTTTTAATTAATATATCGATGCTAGTAGATATATATTCGATATATATCGAATCCTGGGACCCCTCGATATAGCTATATAGATATAGGTATATGTATAAGCCCACGCGATCTTCGATAATAATTAGGCGTCTTGTACCTATATAGACTCGGTCAGACGACCGTATCCGAATGGTTTAGACGATCGGACGTATTATGGTGTATGTAAACTCTTATACACACCGCTGCTTCTGATGCTACACCGAGCACCATAAGTAGTGATGCTTAGAAATTTGCTTTCGTTAAGCGATCGATTAATTATATAACGAACCAATCCCCGATACCCTAAACGAGATATTAAATCGATGGTAATTGGATCGGAGATTTGAATAAAAATAAATATTTTATACATACCCAGTTTTTTTTTTTTTTTTTTTTTTTTTCATTCGAGACAATTCGACCGACGCCGCGTATACATCGCGACGTACGCCCGGCGCAAGTTCAAGAATCCACGCGAAGCAGAGAACCACCTGTTGATTTCAATACGATTTTTATACAGAAAAACGGGTTGTCTCTGATTTTTATAAAGACGCGATAAATTTTCGCCATCGAAATTTACGAGAAACATTTTTTTACTGCAAATTGTTATCGTGAATTTCAGAAAATTTGATAAATTATACGCCGATGTAGCTCCGTCGAATGGGAAATTATAATATTCTATTTAAAAAACGCAGTTTGAGCTATTTATAATCTATAGTATTTATAGCTTCTCAATTCATACGTCACTATGACGATCACGATCAATGTCTGTTCTCCTGTCAACGAAGGAAAAAAAAGTTAAATGAAAAAAAATAGATACTATAACTGGTCTAGTTCTACATATACGATAAAATTGATAAGCGTGACGTAATTACTTACGTATTTTGTACACAAGTGTAAATACATATATACGTATATACAGCGCATATATACCTACAGCGTGTGGCGAATGGAACAGCTGACCGTTACGTCAGTCGGTCAAGTCGCTCGTCAAATAATATAATACACCAACAACATAAACTGGAACCTTAATAGATATTATGTAGACTTAGAACTGAGATAACTGCACACAGATTTATTTATATAATTATCCGACGTCATGGGGCCGAATCCGTCACAGTGGTCAGTATAAATTTCAATCTATCGATGAACACGTACCCTGAATCATTTACACGATACTCGATATGTACTATTATCATGTGAACTCGCTGTAGGATAGAATGAAATAAAATTTCTACACATGAGCTGAGAGAAAAGTATATAACGAGAGATTTTTCAGATCTGTATTCAATTGTTAGTCTGAAAAAAAAAAAAAAATGGTTTGACCTGTTTTTGAAAATTCTACAGAGTGATAATAATTTCATGATTTCGAATATCAGTATTCTTCTGAATATAAATAACTGACTCGACGATTAAATACGAGAAGAGCATTTCGATCTCATGTGTCATTTAACAAACAGATTTTGGATGTTCGGGTCAAAGGGGTTAAGATCTATGACGTCAATGCTCGGTCCACTATCTGCACCTCGGACATAAATATCGCGGTAATAAACCCAAGATTATACGTGGGTGGATCATCGCGGGTTTTATTCACGAAGCGTTTGAGAAAAATACGTTATTACACTTGTTAATCTATGAAAAAAAAATGAAAGAAAAACGACAAAAACCAAAATTTTTATCAATACAATAATAATAAAAATTATGAAACGATTACATACATATACCTATACACTTACATTGATCGATGGATTTTTTGGACAAAGAATTCCACGGATATGACCCAGAGCTGGACGTATATAGTTCGAAGCGACTAACTAAGGGTCAGTGTTTAGGCCGAGTAATGAATGTGATCATTTTAAATAACATAGAGTTTCGAGTTACATCCCTCGGTATTTCCTTCGTATTTCACCTTGTATACCTACACACTATCACTCTTTACAATTAGGTGAAATTCCACTCGCTGCACCGGCACCAGCAGCAGCAGCATCAGCATCAAGAGCCCTTGAGGGCTTCTGGGTTGCACCGGCTACAACCTCGGGTTAGAAAGCCCGAGGCCAATTATCGTCGAAAGGATTCCAAGCGGTAGACGGTTGTCCGGACGTGTCCCGCCCACGCAGGTATATAAGTACAGCCACAGGTACAGCCACAACCACAGCTACAGGTATAGGATCTCTTAAGATCCTCGGACCGAGGATCGAATCGCATTCCTTTACTGGGGGGGGCACACACGATCAACGCCCGCGACTCGTCCCGTAAGGCTATCTTAATTACGACCTCTTAATTACGACCGCGATTTCCAGACCGCGCAAACCGCGGATCAACGCTCAATGAGGTAGATATGTATGTACGTACATACATACCACGGATTCCGGTCACTTGATCCGTCATAATCGTGTAGATTAAATTCCCCGAGCGATGAGGGAGAAGCAATTAATTTTTTATGGAACTTTTTCTGTCTCCCATTTCTTCAAGTTTCCCCCCAAAAAATTATAATACGAATAAACGAATACGTTTTTGGGAGACTCTTCCCTATAGCCAAACGTGGGCTCTCATAGGCGTATGTATATTAATCTTGAGGACTGCAGCAGCAGCAGCAGCAGAAGCAGCAGCAGCATTGGAGATGCGGAGGTCCTCGGAGGCGGTAGGTTGGTAACGGTAGGCTTAATTGAAATATTGTTTTAGTAAACGTCGCCATTCATCATATAACTACACGGTAAGACAGACGAAGAAACGCACACCTTGTACATACATACCTCGGTAGTCTTGTGTCTCGGATTCATTTGTGTGTTGTGCATACGTGGACCGTACGGCCACGGTGTACATGTGAACTCACAAAAGCTAAAACATTAGTCTTCGGCTGCCCTCCTCGTAGGGAGCATACATGCGATCGTGTATAGAAACATCACCTTACATGCTACTTCTGACGCTCAAGGAATATTAATTCAATTTGCTTTCTTGATATGAACAAAGCGAACCCTACAGCTCCTATACCTCGCCTCCGTTTCACTCCCCATTCTCTCGCGCTCGGTCTTCGAGATGAAGAAAAAAAAAAAAAATAAAATAACCCAAAAAGGAATCGAAAACCGCGCAATATTATTTTTCGCATGTGCGAATGCTGGCCGGGAACGTTTCGACGATTGGATGAATTTTCCTGCCTTGAGAATAAAAAAAAAAACAAAAAAAAAAACGTAAGATGTGTTTTTGATTAGATTATCGTTGATAGCGGATAGAGTTAAAGATGTTTTCTTTTCCCACGGGGTTAGAGATTGATATTTATTTGAATTCATGGAGCGTGCGCGGAGCCGCGTGAAGAAAGTCTTGTAAAAGCGGTTGAAATCGTTTGATACAAACGTTCATGCGTCGGTAACAAATTGAATATGTATTTAAATGAAAATCATTTATCGTTAGCCCATGCAGTAGGGATATGGGCTCTAATCTCAGGAAGGCAGGCGTTTGACGACAATATGACGCAAGCCGTATAGCCGTATGGCTATAGCCGGTATATAACACTAAAAAGCACTTTGACACTACTGGAAATCAAAAATGACCAAGTAACAAGTTTTCTATAGTATATATTTATTACAGAGGCGATAACTTATACCTCGATTACAGGCTCTATACGAGCCTTGAAAATTTAAAGCAATAGTCGTACGTATGTATGGTATATACCTATACCATGCTGCAGCGTCTATCGATCGATACTTTTCTAATTAATAATTAATTTCCTATTTTGAATATCTGCCTTTTATAACACAACCCGTACCACGTGCAGATAGTTAACAACGGGATAATTATGATGCGATAAAAAATAAATAAATATCACCGATACTGAATTCAATCAGCTTTATATACCTATTATATGTATATATATACAAATTTCAGGGGACAAATTTGTACCGGAATTGATTGATACGGAATCTTATCTCGTATTAGAATACAGAATGTCTAGTTACTTTGGCCATCGCCGGAAACTGGCCTCTTGTTTCTCTTGTAGAAGCGTGCGATAAAACGTCGATAAAACGGACCGTTTCCAACACTATGTTGTGGTTTTTTTTTTTTTTCAATTTCTTTCCTCAAATACTTGGATACACCGATTTTTTTTTTTGATAATCATTTACCAAGCGCGGTATAATGTAATCGTGAGGCTTACTCCGATCTTTTCCCACGTTCTGTCCGACAGGAAAATAATTGTAGAAACAAAAAAAAATAAAAAAAAAATTTCAATAATCGTTTTTCGGGGATTAAACGGCGGCTTGATCTCAAGGTCTATCTTAACTATAAAACGAAATAAAAATCATCACCCGAAACTTCTGACCCAGACATGAAGTTATAGACATACGTGGATCTGTCTTACTGATATATCTCCCAGACGGAACGGTTGCCGAATAAATGCATTCGCTTTAGATCTCGGATTTTCTGCATAAGAGTTCTAGAAGGCCAAGGTCTAAATTTCAATAGAGGTCAGGTCTCGAGGAAAGTTTGAACATTATTTCGCGACGTGATAAGGACGGTGAAGTGAGAAGGGGATTTTTTTTTTTTTTTTTTTTTTGTTTTCTTGTTTTCAGATATCTATATCGCATGGTTTGAAAATTGTTAATGAAATTTCATTTCTAATTGTCACAACACTGATTAATTGCACGCTTATCGTCGAGGCGTAATCTTGGTTTAATTTAATTGCTATCAAAGGCTTGCGCGTTCTCCTCTCTTCTCCTCTCTCTATAGGCTGTCCCTACCCCATCCGTCTCACTCCTCATTAACCGAGATTAAACGATAGTATGCAGAGTGACGTGGTTAATTAAGTAGAGATTAAAATAAAGAAATAAACCGCCATCATTTATACGCTTATAATAGCGGCCGTGCAATTGCGTAAGACGAAAAACTCGAGTCTATAATAATATGTTATACACGGCGAACACCGAATCGCGAAATAAATTCAGTTTCTAGCCAACAAAACGGCGTTTTTATCCACCTTCGTTATTCGTTGAATAAAATTACACTCCGTTTAATCGAACATCGGAACGGATTTTCATTACGCAATGCAAATATAACGAGATATTGGTATTTGAACTCCCGCGGTACTCTGTGAAGTTGATTATGTGAAAATATAGTAGTAACGAATGGAATGCAATTTAATATTCGGCGATGAAATTTAAATATAATATGGTACATGAAAAATCACCTCGGGGCTTGTAATTGCGCGTATATGAACTGCACCAGTATTTGGATCCACGGAAATTCACGTGTCATCGTTCATCTGTTCGGCTATATTCAACATTACACCACTTCGAATCTGTTGCTATGCCAAAGTGGCCCGTGGAAACTGCATTCGCTGGATCCGATCCAAATTCATGTATTCCATCCGACCTATACCTGTACCTACCTACACCGTCGCGCAATCCACTTCGCAGTCTAGATTCTACAAGCAATACGAATAGCCTCAACTTGTTTTCAATTGCCTCCCACTTCGCGGATAGGTAGGATAGGTAGGTACGTACCCGCATAGAAATCTAACAGGCAAATCTCAAAAAAGAAAACGGGTCTCTTATGTTAAGTCTCACAGGCTTTTTATCAACGAGGAATATCTATGCTTGTACGACCTATCTGAACTATTTCTCTATTCTCTACATCGATGCTCATCGTCACGATGCAGATGCGGCCATAAGCATCGCAAATCTCACCAACCGAGTTTATCCGTTGTGATTAGAAAAATCGAATTCAAAGATCCGGAAATTCCAATCAGGGATAAACCAAGACCAGACAATCACTTGGACGTTTGATGGACGCTGGGAGTCAATTAGAGTTTGAACCGTGGACAGATTTTGGGTCAGGGGGATCGCACGCGCTGTAAAAAAGAGTTTAAATAATTCATGCGTATCGAATGCATATCATGCCGGCTTCAAAGGAGCAGAGAATCTGGCACAGCGTAGATGCAGGACCTAATATGAATACGAGGCCGAATATCGAATGCGGTAGCTGCTAGTCCGAACGAACGAGATTGGTCAAGTGAGATAAAAGGTTCTGGCTCTGCAAATATGATTTGCTAAAACAGCTAACCCCCTTCGCAATGAGCTCGCGATAGATCGCAGCTGCGTAAGTATTTCGATGACAAAAAATGTCCAGTCTGGTTTACCGGGGACGAATTTATCCCACGCAGTCCAGGACCTCTGGTTGATCGGGTACCTATACCCTGGAGCACTCCCATTCCCGTGGTTCAAATCTTTCAACTATAATGCCTGTGCTCATGGCTGTATTACTTATCCATGGAGGGTAAAAATCACAAATGTGTGTCTGGACTCAGGAGGGACTCTCCGGTCTCAGTACGTACAAGGCGTACCGCGTTCTCTAAGAACGAATTTTGACAATGGAAAAGTGAAACAATGTGCTGGTTGGCTGGTACTGGGAGGGAGTGGCGGAATTCTCTTGAAGCTATATGTTAAAATCACCCTTATGCATGTACCGGGCCCTCTTTTACTTGGCCATGTGAAGGGCCTCACTACTCCGTCACCGTACAAGAATCAAGTCCAATTGTCCTTGGGGTGGCTTTCGACGCGTGAGAACTTGCGGGCAGCTGCAAAGGCATAACAGCGCGAGGACTTAACCTCGCGATTAACGTAGGTAGGTATATATAGGAACGTACATACATACCTACCTATCGCTAACTCACTAACGTGCGAGGAGATGAGAAAATACAGAGCCATGGGTATAAGCCAGAGCCAGCTACTAACCCCCGCTGGACAAACTACCAGCTACTACACCATGCATGCAAATTAAATTGTTTCGAGGATACCTTGAGGCAATTTTTCTCCCCCCAAAGCTGGGCGTTTGATTAATACACATGGGACTCTTTTTAGAAGAGGTGGAAAAAAATGGAACCGTGATTTTGGGTTTTTTTTGTTGTTGTTGAGATGTAAGACGTGGAGGTAATGGGATGCATTTGGTCGGAATTGCGATAGTCTAGTTCGCTGAAAGGCCTATGCATTATTTAAGTGCATTATACGAGGCTGTCGAGACGGAAATGGCTGGGTTTTATACAAATGGCGAGAGGCCAGAGATATGGAGAGAGATTGCAAATTTTCGTGTACACCCGCAGGCCTTGAGAATATACTGAGGTATTCTAGTCTAATGCATTGAGTGACGGACAATGCTGGTTGCAGGGCGGAGGCAGCATTCGATGTGGATACTTTATTCGTATAAGTTATCGGTCAGATTAGAAATGTAGATATAAACGATTTACATTGATGGTATCGTCATCGTATAAGAGATGCAACGATTCTTGACTTATTTCTTCCACCCAGCCTTCAGCCTTCCACCTTCCAACTTCCGCTACAAAGACAAATCTACCGCTCGATACATATACGGTTTTAAACCACCGTGAAGACCGGACAGATTTAGAACCGAGATAATTCTCTCCGTGACTTAGTTCGATTCGAAGACAAATTGCCGAACTTATTATTCTTATTCTTCTGCTTCTTCTTTTTCTTCTTCTTCTTCTTCTTCTTCTTTCTCACAACGTGCACCTGATTTTTGAATAAGAATGATCCGCCCAAATTTTCATGGACCTAACCATTCTCTTCCTGTTTCAAGACCAAATCGGCGTGGCTAGGATTACCTCAAGTTTCCGGGTGTTCCAAACCCTCGAGCTACGTTTGAAATTCGAGGAGTATTCAACGGCTAACCTGCTCGGTATGCAAATTTTTGAGTCTGGAAATTTCGGAGGTGCGATTTATAAGAGCAGGAGAGCTCCCACGATGACGCAACTGTACGTACATATACATATGGGAGTTGGGTACGAACCAGGTGGAACCAGGTGGTTCGCAAAAGGGCAGAGAAGAAATCTGGTTTGATTTAACATTATATTGTAGTCCTGTAACGTTGTTAATCGGAGAACCCCCTGGCTGCAAGGGTAAGGTATAGGAATTTGTGGGAAATTGTGCAAGCTGTTCAATTCTCAGCTAACATAGCTGTACCGTGCCACCTTGCAGCAACGTGCGGCGCTGCGTAGAGCCTTACGACTCCACCCAAGTAATTCACTTTCCCGCCGAAAAATTTACAGCCTACGTCACACCCTCGTAAAGGAATCTTATTCTTACGTCACATCTGTCCCTTGTGCTCGCCCCCCGGTAAATTGTTCATGCCGTTTAATATTTTGGACAGATTTAAACTTGTGGGAATGCGCGGCCACCCTACCCCACTTCGCGCATCTTCCACGTCTACCCCGAGGTAGAATTTAACCCCCTGCTATTTACTTCAGCCTAGCTCAGACGCAATTACGTCACAAAGGATCCCCTCGATTCACACTTGCGGTAAGGATCAACACCTGCGAAAAATTTACCCCTGAACTTGAATTTTGAGATTTAGTTTTGGTCTGAATGTTTTTTTTTTTTTCTTTTACTGGATCGTGGAAGGAATTGATGATGAAAAATCAGCCTTGATATCATCGACCTCGAGTGGCCACACCTGTTTCGGCTAATAGGTAAGGCGTGTAAAATTTGAGAGAAGGTTCGAGGAAGATGCGTAGATCTGGCATATCGCGATGGCGTTTTTTTTTCTTCTTCTTTTAATTAATAGCCGAAAAGTATATAGGAAGCCTGAGTTATCCAGTTAGTAAGTAACGGAGAACCTTGTCGCATTTCACTTTTCACCTATCCTCGAAGATGGGCATGTTAAGTATGTGGATATAGAAAGGTAGGGTATAGGATGTATCGATAGACTAACCGGCGCCTTTCCGGTGCTACTATATGAGACTTTTCGGCGACTTGGGAGTGATCGCGTATTATATCTATACCGTAATTCAATAGAAGCGAACTAAACTAACCTTTCGGAGATGTAGGACGGACCGTTTGAATTTTGAAACCCCGCTACTTTCTCGACGAATTTAAATCTAGGCGCTCCCCAGTCTAGCGACTCGCAGCTATATACACGAAGTTCTATGGTTATGTCGCGATGTACAACCTACGTCCCACGGCGAAGGTCGTTTCTATATATTTCGCAATCCTTTACCGGCGACAGATGGTCCCCAAAAAAAAAACAAAAAAAAAAACTAATAAGAAGAAGAAAATGAAGATGAAGAAGAAGAAGAAGAAGAAGTACGGCGTGAACTCGTGAACCAGGCATCAACCTCGAGGTTGGGCAATCGAGGTTCTCTAAGGTGCGCCTTAACATGCGCTCATCTTCGTCTTCGTATTCGTATTGGTATTCGAGTAGTTTTTGTGGGTAAGAGATGTGACATTTCTCGGTTATTTTTCGAATATAATACGGGATAATCGCCTTACTTAATACTTATCAACTAGCGACTTATTAAAACACGATTCGTAACCGGAGACCTCCCATATTGGGTATGTCCAACTCGACTGCAACTCACCTCAGCCATGATCGGGACTTGGACGTGGACGTGGACGGATCGACATATACACAGAGCCGATTTCATTCAGATTAAAACCCCGTGTGGGCGAGATCTTGACGATTTTTCTTTTATTTTTTTTTTTTTCGCTTTTATCTTTGCTTATTTTTTGATTTTTTATCTCGCTTCGTATACTTCCACTCTTACTTTTACCACGTTTAATTCCTATCTCATCTCGGTGCTGCAGCAGATACACATATAAGTACACGTTATTCTGATTGACGTTAACGCTCTAAATCATCTTGTAAATCGTTACTTTCAAAAAACGAGTAAAAAATTCCAAAAGTCCAAGAATCCGAATACCATTTTTCAAAATTGTGAATCGGTAATATTAAAATCGGGAATTTTGATCGTCCGGTACTTTTAAAATTGGGAACTTAAGCCCCATCTTTTTCCACAAATCACACTACGTATGGCTGTTTGTCAAAAATTTTGAGATACACGAGGGGGTCCAATATACGTACAAGCCCGATAAATTTTAATTCGAAATTACGAGCCTAGTACGATATAAGTAGTTGACTGCAGTAGTTATGATGGTACCTATACGTGCAGATCATAGGATAAAACATTTGGTACCGCGTTCTGTTAATTAAATATCTTTCCAAATCTTAACTGCATCAGCATCAGCAGCACGGATCGTTATACTATTTATTTAAGATCTCTATCGGTTTCGGGATCGTTACTTGTTACTAAAAAGAAAGAAAAAAAAAAATCGTCTTGTCCAGCTACAGCTATAACACGAGTATAATGTAAGTATTCACTGTTCCCCGAGAGCTGTCCATCGTTTTCATAGTTATATATTATACTAACCCGTACGGATATAAAATATAGGAAATTTGAGAAGGCGACTGAGTGTATATGAGCCGTACCCATGAGCACCATATTCGATGTTATAGGAAAATTTAAAGACCTGCGAGATTCGATCACAGCTCGTTACCTGGCGGGTTTGAAAAAAAAAATCGGCTCTACCACGCATCTGCGTTTTTCCTTCATCCCATAAGATCTCAGGCATCTCGTAGCCTCGTATCCCCCTTCCCCACTACACCCCCCCTTTTTTTTACACCCGCCTCGATCTCATCTGCCCGACTGTGTGTGACTGTGACGTAATAATATGACGCGTCGAGTATAACGGACCCTAGTGGATATACCTCGGGGCCTCAAGACGGGGCCCCTGACGTCACGGGACCAGGTGGCCAACAAGCAAAAGACCCAGCCGGCGTCTCGTATTTATAAACAAACCCGCAGGGAGTCTTCGAGAGGCACCAGGTACCGATACCTTATACACTGGCAGATACTACTAGAACCATCTTCATTGCTGTTCAAGACGAAGAGGGGGGGAAGAAATTATTGAGCAGATTCATTGAATCGAGATATAATCGCCGTTGAAGAAGATGAAATGTCAATTTCATTCCTGTCTTTTTTTCTTTCTTCTTTTTTTTCTTCTTCTTCTTCTTCTTATTCATCTTCTCTTCTTACTTCTTTCAATCGTGTCTCCAACGAAGCGCATCGAGTAGGTATGGATTACGTGATCTGTTGCTTCTGATTCGCCGTGAATATTTTATGGATTTTGTTGTAACGAGGAGTTCGTGTTATATGCTACGTATCGACTAATTAACCAGCAATTTAATAGGGCCGATGAGTTAAGTTTTAAATATTAGTTTGAGGGAAACCGTGGGAACAGAATACCATCTACGATTAGTTGTTTTTGTTATTTTTTCTTTTTTTTTTCTTTCTCTCTTCTTTCTTTCCTCTTCTATTTTCTATTTTGGGCGGGGCGCATCTTTCGAGTCTACGACTCCACACGGTCCTCGATCCTCGTTTCTCTTTGCATAAATATCTACTATAACCATCATGTGATAAGATCGCGGTGAACGTCAGGTTAGAAAAAAAAACCTAAACACTTACCTACTGCACAGGCGAGATACGTCGAGTCACACGTCAATCGATTCCCCCCTCGTTCCTCTGAAAATAAACAAAATTCAACAGAAAAAAAATAAAAAATTATAAGGAACAGAATAATCAAACGATGTGAAGACAAAGAAGATTCGAGTTGCAAAAACGCTGCGTTAAGATACGAGGAGGGCGGATTTTTTTTTTTTTCTTTATACTCAATTCTTTTCCTTCCCGAAGTCATACCACCCTTTCTTTCGGTAACCACTTTTCAACCCCTATTTACTAAACCCTCGTAACAAAGGGAGGCTACGACGACCAGTTTGCACCCTGTTGGGTCTACTACGCGTTATAACAACGGAGAGACAATCTTGGGTGGATAACTTTGGTTCCGGATCGAGAATCCGAGCTCCTTCTTCGTTTGGGAAGATTTTTTTATTTTTCTATTTTTCATTTTCTGCTCCTGGACGTTCCCATACTATAAAATGTTGAACCCCTCCTTTGCGAGGGGCGTCTCACAGCTAGAACCTTTTGTAATCGTAACTTGGTTTATTGCTTGTGCCAGGGGTCGAGGAGTTCTTATGTTTATATTTTGCCACTTTGAATAACCCGTATTTTGAGCAAGGGATGCAAGTGACCTTCTTCCTGCAGAAGGACCCCTCCCTTATTTCGCGATCGATGTACAATACATACCTATATGTATATCCAACGTGAGAAGTCTGCGAGCTGTATCATGGGAGGAAATGGATATTTATATGAAGAAGAAAAAGAAAGAAATAAGAAAGGGAAAGAAAATGGAATTTTGTAAGGGATGAGAGATCGCATGCTTTGACGGGGCGCGTCAAAGCTTTAAAGAATCGTAGACGAAGAGAGTAGGAAGATATTACGGTGAAACGATCGGGTATACGGGGTTATCCGTACAGTTTTTCAAAATTTCTTTATTAGATCGAGCTGCTAGCCGTACGCCTGAGCATGCGCCTCGCTGCAAAGATACAGACAGGATGGACTGGGACGACGAGTTCAAGCTCAACTTCAAACATGCCGTCCTCGTAATAGCCGATCCGTTTATGTCTGTATTAGCTCGCTACTGGCTATAAATCATTGACGTATCATTGTTTTGCTTGTTAGCGCTACGGAGGAAGTAGCGACGCACACGACTCTATTCCACTCTCAAACGGCTACTTAAAACCAGCCAATACAGCCCTCAAACATCGGTACAAGCCTATGCGATATCGATAGTAATGAGATACTTTGCTACTACCTCGTTGCGCCCGAGAACAACGAGCTGGTTTCTGTATTCCAAAAAATTAATAAAATTCAGAACCGTATAATGAACAATTTGAAGAATAGAAATTTGCTGAAAAAATTCTGTATATGTGCAAGAAAATCGATCGATGTAAGATTCAAGTTCTTCGAAAATGACAGACCGCGGTATGATATGCCGAAGAAACTTTTTCAGAAAATCAGATTTTGATGAATTTTTTTTCTTCTTTTCTTTGTTTTCTCGAAGGCTTAATGTATACAGTGTAAAGTTTAATAACAAGCGGGAACGGAATCGGATGATCTGATCGGTACGCGCCGATGGTAAGACTCAATCTTATCCGCATTTGGTCAGGCTGTCACGTTCCTGCCAGTTTCTAGCCAAGTTCATGTACGTAGACGTATACCCAGCCGAGTTCGAAGCGAGTTTTGTTACAAAAAATAAAAAATGAAAAGAGAAGAAGAGAAAAAAAAAAAAAAAAACCGTAGATACTCGCGGTAATAAATGATATCTTCAAGGTAATATCCACTATTACCGGTTGCCAGTTTGCTGCCTCTGGTCAGATTTATCAGCCGGATTAAGAACAATAAAAATTACCGGTAGCCCCGGCTATCTATTTTTTTTTGCCGATTTTTCGTTTTCATATCGCTGTAACAGCCGAAACATTTTTTTTTTTTTTTTGGTTTTTATAACGTACTGGAACGGTTCATTCGTCGGCTATATAACTGTCAAGATACTACTGTTCACTTCTGACCGGTACAAGATCTCAAGTAGGTACCAAAGCCATTTATCAGTTCAAAATTGAAGAAATTTTTTTTTGTTCATACTATTTTTACGACAAAAATATCTTAATAGCTTAATACAGCTTAATCAAAAAACGTCAACGTAATGCTGATTTATTCCACTGGTCCTGTATAAAAAAAAAAAAAAAAAAAAAAAAAAAAAACGTTTCGATTTCTGCATATCGATGAACGAATATGATGCATTCGATTGATTATTCATATGCCGATAAATCGTATCGAGACAAAAAAAATAAAATAAAAAATATGTATAAATCGTTTATTACTCATGACTGCGAGGAAAAGAATAATATAGTTATATATTTTTGAAAGTTTATCTTATACATACTTGCGTACATGTATAATGCTCGTCCATGTGACCTGGATGATCTTCGACTAGATTCGTAAGTCAAACAATAAATTGAGAGGCATTTATTTCACAGTTTTGTAAGACATTGCCTATAGGCATTATTATTCGACTGTACGTCTTTAGAAACTCTCTTCTTATTCTTTTCTCTAGCTATGAGATATAGAACTAAACAGTCGCCAGGTGGTCCGGTGGCTGCAGAGATGACGCTTAGTCTCTCCGTGGGCTGCCGCGTGTTCTACGTTGCCTTGGAAGGCCGCCGCGTGACCCCGTCTAAAGGCGCGTCCACAACGGGTCTTCCACACACACACATATGCATATATACACCATATATATATATATATCTATATGTATATAAGTCGCGGTGTTATTTACACAAATTTTTACCCAACAGCGTGTTTTAAAGGTCAGTTAACCTGCCAACAGGTGCGTCAACCATAACGACGTGATATTTTCTACGCAAAATACGAGCTTTTTTCCTTTTTTTTTTTTTTTTTTTCTTTCGTTTCATTTCATCTCTTACATCTTAAACGCGATGTTGAATATCCATCTTAACAAACATTCGTCGCCGTCTTATCTCTCCTCTCGAATCTCTTTAATGCGTCGAAAAAAAAAAACAAATCTGAAGAGAAGTAAGATGAAAAAGAAAAAAAAGATCAAGGCTGGAGATGGAAAAGAAAAAACGGTAGCCAGCTATGAGGAAAGTGGCACGACTCGTACGAAATCACGATTTTTTTTTAAATTTTTTTTCACAGATATTTTACCACCATATCTGTTCTTTCTAAAAAAGACCCAAAATTGAAATTGAATTTCAAAGACAAAAAGAAAGAAGTTTGATTTTCATGAATTTCTAATAATTTGTGTGCACGTACCTTGAACCAGCAGCGGGGTAAACTTTGAGGATGAGGACAGGCGCGTGTGTGAGTAATTAGTGCCAGTACGCTAATCGGATGACGAAATATTCCACAAAGGAAGAGAGTGGTTATGCGTCGGTGAGAGCGGAAAGAGACCCGCCGCAGGCCCACCGCAGCTTACGTACAAGCGTGGGTTGGCATGCCGCTATTGTCTAGCGCCAGGATTTACCGTCGAGATTTTCGTGCTAATTCTGATCAAACAACATAAAAAAATATCGGTCCAGACAAGCTTTCTACTAATTTTTCCTTTCTTCTTTTTCTATTTCTTGTAACACTCGCGTCCTTCAATTCTTCAAGTAAACCACGAAAATTTGAATCAACGTTTCGAAATTCCAGCTGCATTTTGATAAGGAGGATTTCGAAGAATTTCAATCCATAAGTTTCAATCAACAAAACGACAAGCGCAAGATGGTTTATGGAAGGGAAACACGTACCCGGGTATTTTAATGATATTATAAGTAATTTCCATCAATCTGCGGGTCTACCCTTTAGGCATGATGCTTCTATAATTATAGTGAGATATTGAAATGGCAACACCAGGATAAATTATCATCCAATTACCGGTTTAATAACCTTCGAGAGGACCACCTATGTCCTCGATTATGGGTTACACTTACGAAGTAGGCACGACGATGCACAGAGACATATACCTATGTTATACACGTATTGTGTACATATCCCAAATAGCGCAAGTCCATTGAGTTATATCTAGCATTAGCCTCCGGGTTACTGACTGACTGGATCGACTTTCCTTCGCTCTTTCACTTCCTCCATTTACACGCGAGGCTAAGAAGACCCTGGCGTTAGAAAATGAAAAAAGTAAAAACGAAAAAAAATCGGTGGAAGTCGGTTGACTTCTAACTTACAGTTGCGTTCGTAGATCTATCAAATTGTAATGAGAAATAGAAGCGAGAAAACCTCTTCTTACGTAAATATATTTTCTTCTACTTACTTGATCCTTTTCTAAGGATCTACAGGATTGTTTGAATAAATAATAAAGTACTTGATAAGCAGCTGTATATACAGCTCTTTGCTATAAATATATCTATATGTTACATATATACCGATTTTATGTTCAATCGGTAAGAGTCCGAGCCAAGGAATGAAGGGACTACGTTTATGCCTCTTTATTCCTCGAGTGTACGTATAGCTATATACATTCTGAAAACGACGATTTGCAAATAAAATTGGACAGAAACGGCGAGCAAAATATCAACAGGTGTTGGTTTATGGTATAGCGGCGGGGAGTCGTGTGGGTCTGTACATCGATTCCGATGCAATTTAGATAACCGAAAGCGATCGGACAACACTCAAACCTGAGCATCGCCAGATAGTATGGTGGACAATCCTGTGTGGATAAATCTGGTCGCATTTGCGTGACATAATACGTACCAATAAAGCTCGGCCTTATCGAGGGTCGTGTTATTTACAGGCGACGTTAAAATCCAGAACGCTTTTACTTCTACACTGATCATACGTATAAACGTGAACACAAACTTATCAAATCTTATATACTCGTGTATGTATATCTAGACACATACTAGGCAACAAACCTACCCGGCCGCTATACACGCGTTACGACTTCTATCGGATCCTAGATCCGTTTATGAGTGTGGATATAGGAATACAGGTACGTCTTGGCCGAGAATCTTTAGAGCTTTTTTTTCTCTCCTGGAAATCGAATGGGGAATAAATTTTAGGGGTGAAAAACTGGCTTGAAGTAGGACGATCTTTGGGCTGATAAATTGTCGTTTTCGTTACGATTGAAACGTCTTCGAATTTGAGGGGCTCACGTCCGGCGACAAGTGCCTGGCGAATAAGTATACAGGCACTTACATTCGGGGGATAAGAAAACCGTTCATACTCGGATGTGGAAATGATGTCTGCAGCCAATCGAGAATTTTTTATATTAGGGATCAAACTTCTGGACTTTAATATCACCGAATCGCAATTTTTGGAGATGGTATTTCCGAGTTTCGAACTGTCTGCATTACGATCTTTCCCAATTTTAATATTCCTGACTTTATCGCTTCTGAAAATTTTCAATCGTCTCAATTGAATTCGTGATTTTGACCGTTCGGAACTTGAACCTGGTACCTCACAGATCAGGATTAAGTTGGGTTTCGGAGTTAGCAGCGTCCCTGAGAGTCTTCGAGCAATCGAACAGCGTGGGTGGACGCCGATAGGGTCTACATGCTCATCGACCGCGCGAACCACACGGTCAGGTCATTTTTTGGACCTTTTTTTCTGCCAGCAGTCGTACGGATCGTAGATGAATATTCTCTCCGGGACGAAACGGAGCGCGGTTGAAGTGGTTGGCGTAGGAGGAGGCTCTGGACCGTTCCGTTGTCCAGGTTGAAACGATAAAACGCGACCTACCTGGGGCGTCTTCCTCGACGCAAACTCAAACGCAAACTCGAACGTGAATGTGAACGTGAACGCTATAACATCGCTGCATCGGACAAAGTTGCGGGTCAAAGCCCCCCAAAGATTATGCGCGAGTTCTGTCTCTTCTTATACCAACCACAGATACCTACCTACTCAACAACATCAGCTAAGGCCAAACTGGAGCGGTATATCTAACACGGCCTGCACGGCCCTTCCCTTCATAAAACTATGCTGCATATATGCGTATGCATTATATATGTACAGTACATACTTACATATTATTCATCTATACATGGATTTTATATCTACATAAGTAAATATACATAAAGTACGTATACGTATACAACTATGGGTGCAGAACTACGGTGTATAGGTGAACTTATTCGTCTTGTTCTATCTTCAGGAGTGTTTTGAGGGTGCGGCGCGTGGGTGTGATATTTCTCTGTTTCTTTTTTGTCTTTTTTCTTCTTCTTTTCGCGGTGAGAATATATGGTATATTGGCACTTGGTTTCGCTCGGTATCAAATGTAGGTTGCAATTTTGCCTCAATTTCAATTTAAATCTTCATTTTCTTCTCTTTTAGCCTGTACTTAAACTGCAGCTAATGCAACCTCTGAGCAAATTGATACCATGAACATTGTTCCAGAGTACAATAAATCATATTCTCTTCAAGTTCAGTCTCTCAATTCGTTGCTCACGTGTCTCACGCTTTGTGCATTATTTTTTGATTTTACTTCCTTTGTCTTCTGCATAGAATATACTATATAAGAAAGAAATTGCGGTGAAATCTGACGAGTTTCGAAAGCCTGACTTTGCGTATAGGTATTTTTCTTCCTTTCATTTTCTCGTTTTTTTTTGTTGTTTTTCACCCAAAAACAAAAAAAAAAAATGATTTTAAGAACGTGAATCACCCTGTACATTCGGTCCTTGGTTTTTAGCAGTGTACTCTAAGGCGCAGTCCAGCCTACGCCAACGAGCCCAGCCGATCGCAATAGCTTAATCGAATGTTTGTACATATCGAAAGCTTGTAGGCCTATCTTTCGATCCGTTGTTTATACGTACGTAGAACAAGAACTTGTATGTACCATGCGCCCTGCAACAATGCAGCGAAACGTTCTCAAGCCCCGGGACAACACAGCGCAACGCAACGAGTATAGATATCGGTATCGATAAGAAAATGAATAAATATAAATCAAATTATATCGAGTGAAATGGGATCGAGAATTTTTACTCCTTTTCTCCACATAATTTTACGCTACTCGATTCCGCAAAAGGCAGTAACAGAAAAAAAAAAAAAAAATTACATCCTGCCAATTCGATTCGGGGATCATTTTGCTGTTCAAGTAATTTACCTTTCTCTTCCTGTTCCCCCATTTTACTTTGTTCCTCGACTGTTCCAAATTTTCTTTTACTCCTCTAAACACAACGGGTGATCTGGATTTCGCCGGGTCTCAGCAAGCCGGGCTTTTACCATATTCCTCTACATCTGTAAAAAGTTAATTAGATATGGCGAACGTAAGTTGGGTTGTATTCGAGCGTGCCGAATAATAAGGCTTTACTTTTTAAAAGTTTTGTTGTACAATTATCCTCGGCGTTTCATTTATTATTATCGACAGCTCTCACGGTGTGCCGCAGTAGGTATAAGAGAATGAAGTACCCATATCGTATAGGTACATACATACTATATATAAAAAAAATCGTAAAGTCGATAACGATTGCGGGATATGTGCTCAGACGTATCAGACCCGTACGAAAGATCGAATAGTCAAGATAAGACCGTTAAAAAATAAGGAGGATAATGATTTTTATCGAATAGCGTTAATTTTTCTTACCTGCAAGGGGCTAATACCCGTGATCGGCCGAGGAACGCGAGGAACGTATAACCCAATTAAAAAGAAACGAATGGGTCTTATAACTGAGAAGTAAACTCGCGAAATGTATCCGTCTTAAACTGAAACAGCGGTCCGGAATATCGCCGGTAAACACCGTCCATGGGACCCGATACGTATACATAAGACGTAAAACGTACGAACGAACGACGAAATACCCATACTTCACTTAATTCCTTCGAACCCTCTAACTGCACCGTAGAATTGGCTCTAAATTATAAACGGCTACAAGACTCGGATCTTCGTTTATTGTACAGGTTTTTATATCGCCGCGACATTAATTCCTATAAAAACCAAAAAAATAACAAATTTCATTTTGGATACTGAAGCGCCTGCACGGTTCACGTCGCAGCTTCTATATTCGGGAGTCTTAACGACGGGATGAGCGAGCTGTTCAAGAAAATTTCTAACCCTAATTCCTTTTTTTATTCTATTATTTTTTTTGACGAAAGAGTCAAAACCGAGGTGACGACTATGTGCAAGGTTTGCAAGGCTTAATCGTCGAGGCTCTTTGAATCACTGCCAATGAGAGTAGCGCGTGTTCGTAAGAAGGATGGTCGATGTATAGACGATATCTTTGTAGAAATCGATTGGCGCGATCACCCGTATCTCCAGATCTTATAGGGCATTATTGCGCTGCGCCCGTCTCGTTATCTGCGGTCGAACCGCTCCGAGAACTCCCATCGCCAATTCATTAAGCTGTAATTGAGTTTTCAGCCCCGGTGTATAAGCGCGAGAGAGATAGAGCGGGTGAAAGTGAGAGAAAGAGAGAGAGGGGTGGATGTCTATATACAAATATACACAAATACATGTACACAGGTTGGACAGGACCAAGATACAGAACCCTGGCACTGGCTGAATTAAGCACGGACGACGTGTGACCGATGTCCTCTTCGTGATTAACTAAAGTTTTAACAAGCAGAAGAAGCGGAGGGTGCAGGCTTCCCGCTTCTCGCTTCTCACTCTTATCCGCAACAGCTCGCTGCATCTTAATTGTTATCTAGATTTATCGACGTAATGTCTGTAGGCGTTCGAATTCATCTTTTCTTCTTTTTCAAATTCTTTCTAGCTTCGCCGAAGCTTCAATTCTGTCAGATATTTCCAAAAACACGTTACGCGTGCTTCTTCAACGATTTTTTTCGACGATTTATGGTCTAGTAGGTGTATCAAGGAAATTATAAAATTCTTAGATGAAATCAAGCTCCTTTGAATTTCGAGTTACTCCGCTGCAGCTATGAGTAGAGATGGGATTAGATTTTGATGATGTAGTCGAAGCCTCCGTTACACCTGCCCTGAAGAATATTGTGGTCGGTTTGTTGGTTGGTTGGTTGGTTGGATTGCGTGCGTGTATCGGACAGGCAACGTTTCATTAAAGGAGGCAAATGAATCCTTATTCTCATTGCCATTTGCATCAATACACCGTCGTTTCTGTTTGTGAGGGTGAGTATGAAATCGTTCGGTTATATCCGTACGCGTGCATGCGTGTGGGCGTCTAATTAATGACGTTGGTTCGTTCGCCCGGTTCCTCTCCGCCGGGATTGCTCCTGTAGTATAGAGAGAACCGCGTTTGTGGTGATAAAAAATTACCATCTCTCCTCGCTTGAGGACGAGATTGTTTCACTTCCTTACGTTTTTTTTTTGGTCTTCTCCCTCCGTGAAAAACGAAGAAGATTGAGAAAAAAACTGAGAATAAAAAAAAGGAATAAGGAGAAAGAGGTGGCGAACGGGACAGCGTCTGCACCCTCGAGTTTAATTTTCCAGTTCAGATAAAATAATAAATTAAGTTCAAGTTACACAGCAGCTTTCGTTTTTTATATTCTGTGTCAATGTTACGACGTCATTACCGCAGCGTTCGCTCTACAGCTATTAAGTGATGATTCGAAAAAAGGAAGAGTAACGTCTTCATATCGTATCATACATTATATTCCACGTTTTAACGGAATTGAAGAAAAAAAAAAAAAACGATCTCGTCGAGTCACGAGTATCTACGGGATGGGAAACTCGTGAAGACCCGCAGTATAGGGCATCTCGCGCAATGCTGACCGATGAATAAAGAAACCAAGAGAGAAAAAAAAGAAAAAATTCGAAACCAGTTCGTGAATTTTAATTTAAAATTAAAGCGATACGGCGGGGGAGGTGCCCGCAGTATAGGTAGCTTCTCTGACACACCCCTTTGGAGCCGGCTTTAGTTACGCTTCCAGAGCTAACGTCCGGCTGATTCTTGGCTTCATGCGTCCGCCGCGTAGACGCGCGTCTTCGATATATACGTACACATACGCGTATAACTATATGCTGTATATATACACGGTGGTCCGTTTTAATTGACTATTTCAAACCCCGGAGATACCCGAAAGAAAATATTCAGAAATCAATCTCCGCTTTCCTGATCTGATTCCAATTACGGTTGCGTTTTTATTTCCCCCACTTGATCGATGTAAAAATTAGGTAAAAACGTTTTGGTGAACCTTTAGGAGAATATTTTTGGTCAGTTTCGTTTTTTTAACCCGTTGGAAATCGTCGTCACCTCTTTCTCTCTCTCTATCTCTCTCTCTGAAGGTTTGAATTCCATGTCATAAATAAGGTAACATATCTATTGTTGGGGGTGCCGAAATTCCTCTAGGAATCAAGTACGACCTAACCGTACAAATTAACCGCCATAAAAAATAATAAGGTGTTTTAATTATCAACGCCGTTCGTGTGCAGGTATATATTTCCCGTAAGCTACTACCCGGTAAAAAAAAACCGTACCCACCTATTCGTAGAGCAGTACTTTTTATGAATATGTGAATTTACTGCTTAATCAAAACTCCGTCAGTATTTCTTAATTAAAACATTATTACCAATAACGTTAAAATTCCAAACGGAATTACTTATCGTAATCAAAAAAAAAAATCAAAAAATTTTTTTACAACTGCTATACCTACGCCGTGTCCAAGCCAAACCCTTCATTTTTTTATTGCCCAAATACCAGAGCTGCCTGTTATCAATTTCTCCAGCAATTATCCAGGACTTTTGAGCCTCGCGTCAGATCTTCACGGATCATTTTTTTCCTTGGCAGCATAATTCTTCTCCCGCAAATTAATTTTCCTCTCCAAATCTCTATAATATTTAAATCAATAACGTACCAACCTACCTAAGAAAAATAAAAAGTGCAGAAGCGATGCCACGCCGTTGATGAGAGAGCTATACGTGTTCCTGGAACCGCTTAACCTGGCCATTCAGAAGCCGGCCATCGATACCTTAAGCGACCCAAACGAGTTAGCGCGTCGATTTTTGTTAACAGATTTCAAAAAAATTAACAAAAATTTTACGTTTTGGATAAGAAAAAAAATTTCTTTGGAAAATTATTGTCAAGTAAATCTCGCTAATGAATTTCCGGAATTTTTATGGCTAGTTCAAAGTGTTTCACCTCGACACATAGAAGTGAGAAAAATAGTTTCTCTCTGCAGCACCTGCGATACTCCGGAGTATCGATTGAGACGACGACTTATTGTTAGAATAGAAGACACATGATAGTATAATCTCCGATTAAGTGTATCCAGCGAAGTAATTCGGTCGAAGAAGTCGAATGGCTCATGGGTGCTTCTAATGGGCTGTTATCTGTGGATGATGATCCTTTCGGGTCGATCTAGAGGGATTTCTTTTTTCCCACCTGTGGAATGAATTTCCCAAATTTCTGTGGCTAGTTCAGAGTCTAGCACCCAGACACATAGAATTGATAGAAAGAGTTCCCTCACCTGCGATACTTCGGAGTATCGATTGAGACGACGACTTATGTCAGAATAGAAGACGCATAATAGTGTAATCTCCGATTAAATACATCCGGCGAAGTAATTCGGTCGAAGAAGTCAATAATGGCTCATGGCTGCTTCTAATGGGCTGTTATCTGCGGATGATGATCCTTTTGGGTTGATCTAGAGGGAATTTTGTCCTTTTTCTTTTTTCTCCCCGCCTTTTATCTCCTGCCTGTTACCTGTTGGCTGTTAACTGCTTTTCGTTATCACAGCACTGCACGTTCCTGGTTTATACATCTATGTATGGGATAGGTTCGTATGTATACTGGCAGCTGGTGGTCACTGTGTCCATTCCTCCCACAGGTTAACGATATCAAAGAGCCCGAATGTTGGATGGACCATTTCTGGCCAGGTCGAACGAATAGTAAATACTCGAGGCGGTCGGTTTATCTTTAGAGAAGTGATACAGAACTTTATTACCCGGAGGTTTAGACAGCTTGTTTTACTCACCGAAGAAGTAGGAGCGTGTAGTAGGTATATGAGCCAGGTATAGGTATACAATTTTCTACAAAGCTTAAGTGAAAATCTTACGATAACTAAAATAATGTACTTGGTCTAGTATTCCTACTAATTCAGGGTATCTTAACCCTCCTCGGTATACAAGGTGCACTGTTCTTTTTCCTTGACCCTTGAGCTCCTGTCCTTAGTAAATCATGATCGACTGTTCATTAATGTCTTTATACCTGGAGCAACAGCAGCAGGAACAGCAGCGTCGAAGGCCTGCCATACACCTGGACGCTATTCGGTTGGCAGTAATTTACCGGATAAGATACGAAGCACCAATCAAAAGATACGGAAGAGAGGTATAAATCGAAGCCTCCTCAGATATGTATTACACTGTACAAACTTGTTTCAATTCCTGTTCATTTTATATGAAAATAAGATCCCTAATTGTCACCTGCCTTCAACGCCAAATATACTTCCAAAGATTTATTTGGGAAGAAAAATTTTACCCGTTTTGGAATTTTTTTTCATTTTTGGAAGGGGATGGGATCTAGCATCTGGCACGTCGTCATACATGCAAGCGAAGATCCCTGGTCAGCGATTAACTTAATAGCACGAGCGAGGCTAATGAATAGCGCGGTTTTTGCCAGTGAGTTGCGGTGGTTCTTCGACGGTACCGACTCCTGGAGAACGGATTTTATCGCGGCTGTACGTGAGGCTGCTTATACCACGGCTGGATGTGCCCATCGTACCCACTGCTGTAGTAAGTCGATAAAATAGGCGCAACTGACGACGGATCATTACCACCAACGACGTGCCAAGCAAAAACGTGGTAAAACGCGATTGAGAAATAGTTTGTTCCGAGCGGGCTCTCTGAGAGAGGATAGAGTAGATATAACTCAATTCGCTGACCGGTAATCGGAGATCACCGTGATCGTCAATCGGCAATATTGAAGATTGGTTCAGCCAGCGCGAACCCTCGTTTCCGGGTTCAGGTTAAAGATGAGTTGATCATCATTAAAGAGCTGGCTGCAGAACGGACAAAAGCTTAAGAAATTAAGAAAGAAAAAGAAGAAAAATAAAAAGAACTCCATGGAAAAATGTTTCCGTTCAATGAATCTGGAGTAATCGATTCGTACGTCCGATCTCGGGTGAGGTGTAATTTATCGTCGAAGATGAGGCCCGATTGTAACTAAACGTGACGCGGATTAATCATACTTAATACGAATGAAATTTCTGTATTCGATTATATCGGGTTTGATTACTCTGGTGGGAGAAGAGACTTGCGAGACGTGTGTAGGTACGTATAGGCTGGTACCTACCTATACCAGCTACGGGTGGCCTGGCAAAGCGACGACGGCGTACGTCCTAGAGGAGGAACGCGTTAATGGTTGGAATACGCGAGCAAAAACGGCAATTAGAGGCTCGGAGCAATTAAACGATACACGCTCCTTGCGGCGCTCTTTAGCCGAGGTGAAGACGCAAACATGGCGAGACCGCATGCCCCGATACCTCAACATTCTGTGTTTCACCTCCTCAGAGGATTCCGGTTACCTTATTACATAAAGAAAAAAAACCAAAAAAAAAAAAAAAAACGAGGAAACAAAAAAATTGGATAACAAGAGGTGGGTCAAAGTTGAAGTTCGATTCGCCAAGAGGAAGCAACTACCGAAGCCTGTTCTTTTATTCTTCTCCTTCTTCTTCTTCTTTTCTTTGAAGACTAAGGCGGAGTTCAGCCCGAAGATCATTTCATGAAAAAAAGTCTGCGCTCCATCGAGCAGAGAACTATAATAGCCAATTCGGAATACATCTGGTCGTTTGAAGGGGTTAAGGATGAGCTGATTTACCTGTAGAGCCCAGACCCCAGGCACGTGAGTCAGAGGTCATAGGACCCCTGCAAAGGCGTTATGAGATGAATAAAGGCGTACAGCTTATAGACGTTGAGAGAAAATTGGCAGATCGCGAGATCCCCGCGAATAAGTTATTCTACGTAAGTTTCAATCTAAATTTTATTTTTTTTTCTCGAAGTCTAATTCTATCACAGCTATTTCGTTTTTTGAGAACGACTCATCACGTGTAAGAAAAAATTAAAAAAAATACAAAGTCCAGTTGGAACATCCCGCGGTGTACGGTTCCGAAACGACATACTGCAGTGCACTCCTCGACCTTGCCTCGAACGGTGTTGCACTACTCTTAACGGCTGTAAACAAATAATTATGATGAATGGGACGTGGGGTTCTGGGCGTAAATCATTCCGCGAGTTTCTTCAGGTACCTTATTCTCCCGTATATATACGCACCTAAGGAAAGGTTACCGTATAGATATACGAACGGAGCGGTTTGCTTTTCCGTTCTTCTATTTGCGGAGAATTTTCCTTCCTGCTTCCTCCTCATTTTTATTTTATATTTTATTTCATTTCTTCTTCTTTTTTCGTTCGTTGGAGTAAAAGTAGTAATACGCGTGATGTATGCCTCGTTCTCTTCGAGTTCGATGGCACACGCTACCACAGCTGGTCTCAGTCTCGTCAAACCTGCCTGATTCAACGATGCAACGCGATCTCTGCCGGACACGAATCGTCGTTCTTCGCTCAGAGTAGGTAGGTTTACGAACGTTTATACTTTGCGCAATTCTTCAACGGTTGAACGCCGACGAACGATGTCTGACGGATGGCGTCCATCATTCAAATTTATTGGCGATGGTCATTGCTGATTGTCCCTAGCGGTACAAGTGCTGCACAGTAGGTAAGCCAATCATTCCGTAAAGGACCGAGGGAATGTCGTGACGTACTTTAACCGGGTCCACTTTATCCGAAGGGATCGACACGAGCCACGGGTAGAACTCATATTTTGCGAATTGAATTTCGCGACATTATCTACCGCATGTTTCTAATCACCCCGGAAGAATCTTTGATTAATATATAGTACCTTCGCAACAAATTCATATATACAACCGGAGATTTTCCATCTTCATTTATATAATTGGACTCGCAAGTTCGTTAAGTGATCTAGAATTTACGGGTTTTTCCGCACTGCAGTGGCTATTTATGATTTCAAGGAAGCGAGGATCAATCCTCGAGGGAGTTTGGAACCCGGTAAATTCCTCGTAAGAGTCGAATTTTCTGGTTCTGTGATTAGATTCAGCCTCTTGCCTTCTATTTTCTATTTTATTGAGAGAAGATTGATAGTCGGTTTGTGATTTCAGGTGTGTTTTATTGTCCGTAGATGAAAAGGACCAGAAGAAACTGTTTAGCTTGAATTAATGTGTTTTTCTTTTTTCCATCTTCAAATTTTGAAGCGAATGAATAATGGATTGTGACTGTAACACAGAAGAATAAGAAAGTGCATAAGAATGAGGCAATATCTCATTTTAAACGAAAAGGACAAAGCCTGGGGCTAATAAAGTATACGATAATTAAATTCAGAGGGACTCTTTCTTTTTTCTTTTTTGGTTTTTTACTAGGATCACACACCGCAATACGATAAATTCTTACTCTCTCGTTTAATCTTGTCTCCGTAGCTCCAAAGTTTTTTAGGTACGATCAAGGCGTAGGTTCGGGTAATTATCTCAGTCGTTCAATACATCGGACCTATCGAAATTCCGTGACGATTTACAGTCCCTGTTTAAGAGAACCACAGTTCGATCCATGTTTCAGGCTTCGTTCACACCGAATCTTCAAAATGATCGTACAAAAATGAGGTTCAAAAAAAAAAATATTATAAATAACGTTCATCGCGTGAACGCGGCGTCTCTTTTGGCCCAGGAGCTACCCGCGACCCGATCACCGTTCAGGTTAACGGTTCTCAGTTGACCTCGAAATGTGACCCGCGCGAAAGCCTAAATTCGTCCCGTCCGTGCAGCTCCGACGAAATTGAGGAAAGGTCGAGATTCCACGATCAGAAGTGCTTAGCTTAGCCCAGCTTAGCTCGGCTTGACTTGGCTTGGCTTTGCTTATGTAGACGCGGCTTGTCAAACACTTTGCTCGAAAATTATACCTAAATAAAAGCGTTAACCGTGTAGGTTAAACCGGGGTCGTCACGCCGCTCATAGCCGTATGTAAGCAGTAAGAAAAAAAAAAAAAAAGTAACAATCGCCTAATCTCACGGAGTTTTAACACTCGGTTACTAAATCCTGTTGCAGACGCGGAGGTCCATTCATTCATTTATCCATTTAATCCACTGAGCAACAAGCCTCGGTATTATTATACGCGTAAGGCAGATATAATAACGTCCAAAGTTGAGAATCCCTTGCATTCTAGCTAGCCTGCAATTTACTCTGCAAAGGAGCGGTTTCACCGTCTAGTAATTCACCAAGTGCTTTTTCTTAAACGGGACTTCATCAGCCTAAACGATATAAACCAAGGGACCTTATAACAGGACCGAATTTCGTGACGGGTGTCTTGGGTCCGGATAAAATAATGATAAAATTAAATAGCCAACTTTTTATCGTGGGAAGCTGGGGCCGATTATGAGTCCGGAAGCCGTTCTACAAGATTTTCCGACATTTTTATGAAAAAAGAACAAAAATTTGATCCCGAGGCTTGAGACTAAACTGAACAGACTCGAGGGTTGAGAATTGTTGAAAAATCGAAGGAAACGCCGCGGCTTATCGAGTTTTAGAGGAAAAGAGTTATCGTTGATTCAATTAGAATATATCGTAGGAAGAAATTCTATGGTATGAATTGCATCGGTGTAGCGGTCGGTGTTAAGACGGTATAGGAAGCTTTGATTATCAAATAACATCGAATTACAAAGCCATTTTGAACGCGGCGGGGCGGCGGTGATTCCAAGGTAAAATAAAATACGACTTGGTCATAGTATGGGCATGTGTATACACGCGGTACCTGCACATCCTACCAAGGCAGGGTACCTGCACACGATATACTTAACACTAGCTATATATGCCTTTGAAAAAAATGAAGGAAGCCATCAATTTGTGCCACATCGTAACTCGCGTGGCACCAACAACAAAGTCGAACACTTTCTCGAGTAAAAAAATAAATTAGCGCTCGACCCCCCGTCGAGATGTGACTCGGTTGTCGAGGTCTTATGTCCCTCTTATTTACCCTGCGTTAAAATCCACGCCGACCTCTAAGCCCATTTTAATTCACGATCATTAATAATCCGTCCTTCTCATTCCCCGAAAGATTTCGCGATCTTTAATACGTGTAATGGGATTTTAATTTTTTCATATCATCCCGTACTCCTCTCGCACGTGAACGAGACGTTCCGCAGTCAGCCAATTAATCAACGACACGACCAGGGGGCGAAAGATCGCGATGAAAATCCCCGGGCTTTGTTATAAAATCGCGAAAATTATCATGACCCTTTTAAGTACCTGAAATAAGGCCTTCGATTTTCCGGTCAGTCTTTATATACATCGACTTTATACCCAGTGACGTAGCTCAGCTATTCCGTCGACCCCCTGCCGAGTCGTATGCCTATTACCTCGCGAGT
This sequence comes from Macrophya alboannulata, assembly GCA_949628255.1. NCBI lineage: Eukaryota > Metazoa > Arthropoda > Insecta > Hymenoptera > Tenthredinidae > Macrophya > Macrophya alboannulata. The sequence goes on from OX451207.1 coordinate 44,923,584, forward strand.
GGGTCCAATTGACCGAACGCGTTTCGAGCGTGTGAACGCGTTGACCACTGACCACTGGGCTCACTTCCTTCGTTATCTCCGCTTCGAAATGGAAAACAAAATTAGGAGATTAGAGATTCGGTGGAATATATCGGATAGTACTGATCTCGGAATCCGATTGAGCGAACAAATTCCAAAGACATAAATTTGCTCGTCGAGCTTTTTGAAACTGCTTCTTGATTCTTCTAGCTGCTTATTGATAAATGCGAATGGGAGCTTCGAGAAGCCGTTTTATGGTGGGTTGTAATTTTGGGTCATGATTGGAGGGTCAGCGGGTGTTAACGAAACTGTAACTCAAAATTCTAATAATTGAGAGATAATATAGTAGTTTGTTTTAATTGCCGATGGTCTATGGCTAGTTCGAGACAAACTACGTCCTCTAACTCATTGCAGTACGTTTTGAGTCCGGTGAAATTGAGTCGAGAGTATAGTTGGGTCCGGAATAACCCGCGAGTTTCGTATATCTCGACGCAATACCAACGGCAGTGCAACAGAGGGAATCGGTCCATAAATATCGCGGGACCCCGTAGCGCGCCGGTCAATAGCCAAGACAAAAATATGAACCTGCCCGTATGCCTCGGCCTTCTTCGCCCGCTCGAAAAGAATTACGAGCGATGATAAAATAAAATGGAAATAAAAATATTCGGTACGTAGGTAACTCGGATACGCAGGGTACCTACATATCGAGATAACGCGCGATACCAAATGCTTACAGATCGTTGTAAAACATTTCAATTTGTCCCAGGGGTCTATAACTGTCTTCTGTATCGAAGATAACCGCGTGGGCAGCGGTCGCGCGGTTTTCGATATCCAAAAGCCACATTAGTGGATACCAAGACGCGAAGCTGAGCTCGCGCGGACGAAAATCCGATCCCAAAGAGCCCGGCCGCGTTTCGTCGGGTCAATTTCAAAGGGCTCTTAATGTCTTGGGAATTGTGTATTCCTAAGACCTGGGTATTTGTAAGCACGAAATCTTACGACTACGCGAAGAAATTCCACGCATTCCCGGAAGGCTTCCAATGTGTCGGCAAACGTTTTGCTCCAATGGACTTCGGAGACTCCTACACATCGACCTCCACCCTTAGTCGAACCTGAGTAAACCTTTTTTTGATCTTTTTTTAAAGGGTCGTAAGTTCGAAGGTTGACAAGACGTAGAATTCCAAAAATCCTGTATCCGATATCCAGGCCTTCGCCTGCGATCGATTTTTGTCTCTTCCTCGAGAAATAAAAAAAAGAAATCCAATGAAAATTAAACGAATGCTAATTGAATCGAGAATACGAATCCCTCGATGTTTGTACCTGTATCGGTCCGTCGTGTAAAGGAATGAGAGAATCAAGTGCATAGATCTTAGCCAAAGGTAAATACGTACATAGTATATATATATACCTACACGGGACATTATGCTGCCGGTTATAGTATACCGGGTGTTCTCTCGATGTCTGGTAGGTGGACGTGCATGGTGCATTATGCATCGCGAGGCGCAACATGCTAATCCACCAAGCCGAAGCAGACCACGCGGCGGTAGTCGGCGCAACAAATTGCTGCGGATGGGATTGTCATCTGATTTACTGCCTCGAGTTACCGGCAAGTCCGGGGGCGCAACAAGTAAGTCTCTTTAGCGATTCCACCAGCTTGCAGTATACGGCAGCCTCGTAGAACTTGAAAACCAGGGGAAAAAAAAAAATATGGGTGCAATTTTTTTTTTGTCATCTCTGAAGCGAAAAGCGAGGTGATTCATTTATCGTTTCTCAGTCGAATATACACGATTTTTGAAATCGTTTTAAAATATACGAACGAGTGAGATAGAAGATGAGTTTAACGATCAATTCATTAAGCAAGTCATTAAAGAGTTTGGGCGTATAAAAACTTTCTCGGTATAAAATCGCGAGGGTCGAGAAAAATGTTAGACCGGAAATCTCGGCTTGTGTTAAACGGTGAAAAACGTGGAGTCGAAAGTTGTCCGATTGGTCAAATCGACGGGTTAAAATATACGACTAAGGATGCTCGGGTCCCGTTGCTGCACATCCTGCCTACCTTTCGCGTCGTCTCGTATGTACATACCTACCTACCTGTTGGCTAACTCTCACCTCTCTCCGCTAAGAGAAGAGCGTATAGAATATAGTTAGTTATACCTTATATACCCAACGTGCCGCTGCCCTCGGGCAGGATAATTAATCCTGAAAGACGATGAATTTTTTTGTTTTGTTGCTATTTTCTTTTTTTTTTTGATTTTTTCCATTTCTGCGCACCTACACCCGCACGTAACTATAAAAACTAACAACCAAAGACTCACTCCTTAAAATTCAGCTATAGCCGGCAATTAATTTCTAAACTCTGCCACCTGTGGCAATTTTTTATTTCCTTTTTTCTTTCTATTTTTTTTTTAAACTTTACTCGGCTGGTAGTTATATTCATCTATCGTTGAAATACGGCGTGAAATCGATCAGACACACGTCTATTAAAAATCTTTTCATGAATCATACGTGTGTACATGAGGGTAACAGTTATGTTTCATTGATTAGATAGTGTGCGTGTAGATTTTTCTTCTTCTTCTTTTTTTTTTTTTTTTTTTTTTTTTTTTCAGTTGTCTGGCTGCGTGTGAGGGTCAAGGATTCGTTCGGGTTACGGGAAAGGATACACGTTCCCACGAGGACGTTCTTATATATGCCATGACAACTTGTACGGTAGGAAATAGACGACCGGGTCGGACTAATACGCTTTCATCGATATACCTGTGTACCAAACCAGGTGAATATATATCCTAGCCTGACCACTATATGTTCGTATATACAAGCTATTATATCGACGTATGCAAATTACGATGATATTAACCGATTCCATAGGCTGCTGGTTTTCGCTTGCCTCACGCACCAGTCAGTCGCCAGTTCAATGACCTTTTTCAGTCTCCAAGAAAACGAAAAAAAAAGAAGAAAAAAAACTAACGACACTCGGACGTTTCTTATACCGGACTGAACACACGTATGATTTCGGATGATTTTTTTTTTTCATAATTTTCTCATTTTTTTACTTTTATTTTTTTCAAATATACTCAATCAAACTTTCTTACGCGATACGAATCGCTTTCCTTGTTCAGTTTTATACGATCAATATCTCGATTAGAAATTTTTTTCAAAATTTATCTATTCATCGAAAGGAAGAACGAGTCCTCTATGTTCAGGTTGAAATTGGTGTATAAATCCTGAATATGTCAAACGGGACATCGTACAGCTGATCTCGTGCCTTTACCGCTTTGGCAAGAAAAACCGTGCTACCGGATCTCATACGGATAGCCTACGTATGTGTATGTATTCACGTAAATGCAGTATTCGTATGTAAAGCGAGATATATATACGTAAACACGGTGGTTATCTCCAAACTTGTTAGATTGAGTAAAAATTGTGATGAACAATTTACCGTTCCCACAATGGCATATATATACTATATTTAAGAAGTTATACCAGCAACTCCTTTCCCGACTGTAAATAACGAATTTATTCATTATTTTATTCTCGTTTTATTTATTGTTTCGCCTCTATAGTACATGTATACCTATCCTAACTGTATTCCTAATAGGCGTACATTTTTACAGCGCATTATATATCCAACCTAGAGAAATTTACCCAGAGGTAACTATTATATATAGGTACCTATGAGTATATATACGTTGCACGTACGTGTATAGGTATATGTTTTACGAACATATAGGCTCTTTCAGGACTCGTAATAATAAATCGAATAAGAGAAAGAAGGAAAAAAAACGAAAAATTTAGAGAATAGCGCGGATCAAGTGAAGCGAAGTTAAGTAAAGTGAAGGTGGAATATAGCGATAAGACTCTCCAAGGTCGAGAGTCGGTTATATACTTATATGACGGGCCGAGGATCGGGTAGATATGACGCGGCTGTGGGCCAGTGACTCGCCCTGCGGGCCCAAGAGCCAAGAGCCGAGAGTCCGAGAGTCCGAGAGCCCGAGAGCCGGGAGCAATAATTCCCACGCCCGCGAGGATCACCCACCTCCTCCTGCATGGGTCCCTGCCTCCCTGGTACCCCTCTCACCACTAGGCCCACGGATCAGGCCCCCAAGGCTCGAAAGATGCTGCGTGTCTTCTTTGGCAGACGCGATAAATTAGCCAAGAGAGTTTTAACGCCGTGCGCGAACTTCCGCGTGTTGACGTTCATGTTAGCGGAAAGTTCGCGGTCCTTTATTCACCGATTTGGCATAACAATGGGTTACTGTTCGTTTGATTATTTCATTTTCAAAAACGAGAAGAGTAAAAAAATCACAGAGAAACCGCGCCGTATAATTATTTCGGAAGAAAATTAAGAAGGGAGATAGGAGGAAAAAATTCAGGCCACATTTTGGCTTGGCATTCCCTTTTTTAACCACTCCTCGCATCGTGTTGATTTTTGGAAAAACCGTGCGGAGCACAAACGGTTTTTTTTGTTTTTTTGGATAAGGTGGAAGACAGGCGTATCCGCGGCTCGACCTCGCGGCTTAAGGGGCCCCCCTGAGGCCCACCTGATGCCTTTAGCTAAGGCCTCTGCAGTGGGGCCCCAGGGGTCTTTGGGCGGCAGGTGCTTTCCCCACTCCCGCACAACCGCGGTGCCTGAGCAGTCGAGAATATACCGGAGACTCGTTTGATTACTACCGCTCACGATTTCGAATACAGATAATTATCATTACATAACCACTTTGCTGTGGGTGCTCGACTGCCTGGGCTGAACAGCCTGCCTACCAACCTGATAGTTTTTACCTTATACTTTTTTTTTTTTTTTTTTTTGGTACTCATTTCTTTTACGTATATCGTCTTAGTCTTCGTCCTTGTTCTTCTTGTTGTTGTTGTTGATGTTCATTTTTTTAGGGCTGTTTTACTTTCCTGGGAACTTGGTACAGTTTTTAGGGGATCCAAGACTCTCTTCTTCGGAGCCTAACTGCCTCATTCAATGTTCTGGTGAAAAGATTTGTCGATTGATGTGGAGAAGATGTTAAATTTGATCGATAAGCTTCCTTTTCGATTTCGTTTCCGAGGAAAGGGAAATTTCAGTGAACGTAGAGCAACTTTTGACGGTTAAAATTATCGTGAAATTGTATACATTTTGCGTAAAATTACTCCTCGTTATTGAATTACATCTGTAATATTTATTATGCAGCGGTAAAATGACGGGTGTCAGAAATTCCTTAAAAACTTTGATGACGGTAGCAGCAAAGAGCCGGTGCCCGAGGCTGTAGTTTAGTTTGTATCTTTCATAGCAACATTTATGAGTCAATTTATGCTTGTGGACCCGGGGGCTATCCTGCGTCAAAAAATCGTCGAGGTGATAATATTCCATTGGCAGTATGCGGTAATAATACTTTATTGCCTTGAGTTTTACTCGATATAAAATCCTGACTCACCGCTGCTCCCTATTCCGGACGCGGCACGGCGCGGCGGTTGCTTAACGCATAATTATTACCGTTTCTAAACCAAGAGGAACAAAATAAAAAATAAAAGGAGAAGAAAAATACGAAAGAAAAAAACGTGCCAACTTTTCTGTTCAACTGTAGCACCGCGGCACCGTTTATAATAAATTATCTCATCACTGACCGAAATATAATCGAAGACTCACGGTCACTTCCGTAAGAATCCTTTTTTTTCTCTCTCTTTCCATCTCCTTCTCATAGTAAAATATCCTCCGGGACCGGCAATTATCCTGAAATCAAGCGAAACAGTAACGGATTATTTTTCAAACCAATTCCTACCTCGCCAAGCTGACCTCTGACATGGCCAAGGTATCGCTTAATAATCGCGGTACTCGATAATCAACCGTCGAGTTCATCTGTAGATTTTAAATGATCGTTCTTGAACTCTAAAGTAACCCGCAACATCTGTATATCTATAACCGGAAATCTTTGAATGGTCTAAACGAATCAATATTTCTCATTCTTAGGTATATGTACTGAAATGTAAATTTTCATTCAAATATTACAAGTTGTATACCCTTCGGAGTACCTGATGGTTTCAGGGCTACCGGATGTAGGTGGTATTCTCCCGCTAACCACCGACGTATGTTATTTTCGTTATAGCTGGTGTGGCTGTACTCCTTTTATCCTCATTTTTGAATAGGTGAAAAAAAGGTGGTTGTATAGGTATACCTTCCGTACGTTTGCTGCTCACGCGAGATATGTAACTCTCATGTATGACAAAGGGTGAGAGTTGTGAAATTCGGTTGAATGGACTATACGTAAGAGAGGCTAAAGGTGAAACTCGGAATTGAAGCGATTCCGATTGAGGAAAGTTGACTTTTATCGATATACCGACGCGAAGATGCGATGCAATGCAATGCAATGCAATTCACAGAGGATACGTACACGCGTGCCTATCTTCGGGAAGTTTCTGCAGATCGCGCTGCAGCATCGCGTCGTTGACTTGCGGCAGATGCTGGGAACAAGGTCGTAAATTTATCAGTCGGCCATCATCCCTCTTAAACGGCGGATAATACGGTACGAGCATCACGAACGCATGAACGCATGAACGCACCAACGCACCGATGCACAAGTACCGCAAAAGAAGGTGTACGCGGAGTTACGGAGGCACACGCGTGCAGTGCTTACATCGGCGAATTATACGTCACGAGACGTACTTCTTCTTCTTCTTCTTCTTCTTCTTCTTCTTCTTCTTCTTCCTCCTCTTTTTCTTCTTATTCTCGTAGAAGCAAAATTATGGTCAGTTCTATACTCTATAGATGCTGATGCGGTATTGCCACAAAACCCTTATATGCCAAAACAGTACTTACTCCCAACGTTTACTCCCAGTCTTTATTCATACATATACGCGTCGAGACTCGCCCATATCCAATGTCTGTATAGTCACACCGTTGCAACTACCATAAATATCACACGGTCAGAGATATTCTCACATCCTTTATGATCACCCTGGACTCTTCAAAGCTTGGAGTACATTTCAGTCCATCGAAGAGAATGAAGTGTGTTCATAGCCTGATTGTGTCAAATGTTGTGTCTCTAGTCCAATCGATGCATTGAAGAGAGTTTTTAGAGGATCCGTTCAGGTTTTGGATGGCTTTGTGAAATGTCGATGGTGTGGTTCTCTTCTCCCTTATATTTATGCGTTTTATTATCTTGGTCGGTTCATAGATTAGGTATATGGAATAATATAAGGTGAAAAGGAGGCGTAATCTTAGCGGCACTTCAAGAACTCCTCCCTCGTGTAATACACGTTATTTTAAAGGGCTCGAATGTGTAAGAATCGTTAGAAACTTGGAAGGCAATTACAGGTTTGTACGCCCACCGTTTCATTCAACCGAAGCAAACGCTTATGAATGAAACGATATAATAGCCTGAGAACGAAAACCTGACTACTTAACTTACCGTTCTCTGTTCCACATGCCGTCCCCGATCGGGTATCCAAAACATATTTATTCTCCTTTTTTTTGTCAGTCTTTTCTCTTCATTTAGGTCTTCCTTTTTCCTTTTTTTTCATCCCGATAAGCGTTCCCTTTATTCCGTTCGAATGAATGCGTCCCTCTCATATTACCTCAGGGAGTATATTACAGACGGCTAATGATAGGTCTTGCCTTCAATACGATCCTTCTTCAGTAAATTGATGATTGAGGAACAATGATAAACTGCAGAAATTGTATTGCCAATTTTATCGCACATATAACTTTCAGCATCGTTCGTATCACGTGCTAATATAATTCCTGTCATGATATTTGTTGCACTGAAATTTCGCCCTTTTTAACTTCACCAAGGTACATAGATACATATGTACGTATAATTGTAGAAGATCGTGACACAGGGAAGTTAAGATACTGACAATGAGTAGATCTGGGGTCAAACTTGACTAGGAAAGAGTCATACGAATAGACAAACTACTTTGGAGTTAATTCATGACATTATAGTAGATAGAGATGTTTTTGCATACAAGACAATAGCCAGACACGATTGCCATTGATGGCCTCGCCAATCAAATACGAATTGAAAATTTATGAGTTGGTTTAATGACGTGTCATTGATGGCTTTGTAAACTGCGTGCCTACAGCACAGGCACACGAGATGAATTGAACTCGAACCTCTTTCGTCCGATTATTCATCTCGCAATAATTTTGATTTCGATTTTTTGGGAGAGATGGAATACAGCAAAGTGCTTCGGACGATTACGAGTGCGAATGCAAAAAATCACCAACACGTACGACCAATCGGATAATGTTACCGGACTATCTCTGCAAAATGGCCGATTATTCTGCAACGTTATTGCACGAACGGTGAAAGTATATTATTCCTTCCAATGATTGCAGTAGTATGCATACGTGAAGATTCGTGTGTGTGTGTAAGTTATCTGTACCGGCAATGATTCGGCAAAAAATGACTTTTTAATTAATCCCCCACAGCATGACGTATGAAAATATTCCCGGTGATCCAGTTTTCGCATTCTGGCGAAGGTATATGAATCGACAGTTTTTATTTATTTCATTATTTTTTTTTTTCAATAAATCAGGTACCCGATATCTGTATAAGAATTGTGTAGATACGATTTTTGGTACAAATGATACTGTCTTCGCTGATTCGAGAAAGAAAAAAAAAACCACATACCTGTATGTAAAGAAAACGGCATTATAGTCCGTGTTCAATTTCGTGTACCGCGAAGCATCATAATGGAAATAATTTGCAACATCTTATGAAATAAACCGGGCAATTTCTTTACGCAGACAATACGACGGGGGTCTGAATTTCGCGAATCACCCGAGGCGTATCCTCTCAGAACCACACACGCCGCTCGTTATAAAACCAGGCTAAGAGCTCGAATAAAATATCCCGTTGTTCACGTCGAAGTAGTTTAGCGTGTTGCCCGACTTCCGGTCACCTTCACGGTTCATTATTCTTCTCGTTAAAATTTTTACAGAAAAAAAAATAAAAAAATGATATATATCTTTACGGGGGTAAAATATATCAAAACCGTGCATCCTATCGACAAAAAAAAAAAAAAAAATAGCTCGTCTACCCATATAAACGACGGTTGTTAATCTGTTTGCATACGAGTACGATATACTGCAGGTATACGTCTATAAGCTTGTGGTCGTAGATCAGTACAACAAATGGTGCAGCAGATCAATTTACAGATGATCCGGATCGGTAATAAAGTGTTAGTAATATCATAACGAGTGGCGGTCTGGAATATTAAAATAAGAGTAGATAATCTTGATACACCGAGGCCAGGGTTGAATGCGTTGGTTGTTAGGTACGATACGTAGGTATGTATGCACATACAATATCAACCTACCTACCTACCTACCTTCCTACCGTGCGTCGCGAGTAATCCGGTTGCCGCGGTACGGTAGCATAAACGCCACAACTATTCCGTCCAGCAATAATATAAATGTTGATTAATTAACCGTTTGATACATTGGCTTTAGACCCGGAGGCGTATACTTAGGTGCAGTTTAATGAAACCTATGTACGCGTACGGATTTAATGAAGGAAATGTCTCTACGTAACGTATATAACGCTCCTGAACTACACCCGGCAATAAGTTACGCATATTATACACGTTCGAATCGAATACAGCCTCCCTACATGAACTGGATGTTAATTGGTTATAGTTCACTGGGTAATTGCCAGGAATTTGATTGTCTGTATCGCAATTTTTTACTTTTCAATCCGTGAATTATCTGCCTCAATCTGATCCGAGAAAGCAGGTATATTCTGCCGCTGGTCTGCCGCAATCGATATTTACGTAAACTAATCCGAAGCCAAACTTGAGATTTTAGTAAATGACCAATAACTCGATTAGTGAAAATTAGACGTCGTCATTTGCATAGATATTGGCCAACTTTTACGCCGAGTGTTTTGTGCTTAGGAGGAATTGGATGCCCACCGCGGTCGTTCAATAAATATTGATAATTTATCACCATGCTAGTTCACGACGATCGAAGTTCTTCTAATTGATGGCGGACATATCCGAGGTAGGAATGAAGAAATTTTCCCAACGTAAATAATAAGGAAGGACTAGGATTCTATTCATCCCGGTAATATGGTAAAGGGAACTGGTTTTCTCCAAGGTAACGATAGTTTTTAGGAAATCGAACGGTCTGCAGCTACTTTACCAGAGCTGATCGTCACACAGACGCTGTATATACCCAGATATACGTATACGTACGAGTACCTACCTATACCTACCTGTGTCCGTATAAACTTGGACCGCCCTGATGTTAATTTGAAAAATGTTTCTCGCTCATACTATTTTGGATACTGTTCATCGCGGTATGGTATACCCATCCTCTAAATACGTTTCGAACACCTGTCTTTAAACGAGAATCAACAGGCCCGTCTTTGATGATTACGCGACTCCCAAGCGTAATCAAAAAGTCTATGCCCATGGTATAGCAATGCACGGAGAAAGGGAGAGAGAGAGGGAATCCGTTCTAACAGATTAACTTCTTGAACGACTCACCCACCTCCCGCGCGCGAGCCTTTGACCAAAAGTTAATCGATTATACTGGGTGTTTAAAAAGCCCGGTATTATAGTAACGGTTTAATCTTAGAGGAGGATTCTGACCAGTCAGTTAACTTCGAAGGGTTATAAAACTGTTAATACTCCAGGTTAATGCATCGGGACATTCTAGTGTTTCACATTAAGGCGTGAAGCCGAAATAGTCGGTTTAAATAGAGTGGTTCGAAAATACGGGGCAAGAGACGGTATTCTCGAAGAGGAACAGCTTCCATAACACTGATTTCATCCAGACTTCGGTATCTTCTCATTTATTACCACTGGACCCGCAGCCCTATAAGAAAATCCACTGTGAGTATACGCGGGGTACGATCCGATCCGGGTATATCTATATACCTACCTAATTCCGTAAATGTATATATCCAGGCGTACCCGTAGAAGTTTATACGTATATATACCTATAGTAGAGCTTTTAATTTGAAAATCTTAATTAACAGAGAGGGAAGAAGGCTGCGTAAAAATGATCCTCTCATAAAATTGACGTGACATCCGAGGTAGTTACGTATAATTACAAAAGCCGTAACAAAACGACGTGCAACCGTGCAGCGGGTCCGCAGCCAACAAACCTTGCTGTGGCTTTGGCTATGCCTGTGGTTGTGGCTTGCTGACGACTACGACGACGACTACGAGAAGGGGAATAAATTGAATATTCATAACTACAAATATAATTAGCGTTTCTCCGTGAGCCTTGACAACGAGCCGAGCCAAGCCAAGCCGAGCCAAGTCCGAGACTCTTCGGAGCGCAAGAGTTTGGATTAGGATGCGCCCAGCGGGGGTGCGTCTTGTTAACACAACCAACGGATGGTTAAAATCCACCAACAAGCTTCTCTACGTACAATCAGATCTCGTTACGCGGTTAAGTCACGGAGATTACCTAGTCCCGAAGTCAGGCGTATTCCAGATCGTGAAATTTTGATTTTTCTAAGAAATTTTATATGGTATATATTTTTTATTTTTTTTATTTTTTTTGGATTTTCACGTGAATATAATTAGTCAAGGATTTTTTAATATACCTCTTCAAATAACAGAGATAAAGTCTAACTGACCTCTGCCATTAAAACACTCTGTGTATATAATTATATATACATACCTATACCTGCCTACCTGCCTGCCTACCTTTACGTACACGCAACCGGGAGAAGAAGTTAGTAGAGTCTAAAAGGCGAAGCGTGTCTTACCGAGAAGAGAAAAAGCAGAAAAACTAGAAAAACAACGGGCACCAATTCTGGCCGATAGTGTACCAAGCTATAAGCTATGAGACGCACGCGTTTGGATTTCAAACGGAGTCGATTTACGGATAAGATATATTTCCACCCAATACATCGCTGTGAATGAATCGATTCCTTTTTTTCTTTTTTGCAGCGTGACTTTTTCAAAGGAAACTCATAAGAAATGGTGGAGAAAAAAAAAAAATGCAAAAATGTGAATGTAACCGTCTGAGAAACAATTTTCTAACCGAGAGTAGGAAGAGGCGCGTGTTTATAGAAGCAAGGATATCGTATGGTTGACGTGACCGAAGTCGTCGAGAGTGCAGGTGATGGTGGCAGGTAGTTCAGCTTTCGCAACCGTAGACTCTGCATTAAACATAGAGCTAATCCCTAGCAGGAACGCGTCAGGTAAAAACTAGTCCCATTTTCTACACGAACAGCCGATCTGACGCCCGACTATGGCATTGGCCATCGATAGTCGTACGCTCACTTTATAAACAGAACAAATCCTATAAATTGATCTGCCGGGCTTAGACCGGAGTCCGTAAGAATCACGAGCTTTAAGAGCTCAAGACGACGTGTTAATAGACTTGAAATTTATGGGTGTATTTCACCGGTTCGTACATGGAACAAAAAATACAAATTTCTCCAGTGAAAAATATCATCAAAAATATTCTGGAGCTGGTGCTTCAGGTACCGATCACGCTGAACATTTCCGGAAGATTTCTTCGTCGAAAATTTCGAGTTCGACAGAAGCTCCTAGCGATAAATATATGCATAATTCGTTTTGTTCAAAAATGGTAATCTTACCTTTCCCTGGTATTTTTTTTTCTTTGTTTTTTATGGGTTTACACCTACATTGGTAAATCGCGAAGTTCACGACCCGCTTAAGGCAGGGTCTTTTAGATTCCGAGCCCCGCTGAGCTGCGGGACAAATTCCAGGGTAGCTTCCGAGGTGGATTGGCAATAAAAAAGGCCCTTCGTCAACGGGGATCAACGGAGATGCTTGGCAGTGGCAGTGGCCAAGTGGTGGAGACTTGGAACTTGGAACTTGGAACTTGGAACTTGGAACTTGGAAGGCAAAAGGTAAGAGTAAGGGGGCAGATATATACTGCGCGTATACGGGGGTCTCACGTGGACCCGTACGGGCCCATACTCGTTGGCCCAGTACTTGTACCCCCGCGATACGCGTCTCGCATCGATATCATTTCATTAACTTTTTCTCTCTCGCGTTGTTGGCATAGTCGTCCTCTCCGTGGCTGTCAACCTTCCCCTTACAATGCTTACCTCGGACCAATAAGGAGTCGGACCTCGTATGCCGTAAAAGCTTAAACACTTTGGGTTTTTACTGGTTTGTTTTAAACTCAGAAATATTTCAGCTCGTTGGGGCAATAATTGTGGAAATATATACCGCTGCACAAAATTATTCCATTTCTTTTATAAAAAGACACCGTACGCATGCGTTCGAAACATTTTTCAATTTTGATTATTATTTATAGTCGATAAATATCGAATACACTTCCCAAAAGCTTTACCGTACGACCAATTAATTTGGTAGAAAAAGATTCGGTCCAGTTCAGAACTTCGTAAATTTCCACAAATTTGGAAATATTCCAATTAAAATTGGTTGATTATTGTAAAGAGGAAATCGCGTAGGCTGCTCTCAGAGTTTGGAGCCCAGAAAGTCCCGAAGACAAATTTGACAAACTCGATCGTACATCTTCGGACACTTAGCCCTATATGTACATAAAATGATGCGAAAGGTAGTTACGACAATCCGAATCGTAGTTCTGGAATCAGTTGAGCCTTTTAAGGTGTGGGCATAATCATAGAACTGAATATATATACCGAGTGTGGTCCATGTGGTGGGGTATTTTCGTTTTGGTATCGGGTATGTAATTACCAATTTTTTTATCATTTATCACTGACAGACTCAGACCTGCGTGCGTGCGTTACTGTAACAGACAATTATCTTTTGAGATAAGTTCACCAGAGTTCAAGTGCAACGACCTCCGTCTAAGTTAACAATTATATCCGAGGGAGGTTTAATTAACGATCTAAAAATTACGCGCCGGAGAATTCAATCAAAATACAAACCCGAAGTAGAAAAGGGGGTTCAAGGCTTGAAAATCTAATCAAAAATCGGATATTAATTTTTTATATAGGTGTTTAACTCGCGTCCGCGCCTTTCGTCTACCTCTTGTCCTTTCGCGACGTAAGTGCGTCACGTCGTCCTGCGGTAAAACCGGGACGACAGGATTTATGGAGGTTTACGGGAATTTATGTGCATCCAAAAGACGATGTACCTACAAACACCTGAAAAACCGCGTCCGCAAGATCGACTAAACTTTCTTCGGTAGTTCTGGGGGTCCGCACCGGGGTCCAGAGAATGTCGAAGAACGTGGAGAACGCCGGAGCTGTAACCGCGACCGCGACGTCGTTCCAGCTGGTGCAGTAAGGCAACCGGTGATCCATCATCGTTTACGTTCCACGAACGTCACAGGGTCGCAAGTCCCCGTGTATATAGCGACCGTGGACCCCTCGACGCGCTTTCGAAAAGCTTCTCGCCTCAATTTTACTTTCTGAAAGTGTAATATGAATGCTCAATCAATTTCCATACGCGGTTTGGCACGTTTTAATTAATCCGCGTTACCTAGCAAGTAATTGGCTAAAAAATTTCGACCGTTTTCTTTCATCGCTTTATTCGAATTCGAGTTGAAAAAAAAAAAAATCACTTCTTAATTGATCGCATATAGGCAAGTTATCGGCTAAAAACTATCGATAGAGTTCGATAAACTTGAGTGTTTATTAACGACAAGGTAGCTCAACGACGTGCTCGCTAATTACACGTCCTCGTCTATACCTACACATACAACTGACGCGTTTAATCAGAAGCACTTGATATTCGGTTGCAATAAGGTGTAAACCAGGTTTATTCAACGCCAATCAAAAATTTCAACAGCGTAGATCGTTACGGGGCTGAAAGAGACGCGCGTTCCGTAGATTAATTGAATGAAGTTTTTTTTCCTTCTGCTTCTTCTTAGTAATAACGATAAAAATGAAAGAGTAAATAAGTGACTAGAATTGTGCAAAACGATGTGTTGATCTTTTTTTTCTCTTTTCTCGTCTTAGCCTTATCTTTGCGTATAAAGATAAACTGAGCAATAAAATTCTTTCGAAATTCCAGCTCCGACTGAGTTTCGTGAATTTTAAAAACGTGTCGTGACGTCTGGTGGGGTTAATTAATCGGCGTTAATTGCTCGTGGGAAAGGTGTGACATATTTTTCTCTCCGGCCGGTAAACTGCAGCACAATATATATTTCGCGAGAATT
The DNA here is from genome assembly GCA_949628255.1 of Macrophya alboannulata. Taxonomy (NCBI): domain Eukaryota; kingdom Metazoa; phylum Arthropoda; class Insecta; order Hymenoptera; family Tenthredinidae; genus Macrophya; species Macrophya alboannulata. The sequence continues at coordinate 44,938,666 of OX451207.1, forward strand.
TCGCATCTCGCTAGTAACGCACCGCGGTTTATACAGCTGAATCGCATGTATATATATATACCTATATCTGTATATATTTCTGTATACATGTGTGTGTATAAACCGGCGCCGAGGGAGACGGAGGTAGGTATAGTTTCGCCGGGCACATCCGCAGCGTGCAGGAATCTGGGGAGGAGGTCAGGCCGCGGGGGCACCCCGGAAACGCGATATATCCTCAGGGCCGCGAAACCGCGGACCAACTCCCGACAAGAAACGTGCGGACGATGTCTGGTACGATTTCGGGGCAACGCGTTTGCTCTTTCCCTCATGTACCTCGCGCTGATACGGATTGAATCGTTCCAGGAAGAAAATCAAAAGCTAAAAAGGATTCGAAAAAGTTAAATAAGTGCAAAAAAAAAACAAAATTGGGTCTTTATCTCACAACAAGTTCCCTTTCTTTTTTTTTCTCATGTTTTTTTCTTTCTCCATTCAGAGAAAGAGAGGAAGAGACGAGGGGGGAGAAATTCTGTGGAGGAATAACTGCAGATAGTGATAAAAATTTGCCGGGTTTCAAGGCATTGCATTGACAAGAGACAAACTGGCAATTTGTGAGACAAGCATTCCTAGCAAAGCACGTGCAGCAGTAGCCAGTAGCCGGTGTTCGTCGACCACAACAATGTCTTTTAATTTTTCCAATCCACCCCGGTAAGGGCATTCTACTCTTCCTGGAAGCAGACTTCGAGACGGTGTATTGTCTAAAAGATTTTTACTTACAGGATCAATGGTGGCGCGGCGAACTGCAACCGAACGGTCGAGTGATCAAGTGAAAGGTCTTGTAGCAATTAAAAAAAAAAAAAAGAAAGAAAAATTAACCACCATAGTACTTTTTGGAGTAAACTACATAAATCTGGGTACAAAGACTTGGCGGATAATTTTAAAACGGGTACAAACATTGTTCATTCGTTTGACTAATTATTTCTGTACATGTATTTTACTGAACATTGTTGTTCGTTATCCTCAGCATAAATATATCTACCGTTGTTCAAAGAAAAACGTATATAGGTATATTGCCCCACGCACGTGGTAGCGGACAAAGAAATTCTCGCCGTGTATAAGATGGGGGGTTGTATTATATACGTATGGGGATAGTATTTCCTTGAAACGGTTTCCGCTTATGTGTCATTCCTCGCGTTTCATTTTAGCTTGAGGCTGTTAGGGTTCGCGGAATAGCGTGATGATCAGTTACAGACGGTCGGACGACTCTTAGGTGATGGTTAAAACGCGGAGGATCTCTGATCTCCGCGTTGGAGCTTAGGGACGCGATGGGACGGGACGCGACGTTAGTCGGAGGATCGGAACGCGGCTGGACCCCGATCAATCAGGGATGACACTAATTGCAGAAACATTTGAAAAAACCTCAAACGATCGATTCTTCAGGCTTCACTTTCAAGAGATCACCAAGACACGACGCTTGCCGTCTCACCGTTATTTATTGTTTATCAAACCTCGCGACAGGAGTTATTGCACCGTCGACAAGCAAAAATTTCATAAATTACATTGCCATGGTGGCTACGCGGAGATTTACGATTCACAAACACACTCGCATGTCTCCATATACACCTACTCACCTCCGATGTACCTACAATCCAGACGAGCACACGTATACGCATATATCCCCGTACTCGTGATCACCTCGTTTACTTATACGTCGTCAGCTTACGTCTTTCGCTTCGATTAAGTCCTGAACATTTTACGGGAAGCCTTCCTAAGTAACATTTTAATTAATCAACCTTTAATCTACCTCAAGACATTCCCGTCATATTAATATTCACCCACTGTTCTTATTTCCATCCCCCTCTCTCTCAACTCGCATATACGTCAATTTTTTTCTCATTCCATGTCGAATGTTTTCCGAAAATCCACATTAAGGAACAATTTTTTTTTTCTTTCACCCACATTTCCTCGGAGTACTGAAATCCTGAATATTGAATAGGTTTGCTTACCCCGAAGTCCGCCTTGGCGACGCCGACGCTAATCAGTATGTAGAGTCGAGTGGATGTCAAGGCAGCGGTGAATCGGTCAGGGCCGTAGGCAGATCACGCGTCAGGACTGACGAGTTCCTTTTGGTTGCAGTGGGTATATCTTCGGCATACCGATTTACCGTCAAAGTTATACATTAGGTGAGCTTAACTCCTATTTATAAGAAGAAAAGAAAGAAAAAAACGTGATGCGTCTGTCTCTTCAGAGTGTGATAGAATTTGTTCGCGTTTTACTGCTTCAGCTATATAACACGATCGTGATCGAAGAACGTAGATCAGTCTTTCTGTATTCGGTACCACGCTTCTCAGCGACTAACCATACTCTGACTTATACTTACCACGACTATATCGAACAGACGTGGTGGTAATGGGTATCTCCCTGTACTGTTATGTTAAGAAGCTTAGGTAATTAAAATCGCGAACGGTCAAAGTTGCAAATTCGTTTGAGACGATTTAGAATTCTTCCGAAACGTTGAAGTGAAGAATATTGAAATTGGGGAAGATCGGAATTGCGAATTCCAAGTTCCTGAGCTTCATCCACGTGGTTCGTTTATTGATCGTGACAATCTTGATTTTCCGTTTCCCTGATTTACAAAAAATTGACGGACTACGGTTTGCAAAAGCCTAGGCTACGAGTAAAGATTGTTATCTCATTTGAATATGACTAGAAACTATCGTACTTGGTACATATATTCCGGTTAAACGACGAGAGATGAGTGCCTCTGATCGCAGAGTATCAAATGGCAGAGATATAAACAACGATTAATGGCGATAAATATTTTCCAATCTCGATTCACCGCGCTGCAGCAACTCGATCAGTTAAACGTAATGCAAAACAGTTATATGCTGACTAATTTTATTGGGACTACAAGTCGTAAATTATTATTTCTTTCTATATGTTTCTTTTCGTTTTCTTCCTTCTCTCGATATTCTATCCGTTAATTAGGATACAGCTTTCGCGGATTAATCGAGATTTTATTTCACTATACTTAATTTTTTTCTTCTCTTTTCTACCGCAGATTAATCATCGGTAGAAATTTACTACCGATAAATCCTTCACGTATCAAACGAGTTAATTAGATGCTCAAATTTTTGTCACTTTTATTGTCAAAGGTCATTTATACATATAGGTTCAAGGTTCGAGGTTGAAAGTTCACGCTGCAGGGATGCAGCAGGAAGTTGAGTGTGGATGTTTAATGTTGTATTTTTCTTGACTGCAGGCTTAAAAGTATACGAGGCTTTGAAGTTGGCCGTCTTCTCCTGGATACGAGCGCCAGGTATGCGCGTAAAAATCTTAACGTTTTGCATATAAGGGATTCTATACGTGGGTCACGTATGTGTATAAGTATATATTGGTGCGTAAGCCTCCCCCACCCCTTCGCCACATTCGAATAGGTATACATACCCATGAAGGAAGGAGCTACTCGATGCACAAGCGTTGCAACAGATCATATGTATATGTTACTATGTATATGCAGGTATCCAAGGGACTTCTGTCTATATACCTATGAAAAAAATGTTGAATATAGGAAATAGGAAAGAGAAGAGTAGAAGAGAAAAAAAGTAAAAAAAAAAAAACTGGACAAATGAAGAAATAAAAAAGATATATGAGTGAATATAAAACAGGAGAGGGAAGAACATTTCGATCGAAATATCGAGAGTCAAGTCGAAGCTCTTCCTAGTATTTGGAGGAATTTAAATAGATAAAGAAGCGTGCCTGACAGAGCGTAAAAAAAAAGGGTATAACGTTATCGGTTTTCGTCGTTCTCCACATATTTATATTATCGTCTAAAGGTATTAAAGTTCGAGCTGCAGGAGTGCGTCGCGTCGCGGCGTATCGATCAACGCAAATAAATGTACCAATAGAATTTCTAATTCACTTGTAACCTGTAGGCAGGCTTTCAAATGTCGTCCAAATAATTTACGTACTCGGGTTATTCAAAGTGGTCGATCGAGCATCGTTGCATTATACGAATAACAAGGAGACAGATACACGTGTACGTCCGAGTGATTTACGCAAATGCGTACACGACCAGAAGTATTACACACTAGAAACCTCCAAGGATTAAAATCTGAGCCAACGAACCCGCTGCGGCAACGGAACGACCACGTCATTAATCTCTTTAACGTGAATTTTATCGAACGTTGTCGCCTTCGTCAAATGATTTCAATCTGATAGCCTTATACCTACGTAGGTGGACGAGCAACTCGGACAAGAATTTTTTATTTCAAAATATTGCCGAATAGATGGGAGACAGGGGTGAGGTGGCAACCTCAACTGAAAATTGATAAAAATGTTCTTTTTTTTTTCTCGAAAATTTGGGGCTGGTTCAAAGTTCAAAATTTTAAGAATTTCGAACTTCAATATCACCGATTCGCAGTTTTTGGAAAGGGTATTTCCCCTTCAAATCGAGAAACAACGAGGGTTCAAAATTCCGGAAGCTAAAGATCTGAAGGGCCCAAACTCCGAAGTTTGAAATTCACGCACGGAACCAAATGATGAATGAACCAAAAAAAGATTACATATTGAGAATAAAAAAAAAAACTTTGCGCCGGGTCTTCCCAATCTAAGACAGTTTTTTCGATACTGAAAAAACTGAGCTAGGTAGGTATTCGAAATATTTTATATCTTTTTCATACATACATACCGATAATCAGTGATCAGTTGCATATAATCTCGCGTCGGATTTTATCCTTAGTTTATAAGTTGCAGGAGTTTCGATACCCGCTTGTTCACAGCTAATTTAGGGATATTTAGATCCGTAAGATGGTAATCTGAGCGCCGAGCAAGGTGCACGAAAAGCTTATTTGGAATTCGATATGTTTGTGGAGGCGGGCGAACAGCCGGTCACTCGTTCGTTTCCCCCCCTGTGTGTCCATACTGCACAGTACACGAGATATTCTTGAATCTCTAACCAGCTATATCGGACACAACGCATTATGTCAAAGTTACTTTGTTTCCGAGCCACAGCGTCCGACGCGATCGGATTACTGTTATAGGAGGCAAAAAGAGTTAAAAAAAGAGCGAGAGAGAGAGAGAGAGAGAATGGGTGAAGCAAACCCTCCCTCTCTCTCATCCCTCTCGATTTTTACAACGCATATATATTTAATAAATTATTACGTGACGGATTTTGAAATTTTGGATCAGCGATTGTATTCGGTGTTTCGTATTATCTTCTACGGATAGACCCTGGTCTCGGATGTCCATTATAGTCTGCGGTCTCTTCCGGAATCTACTTACTAATCGAAATTGATAGGTCGACCTTATTGTTGGTTCACTTTTACCCGTATAATAATGACGTAACTCTCGGCTTTTCAAATCCTCCAAAGATAAAAAGAAAAAAAATCGTTTTTTTTTCATGGAATAATAAAACGACCGCATAATTATGCAGACAGAACGTCATAGTGGCGATTGCAGTAGTCAAGTGTCCGGTAGTATAATGGATCGGAAATAACCTCCTGGCAATGTGTGTATAACCCATCGTGGGATTTAATTTAAATAATATTATTAATCGTCGAGTTTCTGTAATTCTAAGATAACCGTTGGAAGAAGAAAAAAAAAAAAAAACGAAAAACAAATATAACGCATCGTCCGTGAGCCTAAAATGCGCTTAGACCGTAACACCGCGGACAGGACTTTCTCAGGTGACGTTAAGGCACCCGATATCTCATTCATATTATACATACAGTGAAAGGTGTAGCAGGTTACTTTACATACCGCTTGAATGAGAATACCTTCATCGATGGTAAACTATTGTCCAACCTTACGTTACCCGTGTATATTATACCTGTATAACGCATGTATGCATTGAACTACTGATCTACGATACCGCGGCTCGACCGATCAATCGGCGAGCAAATTTCAACGCCATTATTTGCGTTTCTGAAATAGAATTCCGATCAGAATTTGACTCGGTTCTGTTTTTTATTCTCTTATTCTTATGCTTCTTCTTCTTATTCTTCTTCTTCTTCTTCTTCTTCTTGGGAATAGATGAACTTCTGAAAGAGCCAAGACTAATTATGAGCGAAGATTCCCTGCAGCGAGTTATAAGGTGGTATACTGCAGGTCGTACTTTATGGACGAGTAGGGTATATTATTGAGACGCGTTTACCAGCTCGTAATTTCCATTGGTGAAGCTCAGAGTGGCCCACCAGATGTGCTTTTCTCTTAACTCAAAACCAGTGGAGATAGATTACGAGAGGTGAAACGTACGGCGCACGCACGCAGCTCAGACGAGAATTTCGGTAAACCTAATTTGACTCGGGGAACGAGTAGGCAGGCATTCTTAACGCAACCCATTATCCAACATCGCCCGGAGGCTCACACCTCTCAGCTTATTGTTAGCTGCGCAGTTCCGAGTTCAAATTGAAATCGAACAGTATTCGCGGTTTATTTTCGAACGATGATCAAACTGTGGAGCAAATTTTGAACGCAGTTTGTCTCCATTCGATTTTAAACACGCTCCAGACTGTTGAGGACCGAAGACTGAAGTCTGCAACACAGAAGGAGGTGTTGTTGTTGTTCTCTCTTTATTCGTGAGCTAAGAAGACGCAGGTGGCAGTGGGCGGGAAGAGAATCGGTCCAGACTTTGCTCCGCGAAAGAAGCTGCACTTTGATTAAGCGGAAGACGTTCGGTGGCTCCAGAAGCTGAGTGCGAGGAAGATGAAGCCAGAGTTCTACCTTGCTCAGTGCCTTCTGTCCGGCACGCTACGTGAGCAGCATGCACGCACATCCTCTCTTATTTCCTCCTCGTCTCTCCCATAATATCCGAATCTTTTATCCTTATTTTCTCCCCTGCGCCCCAGGAGCAGGACTGTACTTTTTTCTTAAACCCTCACGAACGGTAGTTCAGATCCTGTCTTTCTAGACAGACATCGATTCGTGAAAACTTTCCCTTCATCCTGAAGCAAAAATCACCCCGTTTAGTTTGAAAACGCGTATATATAATATCCCAGCTAGTACCTACACATCTAAAAGCACCGCTTTTACCTCAGAAATAGGAAAACCCTACGTCCTTAGCGGTTACACCGCATAATCAAGCAAATGAGATTTTTTTTTTTTTTTTCTTCCACCGATTTTTATCCACTTTTATTCCTACTTCATAGGGAAACCACTCGACTTATGTGGTCATTGTGGTGCTACATTCTGCATATCCCATCCAACTTCCGCTATAAAGTACCATAATATTCCAATAAAAGTAAAATGATGATCAAAAATTGAGCCATAATTCGCGTGATTTTTTTTCTTTTTTTTTTCTTGTCAAATTGAAGCTCAAACACGTTCATTAAGGTCAATTTATTCTATCACAAACCTGCTGTACTAACTCCGAGCATTTCCTCCTCCCGAAGGACTAATCGCACACCTGCTGGTTGACCGGGGTCAATTATTACGATCTCGTTTATGCGCTGGACTACCTTAGCAAACGGTCGACGAAGAGGAGCGCGGGGGGGTACGTACGGCTCGTGTAGGCGCACTCTCTTTATCGGATAGTAAGGCCGTAAAGCGAGCACTGCCTCCAGGAAGGGCTTTGGATAAGCTTTTTTTTTTTTAATCGTGGTTGTTCACCACGGGGTACAGAGTCGACTTGTGATATTCATTACAACAGGTAAATGTACCTGGCTGCTTAATTTTTGAAGAAAATGTGTCGATTCGGGGTTTCCAAAACTAAAATATCGACATTGATAATCAGAAATGAGGAAAGAAAATGAGGTTTCGATCACTGGGGGACGAAAGAGCTGCGGATCTCGTCGCGAAATGAGAATCTAGTCGGATTTTCGCAGTCTGCGAATTTGCGTACACCGTCTATACATGACTCACGTAGGCATATTGTAGTGCATATTCCTCCAAGGAACCATAAAATGACAGGGGGGCACTTTGTCCGGACGCGTCGCGACGCTGGTTGAACGACGCCCGCGGGGGCAACGTTGTTACGAGCACGTAAGCTCGACCGTTCGCTTCCATAGTTCGTGGTGACACAGGGTCGTGTATGTTGTACGAACATACATACATATGCCTACATACGAGATGGGTACACCTACCTTGTAGTTGTGTCCGGTGGTTATCTACATACGAGTATATATATCGTACATGTATATACATTTATATTTTGTACCGCATACGCACTTCTTATATAGTTGGGTATATAATGTGCGTGTTGGTATTTATATACACATAGATTACCATTATATGAAAGTGTGGAGCGAAAACGTAGGCACAACGTCGCTGGTCGCACTCCGGCGTACCTACTGCAGTTAATACACCGTATGCTAATCCAGATTGATTTAGTGGCTACTTTGAGCCGTAAATCCCGGCAAATGGACCATTGCGCGAAGGGCTCGCCGTGGGGTAAGGCAGCGGTCACAATGCTTGTGCGGACTTCGATTCATCGTTACGTAATGGGTTGCGGAACACAGAAATAGCCACCTTGTCGTCGTCTACGTCGGGAGACCAGAGACGAAAGACGAGAGACGAAAACCGAGAGGCGAGAGAAAGAGTGAGCCAGAGGTAAAGGGGCGTCGATCTTTGAGCCCAAAGTGTTTCTGCAGTTACTGCAGAATTTTAACACTTTCCTATATACCGACGGCTCATTTATCACGTTAACAAGTTTATTCGATGTTCATTTACACCGATTTTTATAGGTTTGAAGGAAAAACGAAGAAGTACAAAAAAAAAAAATTATAAGAAACTGGCAAATGGAAATCGAAAAAAAAAAATATGACAGTGCCCACCGCGATGCTCGGTCAATATCGTTATTTATGGTTGGGACCTCTTTGTAATTTGCATTGGCTACAAAAGGTACCGATAGCCAGATGAATCTTCGAGATAAGGGCGGTGAGCGCCTTATTCCTCTTCTTCTTCTTCTTCTTCTTCTCCTTCTTCTTCTCGGCAAGAATAATATTTCCTTCGGGCGGGGTCGCCGCGGGAACCGAGGAAACTAAAGGACAAGCATATAGGTGCCCATATACGATCGAGACAATATTTGTTTACACAATTAAACCCCGTTCCGCCACCCTGAGATCGTGCATATGAATATCTATACCCCTTCGAAGTATTCGAAATTTTAATTACCATATTAAAATCGACGAAACCGAATTTCAATGAGCCTGTGTAAAAAAAAAAAAAAAAACTTGGTGAGATGAGATGTGATACCGAAGTGTTTTTAAACCGTTTAATTTCTCTAATTGTACAAGTTTTATCGAGCTCATTAAAATTGGACAGTATACCTACCTACCGAGAATTAGGCTCCAATAAATATCAATTCTATTATTACGTTCAGGCTTCTATGCGTAAATCTAGATGCTTAATCCTCCGCCTATCTATAGCCCGGAATTGTATCTGAGCTCAATGTAATGGGACGGAATCTACTTTACAGCTGATGCATCTCTTATGCATTATCTGAATATTTTAAATTTGTCAGATACAGATTTATTATACGAGAGCAAGTATATAACGATCTCTCACATCTTATGGGACGAGGCAATCAGCTAATTGTATATATACACGGAAGTGAGCGGTGAATCGAGGTATCGATAAATATCAATGAATATATCGATTCATAAACATAATAATCGAACACCTCGCCCATAGACGCGGTATAAGTATGTATGTACGTGCGTATGTATACATACATACATATTAATTCAGCTCATATAATTCCACCAACAAAAACCGACTAGAACTCGCCACTAAAACCCGAGCCCGAAGTCCGAGATCGCGTTCCTTGGCATCTCGCTCTCTCGCGAGCACCGCGGCACTGTGCTGCGTGGGCAGGTGGATGACCCGCGGTCATTTGAGCGGTTCAGGCAAGTGCGTCGGCCGGCTATATAGCCGCACGTTGGACGCGCAACAAGGAGGCTGTAGGCTGCTCTCGCGTGGATACTGTACCGGGCGCAGATCCTTGTACACTTGCCTCGGAGCTTGGTTGTGAGAGGAATCCGCGAAAGAATTTTCGCGGCTATCTCATCTCTTTCGTCTACCGCAAGGTCATCGATAACCTAGAAATGGTATAATGGGTTGAATTCCCCATCTCCATTGCGAAATCCGCTTTAACCGCTATGTGCTTCAACCTTATCCTGTCATCGGGGTAATAACGATAGTAATCTGTCTAAGAGCGGTTGGACCGGCATATTAAACTCAAATGGATTTATCACCGCGTTTATCTTCTCCTGCAGGACCATATCCGACTCCGGACGGTTATCCGCCATTGAAAATCACCCCGATTCTAGAATATGGGGGGATCGGTGGAGTGCGTCTGTTCTCTGTTCGGTACAGCTGAGATGGGCGCACAGGCCTATTAGCAAAACTCAGGTAGCTGACTCGCTACGTGTTTCTTATGAGCTTCCTGAAGTAGAAGAAAAAGAAGAAGAAGAAGAGGATGAAGAGGAAGCAGAAGAAGAAGAAGACGAAGAAGAGAGTTGGTATCGAATGTCCCGTCCCGATCTCTCGCGAGTCTTGGTCCCCCATACTCGAATGTAGTAAAGCGATCGCCTCCACTTCTCTATAAGCAAAGGCCCCGCAGCAATATGGTCGAAGGAGAGACCGGCCTGTCTACCTTTACCCGCGGTAGCTCATGGTAGCCGACGAGTGGTAGCCCAAGGCTACTAGAAGATTGCCGCCAGACAGATGGGTGAGGTGAAGAACTCCTGGATGGTTGACTGGCTTAGCTTTCGTTCTCCTGTTCTCCTGCAGCACCGAGTCCGCACAGAATGAGAGGTACTCTACTCTGATCTGTTCTGCTCTGCTCTGCTCTGCTCTGCTCTGGTTTACTCTGTTACTCTCGTCCGCTGCCAAAGGCTTCGGGTCTTGCCTCGCTACCCCACCCCGAATTGCCTTGCTTTAGCTTGCCTTGCCTTGCCTTGCCCGGCGGGGCCCAAGCTGGGCCCACTTACCAGCACGCGAGCCTTCGAGCCCGAAACGAAGGCATTAACCATGGATTTATTCGGAGGGCCCGAAATTGCCCGATTACGGTATTACACCCGGACCAAGTTGTAAAACCGATGTTCTGGCCCGCGCGCATCGACTATACTCGTTCCTCTTCGAGGGTGGCAATTTGTGGTAATATTGCGAATGGCAAGGTAGCCACCATGAGTAGGTATAGGTATACATACAATGTAATACGAGCGTAAACGTTCGAAAATTTACTAAAATTATTCTAAACTTACTCACGCCCAGCGCGAAAAACTACAAAAACTCACCCCACCCCCCTTCAAAAACCTTCAAGCTTCTTCTTTTCTCTTCGCTTCTCTTCTCCTCTCGCATATTTATACCCCTACATACTGCAATTTTAACACACCTGTAATAAATTTCGAATTTTCTTTCTCTGCGTGGGGAACGAACGGCGTGGTGCTGCAGACCGTTTCCCGTGCGGGTGACAAACGCGTGCAATATAAATGAGCATAACTCAATTTTGAACTAACTACATGCTCGATCATATCTGTACCGTAAATCGCCCGCTGTTTCATTTGCAATAGAAAATTTTCTATTTCTAGTAAATAGGCTTTCCACCGTGATAATCGGAGTTGTTTATTGACGTCGTTAAATTCATCTACAAATTTGCTACTTACAACTGAAAGATGAGTTATGAACTCGGCGTACTTTTGCTCGTAAATAACCATCGCGTTGACTCGGAATGGACTTGAAAGTTCAGAGTCTTGACTCTAAACTACGCGATATATACCAATCTTTGATTAATACGGACGTCACTCGTTCAATTTTTCTATTATTATTATTTTTTTTTTCTTCTCGCGATTTTACAAAGCCGTTCAAAATTTCGCCTCGTTTATCTTACAGTCAGAATAAAGTGTTTAATATTTTCTACAGGGTGGGTCGGGGGAACTGAGGCTTGAGGCGTTGTCAAAATACCTGCACCTCGCCCTCGTGAGCATTTACTTTTTTTTTTTTTTTTCTCTCATTCGCTGATCACGAACAAAAACATGCAACGTGTCGATCAAACATATGCCTCTTTTCTTCGGTTATAAACTCACCGAACTCTTCGCTACAGCCGTTCGATTCGACTTTTTTTCAATTGCCACGGCTAGCTCGTTCTTTTTCAGTTACTTCACACACGTCGACTGAATTATTTTAACGAATCGCGAGGGTCTTGTATAAAGAAAAGAAGCCGGTAGCAGATTCGAGAGCTCCACTGATCGATCGCTTATACGATTCTATCGTCGGAGTGGGATTTAATTTATTATGTATATACATACACAGATTTTCAATTAAGAGACCTTCCATGAAAAATAAAAGACATAAAGAAACGAGTAAATAAAAAATAACCAAAAGGTAATTAGTTGGTGTGAAATGATTTTTATCACGGTAATTAAAAACACAATCAGGGTTCTTTCTTTTCTTTTCTTTCTATGCATCGATTACTTACACGCTGGGCAAACAATTTTTACAGAGTAAACCAGTTAATTAGTAAAAAAAAAAAAAAAAGATCAAAAGAAACAAACAGAGTACATAAAAAAATTGAGAAAAAAAAAACCCCCCGAAAAAAAAAACAGAAAACCGTTTCTCAGATTAATTGATTCTGTCTCAACCCGTAGCTGACGTCCTCGTATAATAATGGGCATCATTAGTCGTTGGGTTCAGGGTTTCACGAAGGGCTACTATAAGCTAATGCCCGAAGCTATTTTACGAAAGGCTGCTGTTTCGGTGTGACACTGTAGACTAAAACCAATATATTTTCAATCATTAGTTTGGGGTTTCCTGCTGCCGGGTCAAATATCACCGAAATGAATCTCCCCGGAATCTAATAATATTCCGACACTCTTGTCTTACGCGATAAAGAAATTATGGGGATTAGGATAAGCCCGACGTGTGTAAATTCGTTCGATGGTCAAACTTTTTTCAACGCTGTGTTTATAAGCCGGTGAATAACATCTTGTAGGTTCGATTACCTACCTAGAACGAACAGGTATGGTCACCTGATATTATACCTGTACCATTCGGCTTGCACAAACGAGAACAGCTTAAAACAGGAGCCTGATGTCTTTTTGTATAACAATTAATCTTCGCAGTCATAACACCGTCCGTTATCGATTATTCCTTGACTGGTAGCTCGGGGTGTCTGTCCTGATCCGTGCTACTGATATACTCCAACTGAAGCCTTGGGCTTTCATACTCGGTGAGACTATGAGGGTTTTCGGAGATCAGGAGTAGCCATATTCACGTGAAACTGGACATCTTTCGCAAGGAATTGAGAAACTCTCATTCAAGCATGATCCTTCGAGCCAGGCAGGTGATTGCTTAGACAAAAAATAATGACGAAACCGTTTACGAGACTCGAATTAATTGATAAGTTTTACAACTCGGTTATATCAATCATTCTCACATCGTCTGCGGACCGAGTCACAACTAGGTGGTCCACTTCGTGAGACTAATGAAAAATTATTGTAATGGACTTTGATTTACATTTTATAACGTTCTTCATATGATCAGCGATTGGCAGGAATTCAAATAAAAAAAATAAAAAAACGACTCGTTGATCGACTGTTTTTGAAATGTGAGAAATGTTCAATTTAACAATTCGAAGCGCTGACTTTAGTCGCTAAAACAGAACAGAGAGAGAGAGAGAGTGTATTGGATGTTATGTGCCCAGTAGTTCGAACAACGATCTACAGGTATCTCGGATGCTTTTGTCATTGTCAATATTCGAAGAATCATAGATTAGCTATCAGTGACTGATGGTTCTTGTTTGCTCCTCGGATCTACTGGCTACAGGGCTCTTGAATACGGTATGGATGTTACGGTGATTGGTAACGTCTACCGTATTGTTTTCAGATTAGAGAGCGAAGATAGAGAGAGAAATGGGTAACTGGGTAGAGGGAGCGGGTTAGGAGAATGAAGGATGCCTCTGAGCTCTCAAGAATGTATTACATCCATATATACATACCTTCGTATGTATAGATGATCTTAGAGATGACGGGAGAAGGTTCGCAGCTTCCGTGGTCCCGGTAGAAAATTTCGTATAGGTGTGTGTAGATATAGGTATACGTATATAAGGATAAATATGTTCGATAATATTCATCGCCAATTTTCTATTCATATACCTATTTATTTATTTATTTATTTATTTACATAGCGATATAGAATTTATTTTCAATTTTGATAATATCTATCGGAGTAGATGGAATATCTAATTTTTACAAGATTTCTCCTCCTCAAAATATATTTCGACATTCCACAGCTGGTTGTAGGTATACCTATGCATGTATATGTACAATACTACGAGCGGTGTATCGTGCGTAATGGTTGTCAAATTCGACAGATCGTATCTCAAAACTTTACGGCCTATTATCGAACGATTATTATAAAATAAAGAAAGTTTTCTTCGACGTTTCTCAGGATATATATTACTGAGTTCTCTTTCTTTTCTATTTTTTTTTTTTTTTTTTCTTCTTAATGGGCGCGGTATAGGATAAGCGTACGGATATTTAGCTGGCGTTTTTTTGGTTTTTTATTTCCCTTTTTTGTCTTTTATCGGGGTGGGGGGATCGCGCTGAAGCAACAAACTTATCGGCCGTCGTCGGTGTTCCCCGGGTATCGAATTCAAAATATATCGTCTTGTAGATATGTATTGATGGTGCCGATGCTGCACCGATCGTTGAGATCGTTGCGATCGTGCCGATGATGGCGATGATGGCTCCCGTGGCGGGAGTACCCTCGGACTATACGACCCGGTAGGTCTGACCACTGACGAAATCGCTCCGTCACTGTAAATACTAGTCCCCCTGCCTCACTCGCCACTATCTGATCAAAAATACGCGGGGGACACTACGATATTAATGATCCCTTAACATTTACTCAAACTAGATCCTCCCTATCTCGCATCAATACCCACTGCACTATACCTACATGCATCTAATCTTGACACATGTATAGGGTATGTACAACACAGTTATAAAGGTATCTAGATTATTTCGTAGAGTCAAATAGATCAGGAACATCGATTCTAACCGCGATTTAACGTCCCCAAAAGGAAAGAAAAAAAAAATTTTCTTCCTCGAGAGACGTATAAGTGTTTCGATAATCTGAAATACGATAACAAAAAATGAGAAGGTAATTGGGAAAATTAAACAGCTTAATCGAAGCGGTATTTTGATAAGTAGAGGGCAGGTATATAGTCGATGAATAAATCGTTTAATTCGTTTGTGACAGTAAACATTATCCTATTGTTACCAGGAAAGGAATTCGATCGTACATTCGATCCTCGTCCATGCCTCGTTCATTCGTTCGGTAGGTACAGAATGCGTTTCTTTGGTGACCGGATGGCCGGTTGGGGATCGCGAACTCAAACTCGCTGGCATCGATTCAAACCTCTTTACTCTGGCTTTGACTGCAGACCGCCTAAGATTGGCATCTGATTGTTCTAGCTATGGCTCAAAATTGCCCCAATTTCCGCCTTCGCAAAATGAAAAATCGGTTAGTATCGAAAAAGATGAATTAGAAAATTTGAAATCCGGTGGTTTGACAATAATTAGCATCGATATTACGATTTCACATATTCAGGTATTATACAAGGCTATGAAAAACTACATTTTCATGTGTTCGTCAAAGTTCAATGATCGTCAATTTTGAATATCTCAATCTTGAGTTCCATGTATTGAAAATTGTATGTGTGCCAATCAGACATTGCATCGGTTCGAAGCCATCACTTCGCACAGGCTACTACGACATCGCGTGTAGGCGACTTATACACGTTCATACTAATAGCGTGCGAGTATTGCCTGTTTATTACCGACCCGATCGTTTCGACGCGTACTCGGTACTATTGCGCGTAAGTACTTCGAGTCAAGGTACGTGTATGTAAAGTGTTAGTAAATATATACGTGTTTCGAATCTTCTGGCGTTCAAGACTAGGTAAATTTCCTTATTCATTCGCAGATCCGTATATAGGTAGAAGACTTTTTACTCTCCTTCCGGAATCGAAAGTCCAGTTTATCAAAACTCGATAAAAAAAAAAAACAGTCGACACCTTTCGAATTTGCTATCGTTCGCTATTTCGCAATCCTCGATTTTTCCTATACCGACACCTTCGACTATGATCGTTTTAAACTATACGACGTTTGACAGTGCGTGCGATACCAATACGACCAGTTCAAATCACAGAAACTGATCAACATACGTTAGTTGAGACCAGCTCTGCTCCAGATCACTCAGAGATCAGTGATCACAGCATTAATCACGTAACGCGTATCATTATTAAGACGTTGATCTGACAACAATAATTTCAGGGGACAGCCGGCCACCGTGTCTTAGGTATAAGTACATATACTATATATTATTTATTCATAAGCGTATATCGTGAGAAAGTACCAATAACTGTATTCACAGTCACCACGGTCCAATTCTGTGTCCGAAATTCGTGAAAATATCGAGAAAAAAAAGTTATCTTATCTATTTTTTTAAATTTTTTACCGCCGTAGCATAAGGCTCTTAACTTCAACTTCCGTTATCGTTCGTATATTATATACAGGTGAAAATCTGCGACTAGCGGATCTCAGAGAGATTTCGTAAGCACGCAGGTAGAGAGTCAGTAGTTACACACATATGTCTAATCGCTGAAGCTATAAAGATATGTGTAACGTGTTCATGTACATACGTAGATACTCGTAAATGTCTGTGTAACTGCACAGCCATCTCGGTGATGTGTGAGCGAGTTCGTCTAACCACGAGACTGCAATAGCTTCGTTAATAACGTCAACAGCTGGACAATTGCCAGTCGGTGAGAGCTCGAGCAGCAAGTATAAGGAATATAGAAACTTGGATTACCGCGTCGTAACGGCTACGATAATTGGAAAGAACCAGGATACCAAGCGCCCATCGCCCAGCTCTCAGCCTCCGTATTCGCTCCCGGATGATGGCTGTACCCAACACTTTTCATATACCCTGTCCCGACCAGGCGTAAAACGTTTCATTCCAGCGGTTCGAGAAAACGTGTCGTGTAAATTTGCTAAATAATTTATTGCAAGTTTCAAGTCAAGGGAGACACCTTAAATCCACATTTCCGGCACCGTGACACCTCTAAGTGATCCTTGGACAGCATCTTCATTAGATCCTCGCGAGACGCGATCCTATACTCAATCCTTTTCTTATTTTGGCGTAAATTATTTTTTCTTCGTTTTGTGCATTGTCCTTCTTTCTATTTTACGCCAGCTGATACTCGGAGCCGATGAAGTACCTTGTCGCAATTGCTAGTATACGTGTGTTGAAACTTTTGCTGATTAAACGTCGTTTAACTATACGGAAAACGACTGGTTGAATGTATTTAGTCATATAGGTGTACGAGTGTATCGTAATGAAGTATCGACTGGCAATCGGCGTCGCGGTGCCATAGGTCGTTTAGCTCGTGGTTTTAAGTGTCACTAACAATTATGTAAGATTAGCTAAACGCAAGGACTAATGAACGGCCCTCGGATATATTCGACCAGCTGTAGTGGAACAACGCAATTACGCGATATGCGGCGTTGCGTCTCGTCTCTTATCGCGGGTACGTACATATACTCGTGTACGTACCTCACGGACACGTTACGCACTGACCGACGTGTGTGGGATGAACCTCGGCGTTCCATCACTCAGTAACGAGCTGCACTGACCAGCCACAGCTACTACACCCAACCCATCGCGTATTATTTCTCATTCTTTCTTTTCACGCTCGAGAAATAATTAAACCCATTGCATTTTAATAGCCGTATACCTATGCCCGTGCCTTTAGACGAGCATCGTTTCGTAGAATCTTACGTATACGTAACGTATAGGTAGCTGTAATAGACACCTCAGGGCGCGTCATATCATTAACTAAGCTCTTCCCTTCACAGAAACAAAAAAAAAAGAAAGAAATTGATTCCTAGATAAACAGTTTAATTTTAATTTTTTTTTTTTTCTCTCAGCTATCGATAACTGTGTCCAATCAAAGACTTGAGCTAATAGATGAAAAAAAATTTGGGTAATCTTTGATCAATCAATTTCTCAAAGACTTCTGATCGAAGGGAATTAAAAGCGAGTTCATTTCGCGTCAGTATCGATTCCGTTAAATTGATATTGAGTATGAATTATTTAATGATGAATAATACGAGTGGTGAGAAATTGTGTTGTTCAAAATGAGGCACCGTGTGTGTGTGTGTGTGTATAATAACAGTATAGTATATTATTTAAAAGGCAGGTATATCAGATATGTTTATGTGGGTAGGGTACATACACGTGTGTCGACATCGTAATTGATACCGCGTTCATTTCAATCTAGATGCTTTGATAAGAACGTTCGAAATAAATGACTTCTGATGGAACGAGATCAAAACGAAAGTGGGTTTCCTTGACGTATTATTTCGGTTTCAAATATCATTATTCCATACAGGAGGCCCCTGCTTAATCGTTTCACGTCTCACGTTTATGTTATACGTATCTAAGAACCAACGATATACACGGTGTCTCATAATTCACCAGAAATCAAGAATTTCCCAAAAAAAAAGAGAAGCGAGAAAGTAAAAAAAAAAATGGATTCTGTGCAGAACCAGCATGGACTGCATTATGTACTCTTTGGCGATAGTTTCTAGAGTGATAAATCACCCCGTGTAAATATAAAATGGTGAATTTCTATTTCGGTACATAAGCGATTGAAATCCTTACGTGGGACTGCAGCAGCAGCAGTGCAGCAGCAGCGGCAGCAGCAGTCTGGTGACAAAGAGATAGTCTTGGTAGCCGGGTTCGGTGTTCGGTACAAAAGTAAGTCGGGGGTTGACAAAGCGGCCGTCTATCGTCGCGGAGGGTGTGCATGGTCTGGTCGTCTAGCTCTTGGAGGAGCGCGAATCCAGAAATAGCATGCAATTTTGCCCGCGATTCGTGGTCAACTTTGACCCAGACCTGTGACAGTGACGCATGGCATCCCGTTTCCAAGTTCTATTTCCTCCCCGCGTATATCTAACCCGGTACTAAAGAAACTCCTGGCTTCTACCTTGTTTTGCCATGACGACGAGCGGCGTCGCAAGGCGTCGCTAACCGTTGTGACTCAGTAAAACGCCGAGAAGAAGAACAAGAAGAAGAAGGCGTCGGCGTAGGCGCGCGCTACGCGTTCTCAGTCATTCCGCGCGCCTTTGGCCTGGGTTTTGAATTTTTTTTTCTTTGGGATTTATCTTTCGGGGGTTTCATTCTACCTGGGAATCAAAAAATTAATAAAAGAAAAAGAGCATCCTGCACTTTGTTATAAATTATTTGAAATTCTTCGGTTCTGCGCTGTTGTAGTATATAAATGACATAACTGTACGTCGCCGCAGACGCCCACCAGGAGGTGGCATATCCTACCGCATATATCCCGTCAGTAACGCGACGTGTTGAAATCTCGATGCGGTGCGGTGGCGAGCGAAGAGAAGAGGCGCGTGATTTCGCGCCGTTATCGCTAGTCGACAAGGTCGAACCTTGGTGCGGCACGTATCGTGTGGAGTTGTCTAATTACGGTATCCTAGGGAGCGTCTGATCAGCGGGACGCCTGCACCGCGTCTCGGCGGAGATGCTTGCTCTATCACGAGAGGTAAAAATATGAAGAGAAAAAAAAAATAGAAAAATAAAAAATGAAAACACATTTGAAAAAGGAAGAAAAAATAACGCGAAAAAGGATCGCGAGGTAATATAGCGTGACGTCACGCGATAAGTATTCGATTCTTATACTCTCAACGTTCCCTATCCCGGTTCCAACCAACAATAAAACCGTCACGCGACCCATAGACATCCAAATAAATTCTGCAAAAGTAGAAATTCATACCATCTCAGCATTGCGGATAATAAAACCACGGGGTTAGCCATCAATATGGGTTTTTCGTACGGTATAAGAATTCGAGACATCGAGATTCCGAAGGATTAAAGAGTCTAAAGATTTTTAGTTTAAAAAGTACCGAAGATCTTCGACTAAGATTTCACAGGATTGCAAAAAATTACACACAATTTCATGGAGTATCGAAAGATTTTACAGAACTTCAAATTATTTCAAGGATTTCACGCTATTTAAACTATTATCAAAAAAAATTAGGATCTTGGGAACGTGATGTCAAAAACTTGAAGGGATTTTAAATGATTTCGTCAAACTAATTTCGAAGACTTTACATCGTTCCAGTAATTTCTATAAATGCAAAATTTCACATGATTCAAAGAGATTCCAAAGATTTCAGGATAAGGTCATTTCAATAGATTTCAAATGCAGGTTTCCAATAATCTCATAGGATTTCAAAAGATTATTAATATCACTCCTAGGATATCCCAAACGATTTCAATTGACCTTAGAGTTGATTTGATCCTCTTCTTTTTCTTGTCGAATATTTGAAATTTTTTTTGTCAATACCAGACGGGATGGGGATGACGTATGAAGCTGTAACGACGTCCTAGCTCGATGAACCGCATGTCTGTGGCAAAATGCAGCTATTTCTATCGCGTACGCGTTGTGTTGCGCTGCAGGGTCGCGCGCGAGAGCGTTTATAACGTATAAGCGTACCCACTCCGCGACGCAGAGCTCATTAGAATACTAAAAGCTATTCAGCATAGCGGTTTTAAGAGTTTTGCAACGGGTGCAGTACGTATGTACAACCGCGCTTACCTACTGCAGCAGACACCACACATTAACCGGTGACTATTGTCCGCCGGACGAAGGAGGCAGCCAACCGCAGGCGGACGGTAGCCCCGCGCTGCAGTAACCGAGAAGCTGCAGAACCCAGCCAAAGAACTAAGCTACTGCGCCCCCGTACCGCATTGATAGCATAATACAGACTCGATACTATTATAAGTTATTGTGCCATTGTTTGCTGCACCGCGGTGCTTGCGGTAGTACGTTTTCTGGACCTAGTGGTTTGCGCCCGGTTGTAACCCACCAACGGTACCCTATATTATTTCCTCAACGTACTACGTAGGACGTACCTACCTACCTACAGCTACCTACCTACCTTAGTCCATTACTGCACAACTTATACAAGACTTTCATGCTGTGGCTGAGAGTGGACCGACGCCTCTTATTGTCTGACGCGCTGCCATTCGAGACGAAACCATCGTTGCATTCAATTTTTTGAACAGTTGCGGATGAGTACTTCGAAGGCAAAAAAAAAAACAAAAAAAATCCGAGACATATGAATTTTCGAGAAAATTAATGCGATTAGATTCACAGATCGATTTCCAAAATCTGAAGCGCTACAAATTTTTTGAGAAGCTCTGCGGACGGTTCAGTTCGAATAGTCCGTTGAATTCGAAGCTCATGGATCACGATTCGGTTTCCCGTAACTCATCGATCGCGTCAGGTTATAGGATAAGAGCAAAACCTTCAATATTTCAATCGTACGTTTAATTGCTTTAACGCACGAAAACACGAGCTGCAGGAGTGCGGTCGGGCGCCGATAACGGACTGTCAAGCTTCTGAGATTTACCGATAAAATTTTTAGTTCTTCGTTTTCTTTCGTCTGTTTTATTGCTCTCTCTACGACCGATGATCAACGTTGCAGAATCGTACGTATACTACATATCGAAAAGCGGGAGAAAAGTCTTGCAGGGGCAAATATCTGCAGTCGAAGATTTTTTGTTTTTTTTTTCTTTTTTTTACGGAACGCGGGAGCTTTTGCGCAACGACGATTCCTGCCCTCGGCGACTTCGTCGGTTTGCCTCAAGCTTGTTTTATGGTATATACCGTGTAACTCGTATCTATTTTTTACCCGCGATTTATGGGGTTTCATTTTTCACGGGATAATGAAGCCGTGATCTCTATGCATGGAGTGCCATCGGTGTGCCACTTCGTGTTGGCCGCGGGATTAAGGCCTATTCACAGTTAAGCCCCGCGCACTATTTCCGCGCCAAGTAATTTACATACATACAAGTTACCGCGAGTGAGTGGCTAGATAAGTGAAGTTAACAATATAACAAGTTTAACAAATACATGCCAGAATCTATGTATACATACAATACGTGTCTATATACACGACGCATAACAATTCTTCTATTTAAATTTCTATGTATACGTATCTATGTATGTATGTATGTACATACCAGGTACATTTGTCCATGCTGCAGATTTCCTGACCGGAAAGTAAAGAGCGCACTGCTGCGCAGCCGAAGAGTCTTGCGCGCTGCCAATTTCAGCAAGTTATTAGCGTAATTGCGGTTTAGTGAATGTTTTTTAATTTTAATCATGTTAACGCCGTTTTAACGACGTTATTCAACCGCGGCATGAGTCTTACCTACCTCCGCAAGCTGCAGCATCACCAGCAGCGGCCGTAATCGGGAATAGGTTTCTCACATTCTGAGGATGAGAAGTCAGTTGGTTGTTCCTCGTGTTGTCGTATGGGTAGGCATGTAGGTATACACCGAAAACACTATACTGAAGATATATGTATATACGCAGTGACCGCACATCTCCTGCATAGTTTCTAAACAACAACGTCCACGTAAAACCGCAGCGGCTCCTACTCTGAGGATATTACAATCCCGTATTATATTACTTACATATACGTTTTATGCGCCAGGACATTAGACTTGAACCTCTTATTCCAAGCCTGAAACTAAAAGGGCGGAGAGCAGGGCTCACGAAAATTTCTTCAATTTTTTTTCTGTTTTTTCTCTTCATTTTCACGGAAAATTATAAATGTCGAAATATCTGTTCTGGATGAAAGTTGAAGGAACTACGTTAAGCGGGGACAGAGCGCAGGCAACTTGTAATCAATTTTCATCTCATTAGGATAAACCACAACCGCAAATTTCCTCTTGAGTAAAAAAAAAAAGAGGAAAAAAAAGAACGAAACGCGTTTCTGAATCGGTAACAAATTATCTTGAGAAAATATTCGAGCTGTCATGAATTTATCTATTCTTGTAAAGTTTTTGTTCCTGTCGATTTCACAGCCTAGCTATAACGCATAATAATCCCCAACTTCCGTCGCCATGCGGTCTCGTAGAGTCTATAGGAGGTCCGATCGCAACGGTGTCCACTGAGTGAGAGAATTCCCAGCTATGGTTTATCTCATTACACGCATGTACCCATGGGTATATAAATGTCCGTGTGTGTATATAACCGAGGCATATATCCTCCCACGCGTTTCTTACGTGTCGCCGAAGGGCGAAGGGCGACGGGGTAGAGGGTATACATAGATAAAGAGAAACGTGCCGGCATAAGTTCACACACATACGTGTGGCGTGTCGCGATCAGGCGTGTACGCGATTTGTCTCGTCCTCTGGTAATTACGCCTTTATGCGAGAGCCTTTCTTGTCTCATTTGTTGCCTTACGCGGCTGGATGGCTGGCTGGTTCACCTATCTGCTCCTTTCAGCTCCAAGACACTGAAGTCTTTACTCAGACTCTCCGTTCTCAGTTTAGTTTAGTGCCATGGATATAAGGAGATACGGTGAGGACGCATTCGATACCGACGTCACAGCTAGGCGCAATCTTAATTAATATATATGAGATGAAATTAGCACCGGCTGATATACGATTTCCGGCGAACGGCTTTAAGTATTAGATTTTTATACAAACAGATATACGTATGTCCAGCGAGCACAAAGGGACACTACCGTCTATTTAAATAATTCGTCTCGCTCGGACCTCTCCGCGGTATCGTATACACACGTATGCATATGTACACTACCTAGGTACGTACTTATGAACGCTGCAGTTCGTAAATGGACATTAATATAAGTAATCACCGGGTTTTATCTACCATATCCTATTTTATGCCACTTTACTTTACCTTACACTTCAATTAATACCCTGGCTTCATATAATTTGAGGCGAGTTCATTACCGTCTTTGAGATAATTAACAATCGTTTTGCGCAATTGAAATAGTCGTGAAGAAGTTGAACAGTTTTTTTCCCCCCTGAGCATGAAGAGTTGTTAAGAAGTTTCAGTGGACATAAGAGAGTTGGAATTCTTGGTTTCTTTCGGAAAATGGATGTCCCGAAAGGGACATAAAGTCCTGTAACAAGTCTCCCGGTTTTCCACCTGCCCCGAAGTTGGATTTATATTCGACTAGCTCGAACGGTATCGCGGATAGTAATTACCTCCCTATCGTTCGTAGGGCTTTGGTCGTTTTACAAGGTGTTAAAACAGTAATCGAATAAATTGAAGGGAGGCGGTTTAAGGTTTGCCTTTATGTAGGTACGACGGTATAGAGGAGCCAGAGGTATGTACGAGAGGAGAGAATGTGGCAGAGGGAAACAGAGAGAGAGAGAGAGAGAAATTGAGCGGCAAATTTATAGGGAGGGGGTTGAATGACGGACACGCCGGCGTATGTCGGCCATAAAACGACGTGTTGGACACACGGCCTTCGGCCCGAAGTTATAAAGCTTCGTGGGACATCTTTATTGAACGAGCGATAGGCCAGTTAGAGTCCTCCAAACTTGTAAATACCAGATATGAGTTGTATTTCTTTCAAAGACCACGTACGGCTCCAAGTCCCATGCATCAGCTGCCCACGTTCACGTGTAGCCCCAAAGGAATTCACTCGTTCGTTCATTCGTTCTTTCGTTTGGTGACTTATTCGGCTATCTTCTAATGCACGGGGGGACCAAGCCCCCTGCCATCCCCATGGCAGAAGCCTAGAAGTCGTAGACCACGGAACGAGACATGCACCAGCACCGCGTGTAGGTATACGACTCCATAAACGCAGCCATTTACAAGTTGGAGATTATCGCTCGCAAGGTTTTCGTCCCCTTCATGCATATATGTCACTAACACAAAAAGCCTTTAGTGTCTCATATGGAATCACTTTCTTTTCTCATTGCAGTGTCAAAAACTTTCATCGCATACGCAGCTTTTTATCAAATGATGATAATGATAACGAAAAGAGAAGGATAATTGGCCATACGGTGTTGGCTCACGGTGGAATTGCCGGACCTCGATGATAATGAGAGCTTGTGCTTTCGCTTTCGCTCTGAGCTTGAGCTAATTATATTTTCGTCAGTCCTCGAGTACCGCAACGTCTGACATTAATTGCTTTTACTTTTTTACAGCTTACAAGCCTGCCTTGAACATCAGCTTTAATCTCCGCCGGGACAGACCCCGGGACTAACACGTCAGACGTCGTCCGTTTTACTTAACGACAAAAGCACGCGAGTCTTGAAGAGACAACGTAGCTTTTTCGCTAAACTCTGAGGTCAGAATCCGGGGGAGAGAATTGGAAACTCAAAAATTATTATAATATTTCAGACTTTATTGCGTCTTAATCATCCTCAGCTTTGCTGAGGCTTAATTTATACCGTTTTGAATACGTTTTCTCATACGTTGATGGGAAACGCGGACCGTGACTTATTCAACGTACTGCGATGGAAGTGTTCGCTTCGAGATTGAGGAAAACCACAATAATCCGTAACTCTCCCGGAAAATTGCGGTCTCAGGATTGAGATAGCTTTGTATGGAGGCGGATGAACGGACAACCGAGAACGGACGCGCGGGTGAGACGTGGTCAGTTAAAACGGACAGAGTTGTTACCAGCTCGTTCTACACCAAGGGGCAAATCCTGGGCGGTTTAACCAGCAAGCGATAGCGTGTATACCCAGAAACTCTTATCACCGGAGATTGTCAGATTTTTAGTTTCCTTTTTCCTTCAGGCTGTAATTAGACGCAAGAGAAATGGCGCAATATCTCCTTTTCCCCGTCTCAAAAAGAAGTAAAACGAGAAAAAATTGATATTCATAAAATTTCGACTGAATTTAAAACCCCGAAATAATCAGGTGGCAGAGTTCATATTGCTTTTAAGTTTATTTGATCTCCGATTTATTGGGACTTTCTGCGCCCTTGTAACCGGCCCCTGGGGCTACCCGAATCGAACGCCACCCCCCGTTGACTCTGCAGGCGAGATTTCGTTTAGTAGTCGCGTGTTGTACGAGGTTGCCTTCGGGGACCGTTTGGTCGAGCGTTTGAGAATTCCTGATGCCGAGGAGATCGGGGGTTATAATTTTTTGTTTCTTTTATCATCATTTGAAAATTCGATTTCTGCAGCCCCGTCGCGTCCCACGACGGCACGAAATAGGGCACCGAATCAAATAATTTGGACCAAAATATTTTTACATAATTTCATATTCCTCACATGCCGCGTATATAAGGTGCTCAGGCGTAGTTACCTTCGCGCACAGTCATCGGAGAGAATAATGTAGCTCTTAAAAGATATCACGCCAATTAATCACTCATCTAACGAGGCTAGCGGTCGGTCATAATTAACCTCCATTGATTGCCACTATTGTGAGTCTAACAACGCCGTTTTCTAAGGCAAGTCTCACGTACGTACATACATACACGCAGACGGTGCTCATAGTTCATCAGAGTTTTGCCTTGCTGTCGATTAACGCGATCGCAATTTCCATCCATGGTATTTACACACACGTAGATCTGTGTACATAAATAGTACATAAGTAAGCTCGTGCGTGATCTTAAGTTAAAACCAAGTAAAAGAATGCCCTTTAGGCACGTGCGCGTGCTCGAGGTGACGACGGGACATCGAGAGGCCGAAGAAGAAGACGGCCAGGAATGTCATCGACGCCCACGTTTACCCCTCGTATACCAGCTTCATCGGGCACCGACATCCTCGGGCTAAGATGCGCTAAGCCACTGTCGATCGGGAATGAGAACTCTCGATAAATACGAGAGTATCAAATTTACGGCGATAATTCGCCCCATTTTATATGATCATCAAACTTACTCTGTTTTATTTCCATAAATAATAGTCAACCAGGATCAATCATCATAAAATATAAGAAAGTGCAGCTATATGCAGTGGCGCAGCGGAAGAGCTGGTTATTCTCGATAACAAACCGCCAGGAAATTCTCGCAGTTAAATTTTTTCCCCTTTTTTTTTCCTCCTTTTTCTTGTATACGGTCAAACGGTGGTTGGTGGTGGAACTGTATAAGAGATGGGTAAGATGTATGTAGGCACATTATTATTTCTAAGAGCGTAGGGACAGAGGCAAGCGGTAGTCTCCCATACCGCAAAAGCTGTTACTCTCTCAGCTCGGCGTCCTCTTGGTTCTTGGCTCTTGGCTCTTTGCTCTTGGCTCTTTGCTCTTGGCGTCCTCGAGTCCTCGTCGCGTAAAGCAACTATACTGCCGAGTGGAAGTGGCCGGTTTGAAATAGCGGGGGGGCATTCAATGCTGATTTCTGCTAATTCCAAGAGTAATGTAGTGGATTCTATTGCTACCGCTCGCTCGCTCGCTCGCTCGCTCGCTTGGCTTACGCAATGTCCTCAAATGGCGTGTGCGAGTAATTGTTTTGCTACGCGAACCGCTTACACTTCTCGGTTCTGCTATAGACCGACTCTGTTCCTGTCGGCACCATGGTGGATAGACTGTAAACTAATGGAGTGCGGTTTTCAATCTATGTTATAATCTACCGATCGGAGAATATTACAAGAAGATATGATCGCGGATCGTCACTCGTTATTCCACGCGTATAGAAATCTGAAATCTATTCGAAAATAAGACGCGTAGGAAGTCAAGTACGGAGCCCATAACTGATATTGAATTATATCCAATTCCGTAGCGCTCCTTGAATTACGTCTAATCGTTCGATTCGAATTCAAGTATTATACGTGCGTTACAGTTGGCGATGAAAAGAACTCGGTCCGGCCTGGGACCCGGAATAGACCCAAATTCGTACACCCACGTCGGCGTGTCTTTAGCGCGTGAGACATGACTAACGTCTTGTTCGAGGGCGATGAATAGTCATTTATTGTAATGCGCCTTCGCCTCTGTACGATGCTCGCGGGCGAGCGTCGAGAATAGAAATTGTAGGTAGATGGGAGGAAAGGTTGGCTCAGTCGAGGCAGGGCTAGGCCATCTTGGACGTATGTGTGTATGCACATCGGCAGTAGAGGCTATAGATAATTAGTCTCTTATACTTGTGAAACATGGTTCACTCCTCGAATGATGACAGTCGGTATTCTTTATCGGTATAGCTACATACATTCCCGTTCTCGCGATCGAGGGAGTAATGCAGCGAAGTTGAAAAGCTACTGGACACGAGCTTCTTCTTCTTCCTCTTCTGCTTCTTCTTCTTTCTACCATATGCATGTACTATATACATACATATATCGTTTAAAGTCTCCTTTTCCCTAATAATCGTCATTCCAAGCACGTACTAACCCTCGTCTCGTTAACACCGCGCGAATGCCAACCCAGTGCGCGTGCAATGTCTTTACGCAAACCTACAGACTTCGCCCAGGGACGGCTGTCCCGTCTCTTAACGGACTGCTGAACAGCTCTTTGCCATTTATTTACTTTATTTATAAAGCGGAAAGGATATACTTTGAAAAGAACCTAACCGAACTAAACATGTATCTCGATTAGCAAAGACTGCCGTTTGTCAGGGATGAATTTTCGAGCAAGACCTACAAGACAAACTCCAAAATTTGATCCCTGATGAAACTCTCGAGTACAGGATCAAGGAAGCTAAGGATTTGATGCGGTCTTCTTCGCCTCCGGAATGCAACAAGGCGCCAAGAGACTGGGAACAGTCTCGGTAGCTGTCGTCGACACCCTCGACACCTCGGGTAACAACTCTTGTCCATGTAGGGTAGCGGCGCCCAGCATCCCTGGCATGCAAAACGGAGTAAAGGCGACAGAACAGTAGAGACACCAGGCAGTAGCCGGCGTAGACGACAGGAGAAGACGCACTCCATGACGTCCGCAAGTGTAGCTCTAACAACCTGGAATAAACTCTGAAGAAGTCGCAGAATATATATGCGAATACGGAATGGAATTTTGAAGAGGAAGTATAATGACGGTTTCGAAATTTCGTTTTGTTGAAGAAAAAAAATTTCTCATTCAGTTATCGAAGCTTGTAAAAAAAAAAAAAAAAAAAAATTGGATCGAGCCGCACGCGCCCGCGCTTTCTAATCCAGCTGCGAATAAATTGAGATTGCTAATTTAATGACTCGATCAGTTTAATACCCGAACTCTTTTGGTCGAGGAGATATTGTGTATAGGAATAAGAGGTGCAGTAGGTAGGTAGGTATATAGAAACGCGGATAATATGCCCTGAGGTTCGGAGGTGCGTAAAGCGGTCTAGTTCCCAGCAGTCGAATGAGTATATGCGAGCGTGTTCCCCGCGTATTATCATAATTTATAAATTATAACAGACGGTGTTTTGGCCGGGCGTCGTTGGCGGAGAATCGGCGAGCCATTGGCAGGCATGAGGCCGGGCCGTTGTAGGTGTGAATAATAACCCGCCCCTGGCCCTGACTATCGGTTTCAATTTAATTAACAGCCTCCGATCGCTATAACTCACTAATTATACGATTTCAGAGCTCCAAAGAAAGAGAGAGAGAAAAAGAGAAAGAGAAAGAGAAAGAGAGAGAGAGATAGAGGGAGAGGCTGGTTTGGAATGACGGAAAAGGTGGTATAATACGCAACTTACATGAAAAAAAAAAATCAATAAAATCAAAAACGCGTCGAGTTTTATCAAAAAACGTTTTCTAATGTAGTTGTACGTCAATTTTAATTAACACATTATCTTTGCTGCACCTCGCCTATACTTTCACTAAACGCGCATTGATAAAGCTCAAGAAAAGGTCAGTACCCGATACCATAAGCACATAGCGTAATTATAATCCCCGAGTGTTTCAGCGAGCCTCTTTGTCAATTTAAGTGATATTCATTACGAGAAGTTATTACCCACTGAAAGGCGCTGCCTTGCGGTTATCCTTCGCATATGTATATAACTATATGTATATACATATAGGTATCGGTACTGAATAACGACGACAGATTATGTTACTACACACTTATAGGCAAAATACATTGTATAAATAATAGTAATAACAATAATAATAATGAAAATCATGATGATAATAATGATAATAATAATAATAATAATACGTATCGAAGGTTCGATCTGTGGAGGATATATGATCCTGCTTGTGGATCTGCGGGGCTACAGATCGTATGTAGGTATATCTGGGTAGCGATTTCTTATAGATTTATGCGGGCGGTTTTTTTCAGTCACGACCAAGCGGGATCGGTGCGCGAACGATTTATTAATTGCTCGTTAGCGTCTTTGCGATCGGGATATATATCATTTATTGATTTGTTATGATAATTATTGTATCGCACTAAGTTTAACTTCTCTGTTGGTGCATCTTGCGCCTGTGGCGTTACGAAAATTAATAATACTTGTACTTACGGGTTACGGATCGTTGGGTTGCCTCGAGTTACTCGCTCTGCATGATATACCTGAATATATACATATAGGTATATCTACTTAGTTATAGTTATATACGTGGCGCGAGTCCCGAATGAAGCGAGGGCGGATTTATAAGCGAAAAATAAATCAGGCTAGATCCTTGTTATACCCACCATACGGTTAAGTTGCATAATACAAATAAGCGTCGGAGTTGTAGATAATTTATTGCGAATTCGTACCGCGCCTAATATATTTAGGGAGGGTTTATTAGGATTGCATGGGTGGCGTGGGAGGGCGGGATTATTATACGCGGTGAAAGTTGGCGCGAAAGGATATTCAGTAATCAGTTATTGTCATTATCGTCCCACGCGTCACCGCGTACGTCGTCGACTCCGCTGCAATGAAACACTGATTAATCATTATTTCCACATTCCTTAAACCGATCGAGCGCGCTAATATACCTACACGAGGAATTAAATCGACGAGAACTATCGAGTCGACATATCGATCGGTTGTTCTGTTCATTTATATACCTATAATATCTCTAAAACGACTATCAAGGTTCTATATCGTTCCGTTTAATTCTTTTTCCTTTTCCCTTCAGCTTCACTGATCGATAACGGGCAGGATGCACCCGTCCGTCCGTACAGACCTCGGGTGTAATAAAAACGGGAATAATTTCTCCATGAAATTCAAATTTTATGCTCCTTATCAGAATCGCGAATTATACAATTTTTGATCAACCGCCTGCAGGAGTGGGCTCGCGAATGTGGCTACTAAACAATGCAGAACCCGTAGGCACGAACATCGATACAGCAAACGAATTACCGAAATTTATGTTTGCCTTCATCAGCATAATTGCGGTATTACATGCCCTCTTACTTTTATTTTACATTCCCTCATCCCCGAGTCTTTGTTCACTCGACAAAAGTCACATTCTCGGTTATAAACAGGACGAATAATATAAAAGTGATTAAGAATTCATGAAACGTTCATTAATCACTACAAACGTAATAATTAATATCATCGACGTGTCGATACGCCGACCAACCGTACAGATAGACAAATGTAAACTGGAAGCTTGTCCTTTTTCTTTTTTATTTCATTTTACTCAAGTTTTATCTACTCCAGCTCGATTAACCGAACGACTATGTACAGGGGATTGGCTATAGTGGGTTAGGTCGCGCATTCCTTGGTGCACGTCTATCGTCTAGCCGTTCGACTTGGGAGTCGAGTAGACGCCGATGTGGCTGCCAACGACAGCAAGGACGCTGCTTAATTCATTAGAACGAGAGTCTGAAACGGCGTACTTACGTCGATTCAATGGGATCGAGTCGCTAACCGATCGTCGTGAATTCTTAAATATAAAAATAGGGAGGAGTGGCGAATCCCATTCCTTCACACGTTGCGAAAAAAAAAAAATTCCCTGGCTGGTGGGCAGGGAAAATATGATCGAGTCGTGATCCTCGAAGGAGTTTTCTTTTCTCTTCTTTTCTTTTTTCTTTTTTTTTCTATCACCTTTCGAGGTTTAGCGTTGCCGGTCGGAAGGTCAGAGCTCGAATAGATTTACCGCAGGACTTAGAGGAGATATTTTAGAGCTACGTCTACGCGCTGGCTAGTGCAAGTTACGAGGACGCTTGCGAAGCCCGATTCTTGCGGCTTTTAAGAAAGCTTTACGTATACCGGCTCTGTGATCACTGATCCAGGTACACACATCTACACGTGTATAAAGTAATATTGCGTTTCACCTTAGCCGCTAAATCTACTGTGCGATACCGAGTCGCTGAAGATACGCATCTAGCATGACGCATCGCGCCCTTCCAACGAATTATGGGGTGTTCATGTATTTATCGCCCATCCAGGTACCCAGTTCCTGGAGCGCGAAGTCGTCGGATAGATTCACAACCCCCCGGGTGATATTTTACTGAATAAAACGTTTTTGCATTTACCTGCAGGCTGTGCGAGGCTGGAATAATTATTACTTCGTCTAAATCCACTGTAGCAATTTATATTCAAGTCCTCGTACCTACATACTGAAAACCTCGGAATTGAGACTTTGACTTTACTCTCATCTCACAGAAAATTAGGGAGGACGCCGTTTGTCACAGGCCTCAAGTGATCGAGTCCTCCTCAGGAACCTCGTGACGCTGTCAATTAAAATTGGCAAGAATCCTTCGCCGATCGACGAACGTCTCGTTACAAATCACTATCGAGGGTGAGACCATCAGACCTCTGAAGTATTCCGCTTATACTCCGCTTTACGATGTAGACGCGAATTTTAAATAGGTTGTGGAGTTTACAGGGCCGTTTGTCAACCTTTTTAATGAATTTAAAATTGCCTAAATATTACCCAATTTGAAGAGAGAGAGAAAAAATTCTCCGAGTGTAGTTAATCACGCGTGTAGTAGGTATTCGAGTTTCGCTGTGATCCTTGAGTCCTGCAGTAACAGCAGTAGTGTATCTCGTCTATCTCCTTGCCGCATCAATTACGAGTTGGCTCTTTTGCGGTCGAATTGCCCATTTAAGAAAAGGCTCCTTACTTCGAGTCTGGCTTTCGCAGGACAGTCGCACAATGCTGACGTCACTCCTCTCTCGGCCTTTTTTTTCCTCCCTCTCTATCTCATCTTGGAGTCGTTATTATATTCCTCTCTTAAATACAGGTGCCTTGATCCTTTAGCCGCTGGAGTATATATCTGCCTCCTTTCCCCTCGCCCCTTACCTCGTTCTCTTGTGTAATCACCCTGCACTGATCTATCCAATTAGTAAGATCTCCACCGCGAACATCCGTCGCGATACAAATTATCTATAGAGATTTCGATTAATCTCATATGCAGATATAGGTATGTAGGTATACCTGTACGAAGGAGGGAATTCTGCCCACCGTCTCTGACTTTGATCGGCCCACGCCTACGCCGGGGTGAATTTAATTGACAAAACGTAAATCGGCACTGTCCATTTTCTTCCTCATTCTTTACTCCCTTTGAACCCGTTATCCTTCAACGGCACTCACTCCTTTCGATATATCGTCCAGGTATAATCGAGATGCGCGACCGTGATTGCAATTAGTGCCGCTGCGGGAGTTCGATCTTCTCCAGAACGTATACGCTATATGTACGGAATATAACCCTATACCTCCACCCTACGAGTAAAGTAATGCAGGCAATGAGCGTAATCGACGTTTCTTACGAGCCGAACCGCTTCAATGAAGGAGGGAGCCAACATCGATTATTCTCGATCCGGAATCTAGTGCTATGGGCAATTACCTACATACATTTAAGTATATTGCAGACAAAGAGCGGCTTGTATAGGCTTCTACACCGAGTTTCAAATTCGGATTTACCTGCGGGAATTGCTCACCCTATAGTCTTGGAGATGAGATGCGAGATGTGAAACAAGAGTTTTACCATTTGAGTAAAAAGATTCGAAAAAGGGTTGCGGATTTTTTGCAAAATTTGGGACCCTCAATGAGGAGTTTTGCGGAGCTTGTTGCGATGAAGCAGCCTGTACACGCTTCGATTTTCAGTGTGCATCGTCATTTGATGAACGACTTCAAGTAGGTATATGTTCCTTGATTGGCTCAATGACGCGATTTGTTGAACGTTACGGTTCGGTTGAGGTAACAATATAAGATGAGCCGAGTGCAAATTCGAGTCCTCGTCTATCTTCCGGTTCGCCATAACGGGAGGAGGAGGACGAGGTTTATATCGTGTGGTTGGGTAGGCGGTTAGAAGCAGTAACAAACAATCAGGAGAGCCCCTTATAACCATGATTTTATGTTCCAATTTGCAAACGTGACGTTTTAAGCGACGCGACGCCATGCGCTCAGCGAGACTCCGACTCCAGCACTCCATGGTTCGAAGAAAATTCTCACGCATATATGCAACTACAGCAGCATGATCCTCTCTAATACTAGAGAGTCGAGTTTCTCTGGCAATTAGATTCGCGGAGTAAGGGTACTTCTTATTTTCTCCATTTTCGTTTTCGTTTCATATTTTTACCCCATTTTTTTACCTTTACTAAATCGCTTGGAGTTGATCAACGGGACTCGTTGTCCACTTGCGTTGGCTCCAATCTCCGTCAGGCGTCTTCCCTCGTTAAATAATAATTTACCGCACTGAATGGGTACGAGACGAACGCGCTGATTTTATTACGATGGTTTAAGAATAAAGCTAATTATTTACATTTATTGTTCGATTTTTATGTTTATGGTTATGTAAATTATTCCCTAATGGAAGGCTCGGAGCCTTCAAGTCTTCGCCTACAACTCCTACGGTCCCTGAAATACCGAGCCCGTATCTTTCGGGTCTAATTGAGCCAGAGGACCCTCGTGAGATATCCACTATAAATTTCTTACCTCTATGTAAGTGCGGCGAGGGATTTAAAACCGATAACTTAGCGGGGCGCAAAACTGAGAAATTGACTAATGATCAAAGTGAAATTATTTCATGCGAAAATTTGGGAATGAGGTAATTTTTTAGAGAGAGAGAGAGATCTACTTCGTATACCAATGAACATCGATGCTATGGGTATAAGTACGGGAACCTAGAACCGTGGGAATCAATTGTGATCGTGAAAAAGAGCTAATAAAAAAATCTAACAGTTATCGGGAATAAATAAAAACGCGAAAGCACGTGCGGTAGTCAGTTGTACTGCACATATTGTATGCTGACGATAGACGACGCATGGTTGTCGAGGTGTTTTGTAAAAGATTGTTGCGCGCTAGATTATAAGTGTAGAAACGGAACCATGGCTCACGTTCGAATTTCTTCCGTGAGGTAAAAAATTGGTAAAATAGAGGCGAAAAGCAAAGTCTTTGACACTCAGAAGCTGGGCAACGTTCCGTAAAATTATAATCGTGAATGCGGGGAAAAACGGAAAGAGTATCAAAGCACAAAAAAAATGTACATTACGCGTTTAATCGGAGCCAGGCAATCTTGGACATCTGGCAAGTAAATATACAAGGAGATTTAGGGGGTCGCCGTTAATGCCCCAATAAATTGTACCGTTTCGTCAGAGGGGTCAAAAACACTCGGGATCTAGATGAACCCGAAGATCGTATCGCGGGATTCTTGTTTTGTAAATTCCTAGATATCGCCGCTCATCTCTGCCTGGCTAGAGCACTACGAGAAGAAAGAAGGACCCATTACGTGGGATGCCAGGAATAACTGTGCCCGAAAATTCGTAGGTGTGCACTCCGTGTTATTCTCGTCATCGTCACCGTATCGTTTCCTCATACTTAATGCACGGAAGTTCAAGCTCTGTCTCTACAATCGATAAAGAAATACTCTCGCAGTTCATCTGATCGTTGATATTATAAATCGAAATTCAAGAGATCGGACACCTTCTTTGACCTGAACAACGGCACAATACTATTCTTTGTTCACACTACTCGATTTGTGTGAAGAGTCCCATATCTCAAACCCTGCCTCCCCTCCCTCCCTAACTTATCTCTATAAAACTCGTATCTTTCGACAAAAATGTATTTACAAGGCAACCATTGCGCAGTGAGGAACGATAAGCAAAATCCCATCACATAATTCTTGTTCCATGCATGATATAGAGATTTCGCGAGGTATAAAGGATTTTTCACCCGTTCGTCAATAGATATAATACAGATAATTTTTTTTTTTCCCTACTGTGGGATGATTTTCGCGACATTTTATTCATTTTATTAACCATGTTTGTACGGAGGGTTGAAATAGTCGATGAGAAATAAAAAGTCACATATATATTTGTACAAATACATCGTCACGATATATATTCCAGTTGGGAAAGTGTCCGCAGATCCGTTCATGTAACACTATCCCAGTTAGAATAACTAATTGCGATAATCTCGGTCAGTCAATTTGTTCCTATCCTCGTTTATACAGTCTGGACTTATCCAAACTCTGTAAATTCAACAGCATGACACCCCTAAATGAATGACGTTGAATTTAACCACACCGTTTCCTACTGTTCAGCTAAGTTTATTGATTAAAATTGCTCAGATAAAGGCGAGTTCAGGTACATTCGTAATCGTTGATTAGAAAGATTCATAAAATATAAAATAATTGTAAAAATATATTACGATTAAGATTGCTATGTTAGATTCCTTTGATGCGACACACACCAAACACAAGAATAGGGATGACCAATATAACGCAGGATACAAGAAGCGGTACTAGAATAAAATATAAAATACAATAATATTAAAGGAAACAAAATTTTTCAACTATACTCTACTGATATCGACTAATCTGATTAATTATTTAATTATATTTACTTATATAATTAGGATTAGCACGCGAAGGCGAAGTGTAAGACAGAGAAAATACCAAAGTGATAAGGAGCAAAGAAAAGCCGCACAATACGAATAGCCATCCTGGAAAAATATAAGGTAAGGTAGAAAATAAAATTTATCCACCAGCTTCTGTTTACGACATTATCATCAATTATTTCGTTGTATGTATTTACCTGTGAAAACAGAATCTTCCCACAAAGAAACGATCGTCCTGTTGATCGATGCTCTATTCCTTGACCCCACGACATTGTTCATAGGCCAATAATCGGAGTATGACACCGAATTTTTATTCATCGGTGTTTCATCGGGTCTACTATTCCAGTAAGTCGAAAACAACTGGAACATTAGATAGTATAATTTCTGGAATTATTTGCAGAATGTAAAAAACTTAGTTTCGGAATTTTAAAGATAAGGTCCAGACTGATAGAGAAATATTTATAACAGTAGGAGTTCTGATAAGTGTTTGCGACTATCGATTGGTCGGACTATATAAACTGGGCTTACTATAATTTTCGGCATCACTGTCCGATCGAAAAAATTTTACTTCGAAAACGCCTGAATAACGATGAAAAAAATCGAACTAAAGGAAATAATCACTTCTACGTCCAGAGGCTTTCGATTGCTTAGAACAACTGCGAGAACTCTCGACCTACTAAACCAGAATTCTCCAGATCCGGTCTATCGTTTTCCGTGATTAGATAAGAATATTATAATTATAATAGAAGCTGTTGCATGAATTAACCTCGGTTTTAGACTCTTTTTCTTTCTCGACTCTAATACGCAACACACAAAACACAAAATAAAAATATTTCGCCAATGCAGTTGCATCAGTCGCAGTGATCGCGGAGCTAAAGGATTACCACGTAGTAACGAGTGCCAGATTTTCCACAGTAACAGAAAATGGTGAATGACTAACTAGTTTCAGTGGTAAACGCCCGGTGAGTGTAATCAAACTGTTAGTAAACCAGCAACCCCTTCAAACGCGCGTTACACAGCTGAAAACGATTCTACGTGCCCGTTTACACATGTGTGTGTAAACGTGGGACGTAAAAGAGGAGTGCTGATCGCCTCCAAGGCTCCAAGAGCGAGATCCTGGACCCGTTACAAGCAAATGCATTTCCCAATGGTGTTACATACACATTGCTGCAGTAGAGTGAATCCGACAGTTACAGAATCGTCCCTTAATTACAAACTGCACCTAGCCTGCGACAGACGCTCATCACTAGTTTGAATTTAACGTAAACGAGTTGGATTCGACGAAGTTGTATTCGTACTCTGTACCAATTCAAGTACTTGTCCCAATGGCCATGGGAAGAGACGGTTGAATTTTCGAAATTTCATCAAAAACGGGTAGCGCTGATTCTCCGTCCGTCTGTCGGAGTAATTAACATGAAGTTGTCGCTGGGGGGTGAAATACAGTATTTTCTAGTTATGAGGAGCCAATTAACGTCCTGAGTTGATTAGTTGTACCATTAAATGACGATTAATCGGAATTTTTCGATGGGTAAATACGGGGTACTGAGTACATATGTACAGAGCTAGTGGCAAATGCCATATAAAATAAAACTGTTTTATTTTCTTCGAATTTTTGTTATCCTTCTGTTTGTTTGTCTTCTATTTTCAAACAAGAAAAGCACTTCGCGGTACGTGATCGAGGCAAAGGCAAACCGACACACGGAGAGACTCACAAAAGAAAAATCATCGCTAATGCCTTCCTGCTCTTATGATGGCCACGCATATGCAGGTATGTATATAAAGACGTCTCGGTGGTGGCTGCAGACGGCAAGGTCTCAGAGATATAACGCACCTACCTACCTACTTCTTACAGAGTTACGGTCAGGTCATTAATCGCCTTCTTAATTAGCCCCACTATTAAACACCGATTAATTGTTCCCCAACGCTAATACAGCGACACACAAAGACAAAGACCGAATGACCAAAGTCAGATCGCGAGAGGCCGCAGAGGGAGCTTTTCTCCGCTTAATATGAGTCGAACGAATTTGTCAATTCATTTTTATTCAGTTCAAATAGATCGGAGTGATGATGCCGGGCCTCGGAAATGACACTATCGCGTTATCGTAGATACCTTTCAGCAAACTTACGGTGCCTGCAGTTAATCGATAACCGAATGACACCGGGCGTGGGAAAGTTTTAGGAACCGCAAATATACCCGCGTGATATCTTCGTGGGAGGAGGGCGAGGATAGGGTTTAATATAGTAAAAGGAGTAAAATGAGTAAATTTATTCATTTTTATCACCACCCCTTTCTTTCCTTTCCTTGTGGGAGGACGGTTTCCGGATTTATATACGTAGCGGCACTGCAGCAGCATATTCATTCTTGGTTCAAGGATCCGTTGTCTCGTGAGGAGTTCGTGCAGCGTGCCGCGGTACTACATGACTAAAATTGGCGTGGTCTTTATAGCGCGAAGTACAACTGCTCGCGGTGCAACGGCGAGTAGGTATTCACGGCTAAAGAAGCGCACGAGAGAAAAGGATCTTAAGGACCGCGGTAAGACTTAATTAGCCTGCGGCTGCCCTCTACTGTCTCGTTACGACGACAAAATTATCCGTGGAAGAACCGCGACCGATTCGCTCAGCGATTAAATTGTTAAATAATTTAATTATCAAATTATGCTAACCAGATGTCGTAAAACCCTCATGCCGACTGTTGGAACTTCATACGAAAGTAAGAAGAACCTCGACGTGTTATTCCGTTTGCCTTTACACTCCCATTTCTCTCTTCTTTATCTAAGACCTGTACATCGAGCTTCTTTATTTCATTTTTTCTCTTCTTCTTCTCGTTTCCAATTCTCATTAAAACGTCGAGAATTCC
Organism: Macrophya alboannulata; assembly: GCA_949628255.1. NCBI lineage: Eukaryota > Metazoa > Arthropoda > Insecta > Hymenoptera > Tenthredinidae > Macrophya > Macrophya alboannulata. The sequence continues at coordinate 44,977,921 of OX451207.1, forward strand.
GAAAGGTCGATTTTCATCTCAACTTGATATTTGATCAGTGATTTAGACGTAACGATTTCGTCTAGGTGCGTGCGACATGCCTAACTTAAGGTTTTGAAATTTGATTTTTATATTTCAAATCCGTTTTGTAATTTGATTATGGGCAGAGGCGAAAGGATCTATGGTCCTAGGCCCTAATAAATATCAAATTTTTATTTTGACCTTTTCTCTTTTAACTATAGTTAAAAGTTCTGTTTTTTTTTTTCTTCTTTTTCTCTCTTCTTTCTCCGTGTCTTTCCTCGCAATGAGAAGCGATCGCGCGACGTGCGTTCAAACACCCAATAAATAAACGAGAAAGGCAAACGCCATGGTTTGATTCACCGCTGGGCGGCTTGCGCGTAAGTGAGACAGTTTTACGCCAGTTTTTATAGCCATGCGGTGTCATGCGTCGCCGCCCTCCGTCGCCCTCTGAGAAGCCCTTTGAAGCCCTCGCTGAGGCAGGGCCCACTACTCGAATGTCGCAGGAATCACGACTATTGATATACACGGCAGTAAAAGTACCCACGAGGTCCGCTCGATAATACGCGCATGAAAGAAATGTGAAATAAGATTCAAAAAACAAAAATAAAAATAGAGAATGAAAAAAAAAATCAGGAAATAAAAAACCGAAAGAACCTCACCACTCGATGACATAAACGAGCTTCGTAAGCTTCAGCCTCACCGTCTAGGTACTTACCGGCTACTATACACCTAATTGTTAAAAACTGTCGTAACCCAAACCTTAGTGACCATGAATTTAAAAAATTCTGGCTCTCACCTTCAACAATTCCAAATATCAAACCGAAGGGAAGTTCTTCATCAATATCGGAGTTGAAAACTTGGCGAAGACAATCGGTGGAGTATTCTCGACTTGTTGAATGCGTTCGTTTTTTGTTATTTTCTTTCGAGTTTCGCTGCCCCCTACTATTACGGGAGTCTAAGTCTCGCAGGAGTAGACGACGAATGCCTGGACATTAGAATTACAAATATGCCACATGGCACGCGCCTTGGGCACAGACGTTCGTAATGTCAGACATTTTGCGAAAAATTTCATGCCTCCAGGTACCCGGAGCTGGAGCCAAAAGCCGAGGACTCGACTGTCCGATTTTATGATCCCTTCTTTAGCAAAGTCTCGCTGAATTTGTGGGCGGCAGATGTTGGCGAAAGGTTATTTTACCTTTTCATTCGTCGACAGTTAAAAACCCAAAGTGGACCCACTCATTATATAGAATTCGGGCTCAGCCTCGTCGACTCACATAGCAGAGATTCTCACCAAATTGTCCCGGACCGGACAGTGCATCGCATTTGTCCCCAAGCATTTCGATCCGTATTTCTTTTGAAAAGACAATCCAATCCCGTCAAACTGAACAAAAAAGTACCTTGTCCTAATTTCTGGGCAAGGATCTCGACCCAGTATTTTTGTTCCTAATTTTTTGTCACCTTTTATCGCACGTACTGTGTCCAGTTTTCAAGTACAATTATCCTACGAGTTAAAGAAAAAACCGCTTAACTATTAGTCTGCACAAATGATTACCATTGCCCACGAAGCAAAATGCCCTGCGGACTCACAAGCGTCCTGATGTTCTGCTTGTGAAATATTCTCGCCCACAACGACGAACCAAAACCAGAAGCGAGTACCCGGTAATTACCGCTGCCCACGTTTGAGGGTCGAGCATGCACCGAAATACTTTATCCATTGTGTGCTGACGCGTGTTTTCGGCTTTGGGTTGAAAAAACGATGTCTTCAATTGTTTCGACGTTGAAAGCGAAAATTTTTGTGAATTTTGAGTAATTCATTGTAAGAGGAGACTGAGGTGAACAAAAAAAATCCCGGTTTTGTTAGGGGCGCAGAAAGTCGTTCGTCGTCTAGGGTTCCGAAAAGCGTAATAAATCTTTTAGAAAAGATAACATCCTCGTAGGCGGTTTGTAGAGGCTGTTACTCTGTGGAGATCCGACGTACGCGTCACTCAACACCTTTCTGACCTCACAGGATGACCCTGTGCCCGTGGGTCCAGAGGTTTGACAACGTATGTATGTAATACATACATACACACGGTGGACCTTATCAATTTTATTCGCTCCTTACGTCATCCTCGAATTCCGCCGCTAAGATACTAGCCGATAAATCACAAGGTAACTACTACGACCGTTTATAGAACTGGCGACTGGCGAGGTACGAGGACGATGCTCAGCAGTAAAACAGAGAGTTCATAATTTAAGGTTGTGGAATCTTTTTTTTTTATTTTTTACTTCTTTACTTTTCGTCGTATGTACTACCTCCGCCGTCCCAGTCGCAGGTTAACGCTGATAATTTATGGAGCAACTAATCGAAGAAATAAGTGTCATCGTATCGTATAGTGCGAATTTATAAATGGAGACAAAAAATGAGAGAGAAAAAAAAAAAACGGTTTTTAGCTAAGGAGAAGAAGTTCTCTCTCACGGTTTTAGCTCGACGAGAATGTGTGACACTCATGTCTCACAAGCGTACTCGGGCGTCTCGCCTACGCGCGAGCGCCGTGGTGTCTCTCTGGTGAAGAAGAAATCTGATATCCCCTGTCAGACCGATCCAGGATATTATGTTTGCGACGTCGTTCTCCCAGGATCTGATAAGCACAATAAACTCAATGCCGAGAGAAACTCATTCGCGGATTCGAGATATATCCTACCATTTGTACACACCATCCCCGTAAATCATAAGACATAATTTCATAAACTTGTTATGGTACTCGCAGATTATACGCCGCGTGCGATGAGAAAATGAACAAGAAGAAGAAGAAGAAGAAGAGGATCCAATGTCACCGATGCGATTGACGTAGGTCGGAGACCCTCGACGATTAGGTAACAGAATTAGATCAGTGAACTTTGACCTATCATGCATAAGGTTCAATCGTTCAGGTGGCAAGATCTTACGAACTTTGAATTTCCATCGTGTCCATAATTTGCTTATGGATCGCAAGGAGAGTATCATTCCACGTGACTACTCTTCATTAAAATAACTATATATATTTTCAAAAATGCTGATTCATCTGTATTTCCGAAAAGTTCAATCGGCAATTAGATTCTTGCTAAGTTCTCTGCAAAGAATACTCATGATGCTTCTCCATGTCCACAACATGAGATGTGTGCACAGATATTTTACGCTATTACATATTTTTCGACTAATCTCTTAAAAATCTCGTGCAACTTGTAAAAATTAACCGTGGGGCTACCTATCGAAGTTTCAAAGAACACGAGGGTGCTTCTGAGGTTGAAGCTTCTTGATCGACATGCCTTAAATCAATAGACCGTCGTTCTAGGATCAGTTCAATGGATCTAAGCGATCGAAGCAATGCAAAAAAATAAATAAAATCTGGAGGACGAGATGTGATATCTTATTTTTTATTGCAGATTTTTTTTTTTTTACAAAATATTACAGCGACCTTTCTTACCGACAGTTGCAGATCAACGATCGTATTGATCGTCGGTACCTTACCACAGCATCTGGTTTTACCAATGGCACAAAAAAAAAAAAAATCAAAAATGAAATGGCCCAAATCGATTTATTTATCGGAAAAAATGTTGAACAAATTTTGAGTCTGCAAAAAAATTTGCAAAATATTTATCGCGCCGGTAACTGCAGTTTTCTATGTCATGGACCATCGAGAAATTATCGGCTAGTCAACCTCCTCTACGGTCGGATTATCGCGACCTTCATTACCGCCGGTAAATCTTTCTCCCGTTGTGGCTGGTCCGGGAAATCCAGGCGGTACGGCACCACTTCCTTGATATAACTTGGTGATAATTGGACCGCAAACCTTTGGTTAATTAGAGAATAAAAAATTGATAATAAATGTACTTGAAGATAAAAGAAAAATGGAATCTTGCCTTCTCAGCTTCCTTCAGCTTCGCCTCGAATTCTTCCTTTTCCGCAAGAATATTGGCATCCATCCATTTGATGATCTCCGTGCATTTGTCGTATATCAGTTTTCTGTCGGTCTCGGGAATCTTCTCGATGATCTTCTCGTCTTCGACGGTACTTTTCATGTTGAAGCAGTACGACTCGAGATTATTCTTAGCGGATATTCTGTCCTTTTGCTTATCATCCTCGCTACGATAAATCTCAGCTTCGTTAACCATACGTTCAATTTCTTCCTTGCTCAATCGACCCTTGTCATTCGTGATTGTAATCTTGTTTTCCTTGTTGGTAGACTTCTCGACCGCCGATACATTCAATATACCGTTTGCGTCTACGTCAAAGGTCACCTGTAAAAGCACCATTGAAAATGCTTAAGTCGATTCGGCACAGCCGTTGTGATCGCTCATTCCCAAACGGTGAACGTTAGGGAATTGCAGAATCCAATCGACGCACCAACAAAGTAAAGAATTTTACCTCAATTTGTGGAACGCCTCGGGGAGCTGGGGGAATTCCTGACAACTCAAACTTTCCGAGGAGGTTATTGTCCTTGGTCATTGCTCGTTCCCCTTCGTAAACTTGGATCAGGACGCTCGACTGATTGTCCGAGTAAGTGGTGAACGTTTGGGTTTGCTTAGTCGGGATCGTCGTGTTGCGCTTAATGAGGGCTGTCATCACGCCTCCGGCCGTTTCTATCCCTAAGGATAAGGGCGCCACGTCTAAAAGGAGAAGGTCCTGGACAGCCTCGGACTTATCTCCGTGTAGGATAGCGGCTTGGACAGCTGCTCCGTAAGCAACAGCCTCGTCCGGATTGATGGATTTGTTCAGCTCCTTACCGTTGAAGAGATCCTGCGGACGTGACGAGGATTAGAGGATCGCGTAGCCGGTCATTAATCCGCGGCAATAATAACCTGCAGGAGTTTTTGAATTCTTGGTATCCTCGTCGACCCTCCGACGAGTACGATGTCGTTGATCTGAGCCTTGTCCATCTTCGCGTCCCGTAACGACTTTTCAACAGGCTCCAAAGTGCTCTTGAACAAATCCTGATTCAGCTCTTCGAACCGAGCACGCGTGATGGAGGTGTAAAAGTCGACACCGTCAAAGAGCGAGTCAATTTCAAGGCTCGCCTGCGTCGAGGACGACAATGTCCTTTTAGCTCGTTCGCAGGCTGTCCTGAGGCGGCGAGTCGCTCTCTTATTTGTAGAGAGGTCCTTTTTATACTTGCGCTTGAACTCCTGGGCGAAATGGGTTACTAAACGACTGTCAAAGTCTTCTCCTCCGAGGTGGGTATCGCCTGCCGTTGATTTCACCTATAGTATAGAAAATCTTACGATCGCGATATTTAATGATATTATAATGACGCGGAGCGACCAACAAGACTTTCCCCTCACCTCAAATATACCGTCTTCTATGGTTAGGATCGATACGTCAAAAGTACCACCGCCCAGGTCAAAAATCAGCACGTTCCTCTCGCCGTGGCCTTTCTTGTCGAGACCATAAGCTATGGCTGCCGCTGTTGGTTCATTAATAATCCTAAGGACATTCAGTCCAGAAATAACGCCGGCATCTTTCGTCGCTTGACGTTGAGAATCGTTGAAGTAAGCGGGCACAGTGACGACGGCATTTGTAATTGTCTTGCCCAGGTAGGCCTCGGCTGTCTCCTTCATTTTCGTGAGGACCATCGAGGATATTTCTTCGGGAAAAAACGATTTGCTTTCGCCCTAGATCGGTACAAAAATTCTCTCATTTACCGCAATTTTTCCTCAGACTTAACCCTCGACGGAATTAAATCGGTTTTTGTAAATCAAGTTTTCAATTTGCTGCGCAATCGCAATCAAATTTTTATTTTCTCTTTGTTTTACTTATCACATCATCACGTTCAAAATCCGTTGCGTAACGTCCAGTTACGATCGTTAAGTCGTAAATCATACTCAACTCTGTGGATTAATTAAGCTGCTATAATCATGTCTCCGGAGTCGTTCCCTTACTTTGTAATTCACTTGAATTTTCGGCTTGGTGTTGTCGTTTATGATGTTGAATGGCCAGTGTTTCATGTCGGCTTGAACGGAAGCATCGTCGTAACGTCTGCCGATTAATCGTTTCGCATCTGAAACCGATTAGCCGATAAGATGAGCGGAATTTCGTAACGAATTATCTAATTATAAATCCCCTCTTAATTATTTTATCCAAAGAAGTTCATAATCGCCGAATTACTTTCATAGTGTAAATCTGTTAAACATTTTTTCTCCGTCGCCTAATGATACTGGAAATAATTTTTATCATCCAATCGATCATCAGACCGATCGGTTATCTCGAAGAGACAGAGACCTTGCGAAACGATCTAACAACGCGGCTCTGCAGTTCTTCAAACATTTACTTTTATCGAGGTAAGGAGAGGGCTAATGAAATTCAAGAATTTGAACGCTTGCAACCGGTGCTTTTCCCTCCTCCCCTATCGCCACGCGAGTAACACCAGAGAAATCTGGTTAAAGTAAGGTGGCTGAAAGTGTGGACTAAAAAGAGTGAGCATGGTTCTTTTTTGACAAGCAAATACGATCTCGGGACGATTTGCATATGATTTTGGTTGAGTGAATATCTTTTGAAAAAATTCTCTCCTCATCGAATATCCAAGAGATATTTTATTTACCGAATATGGTATTGGTGGGGTTCATCGCGACCTGATTTTTCGCAGCGTCTCCGATCAGACGCTCCGTATCTGTGAAAGCCACGTAGCTCGGGGTTGTACGATTTCCCTGATCATTCGCGATAATCTCGACTTTTCCATGCTGAAATACACCGACGCAGGAGTACGTTGTCCCCAGGTCAATTCCTACGGCTGGTGCTGTCATCGCAATCCTTAAATCGGTGGTCCTCGAAGCGTGATCTTCCGGTTCATCAGAAAAGGCATTAAATAAAGAAACTTCTTTTTAGTAGAGAAGGGGGAAATTATTTTTTACTGGTATTCGAATTGGTCAAAATATTTTCCTCCTCTGCCATAAATTTTCTATTTTCATAGCAAATAAATAACTGAGCATAATACAAATGATATGGCGCGTGCGAAATGAGAGCACGCCACATTCACCACGCTGTGCAAAACCCCTGACCCAATTGATACCCGGCAATCGAGGAGCTCGCGTTATACTCACAGCGATTCTCGGATCAATTTAATGCCCGTTCCTAGGTCAAACTGTCGTCCGAGTCTCTTCGTCTCGGAATTACCTTGGTCTAATACTATTTGCTTAATAAATAACGTCAGTTGAGAGAAGAAGAGATATTGCGGAATTGCTCGTTTATTACTGATCAGCGCAAGTCGACGCGACTCGGCACGTTATTGTTGACTCAATCTTTCAGTTGTTAACCCTCGCCTCCTGGGAACCCTCGACGTCTTCAAACGTACGCCTCTATGACGTCCGAATAATCGCAAAGTCATTTCAGCAGCAGCAGCAGCAGCTGGCGAATGAATTTCGCGAAGAACTGTTTAACGGCGGTGAAAAGAGATGCCGTAGAGACGGTATATACGGAGGGTTTGAATCAGGCGAATATTGAAGAGAGATTTTGGGTGAAAGGAGAAGTTAATGGACACAATGACCCAGATTGTCGGGGGTTTGCGAGGCATGAGGCCAAAGGACGTACCGGGGATCCCCGTTGTGTGATGACATTTCCTGCCACATCGCGGGGTCTCGCCAATCGACAAACTAAAGGCTGAACAAAAGCGGAAGAATCGTGGGCTAACGTAGGTAATTTGCTTAACCGTGGTAATCCGCGAACGTGGGTCACCGAACAAAGGAAACCAGGTCCTGGCGGTTGATAGACGTTGTAGATTCGATCTAGAGTTGCCCCTCGTACATATGTCTCTCGCCCGTTAAACACGCGAGCATATAAAATCGGCGTTACGTTATAATACGAGGAAACAACCCACAGCCCCAACCCACAACCCCCAGCCCTCAGCCCTCAGCCCTCAACCTTTCCTGATGATTCTCGCGGTCCACTTGGCAGTCACTGGCGCCGGAATTGTTGAAGCCTGGTTCTGTGGTGGAGGTGGTGCTCGTGGTTCTGTTGTGGCGGGATTTAAACCTGTGAAATTTATCGTTCAAGAGGTGGACAACCAACTAGCTAACGGTTAGAGATATTTCGTCGCAATTTAACAATCCACATCCGCGTATTCCACTCTCAGGCGAGGTGATTAACAGCGAAGAAAAACCTCTCCAGTTTTTTTCAAGCTTTTCATTCATTCAAGATCTGCTATTCAGTCCAGCGTTACCATAAAAGCTCGTAAATGTAGGAAATTGTCTATTTTATAGTAGGAAAAAGGCTGAAATTTTTTAAAAATTTCCCTCCCATTTTCAGACGACATTTCCTTCTTTTCGTCCAAATATTTTCTTCATTTGCTTGTTTTATGAACTGAGAAAAACACGGAATCGAGGACTTCGCGCGAATTTAACGACTGATTTCTACGTATGTCTGTATACCATGCGTGGATTTTCGTAAAATACCCTTTAAATCCTCTTACCTCTAAGTACCTGTCCAGCCCTCGAGCGTGCGTCGAGGAATTAATTAAACTGCGAAGATTAATGATTACAAACAGCGGGTGATTTACATCGCGAATTATCACGGATTTATTTAAAATGAATAGCTACGTCATCCAGTGAAGAGTTCTAATACCTCCACCCTCGTTTACCCTGTCCTGGAGAATCTGTAATCGCTAGAGACACGTCCTTCGCAGAATCTCTTTGTATATTATATGTATAACAGCGCTCTGCAATTCGGGCAGATTAGAAGATTAAATTCGGAATTAAGCCCGTGCGATAAGCCAGCTAAAACAGGAAGCCTGTTACTCGCTAAGGTAAAGCGTTTATACCCTAGCTGGTATTAAATTAAGAAACAACCCAAAAATCCATCATGAATCCGCCAGATAACGTCAGAATGAAAATTCTTCATCAAGCAGTATTCGAAGTCGGTAATTATTTTGCTTCCACTTTGCCACTCCGCGATACTTTACCTTGAGGAAGTAAGAAACGTTGTAAATCACTGTCGCGAGTATATCACGGACTTTTAGTGAAACGGAGAAGGCTTTTCATTGCACGTTAGTTTTCTACGGGGAAAAATAAAGAGCGATAACGTAGAGGCGGAAGTCGTTTTCAATAACGGAAACGTTAGTACTTATCCCTACGGGATCCTTGGATGAAAAAGAAAAGGAAAACGGAAGGAAAAAAAAATTGAAATAAAATAAATAAACAGGGGAACGGGTAGCGAGATCCTTTTCCGAGGACTATAGTCTGTCCTATAAACGTAAACAAATAAATCCTTGAACCTCCGCGCGACTGTTTAGAGGATATCTTCTCCAGGATTATACGAGGAGACTATCGCTGCAGAGAATGGGTGGAACACATCGCGAGTGTTGACCCCATAAATTTTGCAATCTCTACTGCCGAGCTACTACTACGTCCTTCGCTGTCGATTCGGTCGAAAAAGAACCAATGGAGCATTCGCCGATGGGAAAGCCATTAGTGGACTGTGCTCGTTAAAGCAACTAGGGGATTCTCGCCTGTAGAATAGGAACCAAATCGAACAGTAAAAAGTTCGTTTGTAAATATCATATCCTGATTCAACAAGGCGTTGCAGGTATATCCGGAGATTTTTACCGCAAGCTTCTCTCCATACCGTGAACGAGATGCTCCTCTCTGCTCCTGCACCAGTCTCACCCCTTACTCCGATAGGATAATCCTGCAGACTCTGCGGGGAATGTCCGAGGAAGATTCCGTCCCTAGGGAGAATGGGGAATAGCGGAGTTTCGACTTGGTAAGCGGGAAGGCGCGCGTTCGCATATCGCACTAGGTTATTTGAGTTATTTCACACATGGTGGCTACCGATCGATAGGCAATCGCATTGCACTCTGGGACTTCCGTACCTCTTAGCTCTGAGCTCCTATGTGCTTGCCATTCCTCCGGCCTCACGTACCGAGTAAGATTTTGGGAGTACAGCAACGCTTAAAAATATCTAAGAGTATTCCTCGATCAGGGACACGAGGTGAAGATGAATCGATCTCAGTGTTCGGGGGTGGGAAATATGTTTGTTAGAGAAAAGGCTAAGGACGAGAAATTTATTGCCTTTTGATGGCCTGAAGGATGTTTTTTTCCTCTAAAATTTGACGTCTTATAGATTCAGTTTTCACGTTGACTGTCAGGCGATATAATGCATCAATAAAAATGCGAATCAGACGAATTTCAGGATGGTTTTCGTTGAAGGAATGGCACATGTCGAGGTAGAATATCCTTCCAACCAACCTGCACCACCACCACAATCACCATCGCCTTCGAAAATCCTCCAGAACTGCACAGTCAGATTGAATGCACATCTCCGCGAAATGCTGAGAGCGTTGGTAAAACCTGCATTCGCAAGTGGTAGCTGTGGTACCGACGTACGTATACTATACGTCTAGTCGGAAAATAAACATTCAAAATACCTGAATACTTGCGACGCGACGGGATGCTTCGCTTTTCAAAAAACCGGAGCGGTTCCCCGACGTTAAAACGACAGGGAAATAACGATGCGCATACAAAACACTTGCCCGATATCCCCGAAACTTATAAAAAATCACAGAGACGAACCAAAAAACGATTTTTCCGAGTCAACCGGTTTTTAAAACGGTCCAAAAACCTTCTGTGAGATTTTTATTCCGTTTGGAGTGATTCAATTTCGAATGTGAGACAGGTTTTGCAAGCGAAGGATTTAATACTTTCATTAATTATCATTAATGAATCAAAGGCTGATGAAACTGAGGTTAAATCCGTAAACTAGAACTTGAAGAATAAATTATGACGTGATGAATTTCTTCTCGCTAATCGTCGTTTTGCGGTAAAGTAAAGCGAGATCATACAGCACCTAACCGCGCGGTATTGTGGACGGAAAATTTTACAAGAATTATTTCAACATAGTCAGAGCGGATGTGTCGTTCTTAACGATAAGGAAATAAAGAAATAAAGAAAAGAAAAGAGAAGATAAAGTGAAATAATTTCACCGTCGCGGGGATATTGTATTGTACACCAGTATTGCAATAGAACGGCGCATGGACGATGTTATTTTCAGCGCACATTATAATTATATAAATACATCGGAAACATTCGCATAGTTTCATGAATCACAGTAATTATCGTTCCTAGTTTCCCTTTCCAGTTATAGGTACCTACTGCCATCCTGTCGTGCCGCAGCAGTTGCAGCAATTGCTATTGCATGCAAACGCATGTACGCGATCCTGGAATCTGTCCGTATAAACGGACCAAATTTTTATCATGCTTTACACTTTACAGCGTCGTTTACCTGTCTGTAATTTCATTGTTTCACTAATTAATTACTGCCCTGTGCTCGCGGCTACCCTTTATTGTCTGACTCGGAATTCAACGGACTCGCACGTTTTTACTACCTCGGGTTAACTACTTTTCCGATTTTCTATCCTTTTAATCGCCACGCTATGGAGAAATTATCGTACAGATTTTCGACAGATCGATGAAAAGTAAGTCGGATTCCCATGATGGGATATTTTTTTTTTTGTTTTCATGTAACCTTGCGACTGGCTGGAAAAAAAAATCGCATTGATTATGCAGCAGGCGCCGATAAGAGGCGATTGTTCGAGTTTCGTATCGTGATCCGGATCTGTGTCGGCAAACGCGTTAGCTTTGATAACGTTTTAATTAAATAGGGTCTCAGGATAATCCAGCTCTCTTAGAATCAAAGCCCCTTGACTTGACTTTCGAACCGATATCTTCGGAGAGACTAAGAATCTCGCACTAGCAATCAAACGCAGCTAGAATCTATTCAGCTGAAAATTACCGTAGGTGTAAATATTATAAATTTAAGTCAGGATGTATGGTATCGAAGTTTAGCAGATCGATTTATTCCGAGCTTAGCCAATCCGCCACACGCTTCGATCTCCTGCGGTTTGAGTATATCGATCTGTAAAATCTGATAGAAACTATTAAAACTGAACTTATTTGTCTTCATAACAGCGTTTTGTTTTTTTTTTAAATCGATCGACTCGCTGAAGATCGTATCGTAAAATAGGAATTATAGACAAGGTTGATTTCCGACGAAATATTATCGTTAATTATATTTTATAACAAACGTTATCGCGATTTTATTAACCTAGAAGAGACTTACGATTAGTGTGGATGACAAGAGTGTGCTCAGAGAGTGCTGCGGTAGTGATAAAAAATTTTTTCCTTATCAAGAAATTGTGTAATACATCGCCTGGCTCGAGAATCCAACAAACAAGTCAGTGCGTCTTGGTATTTATAAACAGTAAATATTTGCGGCAGGTAATATGGAGCCGTCGATTATGAAACATGTTTATAAGGAGAAAGATTGTCCGACTCTTATCTACAGAGCAGTCATTTTTCGCTTTGAGTTTAAATTGTGTATAATAATGAATTTTATCATTATTCTTATATATACTAGTCAGGAGTTGAGGCAAATTATAACCGCGACGATATAAACTTCCTCTAGTCGGTAGACGACCGAACACTTAGCTAATTTCCTACCAGGAATCATTCGCATTTATATAATAAAAAAAAAAAAAAGAAAATTAATCAGTCTCACTAGTCACTATGATAATATAAATTTAATACGTACTTCAAATGGCATTCAGGTGTCATGACAAATGACGTTGATTCAACCGCAGAATGACTGCATCGCAATATAAGTTCTATAATTATTTTGAAAATCTGAGACTCGTTTCACGACGATATATGTATAGGTATGTTCATGGATTTTCTAAAAGTTCTGTACAGTCTGCTTCCTCTCATTCTCTTTTTTTTTTTTTCTCTCTTTATTCCTTTTCGAAAGTTTTATTCTACGGATTGTACTCGCAATTCTAGACCGTTGCAGGGGTTCAGTGTATAGTCCGTCGACGTACAGTATTGGTTTGTAATCGAACGCATTTCGCAACGCGAGCCGCGAGTGAGCATTGCGCACTAATACCCACATACATCGCGAGCAATGATTCACGCGGTGCCCCGAAGCGCCGGGAGAGTATCTCGCACGTATGTAACATACATACGTGTGATTTTACAATTGTACGGGTATGTGCGGTATACGTACTGTTCCACACACGAAACTGCAGTGTACAGTCTGTACGCCATAGATCGCTGCACTGTCGCCTCAATACCATAACAAATATACTCTCTTGCATAGGTATACATATACCTCCATAATACGTACATGTGCATATATGTACGTGAAAACCTGCATCAGACCCAGACGTGTAGAAATTGTTGCGCGTTACTATAACAGGTGCTTTGTTACGACAGTCCAGGGTAAAACGACTACAAGTGTACGTACCTACGTACATCTATACTCGGATATATACCAATGTATATCCATGTGTGTATGCTGAGTGTACTGTGTAATGTAACAACTCGATGTAGCTATCCCTGTACCCAATATCCTATGACGTCACGTCGTTACCTATAACCTACCTTAATTACGACCGTACTGGCACACAAATAAATTGGTACATTTTCGGAGCAAGTAAACTAGCTGCAGCAGCACTATGTGTTGTACATACTTGTATGATGTATGTATACGTATGTACATACATAAAATGTGTCTACTTAGAGTAAAGCCATATTTCGTTTTCTTTCTTCACTTCTTTTATATAACATGGCTATTGTCCGACGTAGCGTCGTTATTTGGTGATTACGGTTAGAATAGCTAGACAATGCAGCGGCGAATGGAATGAAATATTGTGCAGCAATCTATGCAATCTTGACCTTTCACATGTCTATATACATATACCTACTGCAATTCTCTAGTTGTACACGGGATATAAATAAATTTTTTAAGTAATTACCAAAACGTCCTTCGGTTAGCTAAACCCGGAATTTACTAACTATACCACGTCATGAGAAATTATGATGTGCAATTTGTGGATCCACGCACGATTCATCGATCGTCAGTTTTATTTTTGATATTAAACTAAGGTGATGTCGAACTGGCGATTACTTGATAATGGTCAATTCAGTTTTGTTTCTTGAATAACTGTTATGATGCACGGCGGGAAATATATCACGCGGAGAAATATAGATAAGATCGTTATCCTTACGCGAATAACACCCTTTTGGATGTATGTGTTTGCATATAATCTCGGTATTATCGTATTTATCTGATCTTTGTATTGTGCACTCGGTTCGGTTACGTAACTATCTAGGTACATACATACCTATACGATATAAACCACGATCAACTATAGAAACGCGAGTGAACGCAATTCGCTTGTAAGTCTGCCGTGCCGAGATCAATACCGCCTAAAGTATCTAGTTGGCACACGATGCCAATATTAGCGATCTCCGAAATATTCAGGTAAATATTTGGCGACCGAGCGAGCCAGCCAGCCAGCCAGCCTCGGTTCCCTCAAGGATATCATGTGTGTACGATGTGATCAGTTTTCAATCGTTACTATCATAAAGCCTGATCTACCAACGGAAACCCTACGCTAGAAATCGCCTTTGAACTTTATGGGCGCGTCTACCTAATTGATTCTTGTTAGCAATGTCATTGCGACGACCAAATATAACCCACGTATGTATGTACATACATACAGCTACGATACACAAAACTATTGAACCGCATTGATCGTGGCTCCACTTTGCCTTATTATATCACATACATACACCTGCACGTTATCCTGTATCGGAAAAATTATTTATTTCTTATTAAACTGCAGGGGATTAGTCATTCAATTTTTTTCTCTTCTTCATTTCATCCTTTTTACGGAGTTGATGTCATTCTCAGAGCAGTATACGTGTATAATAGCAGCTCTTTTCATATCCACGTCTGCACGTGCCCCGCGGTTATTTATCGAAAGATGAAGAGAAAAAACGACATTTTCGATTCCAGAGCTCTACGACTGAAATTAACGATCAATTCGTTGCAGATATTAGATATTCGAAATCGGTGCATATTTAATCAGAGAAGTTTACTCGATCGAGATGAAACATTATTCACTCCCAGACTGGCCACCGTAATATCGTTTGATGCAGATAAACTCCTGGCTGATCGTGGGCCTTGAGTATTAAGTGCATACGTTTACGTATATAGAGACTCGGTTTATTCGCTTATATGCACGCATATGTAAAAGGAAGGATATATGTTAAGTTGCCTGTGGGAAATCGAGGCGATCCTAATGCAACGTGTATATAGGGAGATATGCGGTACGTATGTATGTACGCGATGCGTCGATTCTCACAACCTCAAAGGTTATCGATGACTGACTCTCTGAGAACGGTGGATATAAGAGAAGAGTTAAAGAAAATAATAAGGAGGAGAAAACGAAGAAGAAGAAGAGGCATAAAAAGGTAATGAGAAACTGTTTAAAACACGACTCGACGAAGGCCTAATTACACGCCTCGGTGGGTTTAACGGAGATTAATAAATAGTTATTCTTTCTATTTCCGTGAACTGGCTTGACCACTCATTCATAGATCTAAGATAAGTATCAACTCCGCAGAGCATGGACACGCTCGCAATGTATTTACTCGCGTTTACGAAAACTGGTTTACCCTTGTCTCCTCCCGAACGTTTCTTTTATTACACTTTCGCCTTTGGGCTTATTATACACCTACCTACTATACGACTACAATTTGCGGTCGAGTGTGTCACAATTTTCTCGGAATAACACGTGGAATGACTAATCGATCGTATTCCCGGAAGCGCGACGGTCATTCAAGAAACGATAAGTGGTGGCTTAATTATTCAGCTGAATCAGTTCCGATCTCGAAAATCCGATATCTCAATCGACAAATCAATGAATTTCACTATATCCACCGCAGACTTGGACAAAAATTATACGTAGTTACCGGTTTTAAATTGGCATAAATTGATCTTGGAACCTGCAACGTTTTACGCCGCGGAGAAGTGGGCATAACAACCGTCTACCCAGAGTTAAAGATTGCATAATAAATAACGAAGGTTTTCTCAACTAATTATCACCCGCAAGGACATGCGGAGCTTGGTTTAGCGAGCCTGGTTTAATTTCAACATCTTGTAGTAGTGTCCGCCGTTATACGTCAGCCTGGAAATGATATGAACGCATTGGCACCGGCAGAATGACTGGCAGGATGTGTCTTTGACCACAGGCCAGCACAGAGATTAGCTCTAGTCACAGCTGCAGTTTTCTATGCTATTTAACAAGTCGTATTAATTTTTTTCCACAGAAATTTTCCAATTATAAATGAGAGTGTCGTGATCGTGAATATCAGCTCTGAAATCGTCACCGTATTTCCTTTTATAATTAATTTATCGAATCAGGAAGAGCCGTAATGAGAAAGGATTTTTTTTTTATAAACGGAGTAAAATTTCCTCATCGTATAACTCGATCGGATATCCCTTACCTCTATTTATCAGCCGCAACTGATTGCGCGTTCGGTTTTCCCCAGCTTACAGGAGAAAAAAAAAATTGTAATAGTGTATGATAAAATATACAAAATACAGTGGACATTTCATGGTGACGATATGTGACGTTTTTCTATGATAATTTTCATCCTTCTGGTTATAAATTTTTTTCACCCCTATTTTCTAAACCCTGCTTTCACCCTTCTCGAACGACGTTTACCACGTATCGCGAAAGCCAATTTGCAAATAGGATACGCGGGTTGTTTTCAGTCGAGTCAAATCGAGACGGTCTGGATGCTGGCGATGTTGAGTGGCCTTTTTATCTGATTTTCTTTTTTCTTTTATTTTTGCTTTCTTTCTTCATTTCTTTCTTTCTTTCTTTTTTACACTTTCTTTCATCCTTTAGTATTACTTCTTAGGTGCCCTTTGCGAACCATACACATACCTACATATATGTATATGTATATTGAAGATTTTTAACATGAAAAGTCTGCGTCTCCCCGTCCGTTCGCTCATCTTTCAATCAACGTATGCTAGTAAAGAAAACATTTTCCTTCGTTTTTATATTACTTACGTACTTCCGTTTGCTCATAGCGTACATACATAGGTCCATATAGGTTATTCAAAGGAAATGAAACTCTCTTCGTCGAAAGGAGTCGGGGTTCTGACCTTTAGCTCAAGAATCCCATAAATCGTGACTTGAAAAAATAAATAACTGCAGCAGCGTCCCGGCAGGTTGAGAATATTTGTAAAAAAAATAAATAAAAAATGAAACGAAAACGAAAATACTTTGACATTTGTTTCCATTTTTTATTTTTCTTCTATAGCGATCCTTCGACTACAGTGACGTCTGGGTATGGTATGAGTCACAAAGCTGGATGTGGGCAGGCACGCAATGAAAATTAAACAATAGAATTCGCATGCATTCATCAATTCACGGTTGATGGCTTGCATACAAGGACTGCTAGTACTACTCCAGCTTATAAGCCGAGTCATCGCAGATTCGTATCCGTCGATTAACTATCCACCGATTATCCACCTAATCGTTAGTAATTGCCAATGATCTCGGAATCAGGTTCTCTACAACGATCAAATATACTATTACCAAATCCAATTTAGCGATCGGCGCTCACTCTCACTCTGAACATGGCTATATACCCATCTATGGTATTAATTGGCAAATTTCCTCGCCACGGTCCAAAGGATTTTTTTGTAATCGGCCGAAAAATTACCTCGACACTGGTTTTTGGGAAGTAAAAAAAAGAAAAAACGAGAGTTAGAACCGAAATGCCAGCTTTATCTTTTATCTCGAGTTAAATTCGAGTGTCACTGTTATTTCTATCGAATGACTATAACGAGGAGGTCTTCTCGGTATTGTCGTTGCATGTGGCACGTACACGGTTACGTTGCAGTGGTGATATCAGTGTTTGTGCATTAGCATTCGATAGTGCAGCTGTAACTGCCTGCGGTTCGTGCAATAGAACCGTTATCGTTTGGTTTCTAGCAGCTAGTGCAAAGAGCTATTTCTATTTCTAACCAACACGTCCCGCACATTGGTGAATGTAGGTAGGTATAATTTATTGTCACAGAGGTTAAACAATCCTGTGTAGTTAAGGACAGTGCAGGATTTCCGCAGCACTTATTCACGCCCTTGACTAGAAAATCTCCAGGTTTCAACGTCGTTTAATTACAACATCCTTCCTGACCCTCCTTTCCATTCCATTCCATTCCATTCCATTCCATTCCATTCCATACCCTTTCCAACTCTTCTCTTCTCTTCTCTTCTCTTCCTTTACTTTACCACCGTCTAGCTTCGCGGCTCTTTCCACACCTTTAATTCTCCCGAGCAACAATTTATATCGCCGAAAACTAAATGCAGAGGAAGCTTAACGCTACCAGAAATTTAAACGCGGAGATACAAACGAACGCCACAACACCTATCACCCACCTAATCGTTGTTATACCACTCGCTCCTGATTCACATGGTAATCGTATGCAAATTTACCTACATGGTGTTTCGTAACCCGTTCCAAAACCAGAAACATCGTTATCCGAGACGTGAAAAAGGTGGCAGCAATGTTGTATGTAACCGAAGATACAATCGTTTGAAAAAGTGATTAAATTTTTGGAGAAAATTGTTTCCTACGGACAGCTGTGACAACTATAAGAAGTAAAGATAAAAGATTATACAGCAATAACATTTTTTATCTCAGCAGTTTTTTTTTTGTTCGTTTTTGGCTTAATCCGCGTTCAGGTAACTGGAATAAAAGTGGCTCTCCGGTCTAAAAGTTTTGGCGAAATAATCGAGCTTTGAGATAAGCTCGACGTGTCTTATCAACGACATTTACCACGTGAGTGTATATACCAGCCAGAAAAGGTTGGTTCACCGTCTCGTGGATTAACTTGTCACGATTTCTATATCCGCGAGAGCCAAGACTCTGAGAGTTTAAGAGATAGTTGAGAGTTAGGAGTCAAGAGTTGAGTTCCAAGTATATCTCTACACATCTTTATACCAAGGGATGTGTATATATATGAAAAAGGAATCCACCGATATCCCAGCAGCAGCAGTAGCAGCAGCAGCGTTAGGACGCACAAGGAATCGTAAAATAACGCAGTCCTGGCGGCTGGTCTTGGTAGTGCCTTCGGGATCTTCCCAGGATCAGGCCTTCGCCTGATACATTTTGAACAGTCTCTCCTTTTACGACGTCTACGCCGCTGGGCAGAACGCGAAGCGTCATCGTGCGCGGCATACCGATCTGCTTCTGCAGACGAGCTTTGCCTTATACGCGATGTATGTATAGGTAGTACACTACGCGGTTAAACTCTCGACTAATTATCGCCGTAATTAAATGAAACATTTTAGACGTATTGAGGAAACCGTGCAACCATCACGGCTCTCTAATCTCGTTCAAATATCATATATACGTTACGTACTACGTTACATACTTCAATACGTTATATGTATGAGTACTGCACGTTCATATTGTATACTTATTCAAAGGAAACACTTTAAATCATGGCTCAATACCGGGCCCCCTCCGCTTCTCGACGTCTCTTTGCCTGGATGCAATTCACCAAGAAGCAAAGTATGAGTATATATGAGTATAAGTATAAGTATAAGTACTTCTTTATAACGGAAATATCTTTTTCTCATGCAAACGAGCAATTAAACCAGCATTCCCAAACGATTGCGTCACTGCACGATGCTCAGTGTGAATATTGAATGTATCCACCTATCCACGCGGAGAACCTTTAGATCTATCCACATACCTCGGTGTATTCGGGTAAATCCACTCGGTGGCTGGAAAAGAAAATAAAAAAAAAGAAAAAATTATTCAGTCATAGAAGAGAGCTTTTTATGTTGCGATTTGGCTTTTGGCTATTCCGAATCAGAAAGAAATCGTTATACTGTCACGGGAAAAAATTTTTAAAAATCGCCGCTGTACGGTGAAATTTTTTAGTCACCCTGTAGACGTAGTTGAGATTGCGAAAGGCGTCAGGAAGGCAAACACACGCACGCGTCTCTCCGATAAGTCGCGTTAGAGACATACGTGGCTGTATAGTAGAACCACGAACGATATCTGATACGGTTTGCGTGCCAATGATAGTTTCAAGTCCGAAGATTGTAGGAAAACGGAGCTTGGAAAGTTTCGGGTTTTTGGTTTTTGAACTTAGCGTTAAGCCGGAGGTTCTTTATCTTCTATTATATTCCATTTTACAGTTTTCAAAAGTCACGTAGTCTAACAAAACTCCTAATTCATACGTCCCGACTTTTTTCCCTTCAACGTTTTCATGGCCGACAGGAATGTCTGCGGTTTTCATACTGGAAAGTAGAGATATCGCTGCGTTATACGCTACTCTGCGTCGCAACGTCCGACCGGCTGTTGCAAAACAGGAAAATTCATTACAACCACTAGCTCAGACGTTAACTCGATTTGCCAGGTTTAGCTGGTTGAAAACCATGCCTTTTGACTATGTGCGGGGTGCCTGGCTCCCCGGACCCTCGACAGCGGTAAAGAAGTCGAACAGACTGAAATCTGGGTTAAGTTAACGTGCGGTTGAATTTTCCGAGCCGGTTGGCCAAGACAGTCGCCACATTGTCTCTGTTCTCATGCCAGGACGAGAGGTCGGCTAGTATATATCTATACATCTCGAAGTAGCCTATACCATCCTCAGTCCAAGGTTATCAATGTCCGAAATAGCTGGGTGTGGGAGGAGAATGAAAACGGACAAAAAACAATCCGAGAATCGCGAGGGCGTCTGTAGAAATGGTCCGTCGAGTTGTGCCCTGTATTTTATTTCTTTTTTTTTTGTTCGTGTCGTCAACGTATTTCGTTCTGTTGTTCCTGACACCCTGAAGTCAGAATTTAGATTCATTGAACTGCGGAGTGTTAGCGAGAAAAGTGTCGAAAAACCGAAGTCGTATTTTTAGTCTTCGAACAATCATTTTTGACAGCTATAATGTTGGCGGTTTTTGAAGAGTAAGAAAGGTCGGATCATTAGCCACGATCCACGTCGACGACCGTACTCGTATAAGATGATCGCAGTGCGAGAAGCGCATGGAAAATTTGCCGGAACCGGAAACTGTCCTCGTCTGCATATCAACGACTATCAACGATCCGAGGCGAGGGGATTTGCGATAATAACATTTGCATCATCTCCATATGCGGTTGTCTGCATACCTCGCGTCGCTCGTAGCTCATACAAGTAGGTATGTACGTCGGAGGAAGCGAATCCATATATTACATTATATATCATACATCGGATTGAATCGAACATTTTTATCTTTCTATCACGGAAGAATGACGACACTGATCGAATCGGAACTAGTTGAATATAAAAAAAAAAGCGAAGTTTTCTTCTCTCCGTGATTT
The DNA here is from genome assembly GCA_949628255.1 of Macrophya alboannulata. Taxonomy (NCBI): domain Eukaryota; kingdom Metazoa; phylum Arthropoda; class Insecta; order Hymenoptera; family Tenthredinidae; genus Macrophya; species Macrophya alboannulata. Next base: position 44,999,089 of record OX451207.1, read on the forward strand.
TCTTTATTCTCTTCTTCTTTGTTTTCGGATAAACTTGTAACTTTAGTCATGGAGTATCGGAAGTGGTTGGAGATATAAAGTTGCACATAAAAATCTCATTATATCATATCAGAGAATCTCATGGTATTCCCAAGCTGGCATCAAGTATCTATATTTGAACGATTGTATGCTGCAGTAGTGATGACTTTCAATGACCGCATCCGTTTCGTCATATCTTATTTTTATTACATGCAGATACAGCCTCCCCACGGCCCCTTATCACTTTTCGAATCAATTCAACTTAAGCAAACCGATACTATTTTTGGTTTCACTGTAGCCGGATGAAGGTTAGCGAACCGTGTTCATAAGTACAGATGAACGCAATACGGAGAGTAATTTCAAACGTGGAAAGCGGTGCTTAAGAGATATTGGATACAGAAGTAAACCCATCGGACTTCCGGTAGTTAAAACGTCCGGTACCTACCCGAACACAGTTACAACCAAGTACAACTGCAGCGCATTGACCACTCGAGTCGTCAGACCTTTTCGGCATGTCCTTTCGGCCTCCCTTATCTCCTGTAGACAACGGGGAGATAAGGGAATTCTCTGCCTCTAATTTCGACTCTCTCTCTCTCTCTCTCTCTATCTCTGGCGATCTGGCATCATGCTGGCAAGTAATGCTGTAGGGCACACCGAGCACGAGAGAAAGCGTTTGGTTATGTTATGTGCACCGGGTACTATAACGTACACCTAGAAATATAAGCTCCGAGGACCGCACGTAGATACAATTACAAGATACCGAGGTTCGAGGAAGGCTCGATACTCGCCCGCTTCTACACGAGAGTGTCTTTATCAGACCATACACCAAACCGGGCTCAAGTGTTTCGGAGAAACTTCGAACGTTGAATGTCAGGTGAATTTCTCGACTTTAGAATGTTGTCCCTGCAGTGCAGTGCAGTGCAGTGCAGCGCAGTCCGGGATGCAGTAGCGGAGGATTCAGGAGTACCGAGACTAATTGCGGAGTTTCCCGACTTGAAATACTCATCTTCCAACAGGGAGGGGATAAAGTCCCGTTCGTTGTCCCGGGTTTAAAAATTGAATCAAGGAGAGGGTGATGAGCGTTTCGTCTAATTGAAAAAATAAAAAATGGCACCTACCTCCGACCCTTTTTCATTTTCATTTTCATTTTTTTTATTTTGTTCTTTTCTTGTTTAAAAGAGAGCATATCATACTACCGCCCAGGCACGAGCCATTAGCTCTTCACGACGGGGTCCTGTAGTCGCGGAGGGTTGCAGGTCCAGATCATTGCAGGATGTTAGGGCGGACATTCCCGCATTTAGCGTCTCGCGCGCAGACGATCTTTTAATACAAATTAATGCTTTTAGCGAAATTAAATAAGACCAGCTCTAACGGTCCCGGAGCCGATCGATATGCAACGATTACGCGAGTGCAGCAGCTCTCCAGAACCGCATTAACCGGTTGTCGCTGCTAACTATCACGGGATCGCATAAGCCTCGGTTCACTGCTGCGGTACTATTCGAATTTCGAACGATTGCTGAGCGCAGGCCTTCTAATTGCGAAAATTTGATTAAGACAAAAAAAAAAAGGAAAAAAAAATGGCAAGGGGTGTAAAAGAGTTTCAGACATTAGCGCGAACTCGTTTAAACATTTCCAACAAATTATTTAGAAGCTATCTCGATCCCATACAGGTATGTGTATGTACCTACGATCGACCATAAGTAATGCCGATGTTTCTCTCCCCGGAATGTGTTTAACGATCTTTAACACGATCCCGTTCAACTTGCAGCTAACGTATTTTAACCGTTGAGCGAACGTGCAGATACGTTATTCCGCATACGCTGGTTAGCAAATGAGATCGAGCCGCGGTTTCCGTAACGTAACTCAAGGTCGTTGATCCCGTAAAACTATAACGTACGTTTCCGATCGTCCGAGACGACCTTTATACTATACGCAGCAATTCAATAACTGAATCGATATAATTCGACAAAAAATTTCTCCGTCTATCAAGAGAGACGAAAAAAATTCGTAAACCTGGAGGCGATTTTTATGCCAAATTTTATCAAATATAACCCCGAGGGTAGTTTTTATCCTACAGATACTTTTACTGCCTGAACGTGTATATAACTGTTGTATTTTGAGAAACAATATTTCTCTCGTACATACAATCTCTGATTTTGATTTCGGTATATAGAAACGAAAATTACATAATGGAAAAAAAAAAAAAAAACGTTGGGATAAAAATCCGCCAGTATAAGTATAATAAAGCCTCGCGAGTACAGAAAGCAATCATCTCTCTCCGCGTATTACTTATGCATATTGATGTAATATGTAAGTACGAGTAGTCGATCCGTGACGCGATTGAACTGATTGAAATGAAATGAAAATCTTTCCTCTCTTTCTTACTCTCTTTTTTTTTTGTATTGGGTGAGGCAATTCCTGTGTGATATATATACGAATATCAGACGCCATGTCCTTTCTTGGTTAACAATTTAAAGCCCCCGTATAGTTCGGTGAGGTCAGTGAGGTCGTTAGGTCATAATAAAGCCTAGAACAGCGGTTTTTTTTTTTTTTTTAGTTTTTTTTTTCTCTATCGTAATGATAATCGCCGAATGTGACACCACCAAATTCTTCGTCATTTAACCCGATGCATTAACCTTCCTCGAACGGAGACAAGAGTAATTGCACTCATTGCGGCAATAGCGCGTACGCAAGCGGGGCCGTACGTTGGCCGGTCGGTTTAGGGAGGCTGAGTGATTCAGAGCTTAATTGAAGTTGCGTTTTTACGAGAGCGAGATAAAAAGAGACGGAATAACGGAGAATCCAAAAGAGAGGGAGAGAGAGAGAGATATATACATACACGTATACGAGGGGAAAGAGACCCCTCTGAGCATATAATGGCCAGCCGTGTGGGTGCTTCTGGAATGAACTTTACGAGCCCATGTCTGGGCACGTAGTATGGGCGCTAAGATTCATCTGGTTTATTAGTCACACGCGGTATGTGTGTCACGCGGCTAGGGGAAGGTTAATGAATACTGTTATTGCTAATTGACGTATAAACTCTCGTCACTGATATTAAATGTGCGTGGTTTTTGCGGGCGGTCCATTTAAGCCCGTCCAAATTCCCGAAAAAACCTCTTCGTACATATTTTTTTTTTCTTTCGTTTTTTTTTAGTAAATCGATTTTTCGTTTTAAAAACCAATTATCAATTACCAAACACATTTTTTCCGTCCCTCTGTATAAATGACGTGCAAAATTTGCGTATACACTGTATAGAAATCCTTTTCCTGAAACGGTAGTAAATCTCTTTCTTCGTGATCCTGCAGCGTCGCGATTTTACCTCGTAAAGATAGCCTCATCCGGTTAATACGTCGGTGATTTTTTTTTTTTTCTTTCTTCTCTTACGCTTTTCTAGGTCGTTTCTTTTATCTCTGCTCTCGCTGCTGTAATACGATGTACGTATATATACAATACACCCATATAAGGGAAAAACGCGAGCCGTATCGAAGCATTAGAATCTGGAAGTGGCTAAGATTAATTGCGGTGGTTAGTCTCTCGTCCAGCGAGTCCATTGCTAGATTAATATTTTAACATTGAATAATAAATTTACAACATTAGGAATACAGCTTGCATTTTTTTCCCCAGTCAATTCTGTATAAAATCGATTCTATACACTGTAAAAATGAACTCGAACTGAATATGGTACTTGAACAAGCTTGTAGTCTAGTCGTATAGAGTTTCGCCGAATAAATGTACAGAGTGGAAAAGTTTGAAAAATAATTACAGACGATATTTTTCCGTGCCCTTTATCACGCGCAATATGAGAAAGATGCTCGTGACAATTCCGCTCAGATTATACTCAAAGTTTCGAGTAAAAAAAAAAAAAAATTTGAATCCGAGTTCTTTCGTGCAGTGAATAGTTGTATAAGGGATGAAACCGGAAGGTAAGGGAAGGTAAACCGACGGATAAGAAAAGCGGAAGGGTTTGCAGAAGCGTAGAAATAATGTAGGCAGTTGGATGTGTGCGACCGGGTAGTGGTAAAAGTACAAAGGGTCAAAGTAGGCAAGCCATTGTACGATACTGTACTATAGGAGCTAGTAGGCGACGCGGTATGGTGGGCATGGTGGACCAGCACAAAAGGATCCCGCAAACCTAGAGCTTTTTATTATTCCAAAGCGTACCGCCCCGCGTTTTCTCTACGAATATAAAACTAAACAATGTTTAACTTCGTACCAACAAGTTGCTAGTAGTAGTAGTAAGTTCTCTACGAACTGCAACAGTAGCAGTATAAAACTATGAGTATAAGTAGTCATAGTTATACGATGCCGCGAGTCCTGCGGGCGCACAATACATCCCTGCACTGTCATGTATTTTTAACCGCGGTCTTAATTTGTCTTTAATTGTCTCAATTTGGACCGTTTTCTTTTCGTTACTTTGCTCCTTTGCGGCACTTCAGCCTCAATTCCATTCAATCCCATGGACCACGTTTCGCATGACGTAATGCCGGGCGCTAAACGCGTACCTAAAATTTTTCTTACGTAAAATTGTTCGATGGCGATTTCAGCGAAACTCGATGAGTCCGAATCTTCGAGATTCTAAATTTTCTCGGTTCTATTTGAAAGAAAGAAAGAGAGAGATTAGGAGGAGCACCAGCAGTCGTGAATTTCATGCGAAACGGTGGAAATCAAGACAAGGTGATGGGGTACGGAGTATGAGGATGGGGTGCTCACGCGAAGCAGTAAAATATTTCACGGTGTAACGGCGGCATCACCGCGCGCTGGCGCTTGAGAGCGGGAATGTTTGTTGGGTTAGAAAAAAACGAAAAAACGTACAAAAAGAAAAAAAAAAAAAAAAAAAGAAAAAACAGAATAAAAGAAAAAATAAGCAACCGTGCGGAAGACAGACAATGAGGGTGAGAAAAAGAGCGACGTCGAGAATACAGAATAGGTTGTATGGCGTAAAGGAAGCTGCAGAAAGTGCTGGGCATAACCCTCGTGAGTCTCCTCCCGCGCGTACGGCAGTAATATTTTCCGAGGGTAAATACGGAGACCCAAGAGGGTTTGGGGATGACGTAGTTAGCCAAGTCTTCGGTGAAAAAGAAATTTAGAATTATACTCGCATTTCGCTACCTTTCTCTCTCTCTCTCTCTATATACCTATATCTCATTTTTATTTATTTTTTTTTCAAACAAACTCTACCCACATCTTGAAATCGGAATTATTACCGCAACCTTTCTACGGAGGTGCGAATTTTTATGCGATGTCAAAAATAAGAAAACCCGCTAAAAGTATGGCTAGTGATGAAGAAGCAGAAGTTTATATCATTTCTGCGGAGTCTACGATACGTCCGCAACCAATGAGACTGCAAAGAATATACTTAGCTCTTACGATCAGACATGCGGCACGAGCGAAAACATGTTTTCGTAATTCGCCGTGCCAAGTTAATTATCTTTGGGCTCTATAGAACTAATGACTAATTCTCCAGCTTTGCTCGGTCGAATCCCGAACAAATTGGCCACACGGATATAAATATCGTTGGTACTTTTCATTATGCTCGAACCTATGATCGCGAACACAGACTGAATATTCCACGTTTCATGAAAAAAAAAAAACGGGAAAAGGGAACTCCTCAAATTTTTTGCAATTGCAAAATTTGTACTTTGGGAACAATATTTCCGTCCGAAAGAACCCGGTAAAAAAAATAAGAAGCCACGGTTGGTTCTGATGTTGTGAAAAAAATTGGAAGCTGTATAAAATGGTGTATAGGTATATATCGCGAATACCCGGGGTTCGTTCCGCTGTACACATAAAACTAGAAACGGTGATAAAACAACTTATGAAGCGTCGTTTATTTGTCTGAAAGTGCGTCGAGCGGAATAAAGAGAATAAAGTAAAGAAAAGGAGAAAATAAAGGAAAGAAAAAGACCGAACGAAGCAGGATCCTGAAGGTACTTGGCTCGATCGAGGTGTACGTATATACATTTGCGAGTTCACACATACACCGTAGAATTTATATTGCCGCACGAGTCTATGACAGGGTGTAAAAAAACGGAATTTGCAACCAGTAACTTACGCCCCGTCATATCGAGTTGGACAATAAGACGTGCAGTATGGTATAGTGAACGTACGTAAGAATGAAATACTTCAACGAATTTAGGTATACGTGTACAATATTTTCGTTCGCGTATGAAAATGTATAAGGTAAAAATTTTCCACCCAGCTGGGTTATGAAAATCTTTTCTGAAATATCAACTGACCCGCCGCAGAGAGCCTGCCTCGGGCAACTAAATAATAACTGTATAGTAGGGGAGTTTCTCCCCGGGTGTAGGTGGGTATATTGCGCGTAATTTATGGCAAGAAAATCCACGGTGGAGTTATATCGCGAGAGCGTTGCCTCCAAGATCGCGAATTTACAATTTGTTTACCTACCTTACCACCTACACCTACAGACCCACACCTACTGCACACTCCCAACGGCACACGGCGCGGCGTCGACTTTGCACCGAGATAAACGACGATTATCCCCGGCAAATGAGAACAATGGCTCTACACACCGCGCTAATTAGTCGGCCTTCTAGAATAGGATACATACCCTGCAAGATATCTTGACGGTCATTTTTCGGAATCCCAGCCGACGTATTACCGCACTTTGCGAAGAGATTATACGGTACGCGTATGAAATCTGACGTGTAAACTGCTGCAGTGATAACGAAAAACTTACGGGGATGAGTTAGTTAGTTGAATATGGAGACGAACTTCTTTGGTAGATGAACTGAAGAGAGCAGAAACCTCGGCAAAAATCAAGAGAAGAAACGAACGAAAATGATTTTTTGAATAGTGAAAAAAAAAACTGTCGGATGCCCGTTTCAATTTTTTTTGGTCTATTGGTATTTGATCTATATCGATTTTATAATGGATAGACGAACGTCTGAGATTGCCAAGAAATTTGAAGAAGAATATTTCCCCGATCAGATCTCCCTTAGAATGAAAAAAAAAAAAAAAAAAAAAAGAACATGATGTAACCAAGTATTCTATACAAAAGTGTAACGTATGACGGAAAATGAAAGAAATCCGGTAGACATTTCCCGAGCTGGCAACGGCAATATAACAACGTTTTACTGTGTGGGGTAAAGGAGCTGCAGGGGTAAAAGAGTAAGCATAGATATTTCATGTTGTATCTTTATTTGTTTTTTTCTGTTCTTTTTTTTTTGTTTTTTTTTTTTTGTATCACAGCGAGGTCAACAACGGCACGTAGAACGTTCTCGTCATTTTTGTTATTTTTATTTTTTGATTATATCTGTCTATTTTATTTTCCTTTTTCCTTTTTTTCATTTTTTTTTTCACGCTGGCTTCTGTCACTCCGACAAAGTGACACCCCATCCCTCTTGCCCTGTAACATCGTATATAACTTGGTTTCTGTCGTTTCTGTATATCTGGTCCCGCGTTGCAGAGTCCCGGGACGTCCCCACAGAGTTTCAGCAGACTCCTCAGAGCCCGGGGGCGGTTGTACCCTGGGGACGTTCTTACACCCCCTTTTCCCCTTCCACATCCCCATCCCCTTTATCTCGTATCTGCGATAGAGTGCGCTGGGCGCTTTCCGCCCTAACCAAAAACCGAAAATATTCTTTCAGGTTTATTAACTTTGCATTTAATTCAGGAAGTGGAACTTTGCACAGTTGCGTTACCGTTACGTAGGTAGCGTAGGCTCGAGGGCTACTCTTCGAGAACGCCGCCCGCGCCCCAACGAGTATCGCTCGAGATGCATTACTTATGAAACGCTACTGTACCCGGGGAATGGCTACAATCCCATAAAACTCCTCGTGTCATTTCTTACGACGCGTGTACGTAGGCATCATTCTATCCGAGTCACGGGTCGACTGGACCTATAATACCGAGGTGGTGGTTTTAGTTTTATACGACCGGTATAAGTCACTAATAAACAATGCCAAAGTAGCGTAAAATTACCGAACACGACCGCATGTATAAATAATGCATGCGAATATGGAGGCGAAAAGGGGTTGTGGCCAGGAAATAACTCTTTCGTTACCCAAGCCACCGCGGCGAGTGCCAGATATTTTATACCTACTTTCCTACCTACAAAAAAGGAAACCAAAAAAAGGGAGAAAAAAATTAACAAAATAAAACCCCCCAAAAAAATAGTAAGTAAGTAAATAATTTACGGAACGAGTATCGCTGTATACCTATGATAAAGGCAAAAAATAAAAATAAAAAAAAATTGTGAAAAATCTCTCAGGCATGGAATAAAAAGCGTGTAAATTGCGGGGTGGGTTTTTATTTTTTATTAGACAAGGGTGGTGAGGTTCGAGCAATTAAAAATCAAGGGAGGTGGAAGTGCCGGAGCTGTAGACTCGAGTACTGTGCCGTACTCTACTGTACCTACGAGCTATGGTGTAGGTACGAGCCCAAAACCCGTAGCGTGGTTGTTATTAATGGAATTTTTGAATTAAAGAAATTGAATAATTTATATTCTCATGCATAAAAAGCTTATCCGGTTGGGCCTGGCCGAGGCCGGGTTTACGCCGTGCCTAACTCGAACGGGAAAATAAACTTGACAAGAAATATGCATTAGAAACTCATTTAGTCACCCAACAATACTCAACTCTCAACAATACACGGCGTGTGCTTTGCAAGGGTTCAATCCCCCACGCAGCCGAGACATTAAACCAACAATTCAAGGGGAAATTTAAGCAATTTTGCTCCTCCTTGCCTCGGAGGGCTTAACCTACGAGACTATCTAACCCTCGCCCTGTTTTCTTCTACTCTTCGAGGGTGTTCCTCATTTCGCACTTGTCGAGGTGAAACAAATTCCTTTATATCATTTAAAGTTGCATCGATTTTATGGTCAAAGTTGAAACAGTTTTTCTTCTCAGAATGACAGAAATATAACAAAAAAAAAAAAAAGAATGAAATCGATGATTAACAAACGACTCATTCTTGCGGAATAATTTTTCCTCTCGATTATAACTGGACACAACCTTATCAGTACATATCTGCCTTTCTTTAGATTCTATAATCTCTTCAGAGCAGATCATTATGTAAGAATATTATAAATATATTATAGCGTAAAGCGTTGAGAGCCGCAATATCCGTTTAAAGATAAGCGATAATCAGTAGAAATTTTCAAGCGGTTTAAGTATATTCTTTTCTTTTTTTTTTTAAACGTCGCAATACAACTGTGGGGACAAAAGAGATTGAGCTTAAATAATAATAATTAAAAAATGTATACTTATGTGTAGATATATATAAATATACGATATGAAATACTTGAAACAAAGCATTTCCGTGCTCCCAGCTCGCGCTCATTTTAATGTCCATTTGGTATTAACCCCTCCGGGCAGTAGGTGGCCGTCAAGTTTACTTTGGTAGGCAGCGAAGCCTGGGACACTGTATAAATAATCTAAAAAATTGATAACCCCTCCCGAACTGAAAAATTACAAAAAACAATATAACAGAACAGAATAAATAAAAATGAAAAAAATAAATATTTCGAGCCCTCCGGTTTCTAACGACAAATGAATTACCTACTCCGGGAATCGACGTAACGGGTTTTTGGCAAAAACAGACAAAAAAAGAAAAAATATGAATAACGATACGGCGATTGATTATTAAAAAGTGTATAAAACGTTCGAACAGTGAGTTCAACTCGTATAAAACGATACGTAAAAAGTCAGAGCACCTACCTACCTATTGAAAAATTATTTGATCCAACGTACGAGTATATAGATATATACTATATAACGTTCTAAAAGCAGAGAGAAAATCGCTTCTCTAGCGACAGCAAATTCGCGCTTCTGGGATCAATTGAATGCTTCGCATGACACGGGACACGGACGTAATGGGAAATCGATATTATCCCTTCGTCCTAGAGCCGAGCTGGGATAAGGTTAGAACGGGAACGATACAAACGGTGACTTTGCGGGCAGAAAACTCGGCCGAACTTTGGAATGGTTTAACCCATTTGTAACACTAAATTCAAGGGTTAAGAGAAATTCAACCGATACGAGAAACCAAAGTCTCTCTCCTCGCCCAATTTCACTCAACAAGTATAATCACTTACACTTCGTTAGTAATTTTATTGCTAAATTATTTCCCTGATTTCTCTTCAGGTTTTTTTCCCCCCACACTGTAACCAATTATCCAAATTATATTTACGTCTGTATAAATTTCAAAATCCCTTTGATACGACTCGCAGAAGCCATCGTTTTGCCGCGAGGGTCTTCCCTTGCCCTTTCGTAGGTACATGCAGCAAACACGTGTTGTCATTCCGGTCAGAATAGCCTAGGCTTCACCCTAGGCTTCACCCTCGCCTTAGATCGACCCGAGACCCGGACTATCCGAGAAATCGACGCTTAAGGTAATCTCGTTCGAACCGCAGATTCGCCCTCCGATTTCCGCCTTATATACGAAGCCTAATGCGACGTGCGAAGTATCCCCTATCAACGTGGGTTTGCTGCACGATCACGTCAGCCAGACTCTTTCGCGGTCACATTTTTTAAATAAAATTTTTGTTTTTTTATTTTTCATGGACAGTTCGTAAAAAATGTTCGAGTCTCTTTATCGCCGGCTATTCGATTCGGATTTCATCTCATGGATTTGTTAAGAATTTGTCGATATAACGTGAAGTGGGAACTACACGAGTTTTCAATTTCCTTCGGTGTATATCGCGACTGATTTGTTCTATGTACTTACTTTCGCGAACGTTTTAGAAATATTTATGAAATTTTTCTCTACTGCTGATAGTACCCTTTGAAATTTCATCGCGCAATTCTCGAATATCGGAAAATATGAATTGTTCAAAAAATTCATCTCCGTTGAACCTTGTCCACGTATGTACGTATGAGCTGGTATAGAACGGAGAAATTCGAAAAATAGAACAAAACAACGGGAAAATGTTATGAAACATTTTTACTCAAAAATCCAAAAAAATCATGTATATTACTACCCACTTTTCCCTTTCGCAATATCGTTCGAGGTAAACGTATATAGGTATACCCACTGTAAGTTAGGTTACTCCAAAACGCAAATCGCGTCGCTTAGTATATAGAATATAGATAGCGTGGATAGTCGATACTCTCGGTACTCACCGAGCGTGTGTATCGAGTGGAAATGTTTACGATCCTTGGGAGAGAGGATCGTATAGGTGTATAACCGTGTAACTCCACGTCTACGCTACACAACGTGTGTGAATTTCTACGTATAGTGTATATCTCTATGGGGGATAGAAAACGTTGCATATCGCAGCCCTGAGCCACCTCAGACCTTAGACCTTGGATCTTAAACCTTAAACCTTAAACCTTAAACCTTGGCGGACTATTACGATAATCCTATTGGACTTGAAGCCGGGCGGGATTTGACTTTCGGGGTAGTCGGCGACGGTAAGGGTATTAGTCGAAAGGGTAGGGTAAGACGGGAGAGAAGCGAAGCCGAGGAATTGCGGGTAAGAGAAAGAGAAATTGAGAGAAAGAGGGAGAGAGGAGCGAGGAGGGAAGAGGAGACGTACCTAGAACTGGAACGTTTCGTTGTCGAAAAGCTCCATAGCCCTTAGGGCAAATCCTGATGAACGACAAACAATGAACTCGTCTACCTGCAAGGCGTTCGTCAGGATAGCGTCCCGCCGGATGTGACCCTGGGTCCCGATATACCGGAAGTATATACACACACACACACAGTCGTACCCTTCGTCTTATACCTATAAACCCATCTAACCGACAAAACCGAAGAAACTGAGGGATGTAGGCTCTAGAGACGGAACGATTTCCGATTCTCTCGTATAGTTCCTACTACATTTTCTCTACCGATTTATCGCCCCAGACCTCAACATCGAAAGCTTTATTTATATCTCCCGGGCTGCTGCTGCAATAGTCGTCATAGAAAAGCAAACTCTACGAACAGACAATGAGATAAATAAATACACCCGTACCGGTACACTCAACTTATTTATTTTAGTTTAAAACAAGGACATCGGAATCACGTTTCGAAAGCTGAATTTATTTCGGTCAAGTTTCGCCCCCTGGAACTATAAATTTGACGAAAATTTATGCCTCGGAGATAACAGAGTGTCAATATCTTGCAAGGTTTCATAAGATTTTTCGAAACCCTCTTCTTCACGAAGTACCTATCTAGCATACCGGCGTATAGGCCCGACAGCTGACTGAGGGTCGCAGCTTCTTACCTCGACGTCCATTTTATCCGTCGCGTCGTCGGTATGAGATTACGGTAGACAGCGGCGTACCTCGAAAAAAATTCCGGAGCTTTTTTTTTTTTTCACTTTTGTTTTGTCTCTGAAGAGTATTTTTTCGTTGTGCTACACTTGGTATATACAATGCGTGTATACATCTTCCAAAGTGCACTAAGGAGAGTTTTGATCGTCGTCATGGTTCCGGAATCGAATGACTAGTGATTGTTGATTTTCCTAGACCGACGTCACGCGTTCCTCCTTCTTCTTCTCCGTTGGATTTTTATTTATTTTTTTTTTTTTGTTGGGGTTGAAAATTGAGGGAGGATTTCTCCCTGTCATTCTCCCACTCCATTCGACGAGGACGCGATGAGGCTCGAGCGAAAAGCTCACGCGGGACGAAAAGCTCAGCGTTACAAATGACCGCGCCGCTCTGCATATCCAACGTCAGGGAGACACGAATATAGAGAGAGTGTTAGTGAGAGAGGGACGAGCAATGGGGGGTGAGGGGTTACTGTGTAAGGGAAAAGGAGTGAGAGGAGGATTCCACCCGGGTGTAATTCGTCCACGCCGCAACGCTCCTTCTTCACCCTTCTTCGCCGTCGCGTTGGGTCGGGTCGAGACGCAACGCGACGGGATGGTGGTTCCTTCTCGAAAAGTTTCCCTTTACCTCTGCGGCAGTGACATTATACGGTAACGTTAAAATGCCTCAGGGCGGCACGGTACGGTACGGTACGGTACGGTGAGGCGAGGTGAGGCGAGGTGAGGTGCTTCGCGGAGATAAAAGTTGCGGTTAATTAAACTTTTCCATCGCTACTCTGTCTAGGCGAAAGAGAGGCGAAAGTTGAAAATTGAATCGTCGCTCGCGGAGGCAATAGGATTACCGACCATTTCCCGATACCAAGACATTCAGACCTCCAATTCTCTCTCGCTATCTCTAAATGGTATACCTACATATGTATGAACGGCCGGCAAATATGGGGTTCAGTATACGAAAATTCCCGATCTCACATTACGCGGATAATAATTATGAATCCGCAGATCGGGGGTTCCACCTTTTTCGAGAGGAATCTTAAATTTCAGGACTCTGTACGTGCTCCCTCATTCTACATATGTATGTATGCTTATCGCAGATTGTAACCGAAGAAACTGGAATGCGGGTTTCCCGCAGGATTGGTTGAGAAAACTAGCGAAAAGGCGCGGGAAAATAGAGGACCGAGAGTTCTTGCAGGGAACAGGTCGGTAGAAAAGCTTAGGCTAAATGGAGGCTCGTGCTGGCGTATACGCCGGGACTCAAACTCTCAAAGTGGCCCCAGGGAGAAAAGAGAAGAGAAGAGAAGGGAAGAGAAGAGAATGGGACGAGGACGAGGAGGAGGACAGTAGAGAGTCGCAGCCGGAGGCTGCCCGAGAAACTCTGGATCTCGGGAAAGACGGGAAAGACGGGAAAGACGGGAAAGACGGGACGCGATCGCGTTTGCATGCAAATGGGTGCCGCGGTAAATGTTTCTCTGCGATAAAAGTCTTGTATGGAGCAGCCATCATGCGAATTTACGTGCCGCTTCTCGAACCCCGCGCGCATCTCCGTCAGCTTGTGCACAACTCTTGTGCGTGGTACCTGCTATATTAGATACATCCAACTTTAGAGATATACATACTATACATATAGCATAGAACGCGGAGAGGAGTAGCTATATACATACATAAACAGCTACAAACTCATACCATCAAAAAGTTTCAGTCAAAATGCACGAGCCCTCTGCTCATACCCTTAAGGACTCTCGTATACATCCACCATCTGCGAAGATTTTATCGTAATTGTTGGAAAGCAAAATGAAACCAAATTTTCCTCATCATTTTCACGTTTATAATTAAAATTGCTTTCATTTTTTTTTCTTCTCTCTCTCTCTCTCTCTCTCTCTCTCTCTCTCTCTCTCTCTCTCTTCTCGCTAAATCCATATATACAGGTATAACGTGTGTCTCTATAATACGAGACCCGTTATAAACCGTTGTTGGAATTAAATTGCGTGAGAGACGAGAACAGATCCGACATTTTCATTTACTTAGCGTCGCGACGTCGGAGCAGCCAGGGGTTCGTCTGTTATTTATTTTTTATTTTTATTTTTTTTTTGTCTAAAAGTGAGTAAAAAGGGTTGAAATATATGATGTACCAACCTATATACACGGGAGTTCATCTCGCGGTTATACCTACCGGGGGCTAATTTCTTTCAACGTTAAATCCTAATTAATGAAAATAAACGATGTCAGAGAAAGGTGCCTAACGCAACTCCGCTATACACCGCAGCATCACCTCTGTACTTTTATACAGTCTAGACGTGCGTGTACCTATATATAAAGCCGCGAAGAAGGCTTTGAATGAGGAACGGAAAGACGAGGAATAACCTGGACTAGGAACACCGAGAGAATTGAGAAGAGAGAGATAGGGAGTTGGGAGTTGGAGGGTGGAAATTGGGGAGACAAGGGGGCGGCGAAAAGGGGGATGAAACTAATCGTGCAATTTTTCCAGCATCAGTCGGTGAATATCAACGCCAGTGGCGAAGCCCTACGGCGCTAAGAACGATAAACGATCGTCCATCCATCTAGCTCAACGCAACCTCCGTTCCTCTTTCCCCGCTGAACTTAGTCTTCCTTTTCTCATCCCTCCAGGAGGAGGCTTCCTTGCTGCCCCCCTTTCCGACCTGAAGACTCTCGCCTTCGCTGGGCGACACTCGTCGTCGTTAACAAACTACGTTCTGATGCTAAACCAACTAGGTATGTATGTATGTACATACATACATACCTACTCCGATGTCTGCTCTTAGGGGAACGTGTTGGACTTTCTTCTGTAAAGTTTGACAACTTTTTGACTATACATATACTCTCTGTGTACATACAGTGTCAATTTCATTTTACGTACTTCGAAGGGATGATAATTCGCCAACATTTATAGAACTAGATTTTTTTTTCATCGTAGAAGTTCGCCTCTTTTTGTATATATAACGATCATTGAAGTGATACAATTTTTTCTACCCTGTAGGAGGTCTTGCGTTTATTTATTCATTGTATAAAACTGCAGAAGGGGGAAGGTTCTTTTTCTCTCTCATTATTTCGGGTAAAAATTCGCTGTTTCAAACAACAGGAAATATGAAATTTGAATAAATGGGGTAAAGAAAAAAAGGATAGGAAGAAATCCCCCATAATCTCTGAATGCATTTATTCACGAGTACATACCTACCTACCTACGGGTAATAATAACGCGGTGTCGTGATTCTAAATGAAACAAAAGACTCGACGAGAACGGGGTTCGGGTTCCGGGGGGTTGATAATAGATAACGTGCACGCTATGTGCAATTAAAGGATATTAGTACCGTGCGGGGTAGTAAATCGACGAAGAGTTGCAAACTTGCATGTACGCGGTGTCCCAGAGCTAAATGGCCAAAATGGACTAAATGTTCAAAATGAAAGGTGGCCTAGAGGAGGTCGAACTGAGTAAATTTTCCCGAAGAACACGGGGTCTCCGAAGTCGCGTTCGCGAGATATCACGAGTTAAAAAAAAGTAGCGCTTTGCGTCGCGTCGCCGCGGCGCAAAGCGCTACTTTTTTTTAACTTGTGATATCTCGCGAACGCGACTTCGGAGACCCCATGTTCTTCGGGAAAATTTACTCAGTTCGACCTCCTCTAGGCCACCTTTCATTTTGGACATTTAGTTCCGGGACACCGTGAATATACATAAGCAGATTATACATATCTTTATATACCATATAAACCTTAAACACCTCTTCATGTACAATATTAAACTCATCCATCACTTTTATTCAAGAGCATCATCATGTTTTCGATCTTGCCCCGCAGGATTTACCGAATACAAATTTATTCCTTCGATATGGGTTACGTATATAGATATATACAAGTGTTGACGTAGGTACACGTATATACGAACGCATAGTCGAATATGGAAGGTATTGATATGGCAGCCGGAGGCTAGGTTTAAAAAAAAATAGCCTCTAAGCACATTCATTCGCCCAGGTAAATTGATACGCGAATTGTACCTAAGCTATTGAATTGTTTTACTCTTCTTCGTTCGTCGACATTCTCCAACGAAATTGTTTTATTTATTTATTTGTTTGTTTGTTTGTTCTTGTTTTTTTTTTTTTTTGTTTCTTTCTCTTTTTGATTTTTTTTCAAAATACCGAACGTACCTTCTACCCCGTAGCTATCCTATTAGGTTTTGTTTAGACCTAACCCCTCCCATAGAGGATGTCGAAGACAATCTTGAAAGCAAGATAATTGGATTCGATGGAAAGTAAACAGAGAAGACAGAAGAAGAAGGAGACACGAATTCGAGTGACAACTCGAACTCTATACCGCGGGTCCAAATCTTCTGTATGTGAGATTTTCCTTTTTTTTTTTTTTTTATTTCTATATCGTATCTACAATTTTAAAACGTGCCGAGGGGAATTCAGAATTTTCCGATTTTTTTTTTTTTTTTTTTCATCAATTTCATCGGGTTCGATAGAATTGGTTCGGTTTCGATTTCAGCTCGTACGTGGATACCGCAAGCCTCTAACTTTGCTTTTTTTGCTTTTTCGGGAAAGAATCATAAACACCGAGGATACGCGCAACAATTGTTATTCCTACGGGTCAAAAAAAAAAATAAAAAATCAGTCAAAAAAATACGAAGAAAAGAAGAAAGAAAAGAAAAAGGAAAAAAGTGAACCAATATCGCGAGGTCTACAGGTTTGGAAAAACCTTTTTTCACAGGCAAAAGTTAACCGCAGAGATCTTTTCATCCCCATCGGAAAAATCTTTCCCTCCCAAGATTTTCGATCCGCTTCACCTTCGTCAGTCGATTCTCGTCGAGATTGGATACCTTTATGACCAAACACAGTACTACACACGTTTGCGTATGTATGTGAATGCGTAGGTGCCTTATACATATGTGTTCATACCTACCCTGACAAAAAAAAAAAAAAAATATAAAAATCAAATAAACGAAAAAAAAAAGTTCAAAAATCACACACAGCATATTGTATACACAAAAAATTCAGAAAATTAATAATAAAATCCACATATATACGATACGCTTTGAATTGCTTTTTCGTTGAATCAAAACTGGCCCTTGGCCATATGTATGATTTATAAAAATACATAAATCCACGTGCTTCTGTTAATATCAACGTGAATTTTTCCCTACAGCAAAACAGCAGGTACGAATCTCCTCCAGGTATACAATGTGCGTGAAAATTGAGCAAGGGAATGCGTGGGCGAGTACATCCGAGGCATTTGTAGCCACATGGGTATTAAGGGGATGGAGTCATGGAGACCGGAGAGCGTAGAGAGCGTAAACGACACTCATCAATCAGACTTGTAGCACATATGTGTACACACACATTTACTGCATAAGGGTAGTCTATGGATCGCTTCAGACGAGTAAAGAGGTCTGTTTCGAAGGTAGGTAGGTATGTATGCATGTATGTATGTGCGTAGTTTGAAAGAATTGAGAGTACAGAGCTGAAAGCACGAATAACTCCTGAAAATATATACAGTTGGAAAATCCAAAGATCGATATACGTGTAATAAAAGTGAAATTTTTGTTTCACGCCATTTTTTTTTTCTCTCTTTCCTCAAAAAAAACTGCGCGACGATAACGGCCCAATAAAGGCCAATAATAAATATTCTACCAACCATCGAGTGTTTTCACATCGTTGTGTTTCATCCCGGTGTAACGTGGCGTGTGAGCCAACCGGCGTGGTGGTTGGTGATATTTTGTATTCTGTAAAGAGGGAAAAAATGGATATGAAAAAACGTCGAGGCGAGGGGAAAAGGAAAAAAAAAAAACTGGGGCGTAAGGATCTCCGGGAATCCTTCCCACCAATTTTCTATCCTTTTCTCAGTCCGATCGATTAATTGCTAGTCCGGAATTGGAATCAATGAATAAATCATCTTATACTCCAGCTCACAAGCTTCGGTTAGATGTGCTGCAGCCACTTCAGAGCGCAACACTTTTCTCTATCGAACAGATCGACGGAGAGCTATTTTATTGCCGTTTTACGATGAACTTTTTATAGTTTTAGACCCTCCATCTTGCATATATGGACTTTTTCCTCTATACCATATAGGCACGGGGTGGGTGGAAGTGGGTACGGTAGGTATCCACACCGAGGCAAGGATCCACTTTCCTGCTGGGAGAATGAATTTTAAAACCAAGTCAACGTCTTCTATTTCTTGAACGACGCTAGGCTATACGCTAGATACGATCCGTAGCTATACGTAGGTATTATATACCTCGACACACATATTTCGGCTAGAATATATATACCGATTCCAAGAAAACCCGGATGGCTCGTCTCATATTATCTCGCTGATATTACACCCTTGAAAATTAACGCCAATTAAAGTCGATCTCTACAGCCCCGGGCTGATATTTAACAAGGCATGTTTGCGTGTTTGAATTCCTTCTCGTGAAATTTTTTTTTCACTTGTTTCAGTTCAAAATCTTGTTGAAACACGTCGGATATCTTACCCCGGTAAAATTCAGTCGAAGTTTTATTGACAGCAATTTAATTCAGGGAATTTTATACCTCACTAATTTTCACCTAGTTTGACTAATTGCTGTCTTGATTTTTTCCTAAAAGTTATAAAGAAAAATTCAAAAGGTGTAGAGTTATCCAAGAAAATCGTTTGCGGTAAGGGTGAAAAATTTGCTGAATGAAAAACGAAAGAAAAGAAAAGAAGAAAAAAAATGAAGAAAATAAAATGATTCGGTAGAATAAGTTTAGATCGGCGAGGTGCAGATGGGGGTGTCTGCGAAACAGGAGACAGTTTTAGCGTGACTTATATACAGTCGGTTCTACCTTTCTTTTTATGTATTTTCATCAAAAGCGCGGGCCCCCGACAGGAGCGAGTCTCCGGATGGATATATCAAGCTCTCGTACTTCCGCCGTAACTTTCAATTGGATTTTCCGGGAGATATTTTTCCAGAAAACTACACAATGTATGAAAATTTGAAGGGACTGGTGGCTTCTATTATTTGGCCACCCCACAATCCATCCCCTGGGAACCCTCAGCCAAGGTATGGCTAGTGCGCCAGGGCTCCGCACTCTGCGGGACTAACCGAGAGGGCTCTGATTTTAAAGGGCTGATTTCGGAACGGAGCACAAAAAAGAAAAGAAAAGAAGAAAGGAAAAAAAAAGGATAACAGGTTTCGGCATTAGGAGAACAGGTGAAATTCTCACCCCGTGCGTCGTTGCCACTTCCCTTCGGGAATTTCGTTCAGGTGAAGCCCGAATTTCTGATCAGGTCATTTATTTTCCCCTTTTTTACGCGTTCAATTGCGATTATACCTACGTACCTACCTACCCCCGGCATCTACCCCTTACCCCGCCATAAAGCTCCCTCTCTACTCGCAATCGTTTCCTCTCGGTTGTTGCTTATTGTTATTTTTTATTTCCATTATTATCGTTACTGTTATTAATATCATTACCGTCATTATTATCCTCGTCGACGTATATTGCGGGCGGCTACTTTTACTGATTAGTACAAAAAACGGGGGTGAGTTTTGGGTTTTAGCCCGAGGGATCTCCGGTCTGAGGAAAGAAGATAACCCTTTTTTTTTTTGTTAATTGAATGAACAAAAAAGGGAATCGTGGAATGAAAACAGCTTCAAAAATTTTCATCGAACATCACACCCGAGATTTTCAGGATTTAATACACCCCGTGCCGAAAGGATCTTGAACTCGATCTCCAGAACTCGTATATCTAGCCCTCGAACGAAATTAAAAACGATTTTGCAGATCCGATCCGTCCTCGAGATTCTCTCAACGTCGTTTCGTATGTACGAGGATATATACAGCTATCGGCTTATTCTCTTCAGACCCTCTTAGCGTCTTTTCGCAGTTAGTATACCAACATTTCGCTCTCTGTATAGAGAGGTGGAGAAATGACAGAGGGATCAGTGTCACCATGGGTTAGGAGAGAAGCGAGTAAAGCGAGTGAAGCGAAAGAAGCATGTGATACGAGTGAAACTAGACACCTGCTTCACCTGTACTTTATACTCTTATTTAATTTATTCTATTGAAACCGGCGACTGCAACCTGCTCACTCGGAGATTTGTACATCAGCTGTGAAATGCAGGCTTAAATATACTCATGCAGGGGTTTATTCCGACTCGATCCTGAATGTCAGGTCAGGTGTCTGGGTCATTCAAAGACCCCTAAAATTGGCCTGCGCCAGTCTCGGTTATATATAGGACACCTTTTACGAAATTAAAATTAAACTGATTCGATTTTACCCTAAGTGCTGCGATTTATAAATAATCCCGATACTTATTGATTAATATGCTATCGACTATGCACGTCATAGTCGAATCGGAAATAGATTTGAAGTCTCTAAAAGGCTCGAAATAGCAGGAATTGTAAGAAAATTGATAAAAATAAATGTATAACAAATGGCGTCTCATAGTTTTCTGTTAAAAAAATGTTAAAAATAAGGTAAAATCGTTAGTTGCTCATCTTCGGTTTCTTATTTTTTTGATTTGGGGTTGGGATCGATTACAGCTTATACCTTGAACCGAGGGGTATATAGGTAGGTATAGGTTAGCAACGGGGAAACGAGAGAGAACTCAAAAGCCACCCCTGCAAGTGCGTAGGTACCTACTCGTCTAAGGTTTACGCGATTCAACCCTTTATTTATTTGAACAGGCCCACTTATTTTCCGCTCGCACTTATCTCGGAACAACGCGCCCACTGGGTCTCGTCTAATTGATGTTTTCACGCGGTATCCTCTTCCCTGCAGGCTGCCCCCTTTTATACCCCTCGGCAATCCTATCCCGTCCTCTTCAAGTCCCTAGTCATTAACGCCGGTTGAATATTTTTGACGGGACGATAAAAAGATACGTTTTTTCTTTCTTTTTTTTTTTTTTCAACTTCTATTAGGGTGTCCAAATTTTCATCCTAACGTTTCTGACAGTAAATTTCATTCGTTTATTTATTTATTTTATTTTTTCTGTTATTGAGACAAGGATTTTGGGAAAGATGCAATAAAGTGGATCGAAAAAAATATTTTACTCGAAATATGTGAAAAAAGAAACATTTTTTATTTTCTTTTTTGATTTTCTGCTTTTTTGAATCCGCGCAGCCAGTTGTTCGTATACATATTAATATGATAATCGTTTGTCGCATTTTGAAATATAATATACATATATATGGAGCTCGGTGAAAATTAATTTTGAAAACGTTCGATCGCTAATTTGTCGAGTGTAAATATTAAGAGATAATTGAAATCCATATATGTATGCATGTATATATGTATATGTGTTAAAACGATAATTGTTTTGTCGTCTCTTCTGTAACACGTGACTTGTGTAAACAGTTTCATTCATTTTATATTCCCAATTCATTTCTCTCAAGTGATAACAATTATTGTTATTCTCTTTGAAATATCAATTAAAGTACCTCCTATCAACGTACTACGTATATACGTCCTCAATATACATCGCAATCGACGCCAAAGGCACGATATACCCCTTACCGTAACTCAATTCGGTTACGGGCTGTTCAGAATAATCTACAAACAAGTGCAAAGAGGATTTTTAAGCTCTCTCGTTCTCTCAATACGAAATACAAAAAAAAGGAGAAGAAATAAAAAGGAAAATGAAACGGAAAGGAAATAAAAGAAAATACAGTAAAATGAGATAACGAATGCATCCGTTTATCCACCTATACCTATAATATATACATATCGAAAAATCGAACCGTATACATCAAAGATCTTTGTAGGAGATTTTCTGGTCCATTTTTATTAACTTATTTTTTTTTTTTCTTAAATAATTTCCTTTGATTATGTTCATCGCACGGTTCTTTCATCTTTTGTGTCCATAGTTTTTATTTCTATATGTATACTGTATATATTTTCGAGAGTTTGTTTTATCTGCAATTTGCGCTGCTTTTTAAGTTTTGAGAGTCAAGAAACAAACAAAAAAAAAAAAAACGAAAATCAAAAACGTTAACGAACTGTTATTAAATTTTACCGAACGTTTAGAATAATTCCCTACACTTTCTTGATGGGCTTTTAGCTCTTTTTTTTTTCTTAATTTTTTTTTTTTTTAACGAGAACCTGCAACGCCTCGGCCTTTCTCGTCCTCGTTCTATAAATTCCAACTCCAAGGATGCGAAGCGCGCCAAGATACTTGCGCGAAGAATAATGCACAACTGCAGCAACGATAGTTGCAGTCTGCAAAATTACAAACCGTATATTGCTAACGGCATATAATCTTATGTAACACATGTGTTACGCAAACCGGCATATACATACATACCTACATATACCCGATATTGGAAGCCGTCTTGGTTTTTTTTATGTTCCAATGTTAAACACAAAAATTGAAAAAAAAGGGAAATGTAGATTCTTCTTTTTCCTGCGTATATTCATAGAAGATCTTTTTCCGGCAATTAATATCACAACTATACCTACATACAGCGCTTCGATAATTTTATCCAAGCTAGCTGGTTTTTATATTATATACCTACTTGGTATTTAAATTTCTGCGAGCGTTTATATCTCTCTGTGAATTAGTGGAACGTGAAACCCCCGCAGGGTGAAATAATTCTCGATTTTCGTAATACCAGCAGCAGCAGTAGCAGCAGCAGCAGCAGCAGCAGTATAGCAGGAGATGATCCGATCCGGTTGTTTTAGTTTGCGTAAATATTTTACTCCAAGATTTAATCCGCAATTGAAACAAGAGAATTAGCGAAGGCTCAGACGACTAATGAATGCCATTACCTAATTCCGACTGCTCTTAACCCTATATCAATAATTATACGAGACCTTAGAATGTTCGCAGTCGAACTTGAGAGACATTGAAATAAATTTAACGTGTAAATGAAGAAATTAGAAGAAAAAAAAATGCTGTAGGGTGAAGAAAAAAATGAACGCTATATCTTTTCCTCGTAAGTTTATTTTCGTAGGTTTCAAATTCACGGAGGGCCGTCTTACAAGAGTGGAAAAAGGCAACACGTCCCGTTTACGTCCGCATGATCAAAGTCGATAAATAAAATCCCCTCATTGACCAAGTATATACTGTATATCTAAGAAGCAAACCTGATACGATAGCGACACGAGTTATCACGGAGTTCTAATTATTGCCTTAGCTCCAAAGTTCCGTAATATCTAATCAGTAAAATTCCAAAGTATCGTAAGTCGTATATAGGTGTATATAAATATACATACAAACGCATACATATATCGGGGTCTATAAAACTAGAAGTGATTCATTATTTTTCCTTCCCTCTCTCGCATAACATCCTGCCTTATATATATACCCACTTTACTACATACATTATTATATCTATGACTTTGCTCGATCGCCACGTTGACTCATTCACGGCATAAAATGACCCTGATGCGTTTTCTCATATTCGCAGATTCATTTCCTAATTCTTTTATTATTCCCCCTCGTACCGATGCAACGAACATCAATATCTCCTCTCTTTATCCCCCTTCTTCGCATCTTTTCCTTATTGTGCAGACATATTCGTGTATTAATTGAACCCGATAAATTATGCAGGCTTCACTCTTACGGAGAAACGATATATTACCAAGAAATTCATTGACTACTACGCGGTAACAGGGCTCAATGAATTGTTTGACAAACTAAACACAGATATGCCCCCAAACTAATTGGTATAATGCTCAACGCGTATATAACGGTTCAACCGTACGTACATACATACATACGTACGGTCGTGGTGTGCTATGCTATGCTATGCTGTCCGCCCTACTACAAGCTAATTCTATAGGCCTAAATTGTTAATGGGCTTCTAAACGATCGTCGTAGTTTTCCAGGGTGAGAAAATGAATAATTGAACGAACCTAAACCTAAGTCTAAATCTATACGCGGAATGTCGTTAATAATTATTTTATTGTAAACCCATGAGAGAACTACGAGACAGGTATATGGCATGAGCATAACACCTATCTTACGCTCTCAACTATTATCGATAGATATTTTTTTTCATAATATGAAATTCATATTTTTATATATATCCGAATTTACCTTCCTGATCTATGATTAAAATATTCCTATCACCGATGTTTCTAATTGACATACGCGGCTAGCCTAATTGCTCATGAAGCGATTATTATTATTATTAATTAGTAAGGCAATGCCTGGCTCATAGTCCGGACTATCTCATCGAGCAGTGCTGCCACGACGCTTTCGCGGTCGCTAGTAGCACCGAATGATCACGGCGCCGGGTATTTCGTGAGTATTCGGATCGGCTCGGGTTTGCCCGTGAATCAGCAATGCCTTACCGGCGTCAGTTGCTCTTCGGCTCTCGTGCGGAAGAGTCTGAAAATCTTGGCGCGTATCCTCGCCGCTCTGCGGAGTGATTTTGAAATATAGTTATATTATTATTATTATTATTGTTGTTATTATTATTATTATCAATATTATTATAAATAAATAGAGAAATTTCGAGCCGTCGTTTAAAACGCATAGGGGAAAAAAAAAAAAAAAAAAATTTTTTTTTTTTTCTACATCAAATGTGTGACATAATCGGAGAGAAGTGATAATGTCATCGTTGTCGTCGGTATGATGATGATGATAATAATATGAAGTGGGTGGGTGAAGGTGGTTGAGTTTGTGTTTATTATTACTAACCCTCTCCTCCCCCCCCCCGGTCCCCAAGTAAACGAAAATAAATATGATGATAATTAACGCACCGTTATCAGTATTGAGTTTGTTAAAAACTCGTTCAAATTAAAGTAGCAGTTGTAATAATAATAATAATAATAGTGGTTTTATACTATCGTCTGCTACACGCCGGCGTAAAAGAATTAATAATAATAAGAGAAAGAAGAGGAGAAAGAAAAGATATAAATATCTATATATATATATATATAAGTTAACAGTCATAGTTGAAGGAGAATTGTTCGTCGTCGATTATTAAAAAAATAGTAAACGTTTGAAGTTAATAAAAAAGAGAAAGAGAGAGAGAGAGAGAGAGAGATATATATATAAGATATAAAAGAAAAGAAATATATATCATAAAAAATCTCTCCGCATATAATGGATACTGGCGTGAGTGAAGTGTTGTCGTTGTTGTTGTCGTCGTCGTCGTTTTCGTTTTTGTTTAATACGAGTAGCGAAGAACGAAACAAGACAGAATATTATAACCTATCGGTGGAGAAAAGTAATAACAACCGTTATTATAACAGTTTTGGAAAATTATTTTTTATTTCTAAAAATATTACACAACTACTCTGATCTCAAATTTTTCTAAAAACAAAACAAAACAACAAGAAAAAAACGTGTAGTTTTTATTTTTAATTTTCTGTTTCTGGGAGATAAATAAAAAAAAAAAAAAACATAACCAACAAACGGTCACAAAGTTAAAGAGTTTGATCAAACTCGTACTCTTTCGCTCTCCTATCTCATACCCCCAGACCTTTCTCTCTCAATCACTAGCAGAGTACCTTCTCGCTTAAATCCTTCCTATGATAGATCGACTTTATTTTGTTTCTCCGTTTTCTTCCCTTCTTCGTTAATTCGATTTTACATAAAAAACAAAAGGGAATAAAACAAAATAAATAACAACATGTCACGTTTGTGTATTATCGTCGTCGTTCTATGTGGTATATTACAATAAATATATTATATATCGCTAATATACTTCTTGCATAAAATCGCAAGTTTTATAAATAAACAAATAATAAAATAAATTATCGTCGTCGTAATTGTCCGTGGTGCCGGTATTCGTGGGGTGATAAGTTTTTTTTTTTCCCTGTCTTTTTTTTTTATTTTTTTTTTTATTTCAACTTCACTTCGTTACACGTCGTGGTCAGTCGATGTGCTACGATTAACGTATATATAATAATATAAATTCAACGTTGATGGGTCTCTTTGATATATCAAATTGTATTATAATTGTAATATAATTGATAAAAATAAAAAAAAAATAAAAATAAAATAAAATATAAAAAAACAGAAATACAATAGTGTCCCCCCCCCCCCCCCCCCACGTTGCGTGCTGTTTAAGCACGTGTATGTGTCAACGTCGTTAATAATATTAATAATTAAACCTGGTTCATATTATCAGCAACTGTTTAACTGAAAAGGGAGGTTTATTATTTTTGATAATTTCACCATGGATATCCTGCCGAGTGGTAACATATTCAGGGAGTTGCAGGACATCCACGATACCGGATATTTCTCAGCTCAACCATCGCTCGAGGATCATTGGCAACAGGTAAGAAAATACACGTTACGTTTATATACCTATACATATATAGGTACTTGTACAACATACACATATACATACACAACGCTGTTAAACTATATTAATACGAAAAATAAACGTCAAGTTGGTCATTTCTACATACACTGAAACAGCGTTCCTCAATAATCACGATTCTTAAATTGTTTTCTAAATCTATACACCTCACCTAGTACTACTTACTACGTCGTGCTGTTTAAAGTCTTTCACTTTCACGTGGATATGACAGGTTCGACAACAAGGACGGAGAGAGATCGAGCGTAGTTATGCCGGCCGGCTGGCTGGCTGGCTCACTGGCGTCTCGCTCGCTCGCTCGTTAGACTTTTTATTTTTTACTCTTATAACTATCTATAACTGTGTACGATATACATATAGTTACACAAGTATCGGGTTAAATTGAATTTCTTCTATTTATAATTATATTTCTATGTACGTATACATATATTATAATTGCGATCGTTTTGCAGTTAATGAGTTTGAAAACCGTGATGACAGCCAAAGACTATAATTTATGTGGAAAATATTATTTATTAATTTTTTTTTTCTTCACTTAGAACGTGAAAAATTTGCAATTGCACGGACGTGTGTATAATTATAGTTTTGGAGAAAAAAAAAAAGAGCGAGGAGAGACTGTGCGGTGTCAACAAACTGTAATAATATACATACCATACGCCACACCGAGCAGCTAGAGCAGCTAGTATACGAGACCGAGCGAGCGAGGGAATCTATTTCATTCATAGAATAAAGCAGCGGTCTGGGTCTGGTATTTAGCTTCTTGAGCCAGGAAGCCGTGCAGCGCGTAAGTCCCATCAACAACTCGCGCGTTATTCTTTTGGTTTCGACTCTCTCGCTCATTCTCTTTCTCTATCGCTTATACATATATGAGACGTGTAGTGTAACAGTATAGGTTACGTGCGCGAGGAAATGAACACACTGACACTATGTGAATATCAGACACGTGAGTTGCACACGCGCGTTTGCTGCTACTACTACTATTACTACTACTACCATTACTATTGCCTGGTACTACTGCAGGTTAGTTACAGCGCGTACAGCGTGCAGTCTTTGAAACAGCTGAATTAGAAACGTAATAGTATATCTTCTTGACAATAGCGTCGTCGTAGTTGTTGGTAGCATATGCAGCGTATGCTACGTTGGTATAAAAAAAAAATTCATTTTTATCATTCATTCGCTAAGAAATATTGACTCTGTGACAAATAATTACTCTACACAGGGATCATCGCGGTTCTAAATTATACTGATTACTTTAAACCGTGTCTGAAAGGTTTATTTATACTGACGTTAGTTTTCATGCTATTTCTTTCTTTCTTTTCGTTGCTTTTTGGTTTTATTATGCGCCCTTCGTATCCTTCGACGTATGTATGTATGTATGTACCTACGTTCCTTCTCAATTTTTTCGAGTCCGCGTTTCCCCCCTTATTCTAGCTTCCGCTGTTTGTGTCTTCCGTTCTCTTTCTCTTTCTCTTTCTCTGGTTCTCGGTGATGGGCAAGTCGAGTTTTTCCACTTCGTACGTATACATGTATATATGTATATACCTATACTATACTAGATAGTCGTAGGTACGAACGAGAATGAGAATGAGAACGAGAAGGCGAAGGCAAAGTCACGTTTGCGGTTCGCTCAGTACCAACAGATGCAATGCCCTGACGTTTATACGAGCGAAAGTTTTGTCCTGACGTACCACTCACGATTATTAATAGTTAAGTATAGAGTCAGTCGGCTTGTATAGCCGCTATCATGACTCTAGACAGCACAATATCTCGTAGCCGTGGCCATGGCCCACAGAATAAATATCACTCTTCTACAATAATAATAATAATAATAATAATGTTAATTCGGCTATTTAGAAACTCAAAAATAGAAGAAAAAAAAATCAATTTTTCTTCAGTCAGAAATTTATTTTTAATCTGTTTTTATAGTACATAGAACGAATATTAATTTGTACATAACGTTGCACACATAGTTTAAATTATGAGTTCTATGTGTACTTAAGTTTTTGTCAGTAACTTGATCAAGTCTTCGAAATTTTCTATGTATTTAGAATCTAAAAACTGATCGTATATACAAATGTTATGTATAAGATGTGCATAGGAGTGAAAAAAAACATGTTTTAATCAAACATTAAACGAAATGAGTACAATCGCGTTGTTCTATCTGTATATCTAGAATCAGTTATCTCTCTCTCTCGTTAGGTATAGGTATATGGGTATATATATAAGATAAGGAAGACTACGACTGACAGCGGTTCGAAGATCTTGATTACAGCTATCGTATACATATATACGGGTATGTATATGTGTGTATGTGTTAGAGTTTGCAGGCATCAAGCATCATAAGCATGAAGCAGCAGCAGTTAAGTTGCGTAATATATATGGTAATGTATAATGATAATAATAAATACGATATTTGTACAGTGTGCGAAATTACCAAAATTTGATGCAAGAGAATATAATTTCTCTGCACTTTATTATATATAACCATACACGGACTTTAATGAATTTGAAAAAAATATTTCAAAAAAAAAAAAAAAAAAAAAAAGATCGAGTAATATTATACGCTGTTCTGAATTTAACGAGTACATATGTATGTATGACGCTCATGTATATTATATATATATATATATACTAATATTATTATATTATCATAATCACGTTGTACAATAGCTATATATAAATCTTTCACCCTGCAGTGAAATATATACATACAGCTATATGTGCTAAAAAAACAGACTTATTACATATGTCATTATTATCACTATCGTCGTAACACTGTAACCACACACATCATACCGTATATGTGTATATAGGTATGTATCGTCTGACTTTTTTTTTTTTTTTGTTTCTTTCCTTTTCTTGTTTGATTTTCCCGTATGTATCCTCGTTTATTTATTTATACATTTATTTATCTATTTTTATCACTATAAACGTTCTGTAGTAAAATCATGTACATACATACGTACGTATATGTATGTATTTACGTTAATTATTGATAATCGGAGTGAAATTTTTTTTTTATCTTTAGCTTCTATTTTTTCCCTCTTCGTAATGATCAATATTATAGTTAGGCGAACTTTTGCCATTTATTTAATGGTCATCAGTATAAAGTTGACAGTTCTGATCATTCGTTCTCTCATTCCTTCCTTCCTGAACTCCTTCCATCGTTTGTTCGTTCATTCGTTCGTTCGGTAGTTTAATGTTTATTTACATATATACCGGCGTAAGCGGTATTCTTAGACAGACTTGGGACAGAACTTGTTTTATAGTATATCCCAGGTTTGCTGTTGAACTTTACATACACATATACGTACATCATCTATCCCCTATCTATATATTCTGCTACAAACACCGTGTTGAAGGATGGATTATATAAGCTAATTTAAAAATGCTAAAAAATTAGCCATATACCCAGAATCGAACCGGTTCATCTTATAATATGCATCTCCGAGTTGGTTATTATAATCTGCAGTTTAATTTAATGATATTATATACCTCTGTACTTTTTAGCTTTAGCTGTCTCTGCCTCTCTATTTTTTGTACTATATTTTTCAGTTTTTTTTAGTTTTCAGTTATTTTATTCTCAGTTGACTCGAATTAAACAAGAATTCATTTACACGTAATACATGAGTATTATATGTATATGTATGTATAATAGCGGTTACATAATCTCTGATAATAATTGTTTTGTTTTTTTTTTTCTCGCATATGTTCGTTCAGATACGCGTTCAAATATTAGTCATTTTTGTGTATATAAATAGTTTTATCGAAAATGAATATTTCGTTTCTGATTAAAATCATAAAAAATGAATTCCATTCCATTTTTTCCTTGTTTATTCGTACATATATATACTTTTATAATCGCTGCATTTTTCCTCAAATTGCAAAGAAAAAAAAAAACGATTCCTTTATTTCTTTCATCTCTTCTTTTTCTCAAAGATATGCAAAAAGATTTCCTTAATTAACACCTTCTATCTCTCTATCTATCTATCTTCTTCTTTACACGTTGGATAGCTATCTATGTACACACGTATACATTATACTACTTACGTATATTTTTTCGTTTACCTTTACACCTCGCAACGTAAAGCTAAATTTTGATGGGCAAATTTATTTTTTATTTTTCTTCTCATTTTGACCTTTTAATTGAATTATTGCAGTATATGTTAAAAATAACCATGTACATCTAGAATACATGTACCTACGTATTTATTACATAGGATGAAAGACGTACGTATACGTTTTAAGCGTATATATAACTTTTCTTCTTATATATCCGTGAAAATAAATTATAATAATAATGGAAGTACGGAAATAAGGCGAAGGTAGCATGGAATGGGATATATACCTATTTAGGGAATTCTGTGGCTAAATGCCGCGTATCTTTTCCTCTCGGCTTTCTGAGTACATCTTCTTCGTCTCCTTCTTATTTTGCACATATCTATTTTTGTTATAGTTTTTGTTCGTATATATGTTACACGTATTACAGTTGTTTGTATATACATATATGTACATGTAATGCGGGTATAGGTATGCGAAATACTCTTCGGCGTAGTATCTATACATATCGATTTATCGGCAAGTTGGCAAGTCGCGTTCCACCGTCTCCTCCTCTACTACCTCTACCTCTCTACTCGCTCCGTCCGCACTTTCCGCCGTAGTAATAAGGTCTAAAAATACACCTCCTTCCTCCTACTCCTTCTTCTCGCTTGCCCGCGACGACTCGACTTGACTTAACTAGCCGATGACTATATATATACCCACTAATATACTAGCTACGCTATACTATTCTATACCTGATATATACCTATATAATATGATATCATTATACGGGGTGATCGGAAATTTTAATATGTCCATATACGACGATATCATGCAGCCTGTGTACATAACGTCAGATTGAACTGACCGATAACACGACACGTCGAGATTAAGATTAATGAAATCGAAAGTGTATTTAATATGATTTGAAGAAATACGTCGATTGTTTTTTTTTTTTTTTTACACATGATTAGAAATTATTTGAGACTTTTATCGATTTTAATGTAAAATTCATCGAATAACATTGGTTCGCTACGAAGTAACATAATTTATCTCAAATATTTCCTACAAATTTTGAAGAAGTTTTGATCAACGATGCGACCTGTATCTATACTCTACGAGGACCACTTTTTTTTTTTTCGCTGCAATGAATATCTATGCAATTCTCGAAGCTCTATGAAATGTTAAATCATCCTGAATTGTGTCTCAAAATGTTGGAAATTTGTTGCGAAAAAACAGAGGTGATTTGGAAAGAAGAAAAAAAAAAAAAAAAAAGAAAATTTGTTTTCAAGTTGTACAACGAACCCCCAAATCGTTGGCATCTCTTCAAATTTATTTATTTATTTTTATTTATTTTTATTCTTTTTTTCTATTCTTTTTTCGTTTTTTTTTGTTGTTTTTTTCATATTTGTGTGACGTACTTGTACCTACCCTATAACTACCTCCTGCAGCAGACCGTAGCTGCAGGTAAGACTCGGTGATACGTACGTATACGTATATATGCTGTACCTACCTATATACTGCAGAGTTGAGTTGACTGCATTAAGAGAGCCTGGGAATTGAGAATTTAGGTCATACCGGTGCTTCTAGCCCGTGTTTATTCGTTTACGTAAAGCTTGACGAACCAACCTGCTGCTTGCTTGCCTGCCTGCTCGCTTGCTTCAGGCTTAATTCTTCTGCGCGAGTTTTTACGCGTTTTATATGTGTACCTATAATATGCATGCGCGAGCTAAGCAAATATAGATCTCTTTTTTTTTCCTGTATTCCTTTTATTTTTCTTATTTCTTTTTTTTTTTCTTACAACTTTACTCATGTATTCACAAATTTCATATCCATGAAGATTTCAGACGTATGCAGTACCTACCTTTTTTCCCTTTTTCATTTTTATTTTCTTCTTTCTCAAGTGCGAATTACATTATGAAGGAGACGAAATTTTGTCTTCGAGTGAGTCGAGTGCAGGGCAAAATGTGCATAAATATATTATACTGCACTTGTGTTAAATAGGTATATAAAATTTCTATTGAAAAAAATTGGAAGAAAAAAAAGAAATAAAAATTCACTCGCGTAGTTCGCATCGTTGCGTTTCTGCAAATGACGCATTGGGAGCAGAAGCGACGGTATGGTGCAACGAAAAAAAAAAAAAGGCTCGTATGATATACATATCATACCTATACGCACACATTGTATACCTATATGATCGCGATTTGAAGAAATTGATGAAATATCGTATCTATATTTATACCATTAGCAATAAAGGTGACAACACTTGCGCGATATATATGTACAGAGACAGCGGCGCTGCACCTATGTTGTTTTACCTCGGTAAATCGTTTTCCCGCGAGATAATATAGCGCTGCTGTAAAGCGATATATGTATTATATCTGGAAAATGGAATAAATCACACGCTTCGTTTGCGGAAAAAAAAAAGCAATCAAATTATCTTTACTTATATATAGTATTATGTACACATGATGTATATGTCATACGTTTTTATATTACCGCGGGAAATAGTGACTAATTCATTTTTTGATAATATATAGGGAAAAAAAAATACGTAAGCTTATAATAATATACTGAAATAATTCATTATCACGATCTCGTGTTTAAATTCGGACAATTAAATAGTTGGATAAAAATCTCCACGAATGAATGAATGAGATCTTATTATATTCATATGTAGCACATACATACGTATATGTATAGGTAACAACTCGATATATAATAAAAATATAATTACTTCCGTATATCTATACATTATATACATATATATGTATGTATATAGGTATATAACAGTAATTATTTATCGTGGAGAAAAATAACGCATGTCATTCGATTACCCATGCGTGTATTAATATTGTTATTATCGAGAGTACAAACATAGTAAATGTATAGGTACGTAAGTTAGTCCATTCGTTCGTTCGTCCGTTCCGATTTCATTCATAAAATATTCGTGCTCGGAGCGCCACGCTTGCTTGGCTTTTGCATCTGAAACCACGTGGCCGCAGAAACATGTAGACTGATTTTGTCGGCCTGTGTTTTTACCCGTATACGTATATATGGTGTTATAAATATTATCAAATATTAGCAAAAAATCAGGATATTCGAATATGAAAATTGAAAAAAAAAAAAAACAGAAACAGATCGATTTTTTTTTTAGCTATTTTTCTTTCTATTTTTTTTTTATTTGATTTTAATATGATTGCAGCTTTATGCAATTCATCAAAATTTCGTAATCGAATTAACGACTCCATTAATCGTTCTCTGGAAATCTCTTTTGATTATCAAATTTAGAAACTTCTGCAACTATAATATGTATATATTTTTTTTACTCTTTCAGTCTCCCTCTTAAACTCTTTAAATATATACAGAGATCGTTTCAAATTTTGTAACTTAATTTTTTTTTTTTTTTTTCATTCTTCAAGATCGATTCTATTTTTGGTTACTGGGTGAAAAATGCGGTGCTTGACTTTATACTCTGCTATACGCTCATCATACTTAACAAAAAAACAAAAAAATTATAAAAAATTCAATCGCAAGTTGTTATTTGAAAATTTCTATATTCAGTTTCAAGAGAGAGTGAACGAAGAACATATATCAAATACGTAAAGCTTCTAAAATATTCCCATATTATACCTATAACGTGTATACATATAGGTATAATAATAGACGAGGTGGAGTAGGAAGAAGAATAATAAGAGGACGAAGACGAAGGGGAGGAGGAGGCAGGATATACGGGAGATATCTATTAGCGTAGGAGGTATGGTATATACGTACATACATACCATCAGCAGCAGTTATATTCGTCATCGTAAAAGAATGTCTCTCTTATACACACAGATATACAAATACGAACACGTTAATTATCATCATTTGTCTATTATATTTATACCATATTCTTCCTAAACAGCTATACACACATGTCCATTGTCTAAACTATTATATTAAAGAATTTTTTTAACACACAAACGTCACTATAACCATCTTACCATTTATAATAATAATGATACAGGATTATATGCATATATATGTATACTTCTTCGATTGTTATAACGGAATTAAAAAGGAAGACCATTTGAATAAATTATAAAGTTAGTGAAGAAAAAAAAAAATTGAAAAAATTGGAACGGCGATTGATCGAAACTGTTTTGCAAAAAAAAAAAAAAAAAAAATTGTACTCATGGTGTATATATATATATACCATAAGTTTTAGCTACACGTTGCGTTTCCGATTCGGACAAGTCAGTTGCGGCTCTTATACCGCATCCACATATGCGGAGTTGCTGTACTCCACTCACTCCCTCCGAAAGTTACGATTATAGTCCTCCTCGTTCGTGTATATATATATAAAATACGCTGTTGGGTTATTTCCGAAAGCGGAAATCTGCCCTTTTCCCTCCCTCTCTCTCTCTCTCACTCACTCCCTCTCTTTATAATCTTCCTCGTTCTCTCGTCTGCGAAAATTTTTGGTGTATTTCACGCGGTTTCATACGGCCAGCTGTCGCAAAACAAATGTCTTCTATTTCAGCCTCTCATATATGTATATTACAGTAAAAGCTATTTTTCTCAATCATACCTATATAATACATATAAATAAATCGCGATAGTCCTTAAATTTTATTGACACATTAAATTGGACATACACGTCGTTTATATCAGATTATTACACTTACGTATAATACGTGAATATCGTCGATAATTGTCAATAAATTATAAATCCGATCATTAAAAATATGCGTGTGTATCTGTCTTTCTCTTATGGAGAAGAAATTATTTTTTATCGACTATAATTATCGCTAGCTTCGACATACAGGGTGTCCCGGAATGAAATGTCCAAAATGAAAGGTGTCCTAGAGGAGGACGAACCGAGTAAATTTTCCCGAAGAACACGGGGTCTCCGAAGTCGCGTTCGCGAGATATCACAAGTTAAAAAAAAAGTAGTGCTTTGCGCCGCCGCGACGCGGCGCAAAGCACTACTTTTTTTTTAACTTGTGATATCTCGCGAACGCGACTTCGGAGACCCCGTGTTCTTCGGGAAAATTTACTCGGTTCGACCTCCTCTAGGACACCTTTCATTTTGGACATTTCATTCCGGGACACCCTGTATATTATATTGTACATAATATAACTCGCTAATTCCCTTAAACGTCAAATATAATTTCCGACGCTATACCTAAGCTCGCGGTTTACGTCGTTGCACTTGGCAAGAGTCGCTATAACCCAGCTCCAGCCAGTTGCACGAGAAACGCAACGGCTTGCCAGCTCATCTCTCTCTCTCTCTCTCTACCTGGGTACTACTACTACTACTACTAATACTACAACTACTACTGTAACCGTTTACAATTTAATACGGATTAATGTCGTCATGTAATTACCGGCTCCTTCCATCCTCATCGACATTAGCGGCTTGGCCGCCTGTTAATTTTCCGTACCGTCGAACCGTACGACGTACGCGACAGGATCTCTCGCGTCACGCTTGAAGAAGATCCATTGATACCTATACATATATACATATACCGACTATCTACTGCATGCAGCAGCAGCAGCAGCAGCAGCAGCACAGACAGACAGTCAGTCAGTCGGTCCGTTGGTTACCTATCTATGCACAAATAACGATCAGCTTCTGACTTTATTTTTTTATTTTTTGATTTCATTTCACGATCAAAAATTGAGCTTTTATAATTAGATATAGATTGATTATGATAATTTGTTTATTCGGGTGTACTAATTAGAGTAATTATTTGATATATTTTTTATGGAATTAAAATCGTGTTGGTTTATTATAAGCTGCTGCTGCTGCTGCATCGTTTAAAAAGCTCTCCCAGTTTTGTATATACTGTATAAGGGTATATGTATAGAGGGTAGAGTTTGTTTTAAATATGATATTCAAAAATAATGATATGATATAATATTATCGTGTTTTGACGTATACGCCGAGTGAATATACGTACGTACATGTGTATAGGTATATTTATGTGTACCTACACGCTCGGTGAATCTGTTTTTAATATCAGAATATTTCAGGCATGAATGGGTTAACAATTTGCTATACGTCGGCAACCGTTGGAATAATGGATAACATACACTGTTGGAAAAATTGTGTATTCCTGTCAAAAAAATTCGTAGTTAACGATATTATGTTAAATTCAATACATATTCGAATGTTAATTTAACGAATTCGATTTGAGTTAAGCTGGTATTCATGTTGAAAATTATTATTAACATAATTACACAGAACTTGACACATCTATTATGTTAACTTCAGAATAATAAAGAGATAACTTTATGTTTATGTTAAATCTTTCAAATAACATATGGTTTATGTATATAAAAACTAAAAATATCAATTCCAACTGTATTTTCAGTTGATTTGACTTAGCTATCATTCGTTATGAACATTCAATCATTTTCAATTTAACAGATTGATTACGTATTATTGACTCATGGAATGGAACTACAAATATCAACTTAAATCCCACGTTGAGGGTTTACATATCATGTTTTTGTGAAAATAACTAAAAAAAGTTAGTGGACCTAATGGGACATGCGAAATGAGTTAAAATTGACATATTTTTTCCAACAGTGTACACACATATATATATATTTCTCTCGTTTCAATTGCCTTGCTTGCTGTTATGCAGAATTAATTAATTCGCAAATCTCTTCTCGAAATATATTTATGTACTACATATATATATACGTATAGTTTTTTCGACGGTGAAAAAAAAAAATATTATCGTTCGTTCAATTTAATTTAATTTTTATTTCATTTCATTTTATATAACGAAGCCGTGGCGATCGCGATGCTATGATGCTGCGGGTGTTATTTTTAGAAATAGAGAATATAGGAATATCGATCGTCATTTTTGATAAAGAAAATTGATTCCTGACAAAAATTTTTATTTTTTTTTTGCGAAATTGTATTTCTGAAAAATCTCGTGGTTTTTCTTTTCTGTTATTTTATTTTGATTCATTTTTTACGCTATGGGGGTCGTTGAATTTTTTTTTTTCCAACATCACGCGCCATGGTAGAGTGTTTTTCGGTATACTGAAACAGAGAGGGAGAGAGAGAGAGTAAGAGAGAGTTGAAGTTAGAGTTATAGAGAAAGGGAAGAAGAGAGATGGAGATAGCTGCGGCTGCAGGGCAGAAGTAAAATAATTCTCCGGGACAACGCAGACAATGCGCGGTGGAATGATAGTAATTCAAACCGGAAGCAGAAAAAGGGGGAGTCGCTTTCCGTTCTTCCGGTGGTCGTCGCATTCCGATGTTAAATTTGTTAAATGCGTCGTTCAAGTGAAATAATACGAACCAGTTTTCGCTTCGCCGTATCCTATACATACTGGTAGCGCTATGCGATCGTCTCCTATACATATACACCCCTATTGTATACCTATTCCTCCGGCAGTGATTCGTAGTTCGCGAATGGAAGAAGAATTTTTTTTTTTTTTTTTTCTTCCAATTAAATATGAAGAGTAAAAAAAATGAAAATATGGTATATGAAGAAGGGAAGAAGGAAGAGAGAAAGACATATGGGGAGAGAGAGAGAAATAAAAAAGGATGAAACGGTGAACGAAAATTTTTTGACAAATTTATTTCGCGAATACCGCAAATTTCGCACAATGAATGTCAATGAAAAAAATTTGGAATTTTTTTTTTCTTACCCCACGTATATCGCTCCGAATGGAATTTGAATATGTAGGTATATGTATTATAACCTGTGTGTATTATACGTGGCTACTTATTTGGTATATAATATATATGTGTGCGTACATATATACATATGTGTATATAATATGTCGGGTAAAAATGAAGCGTTTTATTATATATCCTAAAATATATATATGT
The DNA here is from genome assembly GCA_949628255.1 of Macrophya alboannulata. Taxonomy (NCBI): domain Eukaryota; kingdom Metazoa; phylum Arthropoda; class Insecta; order Hymenoptera; family Tenthredinidae; genus Macrophya; species Macrophya alboannulata. The sequence goes on from OX451207.1 coordinate 45,037,452, forward strand.
ATAGTACATAATACGTATATATGTATATTGGCATGGTGCTGCGGCTCACCGCTTGGAAAATACTAACCAATCATACAAAAGCTGCGCGTAAACGGATTCAGAGATTTGCCGTTTCAATGAATTTATGCGATGCGTCGTTTTTTTTTTTTTTTCTTTTTTTCAATTCAATTCAATTCAATTGCTGAACGGCTGCCGACGCCGCCGACGCCGCCTCCACGGTCCTCTACTACTACCACCGCCACCACCGCTACTACTACTGATACTACTGCTGATGCTGATGCAACGGTAACCGATTTTACCCTAGTTGCACGTACGTTTACCTTATACCCACCTATCTACTAGTTCGCGGCCGCGGATAGTATATTGGCAAAGGAAAATCGACCGCGGATTGCAATTTCCATCAAACACAACGAACATAGGTATGTGTGAATATTTAAACGAATATAGCTATAAAAATTGATTGACTAAATTTTTGTGAATTATAGGTTAATCAAAAAAAAAAAAAATGCATGAAAAGAATTATGAAACAAACAAAAAAAAATCAAAAAAAAAAAAAAAAAAGGAACGAAAAATGCAACACTAAAATTACAGAAACGCGAGAAAAATCCGTACACATGTAGATTTATTTACGGTATTTCACGAGTGATATGATATAGTATATATCGCAATGTAAAATTATCTGTACGAAAAAATTTCAAAGGCCGTGCGTTATGAAAATAAAATAAAATTAAAGAAAAAAAAAAAAACGAGGAAATAAACCAAATAATATATGTGCGGCTAATTATTGCAACAACGCGTAATTATACGTATATGATATATTATATGTATGTTGTGTGTATAATTTACCCGGAAATAATAATATGTAGACAATTATCGTTTTATATGATATGTAAGACAAAAGTTAGAAAAATAATTGAAAAAAAAAAAAAAAAAAAAATTATATTTCAGCATTATCGGATCTGTATATATTATAGATATACATATAAGCGAAACGAGGGAAATAGACCGTGTAATTTATTCCCTTGTATGAGTATAGATATATGTATATTATACATATATATACGTATAAACGTAATTGAATATATTTGGTCGTACATGCGTATGATGTATACGTATGGGTTTGTGTGTGTGAATGGATGAGGTATATATAAGTGTTAACTTGTAATAAAACGAACGAACGAAATAGGGGGTCGAGTATGTTAATGCTTATGTCACGTGACGTTTGTTAGATCCTCGTGGAGGTATAGGGCACTGTGCTAATGCACTTCCTTCCGGTCTCGCGATCAGTTATCGTTTGGTATATAATAATAAAAATTTTCTATACATATAGTATGTATAATACGTAAAGTTGGGGTAAGAACAAAAAAAAAAAAAAAAACAGGATAAAAATCAACGGGATGAATAAAACATATTGTTATACCCTACATAACTACCTACATGATACTTGACCGGATTTCAATTGTGACGTAAAGAAAGAAAACCAAAAAAAAATAAAAAATAGAATTAAATTAAAATTACAAAAAAACAAAACCAAAAAAAAATTTTTTTGTTGATAATAGAAAGGGACTGGTTTTGTTTTCTTCTCTTTTTTTTTGTCTTTTGTTTTTTCCATTTTTTTGTGTCATTTTCAATTATATTTGTCACAGTGCCTGCAGAGATACTTTTTTTTTTTACCAGTTTCCTCGTATTCTTGAAAATATATCCGTGGTACTTCATTATTAACGTTGGTGGGTATATGTACATAGTGATGGTGGTCGTGGTGGTGGAATGATGATGCACAGGCTAGGAGGAAGCGCAGAGCGGATGTTGAAAGTCGCGTAATTATCCCGCTGGACAAAGTCAAAGCGCGTATATACCTACATATAGAATATGACGTCTATATACATACTGTATATAGGTGTATGTACTACACGATATTATAAATGAAAATAACGTTATAAAAGTATAATATAAGAAAACCGATTCTATATACAATATTGCAGAAGTTTTCGCGTTGGAGTAAATAAAGAGAGGAGGTTGATGGTGATGGTGGTGGCCTGTTTCACCTGCGAAATATGCCAATTAAAAAAAAAAAAAAAATGTCAACTTCTAATTTTTTTGTCTTCTTTTTTTTTCTCTTTTTCTTCTATTTCTTCTTTTTCTTCTTCCTTGTTTGAACTCACTCTAAGAAAACATCCTCGAAAACATCATCATATCCTTCTTTAATTTTCGCCTGAACCACTACGCAGAGCGAGCTCCAGAAGAGACGATCCTCGTAGTAGTTCGTATATATAGTAGTCATCTACGAAACTTACGGAAACTTTCGAATGTCCTATAGGTTTTACTTACTTACCTACCTACTGTGGTTACCCTACCCTCTACACACTTTATACTCACTTAAGACGGAAGCTTCCGGCTTTCTACGAAACCATACCATACTTACTTTACTTCGATGGACTGAAAATTTACCTTTAATTAAAAAACTCCAGGAGACAAATTCTCAATCTTTTTTTTTTTTTTTTCATTTTGTTTCTCTTTCTCTCTCTATCTCTCTCTCTCTGATAAACTATTTTTTTTTTCTCTCTCTTTGTCTCTCACTTTTTCTCTCAAAGAAGGTATAATATAATACGACAATACGATACGTGGTAATAAAATTTTTAACGACACATACCTACCTATATACATACATTATACATATATATACCAACTAATTAACGGTTAAGTAGTAAAAATTACCACTATATAGTAGCTATCTAACAAAACGCGTATATATATAGGTACATACACGAGGTGGTAACTCGCGGACATTTTTATTTTAAAAATTACATTTTTATTTGTTTTCTCTCTCCTCGCTGCGGGTTTGATTTTTTATTTTTTTTTCCTTTTTTTTTCTCTCTCTAACTCGCGTCCTCTATACTCTACATATACCTATATGCGGTTTATTCAACGCTCTCGCAAGTCTCGCGGTTTTAAAACAACCGACCAACTGATAACGTGATAAGAAAATATTGCGTTACCATTTTAGCGCATACCTTAAGCTCGCGAGCAAAGATTGCGTAATCTTTCGTACATACGTATATATTGTATATAATGTTATGTGTATGTATAGGTATATATAAAGGGGGTCACGCAATTGCACTAAAAGTTCTGTTATAAAAACAATCTTTTACTCTCATTGTTTTTTGCTTCTTTTTTTTTTTTTTTTATCACCTAATGATAAATCTTTTTTGTTTCGTCGCGTCATTCGACGAAGTTTTATAATTTTTTTTTTCTGTTCCTTCTCATTTTTTGTTTTTTTTTTTTTTTTTTTTTTTTTTTCAACACAATCAACTTTCTCTTCATTATCACCGTCATATTCTTATGTCCGATCAAATTTTCAAAGTGTAAAAAAAAAAATAGTAAAATTTGAATTTTTACCTCAGTTTTTTTATTTTTATTTTTATTTATTTTTTTTTTTCATCTTTTTACATACTATTACTCATATAGTGTCAGAAGCTGAAAACGCTCTCGTTGCACCAGCCCAGGGTATGCATATTAAAAATATTTAAATGCTACTGGGAAACCAACAAGGCGGGTCTACCTCTGGCTACATATAGGTATATAGAGTCATTTTCCTAGTCCACGTATCGTATATATATGTATATATATACGATACATATATAGAATGCATATATCGTATACCCGGGCAATTTACGGGCAGCAGCGATAGTGGAAATTATGTTTATGAAACAATGCTGAGCATTGTTGCAGATCGTACGTGTGCATAGGTATATACCTGTACTATATACTACTTAGCTATATATAGTATAGGTACGTTAAATTAGCTGACCATACGTCAAAAATCAATTTTTCGTCGCTAATTTTGTATGTAAAAAGCAAAAAAAAAAAAAAAAAATTCATTACCCACCTCCGTTCCGTATATTTGTTCGATCTCAACGAAATCGAATTGATTTCCTATACATACATATTATATACAGTATGTAGTTATATTTATAGGTAATGACGATAATTACATATTCTCAGTGTCAAACCGCAGCTCGTCGATCATAGACCATCGACCATCGGCCAATCTAACCATACATTTGACGACTGACTCCTATCCTATATAGTAATTAGTGCGATTCGTCGAACACACAAAACTTTCGCCGTTGTATATATCGGCCCACCGCACCGCACCGTACCGTACGTACCGCATCGCGTCGGTGCTATCTAATTAGGGCTAATTTTATCCTATATATACATACGTAGGTAGGCATAGGTACGTACCTACTATCACAGAGACCCCGAGGACATTAGTGTACACAAGAAGAATATTTACGGTTTATACACACGCCATCCGGAATAACCGCTATTTCGTTTTACGCTGCGGGACACGTGAGTGAACGACGAAACCAATTCGGTTGATCATTATCGATAACCTCCAAAAAAAATTTTCTGGGTTCATATGTACATCCGTATAATAAATTGAATTTTTATATATACCAATTATACATACTATATACGCGGATATTTGGAATCGTGGAAAAAATACAAATAGATCGTCGAAACGATAATTGGCAAACATTTTCGCAGGCAAAAATTAATCATTCTGGATACGAATTTTATTATATTTACGTGGAACGGCTGATTTATGCGGGAAGAGTGGGAACAGGTCGGCGAGAGGATTCTGCAACATTGTAAGGTATATGTATTGAGAAATATTTTTATACAGGGTGTCCCGGAATGAAATATCCAAAATGAAAGGTGTCCTAGAGGAGGACGAACTGAGTAAATTTTCCCGAAGAACATGGGGTCTCCGAAGTCGCGTTCGCGAGATATCACGAGTTAAAAAAAAGTAGCGCCTTGCGCCGCCGCGACGCGACGCAAAGCGCTACTTTTTTTTTAACTCGTGATATCTCGCGAACGCGACTTCGGAGACCCCATGTTCTTCGGGAAAATTTACTCAGTTCGTCCTCCTCTAGGACACCTTTCATTTTGGATATTTAATTCCGGGACACCCTGTATACCTTATGCCTACCCGCTGCAGGCTCGATATATGTGGTTTATAACCTGACCTATAACCTGAGCGTAACTGTTACTCACGTCTTGAAAAGCAGCCAAACCGTTATACACAGAACCTAACGGGGAAAGTATGCGAGTTATACACGTATATATGCGGTATTAGTTATCTCGATGGTTTTAACAGGCGTCGTAACTCATTATTAACTATCTCACGCGCACGATTTTTAAACGAATTGAAAAGTAATCGGTTAAGAATACGTTTCTTTCATTTTTTTTTATTGAGTTATATATGCGTGTGTACTTATAACCGAACGGTCAAGATTGATAATTTATTTCAGACGATTGAGAATTTTCAGGAACTTCGATCCAGCCTCCTTTCTTGTTAAAATAAAATATATATATATATATAGACATAATATCGATTTATTGTTGGTTAGTTTCCGGCCTCCGCATCGCGAGGATGGATGTCAAATGGCGTAAGATTAAAACTAAAGTTTAGGATTCGCGTAGCGTTGGTAAGTTATGCAAAAACCTGGCCAAATTCAATCCGCGTCCCAGCAATGCGTTACTTCCTGAATAACAATGATTCGCATTCGGCGTCGAGTAGGTAGGAGGTAAAGGTGGGTATATAGAATAGGATAGGTATATATAGTCCTCCGGCAGTGGTGCACCGATGGGGCGTCGCGACGCTGAAGTGGCATTATCATTTCTAATGAATATTCAGTTCCGCTTTGTTCGAAAACCGTGACTTAAGCCGTTGCCGTGACTCGAAATTTTTTTCCCCTTTTCATCTTCGCGTACATAGAAAACAAAAAGAGAGTTTTCTAAAAATCGCAAGAGGGACAAAAAAAAAACCCCAAAAACGACAAAAATTAACCGAAGGAAACAAGAATCGTAGAAAAATAAAAAAAATATATCTACCCCCAGAATATTCTCCGAGGTCGTAAACGCGCCTTGATATTTTATCCGTACCGTCTGCACCGCCACCCGGCGTCGGGGGGAAAACTTTATTAACGTATAGCTATCCAATCGTTACTCCTGATTTGCATTGGTTATTATAATTGGAAATAATCGATGCTCTTGGGAATAATAAATAGTCTACAGGGTGTCTCTCGGTGTTCCCGACGACGATCAACCGTGCACAAACTTTAAGAACTACAAGTCCAATGAATTCTCCTTCCTCTGAAGCTTTTGCTTACGTATTTATTGGCTCCGTCACTTTTGACGTTTGAATTTTTCCTTCTTTCTTTACTTTCTTCTTTCTCTGTACATTCATTTGCCATGCTGTGTGCGAGAAAGAGGAGAAAAAAGAGTGATCAGACACTCGCTCATTCACTCATTAACTCGCCCGTTGAAATTCGCGATGTGAATCGCCCACGATATTCCATTGCTATTTTGATCAAGTAATAGTTTATTCCTATTGCCTCGATTTTCCAAATCGCGAAGGAAATGAGAGAAAAGAAAAAATCCAGGGTCTTAATTCTCACGGAGAGTTTGTGTCACCGTGGTCCATTTTTTTCTTATAGCCAGCACCTGGTTAAGGTATAAAATTGTATTGTCAGGGGATAACAAGATGCAATGAACTATAAACACAGGTATAGACGTGTACATGGAATGCTGAAAGACATAATGGGGTAAAACGTTCTATCTTCTAACGGTAATTAATGACTCGAGGAGAGGCAGGCGAGGCAAGCTACGAAGAGAAAGAGAGAGAGAGAGAGGGAAAGAGGAGTACTTACCGAAAACTGTCAGCAGCAACAACTTCAATTAGTGATGCAAACTGTGTAGTTTCGCTAGGGCAAAACTTGCAGCTTGGAGTATAGAGACGCGCTCTTGCTTTCCTGCCTTCCTGCCTTTCTGCCTGCAGGCTGAACCTCTGAGATGCTTTCGTTCAAGCATCGCTTTGAGCTCGCGAACGAATCCAGCAGCTCGACGCAGAAAATGAAGAGGAGAATGATGAGGATGAGGATGAGGATGAGGTGCTGGGAGGTACGGAGTTCCTGGAGGAGTGCTGTGACTGCAGGACGTTCAGAGCGGAAGTCATACACCGGAAACACGAAACCCCCTTTCCCCTTCACCTTTCATTCTCTCCCTTCGCATCGTTAATTCCGTCGTTCGTATACATAATTCTGCCTGCAGGAATACGTCGTCCTCTTCCATTTAGATCGTGAATCGTTAATTTTGTTAATATTTAAATAATAGATCTATACATACTTGGAAATGAGGAAAAATTGCAGAAAATGAATGGGATGATGGAAAAAAAAATTGATTTTAATTATCCTGGATGACACTAGCGAGTATATATATACATATATATACTATATTATGTATAGGCTGTGTTCGGTAAAGATTATTAACACGTTTTATTTTATGAGCTATTGATGAGTTGGGAAACCGCGATAGCTCGACCCAGTAATTGCGTAATAAATCGCGTCGCGCGGATCTCGGGTAGCGTAACGTAGCGTAGGTATATAAGGTAGAAAAGGTAGCTCGATCCCCCGCTGTAGGACCGTAAACAACGCACGTGCTAACCTTAATTAGAAAGTCAAATATCAGGAAACCTTAACTGTGGGAAAATGTCGGCCCTAAGAGTTTCTACTACCTTGGAAAAAAAAAATAAATAAAAAATAATAATAATTTAAGGAACGGGAGGAAACTACGGTTTATAAAACTCCGGATATACGCGCACAGGTGAAACGAAACCTCGACAAAACTATAGGTGGGAAATCCCAAAATACACAATACAAAAAAAAAATTAAAGAATAGCTTCTGGATTTCAGTTTTATTACTATTCAACGTCTTAACTAATCTTCATACGTTTTTGGCCAATTTTTGATCAAAAATCTACGCAATTCCTAAAATGATGAAAAAGTATCGCGAAAAATATTCCGAAAACTAGAAGAAAATGCTAGATCGGTCGTGTATAAGTTGTTTGGTGTCGCGTCCAGCGGACTTCTCTTTACACCCATTACTGGCGAGTAGCCGGTATATTTCGTATTGGTGCAGCACCAGCAGCACCAGCAGCAGCAGCAGCAGCGTGGACACGAGGAGATAGGGAGGGTCGATAGTAGCCGTAGTGTAGATCGTATCTCAGTCACTCTCGCCGCGTGGAGCGAGCGGCTCGGAGCCGCGTGGTCGCGCCGTTCGGTCTGGCGGTCGATCGGGTCGCGGCCCGAGGCGTATTTTGTCAGCCACCGAGCCAAACCTGCCTCTCTTGCAATATTTCTTTAGCGTTATTTCGCTCGGAGCGCGAGCGCGAGCGCGAGCTGAGCTGAGCTCTCTCTACCGAACTTCCCTTGCTTCCTACTCGCTTCCTTGCTTCCTGCGACTACACTACACTACCTCGGGCCACTTATCGGACCGCTTCGTTCGTTCCTTCGAAGTCGCGTGCTGCAAACGACGGACTTTTTAACCACTCAGAGTCCTATACGCGATGTATAGATATACACGACGTATACTCGCCACAATTCGCGTATCTCATAGACTTGTATGTATACATATATATATTTATCCTCCCTCTATGTATATTATATTATATATATATATATATATATATATATATATATAGAAAATTAATAATAATTTATGTACCTACCTACTGGAGGATATAGAATTTTTTTCGAGAGAAGGAGGATAAACGAAAAAATAGAGAAATGTAGAAGAAGTATACATATAGACATGTATTTTCGTTATTATTCTTTCTCCATATATTACAGTAGGTACACGATTTCTATTTTACTCGTTTCGTAAGTATCTCTTGACACTCGAGGCTAATGTCCCGAATGCCTAGGGCTAAGTGTCATCGGTTGAAAATTTCCCTGAAAACAAAAAAAAACAACAAAGAACAGAAAATTAAATCGAAATAATAACAAAAACGATTAAAAAAAAAAAAAAAATTGCGATTGCGAAAAAAAGCGAAATTTTTTTTTTTTTTCGATCGAATGCCTTATACGTGCAGGAGGGGGCACGTGACATGGTTATATACCTACATAGGTATAGTTTTGGAATCTCGCTGATCGTGTTGCTAAAGTCAAACGAAGAGTTTCTATATTCAATATGCACCAGTATGTACCCGAAGCTCTATAGCTTGAACCTTGGGGTCCAGCGCTAACCGAACCTATCCTAATCTAACCCAAGCAAACCTGGGCAAACCGGGCTTAAGCTAACCCACATAACTAACATTTCACGCTCGAAAGCCGATAACTGGTTTCTTCCCTCTTCCCTCTTTTCCTCGTTCCCTCTTTTACCTCCTTCCTTCTTTCTCCCCCTTATACCCGCGATTTACGAGGATTTCATGCTATTTCGCGGACTTTCAGATTCCCCGATCTTTTTCATCTTTTTACCTTATTTTTATTTTCATTTTCTTTTTTGCGAATATACTATTTTTTCTTTTCGATAATTTCGACGGGGAATGGCTGAGATAATTATCGCTTTTGAATTCCACGTCGTATGCCTGTAGATTTTTAGTACGTCTACTTACGTATCTATACTTGGGTACCTATAACGTCCACGTGGATCGTAGTCCCGGATCGTTCGGAACAAATATTGGCGATTCTCAGAACGGACACAATCTCAACAAAGGGTGCTTAAAAGATTAACTCTGTCTATACATTTTGAGTTTACTTCAGTTGAGTTTAGTTCAGTTGACTCGGCTCGACTCGACTCGACTCGACTTCACTTCACTCGACTTCACTTGACTTTACGATACTTTGACGACTCCTCGCGTACCGATCGGACGATAACTTATCTATATCTCGCAAGTTTCTTCTATGTAGTACATACATACATGTACCTATCTCGAAATGGTCTGTAGCGTGGTAGGTGGAACACGTATTATTCATTCTTTTGGAAAAGGTATTTGATCCTCGAAGACAATTCTTTCACCTTGAATATACTTTTTTCTCCTTCCTTTGACACCACAAAAATTAAGTCAAATATTTGAAGCTGTACCTGTTATCGTTATACATATATTGTTAAAATATAGTTTAGGAAATATAATGATCAAATTTTGTAGAAAATTCCTTTCGTTTTAGGTATAAAAAATATTTAATTATCATCTAATGATATAGCTTCGTTGGTTAATGTTATTCCAGGGGCAATATAATAAGTTTTTTTTTTACCAATTTCGCGTATGTATGTATTTGCGGAAAAGTTCGAACTCTTTGCAAGAAGAGAGAGAGAGAGAGAGGGAGTGAGAGTGAGAGCTGTGTGAAAGATAATTTGTTTGGCTCGTTCCGAAGGCGTTAATAAGGGCTCGGTATCTCGCTCGGTGCTGCTGCGCCGCGTTGGTTCAGGGCGGTGTATATTAACTTTCCTCTCTTTTATCGATCTAGAAAAGCGTCGGTTATAGTATACCTTCCCTTTCCCAGTTTTCACTCTGTACCTTATACCTACTAGTTGGCTCAGGTATGAGGGGTAGGTGGGTACCTACTACGGCCAGTAAACTCCCTTTCATATTGTCGGTTCTGCCTCCGTCGACGACGACGTCTACGTCAACAACGCCGACACCAAGGCGACGCAACGCAACGCAACGCAACGGGCTTTTCGTGCTTAAATAAAATTTTAAATTAGTCCTCCCGGTAGAATTTTATGAAGCATTTTTCACCTGTAGCCTCTCTTCTTTCCTTCCCTTATAATATACTCTTTATTTTTTATTTTACTTGTCTTTTTTTTTCTTCTTCAACCACCGTCCTTTTCCTCGGAGACACGATTTCTTAGTAGCTGTGTTGCTTTTACATGCAAACTCCATTAGAGAAGAGAAGACCCGACTACTCACTCACTCTCTCCCCTTCTTCTCCCCTTCCCTCTCTCTCTCTCTCTCTGGGAAAACTGTATTATGACATCCGAAAATAAAAAGACACCTTCATCCGCAAAATCGTAATTTTCCATACTTATGGCCCGCACATATACATTTATAAGAGTATTATACGAGGTGTGATATTCAGGGTTCAGATCGAACCTTGGAAATCGGAGGGATGATCAGAAAGAAGCTGGAGAAATTTTAGACGAATCGAAATCGTACGGGAAAGTCATAAATATCGAGAATTTGTGCCCGGAAAGAAATATTTTTTGCTTTCGAAAAGTTTTTGAGTTAGTAGGCGCAGAAAAAAAAAAAAAAAAAAAAATGTGGAAAATCGAGGTGAAATGGAAATATTCATATACCCACTCGGATTTGAAAAAGAGTAATTTGGAAAAAATAAGACCTGCCAGAGTGATGGGAATTTATTATTTTCAAGCCTCGCATCAATCAAATAGGAATCTTGAAATCGAAACTAATTTCGTTTTATTTTTTCTTTTTTCTTTTTGTTTTTGTTTTTACGGGATTTTCTACACATTGGAGTAAAACATGCGATTTCTATCCTTCCATCGGTCCATTCCTCAGGGAATATACCTTTCTACTTTTTATTTGTTCAAACGGTAAAGCAGATATTTCGATCTAGACGGTATCGGCTTAGACTTGGACTTGAAAACTCCTGAATTTTACCACTGCTTACATAAATATTTATGTATACGCGTGGTGGCTGATTCGGAGTATAAAGTATTAAGTATAAAGATATCCCTAACTCTGAGCTCAACGGAAAGATTTCCCAAGGCTAAAACCACTATAACGTACTCACATCTCCATGCCGTGCCTGCAGACTTATCTCATGCATGGTGTCATCTTCCAAGATGCAGGGTATAGGTAGCTGTACTTTCGGGCCTCGTAACCCACGCATATTTATTATTCGGTTTGATTCCTTTCAGCTTTTTAGTATATATATATACATATACTTCGAAATCACCACAAATTCTCATCATCAAGGATCACCATATACCTATACATACATTATATACTCCTATGTACAAAATTCATATTCATCATGGAGACCGATCATGTGCGTGAGTTCGGAATTCTTGCACAAATCATGGTCACGAATTCGTAAATAATTCCAAATTCGCTATAGAACTTCAATCAGATTTTAACATATTCGATAAAATAATAAACAAATGTTATTATTTATTTGATTTAACGAATATATATATATATATATATATATATATATATATATATATATATATATATATATATATATATATATATATATATATATATATATATATATATATATATATATATATATATATATATATATATATATATATATATATATATATATATATATATATATATTTTTTTCGTTCAATGACGTTAATAGCTGTATATATATATAGTATAGGTATACATAGAGAATTCGAACGCGTGGAACGGTGATTGATACTCTTTTGATTGTTTGTATGAACGTCTCTCACGTGTTACCAGATGAGAACGGTTCTAATCTTAATCGTGACATAACGCACGCCGGACTTTAGACTGGAAAAAATAGAATCTGAGGTCATGTTTGTGGCAGGGCTAAACTACTAACTAACAAACGCAACAGAGAGAGAAATAGAGAGAGAGAGAGAGAGAGAGAGAGAGAGGGAGAGTTTTTAGTGTGTTAAGAAACTCCTACGCAGCTCATACACACAACATCCGATCCTCACACATACGCGGGTATACTTTATAAGCATATTTTACATACACGCGACGTTTTGGCCATTTTTTTTTTTTGTTTTTGAAGATTTTTATCTAACTTTGCTTTGCGTAAAGGATAGAGGAATTCGCGATTCGCGGTCTTCTTTACTTTAAATTTCGGTAGGTATGTAGGTCGTACGAATGTGTTTACTGTAACCTTTGATCGTCGTTTCCCGGATTATGTACCGTCTAAATTTTTCAGCGAAGTTCAGCGGGTACGTGGAAAATTTGGAAAAGCAAAATCACCCGTCCTCCGATTTCATTTCGGCAAATACGGGCCATTTTCTCTATTGGTACTTGAGAGAGCGAGCGAAGGAACGAATGAGAGTGAGAAGGTCTTTGAACGCGCACCTTCCTACCCTATACCTTATACCTACCTACGCTGCTTATCCAAAATGTCCCCGAGGACGAAGGTCGGGTTTCCTTTTTCTTTTCCTTAACCTTTTTATTTTTCTTTCCACTTTTGTTTTTTTTTTTTTTTTTTCTCCTTCCTTTTTTCTCTCTACTTCTGAGATCCGTCAACCGGAACGAAGTAGTAGTAACCACCGGTAGCAGCACAGCCAAAGACAGCATAGTATAACAAAAATCAATATAGGTGAACCAGCTTGTTCGAGAGTTTCTTGCTGGCGCTTGTAAAACTCCTTCCTTCCTTCCTTCCTCTTTCCTTTTTCCTACTCTCTCTCTCTCTCTCGCTCGCTCTCATACTTTTCTCTACGTACCGAAATTCACGAAAAAGACGAAGGGATGAAGCGGCGAACGGGCGGCAGGGGGGATCTCTTCCCCGATCCATAATACAGTTTTTGCTATACCTATACGCTCTCTTCGATGAGGCAAAATAGTTGAGCCGTGCTCCGACCATCAATCAAACCCGCGTACAATCGTTCCCTGCCTTTTCACCCTCTCGTCGCACCCTCACCTCCAACCTCCAACCTCCAACCCCCCCTCCCCACCCATACACTTATACTTCTACTTTCTCACTCTCTCTATCTCTCCTTTCGTACCCAAAACTTTACTCCCCAAAAACTTGCCCCAGATACGAGCTCGACACACCCCCCCGCGTAAAAATAGATACATATACTTACCTATCCTGTTAATTTTGTTGCAGGAGGGGGGTTTAAGTTGCCTCCGAAATTTTCTCGTTACATACAACATAACACGTATTTACAAATCAAAAACTGAATGAAAAAGTCCATCGGGTATCGAATAAGTGAAGAATAATGAATAAGGAAATTTTTAGCAACAATTTTTTGTTTTTCTTTTTTTCGTCGCGCTTTGAGGCGAGACACAGAAAGCGTCGATCTTTTATACGAAAGGGTATAAAGCGATGCGAAAAAAAAGGGTTGAAACTTTGGCTCGAAGGATTTGTAACAGAGACGTGCGTAAGAGGTGGTATTAGTACGAGTTTCACGTTTCGCGTATTATAATGGCCCTTTTTCTCAGTTTTTTATTTTTTTTTTATTTTTCTTTTACATTCTGTCTCCTATTTTCGTAAGAATCTTTTTTTTTTCCACAGCTCAAAACTCCGCACGTAACTATAAGATATTTTTCTGTGCAGTCACGGTATTTTTCCGAGTAGACTGAAGTGATCCGTACCCTTAAACCCCGCCGTTCCTCTCTGTGCGTAAGCGCCTTACTATTTTAAAGTAAATTGTTAACTCAGAGACTGCGATGGGTATATAAAATTAATCAGCTTTTGTTGAATTCGAAGAAAGATACAGAAATTTATATATGGGTATATTTTACGTAATTATTATCGTACGCCAAGGTTCTGCATAGTGATTTTTGGGATCTTGAAATTATCTAAAATCCTCAATTTTCTCCTTTTTATTTCATAAATTAATGTCCTTAAATTTGACACGCAACACCCAGTAGATTCGGACAACGGTCACTTGGCACCGCCGTCGTGTAGACCATTCGTTTGAAATTATGGGTCACGTACGCGTTTGGGATAAGCTTGAAAATTTAGGAAAGTCCGGTCTGCTTGTTGCTGGTTCTGGTTCTGGTTCTGGTTCTGCTTCTGCTGCAGAGAGAGCTTCGGCTCGTAGTCTGCAGGGTAGCCTAGATTGCCCACCGTAAACCAATTGGCGATGTATGTATTCTGAAGAAGCTGTTGGTCCCTTATATTTTACTTATATATAAGGTACAAAATTGTCTTTACATTCCCCAAAAGTGCTGCTCTTTTTCTATATAGAGGAAAAGGCCGTGAAATAAAATGGCCGAATCCGTATAAATAAAGATTTTTCTGTTTATACCTAAATTTTATATCTTTACGTCGATACGTTTCCCTCAATTTTTGATTTTAGAATATGTGCCACAGTTCTGGGAGGAAATTTTCAAAAAAATAATTTTTTTTTTTTTTCTAATAAATTGTTTTGCAATTTGAGGTGACTAATGAATAATAGGAATGTGTATGCATATGAATGTATATATGTATAATTTTGTAGAAATATTCCATTTGGATAAAACTAACGGTAGATATATATTTCGAACCGCGGGTTCATCCCGCCGCTTTAAGGTACGGGTGAATGACCTCCGAATACCTCCTCGTTACAGCTGTGTACGGTATAATATACACCTGTAATTTGTATATAGGTGTGTATTATATATATAGTATACGTCTATACGCGTTTTACCCGCGGAACTTTAGAAATTTCGTAATAATTATATTAATAAACGCGAAAAGCTGCGTATATATGCCTGTATATACTCATTATTAAATTACCTACCTCGTCGTTAATTATCATCGATTTTTAATTATCCTTCTTTCTTAATTTTTTCTTTCTTTTTCATTCTGTTACAGGTAAGAAAATTCGAAGGGAGAGAATGATCGCTGTGTGTGGAGGTCCGTTCCGGTCCGGGTAATCGGAATCCGTAATTAAGAAAATCGATAGCTGATCACGCGACGACGAGAATCGTAAGAAAAAATAATAATAATAAAATAAGACTTAAGGAAAAGAAGTTTTCAAGCTATCCCAAAATCGTAAGAAAGAAGAAAAATTTCTGTTTCAGTGTGATAACAAAAAAATAAAAAGAAAAAAAAAACGGGGTATGTGTGTCACGCGGTAAGCCTTTAAGCTGCTCTATTGCGATAGAAGCCAGGTTTGCGCCCATGCCCGAGAAAATAGGCTTTGCGTTTAGAGCCAGGTGTTACTACTGTTAGTCTATTGCTCAAGCAAATAAGATTGGGAAATTTAAACTTCGTTTTATCTATCTTTACTGTAGTACTATGTACTACTACACTTCACTAGACTTCACTATGCTAGCCAGTACACCTACGGCGATGAATTGTTCGCTTTCAAATCATTCAACGATAGACTTGAACCACTCGTAGGCAAGGTACTGTTGGTTTATTTCTTATTTGCTTTCCCTCTTCATTTAACCATTCATCATAAACATTCGAATAATTTATTCTTCTTACTCGTATATTCAAATACATATACTGCACATATTATATACCTAAGTATGTACATGTACTTATATCATTACTAACTGCCTCAGGGACAATTTTCAAATTTTTTTTTTGAGAATTAGGTATATACATAGGCATGTACCTTGTTACCTAAAAAAATGTATGTATCTCCAATTTTTTTTTCCCTCTTGTTTTCAATTTTTCGTGTAATTTTCGTCAACCGCAGTACCTATACAAGATTTTTGGATGGTAAAATTCGCCTTTCTCGGTTCATCACCATTCACAACGTTCTGGTAAAGTCTGGTTAGATAAAAAAAAGAAGAGAAAGAAACAAAAAAATAAAAAATGAAAGCACGAAGTGAAAACGCCTTCAACTTCAATTCGGTCCTTCTCTCTTTCTTTATTTTTTCTTGGGAGGACCCGGGAGTTCTTCGTCTTCTTTTTTCACTCCTTGATTTTTCTTTTCTTTTTTTTCTTTCTTTTTCTTCTTCTCCTTACTACAGCGTTGCAATCGGAATGAAACGAAAATGAAGCGAAAGCTTATGTAAATTACAATCGTCGTAAGCATAACCCTAACCGTCTTATACTGCGGTATGGGCTGTGGTGGGATTGAGGAGGAAAAAAACCAGTTCCATCAAGACGAAACGCTAACCAACAACGCTGAGGGCACAAGCGAAGTACATATACCCTAAATCCTGTATATGTAGTCCGTATACCTATACTATAACACCCTGTACGTCGTATACCTACCTTATATATGCCTCGACCAAATTTATAACGGCTTGATTCTGTTCAGCCAAACCTGATGACCATCTTTTTTGTTTTTATTTATTTATTTTCTTTTTTGGTCAATTTATAGGATTTTGGGTGAAGATTATTTTGAGAAAACGAATTCCTTTCGTTCGTTGTACGATTCAAATTGATAAAAATTTTTTTTGTTACTTGAGAAACTGGTTTATCTTATAATTGTCGAAAATTTTGTTGTCTTTCGTCTCGTTTTTTTTTTCTTTTTTTTTTTATACCTCTCGGGGTATTTGGAACGAGTCAAAAAAGCTAGCTCTATAAAGATTTATGGAGGTCGGATCGTTAACTTTCCTTGGAATTTTTAAATTTCATTTCTACCGTACCATGCTACCGTATATATATCATAGTGAACAAAACAGAACAGAAGTCGTCGTTTATGGGGTTCATAAGCTCACGATCATAAGTATTACCACAAGCTCTTTAATTTTAATTTCCCGGTACTTGAAGACTGTAGAAGAAGAAAAAATCAAAAAAAAAAAAAACATTAGGGGTTTGAAAGAGGACGGGATGGGAAATTCTACTCGATAAACACACCGTCTGATCACATGATAATTTATTTCCAGTACATACATATACCTAAATCCACTTATATACTTATTAAGCACCCTTTTTTCCTTTTTACCTCTTCATTCTGTTTTTTTTTTTCTTTTAATTTTGTTTTTTTGCACTCCTTTCCTTTTTTTTCTTCAACGTTTACAAATCAGCGAACGTGACGTAGTTATAACTCTTTTATTTTTGTTTCTATGTGTACGTATGTATGTATGTGTGTATGCACTGTATGTATGTACAGGGAGAAACGGTGGGGTTTAGTAATCATAAGCTTCGGTGTACCTACCTCGCACGCGGTTTTCGCGAAGCTTTGAGGTCGGAATGTTTTCATTTGAGGGCGAAGAGCCTCTCTTCGCTCTCTTGCTCTCGTTTTCAGTCTCATTCTCGTTCTCGTTCTCTTCTCATTTCCTCCAACTACTCCTCCTCCTCCTCCTCCTCCTCCTCCTCCTCCTCCTTCTTCTCCTCCACTTTTCCTCTTTCTTTTCCCTATTTTAACCCATTCTTTCGCGCATTTACAGCCACCGTGGTTCCTCCCTTTGATGTCGAGGGTTTTGTCCTCGTTGTAGTAGTATTTTCCCTCTTCTCTTCTTTTTTATTTCTTTTCTTTTTTCTTCTCCTTCTTCCTCGGTGCTACTGCAGCTTTCGTGAAAATTTATTTTTCCTCTTTACTTTTTATACTCCTTTTTTGGCCACCATTTTAGTTTATTCATTTATTTATTTACTTATTTATTTATTTCATTTTTTTTATAGTGGCTCTTTAATTTTCTCTCCATTCCTCCTCATTATTTCCTCATTTTTTCTTTTCTCATTTATTTCCTCCTCCTCCACCTTTCTAGGTTAACAATATTTTCGTCTCCCTTATAATCACTTCACCAACGAGCCATTGTTGCTCCTTGTTTTTGCAGTTTAAGGACCTTCTCACCGCCGTTCCGTTGCTGCTGCTGTTGGTGCTTTCTCTCCGAAATCGGCTTTTCTCAACGTTATACCCTCTCCAACAGAACATCAAACTCTCATTGCGGGGATGACGAGGGTCAATAATATATATACACAATTCGGGAACAATGCTATGAAAAGTAGAAATAATTTTGTATACTGATTATGAAAATTCATCAGTATCAAGAATAAAATTGAGATTTTCAAGCTTCTTTTCGTTGTTCAAAAAATATTTTGAACTCTAGTTCTCTGGCTGCTGAAACATTGCAATTTTTGTAACATTTTTTTTGTTTGTTCTTTTTTCTTTATCGTCACGCTTTTCAAGGTTTGCGGTTCGCCGTGTTAAAAATCGGAACGGTTAGGGTTTCCGTTTTTTTTTTTTTCTTACCTTTGTTAAACCTTAATTTTCCTTTTCTAACCCTCGTTGTCACTTGCCAATCCCTTCAGTTGACTATAGTAACCGCGACCGTCGTCACTTTGATTGTTTCTCAAACGCGACGCGACTCGGACCCGAAAATCGGCGGAAAACGAAATAGGCCCTGGTATTTTTTTTTTTTTCAATTTTTTTCTGTTTTTTTGCTCGTCGTGATTTAATTTCCACCCTCTCCCGTATATAAAAACAGTTTTGTTTTATAACCAGTCGACTGTGCAGGGTACTTATCTCTTCGACTGACTTTCATCCTCCTTGATAAAAACATCCAAAGATTTTGTTTTGTCTTTATTTTATTTTTTTTTTTTTTTTACAAATATTTGTGCATGGGGAGTTGAATTTTTGAAATTTCACATAATCTGTCTCATACATAAAAAAGAAAAAAAAAAATCATCAACGGGGTGTTTTCTCTTTTTCAAATCCATTTTTTCTTTTCCCTCTTTTCTTTTCTTTTTACCGTTAGATAAACAAACGTGAAATTTCCGTTTTTCCCGCGGGGAATGAACACAGAGCCTCCGGGTCCTTCGATTTCTTCTTCCCGACTTGTTTTGTCGTTGCCAATTTCCTTATTGTGGAACTGTCCGTCGCACGCGACGTCGCATCGCGTTGCTATATACGAAGCCGCGTAGTTTTAAATCTTCGACTTATTTTTCGACCAACTATTCGGACAGATATCTTGACTCTATATCGGGTCTCGGCCACATGGCCGGACGAGAACTGCTTGTAAATTTGGTTCATGAACAGTTTTACTTTTAGGCTCCTATATAAGCGCGCTCTTTCGTATATCCGGCTCCCCTATCACATCGAGTCTGAAATTGGTCTGATCCAATTTTTCATTTTTGTCCATTTTTTTTTTTTTTTTTCCTGTTTTTTGACAATCTAGGTTGCCATTTTATCATCAAAACGTCAAAATTAATTCAGAAAAAAAAACCGTGCGATATACCGACGTTTTCCTATTAATTGGTCAAACCTACGGATATCAAATTTTATAATCACTCGTATTCTTTGATCTTTCAAGTTTACAGACTCTCAAGTTGAACCAGAGCCGAAAGGCGACCACATTTCGTTATAAACTATATACCTATATGTATATACCCAGGCAGTTTGCCTCTGGCTCGTCTGCATGATCTCCGCTCTTTGCCTTTTCCTCACAGTATTCAATTTTCTGTATTCTCTTTTCAGTTTTCAGTTCGCTTTTGCTCTCTATCTCTCAGATAGTCAATTTGCCAGAAATTCCTTTCCATTAGAATCGCTCTGTAACATTACTCGCCGAGCGTTTCGGTTTTAATGCGACAGTGGACAGGGAATAAGGTGCCGTGATAAGAGGGGATTAGGAGTAATCTGAGCTCCGGGACGTTCCTTCCTCCTCTCATTTTTTATTTTTATTATTTTCTTATCTTTCCTTTTTTTTTTGTTCATCTCGGTTTTGTCCTTTTTTATTTGAGACCCAAAGTAACACGACGTCAGACTAACTCTGGATGACTCGAGGTCCTCCAGACTCCAGACTCCAGTCTCCATACTCCAGACCCCAGACTTTCAGGTCGAGGAAGAGACAAGAGACAAGAGACAAGAGACAAGAGACACTCTCTTCTCTAGACGTATAGTCTCTAGTTGTACGGTATACACGAACGCCAAGCGTGACGTAAAATACGACCATGCCATGGACTAAGCCGGGGCCGTAGATCGTGGAAAGCTGAAAGAGCCAACCTCAACTCACCTAACACAACATAACCCGTCTAGATCCATACTAACCTAACCTAATAGGTATAACCGACCTTTTCGACTTCAGTTTCCCTACAAAAAGAAAAAAAAGAAAAGAAACTAATTGACAAAAAATTGATTTTTATTTCTCAATTCATCTATCGCAAAATTGTGATGATTAATTTTTACACGAAAACAGAAAAGATTACGATTAGTTCAAACTTCCTCGAAATTTCATACATACATTGTATGTAATACTTATCATCGATACGAAATTAATTGTCAGATAAGATTTCGATCTCTATATACCTTATAATTGTCGATGATCTCAGAAACCACGTAATTCCTTTTTCAAATTCGTTCTTTCTCTTTCTTTTTCTTCATTTCCCTGTTTTTCTGTTTTTAGTGAATTTTTTTTCTATTTTATCGTGAAAAAAAGAAACAAAAAAAAATTCAAAAGTCTTAATCGAAATGTAGACAGACGTCGACGACGACTATGACTTATAGCGTATTAGTTTGCTGAGCGAATTTTTTCGACCGCACTACTATTTTTACGTCGGACGTTCCAGGGGCGGTATAGAGGGGAGGTTGGCTTCCGCCGTTTCGACGTTCAGTATTTCGTTTGAGATCGTTTTATTTCTATTGGCAATCGACGTCGTCTGGTCAGCTGGATTCGACGTGACAGAAGAATTGGTTGAATTCAGCCTCGTTTTTTCCTGTTTTTTTTTTTCCCCCATTTTAATTTATTTTTGTTTTTTCGGTTCCGTCCCGATTTTATCCTCCGTTATATTTCGGCCTGTACCTATATAGGCTGTAGGAGAATGTTTTCTTCATTTCTGCGAAAAAAAATCAAAACCAGTCTTATAATTCGCAATTATTATATCCGCGTAACCGAATTCCAAGATCTGTTCGAGCCAATTCGTTCAGGCTAATCGTATGACACATTACTTGACATCAAATTTAAAGCTTATGGAGCTCGAACTCGAGAGTCGTGGTCGTGGTCGTGGTCGCGGTCTCTCGGCGAATTGCTCCAATATATACGTGTACGTGTAAATATATGTATAACCGTATAGGCATTCGTTTTATTACACCCGCAAATATCTCGTATACCTACCCATATACTCGTACGTATACGTAATATATACGAACTGCGAACGATCAGCGTGTCCTCGCCAAAATTTCTCGTGCGTTCTCGCGTGTTCAATAAATCAGATAAAATAACAAATAATCGATACTCGAAGATGAATTTTTTATCTTTTTTTTTTTTCTCTCTTTTCTTTATATATTTATGAAATTCGTGGATATTACAGAGTTGAACGAAAAAAAAAAAATTCTTCTCCTTGTTTCTCTTCTATTTTTTATGTATATATTTTTTTTTTTATTGTTAACCCTGTTTCCTTTGACCCACCTCGTTGTAAGTTCGTTAGTAAATTTTTTTTTTTTTTTTTTTTTTTTTCTTGCTTTCTCCTTTTTCTACATTACGTACCCCTGCATATCCTACGTTTTAACTATTTTTATCTACCTTCACGACGGAATATAATAAAAAATAATATAACATGAAAAATTACCAATAAATTTTCCACTGCAGTGGGGAAAGAAAATAGGTTGTAAATAAAGTCTGGAATTTTTACGATCTGATATTTATGTCCCTCGTATAATATAGGGTTCGGTCTCTCTAGTTTACATATATACCTTAGACGGGTTACTCATGATACTCTATATACCCACATACGTGATACACATGTAACCTGATCAAAACTATCTATAGACTCGATTGAGTAAAAAAAAAAAAAAAAAAATCTATCTATAATAAATGATCACTTGCATCGAGCTGTGCGCTGTCTCGTAATGCGATGACCCACAATTTTCGCTTCTGTCATAATGCGCAGAGTCGAGTTATCGTGATTTTTTTCATTTCTTTTCCGTTTCAATTGTTATTGACGGAAAGATTTGATAAAAAATGAAAAAGAACTGATGATGGAAATATTATGTATGATTATTTAATTATTCTACAGTATAAATTATCATACATTATATATATGTATAGGTATATGTGTTCAAATTCGATCTGCAATGTATGCGTACAGGAAAAAAAGAAATGATAATTTCGTTAATTTTTTTCTTTTTTGTCTGAATCCTTTTTTATTTTCAATTATTTCTGTTTATTGAAAAATATTTCAACACGTATATAGGTACACCTTATATACCTCTATGTACATACATCACAGCCTGTGTCGATATTAGAGAATCGAATTAAATAATAGCCGCGTTTGATTTTATGAAAACAAATGGATGAAGAAAATTTCGCGATTAATGTTCGCGCTTGTATATCGGCTTTTCAATAACCGTTTTTTTCACACAATTTAATTGGGATAGCGGTCGAGGGTGGAGGATGAGAACCGAGCGGCAGGGGGCGCGGGGGGGCATTCATTTCTCCCCACGTGGGATTATTCGCGTAGGTCCGGAAGCACGTGGGTTACACTCAGCTATATACCTACATCTTCCTATGTAAATATATATATATATATATATATATATATATTCCTATATATATATACATATATGACGGTATATTTGTATCTAGATAAACCATACCCTACACACATACACGCATATGCATATAAACGTATGTAAACCGGCTTTAGATTCGGCACACGCGCTAAGTGCGTATTACAGTTTACGCCAAGTGCATTAATATCCATTTATGCCCGTGCGTAAGTCTCTCTCTCTCTCTCTTTCTCTCTGACTGTCTCTCTGTCTGTCCACCGCGAAGGGGTAGTCGACCCTAAAATCCCTGGCCTTATACTTTCTCCGATCCATATATATAGGATGAATGGCGGGTGCGTCGACGCATAATAACACCACCACACACACGTATAAAATACCCTTATTACAAATATATAGGCGAGCATTGAGAAAGCCGGAAACAAATAATAGAAAAAAAAAATATTTTTTTCCGAAACATCTGGAAACCCGATAGAGAGAAAAAATAAAAATTAACGAGGTGATTTTATTTCTTGAGAATGTATTATAGATAATTGTCGGATTCAACGAATCGCGAATATAAAATTATTTCGATCGAATTTCTGGAAGAGGAAAAAGAAGGAGGAAAAAGAAGAAAAAAAAAGAAACACGATGTCTTTCAAATGCTGAGAGTGAGAAAGAAAAAAAAAAAAAAAAAGAAAAAGACGACTGAATGACGATATAATTTTGGGGAAAGGTTGTCGTTTGTATTTAGGTGTTGAATTGAACTCTGGAACGAATGGATGACCGCTTTGAGCGAGTTACTACGCGGTGCTGTATAGTAAGGGGTGAAAAGTAATTTCTCATTTTACTCTCCGCTTTTCCCCCCCGTTATTTTATTTTCTTTTTTTCTTTTTTCTTTCCTTTTCTTTTTTCTTTTCATTTCGTTTCTTTTTTCTTCCCTTTTTTTTTTTTCATCCTCATGCTCGCTCGCTACCAGTCCCTCTTTTTACCTTACGGAGCTATCTCTTTCTTTCTTTCTTTCTTTTTTTCTCTCTATCAGACTCTCCCTATCGATTTGTCCATCTTTTCAAACTTATCCTATAGATCCCCTCGGTAACTCGTCGTACACGTTTTATTTAACGGACTTGGAGTAAGACTGGCTTGAAAAATCACAAAAAAAATGGACAAGTTGAACATTGATCGGAAAATAATATATATTATTTATTTAATTATCGATTGATTTCTTCGTGGTCGTTTATTTATCAAAATCAATGAATCAAAAATGTCGCTCAATTTATTTAAATGATATGATATTTCTCATTCGAAATTATCCCCCCCTCTCTCTCTCTCTCTCTCTCTCTCTCTCTCTCTCTCTCTTTCTTTCTCTTTCTGTGGGGAGAGAGTATAAGAATAAGAATAATTCTCCGAGTACCTACCCACCTACCTACCTACGTAGCGAAATGAAGGGTAGGTCCTATCGATTTTTCAACAATTAAGCTGCGGATTTAAATACCGAAAGAGAAGTACCTCTCGAGAAAAAAAAAGAGAAGAAAAAAAAAAAAAAAACCTCTCGTCGTCCAGAAAACAAAACAGAAACGTCCTCTCGAACGCCAGGGGTCCTCCTACCCCATCGTCACCACTTATACCGCCAAAACCTCTTCTCCTTTTTCTTCTTCTGTATTTTCGTCTTCATCTTCTTCGTCTTCACAGCTTTTATCCCTCCCACAGGGCCGGAGAAATAACCGAAAGCTTTTTCCACTTGTTCGTCATAAATACCCTTCCGTCTTATGTACGAAAACACGTGTCTTAAGTGATTTAAAAAAATCTATATAAAAAAAGAATAAGAAAAAATTTCCTAAAAGTTATGAAATTACAGTCAAACTTTAATGAGGGCTGAAAATCTTTGATTTGATTTTTCTTTTTTATTGCATTGGGGTGTATATTGCTGATTTATACAGCAAACATTAACTCCGATGATTTTTTTTTTTTACCCCGATTTTCAAAACGCGAGGGAGTGTCAACAAGCTGTTTGTATATTTATCTACGCATATGCGTACATCATACATACGTATCTACTATACGCGCATTATACAGAGAGAGAAAAAGAGAGAGAGAGAGAGAGAGAGAGAGAGGTGTTTAGTATATGATGGGGTTGGTTTCGTTTTTCTGGTTTTTCTGTATTTTTTTGGGGGTCGTTTTTTTGATTTTTTTTTTACCTTTTTTTTTTTGGTTTCGTTGGTAAACAACAGTTTCACCCACTTTTACTCGCCACCGCTCGGTAGTCATTTTCTGCGGCTGGCACGTTTAATGACGCAAATAAAAATATCTGACTTTCGCAGGTTTTACCACATATAACCTACCGACGCGAATCGCTGACCATCTACTACACTGAACATATAGATATGTATATATGTATATATATATACTATACGGGGCGGGGGCGGGCACAATAATAAATATTATGAAATATAAACGACGCCAACCGACGCCACCACCACCACCACTTTTAGTCGACGACGCGACGCTTAAGTCACGGGTATACCTACCTATGGTACCTTATAGGACTCTCTACGATACGTACGCGGTACATACGGCAAACCCAGAACTGTTCAGAGTACGAATAGCTATCGTAAACTGCACTAACCTGTCCACCTTTTGCCATTTTATCCCTCTTTCCTTCCCTTCCTTTATTCCATTACCTCGGCACAATTATTTAATCTTTGCGGAAAATTCCTTACGATGGAAAAAAGAAAGAGAGGAAAACGAGGAATGAATAGGAGATTTTTTAATCGCGGTGGAATTTGTGAAAAAAAAAAAAGAAAAAATAAAAAACGTTATAAAAAAATTCTGATGTATAGCGGGGTGGATGACTTGGCTGGATGGCTGGCTTCTGACTTTTGGAATAAAACTGACGAGACTTGATCTGTCGTTGAAACAATACCTGACGCACCTGTATAGAATAAGGGGTTAGAGAATATAGGGAAGAGTGAGGGAGGGAGGGAGCGGAGGAGTGAGGAGTGAGGGACCGAATGAAATAGGGATATGGAATTGAACGTGGCAGAGTTGAGGGCGAGAGAGAGAAAGAGCGAGTGAATGAGGGATGGAGAGGCGCCCGGCGTTGTCGACGGGGCTCATGCTCATGCTCGCGCTCGCGCTCGTTCTGGCCAGCTAGCAACGAACCGTTCTCCAACCCTCGATCAATAACACGTGTGCACGCACAACGGAACGAACGAACGAACGAACGAACTCACGAACGAACGCACCAACACATCTCCGATATTTGTGTCTTGCCCGAGCCCGCCTGCCCACCCGTACGCACGCACGCACGCACGCACGCACGCACGTACGTACTTTTACGCGAAACTCACTCTACAGAGTCGGGTTTTCTCTCGCGCTTCGCGTACACACGCGGAAAACACAAACTACTACCACCGTCAGAATTCCCATATGTATGTAGATATATTCGCATATGTAGAGTGGGGTACCTATAGATGCAGACAAAACGCGAGAGCGCGAAAACGCGAGAACACCCGCGGGGAATGAAAATGTGTAATTGTGTAAACGACACAATGGCCGCCACACGATCCCCCGTTACTGCCTCTCTTTCTCTCTCTTTCTCTCTCTCTCTCGTCTCTCGTCGCAGCCCAGAGTAGCTATGCATATACCGTACTGCCGTGAAACAAGATTCAGATTCATGCCACTTGTTCGTATCGATAATCGAAATAGCAAAAAAAAAAAGGATATACATATACTTACTTTTATACTGTGTTTAAAAATATCCTGACTCTTACATTCCGATGATCAGATCTTACATTTTTTTTTTTTTTTTGGTTCTGTCCTGCAGATAATTATTCGCCAAGCCGATTTTTGGTACAAAAATGTGAAAATCTATGAATATACTATAAGAGAAAGAAAGGAAAAGAAAAGTAAGAGAAAATTATAGTTTGCCAATCGAGATATCTGTGCAGAATAATTTCGATTTTCATCAGTCTCTCGGGTTGCGATGATAAAATTTTGAATTTTCTCATCCAGAAAATTGTGTCTTAAAGATCTAAAAATCGAAGAATCAGCGAAAATAAAGGAAGAGAAAATAGTTTGTCGTTTTCAGAATTCACCTTCGCAGAATAATTAATTGGCTAAACATAAGATAATACCCTGGGGTATCCAGAGTCTAATCCCTAAAATTGTCTCAATTTCAAAGATATCGAAAAAAACGAGACGAGATGATATCTTACGGTAATAATTTATGTAGATGAAATATTTTGGGATCTAGGTTAAGAGCAGCTTGTAAATAAGTAGGTATAAAGTAAGTCTGCGAGCGAGTTCAAAAATGAATCCAATGAAACTCTATAGCTCGATATAGGTACTTAGTAAGTCTTAGACCGATAGTATCAGGATGCTGCTAATAGGCAGCTAATAGTCCCTCTGCAGACGGTCCTCTCTGCCCCGCCGTTACCATCTCACTCACCTGCATTTGTAATATATTCTTGTAAAACTGTGCACAGAACATTAAGGGAGTGCCGAGTGAGAAGAAACTTGATTTTTTTCCGTCCACGTTGAATTTAAAACTGAAAAGGCTGCTAATGCCTGATCCCTGTGCTGAAAACGTTGATCCATGATCCAGGGAGCATGAGGATCGAGCTTCGAGTATATAACATGCCTGTGTTCTTTAGTATATAGTAAAAATAAATGCCCTGAGCTATAGTATGTACGAGTATATGCCAAATCTGTAGGATTAACTGATCCCGGAAGTATAATTACAGGACGTCGTTGATTGGGGTGAGGAGGATGGCTGGTCACTATCGCGAATGCCATCTACCAATCGCCTCTCTGTAATTGTACCTCGGCCTTAGGGATTAGGTAATCCAGGATTTAGCATAGCGCATTTTTTTGCTAATTGCTTTGACGTCGATACCCTCGACGTTATTCTCTCTACTATATACCATACACGCACCTTCCATATACCTACATACATGTATAGGTACATATTTTATGACTTCGTTGAGATAATTATATAAAAAAACAAGTTTTTTTCTCTTCCTCCCAACTTTTCGTCGCTTCGATGATAAAAAACTATGAATTTTGGATCATTCTTCTCAATCTTCACGCGTTACTTCGAGACTCTAGTAGGTTTACGGAAAACAGATTAAAAGAAAGATCGAAGTCGCCGTCCGACAAGATCGCCGATTGATTAATGAAAAAATGCTCCAGCGCATGAAAAATCGCAATTTCTCGACATTGAAATTTTTTGTCTACTGGAAGGAATCTTCTTTTCAATTTTTGGCTACGAGCCTATATTCTGGGGTGACAAAAAGTGGGATGAAAAATACTGTTTTTGCTTCTTTTTTTCTTTTTTTTTGTCATTGCAGTACATAATAGTAATACAGCTTATCGTTTTTACTGCATCGGTATAATAATATCGAACAAACAATTGAGCGGATTGTTACAAGAGCCATTCTGGGATACAACTGGCAGTGCTCTTATACTCGTATAAATATGTAAGTGCACTCTTAATGGGCAGTTTAAAAAAACATTTACTTCATTTTTGCCCGTTGAGCTCCGTTAGTTTCTTGACTTTTGGCCAAATCGCATATACCTATGTAGTAATATGCGGTTAGTGTAGATATACATCCGACGACGAGCCAAGGGAAAGGTATATTATAGAAAACCGGGCAACGACCCCGCACCAAAGATCACCAAAGAGAAAAGAAGAAAGTGTATTTTTAATTTTCGCTGAAATCGTTTTGGGGTGAAATCTATCGACTTGCGAACTCCCGCGATACGAGCTGCAACCCTAATGTAGGTTATAGGTACGCGAAAGCCGGCAGCCAGCAGTCTCTACGGTCGGAAGGGTACGATTTATGGAACCACGACCTAGAGAAATTAGTCCCAATCCGTGTGCGCCATTCGTCAACGAACGAATCACAAATCTTTCTACTATATACGCGTATAGCCTACGTTTACTTGTCAGAGGTTGAGGGGAGGCTGGGTGGTCACAGGGGTACCGAGTAGCTCTATTTATAGGAAATAACTGGACCAGAAAAATGATACGTCCGTAGGGGCAGAAATAAATCGACTCTCGACCAAGACCTCGGCGCTTTGGATGTAGGGCGCCCTGAGCCCGCGCCAGCGTTGGTCCCCCGCGTCGTCGGCCCCCCGCATCCGATGCAACTCGACCTCGGTATAAGTCTTTAGTAGGCTCTCGAGTTGATTACAATGATAATTGAGCTTCCGGGAGGATTAAAGAGAGAAAAAGAGAGGATAGAGGGAGGGGGGGGAGGGGGGGAGGATGACGGAATTGTAATAACGTAAATGCTGCAGAGAATAACCAAATTTAATCGTATTTCACCTCTTCTACTCTTTTACGAGGTTGGGTATATATATGCGTAAAGAACCAACCAACGAACCAACCTCCTTCTCATCATCATCTTTACCCTTTTAGTTATTCATCACTCCTTCAACAAGCAATTCTTGATAATTATTTCAACATCCCTCGGTTACTTAATTCAACGATATATAAAAAATGAAGGAAATTTTTTTTTTTTTTTTTTTTGCATGAAAGGGTATATGTGACTAATCAATCATCGAATAATCGATTAAAATTTATGCCTGCGTCAAATATCCATCCGAAACGATTTCGGAGTGGGTAGTACATACTATTTTTCTTTTTTTTCTGTTCGTTTCACACGTTCAGTATGTAGCTACGCTAATTAATTGACTCGGTTGTAACTGCTATATAGATACAGCTAGTATGTACACATTACGAATACACAGATCCCCGGATTTTACACATTCGTAGATAATCAACTCCCTTATCAGTCAGTCAAACGGGTTACGACTAATTGAACCAATCAATTCTAATAACGGTGAAAACAACGAGAAAAAAAAAAAAAAAAAATTACGAAAGAAGAGTAAAAAAAAAAAAAAAATCTCTTTCTATACACTCGTGTATATGTATAGGTGCCACTCGTGCGGATGGCGTGACATTCATTCATTTCAGTGCAATTATTTGAAATATTATTAACGACCTCTTCACCCCCCGTGGATACATACACATACATACGTATGTGCGTGCGTGCGTGCGTGTGTAGAGATATACATGAAGCACTTCGGAGCCAATGAATTTTACTTTTATATTTATATTTGTGTGTCTCTTAGTGTTTAGGTGTGAGTGTACGTAGATATTTCTAGTGCGTAAGTAACGTGTTTATATCTGTCTCGTTAAATTCTTCTTCCAAGCCTTGTAGTACCTACGTACATACCTACCTACGTATGTACCTCTACTATCTACCAGCCTCCAGTAGGCACTAAAAGAGCATTTCTCCGAGCCATTTATGGGCCATAAAATTTCAGGGAGAAACAATTATTCTGAATATATAGTATTATAAATAATATAATTCGTACATATACATATATGTAGGTATAGGTATATAGATATATATGTACAGTTGAATACGGCAAGCGAACAAATATTCATCAAATTATTTATATGGGCCCTGGTTGAAGTTCCGAATTTTAACAATTCTGAACGGTAGAAATTCCGGAATTTCACATCACCGAATCACAGTCTTTGGAAAGGGTATAACCCCGGAAGTCTGTATAGTCTATTTGACAAACTTGAAATAGAAAAATATCGGAGATTCAAAATTCCGAAAGTTAAAGATCGGAAAGACCAAGACTCCGGAACTTGAAATTCGCGTATGGAACGTCGTGTCCCCTCGATTAAATTTTCGGAGTTTTGGAATTTCCGAGTTTCGAGAGCTGTCTGCATGACGATCTTTCCCAATTTTAATATCCTCAACCTTGACGTTTCTAAAGATTCGAAATTGTCTCAAATGAATTCGAAATTTTGACCATTCAAAACTTTCAAAATGTCTTATAGCATGATAATTTCTTTCTTCGAGATACACACATACATACCTACTTGTATATCTAACCTTTCCTCTTATTCTACTTCTTTTTCATCTTCTAGAATTTCACACCTCGTGAACTCATATAAGCCAATCGACTTTCTTGACTTTTCCTCCCTTCGTGTACCAAATTAAATTCCATTAGCAATGGTACGCCCTTTGTCGTATCTAAGAAGATTCCCATTTCGCATTCGATGAATCGTACTGCAGCTATCCGGAAGAAATAAGTACTATAAAAAAAAAACGAAAAAAAAAATCTATCGGTACTAAAACTACATAGAATTTTACCTAAAATATCGAAAATCGGGATTAAACTATGGCCATGGATATAAAATTGGTAAATTTAAATTCATTTTTTGTTTTCATTAATCCGAGGCGAAGTATTTGTGCAACTTGGTTCTCGTCGCGATATAATTATAAGAGCTTGAAGATAATTTTTTTTTGTTTTTTTTCTTGTCTTTGCTTTTTTCGTTTTTTCTCGAACCGAACCAAACCGAAGATGCACAACCGGCTGTAGGCCATCTGCAGACAGTAGAATGAAATTTGTTTCAATTTACTGGGCAACTGCAAATGATAACACTAAACTTGTTTACATAGTGGGAGAGAAGAAGATGGCTCCAGGGTCGGGGATGGGAGCGAACCTTCGTCCAATAACATAATTCACAATAAAGCTAAACAGGGTGTATGTATACCTTACACTCCCTCGCCACTCTCACTCTTATTCTCTCCCTCTCTCTCTCTCTCTCGATGTATATATCCCTCTCTCTATTTCTCTCTAACCCCGCGCTTTCCCCTCATATATATATATATATACCTTCGACGAAAAATCAACGACCCACGCACGATAACATCACCGTCCGCTCTTGCGTGTTAAATTAATTACGACCAACGATATCATTTATTTTCATTTCTCCCGCGAATCGCCCTCCACACTCGCTAACTGCTCACAGATGGTTGCCTTGCCTTGCCTGCCTGCCTGACTGCCTGACTGCCAGTCTGCTTGCTTAATGCTTGCTTATACGGCCTGAGCTGCTACGTATATGTATATAGTATCATATATACCATAGTTAGTTAGTTAGTTAGTTAGTTAGTTAGTTAGTTCGTTAGTAAAGCCAGTTTGATACTTCGTCGTGAAACGTACGTAGGTACGTATATATATATATATATATATATATATATATATATATATATACACGTACTCTTATACACGTATTATAGTCAGTCTCTGTTATTATATGGGACACACGTTGCCTCCAGACATTTACCGATGTTTATCACTTAATAAAGTTTAATCTTCATGCAGACGAGAAAGAAGTCGATGAATCGGGAGGAAGTGTGTATTATACCTACGAGAGACAGAAAGAGAGAGGTCTCCTTCTCCTTCCAACTTCCTATTCCAGATTTTTTATTTTCATTTTTTGCACTTCAATTGATCGCCCAAAAACTAATTGCAGCCGGACATTATGTTATACCTATCCGGATCGTAATAGTAGGTATAATAATAATATCAATAATAATGATAATGATAATGACGGTGACGATTTTTTTTTTTTTTTTTTTTTTGTTCTATTACAATAATCTCGTCGTTAGAAATGAATATCGTTTTTGAAAAACAAAAAAAAAAAAAAAAAATCCCATACATGTATAGTAGATAATTAAATTCTCGAGTCAAATACGGTCTGCGGTGCCACATTGAGATTATAAACGTAATACGTTATTGAATCCTTATCTGTATACTTTTGCTGTTTAATATACATATACGTACGTATAGCTATATAGATATGTGTTATACCGAGATGGTATAATAATTATTCATTAATTATCGTCTGAAGAGGATTTTTTATTTTTATTTTTTATTTATTAGAACTATTATACACGCGTATATAGGCATATGACAAACAGAGTCTCAATTGTACTTTGCGATTTGTCGAACTGCAATGAAATTGAATGAGATACGATATGAAATGTAATTAGACCGTTAATGGTAATAATAATAATAATAATCATAATAATAATAATAAGTATGATAATAATAATTAGCATCGTATAGACGTGAGTCGATGAATTGATAATGAATTATCGTACAGCTGTTACAGTTGACAAGCAAAAAAGTAAAAGTAAAGTAAAAAGAAAAAATCATAAAAAGAGTAAAAAAAAGATTGAAAAAAAAAAAATGAAGGAAAGAATCGAACGTAACACCGAATGATTGTAAAATAATAACAACAACAATTATATCAGTAGGTATAGATAAAACGAACAGATATCAGAGCGTATAATATCAGATATCCCAGCAGAGTGGTCTGTACGCTATATGTATACATTCATATGCTGTTGAAATATAATGTTCGATGGTTGGTTGGTACTTACGAGCATTACACGTCTGCATTACTATACCGAAATCACCGAATCATTATAAACGAAGTAGAGTTGAAACGTTGTATAGTAATCCTGCAGCAGCAGCAGCAGCAGCATGATCAATCCTCACCAATACTCGCGATATTACCAATAATATATGTTCCATAATTATTTAAGTGATGGGTGTACTAAATTCGTTATGAAATGATCATATTATATCAATAAATAGACAATATTAGGTACCTACCTCCGGAGATAGACGTGTATAATATGGATTATAGTTTAATTTCCGGTATTATTACAACAGTTTCCGGGCATGTATATATTGTAATAACTGTGCAGGTATGTCTCTGCGTATGTATGTATGTATCTATTTGACTGCAGGCGGAAAATTCAAACGCATACCTATCCTACCCTACCCTATACCCTGGCCCTGCCCTGCCCTTCTAGCTACGATTAAGTTTTCCACGCAGGATGAAACGCGATGACCCTGTGTGATTAATTAATTAGTTGGGGGTTCTCGCGGTCCAGATCTCTATATGTGCGAAATTTAGGTATGTATATGCGTATGTGTGTATTAGTGTCATAGTTAGAGGATATATAGCTGCTGCCGCTGTGGAAGTACGTTCGTATGTACGCAGATATGCTTATTCTCTCGTAATATCGCAACGCTTTGGTTATACGCGTGTTATATATACGTGAAAATATGTGTATATATTTATATGTATATATGCGTGTATGTACGTACGTATGCTATATAATATACGGGGTATATACCCACCTATCTACCTCTACCTCTACATACCTACCTACCGGCACTTTGTAGTAATAATGCAGGAAAGGTACGCCGCTTTTGATGTTGCCTGGCGCTGCCATGACGTAATTATCATTATGCCCCGGTCCTCGGTCCTTCTTCCTTCTTCCTCTTTCCTTTTTCCTAGCCCTCTTTCTCCCCGTCATTTTCATCCCTATTTCTCTATCTCTCTTATTCACCCTCGACGTTATACAGTACGGACATATATGTGTATAGGTATACGCATACGAATGCGAGCTACTTCTGCACGTACATCGCGTGAGATTCTAACCAAAGCTGCAGGATTTTGAAAATTTAATTTTTGCGGATTTGATTCCCGCTGTTTTTCCATATTCTGGGTCTTTCTGATTCTTTTCTTTTTTTTTTTAAGAAATTTTCAAGATCTGTTTATAGAGATTTTGGGGAAGAATAAATTTCAGACTGTCTTTGGTAGAGTCATTAGCGCGTCGCTGTTTCACTCGCAGCGTAAATATTAATCCGAAAGGAAGTTAATTGTTGCTATTAAAGCAACGCGACGCGACATACAGCACACGTCAGTCCAAATACCAGAATTAGCTATGACAATTTGATGGGGTGTGATTTTCGCGGAAAAACGAGAATTTTTTTCTATTGATTTGTAATTTTTTTGTAATTTTTTATAACCCTTTCTATTCAGTTTTTCGATTTCTTTACCTGAACTTAGATTAGATTCGATTGATTTGAATCTCGGTTTTACATGCATCTTTGCTACTGCAATTCCTTCTCTTATTCTGCAGCACCTTTATAGTTCCCCATTTCTCTCCGTTTTTCAATTCCTGCAGTACATAGGTATGTATGTAACATACATACATATATACCTGCTTCGGCATACCCAACTCTAAACGTATGGGTAAACATTGTCGCGTATAAATCGCGTGGTGGTAAGTTAATTTTAACTTTTCTCCACACGACACGCTCCCTCGCACCTCGCGCCTCGAAGTCAAACGCCAAGATCTCTTATCTCTAATTCTTATGCTTTCTCTATTCCATCGCGGGAACAGCCAGGGGCTAGTAAAAGGGAGAGAGAAAAAAATAGGGAAAAGAAATGAGTAAGAAAAAATCTAGTTCAGTCGCTTTGAAAAAGGATAAATAAATTAATCAATCAATTGATTAATCGCGAAATTATTTTGAACGAGAGAGAATCAGAAGAAAAAAATAGAAAAAAAATCTAATAGCTGTATACATAAGTCAGTTTTCATTTTTCCTCGGGTCTAGAAGCAGCAGCAGCGGCATGGGAGGCGGGGGAACAATAATTCTTAAAGAGTAATCTTTAAAGTCTTCTGTCGAATACAAGTAAAGGATGTAGTCTATCTGTGTAATGGCATAAGCGTGTTATACGTATAAGTGTCGTGATCGATAAAATCGATAAGTCCCCTTATTCTGCGGGGGCTTAGGAAACGTTTTGGACTCGTTATCGGCTGTGACACGGCAAGTACATCGATCATTTCGCGATGGCGTCGGTACTTAGCTCTCTCGGCCCCGATAAAGGCTGGCTTACATAAATTTAGGAAAAATGAAGAAAAAAAAAAATAAAAAAAAATTCTCGTTTCTCCTCGGGGTCGTGAACAACGGTCCATTTGAACCGCAACTATTATTCGGTTCAAAGTCTTCAATTTATCAAAGGTTTGATTTTTAATGCAATCAAAAAATTATATGCAATCAATTTTTTGTTTTTGATTTTTTTTTTTTTTTTTTTTTCACCGGATAGAAGATTCACGCGATTATTATTTTATCCCCAGGGACTTCGTGTCTAATCGAACTTTACCGTTGACGATTTATTTATAAACCGTTAAGCAATCAATAACTATCAATAACAACGACGTACCGCGTTGGTTGGTTGATCGATAATACGAGATTTCGAGGCTGTGTATAACTGCACTGTATACGTAATTACTGATTTCGATTCGGTGAATATACATATCCGATAAATTATTTTTCGTGTATTTCTACGGATTGTCACGAATGAGGAATTAGCCTGACAATCCTGGAACTAGGTATACGTGTATATACCTATATAAGGAAATTTTTTTCATTTTTCATTTTTTATTTTATTTTTATTTCTTTTATTTTTCCAACGATCGTCGATATTTTTTCCCATAATTACGATCGAGGCTTTACTTCCACTCTATCAGCCGTTCTTTGCTCGGCTGTCAGGTTTTCCGGGTCGTTGATCGCCTTTACCTTGCAACTATATATAAACGGCACACTTAATCGCTAAACGTCATTATTTCGCGCCGTGACGCTTTCGATAGACGAATAATATCGAAGGCATCGATCTTCACATCAGTCAAGTTGTCTGATGCGATTTAAAAACGCGATATAAGCTAGTCACGAAAAAAAAAACGAAAAAAAAATTGAAAATTGACAAAATTTTTTGTTACTCCTCTCAATCTCTTCATCCCCAAATTTAACGAAAATTAATATTTATTTTTTTATCTGTTTCAGGTAAGAACTGTAAATCCGTCTGAAACGTGCTGCCATAATGAAATTCCATGGAGCTTTGGGAATAATTAGGTAAAATATCGAGCACTACGCCTATATTCGACGACGTAATTCTCGCTCTCGCAATTTCCTCGTGTAAGTAATCGTCATCTGTGCTGTGCAAAGGGTCGAATATATATCTTATCGGGTTATATGTATGAAGGTAATAGAGAGAAAGAGATAGAGAGAGAGAGAGAGAGGGAGCAGTTGGTGCTGTAATTTAGATAGTACCGGATGACGTCACGCTCCTCTTATCTCTTCCCGGCTTATTACAATAGATTGACACGCGAATAGGTAGCTGATACCTTCGTGATTCGGTGGGGCTCCCCTTCGTTGGCTCTGGGCTCTGGCTCTTTTACCTCTGTGCCATCTATATCCGTTCCCCGTTTTGCCCCTTTTTCTATCTATCTCTATCTCTCTATCGTTAGCTCTGTGTATATCGGTACTTTGTTATACCGGAAGCGAATTGCAAATTACACCAGATACTACGGGATAAATTATTGCCAGTAGCCATTGTCTTCCCGTCGTGATCTCTCGGTAGGTTACAATACCCTATCTCGTATACCAATAAAATCGAAAATTACATCGTCGCATGTAACGTTTAACCGAGGCTCGATCCGCCTTCGAACTATTATTTCAGGTATATATCTGATTAGGTATACCGATACAAAATTTCATTGCAATCTAGTCAAGGTACAAATGTATTTTTTTTTTCTTTCGCGAGGGAGACTCAACATGAATTAAAAGGCTGCAACCCGAGGGAATTTTTTCAACGAAATTGCTAAAATTCACGTTTTGCATTTGTAATAATTTTTTTTCTCTGTTTTTTTTTTTGCGTTGCTCTCCCTTTTTCTCTTTCCCCTTTTTCTCTCATTGGCGTTTATTGCCATAAAAATATCCTTCGGCTACGTTTTATTGACAAATTTGAAAAAAAAAACCAGGTTATAGCTGGGAGTAGGTATACGTGAGCAGGAAATATACATACTCAAAATACAGAAGGTTGATGAATAAAAATTTTTTGTCACGTTATTTTCAATTTCAATAAACCGACGATATTTGATTCCGTGCTAATGCTCAGGCATATACGCCGAGTTTTCAAATTAAAGTTAAATTTGTTGTTTTCAATTTTTTTTCATATTTTTTTTCGGTCCTCTGTTCAAAAACTAATTTTTACCTGTCATGATAAAATAATTTATTTCTTATTACATGGTGAAACGAGGAGATCGAAAGGTCAAAAACGAGATTCGATTTTAACAAAATTTCTGAAAAAAATTTACCCCAATTTTACTTGAATCTGAAATTTTTCTATATCCGAACATTCGATCATAAAAATAGTGTAAAATGCGGAAAGTCCAGGCTCAGAAAATGTTATGGAAGTCGACGAGGTTTTTTTTTTTTTTTTTTTTTTCCCGCAATTCTGTTCTCAACTGATGAACAAATCTCGTTTAGTTTAACTCGGTGATCCGTAGAGGGCAGCTTTGAGTTACAATTTTGAATAAAATGGGAGAAAGAGAAGTCCGGGTTACTTTCCCTTTCAAGTTTCGCACTCGTAGGCGTTACTCGCAAAATGAATGGTTCAAATTTCGCCGGCGGGTGTAGCGCTCAACGTTGGTGCAGAGACCTCGAAGTTGCCGCCGCTGCTTCTGCTGCTGCAGGTTCCAATTAATCTAATTGGTTACCGAAATACTGTTCGTTCGTTCATTCGTTCATTCGTTCGTTCATTTATTCGTTTCTCTAGTAGCGGCTCCGTTCTCCGTGTATATTATCCACTACGGAGTAATTCAATACCATCGCCCATCCCTCGCCTTTCAACCTCCCCCCCAACAAACCCCTTGGTACCGTAAGGTAAAAGTAGCCACCAGAGTACCCAGAACTCACGTGGCCAGTCGTCGTCGACTCACTCGTCGTCAATCCGCGTCCTATCTCGCCCTTGACGTCGACGGTCAAAGTGAAATCACCAATTTGACCAGATCGTAATCTTCCCAGCATCTCGCCCCGGGGACCAATCCTCTACCTCGCCATTCGGAAACTCGAAACTTCCCCTTTTGCACAATAACCTCTCTCTCTCTCTCTCTCTCTCTCTCTCTCTCTCTCTACTCTCTCTCTCTCTTGGACATACGGGGATTTTATTGAAATCAACTCTGCACAGCAGCAAGGACTCATCATACACCCGATTCGCTAGGAGCAAAAGATCCACATCCCCATTTTACCAGTTTTTGAAAATTTATTTTTACCAAGGCTTTAACTTCGACCAATATAACTTATCCTCGTGTAGAATTTGCGAAATTTCTGAATTAGATAGACGCGGCACGTACCCCCGGCGTAACTCAGGTGGAGAATTCACCCTTGTGCTTTGAAACTCAGTAACACATCGTTGAATCATGGCGTAATGATACATTATTAGGTACAGCCTAGATGGTGGTTATTACACTCTCGTATTCACCCATATAAGTATGTAGCTCAAATCAGTTTCACGTCTGCTTCTCGAATGACAAAAGGCTGTGAAAATCCATCATTCGATTTCCAACGTGAATGAAAATGGAGAAATTCATCCTCCTGCAGCGAGGATCAGGACGTAAAGCCTTGAAACTTTCAGTTGGATTATAGTTTGCCTCTTCGTAAGCCTGTTACGTCGTCCGGTTCTCCGCAGGAAGTCTCATCGCGTATCTAGAGAAACTTTAACACGCCTTGTTTCGAAGTCGAAAACGACTTAGAATAAATACCTACGTATTATTTTTTGAAAATTTTCTCTCAACGCTGATTTAGCGTGGGAATAAAAGATCGAGTAATAGGTCAAAGGTTTCGGTAATCAAGGAGTAAACTAACCGTAAAAACGACTATGCGGTGAATGGAATGGCGTGGTAGTAACTTTTCGACGGAAGTAAATGTTCGGAACGTTAAAACAACTAGCCATCGTCGTCGTGGCTGTTGCTGGTGCTACTGCTGCTACTTCTACTTCTACTTCTACTGCTACTGCTGGTGCAGAGGTGAACAAACATGTTTTCTCGACCGAGAAGCAATTAATTCAGCTCGATTGTTTATATCCCTTGTCCCTCTCTTTCTCTCTATTCTATTCTTTCCCCTAATTTCCACCATACCCTTTCCGATGGAAACCCGAGGAACCATAACCGTCCGGCCATTTAATTTATAGCTTGAACTTAAAAGTTAAAACCAGGTTGAAACAGAAACGGAAACGGTACAGAATCGTGTCTTCGTATATCTATATACAAATCGTGCATCTGTAGGTATATATAGGTATATAGAATTTATATACAAAAGAAGGATATTTGACGAGAAGAGACGAGGAGAGGAGAGGAGAGGAGAGGAAACCTCAACGGCAAGAGTTAACCTCAACATCGAAATCACCGAAGGAACGACGAGATCCCTGGCTTAATCACCGCAGGAGGAAACCTGCAACGTTCTTATTCTACCGGTTTTACGACCGTTTCCGCTATTCCTCGCGAGGTCCTGCACCACATCGCGCTATGTGTACCCAACTTCATCCAATTAAGTGATTTTACGAACCTGAAGGGTAGTAATCAGAAAAGCACGTGGCTCCTCGTATATCGTATCACGTGGGGGTGTAGTTTTTATAACAGTGAAAAATAATCGCCCGTATTTTCCTATTACTTCATCCTCGAAATTCTTCAGCCCCAAATTAAATTGAATGTATGTATCTGTTGATTTATTTCTTATCAACGTTTATCAACGAGGATTTAAGCCAAAGTACAACACAAAACTGTTCATTTTGTTACTCCGAACGTTTTGGTTTTTATTTTATTTTTTTTATTGTTCCTTCTCAAAACTTTCCCTAGTCCCTTCGCAAATTTTTCTCTTCAACTTTCACACGTATACATATGTATATATCTATGTACATGTAGTTTATATAGGTATATGTTCTTATATAGAATCGGAATGGGTCTGTAGGGAATTTTTTGACAGGACTCGCCACCCCCTCGCTGAACGAACTCTAAACTAAATTTGATCCTGACGTGCGGTACGGTGGTGGTGGTGCCGTTGCGAAAGGAACGAAGACGAGTCTCTTGCCACCCTAAAGTTAGTTACTTTGCCGTCCGCGAAAAATGCCGTCGATTTTTCACACCTTGAAAAAAAAAAAAAATTCCGTGTACGGCAATATCTTACGAAAAGAAAACAGAATTATGATCAAAATTAAGATAATTGCGGTGGAAAAAAATTCCATAGAAAGAAATGTCGGGGTGAAACGAATCGTGGAATCTTATACTTGTACTCCGGCACCGCGACGATCGAATAAAGCCCCGCGTTTTCTCATATTCCGTGTAAAATGTATATCAACTCTACCTGCGCGACAGGTATTGTATGTACATACAATTGTATAGAAACCTCGGACAATCAGGGTTGACTAACCCCAAGTCGTTGCGAATGGCGTGGGGCGCCACGACGGCACGACGTTACGACGCCAGGGTGCCGGTATACCACCGCAGTCTACCACGGGGTGGCTCTTTCGTTCTTCCTTTTCCTCTTCCTCTACTTCGTTGTCGTCATCGTCGAGTAGGGAAATTCCCACTACTCTATTCCCGTTCTCCCGTTTCTTCGTTCCTTCGTTTACCCAACTGTCCCTTTCGTTCATTCCCACCCCACAATTCTATGACTAATTCTCCGGCCTAAGCCATCCCCTGCAGACATCGGTCCACCTTCATTATTCTACCATTGTAACACCGTTAACCGGATATAAATCACTGCGACCGCCACGCTATTGCAGGTCAATCGCCATCAGTTCCAAGTTTTACGGGACCTTGGGCTTATCCTTTGGGATAAATCGCGCGTGGGTACACCGATCGTGTGTATTTATATATAACTACCCTCCGCGAACGTGGAATGTGTACACGATTTTTGCATTTGTAGTAACGAATGAATGTGTGCAATGTGGGGGAGTTTGGTATAGTGAGGAATGCTCTGTACAGGATGCATGGACTATTTTTATTTCTATTTTCAATAAGTGTAGTTCACTCGGTGAGACGGGGATTCTTTCGATGTGCACTTAATGAATTTTCGGGCTTTCCCTATGGGCGGTATAAATCATTTTCGATATCTAACGCGCGTCGTCTCAGGGAGCCATTATCGCAGCTGTCAAACCACCCTTAAGATACGAAGGATACGGTATCCCGCCTCCGCCTCCGCACAGCCATCCTCATCCCCATCCCCATTCTCATCCCCCTACAAACCTAAATAATCCTGAGTTCGTTCGCCGGCCATCTGCGCGATCCCACACTCCGGTACCATCCCCATAATCCGATCCTGTCCGTCCGGACCTTGCCGCCGCGCCGCGCCGCGCCGCGCTGTTCTTCAGTTACGTTACGTTCCCTCCTTCATTCCTTCTCGTACTTTGGATACTTTCCCTCTTGTAGTACCCAATGCGATACTACTCTACACAATACTACGATCGAATGAACCTACCTAGATCACTTCTACATCGGTCACGATTCATTTTATACAAAGTGCTCCACGGTTCGATATAAACGACATTTCCATTTCCACTTCTTCCTATTCTTCTTCTTTTTGCACTGTCACATGTGACCACGAGTGTTGGTACCGTACATGCATCATCTGGGTTATCTTCACTTCAGAATCTCTTCAAGATTCGTTTCCACGAATTTAGAAGAGCGAGTAGTAGCTGGTAACTGCTTAGTCAGTTTTTCGCTTGACTCGTGACATTTGCAGTAGTTTATATTGTGCACGAAGTGTTTACGTGATTTACGATCTCTGAGTGCAGTTTAGCAAGTACCTCCGAGGCGAGGTGAGGCGGGTGTTGACTCCTAGCACACGTAGTCAGTCAGATACTAGATACGTATATAAGTAATACATAACACATTAGGCAGTAGGTGGTGAAATAGCAACAACAAACCAGGTACGTTACGGTGGTACAGAACGGGGTGAGAAGCAGGTATATCTTCACCTGCCAAGTTACCTTAGACGTTTAGCGGCAGGAAATGTCGCGTCTACGAAGTTTACCAACCCGCTAGGATCTCCCCATCTCCACCTTCAGCTTCACCTATACACCTACAACTCACCACATGTACTTAGTTCAGTTTCAACGGTTACGGAGTTCGGTTCGTCGGGTTAGTTTCCATGGAAACTCGCGACGTTGAAGTACATACGTACGTATGTACATACGTACATACATAGAGAGAAAGAGAGGGAGAGAGCCTATGGCGTGGATACATATAATACCCCATACTCCGCAAGTTTTCTTCGGTAGAATCAACCGCAGAGAGGAGAAGACGACGTTGCGAGACCATGAAGAGAGAGAGAAAGGGAGAGAAAGAGAGCTGTTCAAATTCTATATCGAGTGAACAATGTGGTTATGATAATGTATTCCCATTCAACTGAACATGCTTCATTCGAGAGGACTCTGTGTGGGCCATTGCTGCATTCGAAGCGATCGTTCGAGACTTCTTCTCTAGTCTCTGCATAGAATGCGGATTGAGTATGGACAAAAATTGTTCAACCAAAGACCCCAACCCCTTTTTATGAATAATTCTGATTAAAAATGAAAATTAGTATAATCTCTCTGCACACCTACGTGTCAGAAATTACGTTACACAGCGCCGATGTTATCGATCGTCAAATCCTGCAGCCATTAGCGAGGCGGCCTGTTGTCTGGCATTCCAAAGGAAGGTGGGTATTATAATTATTCGCATGTGCTAATTGACAATGGGACAATTATGTTCTAGGTAACTACACTATACCTATCTACGTATGCCTACCAGTGCGGTGAAACAGTGCCAAATGTCGTTGATAAATTAATTACATCACAGTAGCAGCAGTAGCAGCAGCAGCAGCTGTACCTACCACCGTTCATACCGTTGACGAGTGCT
Source organism: Macrophya alboannulata (assembly GCA_949628255.1). Lineage (NCBI taxonomy): Eukaryota > Metazoa > Arthropoda > Insecta > Hymenoptera > Tenthredinidae > Macrophya > Macrophya alboannulata. The sequence continues at coordinate 45,080,711 of OX451207.1, forward strand.
CTGAGCTGTCGTCAACTCGTTGAACCTCATCCTCATCCTTCCGTCATGCCATCCTTCTATCCTTTAGTAATGGGTAAAAGCGCTCGTCGTCGTCTTAGATTAGACACTCTCCAGGTGTCGTCGATTAGAGCCACACACACCATGCCAAATTCTGACGTGAAAATTGGCGTGAAATTTTCCAGAAACATTTTCTACTATACTGTCAACGGGTTGGGTATAGCAGCATACCCATACCACCTAATTCATACTATTCACGCCTTTTAACATCACGGCTATCATTTCTCCACCCGGGTGTATATGTAATGAATTTTAACATCATCTTACGCGAGATCCGTCATGGATAATAACGAAACTGTGTACAGGTGTCTTATGGGGCCAACAGGTGCAAGGCGAAAGACTACAGATAGACGTTTCATCCAATTCATTAGGCCACATTACCTTTTGCTAAAGTAATGAAGACAGATGGCTGGTACGGAAGTGTGAAGGATAGAGACGATGGTAGGAATTTATTAAGGAGTCGAAAATTCAAAGAGTGATGCTTGTCTTGTGATTGAAAATTTTTATTTGACATTTTGGCAGGCCATTCCTTGGGTGAAGGTGTTTGTTATTTAATCAGGGTAATCGTGAGAGGATTCGGCTGCTCTCTGTTTAGGTGAAATCTGATTAAACGGTTTTTAGAAATTTGCAGTCGCTATTTTCATCGATATGGTATCCAGTGAATCGTGATGATATATCAATAACGACCGGGGACTGAACTCGATTCAATTCGATTCGATTCGACTTATTTCTGATGGCGGTGGTGATGGCGGTTGTGGTGGTCTGGCCCTCGCAGTCTCGCACGTTCCTCGCTCTCCACTTCGAGAAACATGATAAGCTACCATTATCAAATTAGGTTATGCCCATGTATAGGTATAGCCTCTCACGTTTATTGCTTCCTCACAGTATATATCTACCCCACTTCATCCATATACTCTACCTCCTATTGTTGGTAATCCTCGCTTCTCGTTACACTCGTTGCTCCAGTAATGGATTAGGACTCGGAAGCGAACGCCTAGACCTCTACCTATACCTATACCTATACCTAACTCTCTACCTACCAGACTCTAGAGTAATTCTCGGTGAAACTAATCAAAGTGCTACACTGCGCTGGATCGCACTGCTTGCTTGCTTACTTACACATAAGTATACAATCACGCGTATAGATTTGTTGGTAGATTATGGACGCCGATGTCTAATTGAATATGACGCGAGGGTTTTCCTTTTCTTGCCCCTTTTCTTATATTCTTAATATTTTTTTTTTCTTACTCTTTCTCGTTCAATCGGAGTTCAAGATCCTGAATTCTATGGCGGTGAAAATTCGTTCTCTTTCTTTATCTATAGGTACATAGCACAGAGCAAGTCGAGGAGTGGAGAGTAACGGTAGGAAAAAAAAAGGAATAAGGAATAAGGAATAAGGGCGCGGGTTAATCTCAATTTAAAGATACCGATGATCGCGCGCGTGGGAAGCCATCGAAAGGAAAAGATTTGGTAGGGATTGATTCGAGCGAATCTTTTCGAGTCAACCGAACCGTGATCCGGGGTTTTAGCCTCGTGGCAACTCCAGCTGTTCCGATGGCTTCGTTTATAATACGTTCACCTATCCCTATATATATATATATATATATATATATATATATATATATATATATATATATATATATATATATATATATATATATATATATATATATATATATATATATATATATATATATATATATATATATATATATATATATATATATATATATATATATATATATATATATATATATATATATATATATATATATATATATATATATATATATATATATATATATAACTATACTATACGAATTTTTATAATTTCGCAATCGGTAGACGCTGATTTCTTTCTCTCGCAAATAAAACTTATTCGCATAACGATCAATGTCATCGCTTATCGAATCGTGGAATCGCTAAGGTGATTCTTACTTCTCGAAGGAAGATACAGTCCAAAATTCCTTCTTTCTCTTGACTTTTCGCCATAAGGGCCCCCCCCCCCCAAAAAAAAAAAAAAAAAACAAAAAAAAAACGAAGCGAGAAGAAGAGTGGGAATAAAAACAGGAATACGAAAAAGCTAAAAGCTGGAGGAAAGGAATGAGTAGTGAAAGATTTCCTTTTCCTCTTTTTCTTCTCAGCGAAGTCCTGTTCTCGACTGATCCTCGGAAATGGTGACAGGTGTCTATAGGATTTTGTATTTTAGCGATGGTTTATACGTGGCGTAGGAAGGGGGGGGGGGGGGGGGGGAAGAGGGGTGTTGCGGAAATGCGAAAAGTAATACAATTTCGCAATTTCCGGATAAACTGCGCGCGAACGATGGGATGGAGGGAAACTGTGCACGACGCGACGGTGAGTATGGTGTTGCGTCTTTACTCGTAGAGCTGTCACCTTCTGGTGCACGCCGAGCTTTTGATGGATACACATACTTATTCCGTTTACCAGTTCTGTATACCCACCTTCAACCTTAGTACACAACCACCTAGCGACTTCTTCGCTACTCATCGCTACGGAAATGACGCAGTTTCAACATCCCGCCGTTAGTCACGCGACGAACAACAGTGGATGACAGGGCTTTGGTTTCGTTCGTCCTACCAAGACCAGCCAGAATTTCAATTGTACTGAATTACTCTACCGCGGCTCTTGGCATCCGTTTAATTATACGCCTTTTAATCAAATTCTTAGCTCTATGGTTTACATATCCTACCCGATATTGAGAAAATTTTTTTATCTAATTCTTTTGCCAAAAAGTGAAAGCAGTTTACTTTTTTGGTTCAAAATTTTGCAAATTCTGCTGCGTATGTTGTGTATCGATTTCACCATTTGGCCAGGCTGATCCCTGATTCATTGTATTATGCAGTCGAAGTAGACGCGCGGTACGGGTAACCCGAAACACAGCCACCATCATCTGAAAGTATAATGACTATCGCGGGGCCATGCGATGCCATGCCATGCCATGCCATACGATGGCAAAGCAAACCAAGGCAAGCCCGTCTTTTCGGCTCTCCAAGTAATTTTCCTTGCCCATTGGTATTCGCGCGGGTCTCAACGCGCGTGTAATATTATATGCCCATGTGTGCGGAGTGCAAAAGAGCGAAAGAGGAAGAGAGAGAGAGACGGTGGTGGATGGACGGATAGATGGATGGAGAGAAAAAAGGAAAGAATAGAGAAGAGAGAGAGAGAGAGAGAGAGATAAAGGATAAAGAAAGAATGTGAGCGAGGGAGAAGGGCAGTTGTTTTGACAGGAAACACATACCTCCGCATCCAGCTGAGAATACGGGTCAATCGCTGTTGCAATCTTTAATATTAATGCCTTCGATTAACCGCACACTATATCCACTATACTCTCGAGTAACCCAGCCAGCACCGGCTACTCTTACCACGTTGATTTACCACCTTCTCGTACCTGTTTATACTACAGACGCGTGTACCCGTGTAGTGGTGGTATAGCGAGGGAAATTCCTGACTATACATATGGGTACCAACACACATGAGATTATACAATACATATACATATACATCTATACCGTTGAACATTTAGTCGGCGCTGCGTAATTGACTGTAATTAGTGGGTAGACTTTTAAAGTATTATCCCCACCAGGTAGCTATACTCGATGGATCGATAAGCCAGGTTTTTAAATATACCTACGAGGATTACAGTGCATCGGGTACATATGTAACGTGTGTAACTGAATCGATAAAAATTATTACATATATTCTGTTTTTATTTTTCTATTCATTTTCGTGTACATATATATGAAAATAACAGAAAGAACGAAGAAGAAGAAGAAGAAGAAGAAGAAGAAGAAGGAAAAAAGTATATCCAGTGCATATGCAGTTTATGGAATTTTATACATTGCCGTAATGTATATAGGTATCCCGCATCGTTACATCTATAGGTACGCGAATTTTACAGAGTAGATATATATTTATATGTATACTCGTATGTATATAGGTACCGAGCGAATTGTTGCTCCCATAAATATTAATCCCCTAATTGGCCCATAACGTGATTTATATTTCACGTAAGAGTTCCTCGATATTTATAGAGGTGATGCTTGGTTTACGACGGGCTCGTCGCGAGGGTGCATAACTCTGCGGGTGATGTGCTACGTGGATGTGGAAGTGGAAGTGGATGTGGATGTGCTTCTATTACTCTCCTGGTCCGTACAGTACAGTACATATACATATATGGCTATATATGGCTATTACACAGGGGGTGACATGTGTACGTAAATGTATGTACCTAATATCTTTTTTCGCAGGTACTACGACCTTTCAGGGATAATAAGTTAGCGAAAACTCGCTCTCGGGGTGCTAAAAAAAAAGTGTAAAAAAAAAAAAAAAAACAGCTTATTGCGGCTAGAAAACTTACTTCATGCTCATTACCTAGAACCGTTTTCTTCTGTTCTTCTTTGTCTACATTTCTGATGAATGAAAAGGAAAATATATAACGATCAATGAAAATTAGAAAATTGAATCGAAACGCGATTCGAGGTTTAGGTACGATCGATAAAATTTCTTGGAAATTTGACGTGTTCAGAATTTCCTCGGCGGACTATACCGTATTGCGAAAATTTTTCTCACAATAGAGACAAAAAGAATTATCATTATCAACTGCATATTTCAGTTAGTTAGTCATACCCTCCTACCTTCGTAGAAGAGAAAGTCTTTCGCTTATATTGTGTCAGGCAACAACTACTGTCGCATATAGGTACATATCTAAACAGTATAGCCGTCGACGTATGGTACATAGTACAAAAGCTGCTCGTGAAAAATATTTCTCCTCCTTTGTGTGGGCTAGAAAAAAAAAAAAATAAATGAAAAATAAAAAAAAAAAAAAAAAAATTGGCATAGTAGTAGCATATAGCAGATTTTTTGCAATTCAAATGCTCGGTTGTAACGTTAACTGTCATGTATACATATATATTTATTTAATCTTGTACACATCTATATCTATAAACGAGTTGGCTCTTGCTCTACCTATTTATGCAGCTTCAATTTTTTTTTTTTTTTTTTTTTTCAATTTTTTTACTTTGCGTTCCTTCCTTTTCTTTTCTTTTTTTTTTCTTTCTTTCTTTTTCTTTTTCTGATGTACTACTTGTGCGCGAAGCTTTATGGCCGTACGTGTCCCATCTAGAAACACATATGTGTGTATCAAATAGAGAAAGCTGGTCGAATGCCCACGCACGAACGCAGCAGCTCGTTCGAGACTTCGCAATTGCGTAAAAACTATACCTATGCGCTTGGACGCAGTGTGGCTTCGACACAGATCGCCATATCTATGATTGCATTTAATTTTGAGCTTCCGTAAGCACGCTTTTCATAGCTGTAATTATTTCAAATTTCCTGAAGAGCTCGAAGACTCTGTATCATTTTTTTTTTAACAATCATTTGATTCAAAAAGGACGGAAAAATTCTGATCATATGTACACTTTTTTTGTGGCATTGTAGAAAGGCGCGAACTCTCCGTGATTCGATTTATTTTATTTTTTCAACTTTTTGTATCCTTCTCTTTTTCTCCTTGGTTTTTTTTCCGTTTTACCCGGGCAGTAAATCAGGTTTTATTCCGTTTGTAAATCCTTGAAATCTGGTTCATTCATAATGACGATCGTTTCGCCACATTCGCACTACAATCAAAATGCCAATTTGATTTAAAACCTGACATTTAACCACGTGTATAATCCCTCCGGTTCCATATATTTTTAGTAGCATTACTACGAGCCTTATGCAAGACAATTTTGATATACGAGTTCGGATTATTCAGCGTGCAGCAGCACCACCAGCAACGGCGTAAGATCAGGATTCAATTTTAATTCATTGCTTCAACTTTTTTCATTTTTTCTTTCTCTCTCAACTCTCAGATTCTTTCAATTTTGACATTTTTCCGAATACTCATCTTTTTGTCATTTTTGAAAACAAGAAAGAAAAAAAAAATTTAGAGAGCGTCATTCCGTCGAAAGAAATCTCTCAACGCAACGTCACTCTCCGCTTCTTCTTCATATACTTAGACGTACACTTATACCCACCCAAAGAGCTATTTCAAGTTTGTCAAACGACGACGTACGAATGTTTTATCTATTTTTAAAGTTTCGTATCTATTAACGTAGCCGAAGAAGAACAACACTGTCGGGCGACGCGCGTCGCTACTCAACGGATATAGTCCCTTCACCGCGAGAAACTGACCTGCGCCAATGCTAGACTATAAACAGTAATGATGATAATAATAATGAAAAAAAATAAATAATGATATGATAAATTACTACGACGACGCGTTTTGGGATTGGCAAATTATTTCACAACTGATTAGGTCATCCGCAACCATATATAACGTAACGCTGAATAATTAGAACGATGGTCGGGTTAACTTAACGAGCTCGATTCTTCCGAGAGATAAGATACGTATGCATGTATACATATATGGCACGAATTATAAAGGAACTGAATTTGAAGTTTCAGAGATATCGACATCGAAATCGAAGTCGAAATACTGACTCTGTTTTTTCTTTTTTCTTTGTGTTCTGATTTTTTTTTTTTTTGGCATTAGCTCGTTAATTGATTTCTTAATCTTTTGATTAATAATCTACTAATTTGCGTCACGTGGACGTTATTGCCGCGATAAAGAAAACCTTTGTTCGTTGATAATGACGATCCACCATAATAATCTAAGTGACGTAATAACGATCACCAAGCAATGACCAAAGAAATCTACAGAAGATTCGGAAGATTAGAGATTCGTTCGTTACAATTCGTGATAATTTTTTTTTTTCTTTTCTCTCACCCCGTTAAAATTTTTTTCACTCATTTTGACTTTCCTTATTAAAGCTAGAATTCATGAAGAAATCAAAATTAGTCTTTCACCTGATCTCCGCGGCCTGGTTAATAATAGAATAGAAAAGTTTACCACAACTCTCGGGCGACGCTAGCTAACCTTACATTTTTTTTTTTTTTTTCTTCATCCTTGCTTCGGGTAACAGGATAAAGAACACTCGCAATCGTGCTAAATATTTAACCTTCATCCTAGCGTAGATACTTCACGTATAAAAAACCAAAAAAAAAAAAAACTTGTCCCAGAGCATATACCCATATGGTACAAAAGCGAGCGAATTAGACGAAAGTGGTTTCTTCCGGGTTTTCGTTAAAAAATTTATTCACATACAATCGGACTTAACAATCTGCGACAAATTCTTTTAGCTAATCGTAAAACTTTTAGTTTGGATTTTTTTTTTTTGATTTTTGGGGAAAGTGAGTTTAAATCTAGGCGAAGAAATGAGGAGAGAAGAGAAGTATAAAAAAGAAGAAGAAGCAGAAGACGAAGGAGAAGACGAAGAAGATTGATGAGGCAATATCTCTTCGAGTTTGAATAATACCGTCGCAATTACTATCCCTAGTTGATGTTTCAAACTAACTTCATGACTAGCTATTAACCTGATTAACTCGTAGCTCTGTGATACGGTGATAATTTGATATCTTAATATCCTAATATCCATTTACACGACGCGACGACGACACAGTAGTTAGCTACGTAGGTACTTAGTGCTTGCTGCACCACGGGATGACATACGTAGGTATGTACATAGCATAGCATAGCATAGTGTGGCATAGCGTCGAAGAAAGTTTCGTTGTTCTTGGGAGAATACGAAAACGGAACGAGAAGTAGATGTCGAGTTTTGGTTTAATCTTGAAAACGGCTTTTGCTTGCCGTTGCGTTTCGTTGCTTTTGCTTTTGCTATTACTGCTTGCTGCTTCCTTGCAACACCCGGTCCTTATACTTCCTATACCCAGGTATATATACGAGTATGTACACGTAACTTTCGAACAAAACATTTTGCGTCACGACTACGTGTCTTATAGTTTAACCAACAGCTGGAGGCAGCCTAGAAACAGCTGTTCTTGCCTCAATTAGCGAAGCATTATCGATTCCAGTCTAATTTTAGACTATGAGCTGGTCCAAGTCATCCAGAAGCAGCATCATGCTAATTGTACAAACTGCTGCAGCTTCGTTATGCACCCAGTTCGGTTAACAGCTAAATTACTGTTCTATACAAACGTGCACATAGGCTGTAAAAAAAAAAATTCACTCATTATTTTTTAGACTCAGTCAGGTCTCGTAAAACAATAACTCAATATAAGTACCACCCACCTTCCTACCCAGCTTTAGACAATTTCAATGAATCATCGATCGACTCGGAGGCATCTGCAAAAACAGCTGCTCTGATCAAGAGGAGGCAACTGGCTATGGATCTTCAAAGATCACAATGGCAGATGGTTATTTTTACAAGGTTCTACAGTCTGCGTCACGCAGAGGGTATACATTAGCTGTTCGTTTTCGTCTAAACTCGTTACAACAGTAAAACGTGATTGCCTCTAATTGCCGAACGCGAATTGGTTTGCTAAGAAGAATTGTGAAAACTATTAACTTTTGTTTGTTTGAGCGGAAAAAAAAATGTGATTCATATTTATTATCTCGTTTTCTAATCGCGATGGTATCAGTACGCGAAGCGGGGAATAACGAGGCACTCATGAGGATGTGCATCAGGGTGACATGGCTAATTAGGGAATACGGAATGATTGAGCTTGCAATTCAGGGGAAACCAGCGGCTCGCATATCTGAGTGACAGGAATTGGCTATCATATCACGCCCCAGCCAGCCCACGTCCTGTTGCAAATGTTTATTTATACTTTTATTGCTCATACCACAAAGCAGCGACAAATCGTATGAATAATAGACATGTCAGGGTTGACTCGAATACCTACATACCTACCTATCTAAGTAATTAAATTCTCGTTCTAATTGAGCTGCGAAGCTATGTAGTAACGAATTATTCACCGATATCTACGTGAATGTATGTATAATATAGCTGCAGAAATTTAGTTATAAGTGATATATATATATTGTCCACGTCATGTACGTCTGGGATTTAATATACAAGGCGTTTTATGAATCGAATCGATGTGTATTTTGAAGTGAAAGCATGTCGGAGAGAGAGAGAGAGAAGAGTAACAGAGACAGAAAATAACTCAGGCGTTTGTTGTGTCGAAAAATTTCATTCATTAATTCATTAATTTCATACATTTCGTACCTATTTCGTTGGCTGGTCTCTTTCGAGCGAGACTTATCAGCCAGCTCTTGAGCCAACCCCGTATTAAACGAGCGTAAGAAGATCCCTTTGAAGCGTGCTACTAGCGCGCTTATCTCGTGGCGGGTTTGCTTGCCGTAATTAAAACCCCGGGCGAAAACAGACGCCTACTCTTATTCACAAGTAGGGCTCGAAATTTACTTTACTCTTTTCCTTATCGCAAGAGTTTAAACTTACACCAAGGATAACTACTGCCCCCTACCCCTCCCCCTTCCCCCATACCCATATCATACCGTAACTACTTTACTCTCCTTTCATTTCATTTTATTCGACGATCGTAAACAGCTACCTGCTGTTTGTTGGCACACATCTTATCATCGAGAGTATAATAACCGGAAAGCTAAGGAGGTGCCGAAATATTTTTGGTCCGTATACATCAGGGTGGTCCTTGAATTTGTCATATTTGAATTTCAATGCCCTCCCCCCATATGTGGGCCAAAATGTCTTCAAATACGTGCAGTTTTTTGCGAACCACTCTGATATACATGGATGTATTATAGATATGACAACAAGTTCTCGTAGGGGTAATACAAAATCCGTGGATATCAACCAATAGGAGCTCAATATTCATGTTACACTGCAGCTATACGTATACTGATCAATTCAAACGACCCTCGATACTGTTTCTATAAATTTATACCGGATATATCAATTGATATTACTGCTCTCGGTATGTAGTAGGATAGTATTTCAAACCTGTCCGGCTACTGTTTTCACATAACTTCAGCTGCTATCTAGCCAGGTAAATTCTCCCCCCCGTTACCTCCTGCCTATATACAGTTTCTATGTACACATTTGTTGGTAGTTGTGTTTATGCATGTGTACATGTGTAGGTACTTGATCGTAATAAATTTTACTTATCAAAGAGACTGCGGTGTGTAGGGTGGAAGTGGGGAGAGACTCGGTCGTAAAATTATTAGATTAGCTGGTTGACAATTAACTAGGTATATGTGTGCATGTGTGAAGCTGGGGGAAGGTAGGTGCGAGTACCTGCAATGAATTGTTTATACCTCGCGCCCAGGGGATGCTGCAGTTCGGATGATCAAATCGGAAATTTAAATTTCCGCTTCCTATGTGTATAGTTGTATAGATGTTGCAGAAAATTTCGAACAATATTGTAAATCAAATATTGTAACTGTAACGGTACGGCGGGGACCGGGGAGACAGGGAATGGAAATGTGAAAACTAAACAAAGTTCGACGATAACTCTTCGCTCTTTGCTCTCCGCTCTTCGCTCTTCGCTCTTCGTCGACCCAATGCCAGGGCTCAGGGACTGGGGTAGTTGCCCTTTGCCCTAACTCACGTAACTGTTATACGTACCCCCAAGAATCGTGTTTGATATTAAATTTTTGATGAAAGTTGCCCGCGACGACATCACCACCACCACCACCACCGGGTTTGTTCGTTTCGTGAATGCGAGAAGAGGAGACTGGTGTTATACGCCACCAGTCGTGAGTTAAACTTGGAATTTCAAATCACGGTGCTGTGTAAATAACTAAATATTATCACCCTTATAACGGACGTATAAATTCATTTTATAGTACCTACGCACGTCGTTCCTCGGTTACCTCGTTGTTTTAAACATCGGCACTGGGATCGGCACGGTTTTGTCACCGCGAATATGAAATTCGATTTGTAATTTAAATTTGTTAAATCAATTAGTTTCTTCTTTTTTTTTTGTCCTATACCGTTTTTTTTTTTTTTGTTTTACAGAACGTAGCAAAAAAATGTAATCAGCAGAGAACGTTCCTGATATTGTTAACATAATTAACAAAATTATACACATACCTATATTCGTGCGCGTTTCAACAGTTGGAAAAATATTTTTTTTATCCCTAATACAATTGTTTTGATAATTCTGTTTCTTTTTTTTTTTATTATTTCGGGAAAAATCACCACCGCAACGAGGAGGACGAAATGTTCATTTGATCCTCGAACGCACTTGCTCCCGGCGATGAAACGGGAGTTCGAATTATTTTTTATATGTAATACAAAATTCGCGCATTATATGTACATACATACATACAGCTACTACTACAGTTCATTGGAATAATTGAAGTACGACTTTCAATTTTGTGATAATCGTTATGAAATTTTGAATCAATTAAATTTTAAACTCCCCCTTCCCTCCTTCCCGCCAACCCCGATCAGTAGTGACTGTACCCAATTAAACCAGTCGCTAATTAACAATCGCTAATTACAACGTTGAGTAACGACTCTTCACGCCATTCCATTCATATCCGCGAGCACAGTTTATTATATCAAATTATCGATCTTCTCTCCCGCTCTTTTATATATAATATTCTATATCGTTAACGTAACGAATACCACCTACGCGTTAACATTTCTACCAATAAAAAAGGAAACAGAAAAAAATTCTCAACAGAACCACGAGTTGTTTGCTCATTATTGAACGGTATGACGTATCTCCGTGAGTCCGTAAAGAAAGATAGAAAGAAAGAAAGAAAAAAAAATAGAGGGAGAAAAAAAAGAACGACTATCCTTACCGCAAAAACGTGGTGATGATATTATCTTCCTAAGTAAAGTTGCTGCGGGGGTATTGCAATAGGCTGCAGCAGGGTAAGGTATAAAGATACCCAGAAATCGATGTGTGAGAGATATGTGAAGAGAGAAGAAAAAAAGAAAAATATATACGAAATAGAGTAAGATGGACGAAGGTATCGAGTGGCAAAGACTATGTCCATATTCACGTCTCCCATAGGGATATCCAGAGGTTGATTTTTTACCCTCTCTTTCTATCTCTTTCCCCCGGATGCTTATACACACGCGTCACCGGGTATAAGGGGCTCCTTGAGAGAAGAGACAGTAAGAGGAAAGGAGAAGAGAGGGCGAAGTAGAAGTAAGAAACCTGAGGGCCGTTGGCCAGAGGAAAGACGAAAGGGGAAAGGGATTGTAGTAACAGGGTCAGGTTGCCTTGCTTGACCATGTTGCCAAGTCCCGACGTATACCGTACCGTACCGTACCGTACCGTACAGTACCCGATGTGGATATCCATCATCGTACTTTAGATTTGACGAGGTACGAGATAATGCCGTGAGGAATAAAGAGACGGAGATAGAGAAAGAAAACCTCTCGGTTGACGCATTTCGTGCAATTTATCTTCACCTGGGTGTAATGTCATCAGTCCAAAGTGCCAGCCCGCATTTTCTGTGTTCATTACTCGCTCCTTCTCCTCGTCCTACTCCTCTTTCACTATGACAATGAAAAGTCAATTGGCTAGTCCTCGAGCAGATTTTAAGTGGGTTGATACGAGCCACGAAGTGAGTGCTTTACAAGTCTTCGAAGAGTCGATGATGGCGATCTCTTTCATCGTCGTGAAAGGGGATCTTCATCTTTCCATGCACCGATCAAATGACCATCAAATAACGGATTATCAAGTTTCTGGTTAATTCGTAATTGGTTAATTCGGATTGTACTGGTTACGAGTTTTCATAAAAAATATCCTTTTTTTTTCAATGAAACCAAGAAAATCTAATGAAAGAAAATTTCTCGGAGTTTGAGAACGCGGGGTCTTACAACCTGCAGCGTGCAACCTGCTGAGGAAGCATGGCAAAACGATTACCACGATAAATTAACTGAATAGGGGGCACACGCGGTGAATGAATACGCGTGCGCTGGCTGGGACGCAAAAAAGGAATGAAGAAAGAAAAAAGGAGAAAAAAAAGGGGGAAAAAAGAAAAAACATTCTATAGAAATTCCGCTCGGTGGCTTTGCCTTTGCTAGACTCGATTCCAGCTGGTAGAACATATATCTACCTGCGGTATAACGATGTTGGTAAATGTACGTATGTACATACCTATGTGTGTATATATAACTACCTACCTATCTACCACACATATACACAACGTACGTAACACGTATGTACTTACATACATACCTACATTGTACAACTGAGCACAATCACGCCTCCTCACCCCATCCACGGGGCCTACAGCGTTACAACTTCACACCATCGGCCCGGCATAATGCACTTCACACTTCTTGTACCGTTTCATGTTACGCTATTGTAAGGCGAACCCCAGCCCCTTAAACCGTCACTCCCACTTCGTATACCATAGGTATATACCCTATACCCTAAAACTCTGTATTACAAAGGAAAATCTTGCCTGTAAGGGCGAACGAGTGAGCGAGAAGGAAGGATGAGGGTGTGATGGTGTTGACATCGTCGTGCAACAACAGCGTGACTTTTATTCAGAGATTTTTTAGGGTAGGCGAAACTTTTGGGCGATGATCAGTGAGTTAGGAGTTATAAGTGTTTTCGGTTTTTGGAAATCAAGTAGGTACCTATGATGGTGATGAATTTATAGTTTTTGCGCCCCTCTTATCGGTTTCTACTTATAACTGTCTACCTACATCTGGCAATTTTTCTTGAAAAAGTAAATTTATCTGGAACTCGCCTTCAAGAGAGGCTCTCCTCTCGACCCTATGTGAACAAATTTACCGAGAGCTTAGCAAAGGTCTCAAATTTCAGTTAAACCCGAACTCACCTTAAGCCGGCATACATCAATATTATGAGAACCGAGTATAAACTTTCCAACAGGCCTGAAGGTAGGTAGGAACCGGGGATTTCTAACACTTGGAACAGCCAGGGTGTAGAAACGACAGCGTTGTAAATTTGTGTAAAAAAATTTTTCCTTTTTTTCATGAGGAAAAAAAAAAAAAATAAAAAGAGAAACTCGAAACACCCCGGGCATGGAGATCAAAGCAGAGCAGTCGTTCAATTTCAAACTCAAAGTTGGTTTTTAACACTATATTTTTTTTTTTCGTCAACTGATTAAGAATTAATGTTCCTCAAAGTTGACTTTGTAAATTTTTAATCCAGACATGTTTGATCAGAGATCAGAGTTTAATTACCTTTTCCCTTTTCTTTTTTTTTCTTTTTTTTTTCGTTACTTTTTTGTTTCATTTATTTTTCAATTTCGCCCGTAACTCAATTGCCTCCCTTCTGTTTGCCATTCGATTAAATTGATTCACCTTCGTAACTAAAAACGAAAAAGACGTCGATCAACTAAAAGAAATTAAAACAAAAATGAAAATAAATCAAAACCTTCTGAAAAATATATGTAAAATTATTTTCAAATCCATTATCGACGTTTACAGGTAGGTATACCTACCTGCAGCGTTATCGGCCACGTCTTTAAACACGTAAAAACGTACGTGACTGCAGTGTAAAACAGATTGCACAATTTTTCGTGTTTACCTGGTAGGTAGGTAGGTAGGTTCGTAGGTATATAGGTACACGTACATACGTATGTACATAAATACCTACGTACTATATATTATCCCACGTGCATCACATAGGTTCATAAGTATAGAGAGAGGGGCCATTTCGGAGTTGTGCGTCCATCCATCCATCCATCCATCGGCTCGTGGAGAGCGCGAGCAACCAACTCCTCCTTCTCCTTGTTGTATATTTCGAAACTTGGATATAGTTATTCACTTCGAAAAAATGACCCCGCGTGAACCCGCATCAAGAGAAACTTTTCAGCGACCGTTGCTAACAACCGTACCTATAACCACGTGCATGTCGATGTATGTATCACTTACACACATCGTACTACTGCTTTCTGATGTCCATAGAGGGTATACGTACACGCGGTTTACGTATTCGAGTCGTGTGAGCCAGTTTTATGCGAAAAAGACATAATGGATTTGATATTCACGATAACTTGACGAAATTCACGCACGGAGCATCGTCCCTCTCGATCAAATTTTCGGATTCTATGGACTCTACCGAGTCTCGAGCTGTCTGCATTACGATCTTTCCCAATTTTAATATCCTGAGCTTCAACGATTCTGAAAATCTTAAATCGTCTCTAATGGATCCGTAATTTCAAAATTCAGACCCTCGACTCGGCCTCGACGAGTACACATGCCCATTGCGAAAGAGGAAACCCTCTTTGACATCATTCAGAGCCAGCTTTCCATCCGTGTATAAAGTAGTTAGCAATAGTTGTAAAAATATAGGTCAGATATCTAAACGGACAGACGTAGACAGTTGCTGCTGATGATTTCTGGGCCCCAAGCTCTGCCTGCCTTACTAGGAGTTGCGTTATAAGATAAACGAGCAAACTGCTTCTCGTTCAGAGAGAAGACTGCTGCTGCTGCTGCTGTTGCTGCTTTTGCTGTTGCTGTTGCTGCTGCTGTCTCGGGATGAGAAAGGGCCCAAATATGGCGTATGACCGTAGGCAGACTTACAAGACCCAACGGTTCACGCGAGTTAAAAGATGAGAGGACCCTCTCCGTACAAAACCACCAAGAATACCGGCTCGTAGGTATACTCATGAATGCTCAAACAATTTGGGAAAGTCGGCTTACTTTTTAACATCGAACAAAAATTATTTAACAGGTGAAAGTCGAAAAACCGTTAACTTAATTCTTTATTTTTCAAGTATTTCGCGATCAATTTAGAGCCCAGGGTGAAGCTGAGACCTCGACGAGCCCAAGTTCTGCACAGACAGCGCTAATTCAAAATTATAATTCGATGGTTGAACAGGCAAATCGCCACGCATGATAAACACGTTGTAACTAATGATAATACGATCGGTTATTGGATATTGGAATTGGAATTTTAACTATTCGAATTTCTCGGAATGAAATTACCGAATGACATTAACATCGTGCAAACAATGCTGGTAGAGAATATTTAGTCATTGTCTTAATTCTCGCCTCTCACATAATGATGAACTGTTCATTGTGCACGTACCCTGCCCACCAGCCCACCTTCCTATGTCTCTATGTATATTTAATATTTTATTCATCTGTTTTATTAACGGTTTATTAATTCTCTGGTCAGAATTTTCGAGTACGTTATGGGTGCGACTAGAGACTTGCATAGATACGTACATACGTACGTATACGTATACGTATACGTATACGTATACGTTTCGAAGCGTTTAGTCGGTGAATATCTAAGTGGCTGTTGAAGTACGTGTCAACGATTTGTTCGTGACAATATTGCATGGTCAGCAATGCGGAGAGGGAGAACGAAGAGGAGTGACCGAACGGAGAGACCAGAAACTGGCTACTTGTCGAGTTTGTAGTGCCAGCAAATTTTCCATACTGTCTGTCGTTTGTAATTACAAACGTGTCGAAAATCCGTGAAACTCGCGTGACTGACACGTGGACACGTGGACTAGCTATATACCACGTCTCCCGGATGGGGTGCGCTGACACGTTATATTGTGTTAAATGAAACGAGAATCAACCAAGGGAGCCCCACAGTACATATATACGTATATATACACATACCTACGTAGCCCGTAACAATTCGGTTCTAACAAAAAATAAAAAAAAATCAATAATAAAAATTCAAATTAGGTAAACAGATAAAAATTAAATAGATTTCAATTATCCCGTACTTCGACATGAATTTATCGATCGATTCATTCATATTCATGTACATGATCACAGAATCTGGACATTTTTATTTCAAACATCAAATGCGGACGGTGTAATTGATTGAAGTTCACGATCGGTCGAATAGCGGGCAAAAAAATGGACGTCTTTTTTTTCCCGAAGAGTTGAAGAAGAGTAGCCATATAAGCGAGGGGGTCTATCCGTTCTTCTTCTGATCCTTCGATCCATGGTGTAGAGAAGGAAGGGGGGCGCTGACAAGTCTGATAACCACATTGCTGCTGGAGAGAGAGAGACCTGAAAAAGGATACTTTTTTTTTCGTTTCTTCTTTCTTTTTTTTTTCGTTTCAGCACGGAGTAGAAATTTCAGTCAGTGATTGGCTGCGATCCGCGAAGGTCGCGATCGAGAACTGCGGCGACATTAGCACGACGACCGGACGTCCCCGAATCCCAAGAATCTAGATATATTGAGTTACTGGCGGATGATCTCATTTCTCTCTGTAGTCCCTAGTGACCGGGTTTGGGTCCGACCTTGCAGACCCTCCGGAGAATTAAGGAGCAAATAAAGAACAAAAAAAAAGGAGAAAAAAAAACGGTGTCCATTGGGGGACAATTCTAACGAACAATTGGATTTTTTTTTTTGTTTTTGGAGGGAGGGGGAAGGAGAGGGGATTTTTTTTTTTGCTATTTAATGGGATACGTAATTGATAATTGAAGAATTTTTTTTCATTTATTTATACACAATTGAACTGTGATTTGACTGGTTTCGAAATGAATCATTTGATAAACGTTAGATATATATTAAATTTGTCACTCGTTCAAGTTTCGTACAGAGACTCCTTTGATCTTTTTCTACTTCGAGTAACAGTCGGGTAACGCGTGACTTGTAATACTGGTAATAATTAGTCTCGAGTCTTGAGAACGTCGTGCCGGCGTGATGAGAGAAAAGTGGAAGAGAGACATTGAAAGTGACGTTATAATTGGTTTTCCGTTTTTCACAGCGTTCAATAGCCCAGCCCCAGTCCGACCCAACCTCCTCTCGCCTGGATCAGAGAGTGCGGGAGGCACAGGCGATAGCAATAGAAGCGGAAAAAAGCGTTTTAAATTAAAAATAAAAATCCTGTCAATTTTTTCTTTTTTTTTTTTTTCACAACAGGTGGGTTTTAGCTTGAAAATTAATATTTTTTTTTTTATTTTACATTCATTTTTCATTATCGTGTGGATATTTCGTCACCTGCAGGTAAACCGATTAACGTTGTTAATTGTACGGTACCTACGGTAATTCACGTGAAAATTCTGGCAGCTCGTTATTTTTATTTTATTTTATTCTTATTTTTTTATTTAGTCCTTTTTGAATTCTATATATACAGCTTCTCGGTTCGTTTTATGAATTTTATCTTTTAGAGTGGAGATAAAAATGGTAATTCTATCGCTCTTCTCGTCTCTTCTTCTCAAATATTATACTTAGATACTATATACGGCTGATGACTTATGCGAATCTGGATAATAATAACCTAGAAAAAAGAAACGAAAAAAAAAAAAAAAACGAGAAACTTACATCGCAAAGTGTACATACATCGAAGCATTGAGACGAAGACTATAAAAGTATAAGCGAGGGGTCCCAGAGTTTGAATTCGTCGTTCGATCAGTTCGATCCCGCAGTACCCGATTGATTTACTATTATTGTAATTTCTTCGCTTATATATTTATCGCTGACGCGTTATACCGAGGATGTAAAAAATACAACGTTCATAGTTATGTAAATGAGCTGAAAAAGCGACGAGTGCAGACGTAGAAACGATATTCCGAAGATCTTATAGTATGAATAAAAATGACGCGTCCGTTGGATTACGTTATAGGTTAATGGGAATTAACGATCCGTACATTTTATAACTATATATGTCGATATGCTTAGATACCGCATATATGTGCATAACCTGCAACCATGAGTGCAACTTGTCCTTAATGATGATCGTTAAGAGTGATCATTAGTCGAAGTTGTTCGAGGAAACGCCATAAACTAAGTTGCTAATTATCGCATGTTGGCTATATATTTTTGTTTTTGAACATACGATCGGCAACGCGTTATATACATGCATATGTGTAGATATATATACATATATACATATGAACGAGCGTCTTTCTTTCATCCATAAGGCATCCGCTGACTAATTGAAAAAGTATCGTGCCATTTGATACGCGGATACAACGACGACGACGACGACTACGACTACGACGACGAAGACTGGCACCGATTACGTCACGAAAACTACATATACAGTTCTTCGTATACCCACGTATTCACAAACCACATAGCAGTATAGTTTCACCTATATGTCTATGTACCTCGATCAGCTATTAATCTTCTTAGAAAAAAAAAAAAAAAAAAAACTTATCGATACTTCAACTCAAGTGAAATAACTTGATTTTAAAATTCCACTGAAAACCTTGGACAGCATTACGTCGTCTCGGATCGAACTATAAGTATCGAATTAATTAGATCCTTAGCCGGAAGACACCGGCGTTTCCGGGAATTCTTCGACGCACGGCTAATTATTTGCCAGCAACTTTTCAATTCTTCTTTTTTTTTTTTTTTTTTTTTAGGTATATCTTCTTTTTTGTTCTGCGGTTTTAATTAGCAGAACTCGACTGTAAGGTATAGATAGGTATATGTCCAGTTTCGTTTATTCTCTTTTCCTTTTTCTTTTACTTCGTTTTTTTTTCTTCTTCTTCTTCTTTAAATATAGATTTTCCGCGCCCCGTACGTAGAATATAACGAAACGATGTTGGGTAAAGTAGCATCACGATATGTGAACCAAACGCGAGAATTATTGGCTTCCCAATTGCGAAAGTAGACCGCTGCTGCTGGCTCTTGCTCCTGCTCCTGCAGATTCGCGATTTGTTTTATGTTCAATTCTTTGAATATAAATATATTTTAACAGTACATACCTAGAATAGTTGTAAAAAAAAAAAAAAAAAATCGTCGATTAAAAATTTTTTTTAAATCTCAGACGCAACTGAAAAAAAAAAAAAAAAAAATATGACCAATGAATATATTTTTACGGTTATCGCCAGTGGCAAATCGCAAGGCTTTAATGCCTAGCTGCTGGTGCAGGCTTAAAGAATGCCGTTTGTGACATAACGGCTATATTTTTAACTCTTAACTACTCCTGGTACTTGAGTCCAGTTCAAGTGGCGACTCCGGGACCCCTCGAGGAGTCAGAGTGGTGTGCGATGATCTCAAACAGACCCCTGGACCCGACCTGGCCGAGCGTGTCATCGGGGGACTCGTCAAGTCCGTATGAAAAAGGGACGAATTAGAATAAAGATGAAAAGAGTGAAAGAATAAAATAAATAAATAAAAAATTAGAAGAGAGGAAAAAGCTAGTCAGTTTTTCGTAAGGATCAACGCGCTCTTCTCTAACGTTCGGAATGTTCGCTGGAGTTCGAGGTGCAGG
The DNA here is from genome assembly GCA_949628255.1 of Macrophya alboannulata. Classification (NCBI taxonomy): domain Eukaryota; kingdom Metazoa; phylum Arthropoda; class Insecta; order Hymenoptera; family Tenthredinidae; genus Macrophya; species Macrophya alboannulata. The sequence continues at coordinate 45,100,746 of OX451207.1, forward strand.
TTATAGGAAGACATTCATCGATGCAAATGCAGAAATGCATCGCCTGTTGCTGCTGCAGCATCACTGACTCTGCCGATGTATAGGTAACACCGGAGTTCAAATTTATGACGTCTACGAACGATTTCGAAAGGAATTTCAAATTTACGCTACGTATCTCGATTCCGATGTACCATGAATCTTACCCAGCTACCTTATTTTAAAACCACCCTCGTATTCTGCAGGAACAATTCGACGCAGGTCGTATCTCGTCTCATCCGATGAAACCCCCATCGAAGTAGCAGCTGACTTTCCTCGCAAATGCTTACAAAACTTGATAATTTTTTTTTTTTTTTTGTGTGTAATGGAGTCGAAGATCCTTTTTTTTTTCTTGTTGGGTTCTTGGGGATTGCAGCGATTTGCGATTGTGAGATAAAATGAAACGAAAGTAAGCTGCAGTAGGTTGGTCCGTTTTTTTAATTGATGCTGACCCCAGCGAGGGATTTTCTGTTTTTTTTCTTTTTCCTTCGTTTTTTACTTTTTCATTTTTCATCGTAACGTAAATGTACACGTACGCACGTTGGCTTTTTCGGCTCATTATCAAATGAGTCCGCGCTAATGAATGTAATTACGTTCGGTCGCTTACAGCGGTCAAGTATGCTTGGATTTAATGAGAAAGTTCGACCCCTACCCTCTCTGCAGCTCTCCTCGACGTCGAGGAGGTATCCAACCAAAGTTACGAAACCTCCAGCGCTATAGCGGCGAGAAAGAGAAAGAGAGAGGGAGTATACTTTCGGGTGGAGAATTTTCTTGACACTTTAGTTAAAATTGAGAGGAAACAGAAGAAACAAAAGAATTGAAAAAAATAAATTAAACGAATATATAAGAATCTTTATTATTCAACTTTTATCAACCTGGGTATATACTATATTTTATTATTATATACCCTATCTACTGCGATGCTGCTGCTGCTGCTGCTGGTGCTGCTGGTGCTTATGTAGTGCGAATTTCTCTAATGATTCAAACATCCTTTTCAGATGACCTTGTTTTACCTTATCCATACCAGCAACAGCAGCCAAGTAGCAAGTAGCATAACGACCAGATATACGATATCGATTGGAAACATTCCGCAAACAGGCTGGAGGTAACAAATAAAGTAAATAGGCACGATCAGTCAGCGGAGTCTTTGAGAGATCGATTTTCTCCTGGGAGAAACTAGCAACGCGGGTAGAATTTATTTTTAGAAAAAAAAAAAAAAGAAAAACAACAAGGAAAACGAAAAAAACGGGGGGGTAAAAAAAAGTAATCGACTTACGACCGAAACACCTGTGGCACTACAACCGATAGCCTCGCTCTTCGGATGGTGAATTTCAGTTTCGCGAAACGAACCAAATAATTTACTGGTATACAGGTAATAAAGGTAATACCCTATATACCTGTACACCGTTTTTTTGTCTTCCTATTTTAGGAATTTATTCGGATAATTTTGTTCAAAAAACAGAAAAATCGACTTCAATTTCTTTACGCGATAAATTTTTAGAAAATATACGAAAATACCGAACGATCTTTTTATATTACCTAAAGGATGGAATTTAAATCTCTCGGATGACGGATTAGGGCTCTAGAATCTTAATCTTAATCCCTTGAATGAACGATTATACAAGTTGTTTGTTTTTCCACTTAATTTATTACACCCAGTCACGTAGATCTAATATATTTTCCCCTAGTTTCTTTATTATTTTCGTTTCGATGATTAAGTTCTATCCCGTCTGGTTGCAATAACTCTCAGCTTATATAGGTACGGACTACAATCCATCCATATCGCTTATCGAGTTTTGATATAAATTTTTTAAACGTTGCAGTACTAAAAAAGAAAAAAAAAAAAAAGAAAAAGAAAAAACGGACAGGAAACTGTGTATACTAACCCTTATTCGCAAATTAAACGAACCGTGAATCATTATTTCATAGAATTTCTGTACGAGAGCTGATTACCGGCCCGAGCCGGGACCCCCGTTTAGTAGAAAACTTTTTACAAAGTAAATCCCAATTTGGTAATTACAGTCAACAAAAGGTTCGGTTAGTAGCAGTCAAAATTTTTCAAAGTACACACATACTTAAATATGTATTTAAATGTATATATATATATTTATTTTTAGAGCCCATATAGCTGTAGGTATACGAGGTGGATACATTATTCCACGGTACTCCTCCCACTATATGTACATACGTACATATATTATATACTATATCTACGGTTATACTGTTATACAGCATTGAACGAGGGAAAAAATAAATTATTCTTTCACGCAATTAAATATTTTAATTTAACTTTCAACATGTACAGTAGTTGGATATTTCGTACTACCTAGGTTATATACGCGAATTGCCTCACTAAGAACGAAAAAATTAATTTTTTTTTTTTTCTAATGTTCTCACTCAATTCTAATCCGCAATTGTCGGCCAGCTTAATTATATCTGCAATTATAATAACTTTGCCCTTTTTTTTTTTTTCTTTTTTCGTTCTTCTCTTTTAGCACTTGATTGCACTTAATTGACGCGTATTATAGCGTAGGTAGGTACTGGGTACGTACGTATAAAACTAGCCTTTACTTCTTCAATATTACGAAGGAAATTTCTTATAAGAGAAAACTGTCGTCGTTTTTTATTCCCGTTTTTTTTCTGGTTTTATATATAAAAGAGGGAGAAAATTTAAGTCGAGATATAAATTTTGGCTACTAAAATATAGAAATAAAAAAAGCTATATAAGAGTTATATTCGATAGTAGCACGATGTCTGTCCCTCCAGTCCATATTTTCTGTTTTTCTAAATACCTTGAGTGTAATTTTTTTTTCTCTATATTTTTTTTTTTTTTTCTTCCTTTTTTCATTCTCTTTGCGTGTGTGTGTGTGCGTGTGTGTGAATGGTTCGACTGTTCGATTCTCCCCTCAGTCTGGAGAGCCACTTACGGACGGTAAAATAAATTGTTCCGAGACGAGAGATAGCGCGCGAAGAGCTGAGAGAGATCGAGACAAAAAAAAGAAATAAAAAAAAGAAAAGAGAAATAATAAAAAATAAAAAAAAAACGTAAAGAAATGGAAAAGGAAAGGGAAGGCAAGGAAAATACGGGGACTCAAAAAACGCGCAACGAGACGGAATATACTCTTTCGTTTATTCATCTCACCCCTTATTTTTCGATTCTATTTTTTTCGTTTTTACGCCAGAAACTGAATGCAAAATTTTAGGTATAGCAATCGATTTTCGATCTCATAGATTCTTATTTTTTTTTTTCTTTTTCACAGTTATTGTCATCAGAGAAAAGGTTTTTCGTTTTATTTCTGTCTTTGCTGATTTCTTAACTGATTCCTTTTTTTCATTTACTTCTTACTTTCATACGAAATGACCCGAGTAATTATATAGTGAATGCACGTTTTTTTTTTTCTTACTCCGAGGCAACAATGTGCCAAGCAGAAATAAAATAACCTGTCAGTTTCTTTGATAGAAATATATAACTGAGGAAGTAGGCAGAGATGATGTTGATGAAAAGGAGGGGGGGAAAAAAAGACTGGAGGGGAAATGAAAGGGAATAAAAGCGAATGAATCAATTGATGTTTGGAGGAGGGTAGGTAGAGGCCTCAGGGCCTCGCAATCAGTCGAAGAGAGTATGAAATTTTTCTGATGAAAGTTTGATTAGTTATTTTCAGCTGATATATATTTTTCCTATACATATATACTTCTAAAGAATTGAGGTATACAAGAAGAGCTAAGAGAAAAAAAAAATGACCAAAATGACTAATATAAATCGAAAATTGGTCATTTTCTATCCGTGAAAATTAATTTTAGGTATAATTTCAAGGGACTGTACCCCCTCATACCGTGGAAACGAAAAGTAGGCACCTAACCTACCCAACTTTACTCTCCTTAAATTCCCAAAGTAACTCTTTAAATAGCTTCTTTGTTTATAGCACGGAGAGGGCAAAGTGGTTTTATATGTATCTAAAGAGTCTGTAAAGAAACTTAAGACTCAAGCAGCACGACTTTAAGGTTTTTCCCCAAAGAGTGTATATACTTATATACTGCACTTATACCTATATATATGTATAATACCTACACCGTTATATCCTGAGCCCCCGGATAGAATACGACGATATCTACCCGATCCTTTAGCTTTGCTCAAAAGCTTCATAATTCTATGATAACAAAATATATTCTCATTATTAATTTACTTCATTCCCTTAATTTATTCCCCTCCTTTTTTTAATTTTTTTTTTTATTTCTTTATACTCTACTTCAAACGACTATAGCCAATGTTCAAATTATTTACAATACGATTTTCTTGCTGTTATATGTATATATAACACAAGTATCGATGCCAATCAATTCGCGGATCACGTAAATTTACAATTTGATGGTATTCTCGTATACCTATATCGAAAATTGTTCTTTACACCTTATACACTAAGGATAAATTATTTCAAGGCCAGCCACGCGCTGCTTTACTTAACAAAATAAATAATTAAACTGAAGTATGAATTTTGAAATTTCATTCTTGAATAATGGAAGTAAAATTTTATTATACTCGTTATACATATATATGTATATACCTATGTGATAGGTATGTGACAAAATAACGACAATATAATTATCTATATATATATGGTTCAAGGTGGTTTAATAATCGATTCATTAGTTACAGTTCATTGAATTTCTTCCACAAAATATACATTCATTATACGATCACCGTATACATTATACGATCAGGTTAATCGTTTACTAATTAATGTTAAGAACTTGGGTAAACACTTAGACCTAATTAAACGTCGTCTTCATGTTAATGAATAAAATAAGGTTATTTCGCAAACGCGGAGACGAGAGAAATGACGACGACGACGATGACGACGATGATGATGATGATGATGATTATGACAATATTCGATTCCACAAAAAACAAAAAAGGACAAATTAAATATACGAAATCCAAAATTTTTGGACTTCCGTTATTTGTCATTTATTATTTATTTGTTGATTTTTTCTCCCTTTTTTTGTTGGTATCATTGTTTCGTAAACATCTTATCTCACATTTCATGGCTACAATATATATATATATATAAGTATATCTATACCGGTGATTTAAGCGCAATGAGCTCATCGCGGAGATGTTGTAAATCTGATGAGGTCACCCCTCGTGCCGTGGCCTTTGTAAGAAACATCACGTTCTAGCCAATAAACACATTCCGCAAATCTCCTATACGTGTGTATGTGTTTCTTGACTGCTTGCCTGCAGCCGTGGCTATAGTTTACCTGACAATATGTTGAAAAAAGATAAAGAAAAAGAGAAATAAAAAAAAAAAAAATGCAAACTGTAAACGTATGCATGTATACATATTTTCAATTTGTCATCTCTGCGTTTATGTATATATACATATATTTATTTATTATACATACATATATACAGTACACATCTTTGCAGATTTATAACCGCCCACGCGACTATCGTCAGCTATTATACCTCACTTTATAGTCGTTATATATACCCACCTCTCTCTCTCTCTCTCTCTCAATCTCTTATTCCTCCTACGATCGGAGTTGTACGTACATACATACATACATACATATTCATTCTGTAACACACCTAATTGATCTATGTAAACCGCGAAAGTTTCGAGGTCGCGGTTTACACGATAAGATAAGATTTTGAGTACAGGTAGGTATAGTTACTCTACGGGGTAGAGCATCTAGCGAGTAGAAGAAAATAATTTGAAAAAATTGAAGGAATGAGACGATATATCATGTCCTCTAGTTCAATCTAATCACATTTTTATCAAGTTCTTTTTTTTTTTTTTGAATTTTTATATATTTTTCGTTAATCTTTTATCACTAATTATATATAGTCGATATAATCGATTCCTATTTTTATTGTTTCAGGTACGTTGGTTCAATCTCTGAGTTCTGTACCTACGGCATTGGTAGCCTATAAGCCGTGTGGGATCTTCCATGCAGCGATATAAAATCGTAAGAATCTTCTATCATAATTTTCTTTTTCTTTTTTTTTGTTTTTCAGTGTTTCTGGTTTCTTGTTGAAAATTTTTCGTCCCTTTATTCGCGGTTCATTTATATAAAATCGGACTTGAAATTGTCTTTATAGATAAAAAACAAGAAAACGAGAAAAAAAATATATATGTATACATTATATATATGTATAACCGATCCTCGGCAGCGGCGCGTAAAGAATCCAATAAGTTTCGGGGATTGAAAAATTGGGGTGAAAATTGATTCCATCGTTTATTATACCCACCTATACCCACCCATCCACCGAAACCCACCAAAGGGATCCGCGAGGCGTTTTTGCAGCGTGTAACGGTATAACGTGCCGCGAAAAGTATAACCGAGCATCTTATACGATGTTTCCAAGACACGCGCGCGAGTTTTCCAGAGCACAAGCCTCTCTCTCTCGTAGACTTCTTAACCCCTTATAGCTATATGCTCGGATGAAATTGATAGCTTATATTTTATATTACGAGCATGGGCACAAAATCTGCCCGTACCAGTCTCCCTCGCTGTATATATATACCATTGCTGCTGCTGTTGCTTGCTCCTGCTCCGAACGGTACCTACCTACTTCCCGTACCCGTATACCGCGATGCGGTGCGACGAAGCGGTCGTCTGGTAGACCTCGGTCGTCAACGTGAGCTTGCGAGCTTGCGGTTCCAATAAAAATGCAAATCCTTAGTCTCCGCATCGCTTCTGGTGAATCAGGTGGTGCGCAACGCGAGGCGAGGCGACCGACACAACGCGCGAAACGAACTATAGTACCTTATACAATTCGTATGTGATATAGGTACCTACCCGCCAATTGTATTACCGCCAAAAAACACGGCCGATATTCGACATATATCTATAGATTATAAATTATTATTATTATTTTATTGTCATTTGTTACGGCTTGTTACTCGTTATCCCCGGGAAAACCGATCACAATCATTTGCACAGTTTCCATTGTATCAGAATTAACGATAAACATCGAGATTCGCCAATTTTTTTGTGATTTTTTTCTTTTTTTTTGGCAGAATTTATCACGCGTGTGTTCAGGGTGCTAAAAATAATCTTTTAACTACTTTTTATCTTCGCACCTCTCGGTCTGAGCATCTGTCGTTTCTAGTTTGCGCGAAGATTAAAACTGACCAAAATCGCTGTCTGCGGAGTTTTGGGTGGAAATTTTTTCTTCCAACACGTGTTTCAATCGATTTGAAATTATCGAAGGGTTTAATAAAGAACGAATTATCGATCCACTCAAGAATTTTGTCATTGATTTGCAGTTTTTTTTTTCTCTCACTTCATTCAACTAGATTCGATTCAATTTTTTTTCCATTTTTTCATGTTGAAAAGAAACAAAAAAAAAAAAAATATATATATTTTACGATCCATATAGTAGAATAGAATGAAAATTTCATTCGCAATTTTTGAAAACGCGTATATCGTGGCCGCAGCCAAAAAATTCTATATAGATTTTTGACAAATAAAGCTGGCAAAAAAAAAGGGTAAAATAAAAATTCTTTGCTTGTATGATAACGTAGTGTTATACTGTACGAATAATATGCCTGTATATTACGACGATGATCACGCGTACACGAGCCGGGGTCCTATATTACCGTCACGTGCAGATGTCAATATATACTTTCGTGCGTAATAAACCTACAAAGCCTGCGTCTACATATATACGATTCATTAATTGTTTGCTCCTCATTCCCCGCCTGTAATTATATAATATTATAGTAATCATAATGATAATAATAGTGATAATAATATATATATATATATATATATATATATATATATATATATATATATATATATATATATATATATATATATATATATACTGTATACATACCTATATGTATGTATGTTTGTACGCATGTAGACACATATGGGAGCTGCTTGCATATTTTGTTATTTAATTATTACCTAGGGTATAGGGTATGTACTATATATATACTTATACCTACATGGTACACGCATCACCTCGTAACGAGTGTGTTATGTACTTTTAAAATTGCGTGTCCCATATACACACATACTATATAATATTTTTTATATCTGACGTAATTTCGAAGTTAATACGAGAAGTTAATACGAGAAGAACCTATAGACACTTCACACACTATCTAACTATACAAGAATAAATAACGAAACAGAACAAAAATCAAAAGACCAAGATAGAAGAAAAAAAATAGAGAAGAATGAACTAATCTAATGAATCAGAATATAAGAGGTGTGTAGGTAGGTATATGAGAAGGTGTATTATATAGAAACTGATAAATAACCGTTGACGAAATATCTATAAGCTGTAATCGTTATACCTGCAGATACAGGTGGGTAAGTTATACACACGGTAAAAGCCCCGCGCGTAGGCTATACACTGCACAGTCGACGGCCGTACTCTAATAAAATCGTATCTATATCCATATCTTCTCTCAGGTATCAGTTTTCAATGAAATATGAATTTTATTTTACCTATACCTATATCTGTAACCGCTCTTTACCTTTTACTCTTTTTTTCCTTTTTTTCTTCTAATTCTTGTTTTTCACCACTTGTCATCAATGGGTTTGTTTACCGCGTTATACGTACCTGTACCTACCACCGTGTAAAATTCACTAGCTCCAGCTTTCCCCACTGATCGTTCGATACACCAATCGCATTATACCTGGCTGAAGCTATTACCTACACTCGTTATCACATTAGTGCATAGATACGAGCGCCAGTCGTACAAGAGGCGAGTTTATTCTCATTTTTTATTTTTTTATTTTTTTGTCATTTTTTGCATCATTCATATAGCCTTGTACCTTATACCTACGTTCAGTTTATCCAATTTTCCGTAACGTTAGAGAGATTCCTGGTTGAGGTTTGGTGCCGCCCTTTTTTTTTAGATTGGGAGGAAAAATGAAGAGATAAAAATAAAAAATAAATTATCACAGAAGTTCGTTTATCGCAAAACTCTGTTCCCCTTCTCGCAAGTTGAAAGTGAAAAAAATTTGGATCGTCCCCGAAGTCTTGAAACTGAATAAAACGAATATAATCGTCAGTGATTATAATGGAATAAATTTATTTTCTGATTTATCTACGAAACTATCGATTCTACGAAGAAATTTGTAAGGACATAAAACACGCGTCTAATCGAGTACTATAACATTGATTGAAGGTATTTTTTTCGATAAGTCAACGATTACGGAGATAATTGAATAAAATAAAAAATAAAAAAACTGTAAAACTATGAAAAAGTCTTTAATCTCGGATAGATTATAGATCTATAACACAGAGAATATTATATATCCACGAACGGGGTTTTACTTACACATAATAGTATGTAGTTACCTATATGTGGAGATGTAATATGCTATAGTACATGTACATATGTATATATACGAGCGAGTTACTATGGGATTGAATTTCCATAAATTCCCAGGTACATCCCTTGGATTAATTCTGTTACCTAGTTACCGGGAATGATCGATGCACGTAGGGTATAGATAGGTGTACTACAATCAAATATCAAACGCAGATCTCGCGTCAGAGTATAACCTACTCTAATGCTATATCGTGATTTATCCGATCCCGGTATAACGACGTGATCATCTGTACAGGGTGTCCCAGAACTAAATGTCCAAAATGAAAGGTGTCCTAGAGGAGGTCGAAATGAGTAAATTGTCCCAAAGAACATGGGGTCTCCGAAGTCGCGTTCGCGAGATATGACGAGTTAAAAAAAAGTAGCGCTTTGCGTCGCGTCGCCGCGGCGCAAAGCGCTACTTTTTTTTAACTTGTGATATCTCGCGAACGCGACTTCGGAGACCCCATGTTCTTTGGGACAATTTACTCATTTCGACCTCCTCTAGGACACCTTTCATTTTGGACATTTAGTTCTGGGACACCCTGTATATATTTTTCGTTCGATTAGTGGCGTAACTGGATTAATAGTTTTCTTCTTCATTTTCTCCATCCCCCTGTATAATTTATTTCTTTTCCAACCTACACGGACCTCCACCCTATTTAACCTTCTTCTTCCAAGTTTTTCTCTCTTTTTTTTTCTTCGTTCTTTTTTTTCCTATTTCTCTTCGCTTAATCGAGCTCTCCCTGCTATATTGCTCATGGTATAGGGGAAAACTTGGCGAACACCCGATGAGTCAGAATTATTAGCTGCTCGCTTGCCCCACATATGATCAATCTTTATATTACGTATATATGTATATACGTATACGTACATACATATGATTCTTGCGTATAAGGTCGATGTCGGAATTGATAGTACACGGTAATAAATTACAATTTAATTCATCGTACGGGCTTACATACTCCTCGTATCAAGTATAGATATATACAGTGTACGTGTAACGAGCGTGACAGCCGCGGGATGAATTGATGGTCTTCCAAACTCTGCCATTGATACGTTCATACATGTAAAGGAATAGAAAATAAAAAATAGAAAAAAAATACCAATGTAATTTATATACATATATATTTATTATAAAAGGTCAGATTTGATTTGAATTATAATACGACACTCGTAACCTCAAAGTCCCTAATTCGTTCTAGAAATAATTGATGTATTTTATTTCAAAGGGATACATAGGAATCGAATTGACCTCGTGAAATTTGATCCAGATATTGGCTAGCCATATATTTTCATGACACTCCGTGGATTTCGAGTACATGTATAAGTAGCCTGAATTTTCAGGAATTTTGGAGCTGAAAAAAAAATGGAATAGTAAAAATTCTATAAATTTTCTCAAATGAATTCGTAATTTTGGATAGCGTTTGGAAAATTTTCGAAAAATGGAAACTGCAAACCGGCACCAATAATCGTTATTCATTCTTATAACAATTTATTTATCTATTTATGGATGAATGGGTAAGAGAGTCGTGGTGAAACTTCTGCTGGGTGATGTTGATGCTGAAAGCCGTTACGTAAATATGAAGGGAAAGGCTTTGAAGGATAAACCAAGAAATTGATGCTCAAAGGAGCTGAATTGAAATTCTCCCCTGTCTTGTCACAGGTTTTCCGTATAGTTGTGAGTCTAGAATCTAGAACGACTTCTATTCCTCCATACCAAGCCTTGTCGTAGTCGTAGTCATTCTTCTCTTCCCTTAGCTTCTCTTCTTCGTCCTCATTCTTTGGCAAAAAAAAAAAAAACAAAAAAGAAGAAGAAAGTAGAATCTTGTTCTTTTATCTGGTTTATTTCTCCGCTGCAGAACACGTGAGCTTAGAGTAGGTATTTCAAGTTTCAAAGAATCTCTTGCGTCCCGCTGCAGCAGTAGCTGCAGTAGCAGCGGCATCATCCCGCACGCGTCCAGAAACTTTATACAAACTTGTCCATAGCCGGTGGCATTTTTCTTTCTGTCTTTTTATTTTCTCTCTCTCTCTTTTTCTGTTTCTACAAGAAACCGCGAGTCGAAAAAATTTTCATTATATTCTCTCCGTTCAGGTATTAATTTATTTTTATTTCTTTATCGCAAATTCTACATACGAAACCAAATTTCATTTTACCCTGCTGGTATTTAGATGTTTCAAAAATTTTGAATCATTTCAAAATTTGAAAAAAAAAATGTATTCACTTTTTTTTTGTTTGTCACGATGATAGAAGACGGTGCGTTTTAATGAAATTTCAATTAGCTGGACGTATATATCGTCGTAGGCGATTATAACGTCGAGGACGAGGACGAAGACTACGACGTCGACACGTGGCATTGACGAATGAACGGTATAGGATACGACGCGGTCACACCGGCAGGGAACAGCGCAGCGTGAAACGCCAGCGTCGGTTGGCGTCGCGTCGCGTTCCGTCCCGTCGTAACACAGCAACAGCTGTGACAATCCGACGCCCCCACAGAACCGCGTCAAAACGACGCGGAGAAAGAGGTAGATATGTAACGGGTGGATCGATAAACGACGTTCCTCGGTCCATTTCTAACTCCGCCATTTTGTAACGGTTAAGGGAGAGCAGGAAGAACACCCCCTCTCTCTCTCTCTCTCTCTCTCTCTCTCTCTCTCGCAGTCTCGGCTCACCCTTATCTTACCTATTCCCGCACCCCTGGCTGTACATAGGCATATATAAGACATTCCGCGAATATTTATAACGCGATTTATTGTTTTTTCTTTTCAAATTTTTTTTTTTCTTTTCACGCGACACAACCGTCTTTACTGAAAATTCACCATTTTGACACAATGAAAGAAACAGTTAATACAAACGGAAATTGAATGAACAAAAAAGGGATAAGCGAGGTTTGAAGAAAAATCGCCTTTTGTTTGATAAAAAACCAGAAAAAAAAAAATGAAACAAAGTGAAGTACTAATGAAAAAATACAACTTAATTTCTCACGATATTGTAAATTATTATTCTATAGTCTACACGTGCAGTACACGTATATGAATATCATGACCATAATGCGTGGGCAGTCGAGGAATCGACGAGAGCCGGCTGGTTATTATAGCAGAATTGGTATCCAGTGTGGGAATGATCGGTTGATTATTCATTGAAATTAATTAATTATCGATTGATTATATATGTAGGTATAATAATATCGTGGATGATTTTACATTCATAACTAATTTCTGTGTTAAATCGAATAAAACGAGACTTTTGATATATTCCCATTGAATTTTATACGCCTATATAAGTCTACTTCATACTGGTTCGTAAAAAAAAAAACCATATACCTACCTCTTCAAAAATTATTTCCATAAATAATTTGTCAAAAATTATTTAACGATCAGTCGTATAGCCAAAAATCGACGATACCTGAATAAGCTGAATCTTCGTTTAGAGGGATACTGCAAAGTAGGTATCTGTGCGAAACGACCTTGCCTTTAGAGAAGATTCGAGGATATGTAGGTATGCATGTACTCGTTGGTATTACGTAATGGCTAGGATTGGTTTAACGGCCGACTTGACTCGCTAAATTTGCGGTAATTTTTATTTTTTTTTATTTTTATTCCTATACTTCTCTTTTTCTGGTCAAGGTTTTTTTTGCACAGTGTTAAAGAGTCTTTTATATATGACATTTATATATCCTATACACTATAGTATATCTATATACGTACGCTCGTGTAGGTATAACAAACGGGCGTTAATTATTCATTAACGCCATATTTATTCGGTAATTTATTTTATTATTCGTTGCAGAGTTTATCTTCATTTTACATTCACACTACGTACATGTATAATATACCTATACGTGTAGGTATATAATATCAATATCTTCAAATATTATATGCGTTATAAAATTTGAGATAATTTGAGGATTTTTTTTTTTTCTTATATAATCTGACGGTAGAAAAAAATCGGTAAACGGAAGGGAAAGACAAAAAACCGAAAAAAGGGAATATATGAATTACCAAAAAAAAAAAAAGAAACCAAAAGATCTCCGTATATTTTTTTGAATCAGTGAGACTTAGCCTCTGCAGTTTCTACAATTAAATTTAATGAAAATAAATGAGTACCGGTCCAACCCGTTGGCGTTACTTTAGGGCGCCAAGGATTATCCCCCTGTGTCCTCCTCCGCCTCCACGTGGGCTTTCCCGCCGCGACGCTACGCTACGCTACGTGACGTGGTCGCTGTTACGTCCCGGACGGGATGAAATGGGATTCAAACCTTACCCCTTTCTGTATACGTATAATTAACCAACGGGAAAACTAACGCGCTTATACTTGAACAGAATTTTACCTAAGCAGTGGTGTTCGCCTATATTAATATGGTAATTTTTTTCATTTTATAAATCAACAATCTTACACCAAAAAATCTCTTTTGATATGATGATTATTGTTATTACAAATTCACTACAATTTTCACGATTTTAAGGGATGGAAATCAAGGGCGCATGATTTCCCTGAAAAAATAATCTGAAAATTTTCAATATTTCATTCAATCGTATAAGAATAATCGTGGCACACCCGGTAGGTACACGTTTCACTATTCCCCGCAGTGTCATATGTGTCGTAGTATTTTTTTCCCCCTTTTCTCTCTTCATTTTTTTTTTCTCCAGTTAAAACAGGATACGTAACAACCGAAATTTTATCTTTTTTTCTTTACCCCGTTCGTCTTTTTATTATCATCTTTTTTTGTTTGTTCTTTTTTCCTTGTTCCGAACCACGCTCTCCTCTCCAACTGTGGGAAATTACTATTTGAATGTTAACCATCAGTTAGGCAACAAAAAGACCCGAACCAGAGGGGTGAAAAACTATAGTGTGTAACACATACAATATAAGTTGTTGCGTGAGCTGCGGGTTCTTTCGTTGGTCTATACATACTGTAGGTCAGTTAACATCGGGTTCCCATGTAATTTTCTCGGTTGAGGAGGGAGGGGAGACCCTCTTTTTCTGATAAAAAGAGAATTTAATCTCGGCGTTAAGATTCGACCTTCTTTTTTGTCCGACTAAAAATAGACCATATATTTAAGTATAGGCATATATGTACTCGTATATGTACAGAATATATATGTATGCCGGTTATATCATCCTTATTTCCGTTATAAATGCAGCAGCTCTTGATTAATATGAATTATAAAAACGACGCTCGACGTCGGTGGCTCTCGAGGTGCAGAGTGTGGGATTCAGTCCCTATTTACATCCACCACCTGTGGTGCCGATTCTATTCACCTTCTTCCCCATTTTTAATATCTCCAATCTTTTGCTCGATACAAGGATGTACTTAACGCGTTTTAATCCTTCCTCAGCTATTTTATGTATCTACTCGATCTATGAATCCTGTATAATAAATTTTGAGACGATTTCGAATCTTCAGAAACGTTCAAAGTTCAAAATGTATGGTTACGGTAATGATGAGCCTTTTTTCATTTCTTTTTTCTTCTTGTTTCGCGAGTATACACAGCATCAGGGCATTCCAGTCGATATCATAGAACCGAGCTACAGGATTGAATTACGCAAAACCGCAAGTTCGATAAGAAGAAAAGAAAAAAAAAGAAAAAATGAAGTAAAAAATCCGTAACTAAGACATATTGGAGCATAAATGATTATATAAATATATAACTAGTTGCTAAATAGATATATTACATCCTATCTCCTACCCATAATACGGCGTAAAGACTGCACGGACCTGTTGCCGCGAACGGGGAATTACGCCGATGCAGCGATGCAATAACCTAGCTTTGCAGTGCAGGAAGTCGGGAAAATCGTTTTGTACGATTCCATCTAAACTATCCTGGAATTTAACCTGAGATTAGAACCCGGACTAAGATCGGGATTTTGCTCTCTGTAGAGACGCATTCCTTGGCACGCAGATGGGCCGAGGCGACCAATGGTATGTACCTATACCGAAGCCAACGGGTCATCTGACATAGCGTCGAGCAGGCTTTTAACCTCGTGAATTCCAGACACGTGGTGGACATGCAGAAGCATGTATGCAGAAGTTTCACAAATCTAGTCAAAGAAATTAGCGAAATACAATTTTTATTTCTTCTTTCTTTTGAATTTTGGATTTTTTTTTCTGGTTGTTGCCATTTTTTTCTGATACTCATTTCATTCGTCATTCGTTATTTTTTATTTTTTTATTTTTTTATCGAAATTTGATAACGTTGTAACGTAATAGATAGGCAGATATCATCGCGCTAAATCCGCCTCGTGTTATAATCGTAAACTGCAGTATTTACCAATTACAAAGCGAATTCATCCAGGTGAATAATACAATATGTACAGTATTGGCCTTTAGGCGCACTTGCAGGGCTCTGGCTTTGCCGTTGGTTATAGCTGCAAGAGATGCAAATTTTCGGGGGGGTGAATATTTCGCGTACAATTCCGCACGCTGTGCAGGTATGGTATCGTATATAGATGTGGCAGGAATAAACGCGGCTGCAACTGCAGCAGCTACAAAGTTTCAACGTTATCCAATTCCCCCTGTAACTGCAGTCTGCGTTGCACAATTGCACCGAACGTCGTCTATATGTCCAGGAATTAATCCGCGTTTCAATTAGCCGCGTGCGCGTACAGATTCCTGAATTATATGAATGCGTATATCGGTTTCGTTTTCGTTTTCGTTTTTTTTTTCTCTTTCAATTTCGCATAAAAGTAAGAGCATTAACAAGGCAGAAAAGACGGGTTTTCATGGTATTTTTCATCGTCTGATCATCTTATCACGGTAATTACCGTCAAGTATGAACAGAATATATACGGTGGTCCATTTTATTCAATCCTGGTGAATATTTTCGAAACTAAGCAAGATACAGGAAAATACTTCAGACAATAGTTGTATGGTTCCGAAGGGGACATTCGATAATGCTATGGGTTTTGAATTTTTATAGGGTTTTATGGGGTTTTTATGAGGTTACTTTTGTATATAAATGGGAACCTCTATTTTTTAGTGCAGATTCATAATCTACGTGAAAAAAAAATGCATAACTTCTGTGGGAGACTTTTTTCTGACGCACGCCAGAGGCCCGAAAACGTGAAGATTCGTTGAATCAAGCATAAAACTCATTTTCGAACGGAACCCAATATATTTTTTTTTTATCAGGATACCTACAGGTGATGAAAAGTAAAAAAGGAAAACAAGGACTTTGGCTTTTGTACATTAGGTATACATATATGCCCTATAAGTCTGTAAAATATATGTACATACTTACTTCTTCCTCCTACGCTCTATGACGAATTGAGTCAAAGATTTATTTCCATTCTTCGCCTATATAAATTCTAAACTTGAATAAGTATATACGCGTATCTAATCACCGGCTATAAATAGCGTCCTGTACCAACCTGGCCGACGTATCACATCGGTAATGCGAGCCCGTGGGACACTGGTGGGATGAATGATACCATATATTCGACGATGATGATCCGGTAAGTATATAAAGTGAAACGAAACCCATTGCCCCGTACGGAAGAAGGATGCTGGATGATGGAACACAGCTCGGTCGCTGTGTGTTTCACGATGAGGGGGGAAAAAAGAGGGAATCCATCCCACTGGTGACATCTCTCAGTTTATGCTATATTACACATATCGTATATGTACACAATGACTGTGCTTGTAAGTGGGTTCAACGTTTATACACATTTACACAATGTAACGTTCTTGATATATGACGAAATTACCTCCGTATATACTTTGTCCCGGGCGTTCATTAACATATAATCACTAGTCTCATCTCTAGCGACGTTATCCTATTCCTCCTCCTCCTCCACCTTCTCCTTCTCCTCTCCGATGACGTGTAACAGAACTTGTATAAAGTATATTTGCGTATAAAACGCGAACAAATGCTTGTACTGGGTGTATGTGACCCGGTCGACGCACAATCCACCGCTGTAGGTAGGTAGGTATGTAGGTATGTTACATACTCGCTTCTCTCATCGTTGTTAACTTGTAATCTGCGGCGATTAACCGTATGTTACGTGAACCTCTCTATATGGAACTCGGTACAACTACGTCACGACAATCGGATGTACCATTCATACCGAAGTACCACTGTATACTCCCTGCAAGCAAGCTTCCCAGTGTTTAACGTAAACGTTTCCTTAATACCTGTTTCACCATTTTTTACTCTTTTTTAAATTTTTTACAGACTGTTTTCCACCCGGGCTTCTATCCCGATTATCTCTTTATTACTCGAGAAATAATAATCGGGACTTTGGTTTAATTCGAGGAAAAATGATGTAGACATACATACGTATATGAGCATTTTCGTTCTTCTGCTTACATTGCATTAGATGACGTTACGCTACTCGGTAAAACCGAAGCCGCAATTGTTCATCTGATTTCTTTAGTCTGATGAAACTCTGTGGAAGTCCTTTGAGATTCCTCGGGACTTTATTCGAGTTCTGCTTCTTGATCTTTCGGATTATAAACTGAACTTTGACGTTTGTGAAAATTCAAAGATGCGAAAATTTTCGAGTCGTGAGGTTTGAGTGTCGTGAGTTTTACGATTTTACTATACATCGTGCGTAAAGTTGGCCTTATCGCGTCTCTTCAATCTCTTCCGTTCTTCCCTCCGCGTCTCTCTTTGTCCGTTGGCGAGTATAAAACCGCTCTTTTCTCTCCTTCTATCTTACTCTCTGGTGGCTTCCTCCCGACCCTCCTAAAGCCACTTTCTAAGCGTTACGCAACGAGCTGTGTCCGTTGATTATTTTTCAAACAGCGGCGGTTTGGAAATTTTTAAACGGCTGTTCAATGAAACCGGTTTCCGTTGCCTCGTGGGAGGAAGCAGCAACCAACGAGTCCCTCTCGAACCTCCTCCTCGACTTCTTCAACCGTCTCTTTATAGAACTTCGTTATATTCGTTCGCGCGCGGCTTTTTATAGCCAAGTATAAGTGAGCAAGTGTGCACACACATGTCACACATCCCCACGATCCTTCGATTCAAATCTCAGGAGCCCCGGAGTCGGAGTAAAAAACCGTTGAACCGCTCATCTCAGAATACAGCCGGATTAAAATTATTTAACGAAACAATCGTCATCGGTAAGAAAATTCCTTCAGGACTCACCGTGAAGAGGGATGAGACGCGATTATAGTTATCCGCAGGATCACGAGGTATGGATACTTTATATTCCTAGGATACTGAACGCGGCATATACCGCGCGTTATTTCGATATGGATTCGGTGAGAACTTGCAGCGAGAGTTGGACGCGGAAGAAGAAAGAAATCGAGGTGAAAGACGGAATACGAAAAGATAAAAAGAGAGGGATTCGTTACGAGCGGGACGGAGTTCGGTCGCCTGCATTGCGGAGTATTGTCAACTTGGTTCACCCTACCTGTTGGAGTTTAAACAAGTCTGACACTCCGCGTATTACAGGATATAGAGTTGAAATCTACCTCCCGTCTCCCAGAATGGAGGCAATGGCTTAAGGGGATCATTTTGTATTTTTTCTTTTATTTCTTCAAATCACTGGTATAACGGGCTTGGAGAAATATTCCTATTGGCTCACTTTTTTTCATATATCTGAAAAACTATTCGAACTACAAAAAAAAGCTTCGGACAAAAGTTGTCGGAAATTATCTCCTCCACAACATTGATCATAACCAAATCGGTCGTAGGACCATCCGGAAAGGAAATATTGCGAGAAAACGACTTTTTGACGCAATTTTTCCAAGATCGTGGCGCGAGTCAAAAACTCAGAGGATTATTCAAGGTCCCAAAATACTCTCCTCTCATCCGAAAATCAAAACTCCCATAAATTCTGTAAGCCAACCGCCTCTGTTCCGGTGAATGGGCTATAAAATCAAATGATCAAGAAATTGATCTGTTCATCGGATATGGAAGTTCGTATCGCTCCTTGGAATAGACAGTGTGAAGATGAATCCCTGTAATTAAATCCGCGTTATGACGATGATCTGAAATCGCGGTATAACGGACCCCAAACCTCCTTTCATCTCTCCACCTACATCCACTTTGTAGTACGTATATGTTAATCCGGAATTACAGAGTCCCCTAGTTATCAGAAATTCCCGCACACCTTTCGGATGGTAATTTGGTTTCACCTTAATTTTAACGGATTGGTAAGTTCGGTTACGAAACATCATCTTTGAGTGAAAATTCGATCCCATACATAATCCACGCGCGTGTTCTATCTATAGACCCAATCCCTCTGACATAATCGCGATCAACCATGAATTACCTATATTTTTTTTTTCTTCATCTTCATCTTTTTCTTTTTATTTTGTCTATAATTATTCACCGTTTTGCTAATCGATCGCCTCGACGCGGTGCTGCGCGGGGATAGTGGCGGGGTGTGGGAGGTTTACCTTATACCTAACGCCGCGTCGGGTAACTGACCCACCAAGCAAAGGATTACGCGGTCAAGTGAAGGCCACGTGCTCAATAAAGACGATAACCTCTTCGGGCAAGAAATAGAACCGTATTAAACCCTGCTTAACGCGTTATTCAGTACCTACTTACTTACTTATGACCGTAATACATTAACAATTTCTAAGCATAGAGAGCCGCCAGTCGAACCGACTGTGTGCTGCAGTAATTACGAATGAATTATAACACAAATAGTCGTTCTTTTTTCTATTCTTATTCTGATAATCGTAATTAGTGGGGGATTTTTTTTTTCGCAAATACGTAATTGCGCAATTATTACCGCAGATGGTATACCGTCTTCCTCGTTCATTTGAAAGCTGCTCCTGTGTCTCTATCTTGGGTATAAATTATGCGATAACGCTTAAGTGTTTAGTCAGCGTTACGTGAACTGATCACATACGTGAACCTTGTCTACATAATCTCTCGTTCAGGTATGTACACCGCGGTACCAATTTTTCACTTATTGACAAAGTCTCGTCTCTGAGACGATTTTTTTTTTTTTTTCTTGTTTTTTGTTTTTTGTTTTTGTCGTCTCTATTTTTTGCTCTCGTCAATAGACTGTGCTGCAACGTACTACGGTAATACAGTAAATGCGTCTAATAGTACAGAGTGGAAACTTTTTGACGAATTTTTATGTGCCAAGGCTATAACTATATATATACACGAGTATAATACAGTTATTTATAGCGATTGCAAGTCATTGTTTAAAATGACGTAATCCCAGAGGGAACAGAAAACGTTCGTTCACGTTGTTGAAACTAACCGTGCACAGCCGCCGTATAGGCATTCAGCTAGATATCTACAGAATGTATACAATTAGCTGTATACTCGTTTATAATATGATCTCACTTTCATCTTATATACCTTAATATTTTATTGCCTTAATTTAAGCTGCTGTGCTAAAAAGTTCGCTCATATATTTGCCCGAGACATACATTCTCTTATCAGACACCCGCTCAACGATTTGCAATTCGCTAAAGCAACTCTTATTTGCACATGAAATGAAATGAAATGGAACGAAACTGTTGAATAATCAATTCGATTCTTAGAAAATGAATAATTATTTTATCGCTGAATACGATCATGGTCATCGGCTGATGAGACTACGTAGAAGTTTAGTCAGCTGGTCTGTCCGGATGAATCACTGTAAAATAAGAGATGGTCAGTATCGTAATTCACGCGTAATGCCATTAGACGCTTAGTTGAGTCAGACTGCAGGACGATGACGAGAGACGATATCGGAAGGGATGGATGGATGGGATGAATGGATGGATGGAGGCGAGGGAAACTCAATCCCTGTAACCGTTTATCTCGACCAATATCGGCTGTGTATGCGGAAATCGGTATGTGGTCGAACGCGACAATGCAAACTAAACCTGACGAGTCGGACGGAGGGACGGGGGCGGCGAGGGCTCTATTTCAGTGGCAATATTAGCCCAGTGTAGGTTCGCGAATCCACGATCAAACCAGATGCAGACATTTCGCTAATGAGTTCCGTGGCTGGCTAGCTGCAGCTATACAACTACTCCTGCATATCGCATATCGCATCGGGATTGTCGAAACTTCGGGTTTCCCATTTAAATGCTCAGTCCTCCTCGGTCATTTCTGCGAGGCCAATCATCTCCTCGTTTATTCAATCAACAGCGTTTACTCATCCGTAGTACCTTGTACCTAATTTGTGAATAAATTTGGCGCTGGATAACGCGAACTCGTTTTTTCAAAAGTACCCAAGCAAAAAAAAAGAAAAAAAAAAAATATAGTTCTGCTCATTTAAATTCGCAGACAAGAATCTATGTATATATATATGTATGTTTTATACATATGTATGCAGAGTCTGAATTTCTGTGTGTAATTACTCGGACAATTGCAAAGTTAAATTGGAAAAGTACGTAACCTCATTTTCGAAATAACATTCTGATATAGTTATACGTATGTACATATGTATAGTATATATAGGTATGTATGTATAACTGCATGATTGCTAGACGCGATGTCCAGAGAATCGTAAGTTTAATTTTTCGCAGAGGGAATAATTGGAGGTGGAAAATTGTCGGATTGGAAAACGCGAAAAAAAGCGACAAAAAAAAAAACTGAGCCGTTCTTTTTTTTCTTCCGAAAATAACAGGGCGATGTGAAAATTGTGCGAATCGAAAATCTAGATTTTCGCTCATATCCAGTAGAGCACGGATTTTTTTTTGCGGACTCGAATTAGGGTTAGGGTTTTGTGTTATACATGTAAGCATTGGTATAAATCTAGACGTCAGTTTTTTTTAAACGTTATATCTATACGCATAATATATACGTCCGAGGGCAACCCCGGAGCAACATACGCGTATATTATACGCAGATTCGTAAGCATGCGTGCCTGGGATGGTAATCTAGGGTTTCGGATGATAGCGTCCGCCGTCAGAGATAAAAATCTACCCGTTCCAATTGCCAGGACGTCGCGTCGCGTTGCGTCGCGTTGGATTTATGAAACTCGAAACTCGCCAGGGCGACGCGACGCGACGCTACGCATTACGTATATGTATATCCATATATCCCATAAAAGGTCTGATCGGAAACGAAATTGCGCCATTACTTTAATTCCCAAAAAGAAAATCCGAAGACCCGCTATAAGGATTACGATTTATTATCATCATACCTGCACTATCTTAACGGACTCGAGAAAATAGCCAAGTTTCTTTTTTTTTTTTTTTTAATTCAACAACCGATCAAAGATTTTCTCCCCACGGACTAAAATAACGTCATTAGTTACGTATACACACGCGAACTGTGTATAGCGAGGCTGGTGGCAGCCATGGGACGGGGAAAAGTGCGTAAGGGTAGAGAACCATATGTAAGGGACCCCTCGAGCCTCGACAACTCTGCCATATGAATGCTTGCTTTGCTTCTTTCCCTTCTGCTCGATTGGTTCAGGACCTTGAACAACGCTGTTTACACAGTACTGTAGGGTGAGCGGTGGACACTTTACTAGACACTTTAAACGTAACTCAAGGGTGGAATAAAAAATTCAAAAATAATTATTTCTCTTCTAATTTACTCGCTTCGCACGCCACTTGACCGAGGCGACTGAGACAGTTACAAAAAAAATACCAAAAAGCCACAAAAGAAAAAAAAAAAAAAAAATCTACAGTACTTGCTCAGTTTTTTTATTTCACATTTTCACGTACAATAATCGACCAAAAGAAAAAGGAAAGAAAAAAAATTGGGGTTGAAATATCGTCTGCAGGAGTTTAGAGTAGAGGGTAAAATGTTTGGTGAAGTTAAGACCGAAGGGTCGTAAAGCTTAGAAGATCGCCGGGTCATTAGTCGCTGAGCTTTTTTGTACGGGGTGGATATATAGAGCCAGTAGCATGAGCTGTAGGTAGTTTGTGTAAGAGAGTACAAGGCGCAGGATGATCGCGTTCTATTTTATGTTAATATGTCGTTTTTATTAAACGCACATTACCGCATCGCTTATACTTTAATCGCGATCGTAAGTAGAGCCAAAGAGAGACAGACAATCTCGAGCTAAACGACTCGCGGGGTTCATATTAGAATATCGAAAGAGTAAAGAAGAAAACCACAGGCAAAAATTAGGGGCGCGAATGAGCGGTAGAAACTGAGACTGGCCAGTGCGAAGAGAAAATCGCGTTCGTATGTAAAAATTCAAGAAGCTAAATGCTAATCGACGGAAAGTTGAGTTTAAAGAAAATTTTATGTCAATTTAAATTGAAAATTTTGTACAGCCTTATGTATTTTTTTTACTTCATTTTACTCGAATTTTCAAATGTGAAAAAACTCGGATTGGAGAGCGTATCAGTGCACCTAGTCCGCGAGTAGCTTACCCGAAAATCGTTAAAACAAGAAAAAAAATTGAAAAAAAAAAAAATTTATTTTCGAATGGTATTGAAAGTCGTTAATCATTTTTCGAAAAAATGTGAACGGAAGAGTAGAAAAAAAATAGAAAAAAAAAAATAAAAAACCGAAACGTTTTCATTCAGCAGTCTCGCTATCCGATGCCGCGGAATAGATATATATACGTAGAGAAAGATATAGTGGCAGATAAAGAGATCGAGAGAGATAAATAGAAGAGGCACCCAATACCGCGTGGCTACGCGAGCATTGCGCGGCGTTTGTCTCGTGGAAAGCCTAGTCTACGTCTGCTCTCGCGGTGCTCGTAGTAATCAATATCCTCGTCTAGCATTCTCTCGTTTCCCTCCATCTCTTTCTCTCTCTCTCTCTCTCTCTCTCTCTCTCTCTCTTTCTATCCTTTCCGATCCATCTCGCCTGCTTTTACTCTCCTTTCAGAAAATCTTCTCCTCTTACTCTCGCAAGGAAATTTTCTTCCTTGTACGAGGTAGGTACCCCACGCCTCGCTTCGTCCTCCGGCTGCAGTTCCCCATATACCTTATACCTACCGCATCCCCACGCTATATACCTGCACTTCTCTCTTTCTCTCTTTCCACCTACTCCGAAATGCGACTAGCGAATTTCTAGCGGAATTTCAAACCAAAGGTCGGAGGACGAAGGACCGTTTGTCTAGCCTTTCTCTCTCTCTCTCTCTCCCTATATATAGAGAGGTATAATCGGTACAGGATTATCAGGAGGACGATGGATAGACGATCCTTGTAGGATATATCCAGCGAGAAATCGCTTTGTACTTTTTTTTGTGCGTGTGTTTTTTTTCTGCAGTGTGCAGGACAAACATTTCTATTTCCTTTCAATTTTTTTTTTTTCTGTTTTACTATACTTTTTTTATTTTTACTATTGGCTACTTCTATTTGTATGTTTTTTTTTTTCTTTCAATCGGAAACTACTGCAGTAGCTTCAGGAATCTCCAATCTATCTCAAATTTGTCTTCCTTTTTCTCTCTACTTGTTCACTTATTTATCTATTTTTTTTCTTGCTAAGTCATTTCTCATCTTACCGTCTTCGTTTATCGAGAAAAAGAGTAATTTTTTTTTATCTCCCCTTGTCTAATTTTTGTAATGAAATTTTGGATACAAAGTCGTCGAAGAAAGGTTAGCGGAAATAATTATAATGATCAAAATTGTGATAAAATTTGTGAACCGAAAATAAAAGCAAGTATATTAATGTATAGTCGGGTGAGGTAACGGTATAGGTATAAGTGAAGGTAAGAAATTTTAAGCTCTTTACTCAAAATTCAAAGAAGTAATCAGTTTCTGAGGAAAATAAGAAGAAAAAAAAAACTTTACCTCGAAAAACATGCTTTGAAAAACGCGATTTGAGTTATAAGATAATTATCTACTACTCCTGAATAAACGTTTCGATGAAAAGCGAGGGTCGTTTCAAGCGCGACGGTTCGAACGAGAGAGAGGGAGATATATATATATATATATAAATATATATATATATATATATATATATATATATATATATATATATATAGGTATATATAAAACGAGAAAGAGCTCTCCATGGGCATTTTTTCTCTCCATCGCGGAAAGCTGTGGAAAGAAGAAGAATCCGAAAAAGAGAGAATATAGAATATAGAATGTACAGGAAAGAGACAGGGAGAAGAACGGAGAAAGTAAAACGCAGCGCTAACGAGACTGGGAATCGAAAACTCCTCAGAGATTTTCTTTTTTTCTTTTTTTTTTTTTTCTACTTCTTTTCTTCGTTTTATTTTCTCTCTCTCTCTCTCTCTCAATCCCGAGGGAGGCACGAGGCTGGGTAGAAGTTGGACGGTACAGGAGATCGGCCCGGCAACTTGATTGGGGCCTTTGAAACTTCGCGACTTCCTGCGGAATACAGAGTTCAGTTTTTTCACCCCAGGCACGCGAAAACCTCTATAGTACCGTCAGGTGACCAAAGGAAGGAAAGACACGTGGAGGCTGTGAACAATACTTATTAAACCCCCTTTGAACCTTATTCCTCGTATTCAGTTTCCAATATTTCACCGATTTTTATGGTAAAGTATAATTTTTAGATAAGGTACTAAAAAATCTTTTAGGTTCTCGAGGCTAGACTCCGTAGCATAAAAACGTGCATTTTCTTATCAATTTTGTTGGTTTTCTTTCTCTACTTTTTTGGTTATATTTTAAGAGTTTCTCGTAAAAACACAATTAGGCTCGATTGACCGAACCGGCTATAACAGGGCAGTAAATATACGGCACTAAAAAAACTTTTCGTTCGATAGCGTCGCGCGTAGCTAAGCTAAACGTAATAAAGTATAGGTGCCCAGGTAGGTAGGGTAAGCTAATATAGTAAAGAGTAATATGGTAGTTTCCTGATGGTCCTCGGACCCGGGAACCTCCCCAGGAACCCTGAAGCAGCAGCCAACCATCCAGCAAGCAAGAGGGAAGGAAGTTGCCATAGCTGCTTCCGAGCTCTATTTCATATTTTAATATCGCCGGTTTATATACCTACCTACCTACAGTTGAAATACTCAGAGTAAAACGAGGCTCTTATACTTTGAATGCTATAGGAAAAATAAAACTAATCTCATCAGTATCCTCCTCCGTACAGTCTCATGACGGAAAAATTATTTTATATTCATCCTGGACGTGGTGCAGTTTCTTAGTTTCCTTGCTGCACAAGATTACCATTTGATACCATTTTCAAAAGTACTAAACCTCTGAATGTTGAGCCTTAATTTTTCTCTCTCTATCTTTGTTCCGTAGATACAAAACCGAAAAAAATTACCTAATTTATCGTTTTTTTTTTACTTTGTGTTCCAGGTAGGGTGAATTGAGATCGCTGACTCCATTTGATATTCACTACACGAGACACAATAAAGCAGTCATCATGGGAGTGAATGGACCTCGCTCGGTTTGTACTAACGTAAGACGATACAGCGTCGGAGAAAAGAAGGGGGGTTTCGATATGGCGTGGTAACGAGTGTGAGAAAGATAGGGATAAATATATAAAGAGATATAAAGAGAGAGAAATAGAGAGAGAGGGAGAGGGAGAGAGTGAAAAGTCGTGGTGAACGGGACCAACCAACACGAAAGCCATACCGAGTAAGGCAAGCCATTCCATTCAGGACTCACCGAGTGGTGGAGCGGAGACTGAAAATAGAAGTCGACGCATCTCCCACGGTACTCGCGTGGTATAGACACGACTACGTCTCTCGACTCTTTATCTCTTTCCATTGGTAGGAATTACCCCAGCATCTTCTTCTTCTTCTCTCTTGTCCTTGTGCAGTGTACTATATACGGCGTGTTACCAGATTTCCTACACCCGGAAACCACGAGCTCGTACAATTTCTCATGCTAAAAGTAAAGGGAATTCCAGGGGTACTTGGGAAATCGACTGATGGAGTTCACAGTCCGAAGCTTTTCTTAGTGGTTCACGCTTCTTTTGGTCTTATTTATTCATCAATATCCACCTTTACCCCGACGCGATGTTGAGTATCCTTCGCCCAACCCCTGTTTTGCTATATCACGACAAACGAGACACTACGTACGTATAGAAGCTCGTAAAGGGACGTATGGTGGCCTCTACGATGTTGGTATATGGTGGGAAGTTCTCTACTCTGCAGCACTTTGCTCTATGTAACATACCTACGTGGTAGAGAGTAGGTTATACTCTAGGTATAGGTGGTTCTCGTCTCGAGCCTCTAGGGCCTCGTTGGATGCGCCATGACACGAGAAACGCGTCTTGTGGTTTCGGTTGTTTTACAACCGACAGGTCTAATGGCGTCAAAGTGCGTCTAGGCACCAAGAAGAGGCCAAAAACAGAGGCGAAATGAACATTAAAAACTGAAATAAAAATAAAATTAAAGCGTAACGCAGCTCCTCCGAATCTCTGCCAAAATCTATACTTTCAGGATTTGGATATATAAAACGAAGGATGACGAAGGACAAAATGCTCCGTCGTATACATCCCCGATGGCGATAAATCCCCGTAAACTACTTTTCAGGGGGCTAAGAGTTACCTGGGCAGAAGAGGGCTGAAGAGAATTTCTGCTACGACCGACCTAATGAGACAGGGCTGCTTGATGGATATGCCAACGATAAATTATCATTTGAATATACTACTTTACCGGGACAAGTACACAACGAATGCAATTACGCGTTGACACGCACCGAGCGACATCCCCGACATCGCCCTGCAATATATTTATCTTTTGAATGGGCTGACGAGCGTAACGTAACGTAAAGTAACGTAAAGTTTCCCTGGCCGTAATCCAATAATTTTATTCATTTTGATTATCTCTTACTTTTTCTTTGCGCAGTTCCGTTCATTCATCTTGACGAAAAGAAAAAAAGAGACTCGCAACGGTATTGAAAGCAAAAGAAGGAAAGAAAAAAAAAGAGAATTTCTTTCATCAAAATTTCTGAACTTTCAAGAACCAGACTCTGAACTCTAGTGTATAGAAATATGTGTGTGGGTAGATGCCAGCTGCCATTTACCGGTATATAAGAATCGTAAAAATATCGTATCTTTGCCTGGGAGGAATTTCATTCGATTCAATTCAATTATCCTTGGAGAGAAGTCGTAATTTTTCTGCAGACTGTTCGTTCGTTCGCTTGCTAGAACACTCACTAACTCACTGATTCGCTCACTCATTCGAGCGATAGAAAGGTGACTGTAGCAGTAGCACCAGCAGCAGCAGCAGCAGCAACAGCAAGCTGCAGGTATATCTTGACAAGTCTTACGAAATTAATTAAGCTTCATTGAGTACGGTGAAGAATTTCTCCTTTGCCAAGAAGAATTATTACATCGCAGCTTTATAACGTCCCATAATTACTTACGACAAGTCTCGATCCCCGTAAATATCTATTGAAATTCCATCGATTATTTGTCGCGTAATAATTACAATTACAGAACTCGATAGACTAGGAGCTTTATTTTAATCGCAACGATCTTTGAAATCGGCTTAAAAGCTTCTACAACAAAATTACTAATCTCGATGTAAAATCTTTGGATATTTCTTGTCCTTTTAGATGAATTTTTCGATACGATATTTACTATACCTTATCTCTTCGATGTAGCGATAAATTGAGTCCTCAAATCCGATGGACAGTATATATGAACCGACCTCTGCCCCCACCTCTGCTTCGCGGACAATCGCCGTACAAATCGCGAGGAGCTTAAAGATTGGCAGACTTAAGCTTGTTCAATGCCACTTGAAAAATGACTCCGTAGTAGGGAGATACGCGGGGTGCAGGTTTTTACTCCTCGGAATGGCTCGTTAATAAAAGCAGAACGCTCTTAATTCGAGTGCCCGATCGTCTCTCTTCTCTCTCTATCTCTTTCCAGTTCCTTGTTCTCTTTTTTCCGTGCTTCCGCTTTCCCTGTTTCAAACCTAGCTCCGCCAAGTAGATATATGCGAGTGATGCAATTAACGAAAATAAAAATGAACATAAAATCAAGAAAAATATCCTCCACTGTAGCGTGATGATCGTTAGTTCAGCACCGTTCGTTCATAGGATATCGCTAACTATTGGTCAAGCTAATTAACAACGTGGCGGAAATTTGCACATAGGTATGGGGCGCACGTTCCCCTTGTGCCGCGAATCAACACCCGCGCCCAGTACATCGGTGTGGTACGTGCTTAGTTATAACGACGATAGAAAAAGAAAAAAAAAAAAAAACTATATACGCGTCAATTAGCTTCTTTGGAAGATATTCATCGATCGGTCAAAATCGTATAAAAAAATACCCTGAAGAAATTATAGTATGAGATGGTTTATCGAATAGATTTCGAATAGAAATTCGAAATAGAAAATCGGCGAACTGTTTGACCGATTAGAAAAAAAAAAAAAATGGAAAAGGGATTCGTTTTTCTGCAGCGCCTCTGTCATCGAAAATTGAGGTGTGGATAGTGCAGTAGTGGATATCGCGTGAATGGTTGATTAAGGACAGCAGGGTGGTTCATACGCAGATTTGTTAGGATAATTTCGTTTTCCAAATTGGAGAAGGGCTAATCATTCGAACCGGGGCTAGTGGCGGGCGGTTGGGCGAGTTCGGAGTATGGGGTAAAAGGGTGAAATTCGGGAGTACGAGACACGCCAGGGGGATGGCGTCCACCCCAAACCCCTCGTCGGTGGTTTACGACCCTCCAACCAACGCCAGCACACAGCCAAACTAACAACGTTAGACGGGCACAGATGCGGAAGGCATATTTTAGTAGCTTTCCAATTAATTATTCCCTCGGATTCCGCTTTGATTTCATTTCCCTTCTTGGCGCTTTCCTCCCCCTCTCTCTCTCTCTCTCTGTTTTTCTTTTGAATTTTTCCGAAAAATCGACCGCTCAAAATCGAGTACCTACATACTATAGTAAAACAATATCAAAGTATAAGCTGCAGTTATTCGAAACGGTATGGCATACTAAGCGAAACAACAACGAGCTTTAAATCGCTAGCTAGCTGAAAGCTCAATCGTTGCGAATGACAGTGTAAATAAAAAATCAACGTTCACTTGTCACCGGAAGGATTGAGCTGCATGAAAATTGGACCCTATGTCACGTTCAATTTGAAAATGTTTTCAAATATCGCTTACAGTTTTACCACCCGGAATTACCGGAAATGTCCATTTGGTCCGTTAGTTCTCTCTACCGGCTTATAGATATCTACTCGGGGAACAAAGTGTCAGTATACGTACACGTACACGTTTACACATTATACATGTACCTAGCACTGCACTGGTAGGTGGGTACTGGCACTGGCTGCAGGCACCGAAATATTTCACAAAATTGCTTTAGTAGCATGATTCCGCGGCAATTGCCCGTTTGGTTAATCGCATTTTTTCCAAATGGCGCCCAATCACTTTAGTCCACCCTCCTCCTTCGACGGTTCGCAGCTGATATATCAATATGCTGTGGATATACATCCACGTATAAATAAATTCCCATCTCTGCTTCAGGAACAGCCAATCGTTTACATCTGTTCATGTCCGAAGACAGGTTCATGGTTTAGGTCACCTAATTATATCGCGATTTTATAGCTTCACTGAGCCTTGACTTTACATCATATAGGATTCCGAATTCTGCTGCTAAAGACAATCTGCTAGTGATGAAAAAATTATCACAAAAAAAAATGACATCTAATACTGAAAAGATGTACACGAAACGGTTCTTTTCGTAATGTCTTATCGAGGCGATAAAAACTTATTGCGTTATAATTTTGATCGACGAGACTTTGAGCGATTGATCTTGACGTCGGAGTTATGTTTGATCACTCACACACCGGGGGTTCGTTCGTTCGTTCGCTGATCTGATCGTGGGCTGCAGTTCAGTTTAGTTCAGTTCAACTCAGCTCAGTTCAGTTCAGTTCAGTTCAGTTCAGTTCAACCGGCTTATCTTGGTTTTGGTCAAAAAAACTGATGTATCTTATACCTACACGTTTATATTCGCTGATCCTTAAGCCAGCGTGGGTGGTCTCCAAGGTTCATGCCTATCTGTACAGATACCGGATGGATTTCGTTATAATAATGAAAAAAAAATAAAATAATCGAAACAAAAAACGCGTTTTTATACGTACAAATGTGGGCATGACAGCGGGGCTGTGATGTCCCTCCATATATTATAACTCTGAATATGTTTCAAGGTGATTCTATTTGATGGCCAGATATTTCATGTAAAGAAAAAAAAAAATACTATTCGATAAAACTCAAAATTGATTTAATGAAGTAAACGTAAAACATAAAATGAGAGCGTTGAAAATTTGTTCTCGCCATTATACAATAACGGTAATAGCATTAGCCTGCAGCAGCAGACTGTCGCTTTCATTATTATTATTATTGTTATTAATATTATTATCATTATTATTATGATTATCGATTTTGTAATCACAGCCATTTAGTGAACGGCAGCACGCAATATCCCGGGCACATTAGCCAGATCGTTTGAGGAAGAGAAGAAGGAAGAAGGAAAGAACTGAATGTACCTACCCTGTCCTGTCCGTCCGTCTGCTTTATACAGCCAAGAAAATATGATGGCTGGCTGGTGGCAGTGGTGGGATGAGACCTCGTCCATTCTTCGATAATCGGCGCGAGTAAAGGAGGGAAAATGAAAAGATGAGAAAAGATGAGAGAGAGAGAGAGAAAGGGAAAGGGAATGAAGAGAAAAGAAAAGAGAAGGGGCAGAAAAGAAAGCCAGGAGGAAAAAATAAAAAATATATAAAAAAAAAAAGAATAGAAAAAGACGGAGGATATAAAAAAAACGTGATCTAATGGCGCGCGTGATGCCGCGGTGATTCAGAAAATTGCAGATCGCCGAGTATAATCGTACTAATATCACCTACCTTCTTTCCTTCTTTACTTTCTACCCACTATATAGGTATGTACTACCTTTACCATTTTACCTTCAACCCCTCGCTATCGTGCCTTCACGTAGCCGCGCACGTACTACTACGTACCTACCTACCTACCTACCTACCTACACCACCCCATCTAGCACCTCTTCCTGCTGCAGGGGTCGCTTCAGATCTGAGGAAAATTTCACTCGAGAGTTCATTTTCCGCGGTGATGCCTTCGCTTAAAGCGATGCGATAGGGTGGCAGTCAGGGGAAGAACCGAGGTTATGCCGTCAGGGAGCGAGAGAAGAGAGAAAATAGAGAGAGAGAGAGAGTATTAGGGTCTTGCCAAATCATGATTTCTTTTTTTTTTTCGAAAATTTTTCCAGAGTTTGAGTTGAATATAATTTTTTAAAAACCTTTTTGTCCGTATAGAAGCGTTTCGTCTCTTATATGCTTGGAAAAAATAAAAAATGAGAAAGAAAAAAAAAAATGAAGCAACATCGAAGGACGTGTTCCAAATATTACAACTTGTTGGAGCTGCGTGCTGACTTTTAGTACGATCGTTAAATTTAATCACGTCCGTTCGTTGATAATGATACGGTCGCGGGTCGATCGACGTTTGGATTAATTACGAACGTTGAGTTTTTGTTTTTACCCCAGTAGTCAGTGGTAGCGAGCGCTTCGCCTCGCCTTGCCTCACTGCACCTCGCCTCACCTCGCCTCGTGTTTATTGGAGGGTAATTTTACCCCTAAATCATTACCAAGCCAATCAGATATCTTTCTCCACGAATATTTTTCCTGTTCCGTTTTTTTTTTTTTTCGTTTTTTTTTTCTCTTTCTTTTGTCGCCCACGTTCGATAATTATCTGCACAGGGGTGGGGATGGATGGTTTGATTTGTGTAAAAAAGAAAATCAGTAGGATATATTTTCGAACCGAAAATCTTTTCCCTGTAATCGTAAACCTATACACAAACTCACATCCTGTTGGTATTAATCAATAAACTAATTTCTTTGAAGTTTGTAAAGCTAATGGGAAAACTTGACGCGGTTTCAAGTTGCGCGCTATTTGTGTATACGCAACAGCGGAAAAAAAAGTAGAAGAAATTTCTAAATCCTGACATTCTCGCAGAAAATTTTGAAAACAGTTTTGGCTACGTGGCACTGCTGCTCAACAAGCACAGCATGAAACTTGAAAAGAGAAGGTTGGCTCCGTGGTGAAGTGGAGATAGTTTTATAGCGAGAATAGTCCCGGTGATCGTATGGTGGCTACGATGACGCAGGCTTTTGATCCTCGATCGAGGTTGCTGCTGTGTAATGTAATGTTTCTTCTCTGGAGTCTGCCAACGTACTCTTTATATATGTCCTTATGAATTATGGAAATTAATACACTCGAGTCAGCTACCACCCCTCTAGCCCCTTTATCCCCATACCAAACCATACCATACCACACCATACCATTTTGCCTCCCGAGGTTCTAAAACCGCGTAGGGGAACCGCTGGGTCGGTTGCTTGCTTGGTTGGTTGGTTCGTTCGTTCGTTCGTTCGTTCGTTGGCTGGTTATATTCGTATACATACATATATACATATATAGGTATATATAGTTTTGCCCGCCCTCATCTTTCGAATTCGAATTCTGATGGTTACGTCAGCAGTTCTTGGCGCGTCTCTTCTTCTTCCTCCTTCTTCTTCTTCTTCTTCTTCTTCTTCTTTGCCGAGGGCACATGCGGCTTGGGCAAAGCAAGCACATTAAGGCGAGAGAATCTTTTGTTATCATTGTTACTATTATCATTATTATTTTACTATTATTACACACTTATTATACACTCATGCCTATATGTATAATATATTGTATACCTATAAATGTCAAAGTAGTTTCGTGCCTGTATACCTATACGTTACCCAATAATATGACTTGCTTTTGAATTTCAAATATATCGGACGGATACGGAGAAAACAAGACGAATATTTCACGTCACTTTTTTACGTCACCTCGGAAATCCATATAATTAACGGAAATACTGTCAAGAATACATGTAAAAATTTTTGATTAAAATCCAAACGCTTGAGATGAACGACACATGGTAATTTTTCGTAGCCATCATCCGAATGTGAAATTCTTTAAGTTTGACATTTTTGTGCAATTCTGTCTGACAGAATTTCAATCTTTCTTTCGACCCGTTTTCCGAATACTGACGGATACCTGAAGAGTAAAAAAATTCGTTGAAATGATCAGAAATAATTTTTCGACTGAAACTGATATGTACTTTGCCTCGCTAAATCTCTCGAGTATTTTTGGTGTAATTAATATCGTTGAATTTTTTGGAACTTTTGTGGCTACCTGTGACGATTTGCAGGATAAGAACGCGAGAGTAATCTCTGCAGGCTTTACTTATTTTTTATTTTGTATTTTGTGTTCTTGTTTTTCCTCTGTCTATCATCTCTCTCGTTTCCCGTGTCTCCCGTTCTCTTTTTTTTCTTCATCCTCGCGTAAAACGTAGTATTTCAAGCCCGTGTGACGGGGCTTCCTTGTAGCGAGAAAGAGAGAGCGTGCCCTATACCTATACCTTCACGATGTACAGTATATCGAAAAAGCTTATAAACCCCGTGAAAGTAAAAAGCTACGGGGATTGAGCAGGCCCCCTTCTCTCTAACCATCGTAAAGATGAACTTTTGCTTTTGACCGTACAAAGGTAGCGGACGACCTCCACCATTCCGTGCACTGTGTGCCCCAGGGTTACCACTCTCCGGGGATCTATCCGTCTTTCTCCTCCGTCCTCCATCTCGCCCACGCGTCTCTTGTCCTCTCTCTCTGACTTTCTGTATATTCGTTACCTTGTCTTTCTCGTTTAATTCGCCATTTACTTTCACGATTTTTACTTCCTTTTACCATTTTTTTTTCATTCTTTATTCCACTGAATTCATTTAGAAATTTTTTTTTATGTATTTCTCGAGAAGAAATTTAATTTTTCATCATATAGAGGATCGAAAGAACATCGCAGCGAAGAAAACCGTCTATATGAAAAATGTTCAAATGAATAAAATTTTCGTCGCCACCCTTCTGCACAGGCTCTGATTTCATTAGAGTCTAATTCTTCGGCCGAAATGTTAAGATTGGTTCATTTAAAGAACAGTATCTCGTCGGATAAGTAAAGATGAAGATAACTGGCTTAGAGGATTGACCTTCCTTGGTTACGTACCTATACCTATAACCTACCTATCCCCTCAGATCCGGATTAATTAAGAGCATTGTAGAAATAAGATGACTAAGTAGTCTGGAATTGGGAATCTATCGATCGTCGCGTTAAGAATCGGGTAGCTAATATTCAAGATAAAAAAAGTAAGAAAGAAAAAACGAAAATTGAAGAAAAATTATAGAAAGAAGAACAAAAAGGGTAGAAGAGTGATTCTTAGCGACTCGCAGAGTCATCCCTTCGAGATTTATTAAAATTATCGATTTCGTTAGGTATTACCGAGTTAGTCGCCGCTATAATACTCGACGCGAAGTGACGCGTGTTTTATTTGTTTGTCGGTACCCCATACGTACCCCAAAGCAAAAAACCATATGTAGGTTCTGGAGGATGATGAGGAGGAGGATAGGGATGGGGAGGCTTGCGTGGCCGTTTTCCCCACGATAAAATAAATAAAAATTAACGTACGAGAAACGAACGTGTATGTATACATACAGTTATATGTATGGATTGCGGAAGAGGGGTAAAAAGGGTGGCCGGCTTAATTGCGGGAGCACGTGCCGCCCTCGTAAAAACCGCCAGGTCATTCAGGGGGTTGAAGGGCAACAACGTCGCGTTGTGCTGCATTGCGTTGGGCTGTGTACCGCCCCAGTAAGGCACAAGAGGGTCGCTTGCAGGTTGCAAGTCGCAGGTCGAAGGTCTCCCCGGAAGTTAAAAAGGCAAGATTTTTTTTATTCCACAGGATTGAAATTCTTCAACTGGTATTTGGGAATCGTTAAATCCCATACACTTTTCATCTTTCCTTCAATCTGCTGCAAAATATCTTCTGTTCTCCTTCCGCTTGCGGAGCGATATGCGCGGAAAAGGAAAAAAGTTCCTCCCTTACTACTCTTTTTATTACATTTTATTTGAGTTTTTTTTTTTTCTTTTACTTTTTTTTTCCTAAAATTTCAGACAATAAACGCAATTTCACTCCCTCTTATTCCTACTCTGTCATTCCCGCTCCTCCTTGTAGACTTTATAATTTAAACATTCACGTGCGACGCGTGAGGCGACGCGTCGCGACGCGACGTTTGATAGGTAAAATTTGACGCGTAAACGATGCCTCGAATGAACGAAAAGAGAAGATATATACGTATATGTATATACATATGAGTCATTCCACGTCAAACCGGACACCTTTTTGACCTCGATGTTTCCGATTTCGTTCTAATTTTTTTAACGGGTTCTTTGGAACAAATGAATTGATCAAACAATTTTTTTTTTTTTTTTTCCGCCCATATTTTCCAAGTTACACGGGGGTGAAATTCACGAAAAAGAGCTAAAAATTGAAAACATACTCCCCTTCAAACGGTTATATCTTTGGCTGTGTTCATCCTAGAGACTTCATCCAGAAACCATTGTAAAGCTATTGAATGACACTATTATTATATATTTATTGAATTCCGCGATAACGAACAATTCCATTTGTTATAAACAAATATATTATTTAAACGTGATTTTCAAGGCGAGAACGACGCTTTAAAATTCCCCAAAAAATATGAGCGTATTCCTTGATCAATTTCCTACAAGACTGTTAAGTTATAGAATGGAACTCCGATAAAAACTATATTAAAATGATTTATTTGTAAGCGACGGCGCGCGCTGCCGCTGAGAAACCTGGCTCGGGTACGCGTGGCGCATTGCTACGCGTACCCGAGCCAGGTTTCTCAGCGGCAGCGCGCGCCGTCGCTTACAAATAAATCATTTTAATATAGTTTTTATCGGAGTTCCATTCTATAACTTAACAGTCTTGTAGGAAATTGATCAAGGAATACGCTCATATTTTTTGGGGAATTTTAAAGCGTCGTTCTCGCCTTGAAAATCACGTTTAAATAATATATTTGTTTATAACAAATGGAATTGTTCGTTATCGCGGAATTCAATAAATATATAATAATAGTGTCATTCAATAGCTTTACAATGGTTTCTGGATGAAGTCTCTAGGATGAACACAGCCAAAGATATAACCGTTTGAAGGGGAGTATGTTTTCAATTTTTAGCTCTTTTTCGTGAATTTCACCCCCGTGTAACTTGGAAAATATGGGCGGAAAAAAAAAAAAAAAAATTGTTTGATCAATTCATTTGTTCCAAAGAACCCGTTAAAAAAATTAGAACGAAATCGGAAACATCGAGGTCAATTTTTGATTTATTTTGTCCGGTTTGACGTGGAATGACTCATATATACCTAACGACACAGCGAGGGGATATTCAACTTCCCAACGAGAGTTTGCGATAATTTATTCAGTACTAAGGGCAGTTCATCCAACGGGGAAGGACACGTTTATAATTTTTCAAAATAATAACAAAAAATGAAGAAAGAAATTCAATTTTCCTTGTCAACGTATATACACACGTATGTATGTACATACATGCATTAAATAATATCTTTAGAGACGTTTCCGTGTCCCGAACCCGTATGGGTACTCTAAAATTCAAAAAAAAAAAAAGGAAAAAAAAAATTGCTTCCACCGGAAAAGAGGCCTTTTTTTACTCTCAACTCGTCGCATTGTGTATTCCGTTGGTTGTAATATCGAAACAAACAATATTGGTCTGAAAATGGAGCAAACTGCACAGGGGAGAAACGTCGGGGCGGGGGTGGCGCCGGCGGTGGTTCGGTTCGGTTTCGCCTCTTTTTGTTTATGTTTTATTCGCTGCGTTTGACGCTTCGTTTTGTTCTTTGAACCACACCGCACGTCGTAATAAGTGTACGTCAAGGGTGCGTGAGGGGTGCAACGAGAGTTGGCTAAGGGGACCGCGAACAACCCCCTTGTTCGGGTTAGTTGACCCGGAAAAAAATCATTCAAGGACCTAAGAATTGTTAGACGAAACTATAATGTAATGCGCTTTTAATTGCGAGCTCAATTCAGCTATTTTTGTTTTCGTAATGCCTGAATTTTTTTGTCTCTTCTTTTTATGGAACGCTGATGTAACTTTTCTGCAGAAAATTTTTCAGATGAGTAAAAGCTGCGATTGCCTATATATATTGATGTAGAAGATAAAATCTAATCGCTTATTACTGCAGAAAGCCAACGAGGTTTGAAGAAATAAATTTATCTTTCATTTCTCGAAAAAGGTTCCTCCTCTTCACCGAGGACAGCCAATATAAGGGAGAATCGGGGTGGATAAACGAGTTCGATTAAAACACAATGACTCGCTCCTGAACAATATTTTCGAGAATACTTTCTCGGGTTGTTAAAATTCGCGGCCAATTTAGTTCGAGTGGGAAAACTCATTTTGTTAAATTGTATAGACTTACCAAAAACGCGCGGTGGGGTAGGTGCAGGGTATAATATCCGATAATCAACGTTTTATCAATCGGTTGAAAATTGGCTAGCGCGCGAAAACCGTCCACAAAGTCCAACTGAAATTGGAGCTTATTATCCGAATAATAATTTCACCTCACATTCAAGCTGCTAAAAATTCTATAAACAATAAGCCCAAATTGAAATGAAATCGAAATCGGTTAAACCCTTCTCCACTGAGGGCAGAGATTAATCAATCGAATTTTGCCTATCAAATCCGCCCGGCGATCATTCGGACATTGTTAAATTGATTCGAATCTAGTTTTGTGTTTTTTATTCCGTGCTATTTTTTTCTCTCACCGTTGTTCCGCTCTCTCATCCCTGCCTCCTGAATCCCCTTTTTTTAATAACGTTTCTGTCTCATTTTGTTCTATTTTGGTTTTCTCTATTTGTTAGCATTGGTATTGATATGAGCATAGGTACAGCACCATCCAAACTTTTTGTTATTTACCCAAACTGTTTGCAGTTCTTCGGTCTGCGTTGTGGTCGAACTCTCCTCCAGAATATTTCAAGTGGAATATTAACGCAGCATAATAATTTGTTGGTTCTCATTCAATTTTTTGCTTTTTCTTATCGACGATTATCAGAGAAAAAATTGTAGACACACGATAAACGAGCTAAAGGTTCCAAATTTTTGATATTGATTAAGTTGGAGGCTTTTCTCGTGCTAAAATCAGAATTGAGAATCGTGGCAGAAACTGTCGGTATTTAATATCCAGTAAGGTAGCGAGAAAGGGATGATTCCGACTAGCTGGTAAGGTAAGGTCTCTGTCGAGTGTCAGCGTGACAATTCGCAACTTTGCAAACTGCAAACAATGGCGTTAGGGCACGTAAGTCGGTGTGGTTAGAGCCGAAGAATAGGGTGAAGATCGACGTGTACTCCCTGCGGATAGACACGGTTGACGACGAAATAGCAACTCGCGCTGTATAGCCAGAATCTACACTGGGCTACTAGTTCCCAGTTGAAACGAAGAAATATATATATGTGCATAAGGAGGTGTTCGAGAGCGAGTCCATCACCTACAGCACTAAAACTTTCAAAGTCTGTATATACCCCCCTCTCTCTCTCTCTTCACTCGCGAAACTTTCGAGACTATAGAATATCCAGATACGTAGGTAGGTAAGTAGTTGTTTGTCAAATCCGCAAAAGGCACCCCTGTGATTTAGACCACGGGGATTGGTGACGAAAATCTTATCTGTATACCTCCGTGCTTGCGCGTCTCGTAAGACAATATTTCCTCTTCCTTTCCTCATTTCTTGTCGTGTGGATGATGGCGCAGCTTTCCGAACTATGGGTGGATCGAGATCAGCCTTTTCTGCACTTGTTCTTCTTTCGTTTCTCTACCATTTTTATTCCATCTTTTTTTTTAGTTTTTTATTATTATTCTACCGGAGTTGCCTTTGCTTATACTTTTTATCCGAGGTAATCTCGGGTAGTCCAAAGTTCGGAAGAGCTTACTTGTTTCAAAGAGAGTCTTCGGGGCTGATGGCGATGGTGATGGTGATGGTAGTGGTGGTGGTGGTGGTGACGAGAAGAGTCTGCCTTTGAGGGTTCGGAATCTTGCAAGACGTGAGAGAGGGAAGAGAAGAAGAAGTAAGGCGGCAGGGGCATCCTTATATTTCAAACTAAGGAAAATTCGAAATACCTACCTCGAGTCCTCTCCACACTACTTCGCCGTTAAGTATTTAAACTTTTCAAATTGAAATTGTTTTCGATATGCAGGTGAGTGCTCTCGAAACATAGAGACGGGACCGACCCCAACGGAGGAGTCTAGCTCTTCCCTCAGAACGATACTGCGGCAGATAGGTACCTACTTCTTACAGAGCGAGAGACGAGGGTCGTCTCAAGTTCCAAAGACTCGCCTCGAACGATGACTTGTCGTCGAAATTTATTTTTCAACAGAGAGACGAAAGGGTGCAGAAACACTCCAACCAATTTTGCGATCTAATCGATATGCAACCAAAAAATAGACAAAAAAAAAAAAAAATGGATGAAAACCGAAATATATATGTACATATTTCTGTGCACATTAATTGAAAAGCATATCGCGTACTTGAACCTAATTTAGTCATTTATTTTAACCGGGTTTTACTTAACGCGATAAAAAATTATCTCTTGACGAGACTGTAGAGGAAGAAAGAGTGTGAGAGAATTGTAGAGGTAGGTACCCTAGCCACCTTACTTCCTTCGAACGTACGGAGTCTGCTGCGGCTGTGGGTATAATTCGCTGTTATCAACTTTAACGCGGTAGCGAAATGTTTTGGGGAACGCCATTTGCGATCCTAATGACCAGTTAGTTTCCCCCCTGAGTCTACAGCATCTTCCACCTTTATTTCTCGCTCGGCAAAGTGAGTTCCCTCGAGTCGTCTCGGAAGCGTAAAATACGTTCAGGTTGAGTATATACACGCGTATGTATATATGTATGTATATAACAGGCCTACCTACTCGAAATTCCTTCGCGCGAACATAAATTCCTTCAGGTCGTCCATTCGCGTTCAATCAATTCGCCTAATCACTTCAACAGCCAGCCAGCCAGTCCCTGCGTATCGTATCTCGGCTTCTCCTCTTTATCTGGAGTTGAAAAATAAGAAAAGAGAGAGAAAGAAGTGAAAGAAAGATGAGATTTTCATCGTCGAATGAATTACAAGAAGAAAAATGTTTGTTTTTACTCTCCCCAACGTAGAAACGGTGCAGGGTGGTTGAAGTAAAATATTTATGCACCGCGAAGGAAGCAACGTCGAGCTGCAACTATGCCAACGAGAAATTGTAGTAGTAGAACCAAGCCAGTGCAACGGAG
Organism: Macrophya alboannulata; assembly: GCA_949628255.1. Lineage (NCBI taxonomy): Eukaryota > Metazoa > Arthropoda > Insecta > Hymenoptera > Tenthredinidae > Macrophya > Macrophya alboannulata. The sequence goes on from OX451207.1 coordinate 45,142,039, forward strand.
CGAAAGTGCAGTGGTGGAAATAGTCAGATTTGAATAACGAAGGTGTAAAAAGTAACCGGAATCCACCCGAAGCTAGAAGAAACAAACTACGTGGTATAGGGAAATCTACCGCACGGAGACAAATTACCTAGCTAACAATTATTATTCCATAAAATATTATAGTCCGCGGCACGTACAGAGGCTTAAAAATATTACAGAAAAATCAACCGTACAACTTCCATGTAAAATCCAGCAAAAGTGGAGAGTCGTTGTTCCTTAAACTTGATCAGATTTTTTAGAAATTCTCTATCTTTTAAAGATTTGATGGAGATCCGGAGATAGAGGAGAGCCGAGTATAGGCAGAGGAACAGAACAACCCACATGCATAGTTAATATCGTATTCGAAAAACGAGGGAGACTTTTTGGCGGTCAAAAAAGCCCGAGGGAACGTCGACCCCGGATGGGCATAAGAAGTCAGGAACTGAGTTTCGTTGCTTTGCCCATATCTCCATACCTACTACCTTTATTCCTGGGTTCTAGCTCGTATTCCTCAGATCCTTTGCCTTCTCCATATCTCTAGTATCGCACGACGTCATGCAACGAAGAGAATTTTTATGGAAATCAAGTAGAAACTAGTTAGAAGTTCGTGGCACTCTTCGGGCTCAGAACCTCTCTTCTTCTTACTTCTTGGGTAACTCTGATCTTTGGCAAAGCCTCAGGGGCTCTGAAAATTTTCCTAACTATAAGAAAAGGGCTGACCCCTTCAGAATTGCGGTTGATCAGGTCAGACCTTGGCGATATCTTTGAGGCCGAGCTAAAGCCTCGAGCAGTAATTATAACGGGTTGGAAAAAAAATTGGTGAAAGCCAAAAAGAAAAGAGAGAAAAAACTAAGAGAGAGAGGAAACAATAAGTCCGTGGAACGAACCCATTTGAAAGGCATTTGCAATTTTATTTTTTATCTTCCTGAAAAATATACCGAGTTTCCGTGGCGAACCGTGTTGCAGCTGCAGCAGCTCCAGTTGCTAGAGGTAGAAAAAAAAAATATATATATACTAGCGAAGCTCTTTTTGTTTTCCAATTGATGCACAACCGTATCCTTCTTTAGACGAAGTCTGCTGACTCCCGTGTCACGTCCGGTTTTTCCGCATAGTTGGCTTCTGTTGCTTCGTTGCTAGTCCAAGTAAATTCAAACCTTTTGCAGGCGAGGCGCGATTCCGCGCGTCGCAATCGTCTTACGAACTGCATTCTTTAACAACTACCTTTCTTTCCTCACTTCTTTATTTCCCTTTTTCTTACAGTTTTATTACTCTTTTTCGTGCTCCAGAATGCTGTTCACTTCTTTGTCTCGTTTTACCCGATACAAACTGCAACTCTACGAAGGAAATGAAATCGGGTCTATTGAAGACAAAACCGCAGTTAATGAGTAGAAAATAGAGTAAAAAAAAAAAAAGAAAAATAATATTAGAATCATGGCTTACGAAGGTCGGCTTGCAGATTACGAGACCAGCAACTTCTTGCGCTATAATGAACTGAAATAGACGGTTAAAACCTCACGTTTCAGACTGTGTACACCTATACCTATAAGATCTAGGAATGGCGACCTCGCGTGTATCGGTGGTGATATCATTGCGACTTCTTTAGCTACGGTAATAAATTGCTTGCTAGCTTAGCTTAGCTTGGCTTAGCTAAGCTTAGGTTACCTTACCTCCGGGCACCGCACTGGTAAGACTCGTTCTTCGCCAACCTACATATCGGTAACAATGGTGTTGGCACGTGCAATTGGAAAACACGTGGTTTCGTGTGTGTACAGAGACTTGAAAACCTGGAAACAATGGTGAACTGAACTGAACTGAACTGAACTGAACTGCTGTGCTCTGGTCTCGAGAAGAAGGAGACGCAGTAGACGACTACTGCAATCGTATATCCACCCATTGTGCGAACACTGCACCACGGTCCCATTTTACACAAAAAAAAAGAAAAAACTAGGAGGAAATTCGCTACGGTTATAATATTCTGAATCAAGTCATCGGTAGACTTTTGGATAAACATATACTAGCGACTCAATCTTCTGATTAATCAGATTTTTGTATATAATCAGAAACAACGTTTACAAAAAAAATTGCTCTGAATCGAAATTCGTCACCAAAAATTGACTTGAAATTGGAATATCATTGGTTTGCTCTGAACTATCATCGATGTAAATATTTCCATCAAATTTGAAGAAGTTTCCCTGCGAGGCCCACTTCATCTTCTGTGCCATTAATTCATCTAAAGCTAACGCGAAGCTCCATAAAATTTCAAATATTGCTGAATTACGTCTGAAAATATGAGTAATCTGTCGCAAGAGAACTTAGTCAAATGAAGATATCTTCACGGCTTAGGTACCAGCGATTCGGAGAAAAAAAATAATAATTTACGAAGCGTATATACCTCCTTAATCCGATTTCGCACGTATTTAGAAACGTTAATGGTTAACTGATGTGAGTAGCTTAGCTAATAAGGAAATACAGGAAATGGTACTGCCGACTCAAGAAGTCTGCACCGTGGTCTTTGTGTTACTTACACTGTACGAGGTATGGGTGAAGGTTTAAGAAACACCGGCCTTAGTTCTGGTCTTAGGTATAAGGTAAGAGAAGAAAACATTCGTATAGAATTTACTCCACGATTTTCATCCGGGATTTTAAATCGTTTTACGGTTTGGGGTAAGGGATTTTCTGGATCTAGGTTCGACTGGTATAAGTTTATTAGGTAAGTCTAACCGCCCGACTGGTCAGCCATCTTATCTTTATCTTCTATATCTTTATCTCCAGTTCCTGCAGCTCCTCTTTCAGAGTTGGTTCTTTTATCCCTTTATCCTGGCAAACGGTGTGCCAGTGCCACCCGTAAATTCATATCTCGTATAATTTTCGCTCACAGCCCACCACTGCACCGCCAGCCAGCCACCATAGGAGCGTCTGGCCATGAGCCAAGAGTTCTCGTAACTTGTCGGTACCCTTTTATTCTTCACCCATTTCCACCAGTTCTCTCATATTCCTCTGTCTCTTTTCTTATTCTCTCACAGTTATATATACGTATATGTTTGTATGGATTATTCAGCTCGCACTGATTTCACGAAAATCGTTTCCTGATATTATGTCCACCGGCTCACCGCCGTATCTTACACTAATCGTACTGAATTTTTACTCGATTACTTACCGTTACGAAAAGTAACACAACGTGCTGCTATTCGGCTATCACTCATAATTTCTTTGCTTCGTTCTCTTCAACGGAATATCTACTGCAAGAGAGTAAAAAAAGGAAAAGAAACCGCGTGACGACGGAAAATGCCACAGCAGAGCGTGTGACCTGTGAAGAAGAACGTAACCGCGGGGTCGTTTCGGTGTAAACTTTCCTCAGTCGGGAATTGGAATCGGTCGTGAGAGTACGGTGGTTCTTTGAAAGTATTTTTCTCGCATTTACCGGTTTTTCGTTTTCTTCGTGTTTTTATTTTTCATATTTTCCTTCTTATTCTACTTCTTCTTCTTCTTTTTCTTCTTTTTCATGGAAATCAGTGTATCGTATAGTAAAGAAGGACCCCCGACCTTACGTGATAAAAAATATATTCTCCTTTGTAGCGTTTTCACGAACGTCAATATAGTGCAGAAACACGAAACAGGGAATAGCGAAGGTGGGTCGCGACCCTCGCTTTCGCCCCCTGGCCCCTGGTACCCTTCTCTCTTCCCCATCCCCATCCCCATCCCCTCCTTCTTCTTCGTCACGAGTTCCTATTAGTATGCCGAGAACGCTGCTACGACCAAGGGTTGCCTTGGGTAGCCCAGGGTGGCCTAGGGATAGTGTTTCCTGCATATGTGAGATCCCGGAACGCGCGGTTCAAATATAAAACATTTGGCAAGGCTGGTTTATATCCCCCTCCATCCTCCACCCTACGGGAACCGAAACAAACGGATGTGTATATGAAAAATAACAGAAATAGAATACAAAGATGTTGATTCCATGGATAAGAAAATTATTTCATCTCCCACGTCTCATTGCACAACCTCAAAATTTTAACGAAGGTCTTTTCCAGTCGGCTCATTCGCGAGCTCCGTTATCCTGTTTTTCTTCCCTAAATTCCTTGCTTTGTCTTTCTAACAAAATTATTTTTCCCCGTTTTCCTTCGACCCGAATATATGTATATACCTATATATAAATTTTTTTTTCCTTTTTTTTGGCATATACCTTGCCACCTTATATACCTACCTCGCAATTAGCACGGTTTAATTCTTTTTATTTTTCTTGCTTTACGCCCTAAGCAAATTTACGTCTCGAAGTAAGTAAGTAAGGGAAGAAGGAAGGGAAGGAGGAAGGGAGGCCACTTCCTGGAATTTTCTAACTCGATTTTTTCCCTCTGTTTTATATTTGCTAATTTTTTTTTCTTTTGTTTTTTGCATCTCGAGTGCGAGTAGCGATGGGAATTTTCAAACTACGGCCTACATCACACCCTAAGAATCATAGAATCAGAAAAAATAAGGGCGCGAATAAGAGAAAAAATTCTCGCGCTAAATTTCCGCGTACCATTTCGCCTTTTTCACCTCGCAAAGACGAGGCTGAGGACGGGCTGAGGGCGAGAGTTAGAGTCAGAGTTAGGAGTTAGAGTTAGAGAGAGGTCGAGGGCGCCAGAAGCAGGAGGCTCCAGCAACTCATTAGGGAAATCGACCGGGTTAATTCTTTATTTCAACTTCCTCAGCTTCATCCCCTTGCAGCCCCATCAACGCAAAAGTCATTCTGCAGCAGCTCTCTCCGCGCGCACTTCTTTCGTCTTATCTTATTTGCCAACCCCCAATTCTAAAGCCGACGCCGTCTTTTACTTCGTTTCGCAAAAATTCGTGTTCGCACAGAATTTTTTGCGAAAATATTAATAATCGTTAATGAAAAATTTATACGCTACACAAACATCATCTTCGATTCTAGTTTCATCGTATGTATTTATTTTTTTTTTCTTGGAGGGGTGCGAGCCACCTGTAAGGGTCGTCACTGGTCTGGATCAATGACTGTAACGTACGTTGGGGGGTTTGGCGCCACATAGTCGGCGGCTACATTCACAGACAAATATCAACGTCACAATAGTGGGATATATACATATACATGTATACCTATATACCTACATCCGCGTATATGCCGAGTAAAATTTTTCTCCGTTGGTTTTATTGCCTGAAATTTCTGCAGTCTGAATTTTGCCCGACTTCCATACATCATTCTATATATCTATGACGCATACCTTCTGCCAAAGTCGACGACTGAACTTCCCAGAGCAGTAAACCCGCAAGTAGGTACCCTTTATACCGCGAAATATTTTGCGTTCCAAATTCAAGCTGACGTCACCTGACACCCTCGGCTTTAAAACTTTGCGCTAAAAATGTGTAAATTTTTATTCTTTTTAGTCAGAAACTAAAGATGAAAGAATCATTAATCAGCTCCGAATGATTTAGAAAGACTTTCGATGAAGTTGAAAGAATTTTTGTCCCCGACTTGTAACCGGTATTCAAGAACAGGCGGTACCGGCACTCGATTTGATGAGTGACGACGTTGCAGCCGTGGCTTTCTATCGGAACTGAGTATTCAATATCGAAAAGCCTAGGAGCGGAGGGAGGATCAGTTAATATGCAAACTAGGGGGAGGAAGCCGTTTTCCTAAACTTACGAGACAACCCGCCTCTCAACGTCGACCCGGACTCAATCCAGTATAGGCGAAATGCCCATCGGGTTTATGTGCGCCTCTGATCGTTATGGAACTTTGGTGTATTACCAGGAACTTCCTGGAAACCTATGAGTGGTAGTAGAGGAGGGTGACGCTTCTGGCAGTGGTTTCTACCCTCAATAATGATTCCACTCTGTGAACTCTGCTCGATAGACTTTACAGCCGCACACGTACATTCATAGAGGATTCAGGAACCGAACGATAAAATTTTTTTTTTTTCAAAAATTGTCTCTTCCGAGTAACTGGAATTAATTTTGCCTACGAATAAAGCCATAAAATTGTTGTCATATTTAGGGAAAAAATCCTCGTCCAGATTCGATATTGTCGGCTAATTAATTGCTCGTTATGCTGGACCTATCCAATTAATCTTTGTCATCAGGATTTCATAATTTTTTACTCAATTGTTTCCTTTTCCTCTTTTTTATTATCACCTTCGTCGGTTATAGTAAAGCGGTGATTGTGACTAGCCAGCCAACACCGTCACTCGATCCACTCCATCATGCGAGGTTCATTAAGTGTCTCGCGTCGTCGCTCGAGCTCGCCTCTGCGCACATTTAAACCCGTATACCGTACCCCTTGACCACGCTCTTTGCGATTTATCGATGGTTTTTTAAAAAATCCGTTCACGACGGTCTACTTCTCAGAGTAGATTTTTTATTTTTATTTTTCCGCCTCTTGTTTCGTGATTTTCTCTTCGCCGTGCTGCAGTTCGCACTCTTACCTCTAGCTGCTAATGTTTAGATGTTGCCTCTGTAAGAAACTAAAGACTAAGAATTCTCTTATGAGAAACGAGCCTCGCCTCTTCCTCCTCCTCCTCCTCCTCTCATTAGCGAGTGCGTCCGTCCACCTATGGTCTTTGTAAGCCATACGGAGTCAGAAACTCGCGCCTGGTTAGCCTTTGTTCTCTTTGTACTACCGCAAGAAAGGCTTTCCTGTTGGCATTCCTGCCAAAACTCGTAACCGTGTCAACGGCACACATCTAACCAAAGTTTTTTTCATTTACGAATTACGGTGTCAATTTTAACGAGGAACAAAGAAGGAAGAAAAAAATATCCGCGTGTGTGTGTGTGCAGAAATTATGCAGCAAAAGACAAATTTTGCAGACTGTGAAATAAACTCCGTCTGCAAAATCTCTTGATCTTTAGTCACAAAACTGATGGCTACATTAGGTATATATAAGTTGTTTTAGGAACCGAGTCACGCTTCCATTTCCATTTTGAAAAACCTTTTCCCCGGCGATTATCACCGAGTTATCTGAACGAAGTCAGTGTCACTGAGTTGCACAGCATACCCTGCGTCGCGATCTTTGCTGAAGATAAGCGAACTTTTTAGGCCAACATTAGTCAGCAGGACGCGTATTCCTCTTTGCGTGGTGAACCTCCCTTGGGGGGCCAGATAGCACGCGAGCGTGTAACTGTGTTATGACTCACGCGAATGAGACAGAGAAAGAGGAAAAGAGAGGGCGAGGCTAGCCACCCTTGAGTCTAAGTTATTCACGGGTTTGTGGAAACGAGGGGTAGTAGTCGCATGTACAGAAGAAAAAAAAATGTTTCGTTACTCAAAAATCCCTGCCTGCACGGTATGATGTTATGTCAAGCACTTGCATGTCGCATTATGTCATACAGAGATCGAAACTGGTTGAAGTTACCGGATTTTAAAAGTTTTTCTAAAAACTTTAAATCGGTGATGTTAAAAATCGAAATTTTGATCGTTCGGAATTTATAAAATTTGGAAATTTATCTCACACCTCGCTTCCGACCCCAAAATCGATCCAACGATGTACTGGAACGATAATCTTGAATGTCGCAACCGGGAGAAACGGAATTGCGAGTTCTAGTAGTCTTGGAGTTTAACCTCAGTGCAAAAGCAAAAGCCTCGGTGCGCACACCACCGACCATTGACACTCCTGGTTCCTGCCATTACGCAATCATAGTTAGTGCGGAAACGAGCCATTGAGGACGTCGGCCAGGTCACCGTGGCACGGTTTAAGCTCGTGGTGTTAACCCAGCCTCCGGAACACCTCTCTAGGCAGCAGCAGTAGCAGCAGCAGCAGCATCATCATGATGGTGATGCAGACCTAGAATTAGCCGTTGTTACCTGAAAAGCAGCAGCTTGGCTTTCCAAACGCAACTCTAGAGCTGCGGTATAGTGAATATTTCATTCGAGTTTTGCCGCATCAACCAACCTACCAACCTACCTACCTACCCCACATATGTGACAGAAAATAAAAATAAAATTTCTGTGTAGGGGTTGTTCGACCCAATTTTCTATTTACTCAACCGTTGTAGGATGGAGATACCATACCTACCTACCTACCTACCTACCTACCGCCTGCACTATAACGCCATATTTTAACTTTGTATTTGCGGTTGCCAAACAATTTGGCTTGGCACGACGGAACACTCGGATATTATGCGGTTCGTAAAAGATAGCTATTTATTGAGTCCATAGTAGCTCTAATGACGACGACGGCTTAATAGCGATCATTCCCCCGCTGGTATATAGAAAGAGGAATTTTACCACAAAATAAAAAAGAGACTCAAAAATGGAATGAATATTTTTGATCCTAATAGAAGAAAAAAATTAGAACAATTTTTTTTTCCTCAAGATTCTCTGGTCTGCTTTTCCATTGACTAATCGACTAATGAGGTAGAGTTGAATCCGACTTTTTTTTTCCCGAGTCAGGTTTTCTCCCCTTTTTTTATATCCTCAAATAATTTTTCTTTTTTCTTTTTTTTTTTTTTCCCCTCGTTTTCGGAAGTTTGCTTAGTACTGAACTTCGCTTTAAGGTTGAAACTGGAAATTAACTTTTTCTCGACCCTCTCGGGTCGGAAATCAATTTTTTTTTCTCTCTTTTTTTACTTTTACTTTTTTTTTTCACTTTTTTTTGCCTATTCTTGTCGGAAATGTATAATTATCGAAGCGACGCGTTGAACCCGACGTTTGGGTGTGTTTCAATTTTTTTTTATTTCTCATTTTTTTTTAACGAACATTAAAACTTATACTCGTAATGCGTGCAGGCGTAAATGAGACTACAGCTTCCGTACGAAAAAATTGAGTAATCGAACACGAGATTGTGAGAGAGAGAGAGGGGGAGGCGGAGAGAGGGAATTATACAATCCGGTGTAAAGCCAGGGGATTGAAATTGCAATATCGGAAAAGCTCGATAGAGAGAAGAGCAAAATTCATTACGTCGTGATTAATATTCCGTATCCTACGTTCATCCTTTTTATTCTATCCTATATCTTATCTTTCCTCTTTTTTTCTTCTACCTCTACTCTCGTTTATTTCATCCTCCTTTTTCTCTGATTTCAATTAATTACTCACCGTATCAGATACCTATGGTACGGTTATATGAATTTTATCAATATCGAGGAACAAGCTTTATTTTTATTTATTTATTTATTTTTCTTGTTTTCGCATACCTCGCTCATTTTTCATCACGCCAAATCACCTGCGCTGAATAAAGCTCTGGAATTAATTTAGCCTGCCAGTCAGTCAGAGTCAGTCAGTCGATCAGTTGGCCTAGTCGATCCTTTAGCGGGAGGTCTTCGATAACGCAGAGGATTTGGACGAGGACGTCGTCGCGTCGTCGTTGACGTAAAAATCTCCTACTTTTGAATTGACGTGACATCCACGTCGTCGACGTCGTAAATTTTTCGTTTTTTCTTATTCTTCTCCAAGATTATTAAGCCTCTGCTCGTGTCAAGATCAAATTTCAAACTTCAAACTCCAAATCACGAGAGCTTAAAGCCTGACACCAGGGTTCAAACAAAGAAAAAAAAAATCTGATGTATATATAAAATTTAACTCGAATATATTATATCGACTCTCAATTTTCACGATATATTTTTTAATATCGTCACGTATTTCGTTACTGCCCGGTATTAATTCAATGCCTCCAGGGGAATTAACGGTTTGTTTAAACGTTCGACTGTAATATCACTTGAATAAATAACACATTACGTGTAATCACGTAGTTGCATAGCGCGATATCGATCAAAAATGAACAACAAAAGAACTGAAAATGGATTAATGAAAAAATAAATAAAAAACTGAATCAATCGCACCTCGGGGTATATTTAAACTTTCGAAAACATTTTTCCATCAATTTCTGTATATTCTGAAAAAGATCAAATACAACAGCTGAACCAAAAGTCTCGGTTAATTTAATTTCGCAGCATTCATTCATGAGGCGGGAAAATAAATTATCGATCAAAATCCACCCCCAGTACACCTATTTCATTCTTCCTCGGTATCTTTTTCTACCTTTGGAGCTTCACAACGGTGCCCTATCTCGAAAAAAAGGGGAAGAAAATAAGAATCCACGAAATATATATAAAAACTACGAAAAACTCCGGGTTTCGAATGTAAATGAGTAAAAAAAAAAATCTAAGAAAGAGCAGACCTCTTTTCTATTTCTTTCTTTTTATCTATATCCCCTTCGATCTTTCCTATATATTTATTTATTTAATTTTTATATATACATTTCGGTCCCTAGTCTGTCTCTCTCTTTTTCATCCAACGAGTGCATCGCTCGACTGTTCGTATATACGTATACACACATTGGTTGTAGGTTGGTGGGTTTATCGAAGGAAACTGTTGTTTGAAACTGCTTCTCCAACGGTCAAGTCCGGTCCGAGCATTCGGTGATCTCGAAGTGATGCTTTCCGAAAGATTTTCCATTATCGTTCTCGGAATTGGCTCATGGGTGGCAAGGAGCTAGGGGCTTCGCCTTCGCCTTCGCCTTCATCTCGCATGGTTTTCAGACTCTCTGGTTCCTCCTCATACTCCTACTCCGAAATACAGCCAAAATAAACTTTCCATTCCTTATTTTATTTTTTATTTTTATTTTCTCTTTCTCTCCCTCCCCTTCTCTTTCATTTTTCTCTCTCTTTTTTTCCCTCCCTTTTACGACGAACCAGCAAGAGATCGGAGGGCGTGAGACTCATAGGGCAGGAGCACCCACCCACCTGCCTCCCTTCGTATAAAACTTTTCCTTTGTATACCCTTGGCTCTCCAGGTTCAGAGGCCATTCGCAGCGGCAAATCGTTTCCCTCTACGTGTCTTGGACATCGTCTTATGTATCTTCAAACGATATACACATATATACGTACATCCGTATTTATATATTACGTATATAGGGTGGCTTTCGAATTAAATTCACTTTTCATACATTTCTTAACGATATTTTATTGCCATTCGTTCTTACAACAAGATTACCCGATATATATATATTCACATTATATACTTATATATAATTCCTCTTCTCCACTTTTTTTTTTTCTTTTTTTTTTCATCCGCAATTCACTCGCGATTTCCCTTTGAATCGATGAAAACCGTGTGTTTTTTAACGATTGAACTACTTATCGATATACTACTACGAGTACTACATATAGGTATATACCAAAATTTTGCTGACAAATCGTCGTTGCTCATGTTCTCGGAGAGCTGCATAGCAATTCTATCGACTCTTGTATACATACCATAGCCTGGGACCCATACCGTCTACAAAGAGCGGTAAAACAGGGGTGAAAATTTTCAAATACGCTTTGTAGTAGCTAGTGCACTGGATACAAATATACATATATATATACATTCGTAATATATAGGTATATGATAATTAATGAGGCAACAAAGCGGACAGACGTGTGGACAAACAAATAAACGATGTGTGTTGATAGAAGGAGGAAACATGCACATATATACGTATATATATATATACATATATAGACACCATGTAAGCCAGACAAGGCAGGGCAACCAGATGACGGTATCAGTACCCATACCTACCGCGCCCTAATTCATGAACTAGATAGAATTTGCAGTCTAGCTTATTTCGCGCTTACCAAATGACACATCGAAGCCCACCACCGCGCCGAGTTCGGTTTCGCATCGCTTCGTCGACTGTGCGTATGGCTGCTGGTACTGCTGTTACTGCTGCTGCTGCTGCAGGCAATTTGCAATTTCCTGTCTGTTCTGCGCACGGTCTAGGTGCCTACCGTGTAGCTTTAGGTCCCACCTATATCCTTCTATTCCAACATCATATGCCTATGTATTCCCTGCTAACGTAACATTATATTTAGTTCTCCTATTCCTCGAGTTAGTCTATTCGTCTCTTTCCTCCTCTCCTCCTCTCCGCCCCATTTCTCTTCCTGTTTCTATTCCTATTCTGCATTTAGCCAATTTTCGCACTGTACAGGAGAGAGAGACTATAACCCAACGACACCGTCACCCATTTGTAATTTCGCAATACCGAACGAGCTACAAACACGGAAAACCTTACGGCTCGACGGTTCGTAACCTACACCTATACACCTTCGTATATCTAGCGTACGGTTTTGCACGCACATTACGCGCGGCTATAGCTCTCCCTAGTCTGTACAAACATCGCGAGTTTCTCGTAGGTATATGTGTGTGGGTGTATAATGGGTAAGGCTGCACGTGTCGTATACACCTTTATAGACTTCCGTTCACATAAAACCCCATATGTGTAACATAGATTCGTGGAAATATATTAATAATAATGATAATATATATTTCAACCCTCGGAGGAGGGTGCAGGATTCGGTGGATATGTAGGTAGGAAGGTGCGCGTGCTACTTTTTTTTTGTTCCTTCTACCCCCCGTACATTGTTTACTTGTTACACAGCTATGGCAAAGCTACTTTTTCCTCCCTTCGTTTATCCCCTTTTCACAATTTTTTGTCATTTTTTATCGTGTAATATATCCTTGCGCTTTTACCTCTCCGCTCTACCATTTTCTCATTTCTTTTCAACCGGCTCGATCCGGGACTTTGTCAAGACGCTGCTATGATTATGATTATAATTATACCTATACTTCTGTCTAATTTGAATTACTCGAAAAATTATTATCTTATCAATTCCTCTTACCGAGTTATTATTTTTATACTCCGTTCGCGGGCTCCAATTTCCTGTTTTAATATGGGGAGATGGGATCCCTTATAATACATATTACGATCCCGGTAATCGTACTCATACCTATACCCATGTATCTAATATCTTACGCAGGAAATATCTTTAGCCCCGATCAACGGCAATGAGTAGTCGATTTTTAAGTAAATTTGATGTAATATATATCAGGGTAGTCCTTGAATTGGTTATATATTCGAATCGTGATGTTCCCATGGGCCAGAATGTCTCCAAATACATAAAAAAATGTAACCAAAGCCCCAAGTTCGTGACTCAATTCCAAGTACTAACCCAAGCCTTAGAATTTTCCCATTCTAATAAAACACGATTTTTGGCACTGTGCGATTAATTTTTTTATTTTCTTCTTCCGATCGCAGTTATCGTTCCGAAAAATCTCAGACTTGGCACACTTCTTGGTATCTAGTGTAGTAAGTATTCCACTGGAAATGATAGATTTTTTTTTCTATTCTCTTTTTTCGACGATATATTTTTCGGAGCTGTACCTTGACAAACAAATTTTTTTGGTGCTCCGTAGCTTCGGAAATTATAGAGTTTCAAATCTGTAGAATTTTCATGGAATACCTACCTAGTAGGTAAGAATTGTGCCAAGTATCAGATTTTTCGGACAGATATTTTATTTGTTATTTTTTGTCGTTTATGAGTCGTTTCTTCTTCTCTTATGACATACATCTACTAATTCATACCCATGAATTGATCGGCTGAATATTTTATGTCGCATTTATGGCTGTAAGTTCATCGAATCCACGTCATAGACTCGAGAATAGATAATAAACTCAAACCACTCGAAGTATAGTATAATAGAGAAAACCAGCGAAGGGTCAAGCCCCCGCATTCGAGGCTAAAGCGCGTCCACAACAGAACGTATGCCTACAATCCGCACAAATCAACATCATGCATCATTGAATAACTTGATCAAATTCCACTAATCGGTAATCGATAATTATGTATCATTTCAAAAAATTGATAAAGACTCTAATATTTTGATTAACAATTCCCTTGATTCTGCCTCGATAAATTGATCTTAATTTAAAATTTTATTTCTTTCGAAAACTTTTTTTTGTGTGACTATTGAAAAAGTGCAACGTGGCCCAATTGTCTTGATACTGATTAAACTTCGTCGGTTTAATCTTGAATTCGTGATTTTGGTGTGGGCGCACCTTGATACAGCGGGAGGCAGGATGCTGTTCGTCGGGCCCACACACGCCTGCTTCTGTCTGTCCGTCCGTATGTCTGACTGTCTGTACGTACGTCTGTCTGTCTCTCTGCTAGAAAGATAAAGTCTCGGGCAGGCAAATGGCCTCGACAGATGCCCAAAGCCCACGAACGTCGATAAATATAGCTCGTCGTAGTCGTCGTCTCTGGAGTGCGTCGTGTCGCGTCCGTGTCCGCGTCCGCGTCCGCGTCGTGGAACTTCGCGTAGGACCATATCGCGCGGGGATGGGATCATCCTCTGCTGTAAGGTTCACCGGGTTCAATCCGGAAGACAATGACAAGGGGTATTGGTAGAGTCGTTTCTCGGATTTTCGTCGTTAGCCGATCAGAAATGAGAAAAGAAAGACAGAAAGAAAGGAGAAACACAAGGAACAGAAAAAAAGAAAAGAAAAGAAGGGAACGCGTAGCTCAAAATGTCTTCAGCTGAAAGAGCTAAATTATTAGTGACGCGGAGGTAACAGGTTTTCTGAAAAATCAAAAAACAAATAATTCTCGTTCATGAAAATATGGAGAAAAATTTTGGATTGATAATTCTGATGGTTACCTAGTTCCATCGTGATCGTTGAGTCGTTTTATTCGCTCGAATAAACGTTCTCAGACGCGATAATTGCAGGTTATTATTTTCAATTTTCGTTGGTTGAAATTGTTCCGTCTTTGTAAAACGTCTCGACGTTGAAAAAAAATAAAGAAAAACAACGTTGGTTCGTTTTTCTTCTCGGTTTCCTTTTTCAGTTTATATACAGGTATATACCTTTATAATTGAATTTTATCTCAAATCGTTGCCAAACTTCAAAGAATATCTCATAAAGATGATTTCCAATTAGTTTCAGAGTCAGGTTTAACCGATGAATAAAACATCGCCATTAATGTGATCTAGTGTAAAGAATTCTCTGCTCAGTCTGTTAATTACCACGATATTTATAATTATAATTCCAAATCCAATTCAAATTTTTTGTGTCCCCTTTTCTCCAATGATTACCAAAGCATGATTTATTCGATTTCTTGTTTCATTTTTTAAATATATTTTTAATTTTTATGTTACAGGTAAGACTACAGACACGATCGACGAGTTAATATTTTTTTTTTTTTTCTCTACAACCGATCGGAGCAGCGATGAATGTTAATGAATATCGCTCAAGTACCTAAACGGCGTTTTAAACCAGCAGAGAGCAGCCCGTGGTACTAAAGGACGAGGTGAATTGCTGCAGGTATACACCAGCTCCTGTACCTATTTTACCAACAGCTTTTATACCTAATTGCACTCCGAGTTAATGGAACAAATTCAACCACCTCTCACTCTTCTTACTCAGCCGGTGGTAAAATTTTCCTTCCCGTAGACGTAGTAGTAGTAGTAGTAGTAGTAGCAGTAACGTAGCGTAGTACAGTGTATAGCTGTTAGGTAGGTAGGTAGGTAATATATTCAAGAATTTAGGAACGCAAAATTTCGCTGCTTCCTTCCGTGCGCTAAAAATAAAGAAAAAAGGGCGATAATGGCTCTCCCTCATCCCGCGCGGAGTCTGCGGACTCGCAGGGAACCCGCGTTTGCAGCAGAGAGAAAGAGAGAGAGAGAGAAAGAGAGTGAGAGAAGAACAGACAAACAATCTAGTTGGAAGCTTAAAAAATTAAAGAAAAAAAAATGAAAACGTGAAAAAAAGTTGAAAAAAAAAATGAAAAGAAAAGTCCGCAGAAACTATGAGCAAAATTTAAATATAAATTTTAACTCTACTCAAACCGCTGCAGCTTATAGGTACTCTTTTACCATTTAGAGAAAAGCCATGAAGGGTATATTGTGTGTAATGTTATAAAGTACAGGGAACTTTAATTTTTTAGCGATCAGCGAAGTACAAAATATGTGATGAAACAGAAAGCGAAAATTTGGTCCTTGAAATTTCAAATATTGTCCGTACCTTCAGAGCCATTTGTTTCATTTATCATTTTCGCACAGCGAATGCCGTGCCATACTATGTCATGCCAGTGTAATCAAATTACTGGTTGGTACCGGGCGTATGGCGTAATAATATCGAGAAAACGTTATCGAGTTTGCAAGGACAGTGTTTCGTACGGTATAACCGAATGAAAATTTAATATTACGTCAGAGAGTATGATTTTTGCGTTATACCGCAAGTATCTATGTGAATATGTAGGTATAGAGGGAGAAATGTTGAAAATGAGTTTACGCGTTCGAAACAAGAAACGGTTCCAAAATTTCCGGGAAAAACAGTGTATTCCGAAATTTAACGTTTTCGAAAATCCTAAATCGTCTGAAATGAATTCGCAATTTTCACCGTTTCGAACTTCTGAAATTCGGAACTCCAACCGGGCCCCATTCTCTTTTTCCCATAGGCCAGAATACCGACGTCGATATCAACTCGCTTGTCGTGCTCGTTGAACCAGTGCTGAGGTGAAATGCTGCTGCACCGTATCAAAGTATAAGAACAGAGAGAATAAACGAGCTAGAGAGGTAGAGGAAGAAGAAGAAGTAAGTGAGGGATGGGGGGAGGGAGGGAGGAAAAGTGGAGTAAGAGCGCGAGGGGGTCGTCGAGGGGTGAAATTAGCCAGAGACCCTTTCTCGAGTATAATTCACACCCTCTTCGTCTCCTCTTTGGAGAAGAGAAATTTTCCGTCCCTCTCAACCTCGAGAGAAAAGTAGAGAGAGACTTCTCCTCTTCTGCTCCTCTGGAAGGCCGCTCAATGCCGAGGGCACTTCCTCTCGACGAACAGGAGGAGGGAGAGAGGCGCGTTAGTGACACGTTGTACTTTTTTTTATCGGCCACCTGTAGATGTAAATTAGTAGACTATATCGTCGCGGGTTGCGGTACGACGCGATATACGCCGTGCAGTTTTTCTTCCGCTAAAAATGAAACGAGGATATCCATTTTTCCGGACCCATATTATTCAACCAATTAACGAGAATGGGAAAAGGAGCCAGAAAGAAGGAATGTCCTTTGTTTTTTGCGTTTCTTCGTCTTTGCAGAGCGATAAAGTTATCCCTGAGGATTTCCAGCCTAGTTGCAAAGAGCTAAGGCGAACTTGAGGAATAAATAATTAGGAACGTTAGTCGCAGCGAGGCTGAAGGGTTTGAATATAATAACGAGAAGTCTCGCGACGTTACGATGAGCTTAGACAATCAAAGACAAAGGATTTCGCGGGAAACAATGGGACGGAAGACGCAATACGTCAGGGTTTCTCCGCACGTCGCGAAGACATCCTCGATTGTTTTTGCCTCCGATTTCCTGACGTTTGCTGCCAGGACGTCGCTGAGCCAACAACTACTTATCCTTGTTCTCTCTATTTCCAATTAGCACAATACGCGAATATCTCGTTCGGTGGTCGTGTATCGCACATGTATATACACTTCGTTACAAAAATATCCCCCAATCAGTACGAACTTGAACAACGAACGTCAATCGATTGACGATTTAACCGTTTATATCTAGTGGTTGCGGAATTTAGCACAAAGCATTCCGCAGTTTGGCGATAGCAATAGCAAAACCTCGTGAGATAGGAACGTTTCAATCGAAATTGACGAAGAAGGAAAAAAAAATAAAATACTGTACCGATTTTGCGGAACGTCAAATGGGATCGCGATAGCCTTTGTGGAGTGCATCGATAGGCGCAAATCCTCGATCCTCATCTCAACATTTTGCTAGACTTGTTCTTTTTCAATTAAGAAGAATAAGTAAGACCCTTATCGGTTGAACAGATCCCTTATTCTTCCATGCATCGATTCGGAACTACACGGATTCCAATTTCTTAAATTCTCTGTGTCTAATGGGTCTGGGATCTTCCGCTCGTATGGTAGGTGTGCTTTTAGCTAAATGGGTCGAGCCAGTGAAACAGAGCAACGGGTTTTTCATCTTCTTTTCTCTCTCCAGAGAAATACCTCTAAGATGAAACGAGGTAGAGCCATGAACTGACGCGAAAGAAGGGCACTCGATGTTCTTAAAGAAACTACGCTGACGTTGCTCGTTCGATCTCAATCCACGAAACCGCCGAAAATGTTGCTGAAGCCATTGATTTTCGCCTAGTTTTCGCAATTTCTTTTTCTTCCACCCTTATACTTTTCTTTCTTCTTTTCCCATTTTCAAATCGACGCCAATCTTCGCCTCCGGACTTTCGCAATATTCACCCACCTCCCTCGCTCTCTTTCTCAGCTGCAGATTTGTTGTAAATAATCTACAACCAGGGGACGAGGGTTTGCGAATTACGACAAAGCCGTGTGTGACCTTTCACCCTAAAAACTTGCATATGTCGTTACGAGACGGTGCCGTGACGAGGGTCGCGCAAGTTTAACTCTGTTAATCTTAACGCTCGACCGTGTCTCTCGTATATAGTAGCCCTAGGGTTGTAGGAATGTAGCGTAACGTCGGACCTTTAATCACAGCACCCTGTTATTTCTGATTTAAAAAGGAAAGCAACAACCTTGTTCCGAAAAGCGAGAAACGAACAAAAAATGGAAAAAACAAAAAATTAACAAAATACCCCAGGAAAGACAAATAAGGAACAAAGAAAAACCAAACAACAACAAAAAATGTTAAATTCATGTTGGACTTGAATTATGCAACGCAGCAGTCCCCACGTCGATACGTTACCTCATGTGATGTTTATTTTTTTCATTTTCATGGTGTATTTTTTTTGTTCTTTTATTTTTTTTATTTAGCATTTATTTTTCCACCCTCGATTCGTTCGAACTGATACCTGCGGGTCGGGGGAAAACGCTCTGCTGCGGTATTGTTTTTGATTCGATGCTTCGCTCATCACGTTCGTTCGGTGGACCCTCTACCCATACAACCATTTCTCTACTCGCCCCCGCCTTTCGATTTCGATGCATTTTTCATCACGCTGCTGCTGCTGCTGCTGCTGCTGTTGCTGCAGCATCACCATGGCGGGGCTATGGATTATCCATCGCTGATGAACAATGGTCAACAACGAACGAGGAGAGACCGCCGCGACGCGGGCGTCACTTCCACAAATATTTAATAAACAAACGAGTAATTGACGCGAGTGACGCAGAGATTTATCCAGATTACACCCGGGGTGGTTCGCCTACAAGCACGCGGACACACCTACGTATAGTTTTTTGTTTTCCTCTTTTTTGTGTACGCTTTTTTTTATGGTAGACAGAAACAGTGATTTTATTCACAGTTTCAAATAAACTCGATCGCTCATCGTCACCTTTTTTTTTCTATTTAAACCAATCTATTTATTGATTCTTTTCAACTACATGTCCCAAACAAAATTGCAATTCGCAAAAAAGTTCAGCTAGTCCAATAAAAGTGAAAAAAAATTAGGTTCTATTTTTTTGGGAGGGTCAATACTCGTCCCTGAACCCGAAAAGGGCAAAAAAAAAAATCCAAGGGAAATAACGTTTTGATCGAGATTGTTCAAAAATATTCGGAGTAGGTATAAAAATTTTTGTAAGACGCGGTATATTTTTCAAAACGTTACGATCGGGACCCTCTTTTTCTTAAAGGGTCGTTCTCTGAATTGCGAAAATCTCCACACATACATATCTGTATATATATAAAAAATATACCAACAAAAAAGGTCATTGTCTTTTAATTTGGGCAAAGTTAAGTGCAGCCCAATCGCTCGTTATCCTCTCCTGGTCCTCGTCAGATACGAAACTGTGAGCGGAGTGTTTCAGGGTTTTAGGGGTTTTGAGGAGGCTACCGGGGTTTCAGGATAGGGGACAATCTAAGCCCCTGTAACGCGTCGTGGGCGGCCGGATATGACGTCATCAAGTCCTGAACTGAACCTCTACTCCGCGCTGCTTCGTCCTCGACGCTTTGCCCCGTCTTCCTCGTCCTCGTTCTCGTCCTACTTCTCAACGTTGACGTCGTCCTCGTACTCGTCGTAGTAGTACGATCACCACCACCAACTACCGTCAACTACCTACCACCACCGACTTCCATCGCATACCTACCTACCTACCTACCCATCGCAGTATCCCATCAAGAAGTTCGCGACCCAAACGCCCTGGGTTAATAATACCACCACACTCCGACGCGAGGATAAAGGCTTTGTTAAGACTGAAAATTTTTACCGTTGGTAGATAGGTTCATTCGATATCTCGTTGAATTACAGTTTCTCCATTTTCTTAGCTCTCTCTGGGGCTGGACTTAAGGTTCGAATTTTTTAACTTCTGAACAGTGAAAGTTTGAATTTTTAAATTTTCGGATTCTTGGACTTACGGAGTTTTTGATTTTCCGTGTTTCGAGCTGTCCGCATTCCCGATTTTTCCCAATTTTGATATTCCGAACTTGAACGTTTTTAAAAATTCGTAATCGTCGCAAATAATTTCATAACTTTGACCGTTCGGGACCCCAAAAAGTCGGAACTTCAACCCGGGCGCCAACTTTTTTCTTATTCTATATATCCTCAAACCAAAAGACTAAACAAAACTTGAAAAACGTATGAAACTCACATCAAACAACGAAAATTCAGATCAATTTTCTTCGGAGACGAGTATACCGTGAAAATGTCGAATAGTTTAATAAATTTTGGTCGTGACAGCGGCTTTAACGAACGGGTAAGAGCCAGGATCTGGATAGAGACCGCGACACTACCCGGTTATGTTACCATCACAGGCGCACCCGTTTCGTGTTTATTTTACCCCTATTTCAGGGGTGGGTTTTGGAAGCCTGTAGAGGATGTGATCCGCCATGATACTCTCTACCGTTTCTCCTCTCCACCTCTTCACCTCTCACCCGTTACCCCGTTACCCGTTGATCTCTCAGAGTCAATCTCAAAGCGCAAGACTCGCGGTCAATTTAATCGGAGCTGGGAAGCTGTAACAGGCTCACGTTGATATAAACCAGCCACCCCCTTATTCCTCGTGTATAACTCACCTGTGTGTGCTATGTGTTTGTCTGATATTATAATCCCCATTAATTCCGCTAACAGAACCAATATTATGGATCATCTGACACGAAAACGTATTATTCGTATTTCTGTACGTAGTCAGGTTAGTCAAAATAATGAACAGTTAATTGGACGATCAGAAAAATGAAACTGACATTAGAATGAGAATAATTCTTTCATAAATTGTCCAAGATAGAAACTTTTTAATTATCAACTCGTCAAAAACTGAAAATTTCCAGCGGCTGTTATATCTCTTTTTAATTTTTTTGTTCATGTTTTTTTCTGCATTGGATTAGTAACAACGTAGAGATATAAGTATATAAGAAAATGGCGAGTTGAATTTTTTTTTTTTTTTTTCTTTTTGGTAGCCAAAAAGTCTGCGCCCACGACCGCCCAGTATATCATTTATAAGCCAGGAAAGAGAGAGAGAGTAAAAAAGAGAAAGAGTAAGAGAGAGAGAGAGAGAGAGGGAGGAGTGAGAGTTGAGAAAAAAAGCTACTTTAAAAGTTTTAAGTGCTTTCTAAGTGACGTTACGAGGTAATTATTTTTGTTTCACTACTGACAATTTATTCCTCTATTATACTTATAACGAGACCAAAGTCCATCTCATATTTTTCATCCTTCTCTTCTTTTTTTTTCAAATTTTATTCCTATTCTTTTATATCTTTTCGTTTCTACTCGCTTCACCGTTTACGAGGTGCATAAATACGTCCATATGCATGCATATGTCGTCTAACAAAATCAACCGGACTGGGCAGAATTTTTAAATGCTCTTTATACGTGAAAAATTCGTGGTGAAACAAGAATTAACTTTTCACGAATATTATTATTATTATTTCACACGAGCCCTGTACTCGGAATGAAAATTGAAAGAAAAAAAAAAAAAAAATGCCGCAACTGCTTCTGCGGATTATAGAATTATTATCCGTGTGCGTGCGTGGGTCCATATGTGTGTATTTTCGTTGCCTAGATTTTTCTCGTTCAGTTGCAGTGATTTAATACGCGACACGATGTTTTTGGAAGCCGTTGATCACTGAGCAAACAAACGTCCTACCTATCCACCTATCTAGCTATAAGCTAGCTAGTTTATTTATTCAAGCCGAAGCAACGCGCGACAGCAACGAGAAATGCGAATCGAACTTGCCGAATGACATTTCCGGTCTTTCGCGCCAGATTTTTTATTTTTTTTTTGTTTTAGACTCCCCTCGTAATTGCGTACAGAAAATTTCGATTTCCAGTTCAGACAATGAGAAATTGTGGTGAAAAAAAAAAATGAGATACTTTAACGTGAAGTTGGAATTATTTTCAGGGGTGTCGGGACAGTCTGGAGTCAATTCGGTATGATTCGAGGGATATTAGATTCGAGTGGGTTGCAATTTTGAAGCGATTATTTCGCGCCGTGTTGCGCAAATTGTGAACGTACCCGTAGACTTTTACTTTTCATCCCTTACCGCGCACATGGCGCCTGCCTGGCCTCGTAACGAACGTGAATGGCTCCCTTTCTCTCTCTTTCACTTGCTTCGTCATTCACCCCCACAATGCCTCGTTTCTTCCGCGGGCTCACTCCCATTGTGCGAATGTGGAATCGATAAAATCGCGTGTGTGTCCCGCGTTACTACCTACCTAGCTACCTGCCCGGCACGAAAAGTCTGGCGCCATCGTGTCGAGCTTTTCTCTATATCTTTCCGCTTCGCCCCTTCTTCAACTTTGCTCGCAAAAATTCTACTTCTAATATTCTTCTTACTCTCAAAACCCGGCGATATTTCAACAGGGTTGCGACTCAACTTCTGCGGACAACTTTTCAGCCTCGGATTGACGCCCAAACCAATATATAAATTCGTTTCGCCGAGTAAAAATTGATCCGCGTATCTCGCCTTCGCACTCCTCTTCTTATTTCCTTTCTTAACTCTTCTTATATCCTATAACGGCACCTAACCAACACCTTAGAAAATACAGGGAAGAAAATTGAGGTAAACTTCTCTGATTAGGGAAAGGAAAAACCGCCCACAACGGACCAGAGAATTCCGATTCAGTTTTTGAATCAACCGAATGTTTCCTTCCTTCGTTTTTCCCGTTTTTTCCTTCTTTTTTTCTTACTTACTTTCTTTGGTAGTACGGGTTTTGCAAAGTTTGCACGTTCGTTACACACCGCGAGAGGAGAAGGATGAGACACGGTATACTTACCTAACGAAGGAATATGCTTGACTAACAGACTCCGCATGAAACGAATATAAAGGAGTGTGTGCCTTACTTCCACACGAGGTTGGTTAGCACTGTCCGCTTTTTCGCCATTGACGAGATACCTAACGAGACTGCTAATGTTTAACTTTCCCCAGAAATAACACGTGCTCGGGTTTAACCATGGAGTCCATAATCAACCCCGAGGAGTAAGAAAGTAATGATGCAGATCTTTGAAATAAATTTTTCTGTCACACCGTAGCTACGGTGTCAAGATTTTTGTACACCCTCGTCGCTTTCTCCGTAAACTTGTTCAAATATCGAACAAGTTGAAAAGAAAGAGAAAATAAAAATAAAAGAAAAGTAAACCCAAAGAAAAATGGGGATGAATTATGGAGAGCGAGAGCACGGGGAAGTAAACGGAGGTATTTTTATAAATGAATTGGATCTTTTGGGAGGGCTAATTTCAGCGGTCATTGTTGTCGCCGCTACCGGTATACCTACCACCATGCCGCCGGGCAGTAGGCTGAGAATTTAATTAATGAAGCTCGTATCTTCGTCTCTTTTCCGTCTCTCGTCTGGTGCCCTGGAGGACCCTTCGCTACAACGTGCAGGGGGGATTTTCCGCTGAATTATAAAGCATTTCTCTGTGTAAACTTTTCGTGTACACATACTATACCTATTCAAAGTTCTCGAAGTAAAATCAGATATTCGGTAAAGCTGCCTATCCGGCGGATACTGTATGCGTCACACAACAAACATATCGATTTAACTTCGAAGAAGACATAGCGGAGTAAATCTATTCGTTCTACTTGGAAATTGAGAAGTAAAATAGAATTTCTTTAGTGACGTAAAGAGAGAAGAAAAAAAAGGAGAAGAAAAAGAAGAAGAAGAAGAAGAAGTTGGAAGCAATTTAGACTCGGACTATCAGAAACTCCGAGTGGTCAACACAATTTGGATCCTCTACATCCCTCCGGCATTTAACAGCGTTCACATTCCTTATTTGTTTACCGGACGAATCTCGGTTCTGATTTCAAACTGAGCACACTCACTCGCATTCCCCCGGACTCGGAAGTCTGCAAATTTGCTAAATTCATTCTCCGGTTTAGGTATATACGTCGGTGAGGCCACCGCCTGCTGGAGGAAAGAGAGAATCGAAAAGCTTTGGGGGAAGGGAAAAGCACATGGCATCGTTTCGGTATAAACCACCACTCATTTCTATACCCACACACACATCCGTTACTATGTGTACGTATATCTACTTTGCTCTATTCCCGCAGAATATCCATTAGTTACGGAAGCAGTGAGCAGTGTTGACGAAGCGGGTTATTTCCCTTGTGTACGATGCCTGGCCTGCCCTGGTCTGCTCTGCTCTGCTCTGCTCTGCTATGGTCTGGTACGGTCTGGTCTGGTCCCTCAATTTCTCTCTCACTTTCGCCCCCTCACTCCTCTTTCCCTCTCATTTTCGCCCTCAGTTTCCACCACCGCATCTCTATTTCTCTGTAGACTGATCTACCGTTCGTAGCTAGTGTTTGCCTGCTGAGCGACAGAGAGTAAAACGTGGCGAGGCAGATGCCTAGCCGATTAATAGAGCCATTTTTCAATAGTTTAAAATCCATGAATCCACTTTTTCATTTCCATTTAATGTCGACGAACACAAAAGATGCCAGTTTTCTTCCTTAAGATTCTGTTTAGTTCGCCGCTAATCTCAATCTTTCTGCAGCAGGATTTTGCACAATCTGCAACGTAGGTCCCTCAAGTCATCCCTTGCAGCTTTTCGCAGTAACAAATCTCACAGCTCGAGTTCTCGAAATACGGTCCGGGGAGAAGGCTTCGGTGTGTTAAAGGTACACATCTCGACTCATACCGGTATGAAAAGCAGCGGACTGCTCGTTGTCTGGTGGAAAGATTTACCACTCTGTGTGGCTGAGAGAAAAAGATAAAAAGGGAGCTAAATCCAAAATGATGATGAATATAATCAGATAAATAAATAAATGTAGGAAGCTGTTGTTGGTAGAAGTTGTGGGAATTAAGTAAGACAGGTTGCCGTTCCAGAGTTCGCATTTCTTACCTGGTTCTCCGTTTCTTCCTCTGCTCCGTCTGTATTTCTCTCGCCACCTCGCAGTTCTCTAACTTCCGCGTTCTCACTCCCGATGGTGTAAAATCCACGAGCATCAAAAACAAGGGAACAAAAAATAAATTAAAAAACAAAAAACGTAATAAAAAGAAATAAATGGAGACTGGTAGTAGGAAGCTGGAGAAGCAGCAGCAGCAGGAGGAGTGGAATGCTGGCATATCGGATGAAAATTCCGACAGTGTTAATTTTCCACTGGATGATCACCGGCGGAAACTCAGTGACGGGCCAGGGATGAGCAAAGCCAGTATAGCTGCTGCTAGCTAGCAGCAGTAGCAGCAGCAGCAGCAGCAGCAGCAGCAGTAGCAGCAGAACGCCGCTTTGCCGGATGAAACTCGAGTGAGAGAGAAAAGTAATATAGACTGTTCCCGAGTATGTAGTTGCCGGCAGAAGTACTTGCTTGCGTTCAGAGAGTTCTATGCTCACATCTGTGTACATACAGTATACATACCCGTGAGTATAGCCGAGGTGTATGCTTCCCGGAGTATCCTACGGACATGTACATCCACCTGGACAGAGTTGACCGCGCGGAGTATTACGAGATAATTATTGTTGATTAAAGGCGTTTCAGGGGCCACTCAGAGCATAGTCCAGCTTCCGCGGTGATAGGGTAGATGGTTACCAAGTGATACCCATAAAATTGTATTCAGTAGTTCTCTCCTCTCTTCCCAGCTCCTATTCAGTACTGTCTGCAGCATTATGCCATCGTAGATTCCATTGTCCAGGTTATTTCGTGGGGATAACTGGAATGGAAATGAAAGCGAGGAAGAAAGATAAAAGGAAGGAAGGAAGAGGAAGTACACCCAGTGCAATTGGACGCTCGTAGTAATAAACTGTCAGCGAAGTGCAACCGCGTGAAAAGAAATTGCCTCCTCTACTGCCGCTGCTGCTGATGCTGATACGTACACACCGAAAAAATTTATACAATCACAAGTCGTGCAGGGACTCTCCTCGTTCATCTTTTGCTTCGATTATCTTCTGACCCTTTGATCTGCAAGAGTCTGGTCTTGTTGTTGTTTATAGTCGATATTCAAAGTCGGCTATTTCCGGGTACGAATTGGCTGGGCTGGGTCGGGTTTATATGATAGTTGAAGGGTGGCTAGCGCACGCTTACCACGAAGTAGGTACGAAGACCAATATATTTTATTTCAGACTGTCTACCATAAATCCCGCTAATGGGGCGATTCTTTAGGCCTAGTCCACCGCGAAGTTCGATGCCCAGAGGGTGAGTTGAGAAGAAGGTGGTTTAGCTTAGGCGCGCGAGGTATGCAAGGGTCGGCAGCTTATGAAGCCGCGGTCTCCCCGGCCTCTCCGGTCTACCCTCTGCCAACGGTATGCTATAATCGCCGGGGGTAGGGTATAGACTCAAAATGTCTGTATATCTTCGTAACGACGTCGTTACGCCGCCATCCGTTACCGCCGGCGTTGGCTGCGCTCGACGCTCACCGTCCTCGTACTCGTACTGCGACAACCTCAGCTCAAGGCCGTCGTGGTCCTCTTCATTGTCGTCGTTACCTCAACCAAAGCCACAAACATCAAAAAATTGAATGAAAAGAAAAGAGACCAAAAACTCAAAGAAATTGCGATTCTATTTCCATCAAAACTGCAATCAGCAACATACAAAAGTATATTCCGTCAGTTTCCACCCTGAAATCAAAAAATTTTTTATCGAAAAACTTTCCTAGGGGTGTAAAGCGTTTTCTATGTCTGACCCTGCAGCGGTAGAAGCACGGAGAAACTGATCAAGCCTCTGTTCTAGCACCTCATCCTCCCACAAGCAAGGTTAATAATCCCATAACGCAAGCGAGACGCCGTATACTATTTCCTCGAGTCTTTTACACCCGATTTTCTCCTCGCTGAGTATGTACGCTTATTATATGTCTGGGGATATTTTAGCTGCAAGGTAGGTGTACCGGGGTCATTTAATGTCGACTATTTTTTCAAGTTTTTGGTTAAAATTTACAGTTTTATGGTCTAATTATTAACAATTCACTATTTTTGGAAACTGTGATCCGTGAATAGCGATTTTGGTCTTTCGGGTATATACAATATACATATACATATAGGTATATACATGTATGTGTGTATACGAAGGCTTTTTCCAACTGGATTAAGAAAGGCCGGTGTTCTTAATCTGAGAGGTTTATCAAGGCGGACATAAATCTGGAAGACGAGGGTCCATTCCGTCGTCCTGTCTGTCCTATCGGTCTCCGTGTCTTACCCCGCTCCGTTTCGTTACTGTGTCCATTCCCGTTCCTATATGTGTATAGCGTTTTAGTTTCAGTGCTCATCCATTCTCTGGTGTCTCTTGGCCATTGCATCGTTTCGTTTCTTGATAGAACCCACCCCGTATAGGTAGGTGAGTAGGTATAGCTATACGAAATAATCTCGACTCTTCTCCTTCCTCCTCGTCCAAACTCAGGTCTTTAAATTGTTTGTGATCTGTCCATCTCCCCAGTGAATATACCCGAATCCCCGAATCCCCTCATCTCTTCAAACCCGACTGGCCATTGTCCGTTGTTGCGAAAGCGTGAGTGACGTCTTATATTCATTCCGCTTCATCCCCGTGCGGGTTCTTGAAAAAAAAAAAAAAGAAAAAAAAAAAAAGAATACCGAACTCCTTATTCTCTCTGTATATGTACGGATTACCTTAGCTCAGCTACCGTTCAACGTGCACGGATATACGCTGTTACATCAGAAAAATAACAAAGGGTGCGTAAACGAACATTTTTCACAAAAAATAAGCTGAAGATGAAGTGAGGGAGAAAATGAAAAATGAGATAAGGAGATCCTGCAGGAGTTAAAACTCTGCCAAAAACACACATATCCTTATTTCTTTCTCTGATTTTTTGATTTGTAATCCTCGAAAAGGTATTCATTGTAGAGAGCAGTGAAAAAAAGGCACAAAGCAAGGATCTGAGATGGATGTAAAGGAGCAACATGGAGGGTGATGGTTGCGTTATTTATTTTGTATAAGACACTCGTTAAATAATTCAACGACAAATTCGCGAGCCGTTTTTTGTCAGTTCTGATTTTGCACCAGGACCACCGTCGGCCAACTCGGGATGGTTCTTCGGCGTGGCCATGGTTCAGGTCGCTCCGGTGGCTCCGGTCGTCCTGGTAACAGATTACAGCTCGCGTAAGAACGGCCTATACATCCTTAAGTCCTTATCTCTCTGGTCGGGTAAAGTCAGCCTCTCGTTTTCCGAGGATAAATCTTTTGCTCCACTTTTTTCCCTCCTCCTCTACCTTCTGCACACTTTTATTTCATCTTCTTTATTTTTATCCAGAACCTGGCTACCGCTAGTCGTTGCTGCACTGATACCTTGAAGAAAAAGAAGAAGGAGAAGAAGAAGAAGAACGTGTCTCTGGTATTGTCCGCTATTCAATGTGCCTGTGATTCCACAAAATTGTCAAAGAAATATTCTTTTAATAAAACCTGAGTTAGCGGTCAGCCTCAGCTCTCCAGGCTTCGACTCCTATTCCTTCTTCGCTCTTTCCCCCGCTCTCAATTTCATTAAAACTTAAACTTTTCAGCCGCGGGCTTGCCAAGTTCGAGATGAGCCCTCCAAAGAGGAGGAAGGCAGTTGAGAATTACGATAGCGGCGTAAAATTGGCATCTTTCAGTCGTGGAGAAGGGAAGAGAAAACCCTCTCTTCATCCCTCTCCTCCAAACTCCCAAGGCCAATAGCTTTAATCATTTGCCCTCCAAGCAGCAGCGCCGGCCACGTGCCATAGATATATTATATACCAAGGCCAAAGGTCAAAAGTTGTTGAATCTTGAAGAGCAACCACCCTAAAGCGTCGCCTTCGGGAGGTTTGGGGTCGTAAATCTGAACCCCTTTTCTTAAACTGTTGTAGATCGTTTTTGATAATTATATCCCTGCTTTTCTCCCATTCATAAATCCCCGAGGGATGAAACGCACGGATGGAATTTTTTTAAGCCGTCTAATCTCGGGTGTATGTCGTGTTCAGGAATATATATACACAGCCGAGTAATTACGAGTATACACTGCAGAGACACGGTCGCAATTCTGATGTGTGACTTTGTAATTCAGTATTCTCCTTCCATCATCTAAAATTAATTATATTTGTTCAAAAAATCTGCGTATCAAAGAGGCCTCATACGATGGTAATGGTGGAACCCTATTCACATTACAGACGGGTCTTTCTTTGACGTAATCAAAATGGGTCAAAGTGGCGTACGTGTTTCACGGCCCAATTCGAGAATACAGATTCGTCTCTCTGCGAGAGGCTGTTAACTACTGATAGATACCATCAATTCGCAAACTGGATCGTCCATGAAAGGTGGCAAAACCTCTTCACCTTTTTTTTTTTTTTTTTTTCTCTTCCTTTTTGTCGTCGATTGAATGCGTTTCGGAGTTCGCAATGAAATTAAATCAATACGAAAATTACGGGGTATAAAAAACGTGGGTAAACCCGAAGAAACTTTTTTGTGACGTTGAAATTTTTCTCAAATCCTTGATTAATGTATCAACAGAGCCTCTCGAGGACTGAGGAGAGATAAAAAGCCTTACAAAGTAGTTAAATCTGGATGCAGGGGTGTACCGCTCAGCGGTGGAGGGATATGACTTAAAATTAGGTATATCCTGATATTCTTTTTCATACCAAGGCTTTTAAATACGGTTGAAGCCGGAAGAGTTCGCGGCTTTGCATTTAATGAACACACCGGATTATTATATGGATTTTTATAAGCTACCATTTGCCATTTATGCTAGGAGCCGGCCAGATTACACTAATTGCTAATTACACGGTAGCGTCCCGTAATTGAGTAGGTACGAATGCGAACTGGGCTTACCAGCCTCGCCTGCAGGTAGGTATGAGAGTCTCCTGCTCGTTACGCTTAGAGCGTATTAGGTGTTTCTTAATTTGATCAAATTTAACACACTTGACCTCGCTGTTATGACCGAACGGTAAATCGCGGTGATAGTACACGCCCGAATAGATGAGCGGTGTTTAGCTTGGGTAAAAACTAATTTTAAAACAGCCACCCGGTACATATATACATATACCTACCCATACGCACACTTATATGTAGCTAAATGTATCCGTTGGTAGGTATAAACTGGACGGTGGTCAGGTTTACGAGGCGCGTAAATCGCGATGTTATCTCTCGCTATTTTCAACCTTTACCAGTGGAATTTGAAATGATCACGAGTATATAGGTAGGTGTATCTGTAGTTCGCGAAACGAGAATATCGCCTTGCGGCGCAGGCTCTACGTAGGCTACAGCTTTGATTACTATTTAAGATTATTGCTAACCTCTTGGCGGTTATTTCCTCTACAAGAAATACGACTCTTGTTAACCCCAACCGCAGAATAAGATCTACAGCTCTAACACACGGGAGTAAATTAGCCCCGGATATATCTTTTGCAAAAACAGAAAATATAATCAACCCCAACAAATTTTTTTCTTCTTCTTCTTCTTTTTTCTTGTCGTGATGATTAATCTGATACAAAAAATGAATCCAAAAAAAATGGACAATTCGTGTCACGAGTGACAAATCATTTTCTGCTAACAAAACGGCGGGTGTGTCTAGACTAGAGGCCGATATGTAACATACGAGACACGTTTGTTTAATCTTGCCTTCTTTATTTTTCCTCTTGTGTCGCTGCATAATTGCCAACGGGTTTTAAAACGAGGACAAAGCATATATGTATTGCGCGGCGGATACGATAGATCTACAATATATAACCTAGTATCGTTGAGTATAAAGCAAAGTGAAGAGAAGCGAATAGAGAGAGTTCGACATCTGTACAGAGATTTCTAGCAAATCATTCGCGTATTCAGGCCTCGTCTTCCTACTTTTACTAACACTACTATGCTATACCATATAGTGCAGTTCCTCATATTTTCACGCGACATTCTAGGCTGTATAATGAACCACTTCCGAGAACGTGAAAGAGCGGAAATAGTTCATAAATAAAATCTCTTATTCCGTTTATTATACGTGTCGTATTCAACGCCCGATGTAACGCGGTGCCTGGACTGCACTGCTCTGCAATGGTTACACTGAAAATCAACTTTTGGCCCAGTCAAAGGCTGAGATAGACAGGAACTGCGACACCCGCTGACCGCAGTACAGAGTGGGGCTAGTCAGGATGCCAAAGGTATAAAAGAGCTGCATAGCTATAAGCGTGTAACGTACATGTACGCTACGGGCAAGCAGCCTTCACCTTTACACCAGTAAACCAGTGGCGATCGTAATAACTTTTGTCTCCTTTCCTTTTACACTTTATGTTATTTTATCGCCTTGGAATAAGAGGTGGAAGAAAAAGAAGAAAAAGTTCGTGATGAAGCTCGAAGAACGGAGTTGCGATCATTGCAGCGGTGAAATCTTTGCTGGAAACGTTTTTCTAGTCGGAAATTGTCGAAGCATATTGGAGAGCATTTTTGTACCGCGTGAAAACCAAAACCAAAAAAAAAGGATGGGAAAAAAAGGAATTTTCTTCTCCCTGATATGCCGCTGATACTAAAATTCGACTGAAAGGAACAGAGGCGATGAAATATGTGCTTTTTTCTTTACATTCTCAGAGTACTCAATCAAGGAAAACTTTGAACAAAAAGTATAATTTTTTGTCGTTTCTTTTTTCTTCTTATTTCAGAAAATTTCAACGCGAATTAACGCTCGTCGTTGAATACCTGCTCGTGAATAATTCCCGCTATCGTGATCGGTTGAATTTCTTGTCCTTTGTTTTCACCTCGCTCTCTGATCTCCGTTCGTATAGTAGTCGCGTACATTCGCGTACTCTCGCGGTCGCAATAAACTCTCAGCGAGACGTAATTTCGGTGAGCTAAGCGTCAAGGCCGTAACAAATTAGAGGACTTTGTCAACATCGTATCTCCGTACGTACCAACCTACCTTATACCTACTTCCATGCCGTGCCGCATGTCTGTCTGTCTGTACGTACGTATGTATGTCTCTCGACGCTGTCTGACGTATGTATAATATACATCGACATAGGTATATATTTACTTCTACTCCGTTACGTATAAACCCATAGTGGAAAATGGAAGGCAGGATTACCACCATACACCGCATCTCTCTCCTACAGCAAATCCTTTCGCATTTTTTCAATTTTTTTTTCCATTTTTAGCGCGTTCAAATTCCACGTCATTTAATTGCTCTTGTGCAAAAAAATCCCTCCTGCACTTTCTTCTAATTCTGAAAAATAAGAAATTAATTACTCAATGAATAACTGCAGACTTGAATAGAGATCCGCTCAAAGGTATAAAATATCGTCGATTGGTCCCTCAACGATTTTTCTTCGTGCTAAGTAGAGAAAAGAAAAAAACCAGTCTATACCATTTCGTATGCATATATTTGAACGAGTGAGTTTAACAACCGAGAAGTCGGAATGTGATACATACCAGTACATCGGTTGTACTTTGAAGCACACGTGTAGGTGTAATTACAATTCTCCCTCTCTGTTTTTCCGTCTCTCTTCTTCCTCCTCCGCATTTTCTCTCTCGATCTATGTACGTACATACGTGTAGTAGCCCGCTGTTTCCGCACACCACACGAACAGCAGTGGCCAGAGTTACCAGGGTCTAAGCAGTCCCGTCACCAAATTAAATCTGTTCAGTACAGACGAGTGTTATTAGAGAGCTTTTAGCAGTGGACGTTGCGAGCTGCTCGCCAGAGCATTAAAACGCACAATCGTTTAAAAGAGAAGAAAATTTTTTTTTCCTTTTTTGTTTTTTAAGTTGGAAAATTAGGGGCTGGGCTGAAAGGCTCCGAAAATTATCATGTGAATTTTTTACACAGTGTACGATGATTATACAAGACCCTACCTCGTATGAAATTTCATTTTCATTTTATACCTGTACCTTTATGTACCTTTATATCGAAACGGTTTATAGTCGTGAGCTGATATTAGCTCGAGTCTCGGAACCGCAGCGAGGCCTTGAATCGTGCGTAAAAAATAGTTTTCCCCCCTTCTCCACAACAAAAACCGTTAACATCCTTTCGCGCAATCTACCGTACGACGCGAACCCCGTCGAGGTCGGAAGAGATCACTGAGAGATAAGGTCATCGCCGTGTTGTTCAACGAACGAGAACGAGCCAGCTCGCAGGTATTTTAACATTGCATAGGTACAGGCAGAGGTAGAGGTACAGGTACAGGTGCTTGAATAACAATTTCTCAGGACTATAGTACCCCGTGAATTAATTTACGA
This sequence comes from Macrophya alboannulata, assembly GCA_949628255.1. Classification (NCBI taxonomy): domain Eukaryota; kingdom Metazoa; phylum Arthropoda; class Insecta; order Hymenoptera; family Tenthredinidae; genus Macrophya; species Macrophya alboannulata. Next base: position 45,175,296 of record OX451207.1, read on the forward strand.
TACGGTGGTTCACGTACAATACGATTGTCTAGCACGACGTACTGGGGTATCGTATAGATACACCGTCTCCGTCACGACTTGGTTGAAAAAAGGCAAAAATTAAAGCAAAGCAAAAAAAAAATCGGTTTTTAATTCCATATACAATGTCCTGGTTTCCTCGAAACGAGAATAAATATGATCCGGGAGTAAAAGACGATATTCGATATCGTAGATCGTGGATCGTTACGTAACTGGACTATCAATGAACGAGAAAAATTTCGTCAACGTGATCCGAAATCGATTTTTAACCGAAGCTTATACCGTACACACCGAGGAACAAGTTATAATATAACTCCTGCGTTGAAAAATCGAGCTGAGAAATTCCTTGTCCATTACCCGAAGCCGTGCGCAATGTAACTGTTGTAATTGTTCAATTAGTTTGAGAAAGAAATTGCTGGCAAGCTGCAGGCTTGCATGCCGGAAACGCGCGGTTGTATGGGGTAACTTTGATGTCTATATAATACGAGGCTGGCATATTATGTTCACAGTGCTCTAGGGGAGTTGTTAAAACTGATGTAACGTAGTTACCATAATTTCTTTTTTTTAATATAATAGAAAAATGTACAAAAACGAAAAATGGAGATAACACATCGACGAATAACGTTTAAATTAATAACCAGAATTTCTGGTCTTGAGTGAAGTCTGTTGGACGACTATTCAGCCGTACGCCAGGCAGGTATGGGATGACCCTACGCCCTGGGTACCGTTATGATACACGTGTACTGGCTGATAACGATTTTACTACTTCCTTGTTTCGATTCTATCAGCTTCGTGTAGGTAATGATCGGTCGAAAGCTGCCTTCCCGTTGTTTGTATTGTCATTCCAGGAAAGTTAATTAAGGTTGTTATAACCTAGTGAATAAGGATCGCGATAAGAGCGAGTGAAACAGGGGTTGAAATATTTAAACAAAAATAAAGAAGTAACGTTTTTTATCTGTTTTTGTGTTTCAGGTGAGACTCTTTGAATATGAAAACATAGAAAAATGACTCAACATCTGTCGGGCTTCCTGATCTTCTCCGGAAGATATTCGGTGGTGAGTATATAACGACCGTAAAAAAAAAAGAATGAAGTTTTCTGAAAAAGAAAAAAAAAAAGGGAATGAAGAAATGAAGAGAGAACCTTCGGATAACGAGTTTCCCACCGAAATCAGTTGTGTCTACACTGTAGCGGGTATATCCTTCTCCCGTTTGCCTCATTAAGTACGTTCGATGAAGTTATCGTAAAATTAAGGCCCGCTTTTGAAGTTTGGCAAAGTTGACGCGCGATCAGATATACCGTCTTATAAGAAACGAAAAACGAAAAACGAAATTAGAAGAAGAAGGAGAAGAAAGGGGACGGCGATAGAGCGAGGAATTTGACGATCCCTTTCCATGAAAAAAAAGCAAAAAAAAAAAAAATAGAGAAGGCAAAAATATGAGCAAAATGCAGAAACTTTTGAGGAAAAATCAGCAGATAACGAATATTGAAGCCCGCATTTTGTGCTCGAAGTATACCTAAGGTAGATGGGTATACAAATAAAGTTCGCTTCCGGTTCATTAACTGTATTCGAAGAAGTTATAGCGAAATTAGAGTTGATTTTAAAGTTAAAGTAAAGTTAGCCGTGGATCAGATTACCGGGCCGAAAGGTTTCCGTAATAATAACCGGCGGAGCCCTTGAGCAAACCAACGAAACCAAAAAAAGTGAAAAAAAAAATGCAAAAATAAAAACAATGGCTGCTGCCTCTGGAGTCACGGCTTCTTCGCATACAGCTACCCCGAGCGACAACAAACTTTTTGTCGAAAAGGGTAGAGCTCTGTATCTAGCTCTTGCATTAGCGAAAGCTCGCTAATCTCTATTCTCTCCCCTTCCTCTTTTCTTGGTCGCGTTGGGTTGCCTTGCCTTTCGGTTGGTTTCTGGATGTATAAACTGGTCCTAGTTCCGCGGGCGTTTTAGCAATGGAAAAGCCGCGCGCGAATGAACGGGTCTTCCCCCTTTACCGTTCCCGTTCCATCTTCTGCCTCCTTCTTCCTATAACGGAATGGAGTTTTCGCTCGACCGCTTCTCGCCTCGTGCTCAATGTACCCTGAATCCCTGAGTACAGTATAAGGCGGGGAAATAGTATGGCCTGGTAGTAGCAAGGCCCCGGGATAACCCCTCTGACCATCGCAGACTCTACTCCGAGACCTCAGTCCTGAGTCCTCCTCTGGACTTTCGAGGTAGTACCTACCGGAATGTACACGTGCTTTTATAACACATATACCTACACGTGAACAACGGACGAATACGAAGGAACACCATGTCCATGTCAATATACGTGTATTGTACCGATGCGTATGCGTGTATACCTACAACGATACCCGTTGTCGCCCTACATGTTCTCTCGCCCATTTCAGACGCGCCCGTTTTCTCTGCGATGGAACCTTTGTTCGTGATCAACGCACCAGACCGACCCAAGCACAGGGACCGACCGTTGGTCCATCAACGTTTTCATCCTCTCGCAATTTTCCATCGTCCTTATACACATTTTTACTATAAGAATAGTACGTGTGAGAAATAAGGTTCGACGAAATGTGGGAAATTTTTTAAATTCTTTTCTTTTTTCACAACATTTTCCCTGCATTTTTCTTTATATTGGAGCTCGAGGTACAAAAATGACTTATGCTAATCTCTACGAAGGTTCACCTTCTCAGGACTCTGGTTTTCGGAAAGAGGAATGAAAGTCTGTCGGACAAAATCAACGAAAAATAAAAACTAAAATTTGCAAAATTTCACATATCTCGTCGAATTTGAACGTTTGCTTTATCGAGGAAAGAATCGAACACATGTCACATCACATTTTTGATATATACTATTTCCAAAAATGACACGGGTTTCTATGAGGTGACGAAAAATACTGTTTTAACACATTTTCACACATTTTCGGAATGTAGAATAGGGTGGAGGAGAGAAGGAGTGAAAGAGAGAGTTTTATGAAATATGTAAGAAGTTGAAAAGATTATGAAAACGTGATAACGGGATCGGGTAGGTATTATAGCTGGTACAGAGATCGTTGGGTTCCTGTTCTTCGCGATATAAATTCGTTCGAAATGAGTTTAAAATCGCAAGGTAATCCCCTGGCACGTGAAAAACTTTTGACTGGTTAGGTATATACATATATATAGGTATATATACGATTGTACAAGAATATCGCGAATCGAGTAGAGAAACTGTAAGAAATTTTCGAACCTCGAGGTGTAACGGCTTGAAGGGTGGATGAAATCGAATATTTTATTTCGAAAAGTAGGTAGGTAGGTAGGTATACCCGAAGGAAGGAAGGAAGGAAGGAAGGAATCTCATTAATTTGCTACTGGGGTAAAAGTTTTTTGGGTAAAAAGTTTCTGCCTTTAACGGGTTGACGTTGATTTGTTCCCAGCATTCTTTGCTCAGCTGTTGGTCGGGCATAAACTCAGTTTCGTAGTACGATAATAAAGGTAATATAATTCATCTCGAGCTCGCCATAGCTTCTGCTGGTGCTGCTGTTGAATTTTGAGTAAAAAAAAAAAAATAAAATTCCTTTCCTAGATTTGTCCCGAGGGCGAAAAGGTCGCAAGGCGTTTTTATCCTAAATTCCTTTTCTTTTTCTTTCAATTTTAAAACGCGCCTACGAATCACTAAATTATTCAATTTCACGCCGTATCTAGGCGATTGTTGCTCCCGGCTCTAAGGAATGAAAAGGAATGGAAAGAAACGGAATTGAGAGTATATGTATAGAGGCGGAGGTAGAGAGAAGTACGTGGTCCCAGAAATAGTATAAAAAAAGGGAACAACGAAACTCACCCTTTTTGCTACCATAGCAAAACCCAAGAAACGAGCTGCTATACACACCAAGAGTCGTTCAGTAGTTTTTCTTATTCCGGTATAGAAAATCGAGTGAAAAGACGCGGGGTTTCCTACTTCGGTTCAGGGTGGAGGGAAAACTCCTTCGGGTTTCACGAAAAATCTCATTAATTTAATACTACGATTATTCTCCTACAGCTACGCCATGATAAATACCTCCCAGAATTTCTTGTAGCAAACACCGTAGCGTTGGCGCGCCAATAATTTCGAAAACCTTAAAAAAAAAGGCAAAAAATATATCCCACAAATAGCGACTGCAAGATGTATAAATTACATCGTAAAAACATGTCACTACGATCTTAGTGGTTTCGTATTCACAGCTCAACTGGTTTTGCGGTCTTCGAATAATTTTTTTTTTCACCTTTCCTCACCTTTTTTCCTCGTTTTTTTCCCTCTCAGTTCTGGGGGCCTACGAAGAGTGTGTCGCAAACTTTCGACCGACTGGACAAACATGTATAAGTCGTTGACAAAAAGAAAAATAGTTTAGAGTTCGAAAAATAAAATTTCATTAATTTCTAGCCAGATATTTCACGCGTTTAGCTGTCAGAATGGAATTTTGTGCAGCGATAAGTTTTGCCGAAGTTAATATCAACGAACGAGCGAATTGCGAAGTGAGAAGGCCGTCAGCGGTGACGTTGAAAAGGCTAAAAGGCCGGTCGAAGGCCGAGACTTCGTTTATTAGAAGGAATTAGTTCGTGGCGAAGAAACTATTTTCGGTATTTCTAATTCCGGCCGTTGAGCTGTCGTCGTCGATCGGTTCGCTACTACCGTCGAGGCGGGCGAGAAAGAAACTTTTAAATTGGAGTTTTGACTGAACGCATTGAAATGGATTTAATGCGATTTCGAATTGGTTCGAAGGGTGGATTTTCCCGCGACGGGTTGGTCAGGGGGAAAATCCGAAAGAGTGAGAGACGAGGTAAACTGGGAAACGAGGAACGCGCGAGGATCACGGAATAACCGAAACCCCCGAAAATAAAAATAAAAAATATAAGACGCCGATTGACTTCGACGTCTCGACAAAAGACCCAATGAAACGCCATTCAAGAGTCAAACTTTTTCCACAATATATTGCTCCAACTTCGTACAACAAGACTCTGCAAATTAAACCGCGATTTTGACCGATCAAAAAATTCATAAAAAGTCTCTCGTTTCGATAAATTCCGTGGTTTAGGTGATCTGCAACATGCTGCCCAACACATGGAGTACGTATATGTATATCTAAATTTCTTCGAGAACTTGAGCATCAATTTTTTTTTACTTGTTCCACTGGATTTTGCCATAAGCTAAATTGCCGCGTATAGGTACAACATGCGGTTACTTAAAATGGTGTTTCGTCGTGTATGGGCATCTACACCTACATGGAGATTGCGTGGGAGTTAATGTACTTTTTCTGTACGACCTGGCGACGAGAACGAGTAGTCGTGGATTTTGTGATCGGGCCGGTTAGAGTGCGAACGAAATTAAGAGGATCGCAATTGAACGGAAACAAGTCGACGACCATTAACCGGCCACTTACAAACCCCGGTCGAGGTTCCCGTTTCCTCTCTTCCTCTCTTTCTCTCTTTATCTCTCTCTCTCTCTCTTTCTCTCTCTCTCCAGGCCGTCGTAATTAACCCCAGAGTGCGGTGGCACGGTGCAGAGAAGGAAGGTGGGTATAGGGTGAAATAAGGGATGAGAATTGAGCCCGCGAAAAGCGAGATAGGTATATATACCGGCAAAAACGTATCCCCGACACGTAGCGTTAAATTAATGTTTGCTCGCTCTGATTGGGTGCCCAACGAACCTCTTTTTATTTCTCTCTCTCCCTCTCTCTCTTTCTGCAGGGTGCCATAACCAGCCGCCCTTACCTAGTTCGGTCACCCCGAAGACTTCGAGGGTGACAAGAACTCCAGATATACCCAGGTGATGGGAATAATTGACACGCGTCATGAGCCGCGGAACGTAGGATTAAAACAAAAAAACATCAGCGTCCAATCGCCAAAATTTTTTTATTCTCCTCCACCTTTTTTCTTTCCGCACTTTTTCTACCTCACTCATCATTTCTCTCGCTTCTATACGCAAAGGGATGGAATTTAGCCTCGATAAGGGCGCGAGAAACGGCGAAGATAGAGACGATTCGCAATCGCGGAAGGCGGGCTTCTACTTCCTAACTTAAACCGGGCTATACGATGATCTGCAAAAACTTGACAAAAAACCAAAAAATACTGTATTTGATGCAAATCTAGACGTAGAAATTAACCGAGATGATAAATGAACGAATGTTTGTGATTTAATTTGCGAAATTGGATGGATCATACCTGATGAGAAAATTGTTGAGCGAGTTGGATTCTCGTCTGCAGGGTATATACATATAAGTATATACGGTACATACATGTATAAGAGCGATGAAATTGTTCGGGGGTTGATCGAGGCGGTTGCAAAGCTGCTTGTAACGCGATATCGGGTTCGCATACCAATTCCATACCAACTTTATGGACTACTTCACCACGGGGATACTATACCGTTTAGGTTAGTATACCTACTCCCCGTAGTACTAACGTATGTATGTAGCCATATATATATACCTGTGTGTCGGTATGTACTTTTACGTGTATGTACATGTACGTACATAAATTGCACATAGTACCCCGTCGTAGTAACGCCGATGCTCTTCACGTACTCGTATATAGCTGCTCGTCCGTTCGATCTATGAACCATCCACTCTCTCTATATCCGCCAGATACCAACCCCATGCTCTTCTATTTCTCATACCTTAAATAAACGACTGCCTACCCCTCCTTTTATCAATTTTACTCAGTTTTCAGATTGATTATTTCTAGCTGTGATAGATATTCCGAAAAATTTATGGAAAACGACAAAACTCCCGACTCAATCGGATAGGTTTCACAGTTTCTCTTGCTTTAACGATTTCTAGAGAATTAGGGGATACTAAGACCTAAGAATTTAATTGTTAATAATTTTTTTGAACCGTCATTGTCGTCCAGCAATATAATAATCAGTTGAACGATTGCTCGAGGAATCGGTCGACGAACGAGCTAAATTTCAATGGCCTTGATCGATCCGATGCGTTGTACCGATTTTTAATCTTTAGTTACCGCTGTATATGGTCGGGCCTAATAACTCACGGTGTTCTCTCTCGTATATCGTATATGTATATGTACACACACGCGTCTGGGTTGTATCATTTCAATTTTTATAGCCACCATTTATAGTAGAAGGGAAAACTGTTATGAAACGCAACGGTAGAACGATAAAACATTTTTCGTTGCAGGATTAATGAGACTTTTTTGCTTTTCAAAAAGAAACAAAAAAAAAAAAAAAACAATGGAAGAAGAGAAAAAAACGGAAAGAAAAATCTGTATGAAACTAGTCGATGTATCCGCATCGCAAATTATCATTCAAAATGAGGGATATGTAACAGTAGAAAAATGGTGAAAAAAGAAAATAAAAATTTCAAGATTTGACGAAAAATTTCATTTCTGCTGATCAAACTTTCTTTTATTTTTTTGGGGCGGCCGGAGCTCGCTTCTTATTGGTTTCATACTTCGGTTTGTTTAACGGAAGAAAATTCGTTTTCTTAATTAGCAAGTTTCTATACAAAGTAATTAAAACGATTCGAAAACCCTCCGAAATCTTGACAATTAACAAACCTCGTCTCTTATTATTCTTCTTCTACTTCTTCGTGTGACTTTTCGAACAGAATCGTCTGTTCCTCCCTTCTTCTCTTCTCGTCTAAAACTAAACTTGACTTCAACTAAAGTTCAAGTTTTCAAGGTCGTACGTATAACGCGTCATATAACAGTACATATAACTACCCTACTACTACCCCACCTTATACATACATAGGTATACATGTATATATCTTTATATATATAGATGTTTCCTCGTAGCAAGATATATTAACAAAGATATAATTAATCCAAGAAACTTCCGAACTTATGCACACTTCACGAGTCTACCGTGTAACGAACAGTGTTTACTATTGTCTCTCGAGAAAAAACAAACCCAGATTTTCATCCCTTATCAAATTTAACATTTTCTCTTTCTATTTATCTTCATCTTTCTCTTGGCGATGAATATATAATAATTTTCTTTCAAACAAAACAAAAAATGAAACTATACTGTACGGCTGACAATGAGATCTACTCTCTATAGTATCGAAGTTTTCACTTCACTCCGTTTTGCACAATACCTTGGTATGAATATCTCGGCAGGTATATAGGTATGTGCATGCATAGTGCAGCTGGTGTACGCCTAAGTAGATCGAGGCGTATACATAAAACGTATGAAACGTCATGGGTAAACCGGAACGTATTGTATTTTCTTCGTATATATGTATTTATGTGTACGTTGCACTTAGGGTAGTATGGTACATATACGTATAGATATCCTATAGGAAGCAGATATGGATATACATGCATCAAAAGCTAGTAAATACGTAGTGTATAGCTTGCAAAGTGCAGCAGGGAGTTTGGAAGTAGTATAGCTTTGAATTTACAACGCCGTTCGTTGTTTGGTGGTATTATCCACGTAGCGAACCAGCCAGCACGCAGAAATTCCGGGGATTAGAAGGTGTTCGAGTTTTTCATAGAACCTCTTAAGAAGGAAACCCACGAGATATACGGAACGATGTAAAAATAAAAATCCGGAAAAAGTTAAACTGGATTTTTATCCACCGTCGATTGAAATTCGCGAAAGTCAATCAATGAGCTTGCAGCATCGCTGCAATGAGATAAAAATAAAAATAAACTAAAAATAAAATAATTAGAAAAAAAGGAATAATTCTGAGGAGTAGAATTAACATTAGTCAATGACGATTCGGAGCGGGTATAAAAGTTCCGCGTACGTCAGCGGGTCGAATTCGCTAACGAGGCAAAAAAAAAAAAAGAAAAGGAAATGAAATAAAAGGAAGTAAAATAAAACGGAATAAAAAAAAAAAAAAAAAATTATTACACGAAGTCGTAATGAATGACTGTGTGACGTAGCTCGCTTCCCTCTTCCTCTCTCCGTCTCGTTTTCGATCCCTTTTCTCTTTCCCCGTTTACTCTATATAACGTTGGTAAACGGGCGCGTGGTAGAAAACAAACGAGCTTGTACGGGGGTAGGTGGCCAAAAACCGATGGATGAGCGTAGGCGGTGATGGGAGGCCGCGTGTGGTCCGGTAATTTTTATTAAAACCCGTAAAACGCTCCCTGTGACACTTTAACACCGCTCTCTACAAAATGTCCCTCGACAACAAGTCAGGGTGGGTTCTAGCGGTCGTGCGGTGGTTACCACTCCCCGAAAATACGTACGTAGGTACGGTACAGTAAATACATACATACGTACGTATATACCCACCTGAACGTGGTTTTCGCCACTTAATAAATTCCCGTTTTAACCTTAAAGAGAGAAAAACTTTGATGCGAAAATATCGAGACTGAGAAAAAGTTGAAACAAATACGCAGAAATAGAAAAATGAAAAAACTGAAGAAACAAGAATTCCCTGAATGAAATTGAATCTCCGAATCCACTTGACGCCTGTGTAAATATATACGTTATATAGGTATATGGATAAACCTGTAGCGTTATTCGAGAGAGAGAGAGAGAGAAGGATAGAGATAGAACGTTGAGCTTTAATAACGATATTAGGTAAGCAAACCAGCACTCAACCTGAAACCGCTGTTGGTGTTACAGAGGTACGTTCGGGGCCGATTCAATCGTTCGTTCATAAATTTATTATGGATCGAGTTGCGTTTGAATTTTAAATTAGGAACAACCTGGTGGCGCTCGCTGTTCAATCGCTGTGGAGGCATTCGGTCTGAATTCGTTTATAATAAATCGATTAAAATATATACCGATCGGACATAATTCAGTACGATTTTTATCGCCGTTTTTTGATTATATTTAAATCCTTATAGTCATTGCCTACGTGGAAATATCTCCGCGACGTTGCTCGCGAAAATAGTCCCGCAAATTTTTATAGAAAAACAAAAAAAAAATAAAAATAAAAATCTCGATAGTAAGTCAAGTCTGCTCGACATATCTGCAGGCGAAAGTCATTTTTCACACGCACATTTTGGATTTAATTATTTCTAACAGATTTATTTCCAACTTCTCTCCTCGGCTCCTTACTCCAGGGCAAACGGTTTTAAACGGTTTAATTAAAGAATTAAAATCCACGTCTACCTTGCCTTAAACCACCCTCATCGTTTTTCCTCGCTCTTATACCTACCTACCTGCGTCCCAGGAGCTCTAGAGCAAAGAACGACGCGATGAGACGGGACGCTTGACTTTCGAGATTAAAATACCTATTTATCATTCTAAAAAAAGGACCAAAGAATTAGAGAAAGGACAACGATAAGAGAAGGAAATAATGGCTATTTTCTTTTTTTGTTTCTTACCTTGCTTTTTTATTCGCGAAGTTATAAAACACTGGCTAAAATCAGATACCTCCTCAGAACGAGCATATATACACACAGCGAAGGATGAAAATGGCATAAAATGGCACAAAATGGCATAAAATAAAATAAAATGACTGAAAGCTGTTTTGTATTCCAGCCTTGGTATATATGGCTTGACGCTTTTATATCTGGTGTACGTATTGGGACGGTCCGAAGTATTTGATTGGTTATTCACGCGGTACATTGGCGCTTCGCCTCTATTGGGGCAGAGTTTTTAACGAAGTCATTCATACCGCCGCAGGTTCAGACAGAGAGACGGACCAGACAGACCGGACAGTCCAGACAGTCCATATACCCAGATCGTCGAGCTTTTTGACCGGCAATTTTTCATCCTACTTTGACCGATAAGAATCGAGAGAATCAAGCAATACGATGCGACGCGATGCTATGGCTATGCTATGCCATATCCCATACGATGCGGGATTGTAATTACGATCACTTGTACTCCGCGGACAATACAACCCGACGAATAAGAGAGACTGCGGAGGCAGGAGTAGGGAAAAAAAAATCTCAGCTTGATTTAAATTTGAAATTTAATGACAGTAATTTATGCGATTTTTATCTCTTCTTTTTTTTATCAATTATTTCCGAGATATATATACCTGTATATATTTTTTTTGAGCTCGTAAAAACTTGTTGGGATTCGAGGGAGTCGGACGTGGGAGTTGGGAATTAGCGTTAAAGTTTGCTTCATCCGTCAAAATAATAAAGGTATAAATCCCGTCGTTTCTTTATGCAAACTTGCATTTAATTCGAGGTGAAATAGAAAGGCATTAATTTCGCATGCAAATACTGGGTCGAGCTTTTGGCCCCTTTATACATCCCGGGCCTGGCTTATACTCCCTCATCCACGACTTGAACTCCGCGGGGTTGAGAGAAGAGAGGAAAAGCTTGCAGGGCGACTTGAGTCGAGTCGAGTCGAGTCGAGTCGGCTTTCCAAGGTATAATCAAGATGTTTGTTGATGTCGAGGGTGAAATAAACGTAAAAGCTAAAACGATGGCGGAGAGATAGAAGGAGGAGCTGCAGGTTGGATGGGGTGAAAAAAATCCGAGACCCGGAATAAGGCAACGATGGAAATATGAATTCATACCGCAAAAGAATATAACGAATATATGGAAAGCCTCTGTAAACGAAAACGTAAAGTATCATAATTGGCGTGTGCCGCGAAGGAACTCGCGGGGGATAAATTAAAACCAACGAAATGTATAAATTACGCTTTTCATTCATATCTTCGCGAGCCTCGCGGTGCATTAACTTCAAAATATTTAACCTCCTCAGGTTCCTACTTCAAATAATATATACCTTATTAATTTTATTCACATTTTCGAGAATTCAACGATCTCTCAGATGATCGTTTAAACGAATCTTGAGATTCCATCCGATCAAAATTATAATTGAAAAATTACAGACTCGTCACGCCGAAGGTTTTTTTTCCCCCCCACTTTTGAAGTAAAGAAATTGGAGACACGCGTGATCGTAATCTCGCTCGTTTACCTCGTTCACCTTGTTTGTACCTAAAGGTCGAAGAGAGGCGAGATACGAGATGCGAGAGTGTTGGTAGATTGTAGGAGATGGGTAAAGGCGGGAAGAGGAGACGGGCAGGCGGTAATAAAGTCAGTCAGCTAAAGTACCAGCAATTTGTTTCGGTCGAATCTCAACCCCCACAGCAACAAGGGCGCGTCTGTGCATTTGGGAATACGCAATTATAACACCGTCCTTTACACACGTATACCTCCTGTGTACGTGTATAGAGGTATAGATACGCGCACCAATTATGCATTAAAAAAGGGAGGAAACGGGGAAAAAAAGGGTAGATTGTTGAACCGGTTCAACATTTTCATAAAACAGAATTTCAGTTTTATTATTCGACGTTGTTCCGACGAAAAACACGAAAAATTAACGGTAAATTAAACCAGTTTTGATATAATTCTTAGTCGATAAAACGCTAGCTATATAATATAACTTTTCGACTTTTCTTCGACTTGTCGGATATCGGTTCGGTACGTTACGAACTGGCTGGCCAGTATCCGGTATAGTTTGAGTTAACGATCACGTCGTAAAAATGTGTCTTACCGGCAAACACATAGCCGATAAATCCACATCCTTTCGATAACTTAACCGCATTGAAGATAATCGAAGATTAGTATATATCTACTTTGAAATTTTTCCAATCATTTATCGACTTGTCATTTATTTTATTTTTTTTCGCAATTCAACCAAAGCTATCCGCTATCTTTCGCGTAATTTATGCGAATGTAAACCGGGACGGTGTTCGAGTAGGAGAATTTATCTTTTTTTTTCCTTTGGTTTTTTTTTGGCGTTTTTTTTACTGAGACCTTTGGGACACATATCGTCCCAGCAGGAGCGAAAGGGTTGACATGTAGCCCGGAGTTGCAGGGTGTAATACCGTTGAAAAATGGTAGACAATCATCTTTATTCCCGCGATCCCTGGCCAGTTAAAAACTAGACATTGCACCTGAGGGATAAGCGGAGAAATACATACCTATATGTACACATAATGTTAAAAGAGTTGTGACGCGAAATGTTCTCCAGAGACGGTATACCTATATACGATACTTTCGTGAATGATTGTTCCCTTGAAAATTTCACGGATCATCAGGCAAAATTCCTGAACACATCTTCGTGTATACCGATGACAAAAAATTACAGTAGAGAGTCGTGTTTGACGAGAGTATCAACTTGTAAAGATTTACGCCGTCTCCCCTATCCGTGAAATAACCTTTGAAATTAATTTACCATGAGTTTAACCATCAGACTCGTATAAGTACCGGGAATAATATATTTAAACTCCTGGGGTATAATTGAATAAGGTAATTGAGGATATTTGGGTGATGTTAACTAGCTTATCGTGGGCTAAGGGTTTACACCACGTGTGTGTCATTTGTCACTACATATATAATATACACAGCAGAAACCGCTGTGGCTACTTAAACCTTAAACTACTGGTACTACCAAGGGTCTTCCGGTCTGACAAACTGCTCTACAGCTTGATATAAACGATGCTCTCTTCGCACATGTATCTCTCTTTGGCAAGGTAAATCCTGCTAATTACAAAGAATATAACATCTCACCTCTTTTCATACAAGATGATTATGACGCGGTGAGCATCTTTCGTACCTACGACGCCGCTCCTTTAGCGCACGTACAGCATCCCATCTCAACTGCAGTGTATACGTCGACATGTAAACGTTTACATAAGCGTGTATAAGACTGTGTAACCAGAGCGTGTTCTCGAGGTTGAATATAACGGGTAAGGGACCGAAGGTAGTAGGTACTACCACTAGGTACCTACCTACGCCGTACCAGAAGCGTGGTACGGACATCAAAGCGAGATTGGCCGTGTAAACCTTCGTGCCTTGCCAAAGTCTTCTCATCCCGAATAGCTCCGGGTTAAGGGGTCGAGGGAAAGGAGGAGGACGAGGACGAGGAAGAGGAAGAGAAAGAGCAGGAGGGATTCGTGGTAACCGCAGGTTGACGTCAAAAAAGATGGCGGTACGCAGCGGACCTCAACAAAAGGTCGTGAGAAGACTGAAAAATATGTAGAATCTAGCCATGTGAGGGTATACCTAGATATCCTGCAAACATGCATAAAAGGCGGCGAGTCTCATATCCGCCGTGCGCAGATTGAATTTCTTGTTTCCAAAAAAGGCAGTCTGCGGGCTCCTTTTTTATAGTTTCCTTAAAGAATATCAGAATCTTTCGTGGCCTTTATTTTTTTTTTTTTTTTGTTAATTTTTGAAAAATGTTATCCTCCGGTTAGGCGTCACTTAGAAAAGCACCAATTCAGCAAATAATTTGACGACTCTTGAAACTAAAGCTCGTCCCGACGTCGACGCCCGACGCCCGACGCTCAACGTCGCAGGTTTATCCGTCGCGTCGCGTCGCGTCGCGCTCCACGACAAACTAGACACTTGAATTATGCATTGCCTACGAAGCGAGCACCAGCACTAATATATACCAGTCTAGGTTTAGTCAGTAACATAGGCAGCAGCAGCAGCAGCGGTAGCCTAGCAGTACTCTGAAGCTATAGCCTTTCCTAGCTTCGCTAACGAGCAGCTAAGGCCGTGTATACCTAGGTACATACGTACCTAGTGTACCTACCTACTCACCCGCCTGCTATGAAATGTTGAAACTGAAATTTATAGCTTAAAACTTTTTAATGAACGTAAATTGCGTGGGAATAAAAATCACGTAGTTTCAGGTGTTAAAGGAATTATCCTTAACTGTGTTAATAACGCTTCGGAAAATGGGGCATAGGTACGTATGTATGTACCTACTAAATTACATTCCATGCATAAAGCACACCTATGCCATTTCCTACTTTCGAGTAGGTATATAAAATAATTTCAAATTTATATATAGGTAAATAAAATTAATTTATTAAACTTAAACGTATATACATATATGTAAAGAGTCTTCAATTTTTTGGTTGATTCCATCTTGTTTTTTTTTTATTTTTTTTCTTTTTACTATACTATAATTGATCAGCGACAGGTCGTTCAGTCGTTTCGGAGTAGATATCGAGACGCTTTTAAACCGTCGATGACTGCCTTATTTTGGTATTTCGATTCTTGATCAATTCAAGGAAGCGTTATACCTATATATTTTGTATATGAATTTCCAGCAATGCCGGAGGCGGTAGAAACGAGCCGAATCTCTGATTTGGATTGAGCAAAAAAAATTTACTGCAAAATACCGCCTCGATATATCGTCGATGTAAGTTTCAACCTATACGAGAAGTTGAAATAATTTTCGTTCGTAAAATTAAAAAGCTCCTTTTCTGGCTCTTGTCGCAGTACCCTGATCGTTTCTAATGAATGGCATTTCTGACTATACAAAGCTGCTTAAAAAATATACATATATATACGTTCAAAAATTTTCTGTCGTATCAATTTTATGTAGTAACTGGCGAACAGCTTCTCGCGTATTTATAACCACGTGCGAAATCCAAATGGCTCTTTGGACGGTTCTTAAGGCTCGCGGTGACATCATTGAACTTTCACGTTTCCCATAAAAGGCAAGGTGGTGCGTGGACGTGCAATGGCGAGTGCAAAAGTGGACCAAATCGACAATCGTCGAGGTATATAAGTATACCTATATGTATTATACGTATAACGAGAGCCAAATGCAGACTTTAAAAATCTCAACCTTAATTAGAGTTTAGATGAACGATTACACAACATTCCGCATTAATCAAATCGTGTCGAGTTTCTTTGATTTGATTTTCCTTTTCCTTTTCCTTTTTTCTCTCCCTCTCTCTCTCTCTTTCTCTCTGTTTCCCCAAGATACAGAAACTTGCAATTTTAATTTCTTTTTTCATTTTTCGCGGTCTCAAAATTTAACGATCCTAGAAACAAAAGACTCTGAAAGAACGTGTTGGCATTCGGTTTCAGTAATTCAATTATTACTCGCGTATACGTAGATACAAAACAAAAAAAGAACTGGAAAACAAAGAAAACTGTTTATCATTATCTCGGGAGGATAATTATTTGACGATCGTCGTAACGTGTAATACCCCATGCCAAAGTAGCATACGGTAGACACCTGTGTACCGAGTGCGTGACAATTTTATTAAAACGAATTGCGTAAGGCTCATTGCACACGCGCGTCCAATCTGCAAAAAAACGTCTGCGCATTTACCGCATCTCGTATTATCATGACGATAATAATTCATCGGTTTATATACCTGTAACGTGCGTGCGGATAGCAAACAAGTAATAAATTGTATGAAGCGTATGAAAATTGCTTCATTTTTTGTTTTTAAATAAAAAAAGAGAAAAGAAACCGAAAATTGCAACAGACAGACGCGAAATCTAGTCAAGGCAGAGAGAGAGAGAGAGAGAGAGAGAGAGAGAGAGAGAGAGAGAGAGAGAGGGAAGGACGTATTGTGGTCCTGCAAACGGTTTATCATTCATAAAACACACAGCTACAATTTTAATGAGCTTTCGAGGTTATATGAGAACATATAATTCAATAATATCCTTTGTTAATTGCTTGTAAAGTTGGGATTTGGCGGATAGACTGGTCATACCTATAGCCTCGCTTATCAACGTCCATTTCTGGCAAATAATAGCTGATATGTATACCAGACGATCTGGTTTATCGTTAACACTCTATGACGTACTTGCTCGTGTATTTTGTGTTGAGGTTTGAATCCCTGGTGTTGTTCATGTGTTCATCGTGTATATTAAGATCGTCATTATTGGCGTAACGATTTTAAGTATATTTTAAACAAACGGCTAACGTTGTTAACAATTAAAACTTTACCCCCCTCTCCACCTCTTTTCCCAAAGTAATTTACTCGTTACAGACGATTTAAACCAAAGCTAGACTTAATCGTGCTTGAAAACTTTACCCGCCCAGGGTGCAGAGTGTATACAGAGAGCTGAGCTTGAAATAGGGCTTCCAGGACCAATTATCCACCATTTTTTTTTCATCGTTTTTTTTTTCTCTCTACTTCTCGCGTTCTTAATTAACAAACTTGCCAATAGCTCCTTGAAAATTTTCTATTATAAACAGACACTCCGTAAAAACACACGCAAACAGCGACCTACACACGCCTCTTTATGGTAAATCCATGTTGTAGGTGTAAGCGGTATATGTGTGAAATTTTCACGGGGAATAAACAATGATAAGCCAAGAAGGAACTCAGCTCACGTTTCGAGCTAGCAAAAAGAAAAGAAAAGAAAAAAAAAAAAAAAATTTCAAGAGGGTTATAAGTGAGGAGGCTGAAACGTACGCGAGAAGGAAAACTTGGGGACTGTTAAGTCAGGGGACCTAGCTGTTCGAAGTTCGAAGTTCGAAGTTCCTTTGCCCTTTTACTTCGCGATAGCATACCAACCAACTCAGGCTTGAGAATTGATCGGTGTATGCAGGATACGCTCTCGTATAGGATGTCACGTCAGAGAACGTGCCTTGAGTCGTCGTCGTCGTCGACGTACGCGATGAACGGTGTAAAGGTGTATGTGATCGTATGTGACACACCTTCATACCAACATATGCACACATACCTATATGCCTGTGCCTCCCTTCCTACCCTCCTCGTCTCTTCTCTTCTCTTCTCTTCTCTTCTCTTCGTACAGAGATGAGCGAACGGGTGGCACTCCGCTCTTGTATGACATCCATAATGTCTATCTATTCACTCCGGCGAGCGCTGCCGTTGACAGCGTATGAATTCAAACTTGAATGTGTATTGTTGGCATTAAATTAATTTAAACCACATACGCGCCGCTATGGGTGACGTGTCAAGGATATGGGATTGTTTTTCTGCGTGGATATGACCCCCTTTTCACAGGCAATCCATCGTTTTTTTTTTATTTTATTTTTTTTTTCCAGTTTATCCATACGGTACCTACGTGAACATGGAACACAAGCGTATGGTATACCATACCGATATCGAAAATTGGGGAGAGACCAAAGACAGAGAAAAAAAATGATCATATCTGCAAAGAGAAAACGAGAAAGAATTATAAAATATCTAATTAAATTATCTGTCAAAAAAACAACGTCGCTCTGATGAGAAACAGTGAATACATACGTACAGTGATGAGGCAGGGTTAAGGTTTTCGACTTTCCGAGATTCGAGCTGTCTGCATTACGATCTTTCCCAATTTTAATATTCACAACTTTGAAAGCTTTTGAAAATGTGAAATCATTCCGAATGCATTCGCAATTTTGATACCGATCAGAACTCTTGAAATCCTGAAGAGTACCAAATCTGAAACCTCGGGGAGAGTAGATATTTGAGAATTGATTTCCTTCCCCACACTCGTTTCCTTTTTTCAAATGAAAAAACTATACTACAGAGTAGTTGGAAGCCATCATTCATCCACCACGAAGGTGGTGGTCTTCCATAGCCTGGGTCTTAAAATTTGTTCAAAGGCGTCTATACAAGAGCGTAATTTTTAACGGTATAAACTCTAATCTTATCAACGATGTCTGTATTTTTTTCATATAATTTTTTTCTTTTACTGGAATTATTGATATCCTATACATGAACCTTAACGATCTTCACTCACGCGAGCTTTGAAGTTAACGATATGAAACCCTCGGGCTTAGTTGCGTTCAAACGCAAGGGAGAGAAATAAAAAATCGGATGACAAACTAGAGATTATAATCTATGTTGTCGGGCTTAGACTGACGACGTAGACGGAAGCTAACGCGTTAATAATCCATCCTCTGTCTGTCCGCCCATATATCTGTCTGAAATTTTTTCACCCTCCCTCCCTCTATTTTTTTTCTCTCTCTATTAATGGTCATCTTTATTCTTTCTGTCTGCCTCGACTAAAACACTTCAACACCTTGGTAATGGTTTGTATCATCGACGGATGGAGAATGACGTATATTGGCACCGGTCTCCTCGTCTCTCGCCTACCCATCCACCTATCTACCTACCTACCTACCCTTCATCACTTCACGTTTAATAAAAGCTACCGAAGCTGCCAGAAACTTCGGAAGGATACATATTTCACCACTAGCCGGGAGTTTGAAAGTGCGAGAGGGCCAGACATTTAGCGGTTTATTTTTAAAGGGGATTCCGTCCCTCCTGGAACGGTACAACATGCATGTATACGTTGCCTGTTCTAGCATTCTGGAAATCACTTGATGAGTGAAATAAATACCTATATAAAAAATAGATTTTCATATCCCGTCATGCACCATCATGTTATACTTCTGCGACATTCCAGCTTCGATACACTTGTTCCGTTCAAGATGATGATTATTCCTTCCTCGATATCATCATGCAAATTTTTTGTTCTATATATTCGCACGAAACGCTGTGAGGTTATATTATACCTATACCCAGGAGTTTTCTTTGTCTTCGTGCATCAATGCCTGTCGTTTGTATGTATATATCATAGCATAGCATACCGTAGACCGATGACAGCTGACAGGACGTTGGTACATACCTACATGCACGTCATCTCCGTCGTCTCGTGTCGTCGTCGTCGACGCTTTAACCAATAACGTCGAGTAGCGGTGGCAGAACGCACACTCCGCTGTCTGGACCGGTATAAATAATACTCAAACATATGCATGCATGCATGCATGCATATACTCGTACGTATAGGTAAATTTACGTACTCATACAACAGCTATAGGATTCTTCTATAAATAAACTAGACACTCACTCACTCACTGGCAATAGCAAATTATTCTAGCAGCCCACAATCACCGAACGTGCATTACAAAGCAGTACCTAAGTCCTTTTTGCACAAGGACAAAGATCTGCATACCTATCCGTGATATTTAGAAATAGACTTGAAGTGATCGAGAGTGAATGAAAGTATCCTCGTGGTTATTATTTTTGTTTTTTTTTCTACTGTCTCAGTACTGCTTCGAGAAATCTAAAACTTGACACAATTTTTATCTATAGTGATGGGTGTTCCATAAAAATTCAACAGATTCCAAACGATATAATTTTGGAAGCTAAAAAAACAGAAAAAAAATCCTCGATATTTTCATGGAATGCCTACTGCTAAAGGCAAGAACTGTGCCAAGTTTCAGATTTTTCGGAGCGATATTGCGATAGAAAACAAAAATTACCACGAAGTGCCAAGAATCGTGCTATATTAAAATGTTAAAATTCTGAGGTCTTGGGGCAGGATAATATACATAAGATTTTCATCAACCATCAGATATGATCGAGATTATTTATTTTACGTACGCTCAAAGGAGTTGGAAACTACTTTCATCGTGGACTAGTGCAGATATGTGTGTTCATCTAGATATACGAGTATGTATAATACGGTGATCGAGTAACAAGATGACGTCAGACCAAAATGAGTAACAATTTCACTATTTACACACTGGGTATCTGGATCTTGGTCCATTCGTCGTATTCTTGTTCACGAGGTTATCATGGGCGATGAAGAAGTCCGTAACAAGGCTGCTGCAGCAGTGCGTAGCACCAGCATCGCGTTATTGGTCTTACAATCAAGCCGAAGTTGTTACGTATATAGGGGTGTGTGATGTGGTATAGAAGTTGGCATCTGGCATCATCTAGTCTCCTCCACGTCTTCGTACTACCATCACTATGGTATGGAGGACGGAGTCGACGGACTGAATTAGTCGTAACTCATTCAGTCTTGGCTCGTTAGTGTTGTTAACCCTGACCCCGGGCTATTCGTTCGTCCTCGTTGTCCACTCGAAGATCAACGTCGTATCTTGGCCACGCGAGTAATACCCCCACGTGATAAACTGGACTCTTTTCACAGTAAAGTGCCGGGAGAATATTACATTTTTTAAAAAACGAAAAATAAATATCAAAAAATATTACAAGTCTTCACAGTTCTCTCTATCGTCGTCGATTTTCGTATGAAATGAGACAAATTCGATACCGATAAGAGATCTTCTCCTCTCCGTGAAGAGCAAACTTGTTCGTTTTGTTTAACAACGTCATCGGATTTGAAATTTGGCTTTTGAAAATGATAAATTTTCGAGCTTAACTTGGCTCCTTTAAAGTTCGGAATCTCTTTAACGATTTGGCTCAAAGCCATAGTACCCGAGGGACGTTCGCGTGTGGTTGTGAGTAGCGGTTATCATTCATTCGCTCTCTTCCCTACTCTGCTATCAGAGAAACGAGAGAGAACGAGAGAACGAGCGAACTAGCGAACGAGTTCCTGCACTGTCTCTGTTAATGACAGTTGCTCAGAATTACTGCAGAAGTTTTCAACTCCATTCAAGTAGGAGAGAACCACGGTGAAGATAATCTCCGTCGGATGGTTTACGCTTCTGTTTTCTCTCCTTTTTTACTTTTTCATTTTTTCTATAGTTTTTTTTTTTTTTTTTAGACAGTTTTTTTTCTCTTCTTTTCTAGTTCTTTTTTTTCAACTCTTTTCTTCCACTCGCCCATCATTCTTACACGGTCATATTATTCCACTCCAACATTCACCCTGCAGGATTCACAGGCATTTTCGGCCATTGCCCTCGAGAATATTATTATCTATAAGGGTGAGTGTGAAAAGAATTCTGAACGAGAATAAAAAAAAGTAGAAAAAGTGGAAAGAGAGAAATAGTCAAAAGTGTAGTCCCTCGTTTCGCAAAGCGTGACAAGCAACCCAGAATTTTTTTATCTATTTAGTTTTTCTTTTTTTTTTTTTTATCTTTTTGTTCAGGGTAAATTAGCTGAAAGTCCTATATATTCAAATAGATACTCCATCAGTTTTTTTTTATCTTTCGCGGAAACAGTTCCCATCTATTTGTACGTACTCCGCTCGGCGCATATTCTGGAGTACTATATAGGTACGAGAATACGAGAGGATGGTGGATGAATATCTCGTAGTAAATAGTAAATAGTGAATAGTAAATAGTACATGAAACGTAGTAGTAGAGATACGCGGTATGTAGGTAGAACGTACATATAATACGTCCCAGTCGGAATGCACGATGGACAGACAGACGTACACGGACTGACTGGCGTGTGAGTCGTTTTGTCTTTCGCCTGCAGTTATGAATGAACAGAGTTGGGCTTTGTACGAAGCCAACGTGCACTCCAACTACGAGGTTGGAGTTGCACATAGAGGTCTACTATCTTTCCCCAAGTCTTCCTCTTCTTTTTTTTTTTTTTTTTTTTATAAGCTTTTCTCTTCGTCTTCTCTCCTTCTCTATCTCCCCGATTCATCTCTTCCATCCTTTTCTATATTTTCTCTCATTTGCCCGCATCGGATCGATCCGAAATTCCACACTGAATACCGCATACTATATACGGAAGACTTTAGTGTCCGGTAAGGAAGATGACAATGACGATTGTCATTCGTTGTAATCCCCACCTCCTTTCCCTTCTTCGTTTATTTTCACTTCGTCTCTCTTCACTTCACTTTACGGTCTGATCGGGAAGTGCATTGTTCACGAATCATTCCAGCCCATTACGCAATGCGTGCAGCAACAAGCGGTTCGGCGAAACCTCTGAGAAGAGCATCGGACAGGGTTCATTCAGGAATATAAATAATACACGTACGCCTGCAACGGTCAGTCACGCCACCTTTACAAATAACCCTCCTCCTCTTCCTCCTCCTTCTATCCTTACTCCTAATTACAAGATTTGACAGCATAGTGAGCGTGCGAGCCCACCATCACATTCTTTGTACTTAAACTGTCCAATTCCTGTGGGAATTTACTATACACAATAATCGCCCTCTGGATGATGGACTATAGGTGCGTATAGCAACGCGTGGATTAGGGACTATCTCGCAATCAAATCCGTTCTTAACTCTTTTTGTTTCGTTGCCTTGTTGAACGGGCATATCAAGTTTTTAAAATAAAGGAGGCTTTTCCCTCGAGGGATATATAGAATCCTTGTCAGATCATTCATTCTTCGAATGATTTGATAATAGTTTTTTTTTTTGTTTTTTTTTCTTAACACCGCGCCGGATACCTGCAGGGTCAGTGATCACGTCTGGAATCCCTTTTTTTCCTGTCTCTTGCTCTTTTTCCTTTTTTTCGTTTATCTTTTTTTGAGGAAAAACCAGGGACCCAGTCATCCCTCGGGGGTTTTGGTAGATAACAGAGACCATCGTTTTGCTCGGGGTTCTCGTACAGGGGATGAGAAGTTCGGGTTTGTCGTAGTAATGGAAGCTAGGAGAGACGGGGAACCGTTATAATCGACGAAAACCAACGCAAGTCAAGTCAAGGTGAGGCGAGCGGCTTGCCTAGCAGCCAGCTAGCTAGCGTTGAACTTTTAAATTATTACGCAGTTTCAGGTTTAATGGCGCTAATAATAAAAAGACCATAGATATCTACCCGCCAGACTGCCTGCCTGTCTGCCTTTCTTCCTTCTTCCTTCTTCCTATCCAGAAACTTTACAGCCCCGTGTTCGCCGCCCCGTAAACCTCGCGATTACTTACGACGACTTGTTCGAATCGGCGAGTGAACCAAAAAGATAACGTTTTTTCTTACTGCTATTAAAACCGTCAACCGTCCAGTGCAGCCATGACTGCAACTCGCCAATGGACGAGCTTTTTTCTTTCAGAGAACTTGAAGGTATACATATACATATACCCAGATGATCCGCTCACTGCTGTTAATTAACTGAGGTAGTTTAAATTCAGTTCTCTCGCCACTTTAGTAGCAGCAGCAGAACTGCTTCGAAAACTAATATTTCACGGGAAAACTTTGTCAAATGTCTAGTTACTGAATCAGAGAAGATGTACTACTGGTCTGTGTGAGTAACTCTGACGAGACAACCCGCACGGCAACAGGTGTAAACGTATATACGTCTACGTATTTTGAGTTAATCCGAAAATGGTATGCAGAATAGTGCCGTGAGTTAGGTAAAGTTGATAGTTAGGTGATTGCTTGGATTATCAAGACGTCAATCTCGAGATGAGTAAGAATATTTAAAAAATAAAGCTGAAGCTGAAGGAAGGAGCAGCCACTATAACACCGCGTCGCGCGCCCTTTGATAGAGGTAAAAATTTTATTCAAGGCTGAACGCGAAGGCCCGAGGAGAGAATTCCTGGGAGCTGGTTCGCTCTGAGACTAGATATTCAAGGAATCGCTTCGGCTCGTCTTCTCTGCCGAAATATCTTCCGCGGTACTCGCATGCCGTTGTGTTAAATAAGGCTCTTTCTACCCCGTGAATTTTCACTTTGTAAAATATCCGATGTACCTATCTCGTACTCAGAGCGCCGCTTCCGAGCAGCCAAGTCCAAATTTTATTTATTTTTTCTTCTTATTCTCTCTTCTTCTCTTATTCCCCCCCTCTTTGTTTACTCTTATCAGAAACGTAGAGAAATGCTTTCTGCGATGAGAATAAAGGTTTAACGATCCCCTCGCGCACCGTTCAAAAGCCACATTTCTACACCGCGAAGAAATTTCACCAATTAGCTACATCGAGGTTTAGTAATTTCTTAATTTTTCAATTCCGAATTTGAGAAGGCTGGAATATTCCTGGAACAAAGAAACCCTAAAAAACGAACGAAAATACGGGGGAAGCAAACCACCCCAACCATTAGCCAGGCCCCAAAGGTTATGCACCTAATTTTCCCAACAAAACTAACTAACGACCCTTATAAACTATACTTGGTATATAATTTTATCGTACTCATAGGAGAAGGGAGGATAAACCTGGTCCATATCTGGTGCAGTGGCATACAGTGGTATGGCTTGTATCAATTAAGCCGGTAATCGTGACGCATGATACCGAAGTTGTAGGTGCTACCTAGTTTCTGTTTCTGTAGGTGTACAGGGGTCAGCTTGGGATGAAAAACATTTCCGTACCGGTAATGAGATTAATAAATTAATATTACGGCCACGGTTGTATTGTTATAGTTTATGTGCTGGCGGCGGTGGATGCGGTGTGCAGGCGTATACCTTGTAGCGTTATATTTAGAGCTTATTCGTATATTTAGCGTCGTTGGTCCGTGCGCGTTTAATTAGAAAGTAACATGGAGGCAAAAACACCTCGCGTCTTTAAAGCGGATTCACACCTTCGCCGCGACTCCGTATCTTCTGAAAAGGTGTGCGAAGAGGAGGCGGAGGAGAGTGACTACCAGTGTGACTAACGAAAGGAGGAGTAAATAGAGAAAAAAAAATGAAAAGAAAAAAGAAAAGGAAAAAAAAACGTAACTTTGGAATCACAGAACAGCCCGAGGTCGTCTACGAGGTCGATACGAGCGTATAAGGGAAGTAATAACTTGGGGGCCCTCCGAGTAGTAAAGAGTGAACGAAACGCGAACTGTGGTGGAAGTTTAAAATTAATTATTTTTATTCCCATTCGACTAACGAGTTGAAACTTCTATTTTCAAATTGCAATTAGTCCTAATTAATGAGGTTGAATTTAAAAATTTCCTGGCTGAGAACAATTCTCGGCGGATGAAAATAAATCGCTCTATTCGTCTTTACATTATGCAGTAGAAGACCTATACCTACCTTAACTACCTACCTCATAGTCGTCTCGCTTCATATTGATGACTAAACTGACGAGAAACTAGATTTACCGGAAGTATGAACCTTTATACCCTCCTGAAATATTACCACGCCGGTAATTTCCTCATTTATTTACTCAGGACTTTGAGGGAGGGCAACAGCAACAGCAGCAGCAGCAACAGTAGCTCCTCTGTGTACAGGGTACATAAAGAAGCACCGAAACAAACGGCAACAATAATAATGGCATTGTTAAAATTTATAATTATACAGATTGTGGGTATGCAGCTATTTAGGTAAACATTCTACAAAGCTATGACGGTAGAATTAACAAAATGCAATATGCCCGAATGCTCTAAGACATCATCAAGAAGCTCTGATCGATTCTGCGAAGATTCGATGTATAATTTTTAGTACTAAATAAGAGTCTGTATTGAAAAGAGATATGGCCGTATATAATGATGATGAAAACCCTCTGCACGGAAGGTACTATAAAAATGAACTTCTTCTTCCAATCTCGATATAAAAAAGAAAAATCCCGCCGAGTAGAAATTCTTCGTAGACGAAAGAGAAGGAGAAAAAGAGAAAGAGGGAGGGTTGAGGGGGGAGAGGAAGGAAGTAAGCAACAACTGTGGACCAAATGAGCGAGCGCAAAAAGAAGAGGAACAAGAAGAATAAAAAGGAAAGAAAAACAAAGAGGCAAAATGTGTAAAGAAAGAATAAAACCGGGGGAGGAGACAAATGAGGGAAATAAAGTTCCTCGGAGGTTGGGAATCGGGGTATAAGAAAAGCAGTTCCCGCTTCTACTCGTTAATATAGTTGCTGTTATCAGCGTGTTTCTCGCGATGATCACTGAGCAGTGATTATAGTTGTGTATAGGTGTATGTAGTCTGTAGCTAAAAGAGAAGTGGAGAGAGGAGAGAGAAGAGTAGAAGAGAAGCGACGAATGGCAACGAAGAGACAGACCCTCTTTCCTCTTGAGAAACCAGTACTACCACCGAATGGGTCTCCAGCTCGTAGAGCACAAAGAATCGCTCCCGCATCCATCAAGCCCGGAGGATGACGAGGATGAGGAGTAACTAACTCCCTGGCAAAATCACGGGTACGACAGTTAAGCGGGCCAACTTCCTCAACGACACCGGTGCGGGGCAACCAGTCAACTCAACAAAAGACACAAAAAGATAAACCCCAACCACCTCCTCGCTGACTGGCTGGTATAGGTATAAGGTACAATCGTTTGTCATCGCTCCAGTCAATTGAGAACGTCTCGAAAACAAAGCCCGACTACCTCTGGCGTAACAATTGTTGTCTGTACGAGAAGAGAGGGCTGAGAGGAGAAGTCCCTCGCAACAATCACAATCGCTCGTCGTCGTAGTTCGTACTCGTCGTCGCTGTGAGTCTACCCTGTGTGTATCCGAGGATGAGAAAATATCCTTTTCCTTGATTCCAGGGCTGAAATCCATCTCTCAAAACAAGGAGCGAACGCGAACGAGGAGAAAACGGCTTACGAATGGAAGAGAGTCGCCCAGCCAAGCCCAGCTTCTGCTTAAAATTTCTGATGTATCTTCCTGCTGTCGTTTCATCCCTTCTCTTTCTATTCTCGTCCTCTTAACTTCGGCAATGAGATACTGTGAGGAGTCTGAGCTTCGAAAAAGCTGAACAAATGAATAAATATTTATCAGCTGAAAAGAAGCCAGAGCACAATATCCCGAGCTGTACCAACGAACCGAAAGCAAAGGGGCAAAGAGACCGAGATACATATTTCAGAGCTCGACGAACGGTTCGTTGCGAATCGGATTTATTTCTTCTAAAGCGTGCGAGTTATTGCTCGGCTTACGTTAGCCGAGAGATGGATTTATAGATTACGTCGAGGTCCTTCTCGCGTGTTCGATCCAGGGATCCGGCTATGCCTGACTACGTGCTTTGCTGACTGGCTGATGCCAGTCGGAGTAGAAGTGGAAGTGGATGTGGATGTGGAAGTGGGGATAAACAGCTATAATAGTAATTAATTAACGGGGAGTGCTTCGCTCAGGAGGGTGAGCGTATAATCTCATTTTGGTCGAAGCGGGAGCGTGAGAAGTGGAGAGGAGCAGAGAGGAGAAGAGAAGAGAAGTGAAGTGAAGTGAAGAGAGGAGAAGAGCGGAGTAGAGAGATAAAGAGAAGAGGAAACACAGACTGAATTCTGCACGGAAGGAGGCATAACTTTGCACTCTCTGGCGTTCAGCAGCTAGCTACCCACCGAGAGCCTATAGCAACTAACCCACCCACCAGCCTACAAGAGTACACTAACTTGGCTAACGCGCAGAGTTATGTCAACTTTGCTTTACATACGTTAGGGCTGAGTAATTCCTCGTTTGTCTTCAAGTAACTACATCCTATAGCCAACCAGTCGTCGAGAGTGCCGAGCCCTCCTCACCACGTGTAACACCCTCTTTCACGATTCGGTAGTGTTTCTTCAGATTTCCTTATCCCGAGGAGGATACGAGCATCTGGAATGTCGTTTGATAGTCCATAACGTCAACACCTTCTGTTACCCCGTTCAAAATTCTAAGAATAACGTCTTGGATGAACGTGAGAAATGAATAAATGAATAAATGAACATTTTTATATTTTATATGTATTTTGAAGTCCCGGCAAGTCGTAAACATGGACTCAAGTATCAGGCACATCTGATCCAGCGCCTTGAATCTCTTCTCACTGTTCAATTTCTCCTTTCAGTTCAGTTTTGTACACGAACGAACTACACGATATTGATCGAATCATTTCTTTTCAAATTTCAGACATGCTACGAAATGGAGAGGTACCTGAAGGACGAGCCTAAGCTACAGTCGTACAAAAAATTACCCACAGAATTGGACACGGCACCCTGGAACCTCTTCAGGGCACCTCCCATCTCGTGGACTGCGTCTACCGGCAATGCCAATGCACAGTTCGATTCCCCGATAAAAATGGAGGTAAGTTCAATTCCTCTTTCAAGTGCCCAGAGATTCATATATTCATTTTACGTCCCCTTATTTTTGTTCTCGGGCAAAAAAATCGCACGTCTATTTGCAGGATCGATGCCAAATAAATAAGTCGAAGTCGTGTTCACGCAGACTCGATAAATCCAAATCGATTATCCGAATGAGAGATCAATTTCCCTTTTTTATTTTTGTTATAACTTATAACACTGTGGGCGGATTAATCTGCCCTTTGTCAATAAATGGCTATACACGAACGCGTATGTGTCATGTGTCTTCAGGTCACAACGACGTCCGACGACAGAGATCCGCTCGGTTTGGATGACATAAAGTTCAGCCCCGGAGACCACAATCATAACCGAGACAGGGATCTGTTAGACAGACATCTCGATTCCCTGTCAATGTCTTCGGCGAGTTCGGCGTGTTCTGCACTCTCCTGGGACAGCTCGCCCTCCCTCTCTTGCAGAGCTCTAATTTTGAAAAAAGAGCCGAGCGAAGATCTCGAGGAGGATGAGGAGCACGAGGTTGGCATGCCTTTCCTATACATCATTTCCGATCTTTCTCTCTCGAGAAAGATATCACCAATATTTTGACATCAAAACCGAGAATGATATCAAACAAACGCCACTTTTGCTTTCAGGAAATCGAAGAGGAGGATGACAGCGGGTGCGAAGGCGAGGGCCAGATCCTTACGCCACCGTCCAGTCCCGAATCGGGTCAGGGTCACTCAAATTCGAGTCATTCTTCGAGCGGCAGCTCGATGCTGGACGTTCACCATCACCTCAACCTGCACGGTACCGGTGGAAGAAGTGCCATCGTCAGGGTGACCGCGAGTAGTCATCAAGGAGTCGCGAGGTAATTATACAAAAAACTTGACGATGTCTGCACAAGAGAGAAAGTAAAGAAGAGGAACTTCGCGACTAACTTTTCGCTATTCTCATATGTTTTCAGACTGATAACGGTAGCGGCGAACGGTTTCCCAACGGTCGTAGAAACCCAACACCAACACGTAGGTACGAATCCCGTGGCGGCGACAGTGGTCCAAAGGCATCACGCGCGAAGTCACGAGCACAGTCCACCGGACACAAAACGGCGGATACACAAGTGCCAATTTCCTGGTTGCAAGAAGGTTTACACAAAAAGTTCGCACCTCAAAGCTCACCAGAGAACGCACACGGGTAAGTGATTATGATGATCGTTATACATCAACGTCAATCTGTCATATGTATGCATGTAGGTAGGTATGTAAGTAACGTACAACAATTATACGCGATGCTGATGATTAGCGAAATTAGCTTTCCGCGTACACATCTTACCACGTACCTACATACGACGTGTATATTAATTATAGTGAGACAAACTATACCCCTCGCTTCATGAAAGAGTAATAGAATTAAGGAGAAGGACATGATGTCGAAATCAACACCGCGCGAGCGGGTATGTCTATACAAACGAGTACGAGATGGGAGTAGCTACGATACCTACCTAATTCGAGAATCTCGTCCTCGCGGCACGCACCTAGCGAACGCCGGTGCTTATAACAATGCATAATTAATCATAGTGCTGAATTAGGGCCGTGGGATAACTGCGCTGTAGGTAGATTCGTAGTTAGATGAGTAGACATGGGGAAGGGTAGCTCTGCTCGGGAGAAGAAGATGCCTGGGTGTTTAAATTGGCGGTTTCACTCTGGGTTAAGATGAATGCGGTATTAATGGAAACCGCGTGTCGTTCTGACCGGATTATTTAATTATATACATACCTACCTACCTTTCTTCAAATTGAATAAGAAAACGTATGGAAATCAATGTCCAGTAAACTCTGGGCATTTTTAATTTTTTTTTTTGCTCTCAGCTTCTGCCTTTCGAGTTCTGCCTTATGCTGAAGAAGCTCGGTATGTATGTTATATAGAACGTAGAGTATAGAAAGGGGATGTTAGCGAGGCGGGACGTTAGCAGAGTGTAATTAACGAACTGTCGCTTTGTTCGTGGTTTTTGTTGCTACCCTGTAGTTGGCGTATGTATATGTATGGGTTTAGTGTGTATAGTTTCGCACGGGAGACGGTATAGTGTTTCGGTTTCAGTATATATTATATGACGAGAAGATAGACGACACTGGATGCAGAAGTGGTGAACTCGTCTGGGCGAGGGCAGGGTTTACGGGAATTGTTGGTAGTTGGGATTACCGCGCGTGGATCGTTAAGCAGAACTGTTAACTACCGGATTATGTATGCTTCGCCCACTTGCAATTATTAGTCTGTTATGAATTACCGTTAATTCTCAAAAATAAAAATACTACGACCAAACCGTTCTCGAATACCTACCTTTCCCCCATACTACACAAACGTTCTAAAAATCTCTCAGATCCTGGAAATTAATACACAGTCTGAATTATTGGAGAAGAACGCTCTTCTATCTACTCGACTTTTTCTTCTTCTTTGCTTTTACGACCCTAAAGAAAAATTTCTTCCGTGTTTACGATCAGTTTTCAGCAGTAGTAAGTTGCTTTAGAAAATTCTGGCTCGTTAAACTCTTTGAATATCTCGAAAGGGCAACTGCCACGACTTTCCTACCCGAAAAGGAGGATATAATTTAATTTTACGCCTTTACGTCCGACTGCAGCCCTTAGGTGGGACTGGGACTGAGAGTGGGACCAAAGAAAAAGGGGTTGACAGGTCGCGACTGCAAACTCCGAAAACTGAATTATGACCCGTAGCGGAGTAGAACACACATAGAATCCTTGACTAGCCTTTTTTGTGGCAAAAGAGAGAGGGAAGTGGCGCAAAGGGAGGGGGAGAGGGCTAGCAATCAATACGGGGAAGGTCCCCCCCGGGGAAAATAGGAAAGAGGGTTTGTTTAGGGCTGAAGGTACGTGGAGAAGAGATCGCCTCGTATAAGAGAGGAGTGAGTTCGGGAGGGTAGCGAAACTAAAAACTTAACACTCCACCCGGACAAACATCGCGCCCTGAGTGAATTGCCTGAAATATACAAAAGATTTTTCTCCTTATTCTTCTTCTTATATTCTTATCTCGCGGAGAAACAAGATCGTCTGTCTTTTGTGAATCGTTTGGCATTTATCTGACAGTACAAGCGAGTAGGATACGTCCACGAGGAATTTTCCGTTAGTAACTTTTGGGTAAACCGTAGAAAAGCGTCACGGCGGCGACGCGTCGCGTATGGCGACCGCGAACTGGACGACCCCTTTTCTTTTATTCAATAGCCAAAGGAAAAAAACCTGTGGCAACCTTTTCCCAATTTTTTTTCTTCTTTTTTTTTACTCGCCTCTTCTTTTTCTTCTTCTACTTCTTCCGAGTCACATGGGAAACCTAAACTGATCCTATGTCTCTAGCAGCGAAGAACCCGTCTCACGCGGCTTTACTCGTTCAACTAATTTTCTGTTCCGTCTTTTCTTATCTCACCGCTTTTGTCTGACGATGTGAATTTTATTCGTGATGTATAAAGTGTGCGAAGTGACGGAATAGGGAGGAAAGGTAAAGCAGAGTAAATGAAAGGATATAGGAATGGATAGGAATGGAATGGAAAGGAAAGGAAAGGAAAGGTCGCATCTCGCGTATTTCAATTCCTAGAGTTGTTCAGGGTTAGGTTATACTTGAAAGGATCTCGAATCGCAATAAGACGGCTGATGACTGTAGAAAGTATCTCAAGCGTTATAGGAATGAGATAGAACTGAGAGAATAAACGTGCTCTCAACTAGTCCTCATTGACCCGCTTTGCGGAATGTGTTTTGTCGGCTCGGCACTGCGTTCCGAGGGCGACATTCCGTTCCATAAGACTTCCAACTTATATAAATAGAGATTAATTAATTACGATTAATAAATCCCAAAGAAGTTCACGAGATGCCAGCTCAGCTTATGGCTCATTGAATAATCCCTAATTCCTTCAGAATTCTTTTTTTTTTTTTTTGTTATCGATTTTGTTTGCTTTTTGAAAAATTATGAAAATCGGGACAGGGTTAAAGTTTCGAATTGATTTGGGGCGATATCGAATTTTTAGAAACGTTGAAGTTGAGAATATCAAAATTCGGAAAGATCGGAATTCAGCTGACAGCTCGAAACTCGGAAACGTCAAAAACTCCGAGAGTCCAAGAATTCGAAAATTTAATCGAGGAGCACGACGGTCTATGCGCGAATTCCAAGTTCCGGAGTCTTGGCTCTTCGGATCTTCAGCTCGGAATTTTGAACCCTCGGTGTTGTTCGATTTGAAGTTTTTTAAATCGACTATAATGCAGACACTTTCCGGGAAATCCACTCTTTCCAAAAACTGTGAATCCAGTACTAAAAAACCTCGGAATTTCAAAAAATTCACAAAAAAACTCGATTTTCTTAAAGAACGAACGGTAAAACAAAAAATTTCAAATTATGAAAAAACATAGCAACCGGGCTTCTACAACCTACGTCGAAATAACATAGCGAGGATGTAATAATTGGCTTCGAACGATCGTCACGTAGGTATATAAAAGTTTGAATAGGCCCTTCGGCTTGATCTGAATTTATATTCTCAATTTTTAACTCGCTCATTTCTTCGAAGGGCATCGAACCTCCCCCGCAACTTTATATATTATTACAGTTAATTATAGGGATCCGCGTATATGTAATAGACGGGACGAGCAACAGCGTTATTTAGGAAGAAGATAGGTAGGTGCGATATTGGGTATAATATATATGTACGTGTATGTGGGGTACATATATACGTATACCTACGACGTTAGCTGTCATATCGCTTATCGCACTTTATCGTTATGTAATAGCCTGAGGCAATCGTTTCGCCAACTCCGTTACAAAGTCGTATTAAACAACTCCGCTACGTAATTTTCTCCCTTTATGTACGTACCTATGTACATACGTACGTATATTATACCTATACCTATATTATATGTGTATATACCTACAAATACCCGCAAGGGATTTTAAACGAGAAGTCAAAACTGATCCTGATACCTATAATACTCGAGTTTTGATAACGATTATTTCGCATGTCTATAGTACGTATCAATATATCGATATCGATATTCGTTTCATTTTTATTATCATTCTAATTTTTCATACACATTCAATCGTATAAATCGGACGAATTATATCCATCTTGACGTTCGACGATTGCGATACCGCGATCGTGATCTTTTCATTCACGCAAAACGTAGGCATCTAACAATTTCATTTCGTTTTCACTCTGTTATTCGATATCAATTAAATTTATAACAGCAAAAAAAAAAGGAAGTAAAATTGATACTCGGGATTCAGTTTGCGTTACGATTTTGGTTTTTAAAAAAAATTCCTCGATCGTTATCGCCGATATTTCCTTACTTTTTCTTTCTGTTTTTTTTTTTTTTTTTTTTTATTCCCTCTTCGTTCGCAATTACGATATTAACCGCAAGTCGTAACAATATCAGCCTATATTTGTACATCATCATGTGTATTTCCGATGAAATAATTAAACTAAATGAACCATTCCGACGATTTTTTTTTTTTTTTTTACCTTTTTTGTTTTTTCTTCTGTTTTTTTCGTTCTTTTTCTCGTGGCTCGAATATCCCACTGACTTCATGATTTTCTCGCCAGCTCGTATGTATATACAGCCTAACATATACATACTATGTATATGCGGTATACCTGCTACTGTGTATATAATCCTGCAATTAACAAATGAGTAGAAAACGTTCCACATACACAACAACACCTACAACATTATACCATACAGAATACTATAGTAAATTTCCTTTCCACTAACGCCGTGCAAAGTTCATGTGGTACTATACATCCTCGACGCACCTGTCGCCATTTTGAATCGTACGTTATAGAGGGTAGACAGTGAAGAGGTGGAACGTCAGGGCTTTAGGGGATGGTCGTCTTTCGTCTGGTACGACAGCGATTTTTCTCTTTTTTTTTTTTCTTCTTCCCTCTTCGAGGAGCAGTGGCGTCGTCGGTCGTCGGGTCGAACCGGGTCTCAAGAAAGGTATTGCGTCGGTACGTCACAGGCCGTCTCGACGCGATGCGCGTTCGTTCGTTCGGTTCCGTTCCGTTCGTTCTACGTTTTTTTTTTTTTTTTTTTACTCTGCATTTTATTAAGTCGAACGGCACAAGATGTCGGCGTCGGTCACCCGGAATTCATGATTTTTTTTTTTTTTCTCTTTTCGTTTTCTTTCTTCCTTTTTATTCGAGAAATATTTACTCCCTCAAACAGCATACCCGGATCATGCTCTCTCAAAAACACTTCAACACGTATTCACTTCCCAACCTGAAAAACGTAAAACAAAAAGAAAAAGGAAGTTCCATAATAATTTTTGGCTGTTTTTATTCATTTGATCAATTCAAGGCTCTGAATTTTGAAAAGAAGAAAGAAATAAAAAAAAAAAAAAAGTTAATTTTGACAGGAAGACAAAAGCTTCATCCCCAATTATCGACTTCTGATTATTTTCATCAGTCTATCATCTCCTATACTTGATTTTTTCTTTTTTTTTTT
The DNA here is from genome assembly GCA_949628255.1 of Macrophya alboannulata. Classification (NCBI taxonomy): domain Eukaryota; kingdom Metazoa; phylum Arthropoda; class Insecta; order Hymenoptera; family Tenthredinidae; genus Macrophya; species Macrophya alboannulata. Next base: position 45,209,956 of record OX451207.1, read on the forward strand.
TGCCCCCCCCCCTTGTATATTCGAGGGAAACGATCCGTTTTATCGGTGTTTCGCGTGCATGAATTCGGAAAATGTCGGTGCTTGCTAAACACGTAATAAAATGAACGTTTCCGGTCGTTATACAGAGCATACAAGAGTCCTTAGTTTAGTACCTTATATACGCTATTCGTATATAAGGGTAGTTTGTTTCGTCTGGTATGTAACCTGATGTATGTCTCCTCGGTAAAAAAGACTGGGAGCGAGTCACGTATAAAGTTCTAGCTTAGAAAGTAGGTATTGGCGTTAAATTCGAATATGCGAGGTGGTGTCTCGGTTAGATTTGTCCTCGTCTAGTCCTGGCGGGCGGTAAACGATGAGAAGAGACGCGTCGCGCGTCGCGACGTCCGTCCGTTTGTCTGTCCGTGGACAGTACGTACGCTTTTTCAACGGCAGAAGGATGAGAAAGCAAAAAAATAAAAATAAAGAAAAAACTTCGGGGGAACAAAGTACGGCATAAATTCTTCCGCGCTTCTAAGAGGAACAACCTCGTCCTTCTCATACTCCTCTTCGCAGCCTCTCGCTTATTGTCTCGCAGAAAACGTGGGATACGATATATACGTATACCTACGCAACGCCATGCCACGAAGCTATTTCTTCATTCGCCAAAGAATTTATTCATTTTCCACGTTTAACGAAGAAGCTGCCTTCTCTTCTTTTCTTTTTTCTTTTTTCCCCCCCCAACCCCCCTCTCCCTCGCTCTGTCTCTTTCTCTCTATACCTACTCCGGCTCAACCTTATCTGCACACCCTCTCTAGTTCAGTCGAAATAGGATTTCACCTGGAAATAATTAGAGGGTGCGATTTTCTTTTTTCAGTCTTAGGAGGGAATGGTTAGTAGTGCAAATCTCGATTTTAGGGAAAACCCCTCCATTTCGTTCGCGGCCATTTTGATTTAAAGGGTTGGTTTTTTTGTTTTTCGAATAACTCGCTCATATTCGAGTTTAGAGTGAAAATGACATCAACCAAAGTTGTGGGAAATTTAATTTGCCACAGATTTCGTCATTGTCATTTTTACCCTAGGATCGATATTCCGGAAGTTATTATTAAAATAGGGGTGGAATCTTTGTTTTTTTGCATTATCTCGTTTATTACAAGTTGACCGTGAAAATGATAATGAGCAATCAGGTAGGGAATTCTATTTCCCACAACTTTGGTCATTACCATTTTTACCCTAGGATCGATATTCTGAAAATTATAATTAAAGTAGGGGTGGGATTTTTGTTTTTTCGCATTATCTCGTTTATTATCAAGTTGACCGTGAAAATGATAAGGAACAATCAGGTAGGGAATTTTATTTCCTACAACTTTGGTTATCACCATTTTTACCCTAGGATCGATATTCTGAAAATTATAATTAAAGTAGGGGTGGATATTGTTTTATATTCAGTTATTTCGTTTATTATCAAGTTTATTGTACAAATGGTAATAATAGTAATAAATGGACACATATTTTTCCGTTTTCAAAATTACTGAATAAGGTGGCGGTTTAATCAAAAAATCCTCACCTACTACGACAGGATTTGAATAATGATTGTATAGTATGTGTACTGAGAGATGAAGAAAAAAAATTCAATTTTCAGCGGTTCAAGTTATGTACGCAGGAAAATTTTCTTGCGAAAGGTTCGTTGCTGCTAGGGATACCTACGCACTTTCAACGTAGATGATTGAATCTTATTTTTTTTTTTCATTTCAATATGTACACATTTTACAGTTAGGTAGGTATATCGTGATCTAAAAATTATGGAAAGGAACTTTTCGATTTGACCTTCTGTTGGTCACTTGATAAAACGAGAAAAGTGTTTTTTTTTTCTTCTCTTTCAAAATTTTACCAATTCAAATCTGAAATCGAAGAAGCGATCGATCCAAATTTTTTACGAAAAGTGAAGCTTTTACAGGGGCAGAATTGAAATTCCGAATTTTGAGAGTTCCGAACGAGCAAAATTTTGAATAATATTAATGACTGACAATTTTTGGAAAAAGTATTTCCCCGAGGGGCTGCATATTTGATTTGAATACCTTCAAATCTAAAAACACCGAGGATCAAAAATTCCGAAAGTTGAAGAGCCGAGAAGCCAAAACTCCGGGACTTGAAATTCACGCACGGAGCGTCTTGCTCCTCGATTAAATTTTCGGATTCTTGGACTCTCGGAGTTTTGGACTTTCCGAGTTTCAAACTGTCTGCATTCCGATCTTTCCCAAATTCAATAATCCAACCTTCAACGTTTCTGGAAATTCGAAATCGTCTCAAATGGATTCGCAATTTTTACCGTTGGGAACTTCAACCCAGCCCCAAATATTAATTCAAATGCATTAAACTTTATACATAGGCATGAAATAAAAAGTAAGAAAAAAGAAAAAAAAAAAAAAACGAATCAGAAACATGTAAAGACTGCATATAAATAAATTCATAGAAAAGTGGACATTCTGTAACAAGTTGTGCCTGCCGGGGTTGCAGGGTCGATACCGACACTGTCATCACCTATACATGTATCATCCACCACAGATGCCAACCAACTCCCTTGGCTTGTTAAGCTCGGGTAACATCACGCCACAGGTGGTGACCCTGTGCATTGTCTCCTCGCCTTTTCTCCCTCTCTCTCTCTATCCATCTTCTCTCCTATTCTCTTCTCTCGTCAACGTTGTCATTTCGAAATGGATTATTCATGCTTTAATAATCCGAAGCATCATGACATTTATATATACAGTATGGTTGGTGAACCTTATAAGATTCTTCAGGAATAAACAAGTCCATAGATAAAGCTGCGTTTCCTTCTATTCCTTTTTTTTTTTTTTTTTTTTTTCACTGTTCATCAAATTTTTCCCAGGGATTGATCTCTTTTATTTTCATTTTTTTTTTGTTTTTTCTTATACCATGATATAATCAACGGGGTTCTACTCCGTCTTCTTATGTTTCAGGAGAGAAGCCGTACAAGTGTAGCTGGGAGGGTTGCGAATGGCGATTCGCTCGTTCCGACGAGCTAACACGTCATTACCGCAAACACACGGGGGCCAAGCCATTCAAATGCCGACATTGCGATCGTTGTTTTTCGCGCAGCGATCACCTGGCCCTTCACATGAAGAGACACGTTTAAGAGTGCAGAAACGTTTTCTTGTGCTCTTATATCAAAGATCCCCCCCCCCCCCCCCCCCCACCCCCCTGAAACCCCCCAAACCCCCCCTGAAAAAACAACCCACATACCCCATACACCCACCCCCAGCCCTCGAATCAAAGTAAATTATGTATGATATGAAGTAATCCGCATATACTGCACGAAGATGAATGATAATAATGGTAAACATTATTATTATCATTATTATTATTAATATTATTATTAATATTATTCTTATTCTTATTATTATTATTATTATTATTAATATTATTATTATTATCAATGTTATGCGTGAAGATATACATATATGAATAAGGGATGAAAGTGATGTGATGTGATGCGATGCGATGGATTTTTATTATATAGTCATGGGAAAAACGGAGTTCTCTGACCTTCTCTTTAGTGGTATAGTATGTATAAGTATATAGTAGCTAGTAGTAGTATATGCATGTACATGTATACACATATATATATATTATATAATATATTTATGTATATATTTAATTATATATACGAACGTCTGGCTAATTATACTCGTTCTGTGTATTCTGTTTTTATATAATGTGTATATATATTATATATATATATATATATATATATATATATGTATAATATATATGTTCGTCATGTGGATATCTTTCCAATATTTCATCGGTAATTTATATTATCAGGGAAAAAAAAACAATTTTTCAGATAATATTTCGAATTAATTTTTTTTTTGTTCATACAATGGATGCGTTTATTAAACAATTGATTAATTGCATTATTAATTGATTAATCAATTGTCTGATTTAGAGATCGGATAATAACTTATATAAATATGTGATAGTGTGATAAATCCAATACGTTATTGTCCATGATATGATCAGACACGAAGTTATACATATACATATATACATATGTACGTATATATACATATATATATATATATATATATATATATTATATATACATATATTATGATACCTAAACAACGTAATTTATTATATTTCGAACAGAATATATCGCGGGGGATGATTTTATGGCCAATGTTTATATACATATACGTATACATGTATATATATATATATATTTATATGTGTGTGTGTGTGTGTGTGTGTGTGTGTGTGTGTGTGTGTGTGTGTGTATCATGTGTATAAATATGTATGCACGTGAAAAAGAAAGAGAGAAACAAGAACAAAAATTTTGACGAATGAATAAATAATTACGATACAACAACGGGGAAAAGAAAAAAAAGAAAAAACTGCAAGAACAAAAAAAAAAGCGAAGAATAAAAAACCAAGAACGTCATATATAAGAGCCTTTAAAAACACGAACAGCTGAACAATAATTGAATACAACGCAGAAAAACTTTACTGATCATCGTATTATACAATTGTGCTATATGTATATATATATATATATATATATATATATATATATATATATATATATATATATATATATATATATATATATATATATATATATATATATTTACATATATGTATATATATATATGTATATTGTAAATGGTGAAGAAAAAATGAAAAAAAAAAAATAAATAGAAAACCCAAAAAAAAAGAACAAAAAATTAACAAAACAAAAAAACATAAAAAAGTACATAGGAAATTCTAAGAGAATCACATACAACCACCCGTGCACGCTGCACTTATAAATAATAAAACAAAACAAAAAAACTATAATAAATAATATAATACAATTGTTCTAACTGAAAATATATGAATCACTGCCAATTTTAACTATATAGGTACGTTAAAATATCTTCGCTGTCATCGAGAAAAAAATCAACGGTAAGAAATACATACAAAAAAAAAAAAACAGAATTCATCAGAAAGAGTAGATTCAGCCCTTTATCTTTATTGTACGTCAGTATAACTACTCACCTAATAATACATCATATTATATCAAATTTGAAAAATATTCATCCGAAACGTCAAATCGTGCGAGATCACTGTTTTTCTCAATTTTTTTTTTATCAATTTTGACATACTTATAGGTAGACACTCGGAGGCACCGCGCTCGCGATTTATTTTCTCTTCTTACGTCTTTGGTCTCTCTTTTTTTTTTTTTGTAATAACGTCAAGTCTTGAGACATTCACGATAACAATCACAATTATGATATAATGATAAGAAAGAAAAAAAAAACGGTGCCAAATGCCTTTCGTATACATATATATTCTGCTAATTTAATTGACATTATAGCAATATTTCTTTCCACCCCCCCCATATAGTTATTGTTTTTTTTTTGCCTATTTTTGCATTTTTGGAACTCGAGCTTATATTAAATTACCGCGACGTGAATTATAATTTGTTGAAGTTTTTCAAAACTATGTGCGCGCACGGTGCATTCGAGTGAACAATAATGACGAGTTCGAAAAAAAAAAAAAAGATGATTCACATCCTTGCCATGAATTTCAGAAAAAAATTAATAAATAAACAAATCGAAAGGAACCTCAAGAGATGCCAAATTTTTTTTTTTTTTTTTCAAATTTTTGTTAATATTCTAAGAACAACCGAAGCGACAAGGTATGTAGACGTTTTTCTTTCATTTTTTTTTTTTTTCTTTTTTCTTTTTATCCGAAACTGATCGAGTTTGCTTTTGACGTTGACGTATGAAAACAAAATTTAATGAGAAAATAAAATCTGTATAATGATATCCACTTTGGATTGATCATCGAATTGAATATTAAATTGAATTGAGTTGAAGCTGCACAAAAATATATCTACCTATTAGAAGATATATGCTACTAACGAAAAATTTAAATGACGACTAACGCGTCCGAGAAATAGGAACGAAAAACCAGGAAAAAAAAAATAAAAATAATAAAAATTGATAACATACGATCAGAGAGAGAGAGAGAGAGAGAGGAAAAGAAGGAGAATAGGAAGATATTAATATGTAGTCTAAATATAATAACGAAATGACTATATATTACGTATAATGTATAGCAATTGAACAAAAACTTGAATGCAATAGAAAAAAAAAATGAAGTAAAAAAAAAAAAAAAAAACTAATTAAATAAATAAATAAAAGTAAAGATGAAATGAAAGAAGAGAAAAAAAATAAAAAAATAAATTTTTTTAAACGAAAATGAAAAATAACGAGCGATGGAACACAGTGGGGCCAGTTAACGTAAATCATGTAGACTTTTTTTTTTCTCTTTTTCTTCTCTTTGTCCTAATTCATGAATATGAGGAGTAATAAATTTCGCGTTAGATTGTAAAGATTAAAGATAAAAGATAAAAGATTGACGAATAAATAAATTATTAATGTATTAATCACGTTTCAAGCACACTCATCAAAACTAACCTTTTAAGAAGACTAATCTTACCTGAAAATAAGAAAAAAAAAAAAAAAAAACTAAAATATCCAACAGACAAACGTAAGGAAGAAAAATAAAATAAGAAAATTGTAAAAAAAAAAATTAAACAAGATCGAATGAAAAAAAAAAATAAAAATTAATAAATAAATAAAAAAACGAAGAATAACTAAATTGTAAATGTTCAGTGGCCAAATAAATAATTTAATAAACACTTAGAACATAATTATATATATTATTATATATATATAGCATATATATATGTATATGTATATATATATATACGTATTTGTGTGTATATATATGTATATATTATATATATCTACATATACCATTAGGTGAGCGAAAGAATGAAAGATAATTGTAATTCAGAGATTAACGAAGAAAATTCTATAAGTTTGTATATTGTGCAATTTTTCAATGTTTCATTATATTTGTTACCATGTTTCACATTAATTATAATATTTACAATTCTAGGATATATGCATATATATAGTATATAGGTAAAAGTATGTAGTTCGTAAGTCAGAATGTTTTTGATAGCCATATTTAAATCATGGTTGTCGTATATGATGATGATTTATTATTATTATTATTATTATTATCATTATTATGATTATTGTTATTATTATCATTATTATTATTACGCAGGGTGTCTCAAAAACTCCTTGATATGTACAGCTTGCATTTTCGTTGAAACAATCTCGCTTAATATATACCTATATATATACACACATATATATGCGTTTTTTCTTTTCTTTTCACTTGATTTTTTTGTTCTTTCGTTTTCTTTCTTTCTTTCTTTCTCTCTCTCTCTCTCTTTTTTTCTTCCTTTTCTTATTATTTCGTCGCGTCGTTGTCATACAATTGAATGTATATATTTGCTTGAATAACCCAAAAACCAAAAAAAGAAAACATAAAAAAAAATGAACAAAATTCATAATCGTTTCTTGATTTCATGAATTCGGTTGTAAAAAAAAAAAAAAAAAAATTAATGCACATAAAATATGCTTAGAACGAATACAGGGAAGAGGAAGAAGAGTAGTAAAAAAATAAATGACTAGAAAAAAAAAATAAAAAAACGAACAGCCGGAAGTCGAAATTTTTTTTTTTTTTTCCTTACATTCTCTGTTCGTCGATTTTTCTTTCGACTCGACCTGAGCTCTTGCGAAAATGAATTCGATCGTATATTTATAGGATTGAAATTTCGCGTCATCCCACTTTACGAAGAATAATTTGGAAGAAAAAAGAAAGGAAAAGAAAAAAAAAAAATAAAAAAAAATAAAACAAAAAAAAACCATTAACGCTGTAACGAATGCGGGAAATAACTTTGTTTGAACGATTGATATAAAGAGAAAAAAGAAGAAAGAAACTAAAAATTGTAATTATTATTCTTGATGAATTGATAAATTAATAGATAATAGCGATAATATTATAGGTAGATAGATGGATGATAGATAGGTAGATATTAAGTACAATTATGATATACCTATACAAAATACCTATGTGCAAGAATGCTGCAGGTATATGAAATTTACAACTGTACGTGGTAGGAGAACATAAAATGTATATATATAGGTAATATACCTATATATACGCGTACAATATTGAATGAAAATTAAATGGTAAAAAGTAAAAAGTGAAATTTTAAGAAAACCCAAAAAAAAAAAAATAAAACAAAAACATAAAAAAATGAAATAATGAAAAAACAAAACAAAAAAAAAAAAAGAAATAAAAAATTACAAAATTGTTGTATTATTGTGGTCTAAGGTATTTTCAGTCATGCTGTATAGTAATTGTAATATATTTGAAGAAGTAGATGAAAAAGTAAAAAGAGTGAGAGAGCTGGAGAGAGAGAGGGAGGAAGAATTTGGAAAACGGAAAAAATGAAGAAAAAGAAAAGAAGAGAAGAATGTGAAATTAAATTCGTGCTAGGATGAAAATTGTGTATAATATAGGTAAATGAAGAATAAAGGAGCAGTCGAATGAGGAAAAGATAGAAAATAGAAAAAAAAAAACGAAAATAAAGTCATGTCAGTCAAGCATTTGTACAGCTATACATTTACCTATACACCGTTCGAAAAAAAAAAAAAAAAAAAAAAATTGACACCCTCTAGCCCCTGATTTTTATAATGAATACGTCGTAGTGTAGTTGGCGGCGTGGCTCGATCTTCTATATATATACATTATATACAATACATAGATATTGTATGTATTTACATATATACTTATAATACATCGATATCGATAAGTCAAAAGTAAAACTATATTTAAAAATCATCCGCACTAAATATAAACGTACACACATTTATATAGTCACACGCAAACAGACACACACATACGCATGTACACATACCTGAAATTCTATGACTGTCAAACAGAAAGAAGGAAATTAATTAGAATAATTATAACTTATATATATATATATATACCTTATACCTTACGTTACGGAAAGTATTAATTATTTTATTATTATCATTTTTATTATTATTATTATTATTATTATTAATTGATCGTAATACAAGGCGAATTCTATAAGTAAGGACAAAAATTATTATTTTTCTCTGCCGTTTTCTTTTATTTCTCTGATTTACACAAATATAAATATAAGTATATATACATTCTGTATGTATATATATACATATAGGTATATAATAAAATCATCTTTTTATTCAATTATATAATACAATTTTTCTGAATATCATCATGGTCACGTCACGTCTTCAATTAACTCGTCCCTAATAATTGTAATATATATGTAATAATATATATGTATACATGCATACACACCTGATAACTGTGGGTACTATCGTGCAGAAAAAATTCCGGTTAATTAATTAATTAACTAAATAATAATGATAATAAATATTTCGCCAATTTTCATTCCAATAATTTTGTGATTTTTTTTTCTCTCTTTTTTTTTTATTCTTTCTGGTAAACTATCACGGTATAAAATAAAAGAATATGCATATATTACATACATGGTATAATATACCTCGCTCGCTACGCTTCCGCGATCTCGCGAACTCCTTGTAATTTCAGAGGAAAAATCGAAGGGTGTTTTTTTTTTTTTTTTTTTTTAAACCAAATCATCACTCCTAACATCTGGTTTAGGATTTTATGAGTGTTAATATTATATCTCCGACGTTATCTAACCGAACTGATGAAAATTAAACAGGTAAAAAAAAAACATCGATTATTTTTAGGAGAGCTCCGGTTTGAACAGAAATAGAAAAAGAAAAAAACATTTACTCAATAAAATTAATTAAAATACCTAATAGTTGAAAAAAAAAAATAACTACATACTAACTAATTACTACTAAAGATACGACAATTCTGTGAGGTAAGATTGAAAGAGAGTTGAAGAAATAAAAACCAAAAAAAAAAAAAATATAAAAAAAAAAGAAAAAAATTAAAAAAAAAAACGCAAAAAAAAATAAATAAATATGTTTAAAACGAGATACCTATATTTTTAAAAAGTGACCTTTGGCATTTAAAGACTTGTAAAAATCGTGCAACGAGTTAAGTAAAACAAAACAGAAAAAAAAAATAATAATTAAAAATAAAAATAAAATACTTAGAGAAACAAAGAGAAATGGGAAAAAAATAAAAAATACCACAAGACGAACGGTAAGGGAAAAAAAACCTAAAATAATAATAATAATAATAATAATAATAATAATAATAATAATAATAATAATAGTCATAATAATAATAGTAATAATAATAATAATAATAATAATAATGATAAATAATAATAATAAATATTAGTAAATAATTAAAAATAATGACGAGTACCGGGGATGCCGTGTGTAAAAAAGCCCCCCCACATCCCCCTAACCTAATATACCTTATACCCCAACCCATCACTCCGCGTTTAATGTTATACTGTATACACACGCGGTATTAAAGAAGAGGACGAACGAAACCAAAAAAAAAATGAAATGAAACAATGAAAAAATAAGAAAAAAAAAAAAAAACCACACTCTTTATTCTGACAATGAATTAGGTATGTAAATTTTTACCAATTTCCCCATCGGTACAGAGAGAATTAAAACGTTTTGATCTTATGTACCATTATACTATACATACTATATACATATACTATACACGTGAAAACATTCCTGTAACGAATTCGCGTGCGACTCTTTAACACTTGGCAAAACAGAACAAAAAATTAAACAAGAGAAAAGAAAAAAAAACGGACAACCGAAGGCGAAAGAAACGAAAAAAAAAAAAATATTTCGGACGTAGTGATTATACTTTAAAAACCGAAAAACGGAGAAGAAATAAAGAAGAAAAAAAATGAATTATATATAACGAACCTTTTTCTTAAATAACTTTAATAGTAAAATGCAGTTTTTTGGAAATTTTTCGATAAATAATTTTATCCATATAGGTATATATACTTCGGTTGGTATACATACCAGAAAATCGTTTGATTTATTTAGTTGATTTTTCATCCTCGATAAAATAATTGAAAGTATAATTATACATATTATTATATACATACATATATAAATACCTATACAATACAATGATTATGTAAAACTATAACTAAATGCAGCATGATATACATACCTGACGATGAAACTCGTTTTTTTTCGTATAGGTGTGTCAAAGTATGTGATAGGGTCGCCGTTGAAATCTCAAAAAAAAAATAAAAATAAAGTAAAAAAAAAAGTCAGTCCACCACATAGTCACTATAACGTCATCAACACACACCTCATATTAGATTTAGGGTTTATATAGAATTTTATACAGGCATATGCAACAGTGTTCTATGTTCTAGCCAAAACTTAACCCTATTATCCTCCAGTACGATTTATAACGCAAGCTCTTACTGTTCTTCTTGTCGCGTTAATAATTTTCAATACCTATATATACATATATTAGAAAAGAAGTAAGAAACGAAAAAGAAAAATGGAAAGAAAAAGAAAAAAAAAAGAAGGAATTTTAAAATTAAAATTAAGAAGATAAAATATCAAGATACTTTTCCAAAATTCTGTTAACCTCGCCCGTGTACGTATATCTACCTACACCGACGCACGTGATCCCGTCGAAGTAAAGTTTTCAACCTTTCGATACCGCAATCGCGATTCTTGATTACATATTTTTTTCTTCTTACTTTCTTCTTATGATCAATTAACTGTCAATGGTTTTTTTTTCTTTCGTTTTTCATTTTTGATCAGCAATCGAGTTTCGACTTTAGAAAAGATTTTTAACAATTTTTTTATCCGTTTTTTTTTTTTTTTTTTAAACCTATTAAATTTTTTTTCTTATATAGTATATATGTATATGTATATACATATATAATTATAACTGGGGTAATAATTTCACAGCGTTTAAACGTGACGGTCGTTTTAAGAACGCGAGGTCTCGCTCATACCGCGAGAAATTTTCATTACGTTACATTACATTAGATTACGTTACTCTTCAAAGTTTTATAATCGTTAAGCATCCCAACGCCCCCATCTCAAAAGGGAGATTAATTGAAATGTAATTACGTATTATAGGTACGTACCTACTACGTCGTTGCCTCCAAAGTTGAAAGTAAACGTTTGATAAAATGAAACACGCGGAAATAAAGGGGGCTTGAAAATTATTCTGCCTTCACAATTTCATTGATTAACCTTTTCATTTCCTGTTTTTTTTTTTTTTTTTTTTTGCGTTGTTTTCTCTCGCACTTTCCTTAAACGATATATTTTATACTCCATCTTAGATGTAGGTAATCGTGAAAACTCTGAACTCAAATTCGTTAAAGAAAACGCGCGTGACTTATAAGCCAGCGCAATTTTTTTTTTTTTCTTCAATATAATATTAACCTTTTTTCATTTTTTCTTCTTTGGATAATTTACTTTCTAATTTCTTTCGAATCAGAAATTGTAATTTCCATTTTTGTATGTTTACCTATAGTATATGTACCAATTATTGTCGCGAAACCGTCAACCTCTATAGTGCCATTACGTCACTTGTGTTCGTAAAATTTGCCAATAAAAAAAAAAAAAATACAGCCATTCCAGGATATGTAGAAAAAATCTTCAGTTTTTTTTTTTTTTTTTCATAATTTGTATGTGTATTCAGGTTAAGTCGAATCCTCAATTACTTGTACGTATAATACTTGAAAAAAAAAGTAAATTTGATCTTCGTCTAGTTTTAATTAATTCATTGATCAATTAATTATTTAAAAGATCGCGGTTTATTCCAAATCACTTCGAGACGTCCGAGTCAGTTATTTGAGGTGACAGAATTTTCGGAAAACAGCCAATTTCTCGACGCTGATTATAATTATGATTATGACTATTATAATTCTTATGGTTATTTCATTATTATTATTATTATTATTACTATCATTATTATTATCATTGAAACAGTGACTGTCGCTTCGTTAATTGATTCTGAATCTATGTATGTACGTATATGTATAATGTTATATCTAATTAGCAAATGAAAGAATAGTCGAGAAGGTGATCTTTGATTCCGGTAAAGAAATAAGAAAGCGAGTCAAAAACTATAGATAGATATAGAGAAAGAGAAAGTTGTGCTATTCTTCGTTTAATGTTTGATTTGCGTTAAGAGGCATGTATATATATAATTATTGTGTAATTGCGTATATTATACGTGTGTCCTGAAAAGGAAAGAAAAGAAAAGAAAAAACAAGCGATAGAAAAAAAAAAAAAAAAAAAAGAAAAACTCACTCCTCCTTCCCCTAATAAAGCTGTAAATTTTTTTTTTTTTGTTCCATTTTGGATGAAATAAAACAAGAAAACTTTGAGTATAAATTATGTAAACGAGAATGTTGATTATAAGAGACGCTTTTAGGTGTATATCGAAGATATGTGTGTGTATTTTTGTTGGTGATATGTATGTGAGGTCGAGATATATAATAAAATAATAATTATAAAGAAAACAAAAAAAAAAAAAAATTATGTACGTACAGATTATATGTGAACCAAAAATACCGCGGTTTTGGAGGCTCGCAGCCATGGCGCCCGGTATGAAGAGAAATGGGAAAGAGAGAAAGATCGGACGAAAAAAAAAAAAAAAAAAATTAGAATTAAAATTAAAATGAGAAGGGAAAGAGTAGAAAAAAAAACTAAACCATTAATTGAATTTGATCATTTGTTTTTAATAAATTAAATTAATTATTTAAATAATACATGTCAAAAATCAAACTTATACGTATATATATAAAGAAATTGGCAATTTGTGAAATATTGATATGATATAGATGATATGATTATATGCGATATATATGCGGTGTGTTGAGTATATATACATATATTATGAATGAATGTTTTTATATAAACTATTGAATAGACTATTGATTAATTATTAATTACCATTGTATTGTTTTAATTGTACAAAAAAAAAAAAGTGAATGATGAAGAAAAATAAGGATAAGAAATAAGAAATAAGAAATAAGAAATAAGAATAAGAAGAAAGAAGAAAAAGAGAGAAGAATGAAGAATGAAGAAGAAATAAAAATAAATAAATGATGATGATGATGATGATATGATGAAGTAAATTTAACGTATATAGCTTGTAACGAATTAATTGTAATATTATAATTATTATTATTATTATTAAGCATATATAAATGGAAATTATTGATGATAATAATGTTCTTCCGCATTTTTTGCGAATTAATCTTTTTCGATGTGCGTGATAATATCTGTACGAGAACTGAAGTAAATAGTACTGGCGATCAAATCAAGCGATTATACTTATAAATTTCATTATTTAAATATATTGATTCTTCTGTTTTTTTTTTTTTTTTTTTAATTTTTGTTGATTTTTTGAGACTCGCGTTAAAATTTATTTCCAACGATATTTCAATTGATCAATCTAGCATATTTTTTTCAAATTTTATTAATTTTTACGCCACGATTTTGCAAAAATTCGTTGGAACGTTAATATCTTACTATCGCCAATATAACACGATAAATTGATTATCCAAGCCTCAATTTGATTGCCAGCACTGTTAACAACGTTAACATTCTTAGGAGATATATTTACAGATGTTTTTGAAGACGCGCAGGCTTCTTCGGCGCTTCTGACGATCTGGGTTGGTCGTTGTACATAGAAGTACAAATTTTTTTAAGATTATCATTATTATTATTATTAGTAATTTTATTTTGAATTTGATTAGTATTATTTTTTTTTTTTTAATTTCACGTATATCGACGGCTGAGCGGAACAACATCGTATCTCAGAATTTGGTTCAACAATATCGTATCTCAGAATTTGTTCCAAAAACATCGTATCTCAGAATTTGCTCCAAAAACATCGTATCTCAAAATTTGGTTCAAGAACATCGTATCTCTGTGTATAAGATATAGGAGATACGATGTTGTTGGACCAAATTTTGAGATACGATGTTTTTGGAGCAAATTCTGAGATACGATGTTTTTGGAACAAATTCTGAGATACGATATTGTTGAACCAAATTCTGAGATACGATGTTGTTCCGCTCAGCCGTCGATATACATATACATATACTGTCTCGTTTTGTTATCAGACGCGAATATACTAAATAAATTAAATTATGGAGAATCGAATATGTGAGATATGAGAAATTTTTGACCAATTTGCCAGTAGTTTATTATTCAATATTATACTTTCATTTTCGTTTTGAATATTTTTTTTTTTTTTTTCAATTTATATTTTATTTTTGTTGATATTTTGATATTTACTTGTTTTAAATCGATGTTACAATTATCTTCTGTGTTTTAGCGAAAGATATTACAATATTATTATTATTATAATTATTATTGAAGCTCCGATGTACATAGTAGACGTTTTAAATAAGATATATATATAAATAAGTAAGTCAAAATTGATCGTTTAGTTATTTCGGAGCATATATGTATATTAATTATATACATATATATATTTCCTAACGTAGAAAAGAAAAGATAGAATAAGAAGAGAAAGAGATAGAGAAATAGAAAAAACGAAAATTGGAGTATAATAAATGAATTGATAAGATTTTGAAAAAAATTAAAAAAATAAAAAAAAATAAAAATACGAAAAATAAATATATATAGTCAATGTTTTAGTAAATGACTATATATGTATACATGAATACGTATATTATATATATTTATATATATATATATATAATATATATTTTAGAAAAAGTGCCAGCCCAGCGTTCGAATCGCCAAAAATAATAAGAAAATTATAAGAAAAAAAAAAATTGAAAAAAAAAAACAAAAAAATACAGAAAAAACAAAACAAAAAAAAATTTCGTAATGAAAAAAAAATAAGTTTTTGTGATTAATTCTTAGGTGGATAAACAAAAAAAAAAAATAATTTTAAGTGAGTGCTTGGCGGAACAAGAGTGCGCGCATGGCTTAAGGCTCTATATACAGTTTAAACAGTATATATATATATATATATATATATATATATATATATATATATATATATATATATATATATATATATATATATATATATATATATATATATATATATATATATATATATATATATATATATATATATATATATATTAAAGAAATGCGCTCTGGTGATTCCCACGACGAGTTGTACGACGCTTAGGCGCCTCACATTTCATTTCGTGCTTGGAACACGTTAAACTCCAACGAACGAAACGATAGAAAAATATTCAAGTAGTTCTCGTGTCATTCTATATATTGTCTACGATAAAATTTACGAGTAAGTAAAACAAAAAATAAAGAATAAAAATAGAATGAGAGATGATGGAGTGAATGTGCGAGTAAACGAAAGAGAGAGAGAGATATATTATAGATAGATAGATAGTTAGATAGATAGTTAGATAGTTAGATAGATAGATAGATAGATAGATAGATAGGTCGTTTAAGAATTCAAACGTTGCGTTCGAAAAGGATCGCTTTCGTTTTACAACTCGTCGTCGAATCGCGCAGAGTGATTTCGAAAAGTGAAAAGAAGAAGAAAAAAAAAAACCAGAAAAAAATTTCCATAGTTATACAGGGGGGCAGAGGGAGCGAATGAAATTATTCTTAACTTGAATCGCGGTATAAAAGTGTGCGTGAGAATATTATAATAAGTGAAGAGTGAATTCTGTGGCTGTGCGAGTGGATATATCGCGTGTATAAGAGTCGCGTGCGTTTCGAATGCTTAAATGTACATTACCTCCCTTAACTTCAAAATGTCGCTACTCTTTGATTCATTTGTTTAATAAAAGCGGCGCGCAAAGCACCCCCTCATCGCAAGACCAGCGGGCAAAGAACAAAAAATAAAAAAAATAAAAAAAAACGTTGAAATAAATAAAAAGAGAGAAAAAAAAAATTAAGCGTTATAGAGAAAAAGAAAGTTAGAGACGCGGTCTAGAGAGAGACAGAGAGAGAGAGAAGTAAATAATAATAATAATAATATTAATAAGAAAAGAAAAAAAATGAAATAAAAGAGCGCAAAACGAAGAAAAAAAAAAGAAAAAAAACAAGCACCTCGATATCTCTTCTACTTCAGAGTACTTTATTTTCTTAATTTTTTCTTTCCTCTTATAGTCATACATATAATATATATATATATGTAGCGTATTTTAAATATCGTTATTTTTTAAGGAGAATTACATATGAATGATGATGATAATGATGACGATGACGACGACGACGATAATGATGATGATGATGATGATGATGATGACGATAAAAAGATAAAAAAAGAAGGAAAAAAACAAAAACAAAAAAAAAATAAGAAATAAAAAATAAAAAAAATATATATATATATATATTTATTTTCTAAGATATAATATATTATGTATATTAAATTATAATAATGCACAAAATGTAATTATATATATGTATGTATAATTATTATCTTCTTCTACACATTCGCGCGTATCAGGAGAGAGGGGGAAAAAACGCGTTATATAGGGGTGCAAAGAAAGAAAGAAAAAAAAATAAGTGAAATAATAAAAATGAAATGAAAATAATAAAAAGAAAAACAAAATTACGAAGGGGGGAGCTAGCCGCCGCTGTAACCTCATCTTTCACGAATAGCTTGTATTTCTGCTCAGTGCAAAATAAACGTACGTTCCTGTTGAAAAAAATTACCCACGTTGTATTTTACATTCTTTTATTATCACCCTCGACATAGTCTTTTTTTCCTCCATCCCTCTTTTACATTTTACTCTTTCATCCCGCATGTATAACGTATTGCATCTGTATGCATATATTCCTGTGAAAAACTGCACGATATCGATACGCAATTATTGATTATATAGAAACGATTTTTTGTAGAAATTCATTCTTTTCCTTTTTTTTTTTTAATAAAAACTGAAAAAACACGGCTCTCCTTCATTCTCTGAAAGGGATCGAGAAAATATCTTAAAGGAAAAGGTGCGTTTACACAGCCGTTAGAAAATAAAGTTCGAAATTCAAATCTAGGCTGAAGAGGAGAAAGAAAGAAAAAAAAATTCCAAAGGTACACATACACACACACACCTGAATTTACATAATTTTCATCCCATTCAGGTGAACCGCGTTGTAAACGTCGCGGTCGACTTGACTCAACTCGACTCTCGACTCGGTTTTTGTCACGTGAAAATAAGAACAAAGAGTAGAAACGAACGAATACGATGGTATAGTACGAATTCCGTTAGCCCATTTTTCAACATCATACCATGAATGTATGAATACTATTCAAAAAAATAACAAAGACAAATGACCCGCGGCCCGAGCCTCCTCCTGCACGTTCTCAAAAATTTTTATTACATGATACAGTACGCGATAAAACCGTACCTAAGAGAAACCACTATTCAAGTACATAATATTACTATACATATGTACACACTGCTTTGGGTAAGTATCAATCAATCATCAAAATATTGCTCATTTTTTCTTAATCCTAATCATCCAGCAATCCAATATTATAATTACAATATCAGCCCTCAAATTCGGGCATCATCAATGCTTGGCAAGTCTGACTAAGAACGGCCACAACTACTAGCTTGCTGTCTTGTCTGGTTGCATAGGAAACACATTGAAGTAGTTTGGGTTGCATATCTACAGGCAACGGCTACGTACTAAGTTTCTTAATTTTGCTCTAGAAACGGCATTAGGTTTGCTACAATATCAAATTTGAATTCTATGCATCTAGTCAATTTTTATTATCCCATTGATATTATACTTGTTAAGGAATTTAGCAGGAAGATGTAAATTTTACTTTAATATACAAAATTGGGGTAATATAGTTCGACTTTTCGTCCGAACTGTTCCGAGTTTTACCACTTCAAAACCAGTGCAGTTTCTCCAGAAGTCGACGTTGACAATTAGATAAGTTTAATCTACATTGTATTATCCTAATCCCATAACACGGCTTATCAAAGCTAAAAATAAACATTCAACGATCCTACTTAAATATAACAACAACCCACAATAATGAAAAATCTTTAAACTCTGCCTTATTATTTTATTTCCCGTCTTTAATTTGACGGGTTGATATAGATTTTGAAAAAAAAGAACAAAATCGAGATTCGCTGATCAGTACTTTGAATAATGATTTTTTCAAGCTCTGTATATACAGCTATTTCGCCAATTTCAGGGGAGATAATTCACGCAGACGGGAATTGCCGCGCGAATACATAGCTCGATACGTAGATACGTACACACACACATGTATATGTATGTACATATCTGTATGTATTTGTGTAAATAGAAACGTGAGTTACAGGGTAGTTTGAATTGAAAATAGTTTAGCGATGCAGCGGGAGAGCAGTGCGTGCACACATTCGCATACGTGTATTGACACATGGCTATTTACCGACATACATAATACCAGATTTGCATGGTACTCTATATCGGAAATCTATATTGTTCGTAGTCACGTTAAATTTCACCTCTCCGCACCCGATATATTCCTTATCCAGAAAATGAGGAGACGTATAAATTTCGCTGCAAATTTAATTTCTACATGAAATCGGGGATTCAAAAGAAGAATTTTTATGGACCCCCCACCCAAAAAACAAAACGAAAATAGTCTGGAACAAATTTTATTTCAGATTCGCTGATCAATGATTGAAAATTATCTAGATGAACGGACTCTGTGATCAGTGAAATGAAATGAATAAATATTGTATATTGATTGAGGGTAGAATTTATGAGGGTAGTTAAAGTTTCGCGCGGATATTAAAATTAATTAAAAAAAAAAAAAAAAAAAAAAAGAAGAATTTGGTGGGTTCAGATGTGTATTGAATAATTCGGAATGTTATCGGGAGCGTAAAATCCTCATCAAACGGATATAATCATGGTCCGTAGTGACGATAGTTTTATTTAATTCCATTTCACCCTTTGTGGAAGTGGGCGATCGAGGGTTGGAGGCGATGGGCGTACAGCTAGTACGTGGTCGTGCATAAAGCTCGCAATATCAATATTAATTCATACCTAAATTTTCAATGGAATAAAGATCTACCCCTGTATTATTATATACAGGGTAGTTTCGGGGTTTTATTATACAAGATCGTCCCTAAACTATATAACCTTGTTTGATAGGCAACGAAGGACATTCGCAGCGTTTTGTCATCGTAAAACGTTTTATGAGAAATTATTACTCGTCTTTTCTCTACTGAACACACACATACACAGACGGGCGGGCATCTATACGTGTATTACCTATATACATGGCTACGAGGACATTTTCTGCGTGAAAAAAAGGAAAAATAAAATAGAACGATTTCACATTAGATATAAAGAATAAAAACGCTTTCACCTTTATCATTCGATGAACACGTAAACCCTGTTTTAGTGCATCGTATAAGTCGTTAAGCCGCAAGCTAAAAACATAGAGGAAGGAAGAAAAAAGGAAAGGGGATGTAAGAGAGAGATGGAGAGAGAAAAAGCAACATTGAGGCATCTTTCCAAAATATGAAACCCGAAATTGATTCAATGATATAATAATTTCCTTCAAGACTCGACGCACGGTCTCTGCCTGAACCTTTGAGCTTGCATAAAAGGTCAGGGGTTGAATTTTCCTTACCTGCTTGGGCACAGGGTGAGGTTTAACGAAACAGTGAACTGCACTCCCTGCGGAAACGGTATATTCTCAACGACTTAGCACACGAGATACTCACACAGTATCACATGGCGAAGTAGCGTAGCGTCGAAGAAACTCTTCTACATCCCCTCCGTTAAAGGGGTGGAAGAAGAGAAGTCGCAGTGCCGCACTGGCTCGAAATTGCTTTTAGCCCCGGCAGAGATATCTTTTAGAAGAAAACGCTACCATATAGGTATATACGTATATACCTATATGTGCGGCTACTCCAGTTTAGCGGGGATAAATTTCTTCGAAAATTTCTTCTTATTTTGTATTTTGCAATTTTTCGTATTTTCGTATTTTTATTCAAGTGGCGGAAGTTACATGGTAGCTGCGGTCTGATTTGTGTCTTGTATATCCGGTTTACCTCGGACCTTTCTGGCTTTCACGCCAGCTAAGAAGAAGTAATCTGGTAGCGCAGTAAAGCACGCTGACCCAGTAATTCAGACGCCAACTGGTCTTGAACTGGCGCTTGTAGATATAGCGATGCCATGCCTGGCCCCTGCCCTGCCATAGTACTAAAACCTTTAAACGGCTTCCTTCCTGTTCGGAGCTGAGAGCTTTGCTTCCTTAGCTAGCTAACTCAGCCTGGCTTGATCCTGCATTCCTGCCTATCCACCGCAGCTAAAACCAAAGAACTAAGTACCTACGTCTGTTACCACAAAAATTGGAGCAATTTTCTGGCCCTGTCTCTTTTTTTACGTTTCAGCAGTTTGGTAATAAGCAAAGCCCTGGCTCCGGTCCGAATAATGACTTCTGCTCATTTCAATGAATTTTCACATCGAAGGATGCAGGTCTGCCCGACAGGATCGTCGGAAAAGTTTGAAATTTGAAGGATTTTGAATACTCTTTGACTGCGGCGAACCTGAATTCTGATCATAGTTCTTATTTTTTTATTGGATCTATTATCATTCAGAGTGATAAACGAATTGGGATGGATTCTGAAAGCTGGTATGCATGGATTGTTGTGATAGTATAATATGTTGTCGAGCTGGTTCTCATATATTTTATCTGGCTAGGGTCACGTATCCTCAGGAACGAAGAACCAGGAAAGAATTTGAGATTTCTGCGGAGATGGAAATGCCGCAAGTTCGTAGTCAGCGAAGCTCGGAGCGTTCGTTCGTTCGGTCGTACACACGTACACACGTCGAAAGCCACACTCAAGTGTCTCGTAGGAATTTAATTCAACCCGGTTCGGATCACCCACCGTTTCTCGGTATTTGATACTCGATATTTTCAGGGCGATTCCGTGAACTCGCATCTGTTCAAACCCCCTCGACCAGAATATAAAGCAAAGATCCTGGGAGATCCTTGCTCAATATGTCCCCGCGCGTGCACATATTCTTGCTCCAAAAAAATAAAAAGAAAAAGAAAAAAACGTGACCTCGTAAGCGGTAAAAAATGTCCCTTACGCCTCCCGACGTACTCAGGTGGATGAAACAAAGAGGCAGGAAATCAAAAATCGGTACAAGATATACAACAAATATAGGTATATATAAACTCGCCTGTACAGAAACGAACGAGAAAGGACGACGAGTAACTCGGTTAGGCAGAGGGAGAATCAACTCCTGCCGAGACTAATGGACGTCTTCTCATCCGCAATCTTGTTATTTGGTCACCCATAATCTAATACTGGCACGTCCCATTTGTTCCCAGACACCCGGGGCACCCTACTCTATTCTAGAAACTCTCGCTCATATCGGAGTAGCCACAGACCTACCCTGGTGTACGAGTGGGTATATATATGTATATCTGCGAACGCGAGGGAGCTTGCGGAATTGTTTGCGCTAACCACGGCTCAGATATCTCCCTTATAGGTATATAGGTGGACGATACCCCGATGAAATTCAATAAAATCGATCCGATCCTTTCCTTTCCGATCAGATTTATATTGTATTGGTACAAAATGCCAATCTCATATCAAGGGCCAATGATATAGTTTTTATCAAGGCTATGTACAGCCATTTTATTCCCATCCCTAGATCCTCGACGGTCCTTCGCAGTTTCTTGCTCATTCCTTCGCCATTTATGTCCCCCCATCTATTTCTCGATAAATATTCTTCGGTAATTCCGAAAACCGTGAAAGTCAATTCGAATATTGACAAGATATGAAGGTAACTTATTTACGTCCGTATGGATTACACATGCCATTCGCGTCTGTAACATTTGATATACCTCTTATCCTCTCAATTTTCTTGATAATTTTCTCCCTTTTTCCCTTTTTGTTTTTCATCCTGCCTCTGGTACTTCGGTTATCGATACTGCTGCCCGGGTATTACTTTGCTTGACAGTTTTCGCGTAATATCTTCTTTTTTAACGATAAGTAGAACGAAGCTAACTACTGGTTGACCTCCATACGTCCTTTAAAGCGAGGCCGCAGAGTCTGAGGCTTATAGTCTTTTCTCTCTGCACGAAAAGATCTACTAGATCTCTCCGGATCCTAGACCCGCAAAAGCTCAGACCAAGATGCGGGCATCGGGCAGCGGGTTCGTCGGTTTGGGATCACAATAGCGTCTGATCAGTTGGTTCTGACAGGCATAGATGCCGGAGGTGTGCTTTGGTAGAAGTTGCAAGCCACCATATATCCAGTAGAAAGTTTATCTCGGGATTTTCCTCACCAAGTTACAAGCTCTGAACGTGACTCGGTTGTGGTTATCGACTGGTTCGACAATTCGACACTTGTTATGGCATTTACTTTCGTCTAAAAGTTCCCGGACGGAAATATATCTACCCTGAAAATCTCCCGACCTTATTTCACGTTAAATCGTAATTTTAAAAGCTGAAAATCACCGAGCACGATCCTTCAAACTATATTCCTACGAAAACTGAGAACTGCCAGTAGCAATATTTTACCGCAATAATATCTCGAACGGCTGCGTGGTTTTGTCATCAATATTTCAACCCACGAATGGCCTTTCTTTCGATTCAATTTCAGTTTTATCCTAAGCACAATAGACCCGAGGTGACGTGTGTCCATCTTTCAGCTGGCCAAGGCACTAAACAATTGTAGAAAACAGCCCTCCTTACGGGGGACAGTCAGGGGTTGAATAATTAAACGTTTCAAGGAGCAACGGGCACACATACGATGCTGCAGTAAGAGGAAGTGTTCGTATTTCACGTTAGTGTGAAACTTTCCTGAGGGTAGCATGTGCTGGCCTTCTCCCTTGATATAATTCCCAGAGAGACGCGAGTCGTGCCCTTCCATAATGCAGCGTTGGCGGTTGCCTCGCATAAAAAATACAACACACTGCTCCCCGGACGCATAGAATATTCAGACGTATATAGCAGAGGGACAAAATGAATGCAGCGCCAAAAGCTCGGTACAAGGTTGTACCTCGATTTTAAATAATTTAGAGCCCGATCGGTCTTACGTGTTTCCTGAGACTAGAATAACCGCAAATTACCAGTTTATCATATTTCCAAGCCTTTTATTTTTTGCACTTCTTTCCTCCCGGGGTCTGGCGACATCCGGGTAAATCTGCACCAGCGTATAGATCGTAGCCAGGAGATTCGTTGAAGTAAAGTAAATCTCGAAAGTAGCTACCGTTGAAATTTATGTACCCCCGGAATACGCGGGCGCGAACGATAAAGGGCAATTTTGCTAATCTGAATTCGGAATAAGATTCACAAATTCCGGTTGTTTAATGCGTTGGAAATATCGGACAAATGAAGTGAAATTTATGTCGGATGAGGGGGTGGGGGTTACGCCGTTAACCTTTGTTTATACAGCCAATTCGTATCGCTGATCAAATCGTATACGATTCGATAAATTTTTACGATTTTCTATCCCTGCGACGTCATATTACTATACTCCTAGTCCGCAGCTCTAATATCCCATTCGATTTTCGACTTAATACTAAATCCTACGTTTCAATGATAATAATAATAATAATAATAATAATAATAATAATATCACGCGACATACAACAGCGACCTGCAGACTGAAGCAACCGAATAATGCATGCAGTACTTTTGTCGATTACAGGTAATCGATTAATTCAATTATTTCCAAATGGCGATCTACATTAGTAATAACGAAGATTACCGCGTCTAGAAGCTCCGTGAAATAACGAAGCGATTTATCCGGACTTATAGCCACGCTTATGATATCCGAAACCGGGGAAAAAAAAAATTGGAGATCTATTACTGAACGATTATGTATTATAGACGAGGTGAATTCGAAAATTAGGATCAGTATATATGTATAGGATGAAAATGACGTCAGGACAAGACGAGACGAGACGAGGTTAGATTGGCTTTGCATAGTTTCGTGTGTCAGGAGTTGAGTTATAATTACCTTAGCGCTTGTAATACGAGCGTTGTACCTCCAGCAAGACGACAGGATAATAAATTAATACGGTACATCGTACAAGCGTAAGAGGAGCTCTGACAACCCACTCCTGTCAAGAGGATCGCCGACTTTATACTCCGCAAAGGACACAATCCAGCTGCTTATAAGAAATCTTTGTGTATACCTAGAAAAGCTTTACGATTACGATTTTGGCTCAAGGAAAGCCCGATTAAAAATTGCAGCAATCGATGACTCGCATAATTGGCCCGTACTGAATTTCGATTGGATTAATTGAAGCCGAGAAAGACTGAATCGATATTCTATCGGTTGTTGATTCAGAAGACTTCGATTGAAGGATCGAATTGGATATCTGGATTGGACGAAATGAACTGGACCAAAGCGCTGCAGCTAGTGGGGTTCGAATCAGGGAGTATAAGATCGTTAGCGAAAGACACGAGGAGGCCATGGGTCCCGAGATGGATGAGATAAGATGAAAAACGAGGGTTGAGACGTCTGGGGGCGTCGATGGAGGTGGTGGAAGGTGGTGGAAGGAAGAGTAGACGCGTGTATTGATTACTACTGCCAGCGGCAGCTACCTAGAAGAAATTTCTCCCTGCAGCTTATACTCTGGCTTGTTTTTATTGCAAGAAATTACCAATTTTGTAACCACGTCTCGTACCCCGGCAACCAAAGATGCTACCGAGAACTGCCGGGGGATGCGGTTACGTGAACCGTCTCCTTCGCTCGCTCGATTGGCTTCAAATGATACTTTCGCTAACGACTTGTCGGATGTATAAGACAGCTACTTTGTGAATTTTTAACTGGCCATTCTGAGGATTCAAATTTGCATGTAAAATGCGCAGATTTCTATCCCACTGTTCGTCAGACTGAAAAGATTCGCGTAATTTTCACCAGTGATTTGAAAATTTTACATTTTTTTCTTGTATTTTACCCTTTGCCAAGGAATAGGTAAAGTCACAGATTTTCCAGTTTTATCGAGTACTTGAAACGTTGTTTCGTCTGAAAATAAAAGCCAACTTTACTCACTGCAGAACCGGGCTTGACCCGGATGAGAAAAAGAGCTTTTTTTATCTAGCTTTCGACACGCGGGCTATTTATGGGACCAGTAAATGACACTCGCACCTACGGCTAAAGATCTTTATAGCCGCAAAAGGTCAGAGTCAGGAAAACTGTGGGGTCAGCAAATTATGTGCCTATAGAAAGAGAAACACCAAGTTTACAGAACGTTGTTAAAAATTTCTAAGAAAGGAGGGAGGTAAGGGTGTTGTGGAAAGATTTAGAGGCAGCTTCGAATTCGTATTTTAGGGTCAGGAAAATAATTGATTGACTTCATCTCCTCGTTGCGATTGATCTGATCTTGCTCCATCTTGAATTTTTGTTTTTCTTCTTTTTTTTTTCAGAAAAGTTTCTGAAGTGAAAGAAAAGTAAAAAGAAAAAGAAAAAAAGAAACATTCACGGTTGAACTATGGCCCTTCTAAAATGGGCAGTTATTTTATCTTTTAGAGAATTATCTTTCGCTCAAAGTTTAGCCGAAATTTTTCGTTCGACCTGCGGGGGCGCGCGCCTTGCACGCCCGGGCAGTTACCACCACGTGCGGCGTCGAGGGTGCAGAGTTTTCTTGCAATACCAAGAAGAAAAACAAAGTTAGGAATGGAGGAAAACCAGGAGAATGAGAAGTAGAAGGGGAATAAGAAGAAGAAGAAGACGAAGAAGGAGGGGGAGGTAGAGGCGGAGGAGCGGTGAGAGGCAGAGCAGCGTAGGATGTGCCAGCCAAGTTTCTCTCGGTAATAATAATAAATATAATCATAATAATGAATTTCTTAATTAAAGAAATAGAAGCAAACTGCGCTCCGTGCAGCCAAACCCTTAAAACATTATACAGCAACAGGCCGACGCTACATGCTGCGAATTGCGCCCAAGATGTTATTTATTGCACCGCCAACCGAGAACTCCAGCCACGCAAACTGCACACTTCCGAAATTCAAGTTTCACCTTATAGCGGAGGAAATTTTCCGGTCCTAAAACCCCCGGAACTATCTAAAATCCGAGGTATAATAATTCTTTGAAAAATCTCTGCGGTGAAAGAGTTTCGCACTTCGTTGAAAAAAAAAAATCACTCAAATTTGCAATACACAAAATTCCGTATAGATATAGCTTCGAAACCGTTTTTACACCGAAAATTTTAGTCACGCATGACAATGCCAGCTGGTATGTTACGGCTGACGAGATGTCATGGCCAATGGTTAACCAAAGAACCGCAAAAATACCGTAGCGTATCGACAGATTCGTCAATGTGATAGCAACTGACTGCTGCTGGTTCGCAGCGCCGGCGTCACATGTAGTTATCGTATATCCTGTATGCAAGCTTTTTGCCTGATTATTCAAATTGAAGAGCTAACACACGCGAGCAGTGTCCCTTTTTTTTTTTTATTCGCGCCAAGTGCAGGGGCTGGAAAACGCGGAAACCCATTTTCGCAGAAGGATTTGCCAACTTCCCAAAGCCTTAATGTCACTTCAGAGCTTTCTCTGTCTAGGTGGCTGTTACAGGTAGATAGGGACTGCTTTAGCAGTAAATTAGTTGGGCATTTTGCGGCGTAGGACTATCCTGTAACGATGGTATAGGTAGAGGTAGCGGTGGGTATAGTCAGGTAAAATAATCCCGGTGAACAGAGTTACTAATTTTCTGGGTTATTGTGTGAGAATTAGCGCTCCACCCTAACTTTAATTAATAAACCTTATATGATACCGTACTACCCTACCCTACCCTACCCTACCCTACTCTTCCCTGCACCAGGTCGACCTGCCGTTCATAATGGCGGCTATATTGTTCTCGCCGTCGTTGGGGTTCCGTTCACATCACTCATTAAAATTAACTCGCGTAATGGCGGTGCAACGAACCCACCCCAAAACTTTTCCAGAATGCTAATCTTTCGGTACCCTTTATTTTTATTTTATCCTCGATTTTGGTTTGTTCACGAGTTGAAAGATCCTATAGGATACAGTTTCAAAATCCAACATCAGGTTTGTATGAAAATTGTAAATCTTGAACGAGTTTCCGTCTCTTTACGATAGACCCCTGAGCTTGTCGAGGACTGGTCAGTGACGCGGAAGAGTAGGTTATCAAAGGAATGATCGCGTCAAAAGTCGTACATGTAACAGCACGTCGTATAAGAGTTTGGAGAGATCGTTTGGCAGAGCGTATTGGCTGTCAGTTGTTTTCCCCAAAGCGTTCACATCCGGCGCAGACGGGAAATTGAATTTCTACCACATGTCGGTCCGCGAAACCACCGCCGTTCCGCAAAATCTCCTTGCTCTTTCATCTAGTACCATGCCATACAGTATACCTACCAGATAAAAGAAAACTCTTGAAGAAACGGTAAATAGTATACAAAACTTCTACTGCATGATAGAACTATCGCTGTCGGTTTGTCCCGCCAAAAATTTCAGCATACCGAATAAAAAGATAAAAACCGAATAGAGAAGACCTCGGAATATTTACAATATTTTCCTTGACGAGATATGCCCACTCTGAAAATTAATCTCTGAGCAAAATTCATTGAAAACTGCATATACGGAAATTTTTTATTTTTTTTTCCTTTCATTACAGATGTGTATAATATCTTGTGTCTTGTGATAGGTGCCGGGATTTTGTCGGTGTCGTATTTTAAATTAGATATACCGAGAGATATAGCTGTATACGCGGGTATACGGTAATTTCAAACTTTGCTAAACTAATTCCGCTCGAAAGGAACGTGGCATAATTCGTACACGTTTAGTATTTCGAAGTTTCGACGTTCCTGAAAACGGGAAGTACACTTCGACGGATGTTGCATCCCTGGCACGAACTGGATCCAGCTATTTGGGTAGGTAGGTATACGTACACACATACTACATACATATATACAGCGTACGGAATTTCAACTGAAATTTCAACAGTTTAAACGTCAACCGCTAGTATGTGAAATTGTACACGTGAATCTCTGACCGCGACCTTTTACCACCTATGCAATCTGAACTTCGCAATCATTTCCCTGCATTATCCCACTACTATTCCCTACTTCGACATCGTTTACACTAATTAGAACAAACTTGATATTTCATGTTACAAGCATCGAGTATATAGATCGTAATTTTTGTTTCAAGAAATTCTCTTCATCCCCGGACGAAATATCGAAGAAGAACATTTTTTTTTTTGTTCCCCTCCTTATCCAATTTTTGGAGGCGCATCCCCCCCGTGCATATAGGTATGTATATACGTATATAAACGAAATTTATGGATGTGAAAAGTTATATAAATCCGATGTTTTTGCGGAAAGTATAAATTATCGCGGTAGTAGGCACATAATTTAGGGGTTGAAACCCCGTTCTCCAGCAGCAGCTAGGAGACGTCGGCGCACAGCTATACCCACCTACCGTACAAGGGTGCTCGACACGACTTTCACCCTCCTCGTACTTCCGTACCTCAGACTAGTTTATGCCCACGACGTAGTTTTAATTGGTTTAGCAGTGTTCAGTGTCAGTGTCACGGTGACACTCTGGCGTGGGCACTGACGATGACAAATCGCATAGCTATAACACCGCGTTTCGAACTAACGGCTCATATACTCTCGCCTATAAAAATCGACAGCAAAAAGAAGAAAGAAAAAATAGAAAAATAGAAGAAAAAAAATCAATATTTTTTACCGGAGCTTTTTTGCTCCGGAATAAATCAGTCTCAATTTTTACATCGACCCACGCTCCCTTCGAACTGGCAAAGCTTTTGCAAAAAATAAGCCAAAGAATGTGATGTAAAAAATGGTGAAAGAAAATTTCCTTTTCATTTAGATTGAGGTAATTTAATTGCTTTGTGGTTTTGACAAGGCTATAGGTACGTGTACCTGTGGAACGATCGCTTGTCGAAAGTTTGCCATTTTTCTATCATAGAAATTTAATTATAACTAGTGTTAAACGGTTGTCTAACGATTTCCGTGAATGTGTCTAGCAAAATTTGATCATCGCATATAACCTCCCCGCTTCGAAACCACTTTAGGGGTTTCAAACTTTACAGAGCTACAAGTTCGTGGTGGGCTTAAAACGCTTGGTTGAAGTAGCCCACTTAGTTAGTAGCTAGGCATCGCTCCCGGGCAGTACTACAGCACAGCCAGCATACCGGATAGCACCCTGTACCGAGTTTTATCGGATCTCAAAAAAAAAAAAAAAAAAAAAAATCAACTGCTATGTATGTAGGTAAGGTATACACACATACATATGCACGGGTTTTCAATTCGATTTTATTGTTTGATTAATGTCGTGGCTGTGCAGGGAGAAAAGCTGTGTAGGGGGTAACCGTCGAGGAAGACCCTTTGATCGGAGCTATTTTATACAACCCTGCTAAAATCCCTCGGGCAAATTTTCTGTTCTATCCGTTTCCCGAGATGGCCAATTTATCCGCGAAATTTTTTAGTTTTATTTTTACTTTAGATACACTTTCTCTCTGTGTACTTATATAATTCATCGTCTCTTCTGATCTTTCTTATCGAGTCCTCCACGAGTTTTGAGTATCTCAAATCTACGCAGTTTTCTTCACTAGGACTGCTCTGTCATATTTTTCATTATTTTATTATTTTTTTTTTCTCTCTATCAGAAGTCAATTACGATTCCCTCAAGCGCAAATGAAAGACCATAATCACCTTTGTCTGGAAAGAAAATTAATTTCATAAATCTCTAAGGACTTTCGCAGAGACTCAGAAACTTGGCATTTTTCTAGCCTCGGTTTCTTCTATTTCTCTGTCTATATTCGTCGTTCTGATAATCAGGGAGAGATTGATCTTTGACCTCGTTTTTTACGGAGTGATCCCCGCATGAAACTATAAAAAAAAGAACTAACGAAATACGGTGAACGTATATGTACGCAGTACACATACCTACCTATAACTCGCCATGCCCGGGTAACCTAATTATCCTCTAGCAATTTACTTTTCCGACATTTGACGGAATTAAGTTACCCTGCGGCGGATGGTTGCGGGAATTTTGGACAGGGGACTTCTAGGCAAGTATATAGGTATCTGGTATACCCATAAGCGTGTATAAGTGAGAGAATGTGTGGTCAGAAGGGATGAAAAGGAGCTAAGGTTTCCACCATAGTTTCAATTTCTCCGCTGATATACCTAAAGCCACATCGCAGGGTAGTGGATATCGAGAAAATCAAGAATGTATAATTGAATAAACAGCAAACGAGAAGCGGGAAAGTTCGTTAGAGACTGGGCTGTGTAGAGCGATGAAGAAGACTGGTCAGAAACAGTTGGGAGGGTGCAGGATTCACAGAAAAACGCAAAAAAAAAAAGAGAAAAAATAAAAAACATAAGAAACGGAACCAAATCCCAAAAAGGATTTCTTCTTTGAAAGATCTCGCGGCTCTGCGTCCTTCCATTTTATTTTCCCTGTTTTTTTTTTTTTTTTTCTTCTTCTTTTTCCACTTGCAGGGTATAGGTAGGTATATCGCTGTGATCGTTTCTCCTCTGTTTTCACTCGGGGTAAAACCACTCTCGCAAATTTCACCCAATTTCATTACGACCTACGACGCCTATCTACCACTCCTATGCCACTGCTGCAGTAAGAATGAACTGATAGAATTTATTCAAAAAAAAAGAATGAAGAAGAATTATAAAAAACCATGTCTTTTCCTTTCTCACTTCCGACAACTCAATCTCTGACACGTTTTACAAATTATACAAAAATGCAAGACGCAAACTAGAAAAAGAGACGAGACATGGCAATTCTTCTTGCTCATCATTTGGATGTAAAATCGTGCAAATTCCAGATTTTTGCATCTAGCTGTTCAAGAAATAATTTGGCGAGTCTGTTGGACGGATTTCGCGATCGTTCTTTCGAACCGATTTTGGATTCCGGAGGCTCGTGAAGAGCGATTTTCCAACCGGAACCAAAACTAACAACAATAATATGCACATTCCAAAAAATTTTTGCGTTTGTACATTCGTTAAAGCAATTTTGGTCTAGCTGCTGGTCTGGTTTAAGACAATGAAATCTGAGTCCTGCAGGTTCCGGAATCACGGTAAGCCATAAAGTTGCCGATCGTGGTCGCAATCTTGGTGCCAAGAGAACTGGACTGGGCGGATATCCCGTACCACGGTCGTAGTTTCCCCGGAGCACTTACTGCGTTTGTAGAATACATACATGCCGCAACGTCCACTGCAGCATAGTTCCAGTACGTAGCGCTGAACCGTAGAGCGGACGACTGAAAATAGACAACTCCTGTAGCGGTGAAGTGGTACGGATTGTATACATTCCGGCGCACCGCACCAGAATCGGGGGGAGGGTCTGACGATATGTTTCTTCGAAAGTCGCTGGGATTTTACCGGATGACGCGTAGACCGGTAAATCTTTCCTAAATAAATTTGTCTCGCAGTTCTGGAGCGATCTTAACCAATTTTGGAAAATAGGTGGCAGAGAAAAATTATTTGGGCTGCGAATGAGAGGGAGAGAATGAATTACGATTAGAGTGGATGGGGTGAGAGGTGAGGAATAATTCTTCACCACTGTTTCATGGTGCTTAACGGATGTCAAGTTTTCATTTAACATTTACATTTCGCGTTTACCTCGCGACAATCCCATTTGCATTTTCCACGGCACATCGCTCTGCGGCTTGAAACAAACCCGAACAAACTCCTGCAGAACGCGAATAGCAGCGGAGGCCCTACCTCTCCCAACTTCGTGTATTACAGGCTCTATACCTACTGCTATTGCTCGGTCCTTACGTTAGACGACGAGATGATGCAAAGCGAAAACATATTTGCTTTACCTCGCTCCTACCAGACGACGATGACGACGCTGACGACGCCGGCGACGACGCCTTATTGCCAACACTTTCATGTCTCATTACGACGCGCTTCTGCCTGAAAGAGCTTCGCGTGGCAAAGTAGGTATGTATGTACTACCTACCTATCCACCTACCTCGGTGGTGGCATTAAATCTTGTATAAAATATCGAACGAAGAAATTCAATTTACCCTTAGCAAATCGTCGACGTATTGCACGCCGACGCCATCCCCAACCCTTCATCGAGACAAAGTGAATGAAGACTAATTTCCCCTAAACAGTAGGGTACACTTTTGTATTTTTTTCCACCCTTTTTTCTTATTCTCATTAAGCGAACTGTCGAATCTCGTTAACGAAGAGAACAGTACACTGTACCTATATTCGCGATAAGAATCGCGAAACGTGAATTCATCGGTTCGGTTGAGGTCAGTCGGTCGCTAAATCTGTTCGGTATATCGTAGAGGTAGCGTTATATCCTTTGCAAAGAGTAGGGCGTTTTAACGCCCTCGCCAAAGCCTAATCTGATTTTGTCAGTAAGAAAGGCGAGGAGATATAGTATATCCTATCCTCGAGGAATTTTCCCCAACATTTGCCGAGGTAAGGGTGTAAGGGTGTGGAGTCGGCTTGTCCGGGTAGGCACGAGGATTATTCTCCCCTAGATTAGGGCGGGCTTTGTAGATGCCCTGTGCAGCCTCAAGCATGGAACGAAAGCTCCCTCTCTTCTCTGACCAAGTTCATTATTTCGACTGATTAATTATCGGCTAAGAAAATGGAGTGAAAATAATTTTTTTTATTTCCGTTTTATTTTCTAGATTAACTCAGCCATAATCAATCTACTACATATACCTATATACCTGCAATAATTAGGTACATGAATGAAGAAAAACATTTTTAATTATTAACATCGTTCAAACTAGATTTTAAATTCTGCTTCAACGAACCGCGACTTATAAACGATTTTTACTTACTCGGCAAGTGGAAGAAGAAACGCGTTTGTAAAGAGTTTTTTTTTTTTTTTTCCTCTACATCCGAAAGCCAAGGTATTCAAATTCAGTGAAAATCAACGGTAATTAGTTGTCTAGTGGGTTTTCACTCAGCTTAAATTTCTACTGGAACTCGAAAAAAAAAAAGAAAAAGAAACAAAAAATTCTTCTCGATTTGTTCATTTAGAAAGCCTGCCATTCTCTATTCCGCGGAGTTAATTTGAATTTATAACAAAAAAAAATAAAAAAAAAAAAAAAATTTCTTTCCTTGACGAGAAAATTCTGCAAGCTTTCGAAAATGTGTCTCTTCCTGTAGGAGACTGGTCCCCTTCCTTTATCTCGCTCTATTTCTCTCTCCCTTTCGCTCTTCCTCGTTCTGTCTCTTTTTCTCTTTAACTCTCTGTCTCGCTGAGAAATCGCCTCGTGTCTCTCACCCTCCAGCACGACTCCTAACTCGGTCCTTTGCATCGTAATTGGATGTTCTCAGTTTTAAACTTTTTCGGTCCTTCCTTCGAAAGGGAGAAGGAGAGAGAGCGGAAGAGAGACAGTTGGATAGACGGAGTGAGAGAGGGTCCTGCGGCATAGAGGGCAGAGAGAAACTTGTTCTCCAACCCCAAACTCAGCGCTTTGACAAGACTTTCATATTTGCAGGTAACGACCGAGACCCTTCTTTCCTTCCCTTAGAGGGTGACCGAAAGTTATTCAAAATTAATCGTGACAAATTGTGATTAAAAAAGTCAGCCTAAAACATCCCACCTAATTTTCTATTCTATATTATAACTTCTCTCATCGCTTCTTGACACTTTAACCAGGCTCTCAAGGATCTCGCCAGCTCGTTTATAGACAGGGGATCAATTTCGATACGAAGAAGTCGATTTCTGACTATTAATCCAGTCGCCCTGTAAGTTTAGCTCACAAAATTTAGAGAAGTTTTGATTTTTGGATGAGAGAAGTATTTTGTAATTTTTTGGTTTTTCGACCTAACAAATACTCTATCCAAAAATCGATACTCTTCTAAATTTTGAAAGCCAACTGCGTTTTTCTTCGCCCTGGCGACTGGGGTGTATGATGTGCATCGAATTTTTGTATTTCTTTAAGACGATGATCATCTGAGTGCATGGCAAAGTCCATACACGCCTCCTGTCCGCCCTTCTTGTCGTCCTGCGAACCTCCTTCCTTGGTACGTACCTCAGTTTAACCTCAGCCCACTCTGGCTTGCTGTCCAAGTACATCGTGAAAGCAGTGTGCTTGTGTCATCTGCTTAGAGTGCATGTATTTTACGAGCTTACCCTGCAAAGTCCTGACCATGTCTCTCCTCTGGTGCATAATATGGGGCCTATATATACCTAGAAGCATGTACTTTCATGGTACAACTGCTATATCTGTTGAGGGTGTTCAAAATTTATGTATACTATATATCCATATAGGTATGTATACATGTGCTCTAGAATTCTGGCATGATGACGCGGATAAAGTGCACACGCGATGGAGTTGATCCATCGCCTTATAATATGCATGTACAGTTATTAGTTTTTAGATATGAAACATGGAATTACCGTCGGGTAAAAATTTGATGACGAAGCGCAGCGGTGAATGAAGTGAGACCGAGTTCCGAACGATTCATGGATCTTGAAATATGATCGCAGACTCTAAGGTCACGCAGGATGAACATTAGATCTCAAATTTCTTGAATTTACGAGCAGCCAAAGACTTCGCCTCGATCGAGTGACGCTGCTGGATAACCTTATGTATATACCTATATAGGTATATATAACTATATACACGTATAAATTTACTTAATATGTGTTTTATGGCACGGAATATTTTGGGGTGCGCTACGCAGCTAGTCTACCCCAACTTCGATATACCCTAAGGGTAGTTCATTAGCGCATTATGGTTTCCAGAAGGACTCCAAGACGTTAGATATATTAGGCAATAAATATGCCAGCCGGTATTTTTATTTATTTATATAGCCATGTATATAGGTATGATTTCGTTTCTTTCTTTCGGTATGTATAGGTGTATGTGTGCGTATAATTGCAGTGTTCTCACTGTTAGCACGGTACGGGAAACTTGTGCAGAAATGGGCCATATAGTATATATTGCCAAAACCACATCCCCCATTCCGGGGCTAAGATTTACGGACGTAAATATATATACCTGCGTATACTGTTTTCAAAAGCTGCCTGAAGGCTGCAAGCTCGGGTATGTACCGTCTGAGATAAACCAGGAGTTTAATTAGCCATATTAAACGGATGTATCTTATGTTTGCTCTGGGGTACCTATACTTGCCGAAGATACGGTTCGAGGAACGTTAGACTAACTCTGTATAAGTATACCAAAATGATGAAAAAGCTTATTCGATCGAAACTTTACTTAATTCTTGTAGTACGAACAAACGGAAGCACAACGTTGTTATAAACCTTTTATCAGAGCTTCTTACCACCGGCTCGAGAATAATCTTCATCTCCCAATTATACCTTCTCAATAGCAAAACAGCGACTCTCCAAGCTCCTCGTAATCTGTGATCGGCTTGATGTGGCGAGCTTAAGCAATCTGAAACCTGATACGGCTAAGCTCTAATCGGAAATCGTCTTTACTCAGGCAGCAGAGCGTCAAACTATCGGGAACTATTTGCTTCCGTAAATTTTGCGCGCAGATCTTGGGGGTTATATGTATGTATATATGTACGTGGGTACATATACATACATACAATGATATTCGAATTCCGGGTTGCTTATTTCGCGTTAAGTTGTCACAGTATTTGATAAAAGCTTATGAATTTGGGTTTCATCTTACCGAGAATGATGAAAGTGGAATTAAAATTCTATAGATTTTAGTATAATTAATTGTCTGCATCGGTTAATTCTGACTCCCTTAAACTAATCTGCCAACGTCGTTCCCGGGGGTAAGTTTTGAGAAAGTTTCAAGCCGTGGCACACGCCATCAACGTCCGACAAGCCGAGACTCCCTGTGAAATTCATTTATTAACGGAATTAGTTTTCAACTATTTTAAACGTGGACTTTAAACTTTTAGATTACCCAATTCTGATTGATCTCGATTCGAAGAGGCCACGATGTACCCTATTTTTTCACCCATCACTACGGTCTCACAATCAATCAAAAATCTACTCAACCCTTCGTCAATTTTTATTGATAAAATTTGATAACCCTCACGTTTCCGAAACCAGTACGTCTCGTTTAATAATTTCTGCTCGAGATATTGGAGCGAAGCACCTATGTATTTTAATTTCATATACCTGTATAACGAAAGCTCTGAGCTTTTACGCCTTTGGTTTTTAGCTGTACACCTCGCTATTATAGGTATAGGCACGGACTAATTGAATTCGTCGAGGAAGCTGTAATTCCATGTTTCTTCTTCTTTGGTGAAGATCTTCTCGACCATAAGCCGCGGGAAATCTCCATTCGCGATGAAAGAAATACCTCCAGCCCGTAAGTCGATGTAGGAAAAAGCTAGTGCCCGGAGTGTGAACCGCGGAGTTCCTCCTGGAGGATCAGACAAACCATGAGGATTAAAATCCCACCGTCTCTGTATGCATTACGGTGCCTCACCGCGTATGAAATATCGCTGCAACGCCGTATCTCGGCTGCACCCTGGGACGTTAGCCTGGGTATATGAGCTGTGGGGTTGTGGCTTGGAGTTCGCAGGCGTCTAGCTGTAAAATCTAGATATATATCTAGCTATGTGCCTACATGCATACGTGCAGTATATACACCTCCGTAATGCATATAGTGCAAAAGTCGTATAAGCTTGTAGGCACACAGTGGCGGTGCTCGTAAACTTACATGCATCCCTTGCGATCAACGGTAGTCGTTAAAAAAGACAAAAAAAAAAAAAGAAAAAAAAAATGAGAAGAAAAATAAAAGGGTGAGGGTGGATACGGGGTCGTACGTGTTACAATTATAAAATGAGAGCTTTTTCTATCGCTTGAAACGTCAGTTGAGGAAGGGAAACCAGGATTCTTACGGGAATGGAGAAAAGGCAGTCCTTGAGATTTTGTCCCACATCGTCTACTCCGTCGAGATGAAGAACAGAGGGATGGGAGCCTAGCGTGAGTCTTGAAGAGGTAAAAATATGGGGAAGAAAAAGGAAAAGGTAAAGGAGCTTTTCCTTCGTTTCCTTCCTTTCGTTTCAGTTGTAATCAGCCTAACGCCGCAAACAAGGAAAGAATAATTTATATTGTTACGGTGTAGCTGAGAATTCTTCTCCCAACTTTCATTTTTCTTTTTTCTTCTTTTCTTCTCTTTTCTTTTCTTTTTTTTATACTCGCTCTTCCGAGATGGAGGATAATTCCGAGGATCAAGACTCTCTTCCCCCACCTTCTCAACTTAATTGCGGGAAACAAATGCCGCTGTGATTACGTCTCTCGTAATTTCTATAATTAACGAGAAGTGTAGATACCCAAGAGCCGATGATCGAGCTCAGTCTGTAGTTAACTACTTCGTAGTTAACTATATCCAAATATAGTCTTGAGCCTAACGTCAACGAGTGGAAAACTATCAGGGTAGAACATTTTTTCTAGCACACTTTCTTCATGAAATGAACTGGAATCCTGCAGTTCCGAGATTTGAAAGCAGGAGAATCATGATGAATTCTTTCTTGTACCGGAACGTTACAATCATTATCTCCGAGAGTAAATGATAAATCACTCCTTGCTCACGAAAAAAAGGAAGATAATCTTGATACACAACTGTAAGATTTATGCTTTTGTATGTCTCGACTGGACATGGGAAAATAAATCGTTCGCTAAAGAGAGTTCCATTGAATATGACGAACTTTATAACGATAATCGACCTCGAAGAGACCTTATTTCATTTTCTGTGCAAAATGAAGCCCTATCCGATCTTTTCTTTAAAAATTTACTAAAAATCTTGAGCTCGGCCAAGTTCTGTGTGTATAATTTAAGTCCGAAATCCCTCGTGTTGAATCTCTCGATGTGTAGAGTTGGTTTTCCCCTTTATAGCCATAAAAAATTGTCCCAAACTCTCTGCATGGGTACTTGGAATAATTACGGCTAGACAACTCGGTGGTGTCTTTTTAATTATTTTTTGTCTGCTCCCCAGGTATGTACATACATACATACATACCTACACTGATGTGAGCAAAGGGGGCCTTGTTATTTGAGTAAGAAGAAAAAAAAAAAAAAAAAACCCAGGACCACGTTAATATATCTTTGCCTTGGCTGTTATATACAAACATAAATAAATGTATGTATATACATATTATATACATGTTTGTTTGTATGTATGTGTACATAGATATATTACGGAGGTGGTTCTCGGCGGGCGCGGGTCCAGTAACTACGCGAAGTAGGATGGGAAGGTTTCTAATCAGCTTACCTCGGTAGCTCACACCTTTTGTGCTCGAAGTTCGCCCCGGTGCCTACCTCGGATTAAACCATTGTTGGTTGTTATATTATATCGCGAAATATGGACAGCCTCGACTGAAATACACGCAACAATACTATACTCGTCCGGTTTCACGAAGATAAAGTCTACCCTGCAGGGACACAGCGTGCGAAGACCCTCCGAGAGGACATCGACCTTATTCAACGTGGTACATCTGAGTATGACGCGAAAATAATCGCATGTAGACCCAACCCTCTCTCCTAATCATGACAAGAAAAAGTTTTACATTTTTATTGAAAAATTTGAGGAGTTTACCCCGTTTGAATAAAATAATTGAAATTTGATAATCTTTCTTCTGGCTTGGCTGAATGCAGTACATATATCTACTTACCCACAATTATTGCGGATTACGCCGAAATTCTTTGAGCCTAAACCTTGGCGGATTGGAGGAATCAATTTGGCGAGAATACGACTTTGAATAGAGTTGGGTGTGAGTTCCTCGTTCCATGAACCAACCAAATTTCGTATAATTTGGGTCAATGACGCGGACAAATTCGCACCATTGCTTTACCCTGTTCTCCGAGCTGTGGCTCAAACAAACAAAGCTATTCTATTACGGTAGCAATTTCGGAAATCAATATATTAGACAATTATAGAAACCCGAAGTGAATTCAGTGGATTTGCCTATATAATAATAATTTCGGTAACAAAAAAGAAATTACCTGTATACACACAATTTTGTGTCACAAAATCTTCTTAACAGACAAAAGGCACCAGATATTTTGACCTGAGACAAAAGGTCAAAAAAAGAAAAAAATCGGAATCGAGATATCCGATCGGGGATTGCAGACGTCAAAACGATTT
Organism: Macrophya alboannulata; assembly: GCA_949628255.1. Taxonomy (NCBI): domain Eukaryota; kingdom Metazoa; phylum Arthropoda; class Insecta; order Hymenoptera; family Tenthredinidae; genus Macrophya; species Macrophya alboannulata. The sequence goes on from OX451207.1 coordinate 45,249,816, forward strand.
ATCCCGTTTCCCGTTGTGTGTGACAAACGATACTCCTCTGTGAACAATCGGTGTTCTGCAATATCGAAAGGTGATTGAAAAATAATCGGTAAACGTAGGTCGATTCTGAGGAAACAACATGGGTAGTTTCCGCTGACGCAGAATCTCCGCTCTTCCTATACATCACTCGGGGTGAATTCCACCCTTTGGTAGACTGGGGTAGAGAGAGGTAGCGAAGGTAGTAGAGGAACACAACCAGTGACCTCCCGTGGGATATTCCCGAAATCGAATTTAACGCAGAGATACACTCTGAACAGACTAGCTTCGTCGGTGTAATTTTCCTCCGAGCAAACACTATAATTTATAGTTATACCGGGTGGATTGAAAAATTATATGTCAAGATGAGAAAAGCGTAAAAAATTGGTTAAGAAAAAATTTTCTTACTTTTTATTTGAAAAATTTCTTTTTTTTCGAACGTCTCTCTTCCGGTTCATATCTCTTCAGCTAAAATCATCGGACGATTTTTTCACTTCGCAAAATACTGCAGTTTCGTTATGAAATATAAATAACGTGATCCTTGCCTGCGAGAAAGCTTCCGGTTTACTTTATTAAGAACTTTCCTATACTTACGCGGGTGGGTATAAAGGGTTCCGGTACAGAATCCAGCGTTAAGATCATCGCGAGAAATCCCTAGGCGTCAAATACACAGTAAGTAGAATCTACCGGAAATTGTACCGGAAATGTGGTTGAATGTTCCTGCGTAATTCGCTTGAGATTTAAATAACCGGGCCGGATAACCCGAAAGGGATGCCTACCCGCCCACGTATACCTATGGTATCGCTTTGTCTTTAACAAGGTACAAAATCTCACGATTAAATTAATTCTCACCTCAACTTACCGTATTTCCTGACTCGAGATCCAAGAGTAATCCAAAAATTAAACTAAAAGCTCTTAAATAAAATTTTAAACGAATCGCGCGAAGAGCTTCCGCGCTCTCACTACGATTTATCGTTCCCCTAAAAATTTCTGCAACAGTTACGATCGAGCTTTTTGCAGTTCTAGGTAAAACTGAGGTGGCTAAAAGCCGCGCTAGCGATAGCTGATTTGATCAGTAAAGAATATAACGGGATTTTCTCTTTTCTTATCCTGGTTTCTTTCCTTCTTCGATTCTGTTTACTCGCGAGGTTTATTAGCTAACTTTATTAGGATGTGATATTAGCGAGTTATATACTCGATAAATTCTTCCTCTATATCGCTGTGTACGTATATAGAGAAGGAAACGGCGCGTTGATTGCGTGTAGCAGAATTTTGGCCGTGAGGGTTCGCGAGTGAGGATCGAGGTGTGCGTTTGGCAACGCTTGCTGCAAGCCCATCGACGAGGGTCGCTGACCACATCACTCGTTAGCCAAACTCGTTGGCATCGACACTGAAATATCGGCGAACCCCTCATCCCCCATACCTCGTACCTACAATCTACAACCCCGGCTCTCACCGAACTCCACTCTATATGTATACCACGGTGTAAATCCACCATATTATACATGTGGGCACAACAGCTTTGTCGGTCTTCCCAGCTACCATGCCCACCCTGACAGCCAACTATCCCTTCGGAATAGCCAATTTACAAAATTGCCCAAAGTCAACCTCACCATGCACTGCATCGCGGAGCACGAGAAGTGTCAGAGTAAATATTTATCGATCAAGTTTGAGGAAGTATATACTTTACATCGCGACGTGTGACTATTTGCAGATTTTAATGTGCTCTCAGAGCGATAAGACGATCAGATATATGCACATATCGCGTTGGAACCAGTTATCTGATTGCGTTTGCGATAAACGTCCGTATCTTTGAGGAAGTGGATTTAATATTCAATTTCGGAGTGGAATTTTATGTACCAACCTATATACCTGGCTACCTACCCGCTGCCCTTTTCGCGGCATTAATTATCGCGATTAGCGTTAACACTGTGTAGTTTGTAAAATGATAAAATATGGAAGTATATAGGAAGTAGCTGAAGCACGCGAGCGTCAAGCATCGCCCGGAGCTTAACGCCGGGGTGTAGAAGCGAGCGAGCGATAGTGAGAGAATTCTCTCATGGATCGGGGGGGTGGGAAAAACGGGAGAGGAAGGGATGTCGGAACATCGTGCGAGAATAGAAACGAGATTGAAGGGGCAAGATAGCCAACGTTCCATTATTTACTTGGAAGTTTCCCCGCGTAAGTTTACGGTCGTAATTAATGAGGTTATTACAACTCGCAAACAATTTTATTGCCCCCGAAGGACCATCAACACTCTACCCTCCTTTAGTGGGTCTTCCCAGTCCACCAACCAATTAGTTTCTTAGCCCTTCGAACGTCCGTTATGATTAAGAAATCGACTACCTAAATCGCGACTCGAGATACCAATTAGCGATGAGCGATACTCACAATCCCCAACAACCTTTGCCGTTCGAGTATCAATCGGGAAGAAAAGGGATGCGCTTAAAAATTTTCCTTAAACAATAAAAAATTATAGATTCACGAGTTAACGAATCATCTCCGCGATTCTGATTCTCAATTGATTTTCTGCTTTCTTACTCGAGAACTTTTGGTGAATTGCGGTCAAAAATCGAGACCCTCAAAACGGAAAGAGGACAAAAGGCTTTTAGATCGTTTGATCTGTCTACCCCTCGGTCTGCTGACGGCTGTACCCAAAAATTTTACAATCCGAATACTGTGCTTTGCGATGGGCGAAATTTTCGTCTCTCCCCTCGGAGCGACGCCGTTGTAGGTTATTTTTCTTTTTCCTCCCTTTTTTGATACATTTTTTCCCCTCTCTTTTCTTTCTTTCTTTCTTTCTTTCTTCGGGGTATTTTATCGTGTCGCTTGTAATAAGGTTTTCCTGTACGAGCGTACCATAGCGGAGGAGTGAGGTTATTGTTGTGTGTGAGCTCTATACTATAGACTCGACGGTTGGCCGGTGTGGCAAAAGCGAAACGAAGCCAAGGCAAGGGGGTTGAAGACGGCTGGAAATCCAATCGCAATAGAGTTAAGTGTTCGGGAGTAAAACGTAGCGCGACCTCGATTACTGACGGAGGATTTGTTGGAGGAGCAACAACCCCCTTCCTTACCCGCATACCACCCTCTTTCATACCGAGCTTTTTCGACCTCTGCTCAAGGAACGGTTCTTGAAGGAATTTAGCGAGTAAACCGGGACGTAAGGCAAGGGAAAATCGCGGTTACACATATGTGAAGGAAAAAGGAAAGGAGTAGGTACGCTGTGACTCTGCCAAATACGAGCCGGAGCTCTGATTGGCCGTAAGAACTACCGACAATAAATTACTCAGTATTTCGAGGCGCCGAATCAAGGAACTCCATTTCGGGTTTCTTTTTCTATTTTTTCATTTTCTTCTCAAAGATAAGAAAAATCGGGAAAAAACACAACAACGGCGAGGTTTTTTTCTGCTAAACTGCGCTTTGTTCTAAAAACCGTATCTTCGTAAAGGTATCGATGTACGGATTTGAGTGACGATTATCAAACTCGACGACGACGTTATCAAGATGTTGATATACAGGTATAAGCGGTATAAGTCGAGTAATTTAATTTGATTCCAGAGACTACCGGCAAGGTTTATATCCCGGTTTAATTACGCAATTATAAACCCTGTATTATAAACGTAAATCCTACGAAAATAGAACCTCCCTATATATTCGGGGAAATGATATTCGATAGGGGATCACATCATCTCCCTTCCACAACCCTCTCTGCTCAATTATAACGAAATGTTTTCCGCGCTTACATAATTCATTATTAAATTATTTCAATTTCGATACTCGATGCGTATAAGAGAATCTCCAATTAACACGAGTTCTTCATAATTCTATAAATTTAACTTCCTATAATGACAAGATCAGCCTATCGTCATCGGCTTTATAACCATTTCTGTTCTTCTTTTATCACAAATTACCTGAAAATTAAAAAGCGATTATTTTGACGACCGAACACTCATTTGACTCATTTATGAAACAGTCATGAAAATTCTGGAAAGTATTATGACGTGTACGAAGATTGATCTTAATCACCTGAGGCGATATCGCGTCACTTGTTGTTGCATTTTTGATATATCAAGATAATTAACAATCCCCTCTGCTGTTACCAGGGAGAAATATTGTTATTTTTGATTTTCCAGCGATATATTATCTCCGGAGATAAACGCCTCTCCGATATTTAATCTATCGTTACATAACTCGATTGCGTTTGAAAATGGTTTAATAAACAAGTAACACAGATCCCGGACTTTAAAACCTTCAAAAATCTTGACAATATTCCAAAAAAATAAAAAACCTCAGGGTGAAATATTTCGGCAATTTATACGCCATAATGTCAATAGGTTAGATCCGATTCAAATCTTTGGTGATAATAAATATCGACACGAATTCATTTGATCGTTTATTTGATTCGTCAGTAGTTCGTATCGATTGGTCAGGGATCGATTTTTCAATCTATACCACTCGCCGTATTTAATATGACAGAGTCCCAAAAATAACTGACAAAATTTTATACTCAAGATGAGATTTTGAGTAAGTGGTAATAGGGCACTTGGGTGATGCAATCCTTTTTTGAAGTGTTGTCGTTCTGATTTGATGAACATTTCAATCGACCGATACGAGAATACAGACGTAATCTCTTTATCAATAAGACAAAAAAAATTATATATTTGATTACATACTGTTATAGGAATAAGTAGATTATCTTAGATATTGTTCTATCAGTGATAAGAAAAGCCAATTTATTATTAGATAAGAACTTGAAACTTTTTCATCGTACGAAACTCTCTCAGTACAAGAAAGATTGATTTTGACGACAATTGATATTCCCCTAGCGATAAACTTGTTTCTAGATTCTTCTTTGGCGAGAAGAGATTTTTCTTTGTCCGGGTAACCGCAAGGCCAGACCACCGTTGCTTGGCAAGGTTTAATCTGTTTCTGAAGTACGGGCTGGAAACGCGTCGAGGAAACTAAGTTGGAAATTGATTAAGATCTAGGTGGGCAGTGTACGGGTGCAGGAGTAAAATACATTTATCTATTCTCCTCGCGGTCTTCTTTATATAACAACGTTTAATGTCTCTTATATAACTTTTCCATTACGCGCGGTACGCCTCAAATTATGAATTGTGAATTGAGAAGGTTATTAAATTATAACAATTTTAATTAGAGGCCTCGACTTAGAAGAGAAGAGAAGAGACGAGAAGCCTTTACTTTCCTTTTAAAAGTTAGCACCACCTGGCCGAACATCGCGTCTTCTTATTTATCGGACAAGGAACCCATTCGCGACACGCGGTGCTCTTCGCCTCGTCTGGGAACCTTACCGTTTTCCCCTATTGGTAGAACTTTTGAGATTGTTTCGGTAACGTAACGTAACGTTGGCGAAAAAATAACAAATATAACTAAAAAAAGTAACAAAAGTCCTCGAGCGATTCCGCGCAACGGTACATTTATTACCTCTCTTCTCACCCTCGAAACTTCATATCCTTTGATTCATTTTACAAGAATGAAGATTTGTTTTTTTTCCAAACGTCACAACGGTAATCTTATCGCAAATACCGATCCATTAAAATGTCGGTATATCTATCGTAAGTGTCGGTGTCAATTCCGCTGAAACCCTTTGCGGAAACGTCGAGAAATTCTGTTCTGAAATCAGTTGAATTATTTTGACGCAGTGACCGCATCGCGAAATCGACTATCGTTGAATAAATTTAGAGGTATAAAATAGACGGTGTTAGTTGTTCACGAACCGTGCACGTTTTTTGATGGTGATAATGAAGCCATGCGTCATTCTGCTTCTGGCCGTGTATGGCCTTGCCATTTCTGACGCAACCCTGAAAGATGATATCGACAATTTCGTAGATCTGTTTCCAACCGATTCTACGATCTCTGATATTATAGCGGCTTACATAACCAGCGACCAAGAGGCCAAGGCAGCAATTGAATACATTCAATCCCCGGAAATTGAATCACGCATTGAGGCTCTGACTAATCAACCAGAATTCGAAGCAATCAAAAACTTTGTCGAGGATGCTGGACTCGAGCTTTCAGTAGCGATTAACGCCATGTCCAGAATGTTGGGTGTGGGAAATCTGATGACCCCTTATTCAGCCCACGAAAAAACTTCCGAGGTGATAATCAGCGGAGGATTTGAAGGATTCTTTCGTGACATCCTGGGCGCTTTTCCAACTGAGTCGATCGCAGCTCTTCGGAAAAAAAAACTCATCAGTTCGAAATTTTTTGCTACATTTGTAGAGAAGATCACATCTAAGGAGTTTCAGGAACGTCTAACTGACTTGCAAGCCACCAAGGAGTACCAGGAATTATTCAAGCTTCTTTATCCTCGAGTGAACTTGTTCCATTTCGTCAATCTCTACGCCAGCGCAATTGGTCTTGGATCTGATGGAGTTGCTTACAGCGCTCGTCAACCAGCCAGTTCACTGGACGATGATCTTAACGATTTTTTTGAGCTTAGCTTGAACAGCGACGACGTTGCTGAACTTGGTAAAGAATACTTCAAGGCTGATTCTAAAATTCGAAATATGATAGACTTCCTAAAGTCCGACGAATTCACCGAGCTTTTTAGCTCCTTGGAAGAAACCGAAGAGTATCTCGCCCTTGAGGAATACTTTCCTAAAGCTGGGCTCGATCTTAAATCTGCGTATCATAAATTTTACTCGACTTTTGTCCAGCATCGACTGTCGAGCAGTTATTCAAACGAGGATATTAACGACGCCGCTGAGTCAGACTCGAACGTAGAAATCACCGGAGAACTTGAAAGATTCTTTGCTGATTATAAAGACAAAAAGCCCACCGAAGTAATTGCAGCTCTTCATAGAAAGAAGCGCGCAAACTCTCCAGCATTAAATACTTTCGTCGAAAAGACTAAGTCCGAAGATTTGATTGCCCTCCGAAATGCTCTCGAGGCCAAAGAAGCGTTTAAAAAAATTGAAGAGAAACTAATTTCATTCGGGGCTTCCCACAGAGATTTTATCTCCCTCTTTAATCAATTGATCGGCATTTATACCGACGAATCAGTTTAGTCTTATCTTGAAAAAAACATAATTAAATTTCTAAACGAAATATTATACTGAAGTTAGAAAACTCAAAATTTTACTATTTTATGAATTATTTTTTTGTCTAACCTGGAATTTCGTCAATTGTAAACTTTCTAAAAATTTACTTCAATCTTTCGTCAAATTCTGGCTTCTTAATCAGAATTACTGTACGTATCATGCTCATATCTGCTGATTGCGAAAAGACACTGATTGCAGATCAGAAATGTATTGCGTAACAATCTAGCTTCGTGCTTTTCTTCTGCAATAATCTGCGAAAGAGCTGACTTACAATATTTTAATTGCAAAATTTCAGATCAAAATTTCGATAACAAAATGAAAATTTAGACATTATCTCTTCATGTGTATAATCTATCCAAAATTTTTTATAAAATAAAATAAAAAATTCACTAAATAATTACTTGAATGTATTATTTTTCCAATCGATAGTCTCCTGATCGTCAATAAGAAAAACGATCAACACATCGATCGAAGGTCTCTAATCTTATAATAGAAATCTTACTCAGTCGTTTAATTATATCTTTCTGAGGTATATTTGTCTTATCAACAAGAGCTTAGTAAAATTCAATTAGCTGTAGAACAATAATTATTCACGTGATTTGAAAATATTTCACTTATCTGGCGTGATTATGTCGTTAGAAATTCAGATTGACTTAAACTATTGTACGAATTCGTTTAGTCGTATAATACATATTCGAAATTAGGATCTCAGCTGAAACTTTGATCTTCGACAGCAAACAACGTTCTGTAATCTGTTCTGGAACATGGGTACAGCGTCGTGTACAGGAACCTGAACAGGCTGAATATGCTTTCCCAAGTTCTTCAAGTGGAAACGTTGAATTTATAGCACATTGGCTCTGCTCTTGATCGAAGATAGTCATTTGAAATGATAGAACGAGATGAGTCTCACCTAGATTGAAAATATCTGAGATTCATAAATAGGTGAATAAATTTTCAACGTCCGTTTGAATGCTGTTGGAATATTTATAGGAGTATAGTTCAGACAGTGAATGTTAATAAGGTACCTATGTACTTGAATATAAATGTAGTTTATCCGTGCTGAGAGAGAAATATATGTTTGTAAAATAATGTATAGTGTCGTATGCGTTAACGACATTTTTCCGTTCCCCTAATGACGGTTCTTTGTATTTTGGTTGTTTACGTGTTATTAGAAAACCGCGGAATGCTAATGACTACTTTGCATGCAACCAATTCTATGACTGCTCCAACTTCACACGTAGAGAAGAATACAAAAATAAAAAATCCATGCCTCTAGTAGATAGATCGCAGTGTTAAATCATCGCGTGTAATTATTTCGAAACCTGGAAAGTAGCCATCAAATTTCACGATCAATTCTTATTTCGTACACGCGCCTATAGTACGAATATTTTAACTTCATCGTTACGACTGATTACTAACGACAAAAAATTATTGGCACAGCTATATCCGAAATAGGACTAAAAATTTAAAATTCAAAGCCTAACCGAAACTGAAATTTGCTCGCCAAATTTCGCCAAAATAATTAGCGAATATGAATAGAAACAGATTTAACCGAGTTTACAAGATCTTGCCCAAAATTGTTCGGCAGAAAAAAATAGTGAGATTAGTTATTCAGTTTACTTTAATGCAAAACAGAGCGTTGGTGGCTTTACGAAGAGCTCATCATTCTGACGTTTATTATTTTTGGAAGTTGAGGTGAGCCGAAAAAATAACGTATTTTGCATAAAAATAACGTATTTTGAAGAGGAGCGCAGAGTATGGGAGAGGAAACAAAACACGCTTCGAAATACCTGGTTCAAGGAGTGCTTTGTGAAAAGCGAAATTCGACAGCCGCCCAACCTTATATGCAAAATTGACGTGCGCTATCGAAATAGGTATACATGTCCTATCTGATAAGATTGATTGATTTCCATCCATTTAATCTTATTTTCAAAGTGCATCTTGTCCAATCTTCTTGCGATTATATAATCCGGGCGATTTTATTTATGATTAAAAATTTTTTGATAATAAATTTTTTCAAGGCTGATTGAAAGGGATAACATTTTTATTTTATTTATTCAGTAGAATTGTAATCAATTATAACTCTTCTCTTCTGACTTCTCGTTAATCTACCATATATTATGCCTGAAGGGATAGACAAATTTTGGTAATAGTCTCAACGTGACAAACTTCACGTTTTGAATTACAGGATGATCAGAAAAAATGAAAATTTTGTAAAATGTATTGAGTATGGTAATGAAATGATAAGAATACTCAGATAAATTGTAACTTTTATTCATATTCCGATGTATCAACGTTGTCGATGTTTAAATAATGAATCAACGTGCCAATGGAAAAAATTAAAGAAGAAAACTCGCGTTTAATGCATAAACAACATAACCCAAACCAAGAAGACTAAAATCTGGAAAACCCTGGCCTCTGAAAATATTAATGCCCGATCATAAAATTCGTTCTCTTATTTTTATTAGAACAAATAAATCCCTAATTCCTAGGATCATCTTGTTTTCTAAATTCCTGGATTTCGTTGAGCCAGATGAACGGAGTACTGGTTGTGCTGGGCATGGTCGTCGTCTCCATAGTTGTTGCCAGCGTTGTAGTTTATGGAATCAGCTCCTCCTATGACCTGGATGGCAGTATTAACGGTGTACCGCACGTCCAGGATCAAAGTTCGCTGAACGACGACTTCCGGGACATTCTGGGGTTCGTTCCGCTGGATGAGGTCGATTCAATTCTGGAATCCTTCGTCAAGTACGACAAGCAAATTGGAGACGTAACCGTTGGCTACATTAATGACAATTCGAGATACATCGCGCAAGAATTCAAACGGATGCCAGAGTTTCAGGGGTTTCTGAATTTTCTATGCAAAGAAGGTTTCGATGTAGAGTATTGGCACAACCAGATCGCGAAATGCTGGAAAGACTTCCCAACGTACCTCAAGACGGATACGTCCGTAACCTGCGGTGGGCTGTCATCGATGGTGACCAAAATTATGGAAACTATACCGCGGGAAGAACTGCATGAATTTTTATGCCAAAAAGTACGATACTCGGCTAGTTTCAGAAGTTTTATCAAGGCTCTGCGTTCATCAAGCTTCGAGGAACTGTGCAATGCGGTTGAAGAGAGCAAAGTATTACAGCGGCACTACTTTTGGGCTTACCACGATGGCGTTGAGGTGATTTTTGGGATCGAACTACTCAAAAACTTGTACAAGTATCTGGCCTACAAACTGCAATGAAAAACTGTTTCGTAGGTATAGTTTTGAGTAAATCAACTAAAAATCAGAGTTCACCGTGCTCGGCTTTTTAGTAATCGTTTAGTTGCATTGAGAAATAGCTGATTAACCAATCTTCACCCAAAGCTGATTTGATATTTGCGTTCGAGGTGAGAGTCTTATCAGATATGTATGTACCTAACGAGAAATCACAACGTCCAAAATCATTGATTCGGAAGATTTGCTATCAGCTACCAAAAAAATTTTCTCTCGACCACCCGCGACGCCGATGTTAATCTAATCCAATAAACTTTCTTCTAAACGGGACCGCTTATCTTTCTTGATATCTGAAATTTTGGGTATATAAACCCAGGCCGAACTCATACCGTCATCTTAAAACTGTCTACACAGTCCCAGAACAAGGTGAGTACTCCATCGAACAAACTTTACTGTTTGGACTGTTGCATAAATACTAGTAATCAAAATGGTCCATATACTTACCAAGTTTGAAAATAAATCTTTACAGATGAAACTGTCACTGCTTTTCGTTGCCATCCTCGGTGTTGCCACCGTTGCTGCCGTTCCTACCAGCAAGGCGGTTAACCGTTCCACCAAGAGCCTCAGCGATGACTGGGCCGATTTTTATGCACTGGTCGACACCGACGCTGTTCTTGAGATTGTCATCCAGTACCTCGCCGAAGACGCAGAAGTCCAGGCTGTGGTTGCGTACCTTCAATCCGACGACCTCAAGGCACTGATCCTCGCTGTCGAAGCTATCCCCGAATACATCCGTTTCCTTAACTACCTTGACGCTGGTGGCTTGAGAGTCTGGTACTGGGTCAACAGGCTCCATTCGTGGCTTGGACTCAGCGAACTGAGGCTGCCTGCTCAGTCCATCTCCGTCTCTCGCCTGGCATCCACTCGCATCACCGGAGGAATCGCTGGTCTCTGGGCTGACCTTAAGGCCACCCTTCCCTTGGCCGAGCTCCGTGCCCTGTTCGAAGAGAAACTCCAGACTTCCCAGGAGTTCGCTGACCTTATCGCTCTACTTTCTTCCCCTGAAGCTCACACCATCTACGATGCTCTTAAGGCCAACGAAGAATACCAGCACATCCGCGCAACGCTCGCAGCACGCGGTCTTAACATCGACTACTTCTTCGACTGGCTCAGGGCTTTGATTGGCTTTGCTTAAGCATTTTAAATCGAAATCTTTTCAATTATTCACGTTGCTTTAATGTACGTGGATAATTATACCCGTATTTCAACCGGAATGACCAAGCAATCGCTGTTATTTGTAACAGTTTCTTAGGGTTAAGTGATAATTCAATAAATGTTCTGATTTAAAATTTTCTCTGTTGATTCCTGACCTAACTCAATTTACCTATCAAGAACGACCCCTAATTTGTATACCAAAATCTAATATACATTGGGTGATCTTGTCTCGTAAAGAGGCTCTGTCTAAATTTCACAAGGAACAATAAATTCGAGTCCATTCGCTCAAGTGATCATCATCACCAATCTGAGAATTTGAAAATTAATTGATTCAAGTAAAAGGAATCAAAACTACTAACAGCTCTTAACTAAAAAAGCAATTTAAATGAATTCAGAACTCTGAACGAATCCCAATTGCGAAGAGTCATTAAATGAGATGTGACATTGATACACCTAATTGTATCGAAATTCAAAATTCCACCGCAGTAACGGTGTGCATATCAACTATCCCATAATTTGCAACAACCAGGTTTTTCGGCGATGATGAAAGAAATTATCATTCATTTCCTGCAGAAAAATCTGCGCAAGTTTTCGTGTCGAAAACTACTATAAATGCTCAGTCTTAGCTCTTTTCCGGAAGTGCTGTGTTCACCCCGCTTCGAGGATCTCCGTGACCCGGTCACAGAGGGCAAAAGATTGCACCGTCACTGGATTCGGGTGAAGAGAGCTTTGTCGGGTCCAGTTTGCGTGGATAATTCTGTTCCGATTGGATGAAAGCTAAGCCCTTGGAGATTTTCAAGATCTGCTTTCACTGGCTTGAACAATTCGCAAAATCGTCAATTCATCCACATGTCGTTGAAACAAAGATAGTCACTTACATCAATTTTCAATGCAATTAGCGTCATGAGTCGAATAAATTTTACAATCTTATTTCCGGTGCCTTATCTTTTCCCTTATCCTTCCATGCACCTGAAATTTTTCTTAAATTAGTTTCGACCTCTCGTTAAATGGGTACCTGGATTCCAATGATTATAAAATCCTGAATCCTACTGTTTAGTCTATCCCAGAGTTCATCGCTTTTGCAGACTACCTAGACTCAGGAGGTTTCTATTTTTACACCGTCATTAATGCTATTCGAAGATACTTGGAATTCGCTGAGCAGCCTGTACCTTGTGGCGTCCCTTTCATCCACAACTGGAAGGGTGTCCGGCTTCTTCGCTGACATCGGGGACACCCTTCTCGTGGACGAGCTCCGTGCTCAGCATATTAAAAAAAAATTGGAAATATCCGAATCATTGATCGCTTATGCTCTTGTCGCTAAAATTGGCTGAAGTGCAATTTTCATGGTCTCGACTGCACTTGCTGTACATTAAGAGTATCTGTCCGAAGTTCTAGCGGCTTCTAAGCTTCCTAGACAGCAGTGATCTGAATATATAGATATATAGGTAGATTTAGAAACGTTTATTATGCCCATGCCAATGATGGGCAAGGCAGAAATCAAAAGATAAGTACGTAACTATCATATGGCCAGGACGTGAAATATCGGCATAAACAGGTCACGAAATGCGGTAAAGACATTCCGACGTATCTTGAGATTGATACATCCGTACATCCGGCTCCGAGAACTATGCAACGTGATTGAAGAGAGCAAAGTATTGCAACGGCACTATTTTTTGGGTAATGACGAGATGCTGGAAGAAATAGTTAGTTTTGATATATTGAGGTATGAAAAATAAATTTTCAAGGGGACTAAGGAGGCTTAAAAATTGGAGAAAATCGATTTTCAGTTTTTTTACATATTATTTATATAATATATGATCCTTTGAGAATAATTTCCAGACAACCTTTTATCCTCTAGGGTTCTTTGAGCGTTTAACGAGAAAAGATAGACGGCCTGCGGCTGTTACTACGCAAATATTTTTCAGACTTCGTAATTCAGCGCAGCTGGCGGTTTTCGACTGTTCTATTTAATCATCCACAAATTTTTCAAAATTGAATATTCACATGACAATTTCTGATCACTCTTATACAACGCCGTGTATTATTGACACGACGGAACGATTAATAATGCCACCTATCCCTTATTTCTACCATAGAATCGTGAATTACATGTCCATTCTATTTTTTGGGAAAGTATAATGAGACTGTCTGCAGGCCAGTCAAATGAATTTAATTAGGTCTCGTCCATCTTAGAGTAACGCGAGTACTGCGAATTACAATCTGAAAATGTTTTCAACTCTTGCACAACGACGGAACAATGAATTCCAATTCATTCTGAGTGAGAATGGCAAATGCAGGTATGTATAGACGAAGCTCAGAATGTACGACTCTCCAATTCCTAATGCCCAAAATCGTTTGGTTTTTCATAATTTTTTTAACTATTTTTCGTCGATCGAGGTAGACGAGAGTGCTGGTGACACTGGGCAATGTCGTCGTCCCCACAGTTGTCGCCAGCGTTGTAGGTTATCGATTCAGCTCTTTCAATCACCTGAACGACGATATTCACGATGGTCCGTACGTCCATGATCAAATTTAGCTGAATGCGAATAACATACTCGGCTAGGTTTCGGAGTTTGGGCAAGGCCCTGCGTTCAGCCAACTTCGGGGAACTGTGCAACGCGGTTTAGGTGAGCAAAGTATTGCAGTGGTATTACTTTTGGGATACTCATGATCGCGTAGAAGTGATTTTTGCTGCAATGATCGAAACGAGGATTTATAATTTTTAAGAAAGTGGCGCTGAAATTCGGTCTGTACATTCCTCGGTTTTCATATAATCACTGAGTTGAATCGAGATATAAGTCAGTAAATTTGCACCTGCAGCTGCTCCACTCAATACGTAAAAGACGAAAGCCTTATCCGATTTACTTAGCGACGAATCAGACCATACAAAGTAATTGATTCCGTAAATTATACTATCAGCTACCTGAAACACTTGGCCGATTATCGGTATACCAGAATCAACGTGAAATCGAAAATAGACGCTTCATAGACCACCTGCAACAGCTATTTTAATCTAATCTAACGAATTTTCCCTTAAGTGGGCGATTTATCTTCCCGGACACCTGGGATTTCGGTATAAAAACGCGAGCCGAATTCACATCCTCATCAAACGGTCTACAAAGTCCCAGAGAAAGGTGAGTACTCCATCATAATTCGGTTATTCTAACTGTTACATAAATACTAGTGATTAGAATTGTCCGTCTACTTACTAACGGCTGAAATAAATCTGTGCAGATGAAACTGTCACTTCTTTTCGTTGCCATTCTTGGCGTGGCTACGGTCACTGCCGTTCCCACCGGCAAGGCACTTAATCGTTCCACCAAGAGCCTCAGCGATGACTGGGCCGACTTCTTCGCACTGGTTGACACAGACGCGATTGTTGAGGTCGTCATCCAGTACCTCGCCGAAGACGCAGAAGTCCAGAATCTTGTCGTGTACGTGCTATCTGAAGATTTCTCGCGACTGGTCCTTGCTGTCGAAGCTCTACCCGAGTACATCGCCTTCTTGAACTATCTTCAGGCAGCCGGCTTGGACGTCTACAAGTACATCAACATTATCCATGGAATCCTTGGACTCCCCGAGCTGAGGCTGTCTACCCAATCCCTTTCCGTCTCCCGTCTGGTATCTACTCGTATCACCGGAGGAATCGCTGGTCTCTGGACTGACCTTAAGGCCGTTCTTCCCTTGGCCGAGCTCCGTGCCCTGTACGAAGAAAAACTCCAGACTTCCCCGGAATTCGCTGCCCTTATCAGTCTACTCTCTTCTGACGAAGCCCAAAACATCTACAATACGCTCAAGGCCAACGAAGAGTACCAGCATATCCGCCAGACACTCGTAGCCGCCGGTCTTGACGTCGATGCCATTTTCGATGTGCTCAAATCTTTGATTGGCTGGAACTAAGTGTTATAGAATAAAATCTTTCATGTTGTTCACGTAGATATAATATACGTGGATGATTCTGACCATATTTCAACCGAAATGACCTAACAATCGCTGTTTCTTTCATCAGTTTTAACTACATTAAGAAATATTTCAATAAATGTTCTGATTCAAATTATCTCGATTAATTCGCAACCTACCCACATTACACAACAAAAATTGACTCGCGCCCCGTTACTTTGGAGTCTTGTCCCATGAACAGATCGAATCGGCTATTAGAAATTTAAGAGGGAACATTACATTCAAGTCTATGTAAAAACTTACAAATACAATACCAAAAAGTGACTCACAAATCAACGAAAAATAAGACTTTCTGTAAGCCACTCAGAACATCAATTTCAATGTAATCACAGTCATCAGTCAAATGAATTTAATTAACGTTTATCTTCGGCGACTTATCTCTGGCCATATCTTTCCATGCACGTGAAATTTGAGTATATAAGCACAAGACGAAGTCATAACCGGATTTTCAAACTCTCTTAAACTAACTCCAGTACTGCGGATTGTAATTTATTGGTGGTAATTGTTTCGTCTCTGACATCAAGACTAAAGATGCTGAAGTTAGTGATTCCGTTTCTAGCAATCCTTGGTGTGACTTACGCCGCAGCCCTTTCCACCAGCGAAGTATCTAATAGTTTCGTCAAAGACTTCAGCAATGACTGGGCCGACTTTTCGGCCCTGATCCCCTGGAATGAGGTTCAGGATGTTACTGCCGCTTACTTCGCCGAAGACCAAGAGATTCAAGCTCTTGCCATGTACCTGGACTCCGATGAGTTTAAAAATACGATTCTCGCTGTTGAGGCTATCCCCGAGTACATCACTTTCGTAGATTTCCTTAACGGAGCTGGTCTCGATTTTTACGGCGTCATCAATACGATCCGGAGATTTTTGGATTTCGAAGAGTTGCCGGTACCTTCTAGCTTCCTTTCCAGCCACAATTTGAAATCAACTCGTATCACTGGAGGAGTGTCCGGCCTCTTTGCTGACATCAAAGCCATCCTTCCCCTGGATGATCTCCGTGCTCTGCATATCCATAAACTCGGGACTTCCGAAGAATTCGCTTCCCTGATTGCTGATATTTCCTCTAATGAATTCCGAGTCATCGCAAATGAGCTGAAGGGCAACGAAGAGTGGCAGAAACACCGAGCCGAGGTCGTAGCCGGGGGTCTTGACGTCGACGCCTTATTCGCACTACTCAGATTGCTGTTTGGCCTTGACAGCACTTACTCTACATAGAGGGCATTCACCCCGACTGTCAGAAACCCCAGAACGAGAATGTATTTACCAGATTTTTGTACGTGATTTCAATAAAATTTTGTGGCTAGATGGGGTTAATAATTTATTGAGCGAACGATCAGTCCGTCAACGTTGTTAAATGATCTAGAACCTGGAAATGTAGTTTGAAAATCTGGTTCATCTCTGCATCAGCGAGATGAATTCAGCTTGAAAAATGGCGAAAGTGTCATTTTCACTTCTTCCAGGGCTTGCATCTGTCCACGCATTGCAGTCATACATCTCGCGGTGTATTCATGGTGGTAAACAAGAAGCAAACAAGAGAACGGAGGTGAAAAGGAATGGAAAAAATAAAAGTCTAACGCGAGTCCATATCTATTCATAAAACGAGGAAACGGGAGTGGTTGTTGGTTGAGTGTTGGTAGGTCTGCAGGCCTGTCCGCGTACCAGTAGGATAGGAATTAATTCTGCTCAAGGAGATATCCAAGGGTCTATGAGCGAAGACGAAGTCGAGAGTGGGGTCCGGGACGACGGGACGAAGAGGTGAGGTCGAGAGCGAGAGCAAGCAGCTCGCGGTGTCTGCGGCAAACAATTCCAATTAACTTGCTGGAATTGAAATAGGATTCGCCCGACGCTGCTATGGTATTGTACGCAGTCGCTCAACGTCCTACGCCGACCAAGCCGAGGCTTTTCTCCGTTTCCCTTCTGCATTTTTCTAATATCGCAGCTTTCTTTTACTTCCATAATTGAATCTGCGTCGTTCACGTTTCGGTTGCTAATTTATAGAAGATAACTACCGGCTCACCGCGGGCTCAAGCTTACTGATAATAACCCTGCAACACAAGCCATCCTTTTAATTCCATGCTTCCGTGCAACCTCCAAACTTTTCATCATCAATCGTCCCGAGGGTTCGACGCATACCCTCGCATACCATGGATACCGTTAATATTACGTCTAGTATTAAATTATCGCTACTGTGTGAGGTTTGTCGATTCAATTTCTTTGTGCCTCGTTGAATGGAACTGAGCAACCATTATTACAGGCATAATACCTATCACGGCGGTAGCGGAAGGGGCATCAGCAATACCAACCATAAAGGACAAGCAGACGGGCAGAGTGCCCTAGACAATGCATGGTCTAGAGCTGCTCAGATATTGAAGACGCCCGAAAGCGGCGTGTACCAATGTCAATGTGTACCAAACGTCTAGCCTGACTCTCTGCATTATTAAATCTTTCCTTGCTTCCTTCCGTCCTTGTGACCTTTGCCAGGGTCCTTTCGACCGTGATACGTACGTAACCATACCATATAAACCGTTGAATAGCAGCTGGGCGATGCCGCCGCATCGATGTAGAAATTTAATCATTTTGTTCTTCAAGTGGAACTCTTCGTCTTATTGAAGATCTGATCAAATTTCTATACGATAATGTAGCAACAAATTACAAAGCTTATCTCTTCAGCTGATAATTCCTCGCTTCCAGCACGGAGTCCGAATCAGTAACTGATTCATACTCTTCCAGACAGACACGTACTTCAAATTACACTGATAGATCTATTCAAATCGCGATGAAAAGCTTCGACGATTTTTGATACCTACTTGTTTCGTCCTGACAAATGATTTTCCTGAATCCTGTGGCTTCGGGACGCGGATTTCCCTTGCAGATGCAAAATAATTTAACGTTTTCATTTCGCCTTGCATCGATATGCAAGAACTTTCAGTCTCGCAGCGAGAAGACGAGGACTAGCTACGGCGTTCGGGAAAGTAGTCTGATCCGCTTACAGGGCTTAAAACTCGAGTTCTAAGTGCGCGCTTCGCGCCATGTCGATTTCCACTGAAGTCTACGATGCCAATCTTTGAGTGGTACGATCGATACGAGGATAGTGATCGATTCAATGAAAGATCTATTCATTTTCGGACTTTCTTTTAGCGAAATTAAACAGCAGCATTCCCCAGTCCTGGGAGGTTAAAAAACTTACCTTTCGGAACAGAATTCAGTTCCATGTGGAATGGTGTCTATTGTAATTTGATAATCGAGTGAAATTGACAGCTACGCTGCGGATTGACGGCCTTGGATATACGTCGGTTAATTCCTACCACATATAATTCATATTTAAGCGAGCGATCATAACTCGCCCGCGTTTCGGTGGCACCATAGGCACTTTCAACTCCATTTCTCGTTAATTATAACATCCTCATTCTACGGTATGACCGAATGAAGTGGTACGCGACAGCCCGGGCTGTCGGTGGTTGGTGGCAATCTGGGGCGCGTTTAGTGCATCGCCCCGCATTTCTGCTCTTACGATGTTAACCGCAACCTCCCAGACTTAACACGCTACGTGTTAATGCGCATTTAATTAGACTTAATTGAACACAACGTCGAATTACAGACCGGTAGGTAGGTAGGTAGGTAGGTACCCTATACGTTTGTCACTAAATGTTGTTCAACGATAAACGCTAATTTTTTACACCTTTCGCAGAATGTCGCAAATTTTTTACTCCGTGTGTATGTAATTACAACGAGTGTCAAAAATGACCTCTTCCAACAAAACTACTACGCCTCTCATTCCCCTTTCAGTTTCATCCATTTTCAGTCTCCGCAGACGTTCGACCTCAATGCCGATTAAAATTTAATTTTATATCCAGAATTACAGTGGACTGATATTATACTACGCTGTGCACATGCACCTATACCTACTCCCTGGATTCTACTCGTTCCGGTTGAAATACGAGCCTGGGGTTTTGGTAACTGGTAGAAAATTATGGGCGATATATTTCACCAAGTTTTTATACTATGAGCTCCGGATATGTATGTAAATGCTGCGGGACCCGACCAGTTATACGAGTTTTTTAAAATTAATTGCAATCACCTAGAAAAGTAGGTTGTTCAAATATTTTCCACTCCGGTCTAATTAGGAGACAATTTTTTTCACATCGTGGAAGCTGTTCTCGAATCTGACCAGCGATTCGTGGCTTTGAGATAACCGAAGTGATTCTCTTTTCCGTTTTTCGAATTTTTTCCTTCTTTCAAATTACGCAATGTCCAGATCTTGCTCCTGAGGTGAGAGATAGAGACAGGGTTTGAATACTGCGGTATTTAGCAAGTGTCATTAGAATGCGACAAGGAGGTTTGCAATCAGACCTCCGAACCGGCCCGTCGAGAATTAGGACGACCCTTGGCAACTTAGGGCGACCCAAGACTTCGTATTTGTAGGCAAGACACGTCGCTGTTTAACGAGATTACGTCGTTAACCACTAGGATGCAAGCGCGAGCTGATCAGGATTGCAATATGAAATTAAGTTTACCGTTAGTTTTACTAATTGCAAGTTTCTTGTTTGTCGGTGATCACCGAACGCGAGAAGCCAGTAAATCACATTATCTCCGACCCCATGCCATGGAAACTGCTCATATTATTTCCCTCTGCGATACATTCCCTACACTTGCACCCCAATATTTTTGAATTCAGTGTTTTCTTCCCTTATTCCCTGTTTTAATGTAGAAGACAGAAAGGGAGGCTGCTGTTAAACATGTTACAGAGTTTTTACTTTCTTTAATCGAGACGGCGGATCTTTGCTAGCAATTTATCAAACCCGACCTCGAGTGGGTATTTCTCGTTTCTTTTTTCACCAAATTTTTTCTCTCTCTCTCTCTCTCTCTTTTTTTTCATCGCAACCATCTTGTTTTTACCTAACCGTCTTGCCGCCCAGTCATTTCGCAGCGCTGTCCTCAACTGCAGGGTCCAGGCTGGTCCACGTGACGACACTTCCGCCGGGACTTTAATCGCTTTGATAAACGATGTCTGGGACGTCACCCTGAGGAATGGGTCGGGCTTCAAAATTGGTAAAACAAGAAAAAAATAAAACAAAAACAAAAAATGTAATAAAATAATAAAAGAGGAAAATTTTTGGAAGATAAAAGAGTTGTAGAGTAAAACAGAAGTGTATAGCTTCGTGACAAAGAAGAAGATAAAATTACTTTATGTAACTCGGTTGGTTGGGGAGCCGTCGAGCTCAGTGGTAATTTATTCCATTGAGTTTTGAGAAAATATGCTAAAGACTTTGAGGGATGCGATGACTTCTAGAACGACGAGGATGTCCTGGTAATGTCAAACAGTAATAGCCGATCTAATGAAGCCATCAATAACATATCTCTCCTTCCCTTCTTCACAGCCTCGACGTACAAGATTTCACCCCTCGAGGGACGAATGAATTTTGCACGTGCCTGCTCGAATGAGTATTGGAATGCCATAATGGAAACCGCCTTCGGAATATCAGACGTTGACGGCCGAACTCTGGGCAAGATAAAGGGGCGGTTACAACACCAGCCAGAATTTTTCCTTTTCGTTTTATCTTTTGCATTTCTGATCATTGAGAATTAGGAAGTCAGTGGCAATCGATTGCAGAACTGACTTCAATTCGAAGAAATTCTTTCTGTTTTTACACTCTCCGAAATTCCACGCATCTCGTAATTCTTTAACGTAATTTTTTCCCCAACTAAAAACACCAAGCAAAAGCCCTGCGCTTCATCATCCAAAAAAACAAAAAAAAATTCAACGGGGTGCTGAATTATCCATAGTCTTAAGCGCGGCCTATGAAGGAGGTGGACTCCTTGCTTCCTGACTACGTCAACGGCAGAGCCATTAGCATCCTTGTGGACATGATCGATCACTAACACCGCCTGCCAAATGCGGCAGTCGTTATTAACCCCCAAAGGTGTGTACTTTCGTTGAGGTTTTACATGGGTATTCGCAGTGCGAGAGGGGGTTGACGAGCTAGGTTCACCAGGATTTTTCAGGGATTTTAGGGATATTTCTTGATACTTAAGCGACGCATCGATCGGTCCCAACGATCGTGTACATTACCCAGAGGAACCTCGACGTGTATGCAATATAGTTTATTTTCTCCGGCGTATTAAATTTGCAACATTATCGATAGAAAAGTGTTTCGCAGAATGAGATAGACGCAGGTTCCGGTTCTTTACTCTTTCGAGAAACTCGTGAAACATGGGATACAGTTGAATTTATTAAGAGATTACCTTCCAGGTAATGAAAAAAGTCCCAGTCCCTCAAGCCAAGGGTTGAAGGATGAAATCTTTTTCTGCCTCGTTATCTGCGGTGGCTCTAACCACACAACTTTTATCCCAAATATTTCTTTACATCTTTTATAGCTGGGGTAATTCATCAAAGGGTAAAAGTAGCAGTAGGAGTAGGGAATGAAATTCGCGGAGAGAGATATGGAAATGACAAAAAATGAAAGATAAAAAAAGAGACAGAGAAAGAGAATGAAAGAAACAAAGACAGCGCGTCTTTTATCGCTCCCATAAGCAAAGTTCCATTAAATTTTCAGGCGGACATAAACTACGTATACGTACCCAGCTACCAGCGTCAATTTAATATTATGCAAATATCAGAATCAGAATATGGGAGGCCGAGAGTAAAGCCCTGATGACATCATCCGTGTAAAATTTTGTGACAGTTTAATGCTGTTGAAATGATGACACTCCGGTGGCTAACCGCGTTGGTCATAAACATACCTGATACGAACATCTAGTGGTTCATTCAACTCTCCACAGTTCTGTCGAGTACCACAAATCGCAATCAATGACTGACACAACGACCCAGCCTTTACCTTATACTGCTCAGTGCAGGGCCGTGGGTAAATGGCCAAAGCTCATTTAAGCGGAGTTTACACAGGCCACGGTTAGATGTGGCAAACGGAATACGTAAACACACTAGCAATTGTAACTCTTCACTTGGCCTCAGGCCCTGTAGTATCAAAATTATATCTACAGTTGGGTCTATTTTAGCCAGGATGAGAATACGTCGAGCTAAATGTCAGCGAGCTTGCAGCACAGGGATTATAAACCGTAGTGTATATAAAACTATTCTACTCGTTCGATCGCAGATTTTATACATCCCACGTAATTCTGGGCGTGCTTGCGATAAGCTCGGTTTACTCCTGGCTGAACAGTATCGGTATATTAAACGTGCAAACTTTATACGTGTTGGTGCAGTGTGGATATATGCTTAGCCTCGGTGATGGCCGGACTAGTATAAGCGTTCACTGTGACTTCATACAGGTACCTACTGATGGAGCATTTAGACGTATAATGCCGGATAAGCCGTCGTGATACTAGCTGGCTCGGTTTACTAAAATCTCGATGATACGTGCGATAGCCTGTAAGCTTCGAGAGGCAAGCACGGTAACGACCATTGTGCATCGTATAACCATTCGACAGATTGATATTTTATTCTTGAAATTAGTTTTTATTTTTTGGATTTGACAGATTGTTTTTTTATGCCTTATTGAGGCTAGAGGCTGGGAAAAGGTAATTCTGGAAGAAGGTAGGTAGGATAGCCGAGAATTATAAACGTACGTAATTATCGAAATTAATCAAAGGTATAATATCAGAATTCCTCCTTGCATCAGGGTTCCTCCGAAGTAATCGGCTAGGGGCGAATTTAAACTAGGGTATTTTAAGGCCTTGTCATTTCTCCAATTCTCCATTTATCCAACACGAAATTGGCCGGGAAGCTTTTCTCTGAATACATGGCACTACGGGCTCCATGACGAATGTAAGGAAAGCGCTGAACCCGTTCCCGACTGTAATTAGCATAAAGCATTAGAAATATAAGAGGCAATCTCGAGGGCCATTTTTCAACATAATCTCCAGACCGTACCCTTTACAACGCCCCAAAAAGCTCGTCAGAAATATATTTTCCTTTTATTCTCTCAACCGCTTACGACATTCAATGATCAGACTTTTCCCAAGACCTACCTGCAGGTATAAACCAAGAATTTACAACAATTCTCACCCTAAACGAATCGGAATTGAAAAGATTCGCGCTCTATATCTTTAGCCAATCAATTTCTGCATAAGAAATTCCAAAGTTTATGTATCTACGCGATGTAAAACATGACGCCAATTATCGAAGCTCCTTGTCAATTCGACACGTGAATAGAAACATTCCACTCGATGTTTCCTCGATTTTTCGAATGGTATAGCTACGGCGGATGTGATACACGTTATATCCGCGGTATGAAAGAGTGCGGTAACGAATACACCCCACTGCTTGAAAAATGTAACTTCAAACTCTGTTTGTTCAGATAACGAGTAGACTGAGTCTAACATGCAGAAGTGCAGCAAGTACCTACCTACCTATCTACCTGCCCACGGGTGTGCAGGTAAAAACTTTCCATTTTCATAATCAGACATGAAGACGGGGAGTGAGCGCAATGAGTAAGAAAATAACAAGCGGTAAGATATAAAATTCGCTCCAGGAACTACTCGGCGGAATTGTTATCGAGAATAACGGAAAAATGAGGAAAACAATTAAACAAGGAGGAATCAAAGCTCGAGCTTTTTAAGAAAATCTACAATTACAATACCTACGGCAACTTCGTCCATAGAATATAGCGAACTTTCAAAATTATTCAGTTTTATTGTCTTCTCGATAATCGAGTTGGCAATTCCGATCGAATAGAGAAGCTGGGATTGCGGCTTGCAGAGCTTAACCTGCGAATACAAACCCGAGGAATACTACCACCGTTGCGACGTCGTCACCTTTCAGTATGAAGAAGGCTGAGCTGCCATCAGCGAATACTTTACATCGGTAAACAATGAGCCATCTGTGATTCACTTTAACTAAATTTATTGTTAAACTTAGTTTCCGAGCGGGGTTCCTTTAATTTCATTATACTAACTGAAGCACGGGGTATATTGTCTCCTCATTCTCGTACGAGTCGCATTGTTTCAAAGCTACGAAATTACTTAAGTCGATAATCTGCGGAGACGCCAGTAACGACCAATTGCTGAATATAGAAGAATCAAATGAGTTCTCCTCAAGCCGTTCATTTTATCCTCATTGCAGTTTCTCGGGGAAAACTCCAGCGAAAAGCTCTAATCGTGAAGAAATTTGCTTCTCCTCTTTTTTTTTAAAGCTATTTTTCAACTAGCTCGGAATTTTTTTTCACAATTCTCTGGTCACAAAACGGTTTCTTTCGAACGAAAAATTTTCTCAAAAAATATCGTGTCGAACAATTATTATTAAAGAAGTGTGAGTCTGCACGGAAGATCGGATGTTGTATTCGCTTCGTCCGTGAGAAATTGATACAAGAAATTAATACCGAATCTGTATAACAGAGATGAAAAATTTCCCTCTCATATTATGTTTTATTAGAATTTGATTCAGTTCCTCCTCCTCTGTCCACAATTCCCAGTCCATACTCTTCAAACATTATTCAATATAGAGATCGCGAGGCTATTTTCCGTAAGCAAAGAGACCGATGGATCCGGGGTGGTAAAAGGACTCTGCCAGTATACATATATATATATATATCTGCCGGACGGACAGGACTGATGTAATTATAATACGGATGGGACTGGGGAATGATGCGAGAAGAGAGGATGGCAAATCGGGTCGCAAAGGGAACGGGTGACGTGGGTCCTGTGGCATTTGGTAATGGAGTGACCGACCGATGCGACGGTGACCAAACCAGGCTAGCCGGGGCTATTTCATACCAGCGTTAGTTCTGGCTAACGTGACGTCACCGAAACCTCCACACACATATATCAATACACTTCCACAGTCTTATTCAATATATGTTTCCGCCTACTCAAGGGTTGTCCTTCAAGGGATCGCCGGGGAGTCGGGCTTAATTGGGAAAATTGCCGGAGGGATACCCGTGGTGTAAATACAAAGACTGCGGGAGCCCTTTGCCTTCGGAACACCAGTCCGATTGGAGGCACGTACGTAAGTTCTCACAACCGAGGAACACTAAAGCAACAGGGATACGAAATTTTTTCATCTCATAATGGGCCTCGCCAAAATTCTATTTCAGGTTTCGAAAACTGATATTTCAAATGTCAGGGTCTGGTTTACCTTCGCGAATATTATCAGTGTCAAAGTGGTGATCGCGCAATGCATTATGTTAACACCCAGGTACGTTGCGAGGTGGGTATACCTATCCACGTTTACCCAACATCAACCACGCCGAGAATAATGTTGCGTCTAGCGTCGCCCGGAGGTCTAACTCCGTAATTACCTCACCCTACGTTGTTCCACTAGTGGCTGCAAGCTCTGGTCGAAACACTGTGTCAACACGTTGTATTAATTAACTTTACTTATGATAAGTCGACCCGAATTTCTATCCAAATAATTCACCCCAAGATTTGCGATTATATTATACGCATAATGTATACGCTTTGCAATTATCCCTCTCAATGTAGATTTTTCATTTTCATTTTTTTTTTTTTTCTTTGATCGGAGCACATTCCTTCATTTCACGATTGAACTGATCGGCGAGCTATTTTCTATCCACAGAAGAAGAAGCTACGCGAAATTATTAATAGATCAGATGCCTAGAGGATATTTTTAAATCTGGCATCGTATGGGCGAAGAAAAAATAATCCGAGTTGTTATTCTGGCTTTACGCGTCATCAAACTGGACGGTAAAAGTTCTGCAAGTTTTGTCGTTTAAAATTGATCATGCCTAGAGAACCCGGGGCATCAACAAAATTTGCGGTAGCAATAACAGTGAATTATACGCTCGAAATTCGTGGCTATATGGTAAACGAATTTTGAATAAAAAATGTTACGTGTATGTTTTTCGTTTTTTCATTTCTTCCATTTTTTTCTGGTTTTTTCGTTTTTAGCATATAAATTCAGACGATTTGGATTGGCCCATTTCGAAGTTAAATTCCAGAAGCGCTAAATATCTTCAGGATACATCCGGCAGGGTGAGCAGGTAACGCAAAAAGTACGACGTGAAAAATTACTGTAATTAATCAGGTGGCACGGAGGCGACCCTGCTCGGTCACATCGCGTGCTCGAAACAATTTGTGTATGTATACCTGTACTCACAGATTACGTTCAATTAATTATTTTACTATGTATATGCGGGAAGGGCGTGTATGTATATATGTGTACGTATTAGTCCCAGAATTTAATAATAATTGAACGAATTTTGTAACCGTATAGAACCGGTCTCCGCAACGCAACGCAACTCACTGATTGATTGATACATTCCAATCAATATCCATCTGCAGGATCGAGTGAGTAAAA
Organism: Macrophya alboannulata; assembly: GCA_949628255.1. Lineage (NCBI taxonomy): Eukaryota > Metazoa > Arthropoda > Insecta > Hymenoptera > Tenthredinidae > Macrophya > Macrophya alboannulata. The sequence continues at coordinate 45,276,550 of OX451207.1, forward strand.
TCCCTTTGAAATTTTCCTGGTATTTTGAAGGTTTATACTGGAACCGACGTTCGATTGAAATTTCCAAATATTGATTCGTCAACAAAGCCCAAAAATTTGAATGCAAATTATACCATAGGTATATAAGCGTAATAATTTTCATGTAAAAGATGATTAAAAACCGGAAAACGCGACTGTGATTCAGAGATAATAATATTTCATCTGGTTTATATTTCCTGTCTAATTAACGTCTCACTTATTTACCATCTATATTATATATATAAAAAATAACAGATTTTTTTTTTCTAAATAATGGAAAAAGAACGTACCGACCCGCAATTCCGGTCCTGGAAAAACCCTGCAGGCCGGAACCGTCGCGATAACCATTTTCCCGATGGAATAACTCGGCCGTTAAAATTGCCGTGAGTAATTATAAAACACTCGACGTGCTCTGCAGTCGCGGGGTTTAATCATATACATACCTATATACGTATATACCGAACATTTTAGCATTGCTAAAACTACCATCTAGTTACGCTACCGGTTGTTTTATATTAAAATACAAATTTCCCGGATAAAAAATCGTATTCAAACTTATCAACATTCTCTACTCAACCCTCGCTGTAAGGCTATAAGGGTGCGAACTCCCGTATCATCGCATCGACGCTAGTTTTTCTCGGCACGGTGCTTCAATAGACTGCTGCAGCTTGTAACTGCAATCGTAACTGTTAGTACTGCAACTCTAACTTTACCCACAACCGTTTGAAAAACAAGACAATTACCCGCCCGTCAACCCCGTTTCTCTAATGCGATGTGGTGCGGCAACGGTGAGGAACAAAGTATATACAGGATAAAAACTCGTCTAGGTATGTATACCTACGGTGCAAAACCGTTCCATCTAATCTGAACCTCGACGTCTGGAAGGATGACGATAGTTGGTAAAAATAAAGTAAAAAAAATTCGGAATTCTTTTGCCATAAAAATGAAAAAAAAGAAAGAAAGAAGATTTTGACATTATTTGGCGAGTTTTTTGGAGAGCCAGACAGGCCGAGATCTGTGTGAAAATCTGTTTTCCGTTGAAATGAGGAAAAGTCATTCTCCACCGAAACCAATACTTTTCTTATATCACCATTATATAGAGGTGATGAAAAGTAAAAAAGAAAAAGGTAAATTTGAAAAGTTTTTTGAACTTTTCGGATGATAGGAAACTCGCATCTATTGTAGAGAAGATATGGATCCGTAAAGAGGCGCTCGAAGAATCGCTCAAGTTAGTTTAGACTAGTGCTTACCTACCCTCCGATGTGTACATACACACATACCTATATGTTGTATACATCTAGTTTAGATATTTTGAAAAATATATAAAAAGAGATTGCATAGCTGATTTATGTAAATATGACGATCTTCGAATAAACGAGTAGAGCGCGCCTTAGCCTTTAGATATGAGCGCGCGGGGGTGGGCGAGGGGGTCGCGCACTCGGCTTGCAGGGTAAGGCCGAAACCCGGGTGAATCCCAACCTCGAATCCCGCTTCGTAGGGTAAATATTTTTCCACGTTGTCACTCACGTTAGATTCCACGGAGTTTATCGTATTTTTCGCGTAGCTGCCTTAACGTGGAAAATTGAGGGATGGAAAGAAGGCTTGAAGAAGAGGGAGCTGTACCTTATACTACAGCATCAACTTCTCGGAAGAGTTATGATGGACCCACCGCCACCAACCCCATCCCCCTTCATCCCTTATACTTCTCATCTTACTTTCAATGCCTCCGTCAAAGGCGTGGATCTATGTACAGATATACGAACTTCCATGTATGTACACATCCATTGTATACCTCCGAGTATTCCACAACGATCTGGATTTTAAATGCACGGAGAAAAGAAGAGTTATGGATGCCGTGAGTATATGCATCCATACGGATCGGGCAGCCGATTTCTGAACAAGACATTCAATGCGCATTCATACATCAAAGACTTTTTGTCAATCCATAAAAAGCATGGCCAATCAACTAAAACGTTCCTTATAGTAGTTTCAGGGACTCCGAAGCCAGCCATTGATCCTGATCGAAAAATTTGACGAATAACCAACTTCTACCTGATATAATTCACAATAATTCTTACTTTACCAAGGGCAAAGATGGGTTCGAGGAAACGTCAAAGCTTCCTGGTTGTATTGATATTTTGGATGTATAAGCGGGGCTAGGAAGGGTCGATGCACTTGACTCAAGAGCTAGTTTGTGCTAGGGTGGTGGTAGTGGGTTTACGGGGTAGGAAAAGGAGGCTGGAGGCATTGGTAGTTGGTAGCATTGCCGGCGGTGCTGTGAGTTCCTGGGGTGAGATACTGGAGCGTTACCTTGCCTTACAATTCCTCTAAAAGTGGTTCTCACCACGAGGGCGAGGGTCGGAACGGCGAAGAACAATATTGATACGATTGGACCATTTGTGGCTGAATGAACTCTACCAATAAGTCGATCGGGTATGGGATATACAATATTTACCCGAACGATAATACCGCACCGAATTATACCTCAGCGTTAGATCTTCGCTGTTTACATCTTGGGGCTTTGATCATTATTGTTATTGAATAGGAAAACGATATTTAGCAGCTGGAAACCTTCTGAATTACAAAATATTTGAAATTGGAGACAAATATTGGTCCACCTCTCGTTCTCGTCCGTATATACTGTGCTGAATTTTGCACTGGAAAAAAAATATATACAAAACGTTCTGTCGATTGGGACTTTATATGGAAACGAAGGCAATTGAAGAGGCAATCTAACGGAATGCAATTTTTGAAGAGACATTTTTTTTTTTTTCAAATATTGCTGCCGATTTCAATGCGAGTGATATGCACTAGACGAAGAGCCTCTGGTCCAGACGCGTGGGTATCCCAACCCTGGTGTGTGTAGACTGCAAACAGGAAAAAGCACGCGAAAGTAACGCTCGCAGGGAATAACTTTTTCGCTTCTTAACGTATATCGAGATATCGATGTTAAAAAAAATTAAAAAAAACAAGGTATATCCACGCTTTTAGAAGATCGTTAAGCAGTGGATTCATGAAAGAGAATGTATATGCCTCCATATATTTTTTTCATTATTTTTTTCTTGCTTCCGGTTACAGCAAAGTGATGCTAAACAATTTTCTCATCCATGGCATGGATTTTATCTTGGTTCACGATGTAGGTACGAAACAATATGGAAGTTTCAGAATACCTGTCTGCACTCCGGACCCGGTTGGATACCAGCGGAAGCACTTCGATCCGCCTGTTCTATTCTCGAGAAAACAAGACACCCTCCTCCCCGGATGGATGGTACAGTATGGGACGCTCTTCGTATGCAAGGGAGTAAATATGCACATTGCACACCTAGGTATGTGTAGGTATGTACATACGTATGTATGTAAATACATACGTAGGTATTACTGATATGCGACGTTACGATGGAACAGCTATGCAGGCACCGGTTTATATGAGGGGAAAAAGATTCAGGAACCGAAAAGAACCGAAAGGTGCAGCCAACTGCGACCGACAACTCTATACGCGGACAAGATACTGCAAAGTTTTCATCCACTGAGAAAGTTTTGAATATTCAATACGTCTAGAGGTGCAGTTACGCGTTCCTCTTATCTTCTTTCTCCCGTTTCTTTTCCTCCTTCTTCTCCATCTTATTCCCTTTATTTTTCTACTTTCTTTGCTCTTGTTTTTTTCTCTTTCTTTCGACGAGCGAACGATGGGGAAAATTTTCCTCTCTCACGACACGACTGCATTTCAAGCACTGCGCCTCATCTCCACAGTCTCTACTTCCACCGTCTCCCACGAGACTCTGAGATAGATGACAACGAATACGAGTATAAGGTACGACGACACCTCTTCATCTCGGGGAAAAGGGTTGAATATTTTCCTATAAATCGTTAAATTCAGTTTAAAAATCCGGATCCAACAAACTGTCGTCACTAAAATGTCGATACCCTCACCCCTGTCATTTTCGACGTCGCCTGAATTTTCACGGCTAAATTTGATTGATACTATCGATCTGTGTTCAAACTATGTTAAACACTGTTGAACTACGTCACCAAGTGTATTATGGAGTTTGAATATTTCCGCTCGAGTATCTTGTTGACTAAGGTTGTTGGTCGACGAACATCTTGGAGTGATTGAAAACGGTAATTACCCTCCTACCTATCCTAAATAGTAATCAACTGACGTTAAATCATACCGCCATACTCGGTAGGCATACTAATTGACTTCTCATAAGGTCGCGGAGGTTGATGAAGGTCAAACCTAGTCGGTACTGTGCCATCTCTACGGCGAGGCGTTACTTATACTCTGCTCAAGAACGGAAATCGCCAGCGGTGTCTGGTCTCTATCGGAGGATGGAGGTCGAAACTATCATCCAATTGGTGAGATAACGTCCCAATAAGACATCAACGCGATGTGGATGGCCTTATCAAACTACCCAGCTATCCGTTTCCTGATTGTAATAGTTTCCAACCATCGCGCGGAGCTGATATCGTTTAACGCAGGTCAGAGAAACGGGCTGAATGAGACTCGCGGAATCTAAACTTTAACACTTTTTTGTTTCTTTTTTTTCACTGAAATAATATATCTTCTACTATCGGCCAGAAACCGGGAAGTCTGGCTTCAAGTTATCGATCCGAAAATGGCTCGAGCCGTACTCTAGGTTATCACACAATGCCGCTAAACGCCAAATTTCTCGGATGGTTTGGCGATTTCGTACGGTACCAAAACCCAGTTACCGGGTTAACAGCTTCTGCAGGCCATGCTATAAGATAAACCTTTTCACGCTGCGTAGGATATCAAACGTTTCGTGCAAAGAGTGATTAGCCAGACGTTTAACTAGGCTGTACGTCGACGAATGGGAGTAATTTCTTGCTGATACAGCACCAGGTGCCGGTTTCTTTGAACTATAGATAAAGACTTATGCCCGGAGATATCTACGTGAGCGTTAAAACTTTGTCCTGGAGACGAGGGAAGTGGAAAATTTCTCCCTGAACCATATACGGGACCCACGCGTTGGCTAATAGCGATTACCAATACAGTATCTACGTCACGTATCGCAGCTATGTGTACGATATACACAGTTCCGGCAATTCTCGTAAAATGTAATCGGCAATTTGGAAATGGTTCCTTAGGCAAATCGAATCGAATCAAATGAAATCGAATCGAATCGGATTCCATGCACTGGCGTGACCTGAGGAGGAAGGTATCTCTGTATAAAGGTGGTCCAGGATTGGGGAGATAGATCGATTCTCGTTTTTCCCCAATAACGATACACCCTCGATGGTACCACTCTCAGCCTTCCGATCCTTTGAAAGGATTGCTCTACAATGGGCTCATGCATAAATACCGCATAACAATAAACAGAGGTGAGGATGGCGAGGGACACCGACGGGCACCACGGAGGAACCATTCCTCAGCCCACAAACTCCCATACAGAACAGCCATAGAGATGCTATATAGAGTTTCTCCTAGCATCGGGGGATCAAAAACCGATATGAGATTCCTTCATATGAATGATGTATTGTGAACTGCCTCGGCAGTACCGTGCTCGAGGTTTTCGCCAACGATTTTGATGTATGGTCAAGGGGGCCGAAGGGTATTGCTCGTTGTTCGATTTTGAATAATCATCTTTCCCATATACATCGGTACTCGTACATTATATATCTCTGTCCACTCTTTAGATTCCAGAGGTCATTCTTTTAACAGAAGAAGCCACTTATCCCGAAATTGAGTGAAATTTATCTATGAGGGTAACTCGTACGGCAAATTTTGAATAAAACTTTTGAGCTCGATGGTTCAGGTTGGTATACCAACACTAAGTTCAGTAATTGAAATGTTTCTGTAAGCCACATAGCTGAATTTGACGAGGTAAATCGAGTCTCCGTGTGTAATCTGGTAGACAGTCGGAGCCAGTGAACACTGGAAGAGGAATATCGGCTGGTTTGAGGGACCCTTTGTCGATGGTTGGCTGCGCGGGACCACCCTGGACTTGGGTGCCACGAAACAAGCGCTATTAATTAGCGTTTGGGTCAAGTCAGCTTATTCTCGTTACATAACCACGAAAATTAACAATTTCGGGCTGCGAACTAGTAATTGTATTGTGTGGGTAAAACCGCGGCACACGGTGCCTGGCAATTCAATACCAACTATAATACGCCTTGAAACGTAATTAATTTGGTTAACCATTCCGGCTGGGTATCGTATCCGGCGATATACTATACATTCCTGTCATTTTTTCGTTTCATCCCTCACCTATCTTTCTCCCTCGTTCGTAAATTTACCGCTGCGTTTATAAAGCGATGATATTTTCATCGCGAGGTGGAGATAAGAGGAATGGACTACATACCTCGCTACCAGAAGTACGACAGGGACTTATTTATTCAGAAAAAGGTACAAGAAGGGGATTAAACGAACAAAAAAAAAAGCGTAAAGTGAGTCTGAGCATTAGCGTGATTGTGCACTGTGTGCTACTATTCGCTCCTCATAAAATATCCACCGTGTTGCACTTCTACTTGATCTTGCTCTACGAGTATATCGTACGTTACATACCTGCCTTATACTCCTAAACCTTTTTCCTACCGTACGTCTGGCAAAAAGGGGTTACGGATCCTACCCTCTCGAGCTCTTTCTCCGTACACCGCGAAAAAGTGAGGCAATAAAGAGAAGAAATAAACGGACGGTAGGTACTATGTCTGGGAAATTAAACGAAAGAAGTAAATTGTTAATCGTTTCGCGATTTTCACCTAACGTTATACAATTTTGAAGGTTCTTTGATGAGATTTTTTTCGGCGAGGGATACAGATATACATAGTCCCTTATGTACAGCTGGATTTGGTTTGCATTACAAAATAAATTTTCGAAGCTGGTTCAGCCGGGGATAGGCGGGGGAGGTATGGAAAATTCTGAGCGTCCCGGAATGTAGATTAAAGCTTGCAAGCTCTTACAGGTGGTGCGGTCGAGGTACCGCCCGACGGGCTTCGTATTAACGGCGTCTGAAGTAGCAAAAGGGTTGGGAGAGCGCCTCTCATGTAAAGTAATTAACTGCCGCCATCCGTCGACAAATACCCACCCCCGTTGCCCCGACGAAACCCCTTCTCATCCCCCGTTCACTCCAGCCGCGTCTTCCTTATATACCTGCATTGTGGATACATAACCGTGTATATATATACGGCTGTACATAGGTGTGTAGGTAGGTATGTATATTTGTCAACGCTTCAGACTTTAGAGCGACATGAATTTTGTATTTTTAATCAACCAGTTTATCCTTGTTCTTCACGTTATACCTGCGGTTTACGAGTTAATTAACTGCATTTAGGAAGTAACTAACAGCTTCTAACGACCAGTACATATACTTGTAATACTTTGCAATGTTTCAATTGCGGATGTTCTCTTCAGTGGAAAAATTTTAGCTAAAGAATCTGTTGCGATGTTACAGCGATCGGTACTGTGACGAGAATTTTACTGATTCGTTTGCGAGCCGATCGAGGAATCGAATGTGTATCGGTGAATTTTTTTTTTTAAACGCCTAACGATGGTCGACTTGAATTATTCTTCATCGTTATTCTCGTAGCAGCTACTATAAGGGAGTATCGGACATACGACATCGAATTAAAAGTGAAATGGTAATAAATCGGTGAACGCGCGTAAGCCTTCGAAACTGGCGGCGTGCAGGGCTTAATTGAAGATGAATTGCTACAGCTTGACTTTTCGATGGGAAATAGCCCCTTTAGTTGGATACACAAAAGCCGACGAGTACGTGTTGTCTCAGCCAGTAATTTCCCCGGTGGCGGGAATGGAACGCTGCAGCTATACCTACCCTCGTCCGCTCTGAAATCACCCCAGGAGGCGAGGCGAGGCGAGGCCGTCGCTACCAACGCACCATCACGACCCCATGAAAACCATAGGGTTCAACGGCATTGCTTTCCCCTTCTTGTTACGGCCAGCGAAAGTGCAGGAAAAATTTAACGCTAACGCAGTGAAAACGAATTTTCGAAATTTTATAGAATTATACCTGAAATGAATACCAATTTGAGGTCTTCATTGAAAGAAGAATTCATACAGCTATAGCAAAGAAAAAAAAATGGACGAGGATAATTCGATGAAAGACAAAATTCTGTAAATATTAAAAAGTAAACTTTAGTCAAATCCATAAAGTTTAATCTAGAGTGTACGACGAAGATTTTAATTCCGACTTGATATCTGTTCACTTTTTTTTTTTTTTTTTCTTAGCTCCAACGATAAGATCGCCTTTGTCTGTATAAAACTCCCTTCCCTGGATCCGGTAGAAATTAAATAAAGGAGGCTAACGGAAAATATAAAAAAGATCGTTAGAGGGTAAAAGGTAAGCAGGATTGGATGGAGACCAAGATAGGGAATGGGGAGACAGATATGTTGGTTGGCAAAAACAGGGTTGGCCAAATCAGATTTTCTTCTCGATCTCGGTTACGTAATTCTATATTTTTCATGTACCATTGTTAGTTAAGGAGAGAAAAGAAAAAGAGAGCAAAAAAAATATATAACATTTTCAGATCGTTGATTCAGCACATTGTCATATTACATAGAAAACTTAGAACCATAGGTTTAATAAATGCCTTATAGGTAATCCAAATTTTCTGCAGTATTATATTTTGTCTTAATTGAAGTTACTTCTATCTGCTTAGAGTTACTTCTATCTGCTTATTTTCATCAAATCTAACACATCTGGAATATAATATACAGTACAAATATCAAAAAAATTTTACTGAAGACGATCAGTAAGACGTTTAGATATCGAATCGATCTCATATATGGGTATGATCCGATCTGAAGATTAGTGATACACAAATTTGTATTATTTATAACGTTATAACAATTATTTTCTCAACAATTATACATTATTTACGAAGAATAGCAACGAATAATTTAAGCATTGATCATACATACTCGTCTCATTAAATAGTTTTACTGCTTATGGATTATTATTAATAGTATAAGAAATTTTTCAACCACACTCTACGATGGTGGTAATGGAAGAGTAATAGAATGGCGCCCGTTGATTTACAACAAACAATTAGAACCACTCAATGTTTGTAAGAAAAAGGAGTTTCATTATATCAATTGCTCGGGAAGGCCAGATCCGGTACCGCACAGATAGCGGTTATAGTGTGTATGAAACAAGGAATATTCCAGTAAAAATAACTTTGCGATAATAATTTCGCAAGTAAATGCATTCTATCCCGTCGATTTGGCACGGTACAAATAAGTGTACTTCCGCTTATTTCCTATTCAAGACCGAAATCAATAGACTCTTTGAAGCTACTCCTAAAACTAGGCAACTCGTTCTACACCAAGAGCGGCTTGACTTGATGCGTAATGCTCGACCACCGTTTATACACCTTTTACCAGATACACTGCGACAACAAGATCCGCGGGATCAGAATTCTGTTTGGCATATTATCACTCCAGTCACGACTCGATTATAAATATATGTAGGCACACAAAGAGACAGAAGATTGCACATAGAACGTGTAAATAAGCCTAATCGCACCAAAATATTCTGAAATGAGAAATTATTGATAAATATAGAGTTTCAAAAACGTTTATTACCTATTTTTTAAATTTCTGTATCCCTGACTACCGTTTTGTGGTAGATAAAGGCCCTAGCCGGTGCGTGTACGCTTAATTAAACGACGTACAGGATGACCATTTGAAGTACGACATGATTCATCAGAAGATGCAGAGAACTCTTAGGGAGAAAATATGACGATTTATTTTTCATATTCGTTTCCCTGTATCTTCTGAGGTTCCATAAACCCCGATGATGGCATGTGTCTTAAATGATCGACCGGTATTTATAGAACGGAAACCGTAAGCCATAACACCATTCATAATGAATAACTAATATAATTTGCCTTCATGTTCTGGTGCGTGTGGTCATCCTCCCCAGACATATTCGATACAATAACCTGAAGATCGATGTGAATGCAAAGGTTACCAATGGAAAGATGCTATAATTGTTACGATTGCGAAGAGGACGACGCCCGTAACCACGACGAACAGAACCATGAAGAACATGAACAAATATTTTCGGTTCACACCAGCTGGAATAAATTATAAACGGGCATTAGATAATTCACCAATCGGATGATGCGAGGTGAGGGTTACACTTAAAAAGAAAAATTTTATCAGATTTACGGATAATATTCGCTGATGATTGGCACAATTATTTGTATTAATTAATTTTTGGCTTGAATATTGATACATTTGAAAGAATCCTATAGATTCTATCGGACGGAGGTGTACATAGATATACGCATATAAAAAGGCAGAGAATACAGCAAACGTACTAAAATCGCTACGTAAAATTCTACCAAGAAGTGAATTTTATGTATTCAGGAAAGTAAACGGTAAGTTATTTTACAGGCCTCTCAGGTGATTCGAATAAACGTCACAGAATAAATTCTACATCGCCAGACGTTACTGAGCTTTATTACTTTTACCCGTGTTTCACAAACTGGTGAGTTAATAAACTTATTTATTATTATAATAGGAAGTACAGCGTGATCTGAAATGATCGATACTCTTTGCTGGATTATTAGCAATTTTACAGTGATACCAGTCCTTTCAGTAAACCATCCGGAACCCGCGTCTCTGCTTCTCCCTACATTAAATCTTCATACGATGTCTTCTCGTCATCAGTAGCAGAGTTTATTCACCGTTTCATTTAATGCACAAGTTTCGACTATCCGATGAATGGAAAAAACCTATGAACTGATCCGTTGATGCAACGTAACGTTCCCGCATAAAGCAGTTGGGTAATCGATGCCGATGCTGATCTTGCTTGAAATTTATTTGTACATAATATTACCGACGACGTATCAGAGGCTGACCTTCGACCCTTCAGTCAGACCAAAATTATCGGAGTCCAAAAGTATTCTCATAAATCCGAGCCGTGTTTCCTCGTCCGCTGATCCACGACTTGTTTCATATAGATTAAGAGTCAGATACGCAACATTTTATGCACTCGCAAATACAGTAGCAAGAGGCCAAACAGCATGCCAAGAGGCAACAGTCATCGGTACTGTCAGCTTGCTCGGGTGGTTTTTGGACTACGTAAATCGTGTTAGGTTGTTGCTGCTGGCCGTATTGGTTAGGTACGTACTGACTCTGGACGTATTGGTTGTTCTCACCTGACGACATGGGGTAAATCATTCCTTGCTGTTGCATTCCTGGTTGCTGAATTACGGTTGGTCCTTGGGCATATCCTCCGGTCTGGTAACCCGGGTTTGATTGTGGTTCTATCATTCCGGGAGGAGTGAAACCGATTTGTCTATTTGAATCGACTGGTGCAGGCATTGGCATCGCTCCCACGGGGTACGGAGCTTGACTCGCAGGTCCTGGCATGTAACCTGAACTCGCAGAATACGGAGGCTGACTCGTGATCTCGGAGCCTAAACCAGGTCCCGAAGGATACGGCGCGGTACCCGCTTTCTCATGACTTGCTGGATAAGGCGCTTGCGCAGGCGGACCATACGACGAATATCCTCCAGTTTGATACGGCGCTTGACTTGTTGGTCCTGGTCCCGGTGGGTACGGTGCTTGACCGTCGAGACCGGACGTTGATTTAGATCCGCTGATTTGTGCCGCGGCCGGAGGATAAGGCCGGAGATTGTTGCCGGCAGAAAACGAGTTCGACCGATTTTTCCAATCGTTTGATTCTTGACCTACAACCGAGTTGTAAGATGGGGGTTCCATGTTTGATGGTGCTGGATTGTAGGGGCTCGATGGCAGCAAAGGAGCCGAAGGATTTGAAGATTGGTAACCATATTCCATGGGAGGAGCGCCTTGTTTCTCACTCGAGGTCGGGTACGGCTGTAACAAAACAATCAAAACAAGGCAATTAGTTGCCCAAAGAAGTCCTCAAAATTGTGCATTTAATAATCCATGCAGTTTTTTTCTCACCGCTGTAGACTTCGAAGGATCAAAATCCTTGGCAGACGATTCCCCGCTGGCGTTAGGCTTTGAAGGATACATCACTGGCAGGTTGGCCGCCTGTGCAACAGGTGGGAACGACAATTGACGACTGACAAATTTATCCGGTACTCGTCAACTGGAAAGTAAACTCTCATTATATTCGAAAGATCCGCAAAAACCGTCCAGACTTATGACTATTGGTAAAATACCACTCCAACAGTAGGAAACACGAAAAACTATTTAGAATCGAAAGACAGGAACCGTAACGACATGATGTTAAATGGTGTTAATGTAATTAGAGTTTCTGATGCGTCGCAACTCGCCCACGAAGATCAGATAAAGAAAGAGAGATAGAGATATGATGTGTACCGAGTGGGAGTGCCGCTTGTGTTTATAAAAGTAATCCAGGTAATCGGAGAGGGAGAAGATAGAGTACAATTTTTTAAGAGGAACTTTCGTCTGATCACGTTCATAGCATCAGGTCCGAGAACCGTAACGCGACAATATTGTTCTTCAGCTACGAGTGATACGATGACATCACTGAGATGTCATTGAGCAAGGCCATTCCCCACCTCCCGCATCAAATCCATATATAAATTAGGAGAATAATAATACCTCGGTAAGAGCGTCAGCACCGCATATGAAACCACTAACACGTGCGTTGTAATTACCAACCGCAAAAAGTAACCAATTTTCCTCTTGGACTACCGTATTTCGTCAATAATTATAAAAACCGTACTCTTATAGACGGTACAAAAACGAAAAGTCCGCACTCGAAAAACAACCGGTTTGTGTCTGGATCCCGATAGCTACGTCATCACCGCAGAATGCCTGAACTTCTGAAGGCTAGATTTTGTCAGCTGCGCAAGTTTGGAGCGCAGCCCGTGTCTAGACCCCTAGACTTCTACTGTATGTATTACAAAATGCCCAAGGTTTTCAATACAGACTTGCGCACGCGCACATTTTTGATGCTACACAGACTTCTGGCGCCTAAAAACAGGCCATTGCTATCGTAATCGGAGTCACTGCCCCCCCCCTGCGAACCACGCCAAAACTTTTCACTATGTAAGTATGGGAGGTAGGAGGCCGTGGTTCTAGTTACACACTCCACAGCTCTAGTACGAGTTGAACATTTGAAATACAACAGGATTGGGATGGGTTGATTAAACCATTTTATAAATATTCTACGTTTTAGTCTGTACTTTCACATACCTTTTCCCCCACTACGTTACTTTCCCTAATGGTCAACAACTGCTGTCTCGATTATCTATGACGTATGTACTTTGGGTGTGAAGAAAAAAAAAATATCTAACGAATTCCTTCTTCAGCGACAAAAATAACTGATCGCTCTTTCTACGCTGAGCGCGTATTCACGACTAATAAATGTTTAAGCCCAACAGCTGCAGCGACTGTGGAGGGGAAATATAACGGCCCCTGGTCTGACGGACCAGTGCCGAACGAATATTGGGTGCAAAAGTTACTGCAGCTCTTATCCGAAAGCGAATACTGTAATGCTGATGCGAAGCGTTTGGGGAAAAAAAATCCTAAATTCACGAAATTGTTCGAAAATTATGCTGCACAAGGTCCATGACAGACTGACCCCCGAGACCCATCGTAGGCTCACCCTTTTGTTACTTCCCTGGCCTACAAACCCTTCATAGAATGAACAGTCTTAGAGAATTTCAAAGAAATGTTTTACAGGGTCAAAAGTTAGAAATAAACTTTTTCGGGTGTGTTTTTGGTTGAACAAGAATTTTCGAATTATTTTCTACGAATCTAACCGAAGGGTAGAATTTTTTCGAAAATTGTTTAGTGGGTGTATTGAATTTGGTACTCTGTGGTTTACGACCCCGTACGGCGGTTAGAATATTTCTATATATAGTGTTTAACTAGGACCTAGGTAATCCCTTGCGGCACCTAACTGTACCCCATCACAAAAGCCACTCACAATCCTATATACCTGGGTTTTTGGGTATTTGGAAAGACAGCCAAATCTATGCATTATGCTTGTCTATATTCTGATTCGAAAAGTTGAACAATTTCAGATAGACGTCTGAGTGTGAGGTGATCATTCTTTAGTCCAACGATATCTCGAGAACGAATGAAAGGACTTCATTCTTCCTTATATCAATCAATGCTATTCTCCCTAACTGACGACTGATTAGATTTTGAATTAGATCGGTCGAGTGGCCTTCGAGTTATTCAGAGGAAAAATTTTTTAAAGAAATTCCGATTGATAATATCGCGAAAACGGATGAACGGATTTTAATGATTTTGACCTCAATCGATAGGATTCGGTCCAACTCAAATCTGGTTGAATTTTGGAATTAATTGATTCAGTATTATCCGTGTTGTAACAAAAAAATCAACTCTTCACTCATAATGCATTTCTTCTGCTTTTACTTAATCTTTCTAGAGGCTCCAGGACTGGTCCATCAAGATCAGCGCACCTACCTGCTTGTAACTGGCTCCTCTTGCAACAAGGATAAATTTTTTTTTTTCTGGATCATAAAAACGTCCAATTTCCGGAGATCCCTCTCAGCTCCAACTGATTTCGATTCAACGCCGTTCCTGTAAATAACGCCCATTTCCTCCTATCCATTTCACATTTTGCTGCTATCTAATATGATATATGAAATTACGAAATCGTAAAAATTCTATGGCTGTGCGTACGAGGAAAAAAACAGGAGGATTACTCAGATGCAGTTGCATTCTTTAATCTAGGTGATTGGGTTACAGGAAAAACTTTCCTACGGAGAAAGATTTGTGCGTCCATATGCCCGTCACATGACAAACGTAGCCGTCGTGACGACACCAGTTCATGCAAAGTCTGAACCATGGAACGTGTTGATTGCCTACAATATGAGTTTCGGTCAATTCTGAACGATAAGAACGGCCAAAGTGCAAATGATCAGCAATGCGCGCGCCTGTATCCTCCGCTTCGTTTCTCTCTCCCGTTCTCCTGCTGTACTGGCTGAAGCCTTGATATTGCCAAGATGACGTAAGCATGTTAAAGGTTCACGTACGCTATCGCAACTTAATCAATGAAAAAGCTTTTGCGCAGCTAATCCCTCCACTCTCGTATTTTTATGTCAAAAATTCAAGATCGACGCTCGAAACATTCGCAAATGTAACCCTGGACCCTGGAAAAATCAAGAACTCATCTCATTCCCGTCACCTAATAAGTATTGGATCGTTTGCTATATCGTTCCGACTTTAAACTGTACTAGTTTTGCAACCCCTATCTTACTTAGTTTTATGGTTAGAACCGGAGAACCGCATATAATTTACGCGAACTGCTGAAGTAATATTGCGTTACTGCTGCCGACCTCAGTGGAAGTGTAATTGCCTCGATATGGTGTATGAAAGCTTAAAACTAGAGTTGTTATAATCCCTATTTTCTTTTACGTCTTCAAGGATGATCTCTGATAGTCTGGTTGATGCGAAAACTACCCTAAATAGCAAATTCGAGCATAAGAATGCTCCGCAAAGTCACTATACATCCACGCTATCTGCCAGAAGTAAATTTAAAAGATTATTTAAAATTATTCAGCCACAACTCATAACCCAGATGATTTACACATCAGACATGGTCGTCGCACTGCATATCGCTGCAGTTGCCAAGACCTCAGTAAAATTCAAAATTCTTATGAGAATCCCCGAGAGAATAATATCGGCATCTGAGTTTACTCGGACATTATAGTTGCTATTCGTCTGTACGTATCGAATCTTTAGCTCGTTGTACCCACGTTGAGTTCAGTGCAGGATCCCCAAAATCAGATTGAAAAGACTTACCTACGGATCATGGTCATAAAGATGCGAATATCGATCATGCACAGCCGTTTGTATGAAAAAGATCGTTAGAGGATAATAGATAGGCTGGATAGAAAGGAGATGTGTAAGATGGCAGGAAAAGGGTTGATTGAATCAGATTTTCTTCTCGATCTCGATTACTTAATCATATATTCTTATGTACTGTGGTTGGTTGAAAAAACCAAAGAATCCCGCAGATCATTGATTCTGTGCATTATTCTATTACCTACGTGGAATGCTTACTATATTTAGAAAAATCTGTATAAAAAACCTTATAACTATCGGTACCATAAATCTCACACACATACACGTCATCAAAAAAAAAAAAAAAAAATTAAACTTGTCGAAAAGAAATAACTCTGAACCGTTAATCATTATTTGTAAAAGTCTTCATATTCTCAGCTATTCCTGATCTGCTAATTATTATTCAGATGGGCAATGCACTCGGCAGTCTCGATGCAACATTTTAAACACTCGCAACAGCAAAGGAAACATTCCCAGCTCAGGATTCCGTCAGAAGGACTTATAGGCTGTCTCTGCGCGTATTCACGCTCCTGAATGGATCGGCTATTTTCACTTGACACTTTGAATGGGGGTTGAATTAATTTTTGTCCATTTCTTGTCCATCCGTGTTCGTTAGCCAGGGGACCTAGATTTGCAGATTTCGGTTCTTTTGTCACAACATTCTCGAAACCTATTGGTACTTTTGTTTCGACTGGTACAGGCATTGGATTTTCCGGAACTTTATCGCACAATATCCCTTCCGCTAGATTCGTCGCATTAGTTGTTGGCTCCGTTGGATACGGTTTTTGAATACCGAGATCGGATGTGGATCTGGTTCTGTTCATATGTGGCGAGGCCGGAGGATAAGATCCTAGATTAACGCGCCCAGAAGATGAGCCGGTCAGATTTTTCCAATCATTTAAATCCTGAGCTATAACCGAGCTGTAAGAAGGCGGATCCATGTCCGGTGCTGACGGCTCATAGTGGTTAGAAGGTAGCAGCGGAGCCGAGGGACCCAAAGATTGATAGCTCGATTCAGTGGAAGGTTTGTTCTCACCCGAGGATAAGCACGGCTGAAAATTAGCAATTCTTGATTAGGAACACAGCCAAGTCTTGGAAATTATCCGGATAAGGAATCAGGGAGTTTTTCTCACCGTTGTGAGTCTCGAAGTTTCGGAATCATTGGTTGACCCTCCTGCTGTACTGTCAGGCCTTGAAGGATTCATCATCGAAACGTAGCTGCCGGTGCAACCGGCTGCCAAACCTATCCGATCACTCGTCAACTGAAAAATATCCTCTCATTGTATAACAGACCGAAGAATGTTCTCTTTCTTTTCTCTTTTTTTCATTGGTACATATCTCTTGATCGAGGAGACACGATTCCTGATGAGGGCCTTGACATAAGGTCAAAACTATACATAAATCACACGATAGAAATTGTAGCAGAATATAACATACGATGATTAACAAAAATTTCGATTAGAATACAGTGAGAACAGACAGCGGATCATAATTGAGATGGATAATAGGTAGACGAATACAGGATCCTGAATCAAGAAATTTCGGATATAGCAAGAACTAATTATTGCGGGGCCAAAGACTTAAAAGCTTTCTTCGAATTAATACACCAAAACACTATGAGAAACTAGTCAACAGGAAATTTCAACGATGTGTGTGAAGTTTAGGAAAGTATTTAAGAAAAGCTAAATCAAAAACTTATAAGTATATCATAAATGCCGGGCGAATACATTAGCAATTCGTTACATTGAGTAGGCAAAGCATAATATATCAAACAGATGCAAATTTTGAAAGTTTCCACTCGAATGGAAGTAGCTTTTTAACTGCGCAATTTATTCCCTATGTAATACGACACAGACAGAATGATATAAACTGCAACTACATTTATACGTATCAAAAAATGTCTGCTGTAGACGATCAACGGCGCTTAGACACCGAAGCAATATCAGTTTCACGCCTCCGATCCGAAGATAAGTCAATAACATATTTGCACTGGTATAGTGAGATATCAATTTTTCAACAATTATACATGCGGCACGTGAAACAGCAACGAATAATTTGAGCATCGCTTATACATCGTAACGAGTAAAATTAACTGCGTCCAATTAACACCAACGTATCACGTATACTACGAATTCTCACTAATGAATGATTCGACTGATAAAATGTTGGGCGCCAGGTACACAGTGTGCCACGAAAAATCAAACTAGGTAACACTTAATATTTAAAACGAACTGAATCTAATACAGAAAAACAAAGCTAACTACTCAGCGGTAGAGGGAAACGTGGGGGTGGAGAGAAAACACACTCAGATTTAACAAAAGTAAGCATATCTGTCGAAATTTATTGCAAAACTATATAGTTAATGAAAAAAATGGTAATTTACAAAATCAGAACGGAATGGTTCAGCTAATGCGCCAGAGCTAAACGCGAAATGAATTACGTCATACAAAAGAATTCTCGGTACGGAAGAGATAGTATAGTATAGTAGTATAGTATAGTATCGTATACGATAGCACACTAACAGCTGGTCACACACACACAGCCAGAGTACGGAGGTTCGACACACTAAATCTTCCCCAGCAATGCCTTAGGCCAACTTCAAAAACGGAAAACCATGACCACCCATCACCGAGAAAAAAATAAAACCAAATTGGCCATTAGACGACTACCTTGAGGAACGAAAATCGAAAAGACGATTAAGTGTAGTGCCGGTCGCAGAAAGCTCCTAACAAAGCGGCAATACCCAAAATTTCTCTAAACTAAAAATCTCAAAAGTGATCCTAATCGTTACGAATACGGTACAGGAGTGTCGTTTCTGCTGCTTACCGGACGGTAATCGGCCGGTGTGACGTCACTGATCGTTGCCACCTCGTGGAGGAAAACCGTACCATGGGCAGCCTGCCCACGCTCTGCCGTTTTTCCGCGCGTTTTTCAAAACGGTGCAGTGGTCCAGGAAGAAAAGCCAGCCTCTCTTGGGCGAGCGAGGCGGTGGCAGTCATCGGTGGAGGCACGGGTACTAAAGCCGAGGCTTCGAAGACATCCCCCCCGCTTGTGACAACGTAGCTGGTTCCCAAGATGTCCTGGCGACGATGTGTACACACAACAGTACCCAAAAAATAACGCAAACCTTCGGCAGACATAGAACTAAAAACTTAAAACTATCACTGTTCAAAGAAAAGATTATTCGTATTCGCGGCCAGGCACGGCAGGTCGTCCCGGAATAACGGTGAAGGCGAAGGTCAGTGGCCACTCAATTGAGTTTGCACGTTACAAACATATATAATCGTTTCATAGTGTATGAACCTGTCACTGAGCTGATAAAAATTTCAGTACAGATTATTTAGCGTTCCTTGTTTTGCTCGGAATTCATTATTCATCTCATCGATTTGACGCGAACTGAATAAGCTATACTTTGGCTCATTTCTTATTCAAACCGAGATCAATTGACTCGTCAAAGCTCGTCGAAAAGATTGAAAGACAGACAACTTGTTCTACACAGAGGGTACATTTGGCATCAGTCCTTAATATGCCTTCAGATTATTATTTCAAACTCTCAACTCAATACAGTGCAAAACTGCGATGCACGAAAGAATCAGTCTTTACCACAACCCGAAAGTCTTCATATTCTGAGTAATTCCTGGCCTGCTAATTGCCCATCGATCCAAGACACTGGAGAAGTTCCGCGGAACATACGAAACACTCTAAACAGCACTGGAGACACTCCAAACATATCAATACACTATGCAGTCTAGTATCGGGCTGTTGCTGAACGACTTCATCAGGTGGATCGCGATCGAGCTCCGGGATGAATGTACTGTGCTCAAATGATTTTGTGGGAGCATTCACTTCTGTAGTATCATTCATAGAACCACGGTCTGTGTCTGTCAAAGGTGATCTGTCTCCTCCGGCTGGAAAACCAAAGTTTGCAGATTTCGGTTCTTTCGTCACAGTGGCGGTAACACCGATTTCATTTTCTGTATCGATTGGCATTGGCATTGGGATTGCCAGAGCTTCGTCACCCGTTGGATACTGTGGTTGATTATCAAGACCGGACGTTGAGTTATCGCCATTTATATGCAGAGGACAGGGCCGAGCCTTGTTGAAAATTGTAGCCCGCAGATTCTCCCAACGTCTGGAATCTTGAGCTACAACAGAACTGTAAGAAGGCGGTTCCATGTCCGGCACTGTTAGATCATAGGGGCTGGACGGCAGAAGAGGAGCCGAAGGATTCGGAGATGAATAGCTCGAGTTTGCAGGAGGATCATTTTTCTCACCCAAATCTGAGTGCGGCTAAAAATAAGCAATTCTTGATTAGGCACATAGAAACTGTCTGAAAATAATTCGGTTAAGAATTCATGAAGTTTTTTCTTACCGTTACAAGTTTTGACTTTTCAGGATCATTGGTCGATGCGTTAGCTTTGATATTACGCTCTGACGGATCCATCACAGGAACGTAACTATCGATGCAACAGGTGGAAATGGCAACTGACAACCGGCAAACTTATCTGGGTACTCGTTAACTGAAAAACATAGTTTCATTATTGTATTTGAAGATATTGTTCGATTCTAAAAAGTAGTCAAACCGTGTCACTCAAAAAAAAACCAACTGGTTGGTCTGGATACCGATCGTTACATTCCGTTTCCGAGCAACTCTAGTCTAAATTGAATATTTGAAATTCCTTAGGATGGCGATAGGCGGGTTAAATTATTTTTCACTCTTCTAGAACGCATCAATCAATATTTTTACATACCTTCTCTCGAGACTCGCCCTTCACTAAATGTTATCCATGATATTTTTAGCACAATGTTTCCGATTATTTATGGAGCATATCGTCTGAGTGAAAAACTTATCCGATTACTTGAGCGGAGAGAATAGCTCTCGTTCTTTATGCGGTAAGCTCATATTCGCTACTACGAAATGTGCAGGCAGTCAGCTACAGGCAATGTGGAGGGGACAAGGAAAATGCATATGAGCACTGACGGACCAGTGCCGAACGATTGTTGGGTGTCAATCGAACTGTAGCTCTTATCAAAACGCAAAATAAACTGCGATGCATCAAGCACCCCGAGTAGGTATGTAGCAGAGCGTTTGGAAGGAAAGTACGTATCCTGAATACACAAAGACGCTAGAAATTTTTCTATACGATTCCGAACGAGGAAAATTTGCCCTTTTTCTTCCCTCCCTATGCCTCAGACTCTTTATAGAATGAAAAGTCTTCTCTGATGTCAATGGAATGTTAAAAAGATCCAGGAAATAGTTTAATAAGTGCATCAGCTCTGATATATGCAGGACTTACTGTGCTTAATGATGATTATGCCTCGAAGTCTTCGTTGATCCACCTCTTTCTCTAATGGATTGCCTGCTATTTAGACCTGCCTTGGGGAAACAGTAGAATTGCAGCTTCTATCTTACTTACTGTCATTTTTCAAAGTGAAATAGCCTTGAAAGATGCTACTCGTACGCAATGCAATTGCAGACTGACTACTGCGTTGGCTGACTGTTGAAAACTTCGGAGAAACAATAACACGGTACAAACTTAGAACCTGGTGGAGATGGAGTTAAACCATAATTCACCATCAGCTCCATCGTGACGGGAGGCGTAAGCTGGATTTTTCTCCTTGTATTGGAACTTGATCTCTGAATCAGCTGTGGCCTGGTGCCGATAGTTGACTGGTGATTACGGGAATCGACTCGGCTCTCTTGGTGTTGGGTTTCGAAAGAATGACTATTGACGGGAATAACGCATCTCCCCTTCAGTTACTGCAGCATGTACTCGATGTGCACTAAAATTACATTCGCATGTTCCCAACTTCAGACTCGAAAAAAAAAAAAATAAAAAAAATTGGTGTAAATAGCTGAAGCCAGGAAGGAGTATTGCCAAAAAGTTGTTCGATATGTCCTCTTTTTCGTTAGGCCTAATAGTGTTGAACGTTGAGAGGTACAATTTCAGGTTTCCAATTGCTCAAAAATACTCTTTGATAATGATCAAGTATTTATTTTGCGATAATTTGCTGATTAGCTGATACACATATTTTTTACAATGATAGGTACAACAACTGAGCATGAGATTTCTAATCCCCCGCTTGAAATTTGCAATTGAAGTATTCGCGAAACATTAAAAGCAGGCATACTGCAGATTTTTTGCAGGCATTTACAAAGACAGCAGCGATGTGCCTAGCACTGAGTCTTCTCTTCGTTTTCTGTTCATATCCTCTAGCAGGAAGAACCAGGTTCGCAGATTTTGGCTCTGTCGTCAATGGAGCCGTCGAGCCGATTCCTCGTTCGGGTGTTTCATGCTCCATGGAATGTGCCTATGGAATTATTCTTCCAGGATCCAATCCGGGTTCCTTGGCGTTAGGCTTCGAAGGATCCATCGCTGGAACTCTCACCTGCCAGTGCAACAGGTGCCAACGACAGTTTAAACGTGGCTGGATATTCTTACAACTGAAAATATAATCTCAAATCATTCAACAGAACCGCTGAATTGATTTTAGCAAACTTGTCCGCGGTCATATTAACGCGAATGGTGATTCACTGTACCGATTCGCAAATTGGAAAGGACATGAACAGGATACAGATTCAACATCTGTTCCTCATGTACCGCTGTATGAATGTGTGTGTTTAAACTTAAACATGAACTTGAACTTGAACTTGCTGCTGATTGTGAAGAACTCTGCGCTCCAAAAATAATCCGTTCATGGGAATGGATGAAGCAATGTCGTGACTGGAGTATATTGTGCAATGCGTAGCCCCACCATATCAACTGTTCACGAGTTGCGCAGTTAAAGTATAGTTTCGTGAAATACCCGGCGCCTGCGCTCATTACGGCGTCTGAACAGACCATTGCTGCAATAATCAATTGCCGAAACAAGGCTTGCCAAAATTCTTGCAAGTCTCCAGAACTTATGACAGTTGAAAGGGTTCAAATTTCGGGAGAAGACTTTCATTTTAGACATCATGCGTTGCATCAGCGTAGAGATAGTTACAAGTCTTCTGATAGTTGGGATGAAGTGAAAGACTGAAGGAATGCTATCTCTCTTATCCTAGATTGCAACGGCTACAATTAAGCTACCTTGATTAGATACACAAAACAGTTGTGGAAATTATTCGGTCAAGAGTTCAGGCTCTTCGTTTGCTCTCCACTGCTAGCCCTTGGAGGTTTAGAATCGTCGGTGGATTCTTCATGGTTGAAGTTGGGCTTTTGTGGATACAATATTACTGTAACATAGCTGGTAATGCAACAGGTGGCAACTACAATTGACGAGTGACAAACTGGGCTCGCCATTTGTCAACTGAAAAATATACCCTCTTCGTTGTCTTCGTGTCCGTAAAAACGGCTGGATACAGACAGACTACGGTCATGGCTATACGAGTAGCAATGCACTGAGTATTCTGGACGAGGAACCAGCGTTCAGTGAACATGAAGCACAGAATGTACCACCAAATGTCTGCAACGTGCACTCGGAAAAAAAACGGTTAGCTTAAATGACGAGGATTGTCATTGTCGCGAATTCTGTGCCATCAGTCCTATCAGCTCCGCGATTGCGAGCTTCTCAGTTACGAAAAGGCTCGAAAGAAAAGAAAAGGGACTAAGAGAGCTTCACCTAAGTCTGTACATGATGTTTTAGTATTTGGATTCTTATTTCAATTTTTTGAATCTACTTTGTTGGGTTTCTTTGGAAGCATAAACGGCGGTCGACTGGGTGTCCTTTGGGGTTGAAAATCAGGATCTACTTACCGTGTGTATTATACCAGTGGTTTCAGCTCATCCCTCATCTACCTTTTCACCCGTAACTTATATTAGATTTCCTTTCACTTCGTCCTTTCTTGCGATTGCGGCATCGACTTGGTTCCTACTCGTTTCGCAGCTCCTATCTCACTTGGTCGAAGCAGCCATACTTTACGCGAAATGCGGCAGTAAAAATGTGTTACTGCCGACCACAACGGAATTGCCTCGAACGAGAGGTAGAAAAGGAGGTATAAGGGGGTGGACGGTGCATCGAATGAAATCCCAGGAATAGAGCTGTTTCAAATCCTTACTGTTTTTTACGTCTTCTTCTTGTTCTTCATTTTCTTCTTTTACCTCCGTTACCTTCTCTCGTTCCTTTTATTTTATTTTATTTATTTTTTTTCTATCTTTTGCTCAGATAGTGGTTGATTCTCTGGTTGCAGTTACCGTGCGAGCACGATCATAGGTATACCTATACCCGGGTACACACATAGAAGAAAACCAACTATAGACGTTGTAAATCGTTGAAAATGTTGCAATTGTTTCGTTCCTCGAAACTTAATTCCGTACAGAATTTCCCACTGATTGCTTCGCGTGCCACGATGTAATTCTTAACAAGGGTTCATGTACATGTACCTATACATATACATTTACACGAATACTTACGATCACCAACGCCAACGCATTTGTAAACTTATTCCTTTCCGCGTCCTCTTTCAAAACAGCTATAAGTAAGTCTGAGACGCGTTTTAACTCTCATTATAAAATCTGTAGGTACGGAAAACCGTTCTCGTCTCTGTTCTTTCTTTACCTACTTTGTCGCCATCAGCAATTATCTCAGATTTTTATTTATCTAGATATTCCTGCATGCGGGATCGATTTATTCAAGTACCTATCCATCATTAGGAGTCTTCTTATAACGACGACGGTGTAATTTTGTGTAAAGGAAAGACGACAATATGAACATGAAAAAATGAAAAGGTAAAAAGTAGAAAATAACCTGTCACTCAGTTGTAAAGAAAAGTTTTCCATTCTCTCTACAGCGTGAAAATTTCTCTCTGCTGTTTAAACAAGGAAAACTCGATCCGCTTTGTGTGTGGAATGAGAATAAAAACATGAATAGTAAAGAAAGAAGCGAATATAATCCGAGGTGAAAATAGAAAATATAAGAAAACCTGTTAGAAAAGAGAGGAAAAAAGAAGAGGGGAAAAACAATCAATTTCTATTTTACTTCCGCTACGTTTGCTACGTAGATCTTCCCCGAATTTTCGCTTTCCTCGTTCTATCTCGAAGGTAAGCCTTGTCGCCAGGGATTAACGCGAATTTCGTCTTACTTGCTTCGAATCGGTCCAGATCTCTTTCCCCGAGTCCTTTTTTTTTTTTTTTTCATTCTTCTCTCTCTTTTCTCTTCTCTTTCTTCGATTCATCCTGAACTCGTTGCGTCACATCGAAACCCCAATCCATTCCCACATACCCATAGCCCCATTTCCGGTACTATTGAATTTCGAATACTAAGGTAGCAACGCGTTTCCTTGAATAAAAGTCCTTTGTGAGAATTATTGATCTTATTTACCCAAATGTTATTCCGCATTGACTCGAAGCTCTGCTTCTTCCAAACTGCTCAACCTCCGAACACCCTCGAGCTTTCTATGCCTTTACTTCTACCCATACGACACGGGGACACGTTTTCTCCAATTTTCGTCTATTAGTCGATTGAATTAAGCTCTCGAATTCAATATTTAGAATAATAATATCGTTACTATTATTACATATTTTACATAAGAACTTTTGGATTACCATTTACTATTCACCGAACGAATACCATGTCAGAATTCAAATTCAAAAATGGACATCTGCCGCTACTGTACTGAGTACCTACTATAGCTAACAAAATTTGTCTTCGCTAATGTAAGATCAGACGATAAATTTGATTGACGATATTTACGAGGAACCTTTCAAGGATTCGGAGTCCTTTGGCTCGGACTGATTCGTCAGGTTCTTGTCAAAGTGAGTGTTCTGCTAATTTGAATTAATTTTCTCTCTTTATCTATCTATCTCTCTCTCTCTCTCTCTCTGTTACTTCGTCGAATACGAGTATGAAGTCCTTAATGGAAAGTAGCTCCAGCTCTCGCTCGTTTAATTTCTTCAATAAAGTTAATTGACCGGATTCAAAGGTGTTCAAAATTCGAAACATCTTTTTACGACTGTAGAAATTGTAATATTTAAATAAGAGATATTCAAGATATTCAAGATATTCAAGCTGTACTTACAAATTCAGACATAGGTATATACCTTCGGCCAATTACATATTTCAGTACTCCTCATATATGTACAAGTTCCAAAGTTTGACTATATAGTTTTAAAAGTTCAGAATTTACGTGCAGGATTGTCCATAAACGAACAGTCGTTCAACGTATCGGAAATAATTTTGAACAATCGAAAATTGTTCGGGTACCTACTGTAAAATTCGAAAGATTTCAGAAACTCCGTTTCCTCTTTGCCGATGTAAAATGGCTAAAGATCGAAGCGTGTAACTGCTGGATGGAGAAGCTATACTTTAGCAAATTCAACGCACATGGTACTATTCTGCAAAAGCCATGGCACGAAGCTATTTTAAAGAGAAAGAGTTAAAGTAGTTGAAGTACTATTGAGGATTAAAGATCGCAAAAGGGGTTTGCGGTTATCGTTGAACCCGAGCTTTCAGTATTCTGTAACAATATACGTATAGCTAGTCGAAAGGGAATAAATGGAAGTAAGTTTAAGTAACGGAGATACAATTTAACTCTTGGCCGATCGAGATCAAGACGTAGATAATCTAATCTACGAGCTACCCTGCGCTCTGCAGGGGTGTATTGATTTTTTACGATGTCGTAAATCTAGGAAATAAACGTCGATGGGAAACGGAGTCTTTGATAAATCGATTCGAGACGATTTAATTCAGTTTCTTTAGTTCTTTTTATTATTTCTTTGTCTTTCGATTTTCTAAGAAACTGAATCACTCATTCTGGTTCGGTGAGGATTTCTCCTCATTTCGTATTTCGAGTGCCAAAAATCTCCTGTGAAGCCAATTACCCTTATGAATTATACAACGATTTTCATTTCCTCAATTTTTCTTTCTTTCTTTCTTTCTCTGATCGAACTTAAAGTACTACAAGGACCCTGAAACGACCGACGAGGATTAGGTTGGAAACGGAAAGTGGCTCGTTAATGGACGACGGTTCACGGTTGAACGTAAGTCGCAAGAGCTAAGAGAAGAAGAACAAAAAAAAAGAAAAGAAAACATTAAAGCCAAATTAAGATTAGTACTTTAGTGTGCTGCACTGTGGTCGTAACCCCAAAGTCACCAAAATCTCTTCAGGAAGAAAAAAAAAAAACTTTTATATTTATTCAACGTTTGAGATCACGTTTATCTTTGCGAATTTATTTCTATGTCTTCTTAATCAGTCTAGACAATCCGATGCAGAGGAAAAATTTCAATTTTTCTAAATGGGCAGCCAGTACAATCCAGTACAAGAATAAGAATTTGAAAATCTACATACATACATACATTTAACCGTACAGAATGATTTCATCAACATATGTCGCGAATTAATGTATGTGTGTACATAAACGCGTCATTTGGAATTCAAGCAGTGGATCCAAATTTGAATAAGCGTATAATTCCAGCTTCAAATTGGTGAATAATGTCCAGACCATGGCATCTGCTAAACGAGATATTATTTCCTTCAATGGTTGGAAGATATTTAGGGACACACAGAATAAGGATAAGCTACTTAGAGTTAAAGAAAAACTCGTAGCAAGGTATTAGAACATATATTTATGGTTTAGCTGTATCGAATAACACTTTCATGTCCTGAAATCTGCGTATATTTCGATCTGAATTAAGCGGATGGATATCGGTATAGGTCGAACATCGATAGACAATCGTTTGTGTAAATTAGGAGTACAGTTTTCGCATAAAGTCCTAAAATATCGAAATTATCGAAGGCATGAGATTTGTATAATGTTATTTGTTATTAGTACTTGATAAAAATCTTGTAAAAACCTCTGAAGTCTTAAGTAAATAGAAGTGAGATTCGAAAACTAATTGCGTTCTAAACGCCTAGTACGTTACATATCAAAGTTTCAATCTTGAATAGACATTCTGATTGGTCACCGGAATCAATTAACTATTCTTTGATATATTTGTGCCAATGATTTCTCAATCGCGTAAGTACAGATTCCACAGCTTTAAGCAATTCTGAACAAACCAATAATCGAATTGATTTACAAATCGGTTGATTAGACAGGACGATACCACCGAAAGTAGTTGCCAACGAGTTTCTTCGCGTCGTGATACTTCTTGCTGCCGATTGGGATTACTTTTCATATATCATAGGGTAAACGAAATCCTGTTGTAGAGCTTGGTTGTCATCATCGCGCCGAATCTGCAGATTTCATTCCTTGCACATTCCTCCATCTCTAGGTCTCACCAAATTTCCATGACGTTACGGATGAGCGATGTATATGTAGCCGAATGATAATATTACAATCACTACGACGATGAGTATCACACAACAAACCGTGGACTCAGAGTTCACTGGTGCACAAGATAAATGAAAACAGAAAAACAGATCAATTAAAATTCCAGTTTGAAGTTTACATTCCATATTATTTTCAAGACAAACAAAAAAAAAAAACGAAGAAATTAAAACAAACTCTCGTCTCATACTAACATGGTGCTGTTTTGCTAGAATCATCCGACTGCGAAAAATCTGCTTTCCTTTGAGTATAAGGTATTCGTTGTTCATCTGCCATGGTTGATGAAACCAGTTTCCTATCAATCCTCGTCACCGGACTCGTAGGATTGTAATTTATCGTATCCTGGGGCATCGGCATCTGGATCGGGTAAGGCGGGGTGGTTGGAGGCGGTGGATACGGAGTGTATGCTTGGGATTGCGAGCCGATTAAACTCGAGCATAGGGGTGGATAAAAATCGGGCACTTGACCAGGCTGTGGCTGCAGGTTATCCATGAGAGGAAAATTCCCTGAAAAACCATAGGAGTCTGATAATCACGAAAATATTGATTGATAAAAGCACCACTCGTATACTAACTTGTAGTTCTTCCACTAGAATTAGCCGACTGCGAAGAAACTGCCATCGTCTGATCAGCCGTCGATCCTTCGTTCACTGGAGGTTGATTCTCCATGGGATCATAGGTCGTAGGAATATACGCAGATTTAAAGCCAGGTCGTGGAATTACTATCCCAATACCCATCGTCGCCTGACTCGTAGGATTGTAGCTTGTCGTATCCTGGGGCATCGGCATCTGCAGCATCGGGTGAGGTGGAGCCGTTGGAGCCGGTGGAACCGGGGTGTATGATTGGGATTCGGAGCCATTTATGCTGGAGTGTGGGGGTGGTTGAGATTTTGATTGTTGGCCAGGCACTGGCCGTGGCTTCTCCAGAAGAGGAAGGGCCTCTGAAAAACCATAGAAATTTGCAGGTCACATAAAAGTTGATGATTGTTAATAGCACGGTTTTTACTTCCCGAATGAATTCGTGAATTAATGAATGCGTGCATAGTCACAGTTTGCACCAACTCACCGCCCGTCTTGACTTTCTTCGACATTTCAAACACAAGAAACCCTCGAACGGTCTTAGGCGTAAATCACAAGAATTTTTACGAAATAGCCCAGTACTAACACCGAAAAAATTTCACGGCGTACTGCAACTGCGCCGAAGTTATACTGGCAGTAGCTGCAGTCTCACTATTCAGTTGTTGCTACTGGAAGTGGGGATCAATCAGTGGCCGTGGATGAATCAGCCCTTTGACGTAGACGCTTGTTGTGCAAACGTAAATATAAATATAACGAGAATTTGTATCAGTTTCCTCATGCAAAAGCTTTCAATGTCCGTGAGCTTGTCTCACTCACGTAAAATCATAATTATTTACTATATTTCAATACGCAAGGCCCCCAAGCTTATCGCGTCCGCTACGTTAATACGCAGTAGTGTCCAACTAATTAGAAACGAATCAGGAGGCTTATTCTGTTACTCCGCCGCGCCGTTACTACCACTGCAAAATAACTGCATTACAACAATCTTACTCTATACATTCGAAGCAACCCATCGATAGTCACCAATTGTTTTCCATGATTTCAGTTCTATTTTTGCAGTTATTTCTGCCGTTAGGAAAAATACTCTTTCATTTTCACACTAAATTATTGACGACATTTATAAATATTGCCTAGCCTCCTGATCAGTCAGTCGATTCGCTGATCTTCACGTTCCTCTGCTTTTCAACAGATAATTAATTCATCACCAAATAATCGATGCTGACTAGAGTTGTACTATTGGATCTGCTTGATGAACAGGGGTGAAAATATTTCTTCAATGTTTTGGGCAGAAGTCAAAAGATGCGGAAAGCAAAAGAGAAAAAGGATTTACTACTTGGATTAAAAGTACAACTCCGTGGTATGATAGCACAATATTTATTTACGATTTAGTTGTATCAGATGAAACTTTACATCCCCCAAAATTTATAATTTCATCGATCTGAATATAGCCGATCTGTGTCGGTATAGATCGCGGTACATCGATAAAAAAAAATTTTGTGTGAGTAAAAAGTACAGTTTGTCTATAGTCATGTGTGTTCTAGAATAGGGGAAGCATCAAAGGCATGAGATTTGTATATGGGGGGGTCCCATCGCATTTCACCTAATCGGCGAAGGTCACTGATACCGAAATTTTTGTCGAATTGTTAAAAAAAAAATTGCTCGTGCAACGTCACCTTTTTCACATCGAAGCCGAAACCGCATTTTTTTCACAGTGAAGCTGAAATGGCGCCTTTTTCACGGCGAAGAAAAAAACGGCACCTTCTTCCTCCCAACCGACGATATAATACGTACTTAATAAAAACCCTGTACCTAATACATCTCAAGTATTGAGTGAAAAAAAAGTACGACTCGGAAGTACGACTATACTTGTATTTCAAATGCTTGGTAGTGATTATAATCTACCCGCACTATTTCAGTATCATGAAATTTTGGAAAATCACAGTTTCAATATTCATATAAAATACGAGAAATCCAATGCTGCAGTTGCGTACGCACAGCTTAGCCTCAAGAACCTTTTTCACTGAAAATAAAAACCACAGAAGTTGATCAAAACGATGTACTACATGAGAGATAATATTGCAGAAAGAAAGTATAATTCTTGAAGAGGGATGGCGTTGCAATTGGCTCATACTCGATTAGAGCAACGTATTTATTTGTACAACGTTATTCGTTATCACGTGGCTACCGCGTAGTTCACGAAATATTAGTATAAAATGTAAATTTGGCAAAAAGGTATCGCTGCAGGATTCAAAAGAATATTCGGTTGGCAGAATCATGAACAACCATCTGCGGACTTTTTTTGATTGCCAACAAGTCAATTGGCGGTAGTTATGTACTTCTTGAATTATTCGAGCTATCCGATTTGCAAATCAACGATTCGGTTGTACTGACATTCTAATGGGTAACGGAAATCAATTAACCATTCTTTGATATACTGCACCAATAATTTATCAATCGCGAAAGTAAAGATTTCACTACCTTTACCTGAACGATTCTGAACAGATCGCGTCGTCTTCGTGATGATTTCACGGGTTTCACTAATTTACTGAGAAGTGGTTTATTGTTGAAATCACGAAAATCGAAGTCCTCGAAATCCTGGATTTCATCCGCGCCTGCCATCCCCCGTAATCTATTATTATAATTCGACTGCCAGTTAGAATATTTTTTATGTATCACAGGGTCACTGGGCTTCTTTCCCGAAAGTTCGACGAAGAGACCACCCGTCTTCAGAATTAATTTACGGGGTATTCGTCTAACTGGAACTTTTACCTTAATTTTTTGACGTTTTACATTGCCCTAGGTGCGGTACCATCTGTAGATATTTACAAAAAGTACCAAGTAGGCAAGTATCACGAAGCTGAGGATCATGCCCTGACAAGCTGAGATACAAAATGGAAGGACATTAAAAAAACGCACTCAATTTCAACTCCATTTCGACGCTGTCATTCCACAACACTTTGGCAACAAACCGAAAACAAGCTCATCATTCATACTAACTTTCTATATCTCTGTCGCGATTACTCGACTGCTGAGGAACTATTTCTGTTTGATCGGGTGGGCGTTCTTGGTTAACTTAAAACACAAGAAACCCTCGAACGGTCTTAGGCGTAAATCACATGAATTTTTCCGAAATAGCCCAGTATTTACACCGAAAAAATTTCACGGCGCACTGCAACTACGCCGAAGTTATACTGGCAGTAGCTGCAGTTTCACAATTCAGTATTGTTGTTACTGGAAGTGGGGATCAGTCTGCAGTAGCCGTGGATGAATCGGCTCCATGACGTAGACGCTTATGTTCGTGCGAACGTCAATATATACCGAGAATTTGTATATCAGTTTCCTCATGCGATAAAGAGCCAAAGGCCTGTATTCAGCAGTCGCCTCTAACTAAAGGGCACTTTTAGCTGTAAGGTTTAACACAGAGTTAAAATCGACTTCAGAGTCCCTCCATATGCATGGAATAGATCGCATGTGATATATATTATCCTTAACATCGATATTTCTTCGATATTTATTTTTTGAAAATTTTTTATCGATATTTAGAGACATAAAAAATAAGGATTGGCTACTTGGATCGAAAGAACATTTATTTATAATCGAGTTGTATCAAATGATACTTTTCATCTCATAAAATTTATTCATTCATCGATCTCAATATAGCAGATCTGTATGTGTAAAGGTACATAAATAGACAATTTATTTTGTCAATCATAAGTACGGTTTGTATATTAGGTATACTAAAATATGTCCTAAAATATGGGAAGCTTCGAAGGCTTGAGATTTGTATATTAATTCCTGTAATAAATGCATAAAGTTCTCAATAAAATATATAAGATTACTATATAAGATATAATATATAAAATTCTCAATAAAAATAGAAAAAACATAAAATTAAAAAAAAAAAATCACCGTCTCAATATCCATACAAAAATACGAGAAATCCAATGCTGCAGTTGCGTGTACATTATAGCTTGGCCTCAAGTACATGATTCAATAAAACTAAAAACCACAGAAGTGGATCAAAGCGAAGTACACAGATAATTTTTGCAAATTATTCCTACAGCTAGAGATAATATTCTACAAAGAGAATAGGAATTCTTGAAAATTGATGGCGTGGTAATTGGCCTATGCTTGATTAAAGCAAGGTTTATTATTACCTATCCACTCCGTAGTTCGCGAAATATATTCACCATGCAGTAATATGTAATGTGAGCTCAACGAAAACGTATTGCTCCAGAATTCATAGGAATACTTGGTTGGTGGAACTAAGGGAGAAACAACCATCTGTGAACCGTCTCCACTTACCAACAAGTTAATTGGCGGTAGTTATGTACTACTTGAATTATTCGAGCTATCCGACCGTGCATGGGGCTTTGCAAATCACCGCGGCAACGCGTCAGTTATACACATATTCTGATACGTAACTAAAATCGGTTAATAGAACTTTGGAAACTGCCATAAATCCGTGAAAAATGAATCGATAGATGATATACCTTATTTATACAATAATCAATAGAATCTTTGGCCATTTTTATTCTGAAGATTGGATTCTGTCGTATAACTATACATACTTCGAAATAATTCGGCGAAAATGTATTCATAGAGCGAGTAAATATTCCGTAACTTTAAGCAATTCCGAGCAATAAAACAATAATCGATTTAATATAGGAATCGAGTGATGAGAGGCGATTTACCACGGCCAAAAGTACTATCTGCCGAATTTATCTTGGATTTATAGTACTTCTTCTTTCTGGTACTGAGCTTAATTTTTCTTTCACCGAGCTTGTATTTGATTTTGAGATCGCGTCGTTGTCGTACCGATTTCTCGGGTTTGAATAATTTATCGAAAAGCGTTTGATCGTTGAAGTCAACGTGAACGTTATCTTTGAAATCTTCGATTTCCTTCTCGCCTACCATCCGCCGGTATCTATTACCAGATTGTAACCCGTTGTAATTTTGTTGTTGCAATATAGCCTCATTGAGCTTCTGTCGCACAGAGTCGTAGTTACTAGGGTAATGCTCAGGTTCCGGGCCCAGTAATTCTTTGGGAAATATCACCGGCGTATTTTTATAGCCTTGCGTACCCTTCGCACTTTTTGCGCCGGCGCCAAGTACAATCAAGATAACGCTAAGTGCCGTTGAAATACTCTTGCAGCAACAGCATCCTGGTACACAAAACAAAAAAAAAAAGAAAAAAGGATCAACTCAAAGTCCGTTTCAACGATCTCACTTATTATGTTACAGCAAGAAGAGAAAAAAAAAAAAAAAGAAACTAAAAAGAGTTTAAAAAAATCCCTTCACTGATACTAACTTTTAGCTCTTTTGCTGGCGTTAGCCGACGGCGAAGATATGATTATCGTTTGATCAGGCGTCGATTCTTGGTTGACCGGAGGTGTATTTGCGATGGGGTCATAGGTCGTAGGGGCATACGTAGGATGGAAGCCAGGTTGTGAAATCGGTTCCCGATTATCCACCGTCACCTGACTCGTAGGATTGTAGATCGTCGTATCCTGGGGTATCGGCATCTGCACCGGGTCACCTGAAGCCGTTGGAGCCGATGGAACCGGGTTATATGATTGGGATTGTGAGCCAAATACGCTGGAATATTCAGGTGGTTGAAATTCCGGCACTTGGCCTGGCACTGGCTCTGGCTCTGGCTCCTCCTTGAGAAGAAAATCCTCTGAAAAACAATAGGAGTTTCGATAATGATAATGGTTGTACACTTACAGTGAGCGATACGCCTCGCTGTTGAGATAATTAAATTTATACATCGTCAAGCTTGTTGGAGAATTTTAGCTGGATACGGAAACAGTAGAATTCACTTTGGCCTCGCGGAGACGCGTCCAGATAATTAAGTCCTGTGAAATAGGTATCTACTGAAATGAATTTTCGTTACATAAGCCAACTTGACGGTCATCTCAAAGCAGATGTATCAATATTCGCGGTATGGTATTTGAAGACTCGATACTACGGAGAGGCATGAATCGGTTGATTCTAGATTTTGAACTTTCTAAAAGGCTGCAAAATTTTTTTTCAAACTCAACGATCCATCTTCTACTTGACCTTGTATACCCATATTTGCGGATGGTTCTAATCGCGGAAAGTTTTTATTCATTCTGCACACACACAAGGTATAAAAAAAAATGTTTAACCGTCTGGTATGCTTAGGTCTGGGCTTAGCTGTATGTATAACTCGCCAAGGTCATACTCGCGATTTTTTAGCTCGATGCCGTGAGAGAGGACCGAGTTCTCAATCATGTAAGACACTATACCTATACTTGCCGGCTAAATAAACTGCAAAAAATAAGCGGATTGGTGATTTTTTTCCATGGTACGTATTCGAGCATCTCGTTAGTTCTGCACATCTTAGAAAGTTCGGACAAATATCTTCGATACAACTTCGCGATGATTCGTATCAAAAATCTGTTCACCAAACTCCAGCGATCACCCGATATACATGATAAACGATACAATTTGGCTTATTGTCAACGTTACGAAACGCCACGTTCCAGCATGGCGCTACGCTATATTCGACTGACTTTGAACTTGGCCTTTGAGTGAGGGATGATTGCCGTTTTTTATCTACACTAATAATCGTCGCGGCTAATAGAGCGAGACGAACAAACGCTGCTCCGATATCTTTCTTAAAGACATAAAGATGAATTTGGTAGCAAGACACAACCAAAAAAGCTAGCAGACAGACGGACATACGGATAGATATTCACATGACCGATCGATACAATCGAACGCGTATCGTTTGAATCAATTCTGGAAATTGAATATATCCGAGGACTTCGTCATTCGCTGTTGATTTTCTCCGATCGCAGGTATTGACGCGGTACAACAGCTGGAATGAAAATTTTCATCAAAATATACACAACGATTGCAGGCTAACGAATTCTAAACTGATTTCCTTTTATGTATATCTCTTATTCGATGCATATTTTATAAACTGTCTGAGTTTATTCGCAGTCTCCGGTGTTATGACGTCATTTGACTATAGTATCGTATACTACGCACTTTATATCTGGTGTCACAAAACTAAATCGAATTGAAAACGTTTCGAATTCTTTCACCGAACAAATTTCGATATAGAGAACTGACCATCATAGGTAGGTATAAGCGATGAAAAAATACGTCAGAAAGTTGCTTGAAGAATGAAATTTCGTTACGTTTCAACGGTACCCACTTCAATCTCCAACGGTAAAAAATCCGCGATAATTATAGACGAGTGAATTTAAAACGCTGATACGCCGGAGCACTGACTGTTTTATTGGGAAATCAGGGATGGCACATGAGGTGCAAAGGGCAGGGGAAATAGCAAGATTTTCCAGTACCAACTCACTTTT
This sequence comes from Macrophya alboannulata, assembly GCA_949628255.1. NCBI lineage: Eukaryota > Metazoa > Arthropoda > Insecta > Hymenoptera > Tenthredinidae > Macrophya > Macrophya alboannulata. The sequence continues at coordinate 45,312,512 of OX451207.1, forward strand.
CTTCTTGAAGTTAAACATTTCAAACACAAGAAAAGGCTGAACGGTTTTAGGCCTAAATCACAAGAATTTATCCAAAAAAAGCTCGGCATTCACACCGACTAAATATTCACAGCCTACTACAGCAACGCTAAAGTCATACTGGCAGCAGCTGTCTTGAAAAACGGTTATCGAAACTACAAGTGGGGAGGAACGTGAGGCCATCGACGCTTCCGCCGTACATATACATATGATTAGAGCTGACCAGACCGATCCAATGAACTTCAAAGCCTACGAGCTCTACTGGGCTATGTCATGCTGATCAAGGTATTTGCGAAATTTGTCAACTCCGAAATAAATAAAAAATTGAGAAATTTATCTCAGTTTCATTATGCCACAGAAAGCCCAAGGCTTTCGATATTTAATCCATGAGCTTGTCCCATCCCACTCACATTAAATCGTAATCAGTTCAACGAGCAAGGCCTGAGGTTATCGAATGTGATACGACAATCCACGTTGGTATTCAACTGATTAGAAACTGAGAAGGATCAAGGATTCAGGAAAGTAACAGATTTTCAAGGCATCGATTTATTTTTACACTAAATTATTGGCCTAATTTTTATTTATCCCTGTTTTGAGATTGATTAGTCTCTTGATCAGTCAATCCACCACGATTGATTCGCTGATCTGCGTAGCTAGCTCTGCGTTTTAAAGCATAATTAATTGATCACCAAAAACGACTGTATATAGTTAAATTATCATATCTGTTTAATAGGCGTAGGTGCAGAAAATATTTTCTATATATATTTTTAACATTAGTCAATTGGTGCGATGATTTATCTCGTGCTGTTGAAACACTGCAAAATAATCTCAGCAGACAGAAAAGGAAAGAGACGAACAAACAACTGGGTAAACATGCAAAAACTGAATCGTCAGATTAATTTCACAAAGGACAAGAATAAAAAAAAAGAAAAGAACGAAAGCTCTTTCAGCATACCATCTCAATTGATCAATGAGATCAATGTTGAATTATAATGCAAATCAGTAGGATAAACGCTTGACGTGCGATAGATACGTTTCACTGCTATAATCGATCAAGGTCGTAGTCTTTTTCTTTCGATCACTACACAGCACTTTTGTATCATCGAATGTATCGCGGTCCGATTAGTCCGAATCTTGGAGGAATTTATTGGAAATAATTGATCTATATCGAAATAATTGTACTATTTAATGTAGTGTGTCCAACACGTACGTAGATTATGGGCAAGATGTTTGACTGTTGGCTTTTTACTGCACCATTGTAGAATGTCTAGGATGTTCTGTGCTTCGAGTACAAATTGATACTCATCACAGCCCAGAAGCCGCATACCAATAATATAACAGCGATGATGGAGACTTCTGAAGTAAATAAATATAGTTCATTAAAATACCATATCACCAAATCGTCTAACCTAATGCAGGCGAATGAAAAAATTACTTCTAGATATGGTCATAGAACTCCGCCTCTGCAAATATACATCAGTCGTTTCATCGTGGGCTGCGCTCTCTATTACTGTCATAACAGGAACCTCTGAATCCCGCGAGAAAGGTACGGCATATGCATCCCGGGAGCCAAATTTTAGCGTCGGTTTATCACGACCATCGGATCTCGTCTTAGGCCTGGAATAGATCGCGTGTGACATTGGTATTGGCATCTGGTAAGATGTTGTCGGTGGAACCAACGGTCTCAAAACATGTTGGTGACACTGTGGCTGAATCAAACTACTATACGGAGGCGGCAGGCTGTCATCAATGCCGGAAGCTGGATTGAATTTCTCCATGAGGTCTTCTCGATTTCTGAAAAATATTTTAATCTGATGATAACTGTAACGTCGATGGACTCGATCATTCGACAACGAATTAGCCTTGCCAAATCCTTAGCAAAAATCAAGTCGAAAAGTGTGGTAATATAATCATCAATGATCTAAAAATTGTTCGAATTCTCATGCCTTACCTTCTTGAGATCCTGAAACGACTATGTCGATGCAAAAAGTTGCAGGTCCTGCGTTCACTGAGTGCCGAAAAGAACTGAGGAATTTTTCAAAGCCGTTTCTTTATGCTGAAGGTGAACCCACTCGCTATGAGCATTCACAAGGATAAAGCCAATCAAAATCACGTCGCAGCCCAGTACAATGTGCACGATGCATTGCACTGCATTATCTAAATTTAAGACATGATGTATGCTATTTTATGTTGACTTCGGCTCGTTCCGAACTTTTTCGGCTTCATCCGACTGTTGTTTGCCATACTCTGGCCTATTATGACAAGACTTCAAATGTTGTATAGAGCTGCATCGCAAACATGTTGTGTCGAAAGTTCACTTGCCTTATATTTGAACTTTGATAATTCGAAATTGGTTGTCATTTCTGGTAGACCTTGATCAGGAATCAAAACCAGTATTGGTTCCAGGAATTAGTTATTAAAAAAAATTTCTCGTTCAGATATCATACTTTTTAGTTCTGAACTGACACACCGTGGTTTTGAAGTAGAACTCCTCGTAGTATTTTTCGCAAACAAAAGTGAAGAAGGAAAGGTTTTTAAACTGAATGTGAAATTGGATGGCTTGGAAAAAGGAACGGTCATCGAAATATGGAAATAGATAAAACACTATTTATTATCAATCAGGTTGCGCATACATCATTGTACCGGTTATACAGTAATTCTCTTCTTTCGATCAGCTAATATAAATTCTTGAAAAAAAGATACATACATTACAGTTTAATGCTTCGATCAGCTCGATTACACATACGACTTAACTTGATTTATACTCCATATCTATAGTATCGTAGGATTGAATCCAAGGCCATATGTAGAGTCTCAAAGTGATTGAATTCTGAAATTAACAATATCGAATGAAATTTCACCCCATTATCAATCATGAAAGTTCACAGGATGCCTGAAAATTCTACCGGCTGACCTAAATCGCAGAAAAATTTAACCGATTTCAACCAACTTTCACACACAATTTTGCGCATGGTGTTAAGTGTACCTTTTATTATTAGAAACGAGTGTTCCGTTCTCCGATATTTCGACTGGCATCGGTTGTCTGTACTCTAGCAGCCCTTCGGTCAAGGGATTATAGTATGACGTGTCCGGTTGCACGACTGGAATCGAAATTGGCATCGGGTAAAACGTTTCCCCAGAAATCGACGTCACAGGATAAGGTGGTTCAGGTAAAATCGGTCGAGCCAAGGTATATTCCTGCGATTGTGAGCAGGCCCAAGAGGGATACTGAGGTGGCGGGGATTCCTGCTTCATGCTGGATATAGGCTTCAGTTTTTCCTCGAAAATGTGAACTTCTGAAAAAGGCAAAAATTTGTATAGAGTATCGCAAAAAAAAAGAGAGAAAATATTCCGCGGCAAAACATCGAACGGTCTATAACGTAACAGGAATTTGTATCTATATCCTCCGGATTAGAAAATTCGACATTTTCAATATGCGAGAACTAAAATCCTGCCAATGGACGAACTCTCGTGAAAAATGTGACAAATAGTTTGTACGGAAGTGCTCGATACTCACGACCACCGAAATATCCACGATGCACACTTGAACTGGGTTAAAGTTCGACTGTCGATGGGTCTATGAGAAAAACTAGCTATCGTTACAGTGGTGGGAGAAAAAGGCAACGAATTTGGTGGATTTACTGCCTACCGCTCTCTCTCTCTCGCTCTCTTGATCTCTCTGTGTATAATAATACTTCTATTGTAGAATACTCTATCCTCTCTTTCTTTACCGCAAGGTTCCAACTTCAACTAAATTTACCTTGATTGAGCAATATCTGATCTAGAGTAGCCGAGATAAATCTAATTCAAAATTGTATACTCCAATTAAACACGAAATTCCGCTGATACGACGCGCGACGCTTCCGTTTGATATGAAGTTGCCAAAGTCGCATGAAACAAAAATAATTCTAGCATGGCAAAGCGAGGCTTGTTATCGCATTTACTGATTCTGCACAGCACTGCCACGATCGCAATAGCTATTGAAAATAAATAAGACGAGATGACTGGAAATAAACAGTGATGAGAAATAGAGTAACAAATTTTTGACGAATAATTGCCACATTCTTTATTTTCAAACGAATATACAAATATCATTGAAAACGAAAGAGAGAGTCCTTAGAATTATAACTGCTCAGATCTTCTCGATTAATCTTTAAGCATGGTAAACGGTAGTTGTTATATTTATTACACAGAGTATAGGTAATTAGATTTGATTTATCTCATAGCATTATTATACGCCACTAAAAAATCGCATTAGAACAATTATTAGAGAATAAGTGAGTCCTTAGATCAAATTTTTAAGCAAGAGTGTCCTGTCAAGATACCACCTCGAGTGCAGCTCGAATTTCGCCCCTTTAAAAAGCAGCTATTTCATTGAGAATGGGAGTTTGAGTTCCACTTGAGACAGTACAATAAATTCTGTTATGATAAAAATACGCCATTCTTATATACGACCCACCAAAATTGAATTGAAGAACGTTTGAGTTTTCCGAAGAGCTTTCTTTCGACTACTTCATTACAATTTTTTATCATCGAAACTGATTTGGCATTGCGACTATCAGGGAAGAGAAATTCGTGTCATGAGTGAGTAGAGATTCTATCGTACTGAATAATTGTACTTGATTGTTAAACCTATAGTTTAATTATAGTATCTGTTGTGGTATCTGTTGTGATAATCCCTCTCATGCGCAGTGGTTCGTAGAAAAAATTGATAAAAAACGGTCACAGTAATTAGAGTCAGGATCAAGAAAGCACCCACAATCCAGCAGATCTTCGCGTAATAGTTGCCTGAAAACAGAACAAGTAAAAATAGAATCAAATGATTTTATCATCTTTTGAACGACTTTATAGCCTTGATGCACATGACGGATCTGATCATCATTCGGGAAAGATCACCACAAAATTATTGATAATATAAATACGGCTTACTTGTCAATTTCTCTCTTCTATCCTGCGTCTCTGAAGAAACAAACGTCGATTGATTGGCAATCGGTTCTTCGATCGCTGATGTAATATCAACGATGTGATCAACGGAAGGGATCGGTGCCTGCTTACCAACGTCATATGTCCTTTTGGGTATGGACTGATTATCATTGATCTGAGGGCTCATCTCCTTTCGGAAGGTAGTCAAAGGTATAGACTGAGAATAGTACTCCGGGGTCGCCTGTGTCGTCGGCAATTGCGGGTACGGTACATGCTGGAAAATCGGTGTGATAGGATAATTGGGTGCAGTGGGTAAAACCGGGTCTATCAAAGAGCTTTCCTGACGCTGTAAGTAGACCAAAGAGGGGTAGTGAGGTGGCCAGATTTCCGGCTGCACGACAGGCCTTGGGTTTGAAGTATCGGGAACAGGGTAGCCTTCTGAAGTATAAAGAATATAAAAGTTGTGGCTGATTGGGTATAGAGAATTGTGGACCATTACCGCAGAGCAATCAACCTCTCAGAATCGATATTAGTGTGGCAAAATTTGTAAAACCGAACAGAGTATTATAACGCGAAATGAAAAATTTCTGAGGGGACTAACTCACCTCCATTCGTCATTTTCGACATTTTAACAGGCAGATGAAAGTACCCTGGTGTACGCTAATCAGTCGAATTTCTTCGACAGCTTCTTGTGTAAATGACCTGAGAAGTATTAACGGCACACTCGAACTGTGCTAAACTTCAACTGTGGCTTTTGTACGATCTAAAGAAACTGTCTGTATCACAGCCGTGGGAGAGAGAGAGATTTGATTTGGTGTAGTCAAGTCTATCGCTTGACGGCGCCATCAACAGTGATGATACTACATATATTCGAAAGTAATTAATCTCGGGGATATTTTTACCCCTCAAATCGCGTTTGGCCTGATTCAAGCAAGATCGAATTAGCAGACTCAACTGTATTAGGCTGGATCGAAAAAAACGTCAACTCAATTGCCAAATTCAGCTGAAAGTTGACCTCTGTTATCTAATCGAAGTCAAAACATCGATAAGAGACGATTCTCGGTAAAATAACAAACCTACTTGCTTCTGAGCAGCGAAATTAATTATTATTATTATATAGGAATAGCTAAGAAAATATCAGAGAATCACGTAAATTAATGCAAATTTAGGTACGTTAATGAAACAATCCAGGAAATTTATGGGCAATAATTTAATCGATTTAAAAACAGCATAATTCTTAAAATATTATAGTTACATTATAAACATATTTTTGGATACGAATTATTCGACATATATATGTATATAATCTCGACTGTAAACTGTTATTTTTGGATTATTTGCATTCATAGTTATCGTGAGACTCGATAACCTTATCGTGAGAAAATATTGCGACGAGTAGGTACTCGAGTACACTGTCCTCGTCCAGACTATTGCTCAATATTCCGTTTGCGACTCTGCTGATCTTTGCGAGTCTTTATAATTTAGTTCGCAAATTGTAAACGTAAATGATAAATGCTAATCAGAGACTGCACTTTTGACCTGACCTCGAATGTCCGTTTTATCTTTGAAACAGCGAGGAATTACTGAACCGAATTCGTTTCGCGATATCAGAAGGAGAAAAATCGAAAAAAAAAAAAAAATTAAGAAAAAAAGAGCACTCGATGGGTATGTCGATGGAACATCGATCTTCTCGTAATCTAATCAGATTAAAATACCTTTTCGGTATTCCCAACACACAACTTAAGGTACATTTTATTCATTCTACGAAGTATAACTTTTGATACAATAATCGAAAAAAGATGCGAGTCCAGCAGAGAAAAATAGTAAAATTATTAGCTAACAAATCGTTTGGTTCTCTAAAGACGCTTTTTGCGATCAATTTCACTGCAATAGTCTTTAACCATTTTTTCAGCCAATATCGCGTTTCTAATGGATTTCTTTTTCCATCTGCAATTGATCTGAGACTAGAACACTTCCTTCACATAGTAGTCTATACTGATTCCCATGATTATCATGATCACGATGACAAGCAGTATCACACAAATCGACGAGAGACAGTTTCCTGGAAGTAAAAAGAGAGAAAACTCGAATACTTTATACTGACTGAATTTGCGAACTAGAACTGTTCTCAGCAATGTCCACCGATTCCTCAACACCAAAAATTAATTTATACAAACTTACTGCCACTTCCTCCGCGTATCCTTTCCTGAGGGACCGTAACCGCTGGGTTATAGGTAGGAGGGTACGCTGGGTTATGGATAGACAGTGGTACTCCGCTCCCCGTTGTCCCCATTTGCATATTATTGTAATAATAATACGGTGGTGGCATCGACATCGGTATAATAGGCTGATTGTGAACTGCCTGTTCAGAATCCGGCGTCACTGGATAAGGTGCCGATGCTAAAACCGGAGGTCTTAAACCGCATTCCTGAGGGGGGGCCGAAGAGGAGTACGGAGGTGGCAGGACTTCCGACTCCATCCCAGGGGTGGGTCTTGGCTTTTCCATGGCTTGATGGCTTTCTGAAAAAAAAAAATTCAGAGTCAGATGAGCAGATGGACCAGGACAAGACCGATCTGGACTATAACGAGAGCAATCTCCCAGAAAAGTTTCCATGTAGAAAAACGACAATGAAATACAACAAACGAACAACTCGATTTCTAAAAATGTTTGGATAGCTTGTTCTACACGACGTAGATTATTTCCACCGATTACGCGTGTACTTTCGTCTATCAGGGTTATCGCTGACTGCATCTATGTACAGTAGCTTCAGATAACGATCGCGAACTTTAAATGTCCAAAAATTTCATGACAACTAGTCTCATTTCTGTAGGGAAAAGTCTGACTTGCCAATCACGAACTCACCTTTTCCTTCGACGTTAGAAATTCAAGACACAATACACGTGTATCCTCGGATTAGCCAAACGATTTGTAGATCACGAAGGTCAATTCCTTTTAAAAAAATCCCAATTCTAACACCAAAGAAATATTCAGGGCGTACTTCGCCTGCGCTAAAGTTCTACTGACAGTATCTTAGTTCAAAATCAGATATCGGCCGTGGGAGTGGGAGGAGTAGCCAGGCTCTCCCAGCCTATCTACTACTTTTATTAGCCGTACCTTTTGCATGGCGCAATCAAATAATGATAACGATTTTTTACGCACTGATACTGAATCAGGTGCGTCAGGTGAGATAAGAACTGAACCAATATGAGTCACGGTATCATAATTAACGCTAATTACTTAATTAATAAAAGTTCTCTTAGATCCGCAAAGTTACTGCTCCACAACGTCTCAAGGCTCGAGAAAAAATTGTACGTATTCCAACGGAGCACTCCGGTTATCTAAAACCCGTAGAAATAAGAGAAGGAAAAGAGCGTTCATCTCCCGCTTAACCAGTTCGTAACCTTGCTGGTCTTATCCGTAAATCCCAATTTTTCTACTTGGATCTCTTGGATCGACTAGCTCTGACAGATCATAATAATTTGTCTCTCCGAAAGAGCGTCTTCATCATCGAGTCAAGATCATTCTTGACTTTAATTCGAAGCTGGCGCCGCTGGTAATCCGTCAGAAAATCTGATCACTGATTTGATCGAGTCGGGAAAGTCGTAGTCTTTGAAATCTCTAATCTAATTGTTAAAATACTATAAGAGATGACGAATGACATTCAGATTTAGCCTGGGGCACCAAATATCTTACGCTATTTCGGTGTAGTCGCATCAAGATAGACTTTGGCCACAGGACTTTGATCAATATGAAAGGGCCTTTGCGGAGTTGTAGCCCTCATCAAATTCCGGGTAGAAGGAAACGTGTTGACAGTTCGCTTGTTGGTCCCGTACATACATAAGGAAAGTTTACCAGAGAGATCTGTGACCAATTGACAAATGCGTCGGTGGAAACAGGAAGTATAATCCACAGCTTCGGAGACCAACTTCTACGAACGAGGCGAGATGCGATGGTCTAAATCACGGAACTTAAACAGAATTTATCAGACTTTGAAGGCATTCAAAGTCGCATATTTTAATCCAGTAATACGAGCGATCCTTCTTACCGGAGGATTTAGGACAATCACGATGATCCTGGTCGCGGGATTAGATTGCAGAGGAAGAAAACTTCCGGTACAAAAAAATTTCGGTAGACGTTTTGTTTTCCACAGATTTGTCCTTGAAGTTGATAAATCGGTAATTCTATACATGAGAGTGGTGGGTTTCAGTCTGTTAACCGATGAAAGGGGGCCTTTGCAGAGTTGTATCCCTCATCAAAGTGCGGCTGAATGGGAACGTGTTTACTGTGACTTGTTTGTCTCGTGCATACGCAAAGTTTGCCAGAGAGATCTGCGATCAATCGGCAAATGCGTCGGAAACTGTGGGGTAGGAAGTCTTGAACTCACAACGGTCAGGTAAGGCTGGAGCCCGTTGTATAAAAGATTATTAATCTGGTAAAAAAGTTTCATTCGCTTTTTAATCGAAGTTAAATTTCCGCCATTCAAAGTCCTTCTTGCTTAAAGTATTCGAATTTTCGTACCTCGCTCTCCTTTACCTCAAAGCTTTTGCCTTAGGTATCTTCAATTGTTAAAGCTCTTTAAGGTATTCAAGAGATAGAGCTAATTCTAACCGCGTCAAACGGCGGCTATTCATTGGCATTTTACCACTTTACGTAATCCTTGTTTTTCCTGCATATTACGTTAGTTGGACCGCTGCTATTATCCTTTGCAATTTACCCCAGGCAATTGCTAGTCTTTTTTCTCGCTTTTTAGTAAACTTCTCTCTCTTTCTCGCTCTCTCTCTCTCTCTCTCTCTCGTTATCCTCTGTCTGACTCCTGTGGCGATTGTTCTGCCTCGAATTTTATTAAAACGACAGAGACCGATCGAGCGGTGAAATTCAGTAGAGACACGATGTTACCTGACAATGGATCACTCCGCGTAAAAAGTTGGGAAAACAAAAAGTAAATTTTATACCTGTCTAGAAGGGGTTTATAAATCTTTTATATTAAACATCGGGAGCTTGAGGCTTTTTTAAGAAAAGATAGGAAAAATTTTGAAGATAGAAAATTCGACTGACACTGAAAATGATCTTGAATCTGGGACGTTTTGAAGAGATTGCAGTTTGTTTTTGATTCTATACAGAAGCGAGTCGAAGAGACTTTTAGGATTTCCTCACTCATACATAATCGTTACTTTCCACTTTCTTTAGTTAGATATCTTCCGTCCTCATCTCGATTTTCTAACACCTGGGAACTATCCAATGCGTCACTTTGAAACGTCTAGTAAAACGACCCGCTCCGTTTTGCATTTGTCGTCGCCATACGTCTTCTCTCATACCTTATACCTACCTCAGATGTACACTATATGTATGCTAAACTGTCTGGAATTCTATCTGGATCGGTAAACTCCTCGATCTGAAAACGTTACCACAAATTTTCCTACAAACCATTACTAGTATAAGTTACGGTTAAAGGTGTAGTCGTTCGAGTTACCGAGATGGGATATCGTCTCGTATCATTCTTATAAATATCGCTAAGTTTCCGGTTATCTGTTGTCCATGGCATGTATCGATAATAGATATGTATACCCAGCTAGCGGATATCGACCTGTGAAAAATCCTCAGTATGAGAAAAATCTACGGTTTTGTCTTAAAGCTGCTATAAGCTGCAAGAGAAACACCGAGACTCAATTTTTATACCTCCAGTTACATTCGACTTGGCTTTATATTCTTGCGGTTCAATCAGTCGATCAATCAATCAATCAGGATTTATTAGTAAGTATAGATCTGGTCTTTTCTTATTTATTTTCAATTCCCCATTTGGTATTCATGATCTTTCGTTTATTCAAATTTATCAGCAAATATAATCCGCGTCTGGAGAGAAACCGCGAGGGGCTTGGAAACGTAGCCTTGAATAGAAAATTTAGCAATTCATTTGCGTCAACGTTTACGTACGTTTAGTGGTAAAATAGATTTACCCAGGATCCGTTTTTGCTGTAAGATATATTAGATTTTACCGAAAACTAATAGCATAACCGCTCCCGCGCGTGGGTCTACCCGGGGTTTTTTTCTCTTTCTTTCTTTCTTTCTTTTGCTTTTGGGTAAAGCTTTTTTTCGCTAATTAATGTTCGCTGTATTGTCCTGATAGCTGAGGCCATATTAATCACAGTTTTATCCGTTTGTTTCGCAAATGAAACACGCCACGCGATCAAAGGAGAAGAAGAAGAAGAAGAAGAAGAAGAAGAAGGAGGAGGAAAAAGAAGAACTTACCATTTCCATCACGCTCTCAAAAATCAACGAAAATTTGATTTCAAATTTACGGAGGGTCGCCGAAGCGAGGACATTAATTTTCCTCCGGATAAACCGGAGTTCAAGACTTTGATATCGGAGTACATCAAGTCATATCCAAAGTTGTATAAAAGTATCGAATTGATGACCGACAACCTGCAGCACTTGGAAATGAGGGAGGATTGTGAACTTTGGATACGGGGTACGGTGCCACACGACATTTACGATCTCTTGATGCCCCATCAAGGGCGAACTGCGAAGAGATTGGTCCCACGGTTTAAGGATCGTGATTTAAGCATAACCTGGATGAAGGGATCGAGCAGCTCAGCGATAAGTGCCGCACATATCCCGAGGGAACTACTATTCGTAAACCTTTAGTCCGCTCCTCCTGTCACCCCGCCACCGACACCGCGAACGAACGTCTAATATAATCCCAATTTCATACTATCAAATTATCTCTTAGCGTCAGCAAAGTAACACTTAATCACCATCTAGCCGAGAATTCGATGCTCAACGTGCCACAAGTTGTCGACAACTTTCCCATCATCGCTTGTTAATCAATTTTGCGACAATTTTTTAACGACGATCGTTGCCACCGTGGAGTAAAACATTTTCGCATTCCCTGGAACTGAGCAGCCGGATTAAAGAATTTTTAGCTAAAAGAGGATCCCGTTTATTTCTCACATTTCAGACTCAAAGTCTTTATTATATTCTCGAGTTTGATAATTGCCGATGTTCCGATAACCTTCGAATTTTTTTTGTTTTATTACAAAAGTTTCTAAAAGCGGTATGGTACGATGAGGCAGAGGAGTAGAGCTCGTCAGTCTGCCAAGTTTAGAGACCAAGTAAATGCTCAAACTCGTAGGTTGCTTATTTACTCGCTTAGATCTGACGAGGCTTCATTAGATTAAACCAAGTTTGGTCCAGTTGAGGTGAAGTTATTTTACGATTGAATCGAGTCTATCTTACCCCGCAGAATCATACGTCAACTGACTTGGCTCAAAAGATCAGATCTATTTGCCACATTCAAGAAATTTTTGCAAAATTTTTGCAGCAGTCATTTTTGGAGAGAACCAAAATTATTAGGGGTCGAAATAATTTTCATCCCAAAAATGGGAAGGAAATTAATGAAAAGATTAGCTTTGCCCATTTTTTTTTTGCAGTAAACAATGCTTACCCTTTAATATACTTTAGCACAGTCATACGAAACGCGGTAGGGCCTGCTAAGCTGAGGTAGGATGTGGATGTGGTGACGAAACGTGCCCAGCAGACGTTAGGGGCGATCAACACCCGTCTAAAGGAGAGTAACCTAATGCCAGGACCAGGGTAATCGACGCTTCTGATAAAACGAGAACTCACCGATCAATATCAAGGGGTGGTAATATTCTTAGCGCAAAATTGCGAAAAACCGAAAACAAAGGCGAAAAGAAAAGGAAGAAAGGAGGGGGGGTAGAAAATGGCAAAAATGGAGGGAAGGCAAAGTGAAAATTTGAGATAAATTATTTATTTTCTTTATAATTTGTTCGGCTATGTAAATTTATAGATGTGAGAAATTTAGCTCGAGAAATAAGCTCGAGAGGAGAGAGGAAAACTTCGTCGGATCTAGGGTAGGTATTATATATCTGCATCATCGTGCGAAGGAGTGATAACCTCGGTGCAGGTTCTTCTTACTTCCCAGCTCGTGTAGGAAACCCTTGCCAAAGTTTCCTATTCTTTTGTAGTTGGCACGAGAAATATATACCTCAATATAGGTGGCAGCCACCCTGCATGCAGTACCTCTCTAGAGTCATAAACCCCGAACTGCGCGCATAACACACATAAACCACCGCGGCTCTCACCCCCGTTAACGCGTCTACCAGAGATAAATCCGCGCTCGTGACTTTTCGCGGATTTTTGAGTTTTGGCTTCAAGTTCGTTTCGAGAAATCGAACCAGCTTCAAGTTGGAAGATTTTTGAAAATTGCCAATCCATTTGAAACGATTTAGAATTTTCAAGAATGCTAAAGTTCAGGGTATTAAAATTGGAAATGCAGACAGTTCGAAACTCCAAAAGCTCCGAGAGTCCGAAAATTTATTTGAGGGACACGACACTCCCTGCGTCAATTTCAAGTTCCGGAGCTTCGGCCCTTCGGAATATCCTTTAGCTTTGGGAATTTTGAACCTTCGGTGGTTTTCGATTCGAAGTTTTTTTTTTTGAAATCGACTATGCAGACTTTCGGGGAAATACCCTTTCGAAATAACTGTAATTCGATGATATAATTCAGAATTTGTTACCGTTCGGGACTTTTGAAATTCGGAATTTAAACCCGTCCCAATTTCCGCGATCAGTTTCCCAAGTTGCGGAATCAGCTTCTATCTTGGTCCGAATCGCGCCTTTATTTAGTACAGGATATTTTTCTCACTTTGCAGACCCGTGTCGTCGGTACACGTGGATTCTCTCTGACTATCACCCACTATGCCACGGGAAATGGGCTGCATAGGGTAGGCACTGTTTTGCTGTTAGGAGGTCCAGCCACGTCTCGTGGAACCAGAAATATGTCCAAAGTTTGATACTCTACGAGCACCGTGGTTTAACTAGGGATTGTTTTTCGGCCACGCGTGTGTTTCGTCCTGGGACGAAACTTTTTTAATCCGTATATCTCGGAGTCCGTACATTATCATGTTGAGGTGAAAAAAAACCCGAAAAGAAACGAAAAGCAACAAATATTGGAGAAAAAAGGTCCTGCTGATCGTTTCAAAATACACCTCTATCTGTTTTCCACGATAGCTTCAGCTGTTATCAGGTTATGCTACACCCTGCAGGTACAAGAAATTTTATTAATATCACATTGTATCGATAAGCGATAAAAACCAGTCAAAAACAGATTATATTTGTAAATGACAAAGAACTTAGATCACACTTGAAATCATTCACTCCGACGATCGTAAAACAAACAAAAAAATTAAGAGATAGCACTGGCAGACTGGAAAATCCAAATTAGCTACACCGCGCGATAAGGACAAAGTGAACTTGAAAAAAACAAAAAAATACACTCTAAGCAATCCAATTATTATTTTTATTTCACTGATAACAGAAACAGCTGGCATTTTATTTTTATCAATTTATCGTCAAAGCAATGGCGGAGCTTTTTTATATATATTAAAAAAGATTTACATGCGTTATGATGATCGTTTCGTGAGTATGATATGTGAACGTGATTATAATCATTGTTAATTATGATTATAATTATAATTTCTTCATTTAACGAGCTAAATGAAAGTGAAACAAAATTATAAGGAAGTTGGGAGTTGGGGAATAGGGAGATGGAAAGGCGACGCGTGACGCTAACGCCTTGCGGTATGCCCGCGATAACGACATCGCGTACACGAAGATAAACGACGCGATAAGACTGAGAAGGGCTTGGGTCGGCAGTATCTCTTGTCCCGCGATGGCGGACGACGCGCAGCAAGAAGTTGACATCCAGGACGGTGTCCTGTTGCGAATATATTGGAAAAACGACGTCCGTGAATTGAGATTGCAGAATCGTGGGATCAGTGCCGTTGATGTAAACGTTTTTAAAAACGCACCGTGGAATCTTGACTGCATAGATCTCAGGGATAACGCGATCAGAGAATTGCCCGACGGTATTTTTTCCAATCTTCCAAACGTCACCACGATACTTTTATCAAGGAACAAAATTTCCAGACTAAACAGTGCCGCGATTCGAGGACTGACCAATCTCAGAGAACTCAGATTGTCCAGAAACAGAATCGAGGAACTTCCGGGCAGAGTTTTTGCCTCCGTGCCAAATTTGACGAGTCTAAATCTGTCCTACAACGACGTGTCCTTTATAGAAAAGGACTGTTTTAGCGGACTGAATCACCTCGAGGAATTAGACTTGAGCAATAATAATATTTCGCTTAGTGAACCGATTTTCGACGATCTAGAGTCTCTGGTTTCGTTGACTTTGTCCTGCAACGTTATAGCCGAAATAAATGTTCGGACTTTTGAAAATTTGAGACAATTGAAAGAGCTGGATCTTCATTTGATAAGAATAACCGAACTGAGGGATGGCGTGTTCAGGAACCTTTCGAAACTTACCAAGTTAACCCTATCGTGGGGCAAGTTGTACAAGATATCATTCGACGCTTTTGAGGGACTTGAGAATCTTGAAATCCTTGAACTGAACAGAAATCAACTAACCTGCATACCGGATGGAATCTTTCGCCATTTGATCAGCCTGAAGAAACTTGTGCTTTGCTACAACGACATTACTGACATAGAACCGAATGCCTTTGAAAGTTTGACCAATTTGAAGGAGCTGAACTTGAGCAGAAATCAAATCGCTCAACTCTCTGAGGAAGTATTCACTAAGGTACCATCTTTGACTAATCTTAGTCTGTCATGGAATCAGCTATCCGACGGCCTTACCCCCGGGACATTTATTGGACTGAAATATCTCGAGGAACTTGACCTAAGCAGAAACGGTATACACGCTCTTCAGGAAGGCTTATTCTCGGAGCTTTCGTCCCTTGTTAAATTAATTTTATCAAACAACTTTATCGCCGATATAGCACCGGGCGCTTTTAAAAGTTTGATAAAACTTCAGGAGCTTAAGTTGAACTGGAACTACCTCGTGACTATTCCCGAGGGAGCTTTCACCGGTATGGACTCTCTCGTCGTGCTAAATCTTTCCTATAATAAAATAAGTGAACTGGACGCTGGTGTTTTTAAGGGAATAGAAAAGATCAAAGATTTAGACTTGTTCAAAAATAAATTTGAAATGTTACCGGACGATGTTGCCAGAGTGCTTTCTTCTATTAAGAAGCTAAAGCTGACCTAGCGAAAACAATTTTTCATTTTAAAATCGTATTCACATCAATTTTGGCTCGATGCTTCCTAAAATTTTCAACTCATTGCACATCAATTTGTATGTTTCTATGTTTTCAAGTCTAATAATTTTAGATTAGATTTTTATTCCCTGGAATTATTATATATAATACCTCAAACAATTTCGCTAATATATTTATCTAACAAATCGCGATAAGGTAATACTATTATCTACACCAAAAAAAAAAAAAAAAACTAGATAAGAAATATATTTAGTGGAAAATTTTTGTTTCTCAACAAACATGAATGATCGACATATTTTGTACCACGAAAAAAAAAGGAAAAAAAAAATTACAAATATAAATCTGTTGCTGAATGAACGCGCGTCGCAGCGCAATTTGTTGTATTTTTTTCTTGGATTATTTTATTCTAATCACTATATAGGTATACCTACCTGGGCACTTAGTATCAAACTCCTGCAATCTTTCGTGATTCTAATTAAGTGCCAAAGCAATCTGAGCTCGTCAGAGAATAACGTGCTGGAATTTCTCCGGCTAACTCTAATCAAAATGTCTCTCCTAACGGCTCGCGAACCTGCAGGCTCTCTTTTAATTAGAACAAATTAGCTACCCCGCTAGTGAATAACTTCGAATGACTGAGAATATTCATCACTCCGTTGATTCTTCTAAATTCGAAAATTCTGTATAAATTTCAAGGTATTTATATATTAAGGTGGTCCTTAATTTTGTCATATTTTCATTTTGATACTCCCATAGACGAAAATGTCTCAATTTTTTTTTTTCCCTATCGCAGTATCGTTTCGAAAAATCTAAAACTCGGCACACTCTGACCTATAGTAGTGTAAGGTACTCC
Source organism: Macrophya alboannulata (assembly GCA_949628255.1). Classification (NCBI taxonomy): domain Eukaryota; kingdom Metazoa; phylum Arthropoda; class Insecta; order Hymenoptera; family Tenthredinidae; genus Macrophya; species Macrophya alboannulata. Next base: position 45,329,400 of record OX451207.1, read on the forward strand.
TTGAAAATTCTACAGATTTTCAAGAATATAATTTTCGAAACTACAGATCACCAAAAATATTCATTTGTCAAGTTATAGCTCCGAAAATTATTTGAGTTAGTAGTTGGAATTGAGATGTGAACTTGGGACTATGGGTATAACATTTTTTTGAGGGGATCCGAAAACGTTCTTGGTTCATGGAAAAATCAGGTTTTGAATATGACCGATTCAAGATGCACCCTAATGTTAAAGTACAGTAATCTGAATCGTTTTAAATGACCGCGATAAGTGATGAGAAATTCGTCGTGGTTCTTTGCGGCGTACGTTCGTCGATTCTTCGAGATCTAGGATAAACTGATTACGAGAGACTTACACGGCAGTAAAGTAGAAAATACACCCTTACCGAATTGTAGAACAAAGCAAAGGGAAGCGAGGCGTATATTATATACGAACATATAGCAAAGGGTCGGGAGTGAAAGCGTCGAGGGTCGAGGGTCGCCGGTAAGGGTGCGGATGGCGAGGAAAACTGAAGGCTAAAGGCTGAACGTTGAACGTTGAACGTTGAAGGTTTGGGCCTTGGGCCTTGGGCTGGCATTTGCTTCCTCTTCCTTTCACTCTCTGAGGAAAACCACAGGTAGGTAGACTCCGAGGGACAACATCGTCCCAGTTTCCGCCGACACTCCCGTACGCAACCTCGGGCTATTCGTTCGTCCATTAGGGCTGACCAAGGTCTGTAAATAGGCATCCATGCACAGATACCCATATATATCGTGTCCCTCTATGTCCGCACGTAAATGAATGCATTAAGGGGCCCTGGCGACCCAACCCAACCCTAAATAAATACACACACCTAATACCCGATGGAAGACGGGAATACATATATATATTAGTTAGCGATTGATACTATAGCTTCTGTACGGACTAATTTTCCGATTTCTAGTTATTCAATTAGCCAGCGAAATATTTCCCGGAGTAGTCTCGAGTGAAATAAGCTATGTGTACTGCGGTAGGTATAACTAGATTGAATTTCGGCTTCAATTTCGGTTTACAGTTAGCTTCCGGATTGTATAGTCGAGTTAATAGTCGAGCCCGGTCGCGTTATCGGAACCTGGTTAGGTATATAGAGAATCGAACCCGAACCTATAACTCAGGATGACAATGCGTTTAACAAGCGCGTGCATTATCCCCTACGCCAATTAAGTCCTAGCGTTGTAATACGCCTCGTAATTCACGCGCGAAACCCTTTAATATTCAGGGACCAAACCGACCACCGAACCTACCTACACCCTTCCTTCGTACCTCAACCTTCTGCAGCTACCAACCGAAAACTAAACGTCGTTTCTTGAACGGTGACTAATTGCTGGGTGGGTATATAGTTCGACCACCCTACAGCACCCTATTTGGACATAGATTAATATTTTGAGGGAAAAGCCTGTGTCTGATATTAGTTTGAATCCTTTCTTTGTGAGAGAAAAAATGAAGAAATATAAAGAAAAATATATGAAATCTAAGAAGTGAGCGGGGATAATGTGATCAGAGGACTAGGATACGACGCGAACTTCTTGGACATGGCACGTAGTTAAGGGAGAGATATAGTACAGCGAGAAGTAGAGAAGTTTTGCCAGCATGTTCAGTCTGCCAGCTACATAGACTATAACTAATAACTGGTAATTATTGTACAAGAAGTTATCACCGACCATCGCTAACCGCTATGCTCGTCCCTCAACGACTCCCTCCACTTTATCACCCTCTGGGTCATTCTGTAGAGTTGAATTTAACCGATAGTTAAAGCCATGGGGGAATCAACTCCCGTTTGTGTCGACTAAATCGATAGTTTCTAACTGTATATATATATATACCTAGATATATACCTATACGACCTTATGTAGGTATACCTTATGTGTACAGAATTTTGCGAAGGGTTTTCCCGCGTCGTAATTGAACACCAGACGATTATTTCGTTTCAGATTTTTTTTTTTTTCGGGGTAAAAATGAACGAAAAAATAAAAAGTCACGTTATCGTACAAGGAACACGAATTTATTGCTTTCTGTTTTATCGTACCTATAATAGCGACTTTCCCCGGACGTGGTAACCGCCTATCTAACGTCTGCATCAGTTAGATATGAATAGAACAATGGTTAACTAATCGAATTCCGAGCTCTCGCATAGATGTGTTTTGTCGAAGTTAAACCGTTCGCAGTATAACAATTTGGTGTTTGTGTCTCGAAACCCGGTGGTTAACTCTCTTATCTTAACAATGATATCTCGCGAAACAGGCTTATAGCAGATATTATTTCATATCCCAATTCGTCGTTGGGATACCTCCGAGTCCCGTATTTTATGAATACTTCTTCGAAGCGAAGCAGCGAACATTTGTGATAAAATGAAAAATAAAAGTCACCGGAAGCAGAGATTCTTCTAATTACATTTACGGTTCTGATTTCACCGAAATCTCCGTCTTTAGTGCAAGCGAATATTAACGCACGGTAATTAATTAAGTCTAAACACATACTATTACTTACTCTAAAATCGATAGAGCCGACAAGTTTGCTCCGCAAGCTCGTCGCCCCAGTATCGACTCTATTATTATTAGAGAATAATATAGATTGCTGGAATAGTGAGCTTACCTCACCTAGAGGTGGGAGATACCTCGCATGCCACGACGAGCTTGACCAGCCAATACAGTAACCCGTAACCGCGAGGATCTGGAATTCGAGAATCCTTACCACCAGCTATCGGTGCTGTCCTTTCACGGACCTGGTCTAGGAGATATATTGGCTTATCTGATCAAGACTGGTGTGTATAATAATCTCGTCAAATATCGATCAACAGCTGGTTAATAAATATATCTCGCGGTTGAACTTTTGATGCAATTTTTGTTGCAATTTTCAACATTGTATCATAAAATCTCTGAGTGTGGGGAGAGGGGTAAAGTTTGCTGAATTTAACGTAGTTGGTAAATCAAAAGCAGTCTTACTTTGGCGAAGAAGTTTCGAACCCCTTGAGTCATGCCTTTAAAATTCTTAATGCGTATAGGTATATGCGCATAGTTATCTCAGATAGTCTAAGAGCCCCCCAGAGTGTGCGGATCGTTTGTAATAATTACACCCCGATGCCAAAGCTGCAATTACTGCAACGTGCAGATTTAATTATTCAATCGTCGCACTGCGGTAAAAGTTGGCAGACCTTGGGGCTAGTTATTTCACGGTCTGATATTTGAAGAGAACGCATTAATTAAGGATAGAAAATAAAAAATAAAAATTACGGACTTAGGTGTACACTCGCAGTATACAACCCTTTCCTTTATCTCCCTCAATTACCTATTCACAATGAAAATCATAGCTATTTGAAAAATAAAAATCATTCTTCTTCTTTTTCATTCTCGACTAATCTCATAGACTATAATAATTAACCCGGAATTAGGATAGAACCATGTTGCGGATCGGATAAAACGTTACCTATATGTTAATTCGGTCTTCGTTTCGTGTTTGTCGACGCATTGACCACCTGTTCGCGAAATGGGGAGCAATAAACGTCGGCGAATGGTCGGTTGGCCGATGGTAGGGTGGTAGGTGCCGGCAGGATAGGTGAAGGAAAAGCACGTGTGGTAAGCGCATTACGGTAAGCCGATTACGTAATTGCCCTACGACTGCGTACATATATTACGTATGACCGGTTCGTAAGGTACGCAGGTATAACTGCAGCAAATTCGACTACATTTGACGGCAAAAAAAGACTTCGAAGGGGCTGAAATCAAATCATCATCCAATTTTCACTGGTTCGTGTGAACTTAACTGCCAAATTTTCATTCAATGAGGTGATTTTTGATTGATTTTATTGATTGGCCAAAGGATCCTTTTTTATTTCTGTCATATCTCAGTCTTCTCGAATTTTTCTATGAATTGCTTGGATAGCAATATCCTGTGATAAATTTTATTGCAAATTTTTTTGTTCACTCGCGGTAGAATAATGGTATAATTTTGGCCTTTGACGCGATCTGCAGTCTTCAATTAGCCGGCATTTTATACTTCTATGTATTATAGGTATATAATGGTAGGTGAGTTTGAGGCCAGACTGTGAGTAAATCCGAGGTAAAATCTATCCCGGATGCATAATGCATCCACCTACTTGAGACGAGCTATTAGTTACAAGACATAAAATGGAAATCGGGCGTGACAAAATCCATTTCCGATAACTCGACACACCCGAATCACCCGGAGAACCAATATGGACACGGATTTCCGATCCTCGAAGATATTCGATCATCGCATCGAAGAGATTTTTGCACCTTATAAAATGGGGATATTACTCAATTCATCTGACCGAACTGAAATAGTCGCTGAATGGCAGAATTTTTTGATAGAAAAAAAAAGGAAAAAGAAAATGGAAAAAATCGTTGTCTCGCTTATGTTGGCTGATTTTGAGCTTTGATCTAAAATTGTACAGCCTGGGTTTCAGCGGAGTAAAGTATGCGCAGAGGGCAAAGGACCTCGAAAAAAAGACGTGAAAAAGTGTTGGTCTCGTTATACGAGGTGCTGTGAGAGCTTTCAATCATATTTTTACTTCTTCTTCTTCTTCTTATTCTTGGGCTTGTTCTGCGCGGGAAATGTCCCGCAAAGTCTGCTTTTGTTTCATTAAGACATTCACGCCGTGGAACGTATAACGACCCTTAAAAGTCGGGCGTGTTTTAAATCGTAAAAGAGTGTAAAGTGCTTTAGCGTTGAGGAAAAGAAGAAGAAGAAGAAGAAGAAGAACGAGAGGAAGAAGAAGAAGAAGAAGAAGAAGAAATCCCGCTTGAAAAGAATACTTTGCAGGATGGTTTTTACCTCCTTGCCATTCCTTTACTCGGCTACAAATACAATCGACAGACACAGTTCTTCCTCTGTCTGCAAATTATCTTCCCCAAAGCCACCCCAATTGGGAGATGAAAGTTAATTCCTGAAATTAGAAGCAGGAATGAGTTTAATTGTGATACAGAAAGGCATAAACAATCAATTATTAAGTGATTTATATTCATTGATTAATTGATTAATTAATTCATTCATTCCTTCATTCATTCATTCATTCATTCATTCGTTCAAAACAAATTACCCTGGCGGTACCGTATACTTCTGGCTCAAGTTAGTGAGCGATAATTAGATGCAGAGAGACGAGCTGTCTGCAGCTGACAGCATGAGTTTAAAGTTTTAACTACGGCTTGCATCGGCATTCAAAACTCGAGGTTTGACGCCGAGGCTGAATCCCAGGCTCTCAATCCGTAGAATTTTCCCTATTAATACTTCCTCCAGAATCAAAGTTGTACGTACCGAAAGTTGACAGCGTCAATTCACTCGAGAGCCAGAAGTAATACCGTCAGACACCGCGAGAACGCTTAACTTTATAGCTAATAACTGTGGAGAGATATGGATTTAGCTTCAGGCTTTTCCTCGGATGAATTGAGATTATCATTTATCCCAGAGCCTCTGTAACAGTAGATATAATGATTACAGTCGAGTTGAATCGTCTCATTCGATTCGATACCGCTAATAGGTAAAAAAATAATTCTGTAAATCTGAAATCCTGACGAAATTTTTACCTCAATTCCGAGGGTATTATAAAGGGACCAGAGATTATCATTGGGCCGATTTTGGGCGACATAAGAACCGTCTGCGGTTCGAATAACGATCATATCCGCAAAATAATACCAGCTTTCGAACTCCCGGGTTCTGTAACAATTCGTCAACGGATTGGAAGACGATTAATCATTGACTTTACGCGGTGACAATTCGTGATTGATGATTCGTTTGAATAATTGTTTTCGGGACTAACTCAACGGGAATAATTTCGGAAGTTAGGCGTATGGCTACAACGATGATTTTTTCGATGAGATGAAGATAAGGATATAAAATAGTACTCGGGATATCCGGGGAGAGCTTAGAGTATATAAATTACCCTAATCTGATATATAATTTAGAAGAATTTAAGTACAACAACTCGGATATCAGTAATCGTTCCCAAACTTCCTCGCTGTTGAGTATTTTTTTCTTCGAAAATTTCATAAGCTAACGTAACTTTACTTGTAACTGAGCTGATTATAATCCGCAGAGGATTAAAGCTGGGCTTTAGACAACGATTTTTTGTTTCCTCATTTCAATGCCTGAGCAAGCAGTAATTTTCAATATCACCTATACTCGAGATGAAATCTATACGCAAATAATAAATCCGAGAAAGTTAATTCGTTCAAAAATTGAAACTGACCTAAACGATAAACGGAAACCTGCAGACGCTCTTAATCTCTGCTGCAGAGCGCAAAACCAGATCGCTGTAAGTGACGCTAGTGATTGTTCCAGCCAACTCGAATGCGGGCTTAGCTTATCGCTTGTGGTCATCTCAGTTATTACAGATCTGATCTGAATCCGCGGAGTTGGAAGTCCCGGGGAATTTTCATCGGCTATAAAAACCGTTGACCAGTAATTATTGTCTCATTATTTCTTGACAATTAATTTGTCAAGGATTAGTCATAGCCTGTCACCACACGAGTATAAAGTGAACGAATGAAAACGTGATTCGAATGAAACGCAAGGGAATTAGCAAAAAAACAAAATTTTTAATCAAGAGGAAATTACTGTCGAAATTTTAGCGATTATTCTGCGTATTAAATACTGATTTAAACCCGCTTCGATAGAACGGTTTTTCGGAATTGTTATAAACTCCCAATTGCTGTAAAATTACCTGAAACTAAATTCCACAGGATAATTCAAAGGTTTGGTAATTATGAAAACGGTTTTCTACTCGCTAGTAACAAACATATTTCACAATTTTCCGGGGGGTAAAATTAGTTCCCAGTTATTAAATGGGATATTACAATTATTATCCGCCATACGCGTTCATGTAATACCTATTATATTTGTCGAAGCTGATTGAAACGGCGATCAGAGCAACTGTTGCCAAAAATGGGGCCGTTATTTTCGCGTAAAATCGCTTACCGCAGATATTCTCAATTTTGAAGTTCGGACTTTTTCCACCCCCGTCTCACTTCCTTGACAAATAATATATATCCTTTAGAAAAAATATTCTTCTTCCCTTCATTCTGTCACGTGATATTTTGTTTTCACCCTTACGCTCGTCGCGCTAAAATTATTGTTACATGTCTTAAGCGATTTACGGAAATCGTTCTCCTGATTTATAATATCCCTTAAATGATTTATACTTGCCCAAGGATCGTTCGTCGCAGAATCCTGGCCATAGATTTGCATCCGTCCTGCAGAAACCTCGAGTTACATACGTGTTTTGGAAAAATACTCGATACTACTATAACTTATCGAATCTAGACGTGAGCGTCTATAAATAAAAAGTCTAGCCCGTTGTTATAATAATTATAGAAATTTGGAGAAGAAAATAAAATTATAAAGTCTCTCCATATTGTCGAAATTTGTTTCCTCGCTGAACTTTGGAATTTTGATATGTGACCTACTCCAGAAGCAAGTCCTTATCTATGACAGACTGAAATCGAAGACTGACAGCTGGGGCTCGTCGCTGATGCCGCACCGGTTTTTGGAGATGACCCAGCCTCGGAGTCTGAATTCCACGGGAGTATCACACACCCGTATCCTGTTTCAAGGCAAACACTTCCGTAAGGGAAATACGCCGAGCTAAGTGGTAAATACGGAAAGAAGAAGCGCGACGATGCTCAAGTGGAGGGTCGTTTTACTCAGTGCCATTCTCGTCGCCAAAGTAAAATGGTTATGGAGGAAACGCGAGTAATATACTAAATTTTCTTTTTACTGGGGGTTAAAACTACCTCATTTTCACGACGCGGTTAAACTTAGAGAGAGAAGTGCCGTTTTTCAATTCATTTGATCCGTGAATGTGGAGAGGAGTCACATCGGCGTTGATAGCAGTTTAGAACTCGAAATTTTCCCAGTAAATGAATCTGCAAGGCGAAATCCGTCGCCCAGAATTAGTCCGGGCGGAAATCCCGGTTCACGCCAATCCCTGTTAAAGTCCTTATTACGCACATAGATCCCGAGGGACGTGACCGGTTTGAAAAATGATGTAAGCCGCTTACACCGCTCCTGATAGTAGCCCTTCCTCTTATTCTCTTTCTCTTTATCTTTATCTTTATATCTTTATCTCTGTTACCCTGGAATACAACGAGGTCCTGTACATATGTGTATATATACATATATACGTGTATACACACGGTTGCAGCATTTCAGTATATAATCCAGGACATCTGAAACTCCATATTCTCACCACGTATAAAATGGGGTCTGAAGAGAAACAGTGATGTGCTAAAGCTAAACTGTGACGACAAAGGGGAATGAAATTTTATGAAGAGAAATAGGGGGTGGATGAGGGTGAGGATTTTTTTGCGAAATTAAAAAGTTTCCCAAGTCTGTGCGATATACATATATCGTGAATTTAAAACGCATCTCTGTTACAAAAGTAGGTATATATACAGGATCGAATTTTCTCGTTTTTCAAAAAGCGTCCGGTGTCAAGACGTCAACTGAATTAAACCAGACCTGCAGGGTCTCCCGTTTCTTTGGTATGCCTTTTGCATCCCTTTGCTCTTATCCTCCGTTCTCCACTGAGATAGACACAGGAATTTCATATATAAATCGCTAGACCGATCCCAGAGGGGTTTATATCGACGAGGACAACAAAAGAAACCCGAGGATAAAAATCGACGGTCAACGGTTCCAGAGACGCAAGTCGATAATCTCTTCTCTATATTCGCGTCACGTAAGGATATACAAGAATCGTACCTATCCGCGTTCCGTGGGAGCTTAATAATTCAAAATTCATTTTCGACTAGCGATGGAAATGAACAAGAACAACCAAATATAGAAAAAAATCAACAGCATTTACACATTTCAAGTCGTTATAATGAATTCTACTTTCGGAACCCTTGTAGTCCCGGTCTATGTGTCTACATGTATGTGTATGTACAGGTTTGGTATCCGTACCATATGAACGGTGTGGTTCCTAATCTTATCAACGCATTATTCAACTGTGGAGGCTGTTCAGGACTCTAACTGCCTGTATTTGCATAAATCCATAGATCTCCGGTCTGCTAGCCACCGTCTATCCATCTCTGAATGCATGCATACGGCAAATTACGGTCTCGTTGGCAAAATTGAGGGACGTTGGGCCGCGTGGACGGGATGATCCCCGGCTGGCCATACCGGACGAGAGAATATAATGTATTATACATACGTCATCATCTCTCTCTATACGTATATCTGTCTTTCTACATACTGAGGAACCGCTGTTTCGCCGGACGCGAACAATAATCGCCGCGGAAATCAGCCCGCGTGAAATCCTTACAATTGGCTAATCTGACGCGGATATTATCCAGAACGAGGATATAAAAAATTAAAAAAAAAAAAAAAACGGGGGAAGAAGATTCGAGGATCCATTGCCTGGATAAATTACTGACGAAATTAGTCAGCGACGTAACAATGGGAACATCCTTCCGCTTTGGATCGATATAGGAGTCCGCATTTTGTCCCCAATTTATATCAGCCGGTGAATTATAAAATTAAAACCGTCAGGGCGTTAGATTAGAATTTCGATGCACGTATCTCACGTTGATAAACACACCCGAAGGTCCGAAACCAATTTCACTTTTTTTCCACGGCTGCAATTTCTGCGACCGTGTTTTATACTCGATCTATCCTATATGTCAGCTATTTTTTATATTTTTTACTTTTTCCATAAATTTGTCACGCTACAAGATGTGGGAAATCTGCGGCGACAGATTCGGATAGATCCGTGGATCCTCTTTATATTCCGACAAGCCAAAATTATGCTTTTCTCTTCTTCTTCTTCTTCTTCTTCTATATCCATACGAAATCGAGGCGCAAACTTTGAACAAGATAATATTTTTCACATTTTTGAGACCTGTCTTCCTTCTTCTTCTTCTTTTTCTTCTTCTTCTGCTTCTTATTCTTCTCTGCCAGTATGATACAGAGTCTAAAGACAAGCGACAGGTGACAGCAGACGGCGGATGACACCTGACACACATTGTGAACGAACGATCAAACTCGTTCAACAAGCCCATCTATCACATGTCGTTGTATCGCGCGTGACCTCCACCAGAACGTGTCTATTCGTAAATCATCATCGAACATTTTTTGAGACGAAACTACGAAATAATGTGAATAAAAAAATAGTAAAAGGAACCGAAGGAAAAAACTCAATGGGCTGAATACTTCCACTGAAAAAATTGACATGGAGGGCAAAAAAAATTTTTTTTGGGGGGGCGGGGGGGCGGGTTTCGCGAATTGGCTGTTTATTCTTCTCTGGTAACGTTCTTGCAATTTAACGCTCGGGTACCTTCGAGCACAACTATACCTACCGTTACAATAAAATTCTCTTTTTCATGGGCAAAATTGGATTTCATCGGTTTCATGTTCCATTTCAATAAATCGCGTCAATCGTGAGGAGAAACGAGAGCTACAAGAGAAAAGGTAAGAGGGAAGAAGAAAGAGGGAAAGAGGAAAGAGTGGGCAAGACGAGAGCCTGTCCAACCAAGTTAAATCGAGCCTTCGTTGAATGTCTGTGACGTCCGGGACGGGAGGGCGAGTAGTTAATTAACACCTCCCTTCCTCGTGGACCGGCTCCACCCTCTCAAGCTTTTCTTTCTTCTTCTCCTCCACTCGACATTCGTAATTAAGTCGCTCTCGCGGAAGAAAAGAAAGAACAGCCAGCCGGAGCCGGTCTCATGTATTTTTAATTTAGATAGTGCCCGTCCCAAACCTGCAACCCTCAACCCTCAACCCTCAACTCTCCCCAAAGCGAAGCGAAGAACGAACCGGGAATAAAAGCCCACTCGCAAAGCGTCCGGGAAGGAAGGAAGGAAGTCTGTTCTGTTAATTCGAGTTTTAGTTACCCGTACTGTTAACTAATATAGTCGTCAAGTACTAAACCGTGCAGAAGACAGACTGAAGAGTCACACTCCACATCACCCAAGCGATATTCTTTATTTTTGCCTTGTTCGTAGTCGATGTCCTCCTTGTGAAAATTAATCAGCCCAAATTCGGAGTGGGTAAACATTTTCGGGTGAAATTATCGTTCTAAATATCGGCCACGTTATCACCTTTAGCACAATGCTTCGGTTTTTGGTCTCCTTGGTCGGATACTCAGATCGAAAATCGATAAACTAGCGGATGTGGATAGACAAAGAAGAGCTCAAGGTATGCATAAAACAACAAGGAGAAATTTAAAGAGCTTATATTACCAGGCGAAAATCTCATCGCTCTATCAGTCAACTACACCACTACTACTATTACTCGGAGCTTCTTTAGCCTCTAGAAACTGTACGGTCAATCGACTGTGTCAAGTATTTGTCGATATTATAAAACGGTGATATTATAAAACGATTAGAATCTAAACGGCGATGTTTTCAAGACATTTTGACGAAGAAGACGAAGGCGAATACGAAAACTACTTGATCAATTGATTCCAAAATTCAGCCAGACTTAGACTGGATCGAATCCTATCGATCGAGACTAAAATCATGAAAATCCGTTGATCTGATCTCGAGATATCATCAAATGATTATTTTTTTCAAGAATTTTGTTCTTTGAATAACTCGAAAACTATTAGACCGATCAAATTCAAAATCCGATCAGTTCTAAGTTGGAAAAAACCGCATCGATTGATACGAGGGAGGATGGAATCCGTTGATTCGTTATCGAGATATCGTCGAACAAAAAATCGATCGCGTTATTACAATAATTTCTCTTTTTTTTGTGTTTTAAATCAGCAAGAAGTTTTCAAAAAAGAACATCTTTGAAAAAAGCACAGTATCCAAAAGCTCAAGTTTTTTTTACCATTTTATGAGCTCCACGAAACGTTGGTCCATTCATCATCGCTGCAGCATCACACTGTCAACATGAAAACTGACAACCGATAGAACTTTGAGCTTTGGGGGTCGAGGATCGAAGGGTAGCCCATATTATCGGCGAATGCTCACTTCGCAGTTTAACGATCCGTTGATTCGTCTGTACATAGATACATGTATATATGTACAATGTAAATATACATTACACACATGTTCAGGAACGAGGTAATTACGTTACGTGTTAACTACTAGTTGAGCAGTACTTCGTCGTAATGACGTCATAACAATCCGTTAACAACGTTGCAGGGTTGTCTCAAGCACATAGAATTATATACCGTATTGAAAAGTAAGTGAATGAAGACGGAAAAAAATTGAACGAGACACAGACGTCGATAAATTTCAGCTTCATTTTTTCCCCTCCTTTGTTTTTGGGTTTCATATGGTTTTTCGTTCATTTCACTCGCGGCCGATTGCAATTTCTGTTCGCAGTTATTATATAATCTGTCGAATTAGTTGGCTGCAATGACACATGGTACGTCGATTTGTGTACAGAGTAGGTACACCTGAAATATTGGATTCGTACCAGAGGCTTAACTGGATTCCAACAGAATTGTGCGGTACTAGTATTTTGAGCGCGTTCAACCGAGCCATGAAGTCACGGACCGTGCAGAGGCTTAATTGTTTCAGCACTATACTTAGCGCTGTGACCGGTCAAGGGTTCATAGCTGCTGGGCTCATCCCCACAAATTTCACTTTAATTAATGGCTCCGGCAATGATTGATCGACGGTATCACTGATTGCCAGTTGAGTCCTGTTCATTTGTGATCGACAAATTCAACGGCCGGCATATGTATGTACGTGTATATACAATTCGTACATGCATACGCATGTATATTACGTTTTCGAAATCCATACGGAACAGACGTATGTACATATACATAAATACCTCCGGGTTATCGAAAATCCGGTAACATTGTCGCAAAGTCAATTATCCATAAGTCAAATTGACATGAAAAATGATTCAAAGAGTTCATGGGGTTTAAAATGACTGTCAAAACACCTCGGATTTCGTTCGATATTTGGAACGGGAATTATGAAATTGGAATTCGGAACTAAACAGGAATTGAAGACGAACGAAGAGACCGAAGCTGCCACGTGAATCTCGATGAAAATCGAAATTACAGGTTTCGAGGAAACGCTGGACTAGCCAATACGTGACCAGGATTGCCGAGCATTCAAGGAAACCAAACTTGGCCAAGATAAATACACCCAGTCTACCGCTTCTCTAGAGTCTAGAATATAGAATGGCTACACATAGATACACTAAACCGTTGAGTTTACTCCTTCTTGAAACGGTATAAGATCTGTTCTTACCCCACCGAAATACGGTTCACCATTCAACCTATATGGACATCATGGGCATTGTGCTCCGCACTCATCCCTCTAAAAAAATTTCAAATAAATTCAGACTATCGAATGAGAATAAATTCTACTGTCAGAAAAAGAACTGCGAATTTCGATCGCTGCTGCTGGTGCTGGTGCAGTCCTGACGAAACGACACTGACGGATTAACGGCATCAGGTGTAGAGTCTTGGTTGAAACTCGTCGGGACCCAGTGAGCCAAGATTGGGTCACGTCTCGCGTGTCTAAAGTAAGGGAGTTTGATGGCGAGGGTCTGGTGAGTTTATGTCCATCGCCATCCGGCAGTCCCTTCGTCAAACTAAACATTTTTGCAGTAAACTGACCACTGCGATGCTGAGTCTTATTCCGGTGAGCATGGTCCCAGATTCCAGCTGGTCTAATCCATTGCGGTAGAAAATTGGTCTCGAAAATTTTTCAGGACTGTCAACACCTGCAGGAAAACTACCTTACCTGTTAAAGGACTCGTACAAGGAACCCGTCACTCTTCGGGACGGTGCTCGATCAACTAGAGTCTAGCTGGCTGGTCGCGGAGTGGCTTAACGAGGTCACGTTCTTGTGAAAAATTATACCTTACCCCTTCCCGGACCGCGGCTAGATGCTGATAATCTTGTAGAAGAAATATTCCGGAGAGGGAATCTTGGATCCTGGAAAATCGAACTGGGAATACGAAGATTAGCCTTCGTCGATTTCTATATGGTGTAAAAATTGGTCTGGGAAAGGATAGAAAATTTTTTCTATTAAATGTTTGAGAAACTCCACAATAATCTTGTAGAGGAAATATTCCAGAGAGGGAATCCTGGAAATCTTGGAAAATCGAAGTGCGAGATTAGCAGCTGATTTTACGTTGGAACGCGGCGATTAGCCTCCGTCGATTTCAATGGTGTAAAAATTGGTGTGGGTAAGGAATAGAAATTTCTTCTATTAAATCGTGGAGAAACTGGAGCGTATATCGTGAATCTAGTGATGTAGGTGGGTTTATACATCAGTTGCACCGTTTCAATGGTTCGGTGTTAACGTAACGCGACCGTAGCCCGGGCTTCAGCTCGTTAAACGAACTTTTTACGTTCAAATATAAAGCCATCGTAAACCCGAACAAATCACACCCTACAACTTTGTGCTCTCTATTCGCCCCCGCCCTTAAACTTGTGTGGAGGAAATTCGCGTGTATGCGCTAACGCTACGAGTAGGTAGCCGCCCGCATTTTCCCTCGCATTGCCCATTTGCCACATTCACGAACTCCTTAAACTCGCCAACACAAGATTTAAGGTCCTTGCTGTTCCATCTATCAAACTCCCAAACTTCCTGGATTATACGACATTAAACGATACCGAAATACTCGAAGAAAAGCGACAGAGAGTACGATATGCTAGCTTTTATGAAATGATTAAAGAAAAAACGGAGAATGACCTCTGTCCGGACAGAAAATATCCTTGGATCGAATATTTTTGGCTACTGAGCTTTTAAGAGCTTTTATTTATTTTTATTTCTCCTATGTATTCGCATAAGATTCCCGCGAAAGAACCATTTTCTAAATCATTGATCGAACGGTTTGATTTATCGAGAGATGATCCCCACCGCCAGTTTTTAGGGATCATGCGGATCCCAGAGAATCTTGGGAAAGGGTCTTTGGATGGGACCCTCGACATTAGACTATTTGATTAATATCAGGCTGACCTTTGTCAAGTGCCTGAAGCCCGGAAACTCCGCAGCCGCAAAAACTCAACGACTTTTCAAGAGGGAAACTTTCCAGTTGTTGTTTGATTAATGCTTCTCGCGGTAGTTACGGTACATCTTCCACAGGTACGTGTATACACACTCCAACACGAGTTTAAATTGTTTAAACGATATTTAATATCGGAGTAATCAAACTCGCAAATCATAACTTTGCAAGAAAAAAAAAAAAAAAACAGAAAAAGAGGTAATACAAAGCCCGTGTACATTGCGTTCGTATTCTCCGCGAGTATTATTAAGTGTTTAATTATTAAAAACAGGTTGATTAGACTTTCGGTTAAACAAATTGAAAGAACAAAACTTTTTCGTTGCTCCCGTTCCCGCGGTAAATACGTATTGTGTACCTACATACATGCCTGTATGTACGAGCTTAAAAATTGTAAAAAAAGCCCGAGCTTATCTCAAGCATTTTAATCAGAAAAAATTCTGTCCCATAATGGTTCGCGATTAGCAATTTCTAACGGACTATGAAACTGGTTTACCAATTAACAATTACGTTAAATCACTGCAGGGATCTCTCCATGGTGAGATAAGTTTTGAACCAAACTAAAATTCATACCGTCATTAAGTTTTTTGCTCAAAAATTTTCAGGGGTTGCAAAAAAAAAAAGTTGAAGTGTGGCAGATGAAAATTGGTAAAAATTCGTTCGGCAGTTGAATAAATATGCATGAGACATGGTAAAATCCAGGATATATTTCTTCGAGACGATCATCAAGATTTAACAACAAAATTTGCAATTTAGATACGTCGTAGTTGTATCGGTGTAACACCTCGTCGACTAGAGGCGAGTAGCCGCGGAGGGTGTTGCGAAACGTGGATTCGCAGAGACCTGCAGGGGTGGTTTTAGCGAAAACGAGACGGTAAGGGTAGGTAGGCTGCGAAAGGGCAGGAGACAAATGTTCAGGGGCTGGCATCGTGTACGTATAATAGATGACGTCACACTGCTAAATAATCACGTCGGCAGCACGTTTTCTCCTAACGAGCTCATTTATCAAGAAACAACGACCGAAAACTAATTTTCAACGAACGGAACACCGTATATACGTAGGTATAGTTCTCTGGTCACGGTCTCCGAAATACGAACAAAGCTTTCAGGCAGTGAGTACGACAAGAAGCATGGTTAATCCGAGCAACAATATCCGTTCCTTCAATGAATATCGCTAATTGTATTCAATAAGTTTTACAAACTGGGCCCATCCTACGCTGTTTCTTGCGAATTTCTGAATCAAGCGCGGTGTTTCCTTTGCCCGATTTAATTCTCAATGCGAAATTTTAAAGTGGAAGGAAGGAGGAAATCTAATCTCTGATTTCTGATTATGTAGTTTACGACTCTCACCCGCCGGAGGGCAGGGATAAATCCGGACAAGGAGCAAGCAAGGTGCGGCAACGGCAGTTTGAGAGGAGTAGAAGAAAAAAGAAAAGCAAAATGTAGAAAAAAAAAAAAAAAAAGGAAAAAGAAAGTAACACTAATTTCCAGCATTTATATTCCGCACGAATTTAGGGGATCTAAACGAAGAGGCGACGCCAAGGAGTCCTCGAGGAAAAGAGGGAGCAGGGTAATGTAAGACACGCCACCCTGTCTCCAGGGAAATCATTTTCATTTAAGATTGGAGGCCGATGACATCGCCTACCTTATACTTGTCGAGGACAAGCTTTTACATCGAATAAATTATTTAACGACGCTAACGCCCTGGTCCCGAAATTCAAGTACAAAATTTCAGGCCTCCAGGATTCGACGAATAAAAACACACGAAACGAGGGAAAGACGAAAAAAACACATTTTCAGGCTACGGCTGATTTAAATCCCCGAATATCGCAACAAACAGAAAATTTTTTGTTATTAATTCACATTTGGAAATTCCAGGAAGCAGTCAAACCGTTCAAAATGGTATATCAAGGGCGAGTTAATTCTCGTAAAATGAATCCAACTCACTCGTTCGCGTTCGTCAGACCTCGATGGACGGCGTGGGAAATGTTACTGCCAATTTTCTTTTTTCTTTTTCTTTTTTCTCCAAATATAAGAGTTTATTGCGCAAAAATATGATCTCGTAAAGCCGGAAGATAAATTGCGTAAAAATTTATCGACGCGGCGTCCGCGGTGCAATATAGACTCCTTATATTTTCCGTGTTTGGTTTCGATTTCGGTATTGTTCAGTGACCACTTTCCGGGTCAGTTTTAACGTCTAAGAGTTGGGCTTTGGCAGAGAAAGAGCGTTAAATCCGATACATAAAATATTGTATAAACAAGGCTTAGAGCCTTGCCGAGGGGCGGTACAAGAGTCGGCATTAATCAGACTTCAAGTTATGAAAAACGGAGCCAAGTTACGAGCAATTTACAGAATAAATGCGGCACATTTTTTATTTTACATTCATTACGGAATGCGCGAGTATAACAACCGCTTCTTTCGTACAAAAAAAAAAGAAACGAGGAAAAAGGAAAAAGTAAAAAACCTCCTTACTCTCAAAGCTCTTACGGCTCTCCTCTATCTTACCCCCCCAACGTACCAACCCCTATTCTTATTTTTATTCCCATTCTTATGACCGCGGTTTGTCATCTTGTCTTTTTCGACCGCGAATCGCCTCCGCGATGAAATATTGGCCAAGGTTTAGCCTAATGCCGGAGTTCTTCTCATCCATTTTGAAACCGAATTAAATAAGAAACGCGGAAATGAAGATCCTGCCGCAGGCTCGGAGACAACTGTGTCTAAGGACTACGGATATCACATTAATTACAAACCTGGGTCAAGTTTAGGACCGCAAAATAGTCCGGGGGTAGGGGGCTCTCCTCGGCTTTTCAACATCTGACAACCCTTGGAATATAATTTTGGAACAAAACTAATCGAGGATTCGTGGGGCGTACAAGTCTCGTCGAAGCTTCGCCGCACTTACTTGACTTGGTAAAGTTTAGATTGCCGTATAGATAAGATGCAGCGTCGTCTAGTCAGCAGACAAACCAAGCTTCCTGGAGGCTCTCAGGACCTCCGAGGACATCCCAGAAACGCAACCTCTGCACAAATATATACCGCGGTTTGAATTCGCCCTGCAGAACATGACGAGAATTTTTTATCGCATTATCGAACTAAAAATTTTCACCTTTTTTCATCGGGTTTAAAAAAAAAAAAAAAAGAAATACAGTGTAAGAAACGACTAATCAGGGGATGAGGACAATCTTTCGAATCGCATGATGCTGCACCATAGTCGTGGACTGAGGATTCGCGAGGGACAGGAGTAACTGGGAACTTCTCCTGCACCTACTCGAGACATCTTAGAATTTAAAGAAATAGTATGTGTGAGATAGTCGGATACATAGAGTTGTGTAGATACAGAAGTACCTATATAACTACCCAGGGTGACCACTAGTCCCAAGAAATAACAACTGGACCGTTCTTCAACTCGGACACAACGTCCACTTTTCACGACCAAGAGAAACCCCGCGAAAATATATACTGGGAAATTTTCTCTTCAACTCTCGAATGATCCGCGATTTTTTTTTTTTTTTTTTTCTTTGAAGACTCGAAGGAACTCTCCCTTATACGATTTTCTGCATTATTATTTTTCTTACTAGTTATATATCTTGTATTCTATACTACCTATATCCACGTCAAACTTTCCCACGTGAATAATGATCTCGCCACTTCAATCAGCACCACTTCAAACTAACGATTCAAGTCGTGTACTTTATCGATCTGAAAATAAGTGCTATCCTTATTTCCGTCATGCGTGAAGGGTGTCCCGTATAAAAGCGATGTAAATTTTGAAGCTGTCTTTCTCAAGAAGAAGAGAAAAAATTAATTGCCATGATGTGGTTGAAAATTTTTTGTCGTATTGTCAGCTGCCAGGCCAAAGATTTTTATGAAAAACCTTTCAGCTCTGATACTACGTACCTACATACATTACTTATTACGATGTATATACGTTAGCTGAGAGAAGATATATATGTACCATTTTCTTCTCTTACCCGGAAACTTTACCTCTGAAAGTAAATTCCGGTATCTTATAGTAAAATTGACTGTACTTCCGGGAATATATATAGAGGCGTGTATCTCATCTGTAAAAAAAGAAAAGAGAGAAAAATGAATTTGGTGAAACTTTGTCAAGATTCTCATCTCCCGATCGGTCCTTCGATTTTTTTTTTCTTTTAGTTTGGCAATAAAGCATAATTTCACTTGTATTCCGGATGCTTGAATTTACAGAGCGTAATCCCCCCCATTGTTCATTACAACACATCGAATAGCTTATTAACAATGCTAATCGGGTATATATATATGTATACATATATATCATAACACGTGAATTAATGCGAGAGGGCGATTGTGTTTCGTAAACAATGAAATTTAAGCATCGAGGTACTAATTCGAAGCGGCATGCGATCGCAGGGACATTAATATCGACATTATATTCTATAGAATCGGGTATACATATAAATTAACGATATAAAATCAAATAATCAATAACGCGTAGTTTATTATATCAATGATAAAATCTACATCGGTCATAAACAAGCACGGCGATAAATAAACTAATTTACAATCGTAGTTATTCAACCCCGTACCACCATTCGTATTAAAATATGTACCACCACTTTCACATTTTTATATACTTATATTTTCCCCGATCGGTTGGGAGTTAATTTTAGCTGAAAAAGGAGTAATCCAGGAAGAGGTGTATGGTGCGAGGCTTTCGAGGGTTGGGAAAGACAATGTTTTAAGAGCCTATAAATAAAGCAGCTCGATCTGAGAAAAGTTAAGAAGCTTTATCTCGGTTCTAAACTTAACGAACTCAACCCTGTCAAGGATTAACACGATTACATCGCTCGCGACACTCGAAACTCGAATAAGTTAGCTAGGGTAAAGTTGACTCCGACACCGCCGTTGGATCCGCGTAGATCGTACGCTGGCCGAGAGCTGTAAGGACGAAATTATATAGGTATAACCTATATATATACGTATATATATGTATATATGTATGTATGTATTGTATAAGTGTGCGAATTCCCCTCATCGTCAGCAGGACCGGAAGAATCTTTCTATTAGCATTTAAATGCAACCTCTCCTTTTGCGAGGGGCTCAAATTCATTTAATTAAATTTAATTAGAAATCAAATCAAGAAATTTGGTACTGCAGAGCCGGTATTCTCCTCTCTTCCGTTATACCTCCCGTTGAATCCTCTCTCTCTCTCTCTTTTTCTCTCTTATATTCTCTTTCATTTCTCTTTGGCTTCTCCTCTCTCACAAGCCAAGGATATTTTTAATTGAATTTCCATCGATTTACCTGGCGCAGGCTTTCCCTCGAATTAAAATTACATCGTGGGATCAATCGAACTAGTAAACTTTTCTCTTTTCATTTTGTAATTTTTTTTCTTTTTTTTTTTTCTTTCTTCTCTTCGTCGGTTATTATCTGACCCGATTCTAAACCAGACGCCACTCTTCAAGTTTGATTGCCTCGACACGATGATTCGCATATTAAAGCCAGTCATATTTGAATATCAAAAGTAAGCAGTGTGGTAATTTCCTTACAGGAACGAGGGGTCCTTGGTCGTCTGACGAGGAACTCAGGGGTGTTACAGGGTGGATCATTGGTGGGAACAGCACCAAGATAGGGGAGAAGTGGCGGAAAACACGGGCAAGATCCCTGCTTACCAAGTATATAGATGTATATATATATATACATACATATATAAATGGTATACATATATATACACCGAGAAAAAGAGAGAAGGAAAATTGCCGTTAAAGAAAGAGAGAGAGAGAGAGAGAGTTTCAGAGGCAAATTTTGTCGCATGAATTTTGAGAGGTTATTATGAAACAGGAGAGGATAAGCATTTTCAGAATGTACCTCGTATACCTACCCGCTAGACGGTAGCTGCGCGGACAAGAATTTCAAAACAAAAAATAATAAATAAAAAAAAAAAAAAGAAAAACGAAAAAACTAAGAGAGAAAAAAGCTTTCCACCTATAGCCAGCTATGCAGCGGCTTACAATAAGCACTATGCTTTATCGCTATGGCTCGTTGAATATTTGGCCAAAGTCTGCAGGCACAGGATAAAAAATAAAAATAAAAAATCTGAAAATTTGACGATTATATAAAAAAGTAAAATTCGCGGACTCGTTTTATATATATACACCGTTGAGAAAATCTTTAAAATCCTATATAACTATATAAAGACCCTATATACATGTATATATATCTATAGGATGTTTCAGGTGTTAAGATAATTCTGAAACATTGCTGTTGTATGTACGGTACGGTGCAACAACAGTGCGGGCTGCAAACAGCTCAGAGATTTTTCTTTGTTTTAGCAAGAGGGTAGAAAGACACGATGCTAAAATTGCAGAGAACTTGGTGTCGTCTTTTTTCAGACTTTCTTTTTTTTTTTTTTTTTCATTCATTTTGCGTTACCGTTGTTATTCACACTGTACAGTAAACGAGGATTTATCGCTCCTCTATATGTACTTGTACTATTTCCTCTTTCCACCTGTATATAGTGCAGCTTTTATATCTATACGCGAATTGTGATATACTTTACAGTGAGTTTATATAAACGCGAACAAACCGAGGCATTTATTTCTGTTTTTTTTCTTTCAATAAACTATTATTACCTGTCAATCTATAGACGTACCTAGAATTGATATTTATAATCTTTGAAGAAACTGATATCTTCTATATATGACATCGATGTTTTTTTTTCCTCAAATAATCGCTATATCGGAGATATATATCGGCTCAAAGTATCAACGTGTCTTCATAAATCTATATCAACGAGATATACAACATACTCCTTGAAAAAGGATATTTTTTTGAGGCCTAGCATGTGACTATATGTTTTTTTTTTTTATTTTTCATTAAACAATCAGTTTTATTATACAAAGACTTCGATCATCCTGAAATTAAATTTTCGATATTTAGATCCCTATAATTGTTCGGGAAACAAACCTCTATCCGATCAAGCTGACATTGAACATCACATAAGCACCGAAGAATCTGAAAATTATTTCTAATTAATTATGTTCAAAATAATGGGCGAGATGTGATTTGTTTAATTTTTTTCTTAGAATATTACAAGCGTAGGTATATGTATATGGGTTCAAAAATTCCAATTTAACATAGTAGGAGTCCCCGTCGAGCCTTGTGGCCACTATTTATCAAGGGAGTCAAGAGTTCCGCCTCTACTTACGCCCACGAAAAGTTTGTAAATTTTTTTTTTTTTTTTTTCTTTTTTCGTTTTTTCTTTTTTTGTGACCGTGACTTGACAAGGGTCTGACTGATATTAATAAAATAGTCAAATCACTCCATAAAGTTTCGAGTAGTATGGGAAGCCGAGTACCCGGTGTACAGATGAAGAGAAAAAAAAATCCCTCAAGAAGAAGAAAAAAAAGAAAAAAAAAGACGAAAATGAAAAGGAAAGGACAGGACAGGACAGGAAAGGAAAGGAAAACTTTCTTCCCCTTATACCTCACGTTTACAGCCATGAGATTCTACGCGGTAAAAAATAAAAATAAAAAAAAACGGTCCAACACAAACTACTACGTAATATCGGTAATGAAATGCAAATATAGGTGGATATATATATAATATGTATAGAAAGAAGAAAAGCTCGAGCAGGTTTAAGTTTGAAAATTTTCCTACTCCCGAATATTGTTGTTTTCTCGTCGTGGAAAACATCCCTATAGCCATATCCCTCCGAATCCACCCCCGTCTCCGGCTCTCTGCACTTACTCTCTCTCTCCCGTCTGTCTGTGGTTCTTATACCCGGGGTATTTTGGCGCTCGCGGAACACCCTAATGGCGACGTGAACTTTTACGGTAACTACTAGCTCGCAGGGTAGCTGGATGGCCAAATTACCCGAGCTCGTGTATCTCTTCACCTACATAGCAGGTATACACACCGCTTTATACCGCGCGACTCGAGGAAATGCAATTGTGATGATTAAATGGTCCGTGTATACCTGCAGAACGAGACCGCTTGACAAAACGAAAAAACGAGGAATGAAACTGCTCCAAAAAATATCGCGGATTAAATTTAAAAAATAAAAAAAAAAAAAAAAAAAAAAACAGGATCAAAAAAAAACTCTCAGCACACGAAATTTAGCTACGAGCACATCATGTCGGGGAAAAAAGGATTGTCGTCCCGATTTCAGAACACAAAGCATCCGTTTCATGCATCCCCTTAACCGTGACGTACACCACTCTCAATTTTACGAAACACGGTAGATTACCCATAAATAATAGATGGCGGTGTTTTTTTTTTTTTTTTTTTTCCATGTACAATCTACATATACCATACACTTTCAGGAGTTGATGGATATCAGAATTGCAGTCCGAGAACAAAGAAGCTCCGTAGCTAAATGACAGTCACTCTCAGTCCCCCCTCTGCATTAGTCAGACTTTATACTCGCAAACGTCGTCTCGCCGGAACATATTGTTCTATTTGTGTGGCATTCGAACCCATGTGGATGTAACATCGCTGACTGCACCCATTCTTCGCATTCTGGTTGGACCTCATCAGTCGCTATCAGTCGATGTAACAACTCTTTATGGCGTGTAACAAACAAGGAAAAGCTCATGAGCTTCACCGCTTGAAATCTTCTCTTGAAACGGAACTTCCGAAACGGGGTGATGAATTGATGAGCCACTACCCTGATCTCTGATCATAATGCATTTGAAGGATTCTGACGAAACACCGGGAGGATATTGAGCCGGTAATTTTGCTGATCCAAGTTTCAGTTTAAGCGCTTTATAACAAGTAGGAGGCATTTAGGTAAGATAGTTTTAAGGACATCCCCAAGATGCGGCGAAATCCTTTAGCGGTAAGCAAGACCACGCGCGAAACCATCGCTTCGGGTAGGTAACATGGTGGTGGTCTAATGAATCTGATCCATCCCCATTCACGAGCTGTTCCGAGCTTCCCAGTAATTAATTCATTGTTAGTTTCATGGAAGAGATTTAGCAAGTTCGACTCGACGGAGCAATCCTGTCTCTCATTGTCTCATTGTCAGTCTGCAGCTATACGCGATCATATTTCACAAAGTTTACATGCACTGGGTATATATAATTAACATTGTGAAAAATCACCGCTATATGATGGAAACAAAGTTTCGTATCACGGTTACGTTAAGCTGCATTCGCGGTGCACAGAACAGTTCATAAAATTTCAACAGCATGCACACACTGCAGCTTGTAAGGAAGAAATCCGGAATGGCCTCACCCCGCCGCTATGATATTAAAAATTTAACCGGTATGAGAAAAGTTTGAATAGTAAATATTATTAGCTTGTAGTAAAATCGAGGTAAAAAGATTGTGGAAAAGTTTATACGCAAGGAGATAGTTCACGGGGTTGGTATGTAAGTAACCTCCGTACGTCTGCAACGGGGGGCAGCATCTCTCCGTTATGAAATATCGGTTTAATAGTTAATACATGAACGCAGCATCCCGGTAAGTGCAACGTTAATTACATTCAATATCGTACCATACGTATGCGCTCCGGGCTGATTAAAGCGAAAAGATATTACCGTTGAAGAAAAAAAAGAGAGAGAGAAGGACGCAGATATTAATTTGATTAAAATTTCACTTCGTGTGTAAAAGCTCCGGAACTTATAATCGGACTTGTCGGAGTATTGGATAAAATAAACGGAAGTGCTGCAGTCCTACAAAAATCATTGTTAATTCATAGTTTGCTATATCCTCTACGCCCGCACATTAAATTAGACAAATTTACACTCGGTAATGAAATCCGTGAAACGAATCATCCGGCCATTCACTGCACAGATCTTGACTAGTTCCCTGATTTTCAATTCAAGGAGTTTGTGCGACTTCCGAAGGGTCAATTTGCGCAACGAAGCAACAAGCCACGGAGCCGAGAGAAACCGATATCCAAGAGCCAATTACGATCGAGAGGGCAGATACCCAGAGTTTGATAATATATCTGTTATTCAGTGGAAAAATTTTGCGGTATTTCTCAAAATTTTACCCCACTCCATGCGTGAAATAATTAATTAACTATCAAAGCATCGTTATGCAGTAAAGCTCACAGAAATCTTAGACATAATTCCGCGTGTTATAACCGTCTGAGGTAATTTACGATCAGTTTAAGCTCCTCTAAACTACCCGAAACCACTTGGGACCGTTTCAAATTGTTTGGCACGTTCAGTTGCAGTTTCCTGATATCTCAGAGCGCGTTGTAGCCATCGATTTATCAAGCTGCAGTTTCTATACGAACCATTACCGTCGTATGTCAACACGTTTCTAACTCCAATTCTGTCCTTTAGCACTAAATTTAGTTACCGAATCAGTTGAATTGGTACGAATTCTGGAGTGAATTGTATGAATTATAAGCAGTAAATGAATTAGTTTTAGTATTTTTTTGTTCTTATATCGCTCGGCAGAAATCGTGAGAAAATTTCTGAAATGGAAATACCGCGAGAATTTTCTTAGCAGCATTGTGCTCAAGATCGTTGTTTTGTTCTTATTGTATTGTTCTTACGGAATTGGATAAGAGAAATGGTTTCTCCTTTGATGAGGTTTTGCTGGGGCACCGTATACAATTTCCTCACAACTTAATTCAGATTCTAATCTTTTCTCACCGCGTGATTACTGCCGGGGCAGGTGGGGGTAGGTAGTATCTCGAACTTAACTTCCGGAAAACTTTTACTTTTCGTCGTCATTGGCTTTCGCGGCATCTCCTATACCCGCACCCAGGGTATAGGTTGTAGGTATCCCTACATAAAATTCTACTGCCGTGTCGGAACTTTCGAGATAACTAGGGCCAACGCCACGGAGGAGAGAACGAAACCTCGAAGCAGAGCTTGAAGGTAGGTAGATACCTAATACCTATACTAAGGGAAGATTCTTACCGTTTCACCAATTTTACCAATCCGTGCGCGGTTGTCGCTGGGAGGCATACCGCAGCTAATTTTGTATTCATGACGTCGTACTTTTTCCTTTTTGTTTTTTTTTTTTTTTTTTTTTTTTTTTCACCGAGACACGGTTTAGGCTTTAGATATCATGTAATTTTCTGCTTCGTTCAGTCTACCGCCGTCCTGCCGAAAAAATTCCTGACGTTTCGTTAACGGTTGTAAAAAAAAAATTAAAAAAAAGATCTAAGAATTAACGTCCGTGCCTTATGCTTTACCTCAAAAGATCTAATCTCTACGACTCCCAATTATCCTCCTCAAAGTGCCCAAAATTCGTTGTACTTTTTTTTAAAGGGAAAAAAATCTTTTTCTTGTACTGCAATACCGTCCCGAAGGTACGCTCAGCTTTTTAGCAACACGAATATCTACAATTTCCCAGTTGAATCGAATCGAATCGGTGGGATAGAAATGAAAAAAAAAAAAAAATGTCCTGGTTCTGACGAGAGAGCAAAGTGCGTAGAGAAAATCGACCCATAGGTCGGTGTTCTCCGGTTTCTCTATGAGACTCACAGCTACTACGTAGACAGAAAACTTGAGGCGTAGGTACTTCACCCTTTCAACGTCAAGGACCCTTATATCCTGTGGCGAGGTGAGCGAAAAACCCTCGACCAAACTGTTGTTTGTCATCGTCAGTGTCAGGTGGGTTCTTTCGTGCTCCTTGGCATTGCAAAACTAATTAAAACTCTGTTACAGGTGACGAGGGGTGATCTTTTTCCGTTCTTTCTTCATTTTTCGATTTCGTTTCTTTTTTTTCTTCAATATTTTGATTTTTTAATATCATGGAGAAAACCGACCAACAACAGATTCGCTGGACTCTCATTGGGCATTCCGGCCCATTCTATCTTACGTAAAAACGCAAACAAAAAAAAAAAGAAATAGATTTGTCACGTACACGTAAAAATTTGACTCCAAAATGCGTGTGGTTTTGAAGATTCGCCGAGTGAATTATGGGCCAAGTAAGTTCTGCGGAGTAATCCGTGCAAAGTTAAGAATTCGGGACGTATGCGGATGTACAGGGAAAAGCAAAGAGAAAGAAGAGAAAGAAGAAGGGATGAATGAATTTTTGATGAAGAATAAGAAAAAATGTATGAGACTTACGTATTCCCGAGAAGCGACAAGTAGCACTGATCGATTCGTAAGACGGAAAAATATCTCTTTGGTTATTGATCAGATGCAGATGGAATATTCCGAATTCAGCTCACATAGCACACGGAGTCGGTTTGATATTCACATCGCGTCGTATTGGATGAGACCAAGGCTGACAGATGCTTGCCGTGTTTGGGTCGCAAATATATTGGTATAAAAGGATGCCGAGGACTTGGAAGTCTATATACCTGAACCCTAACTCAGACCATTATTCAGCCCTAAAATTCCTACCCCTAATTTTACCCAAAGTAACAAAAAAAAGGAAGAGAAAAATTCATTAGTTTGTCTCTTCCAACAATTTCAAAACTAACGTCGATTTGCCTTTTCAAATTTTCGAGCTAATCAGCTTTCAATCTTTCAAATCCGCAATGAAAAATCAGTAGAAAAATGTCAAATCAAAGCTCTTCGACTTCGCGAAGTTCAATTTCGTTTTTGTACTCGAAGGTGGAGTCCGATGGGTGTGAAAATCGGTGTATATCCAGATCTGAATCTCCTTGTCAAAAATTTCCATACTTTTGAGTGGATATGATTGAGAATTGCAGTAGGCGATGGGAACGTGATGCGCGGTAAAAATTTTTACTGCACTTTTGTATGGAATGTATTGATGTTGGTGTAACACATTACATTTTCTGCACTTTATAAGACGTGGTCGAACGGCTTATTCGCCTCTGAGCTAACAGTCAAGAGAAAGAAAGAGAGAAGTGAAGCAAGAAAACAAGAACCCAAAAAATTGAGGCATATCACGGCGCTGTGAACGGGTCGGCAGAACGTGAGAATTCTGCTGACGTCGTCTATCAGACGTTCGGCGATATACGATATACGATATGTAGGCTATATAGTCAGCTACCTACCGTAAAAGTGGCAACGTGCTGTTCCCCAGTTGCAAGCCGATTTAAACCCAATCGAAAGACACACAAGTCAGCGAACGGTTCAACACAAGGCGTAGGAATAGGTCACGAACGAGTAAATGTTCTTTTAACGGTCAACCATCAACCCGTTTTAGTTTTATAGTTTTTTTTTAACGATTTTCATCGACCATTTCAAACGGCATAAAAATCTCCGTTTCATTCCATGCATTGTCGCGTTTCTGATCAGCTTGATCAGTATTGATCATAGGACGTACATATCGCGAGATGGAATTGCGGGACGAGCTCTTATCCGACTCAGGTATTCTGACAATGTTTTTATCATCTTCTTTATTTTTTATCATTTGTACACCGCGTACCATCGCGAAGGGGGTACCTCCCGACCTTCGGGAATGGAACTGGGGTTCGGAAAGAGAACGTGCCGTTTGAAATCGGCTTAAATGCGTGCAGGAGCACCTCCCGTGAATTTTTCATACGAAACTCGGGACGTGGCTTGATTTACGCTAGCATTAGTCTCTACTGTATATATAGGCCCAGTCTACCATTCTCAACCATCCAGGGTAACCCTTGGCCCATAAATATGTCAAGTGGACTTAAAACTGTCACTTGAAAGCTTTTAAAAGTGGTCCACGTGACCCCGCGCTCGGTCACCATGCGGGTTTCTTAGGCTTTACGATCTCTTGATTTTTCATTCATTCGTATTTTATCGAAGAGAAATAAATCGGCAGTCGATTCTCGCGGTGTGAAAATGGCTTTGAAAAATATTGGAAAATTAAAGAAGGGTCTTTGAATTTTAATAAACGTTGAAATCTTCATTTTCGGAACTTAAACGACACGTTTTTACCTTCATCCTGATATCAGGCGGAAATTATCAGCCAGCCACGTCGCTAACAGAAATTGTTGATCTCACCGGTGAAAAGATGCAGCGATAGGAGGAAAATCCAGCTGAAAAAAGAAACCCTTCCGCCATGAGCCCTGCCGGTGACGGGTTGATCCCGGGCGTCTCGTCGTACTTATACTTTTCCTACATTTTCACCCTCTCGACTAAGAGCTTGAGAGCAAACGTGTATATTTTCTCTAACCAATCGGTCAGTTGACGAGATAAGACAATAATCCGTCACGAACAAAATCCACTTCTCAATATGATGAAAGAAGAAAAGATTAAGAGGTAAAACCGAAAATGTAAGGAGCTGTAAAATTCCGCCTACTGGCTTCTTCTCACATTCGAGTTTTTCGGGTTGAAACTTTTTCGCAAAACAAAATGCTGAATCACTGTAGATGTATAAATTTTAGGGCGAAGGAAGGGTGATACAGAAGAAATATATATATAACGACATTACGCGCGGGGATAGATGGTAGAAAAACTGTGAAAACGATGCAAAAGGGTTGGCAAATTCAAACCCCTGGCTCAACGTTTGGCTACCAGGGTTCGTTCAGCCCTGCTTTTCATTCTTCCCTTGTTGTTCCATTCCCCAGAAGATCAGCGGTGGGCTTATTGCCTCATGAATATGTATAGAAGAGTTTGCCTACCACCAACCTCGCGGATACACCTACCCACTGACGAAGGTGAACGAAGTAGGTTAGATACTCTTCCAGAGTAAAAAAGGAAAAAGAAGAACAAAAAATAATCCAAACCTAAAAGAAAAAGAAAAAAACTCGTCCCTATCTCCTTGCTTATCTTCATCAAGATCATCTCCGATCGACGTGTATCTTCGACATTATAAAATTTTTTCAAAATTCTGGAATTTCTTTTCCGAAACCATTTTATCCTCTTTCTAATTCCTCTGCCTCGTTCTAGTTCCCTCATTCCAGCCATATATGCGGAATCGTGTAAATCCCATTCGCTCGATCGCATTGTTCTCTTCCCTTTAAACTATCGCCTGAGGGAAGGTATTCGGTGTACCTGCGGCGTCCCTACGCGACCGCGAAAGAGCCAGTTCATAGTTCCTCCTGTTTGAAAGCTGAGGAGAGATCGGGTACAGCTACCAACCAACGTACCATACTTGCCAAAGTTGTTAAGTGGTTAAGATTTGAGGAGAACCCTGGCTACCCTTGCCTACCTTACCCTACCCTATCCTACTCTCCAGCCAGACCTTAACCGGATAGTTCCGATTATGCAGATTCGAGTATAATATTCCCGGTCGAGAGTGCCGCGAGTCAGGAAGAGCAGAGGACTGAAGGACTCGGGGAGTAGAATATGTAACCCAGTAACCCAAACGAAAATGAGATTCCGGATAGGATGGGTTCATGGTATCGAGAATCGCGGATCGGTAACAACAGAAAAAAATCCCAACAGTATAAAATCAAAGAGAGATGGGATATCGAGGAAAAGTTTTTTGGTTTGTAACTGACTCGCTGAAAAGATTTGAACTTACAATTTTATTTACTCTTTTCCCGTTTTGGCGCGATCGTTCTTTTTGGCGAATATAAGAAACTGGCTGATATGACGTTACGCTTCTATCTGCAGGGGGAAACAAATCCACGTTTTACGGTCGGGTGGATTTGGGAAAAGACCGGCAAGAGAAAATCCAGACTCTGGTTTCGCTGGACGAAGCTGCTGGCATAGCGCGAGGGAGATCTTTCGGATCAGACTGATCCGGTTACCTACTGTCACTCAGAGTTCATGTAGTAGTTACAATCTCCTGTCTCTTTATTTTGAATAAACCATTACGTAGACTGTAACCAGCTGACTGTCCTCAAAGTTCCCATACTTTTACACCATGATTCAAAAAGTCCAGAAACCATATTCTCACATACATTTCCACATGTATAACTCAAAAATAAATCCATCATCCATCCGATGTGTGTCTTCAAATCTCAAGATCTCAAAATCAGTATCTAGGTTTAGGATAATCCGCAACCTTGATAAAATCGACAACAATTTGCATCGTGAATCAGAGATGCAAAGACTATTAATTAATCATCCTCTAGCAGTTTTGACCGGATTTTCTTAAGACTAATTAATTCATATTGATTCATAGGGCGAAAAATAAAGCTGGTATTTTTTTTTCAAGGTATAAAATCTCACATATCGCCAAGGAGACACACATGTCACACATGTTTGACTCTGGAGTGTCCAGTGGCTGTAAAACTGAGAAAATTTATTGGAACTATGATCGTAAAGTATGAAAGGAAACATCCGTTGCTTAGCCAAACGTCAGTCGTAAAAGATAAGCAGGGTGAAAGCAGCCATGTAGGTTTTTCGGGGTGAAATATATATCTACATAATGCATTCCAGTCGAGGTATACAGAGCTTTTTAGCAATATATTATTCAATCCGTTGTACTTGTACAGATGACGAGTATCGAGGGGGAATTCTATTGCTGAAAAGATCAAAGTCATGAATATTCACACATACCTACCTACCAAAACACCAAAGAAATTTTCTCGCTAAACGCGATGTTAGACGCCTCAGCTGCTCACCTAAATCGATAAGCAACGATCAATCAAATCTGATGCGTGACGTGTACATGGAAATTGATTACACAATATCCCGTTAGAGTTTACGATGTAGAGCAAGAAGTTTAGCCGATGCTACGTCTGCCGCGTCAAACAATTACCATATGGTGTCGGCGTCTTATACCAATACTCCTACACATCCATGGTGTATGAACTTGTGTTGCAGATTATGGAAGGATTATAATTCTGGGGACTCGAATTTCTGTGAATTTCATTTTTAAAGAAGAAAACTACGATTCGTGATCGTGCAGTAGATCGAAGTATAAATTATTGCCATTTACGTTTCACTGCAGGGATGTAAGACGTAATACTCGTGATCAGATTCTGTCACGTAGTATAACACGATGAATATTGTGTCTTCGTCTGCGGGGAAAACCAGTCTGGGTTCTACCAGCTGAAATGGAATATACGAAGCAAGAAAAACACTCTGTTTTAGATGAAAATACAAAAGCTCAACAGTCAGCTCTCCAGAGATTGTTATATGTCGTTATTTCAAGTCCTTGGGAATTCAACGCTGTTGTTATCAATCGTACGACGAGAGTACTGTACATACATGCGTCAATATATTTCGTACATCGACCCGGACTTCGATTGATACACAAACAATTAATGATTGGAAATGACGAACAAACGATTACGGATGGAGAGGAAAAAATGTTTGCCATCTTAAAATCTGCGACGATGATCGATTGGTTTAATTTCTGTAATCGAGGTGCAGCTGTATTGGCGCAATATCTTTCGTATTTTTCGTTCAAATATAATTTTGTAAATTTAGTGAACTTTTAAAGTGTCGCTGGAGACGCGTGGAATGAGGTTTGCTGTTTACCTAACGGAATTTTAACGCCTGTCGCGTGTGTACTTAGACCTGCGATAAATTTCTCGCCTTTCCAGTTCCCTGAGGGAGTCCCACAGCTTCTCCCCATTCAGCAAGGACTCCTTTCGCCGACACCAGAATTTCCAGAGTTTATTTAATTCGCACTCCCTCTCTCCTTTAACACTGTTTTCATATTTTTGAGCTAAAAGCATTTGTCTACCGCGAAATGGTCTCGCCAAATGTACTACCTTCCGCAGCACACCTACCATCTAACCGTAAATAATTTCAAACCTAAATAAGGCACGGCGTTGTTTTCACGTCATTAATTAAAACTGGTCGCAATTACTCTCGCAACCACAATAAACGGGTTCGCATGAATAACGGCCGAGTATACTCTTAAGATCTGAGAAGGTACGTGAACTTCGGAAAATAACCTTTTTTCTAATCACTGTGTAAAACAAAAATTGCTTCAAATAAAAAAAGCAAGGCTCCATTAAATCTGAGATAGTTTCGAAAAAACTGAGTCAATAAAAATTTTTTTTCAGAGATATTGGGTATATTCATTATTGTATAAATCCAAGGATGTTTTGAAACGAGTGAATGACCCTTACCGCGTGTTGCTATTCAGTCAAAATCAGAATATGTAAACAAAAATCAGCCTCAAAATTGATCGAAGAGTGAAAGTAATCGGTAACTAGATTAATCAGATATCCAGATCGATGATCTAGCTCCGCGAAATCGTTAATCAATCTGTATCATCGCTGGGTTAGACTACGAAATTAAATTTCGATTTTAAATCCAGAAATATCGAAATTCTGGAATCAAAACCGTAGCATAACTTGTACAAAGTACACCGGCACTATACATATAGAGTATCGTAATCAATGTACAAGGCCACTCGCAATCGCTTGCCTGTATGAACCTCGTTAACCCCCCCACTACAAGTGCCTCAGGCAATCGACCGTTTAGTTCCAACTTGAAACGTCAGTCGAGAAACTGTTTCTGTTTCATCTGATTGAGACTACTAGTAGGTATATGTACGAATACGTGCGGTATATCTGTGAATAGTTATTGCAGTGATACATACGTCCGACGATCAGAATATTAGAAAGCAATTAGTCGAGCCTCCGTAAGTACGACGAGACCCATTTATTCCGCCTTCTATTTGCAGAACGATTACAATTTTTATCTGATAAAGTCATTCCGTGATATCGGTGCAAGCAGACGCTGCTACGTTAATAACGACGCTTTTTCAAGGACGTTTTACTAATTCATGAAGTTCTGCTCCGAACCGACCGGCCCCGGGGATTCATTTTTGTCAGATTCGTATGCTACATTATTCTCAATACAAACAACTCGCTAGATTTGCCAGCGAATCTCTAAATGAGCTCACCGTTCAATTCGCACATTCGATCATTCCAGAATTGGTAATGAGAGCTGCGAGTAAACAGAACGATTAATGATTCACGGACGTTGTAGTTCATTCAACTTTGAAGTACGAGTGTAGCTACTGATCAATTGAAATCTATGATCAAAAAGAAAAAGAAATTCTTTTTTCATCAGCCAGTCCTGCGTTGCCATGAGAAACCGCTTGAGAAAAGTGCTGACAAGTATGGGTGTTTTCGCAGGGTGAGTTCTGGACCCATGAATCGATGGCGAGGAAAGACTGCTGTGGTGACGGGGGCGGCTTCGGGAATCGGGGCTGCGATAACGGATATTCTTCTTGAAGAGGGAATCAACGTAGCTGCTTTTGACATCCAGTACGAGCGTCTTAAGAAGAAGGAAACACTGCTGACGAGCGGGGAAACTCGCGGGAAACTTTTCCCGGTCAAGTGCGACTTGACGAGGGAAAGCGAAATCCTTGACGCCTTTGATTGGGTCAAAAACAATCTCACAGGGGTGGACGTAATGATCAACAACGCCGGAATCATGGACTATTCAAAAGTTATAGGTACCCAATTCGTGTTCGTCGATATTCTGGTTCGATCGTCAATCACTGCATCGAAAGACATTACGATTGAGCGAACTTTTCTCATCTTTCCACAGAAAGTCAAACCGAAACCTTCAGGAGAATACTTGACATTAATTTTTTGGCAGTCGCAATATGCACCAGGGAAGCTGTGTCTTCAATGCGCGCCAGGGACGTCGAAGGCCACATCTTCAACATCAACAGGTAAGAAGCTGAATCGACGTGAGATTGACAAGATATTCAATATAATTCAGTAAAAATTATTACCACAGTAAATCTCTCTCTTCAAAAGTGTTCTAGGCCACGAGATCCCGGAAAATGTTTTACACAAGGGATGGAATTTATATCCAAGTTGCAAACACGCGACAGTTGCTTTGGCGAGTGTTGTCCGGCGTGAGCTCATCGATGTGAAAGCTAAAGTGCGAATGACGGTAAGAGTTGTTGGGAATTTTAGATAATTTTTGCACGTTTTTGCACATCAGCTGTTATCAAAATCGTTCGTTTTACTGCAGAGCATCAGTCCAGGTCTGGTCAAAACAGAAATAACGTCCCGTGTACCGGAGCTCAAAGACTTTTTTGAAACCACCCCAACTCTCCTGCCATCCGACGTAGCAAACGCCATTATCTACGCTTTAGGAACTCGCCCGGAAGTTCAGGTACGATTTCATTTCTGACTAATCCGTATTATTAGCTCATGACAAACTTTCTTTGGTGTAGATTACGGAATTGACGATTAGGCGCACCGGGGAACCGTGATAACAGCAATGAGATTTATCTACACGGATTAAGACATCCGGAGATTGTTTATCTATTTTTTGTTCCACTTCTGCATAGTCGTCATTGTAAATATTCGCCCTAGTTTTGTATCAAAAAATAAATTGATTACGACCCTTCAAGTCGATGTACAGAAAAATGAAGCTTGTCCCTACATCAAAGAAGCACGGATAGAACGTAGGACGAAAACCGTGGAAAAGCGAGTGCAAAAAATCATGACTACGTCCGAGAGGCAGTAGAGCCGAAAGACGTGACAAAGAGATGAATACAGAGAGGGGAGAAATATCGTGGAATGAGAAAAGAGAAAGAAAGAAAGAAAGAAAAGTATAACGCATTTGCCACGAGAAAAATGATCTATATAATATAACATCCTTAACTTTTTCCGCTATTTCGCGCCCCCAGTCAAGACACCACGGCACGTGGTGTGCAGACGCGTTTTTTCGAGTGTATGTACATTTCATTATACCGCCCCTTCGCTTCTTTATTTGACTTTTTTGCGATATTCCTATCCGATTATTGTTTGTTTTATATTATACATATATTGAGTGAAATTCCAGGCAAAGGTCGAGAGATACAAACGGGAATAACAGCCTTCTATAACATCTGCGATTTTTCCTCGTCCTAATAACATAATGCCAACGTAATGGGTATCGCATTGATGAGAAGTTCCGTAAACTGCTGCATTCCCCTCGAGATTTTCCGCAGGGTCGTTCGCATCATCTGTCGCCACTCTTACAACCGGCCCTAGTCCATCTTTTTTCGCCCTTTTCTTCATCCTTTTTTTCGGCTATTGTTTTTTTAGAGATAATATCTAGAGACGAGGAGCAACAGGGATCTTTTGCATGGGTTGAAAAAAAGCTTTGGATATAGAAAACGTACCTGTGCCTAGCTGAGACAGTAAAGAAAATATAAGTAAAGCATGTAAGCCAAAAAGCAGGAGAACGACGCCCTATATATCGGTGAAACGCGGTGGAATAACCCCCTAATTTATAGTCGTCACACAATAACCGTCATAAATTGCATCTGAGCCGACCAACCAACCGACCGACCGACCGACGAAGGGCAACCCCCGCGTGTTACGGTAGGAACTCGCGATAGTCGCGACCGCCTATATTTTATATCACGAACAGCCCCCGATCTAACCTACACGTAGCATAATTTATCTGTTTTCAAATATATGCTGCGATAAATTTGCATATTTTAATATGAAAAATTCCGAAATACCAAAGGGTAGAAATCGTCCCCATTTATCGATGAGATTTCTCGTCAACTTTCACGCCGCAGCCTACTGATGGTAGAAAAAAAATTGCCCAGAAAATCGTAGAGCGGAATTGTAACCGAAGAACCCTCAAATTTCTAAACCGAACGGTATACCGCACGACTGTGTCTGGCAGCCCCGCAATCGCTACATGAATGTAGTATACCTACATGTTACGTACAATCGGAGAAACCTTCGCGCACGTATTCACGACCGGCTCAAATGGGCATGTTTGCGTTTGCAGTGTTCCGCTAATGAACCAGGTGTGGCAGCTCAGCCATTCTCAGCTCATAGGGAATGGGTTTCCCGCAGTACCCTTCTACCCCGAAAACCCGGCAGTTTCACCAGTCACATTCAAGCCACAGAACTCCGGGTAGAAATCTCGGGGTAAAGCGTAAGTATAGGTACTACGTACCTACCTACATTGCACGGAGAAGCTGCTGCACTGAATTCTTGAACTAATTGTCAACTTGTACAGAACCTGGTATAACGAACTTTGAACAATGCCGTTTGCTTAATTTCACCGTGTCGGAGGGAAGCCACATTGCTAATTCGATGCAGTCAATAAGGGCAAAGATATTGAGCATTGAGAGATCATTGTGAGATTTTTTTTCACAAGGTTTTTACAGTCTGCAATGTCTCGACAACTGGTTCTTCAATTTTGCTGATGATCCAGTTGATGGCATTATACTTCACATTGCACTCTTGTGCGGGAATGTCAAAGTGAGCATTTTGCGCTGATGTTTGCTGGTCTGATAAATAACTTATCTACCGATGAGACAATGGATCAGATAAAATCGCGGTAAAAAAAAAAATAATCATTGATATTGGACCCCATCAAGTTTATTTATAGATTCGATAAGTCATGTCGGATATTTGATTTGTCAGCATTTGCTAGAACCCCGATGATCATGATTTGTATCTTCTTCCGGCCACTAAACATCTCGTAATGTTTCATCATGATAACTTGGGGGAGGGGGGACGTTTTTTGGACATTTTTAACAAATTTACGCTATTCGTACCAGACCACTTGATCTTCTCTGATTGCGAAATCGAAGTGAATCAATGAACCATCAATCTTTCAGCTTCTACCGAAGATCTCTCTGAAGAGAAACAATCAGATCAGTTACTAACTTGTTATTTTTTCACATACAGACAAAATATTGGTAACTATATCAACGTTCAGCTTCAGGCAAGTGCCTTGAATCGGGTTAGGGACAAATCTTATCTGATTTTTACCTTGCCCCTCAAGTTGTCGATAAGAATTATAAACGACTGTTGCAACATTTGTGTTAATACTATTCTTGTAACCACAATTTCCAGTTAATTATATCTTAATTAGAAACAGTAATTCTCCAGTAACTATTTGCAAGCATAAAAATGAAACGCAGGTGATTTACCACCAATTTTGAAGAAGTTCATTATACGCGCCGATCGAGTAACATCCTTGTTACGTGATCATATCGTATTTCGAGAATTATTGAAGAATCAATACAAGCTGTTGAAGAGACGTTGAATATTCCGTTAACCGAGTGCTGCAATATTTTATGAAGATAGAATTATCAACCCTGACATCGTTGAAACATCGCGGATTATCTTATCAAATTATCTCAAGCTACGTGTACGGGAACTCAGGATGACAAAAAATAACTGAAAATGTAAAATGTGATTAAATGTAATCGATGAACGAGCTTATTATCAGTTGAAACTGAATCTGTAAGATAACGGTTAACAGATAACGCTAATATCTGTGACAACACGTACAAAAGTGACGAGTCTTTCCTCCATACAGCAGTCCACAGTGCAGAAAGGTACGCAACATGTGGTGGTTACTGATCGCTGTGAGCTTTACCGCTAGTGCGGTTTTTGCTTCTGAAATTAAGCTGCCGTTATCCCTGCGATTTGGTGAAGGCGAAGTAACCTTCTCCAAGGAAATCGACGGCGTTTATTTCACCATTACTAATCAAGGTACACAGTTCATGATACTTTTCGAAAGCTTTTATTTATTGGCAATAACCAATATCGTATACATATAACTAAAGCGCGAATTAATTTTAATGTCCAAACAATTCGCTTTGCACTAGGAATGCTTAGGTTTACCAGTAGCTTATGATGCTTGCTGAAGATTAAAGAAGCCCTTTCGAGTTAAATCGCTGGATTGACTTTTATATTTTTCGCAGATGAGTCGACCAGCAGAAGCAATATTTTCGTGGAAGAACCTGGCATGACTAGAAGCGATCGTCAGTACTCAGTGAACGATTGCACAGTGGGTGATGAATCCTGCATCGAGTTTATCACGGATGGAGTCAACATGGTCCTCCGAAAGAATTTAAGAGTCCCGTCTTGGACTTCGCATGTGCAATTGAACAGTACTACGGATGGTCAGGGGGGGTATCTTAGCACTTGCATGGAACTTGGTGACGGCGTACAATGGTTCGGCGGCCCAGAAACAAAGTACCAAATATGGCCAGTTCAGGACGCTGAGTGGAACTTCACGGTGTACGGCCCGAAAGAGGATGATGCCGTGGCAATAGCTGAACCTTACTGGATCAGCAGCACAGGACAATACTTTTATGTGAATCCGGAAACGTCCCTGTTCATATGTAAGTTCGGGCAGCAATGCAACCAGCTGTAAGCCCTATAGGGCATGATACAAAAGCAGCTGAATTAACGGATATTATTTTCCAGCACAATCCAACGGAACCCTCTGTATGTTTGCGCAGAATGGAAGCCCGTATAGACAACGAGGTTACACCTTCTTAGAGTATTGGAGGGCTGACTACGGTGACCCAAGAACGGCCCATGAAGCGGCTGTAGAAAATTTCTTCCTTAAGCCAACGGGAATCCCAGACGAACGAATGATTAGCCAGCCAATCTGGTCCACGTGGGCTAGATACAAGATCTACGTAAACGATAGCATCGTACGTACATTTGCCAACGAGATCCTCGATAATGGATTTAATCACAGTCAGCTGGAGATCGACGACTTCTGGGAAACCTGCTACGGCAGTCTCACTTTCAGCACTGCCGAAGACAAGTTTCCGGACATCAAGGGCTTGACCGATTACCTTCACGATCTTGGATTCAGGGTCACGCTCTGGGTCCATCCGTTCATCAACGTAGATTGCGAAGAATACTACGCGATCGCCGAGAGCAATGGGTACTTTGTACAGAACGAAAACGGGAGCATATTCACCACGTGGTGGCAAGGTGACAACAGCTCCGTCATCGACTTCACAAATGAGGCCGCGGTCGAATGGTAACCAGTCATTACTTCGCTTTACCTTATATTTCTAAAGTATACTTCTGTCTCCTGCAAATAATCAATCAAAATTATGAACTCACAGGTTTAGCTCGAGATTAACCGCCTTGAGGGAAAGCGCCGGCATCGACTCGTTCAAGTTTGACGCTGGCGAAGCATCCTGGGCCCCGGAACCGGCAGTTCTTACAGGTCCGATAGAACAGTCGCCGGGGATCTACACCAAGCAGTTTGCCCGGGCTCTAGCAGAGTTCGGAGGAGGTATTGAAGTGCGTACGGGCTGGCAGACCCAAGATCTTCCGATCTTCGTCAGAATGCTGGACAAGGATACGTCCTGGACCTTCCAAAACGGCTTGCCGACATTGATCACGACTTTATTGGTCATGAACCTTGCCGGATATGGATTTGTGCTTCCGGATATGGTGGGCGGTAATGGTTACATCGACGGAGTCCTCGTTTCCACCGAGTACCCGAGCAAGGAACTCTTCATCAGATGGTTGCAGGCGAATACGTTCATGCCGTCAATTCAGTACTCCTTCGTGCCCTGGGACTATGACGACGATGTATGCGTCGCATCGACAAAATTTCTTTGAGGATTTTTCTCGCCTCAGTATTTCACGAAAATTTTGTATTCCAGACGGTCGAAATCTGTCGCACGTACACGGACCTCCACGAAGAGTACGCCCCAACGATCATCGAGGCGATGAACGCGGCAGTGGCTAATGGAACGCCCGTGAATCCTCCGGTGTGGTGGCTCGACCCGACGAACGCTGAAGCCTACAACATTTCAGATGGTAAACCAGTTATTAATGATCAATTCTTCAGTCAATTTAATAATTGATAAAGTCTGCGTCGAACGCGAGGCTAGTCAGGGTCTAGTATCAATAAATAAAAGCATTCAAAATAATCATATTGACGGCCATCATCTAGTCGGTTCTGATCGTTGATGTGCTTACAAGGTAATCGATCAATTCATCCAGCAATAACGAGCGGATAGCTTATCCTCATCAATATAACTACAATCGGTCATATTCAGCATAATATAACGACCACAGTGAAGAGAAAAATATGTTAGAATCGCCTACAAGCAAAGCCAAGAACTCCTTGCCAAAATAAAATCGAAATCGTTAATCAAGAAGACATACTCTTACTCATCGTATCAATCAAAATAATACCTTTCGGTAAACCAATGTGAACTTTGTTTGCAGAATACCTGTTGGGCGAAGTTATCCTGGTGGCGCCCGTCATTGTTGAAGGAGCAGTGACCAGAGACATCTTTTTGCCTAAAGGAACCTGGCGCGATGGAGCCTACAGCCCTCATGCGACCTACGAGGGTCCAGTCTGGATCTACGACTACCCTGCCCCGTTGGAGATCTTGCCGTATTTCGTCGAAGCAAATTATTGGGAATCTTTGAGAGGCGGAGCCTCTCTTCCCTCGTCTAATCTGATAGCTGTCTCCGCAGCCGCAATCCTGACACTAGTCATAAGCCTAGATACGTAATTTTTAGTTGTATTTTTTATTATATACATCAGATATACGCAAAAGAAAATAAACTTTCATGCTACCATATTCAAAATGTATTTTTGGAATACGGTTACTTAGACCCGTTGAAAAAGGAACAAGCTAAACCGACCCTCATCGTAACCCACGGTCCAATCCTGCAGCTGAATCCGGATGAAATACGTATTTCACAGATGACTCTACGACCTTGGATCTCGCCCTATTTTCTTTTCAACGATGCTAGGGATTGTCAAATAATCCAAAGACCATTTTTAGTTCAGTTATATTTATTGTGTATATCATTCGTGTCTTCTATCTTTCCCTGAAAATTATGACGTTATCCTTAGGAGTCAGAATCAGGAAGAACGGTTTTTCTGCATTTGATAGCTCTAAAGGCAACTGAGCTATTGATGATGATGTACAAAAATGTTCACTCATCAATGAAAAAGTCAAAATTTTCAGAAAAGAACAACTTCCTTTTTTTTGCAACGATATTGGTCCAGAAATATTTGTTTTGAGTCATAGTTTTTGGACGAAAAAAAATCGGTGAGAAGATCCTGAGCATCGACTATTCTGGGCTTCGATTTTGACGTGAAAGTGCTC
This sequence comes from Macrophya alboannulata, assembly GCA_949628255.1. Classification (NCBI taxonomy): domain Eukaryota; kingdom Metazoa; phylum Arthropoda; class Insecta; order Hymenoptera; family Tenthredinidae; genus Macrophya; species Macrophya alboannulata. The sequence continues at coordinate 45,370,923 of OX451207.1, forward strand.
ATATCGCTAAGTTCTCTTATCAAAATATCCCAAACTGATTACGTATGTCAGAAATTTAAGAACAAGCAAGTAACCAAAATGTAAAAGATGATTTACAAGTAGTCAAATTGATGAACCAGCTTATTATCAGTAAAAACTAAAGCTTTAGAATAATCCTTATCAGATAAAGCTAATTTCTGATAACACGTATAAAAGAGAGGAGTACTTCCTTAGGTCCGTAGAGAGTGCCCAAGATACGCAAGATGTGGTGGTCACTGTTAGCTTTAAGCTTCGCTGCTGGAGCGGTCTTTGCTTCCGAAGTTACGCTGCCAATATCACTACAATTTGGCGATAGGGAAGTAACCTTCTTCGAGGATACCGAAGGTGTTCATTACACCATCAAAAGTCAAGGTACAAAATTCATAACACTATCTATACGTATTTTTTTGCTGGTGGAAACCGATGCTGCGAAATGAAATAGTCCCGCTTATGTCAGAGCCATCATGCTGGAATATATTTTTAATTTTTTAGCAGATGAGTCGACCGTTACTAGCAGCATTTTCTTTGACGGATCGGACAAGGCTAGGAGCGATCGACAGTATTCAGTGAATGACTGCACAGCCGACGAAGAATTATGCATCGAGTTTGTAACGGATGGTGTCAGTATGGCCTTCAGAAGCGATCCAAGACTTTCATCACGGTCTACGCATATGCGTATGAACGCTTCTGTGGATGATGTACGCTTTGGCACTTGTCTAACCCTTGGAGATGGTGTACAGTGGTTTGGTGGTCCGGAAGCGAAGTACCAAATATGGCCAGTTCAGGATGCTGTGTGGAACTACACGGTGTATGGCCCAAAAGAGGATGACGCCGTGGCAATAGCAGAACCTTACTGGGTCAGCAGTGAGGGATTGTACTTTTATGTGAATCCGGAGACATCCCTGTTCATAGGTGAGTCCAGGGATCGATAAAAGCCAAAGTAAGCCCAGGGAGATTATACAACAGCAGCAGAATGGACGGGTTTTATTTTTCAGATCAAAACAACGGAACCCTTTGCATGTGGTCGGACAATGTGAGCCCGTATCGACTAAAGGGTTACACCTTCTTCGAGTATTGGATGGCTGATCACGACGATCCAAGATCGGCCCACGAGGCGGTTGTAGAAAAGTTCTTCCCTAAACCAACTGGAATCCCAGACGAACGAATGGTCGCCCAGCCAATCTGGTCCACCTGGGCTAGATACAAGATCTACGTAAACGATAGCATCGTTCGTACATATGCCAACGAAATCCTTGATAATGGATTTAGTCACAGCCAGCTGGAGATCGACGACTTCTGGGAAACCTGCTACGGCAGTCTTACTTTCAGCACTGCCGAAGACAAGTTTCCGGACATCAAGGGCTTGACCGATTACCTTCACGATCTTGGATTCAGGGTCACGCTCTGGGTCCATCCGTTCATCAACGTAGATTGCGAAGAATACTACGCGATCGCCGAGAGCAACGGGTACTTTGTACAAAACGAAAACGGAAGCATACTCACTACGTGGTGGCAAGGTGACAACAGCTCCGTCATCGACTTCACAAATGAGGCTGCAGTCGAGTGGTAACCAGACATTATTTCGCTTCACCTTACATTTCTAAAGTATATTTCTGCCTCTTGCAGATAATCAATCAAAACTATGACCCTTCACAGGTTTAGCTCGAGATTAACCGCCTTGAAGGAAACCGCCGGCATCGACTCGTTCAAGTTTGACGCTGGCGAAGCATCCTGGGCCCCGGAACCGGCAGTTCTCACAGGTCCGATTGAACAGTCGCCGGGGATCTACACCAAGCAGTTTGCCCGGGCTCTAGCAGAGTTCGGGGGAGGTATTGAAGTGCGTACGGGCTGGCAGACCCAAGATCTTCCAATCTTCGTCAGAATGCTGGACAAGGATACGTCCTGGACCTTCCAAAACGGCTTGCCGACATTGATCACGACTTTATTGGTCATGAACCTTGCCGGATATGGATTTGTGCTTCCGGATATGGTGGGCGGTAATGGTTACATCGACGGAGTCCTCGTTTCCACCGAGTACCCTAGCAAAGAACTCTTCATCAGATGGTTGCAAGCCAATACATTCATGCCAGCAATCCAGTACTCCTTCGTGCCCTGGGATTATGACAACGAGGTACGCGACGCGACGATAAAATTGCTCCGAGTTTTGATCCCGATGTGATATTTCACGGTGATTTTTATTCCAGACGGTTGAAATCTGTCGCACGTACACGGAGCTCCACGAAGAGTACGCCCCAACGATCATCGAGGCGATGAACGCGGCAGTGGCTAATGGAACGCCCGTGAATCCTCCGGTGTGGTGGCTCGACCCAACGAATTCTGATGCCTACAACATTTCAGATGGTAATCTTTTCGATAGTTATCAAGTGTCAACCTTCAACAAGTGTCAAAAGCCGCTCTGGATTATGTCATGATAATAATAGCCTTTAAAATAATCTAATCCACGGCTCTTATTCGAAAGATTGCCCGTCAAAATATGTATGTATGTCACGTTGGAATTTCTGATCAATAATACGCTCGAGTCGATCAACCGTTTCACCTAATTACATTAAGCGGATAGCTTATCCTCATCGATAACTACAATCGATGACAGTGTCTATAATATACCGATCACACTGAACCGAAAAATATGTTCATATTATCATCTAAAATCCAGGCCAAACGTTTTAAGTCGAAATTGAAACGAAAAAAATATCGAAGAAGACGTAGTCTTACTCGTCGTCTTAAATCGGACACCTTTAAAAAAATTGTGTATATTTAATCGTAAATCCACGTGGAATTTATTTGCAGAATATCTCTTGGGCGAGGTTATCCTGGTGGCGCCGGTTGTCGTTGAAGGAGCAGTGACCAGAGACATCTTCTTGCCTAAAGGAACCTGGCGCGATGGAGCCTACAGTCCTCATGCGACCTACGAGGGCCCAGTCTGGATCTACGACTACCCTGCCCCGTTGGAGATCTTGCCATATTTCGTCGAAGCAGATTATTGGGAATCTTTGAAAGGCGGAGCCTTTCTTCCGTCGTCTAATCTGATAGCTGTCTCTGCAGCCGCAATCCTAACACTAGTCATAAACCTATATACGTAATTTTTAGTTGTGTTTTCTATCATACCATTCGATATATGCAAGAGAAAATAAACTTTCATGACCGATCCTCATCTTGACCCACGTTCCAATCCTGTATCTTTTTGTTCGAACATTCGATGTTTTAAAAAAAGAAATAAACGGTCACGCAACCATATTCACAGCGTATGTTCGTTGTGCAGTTGATCAAGCCCGTAGAAAGATAGATAAGTTTCTCTTGCTAATCCGACTATTGCATGCAAAGTGATAGTAGCTGTACTGCAACAGGGGTAATCTCGGTATTTCGATCTTACAGTTTGAAGTTTATAAGACATGGACCATTTTTTCTCTCTCTTTCTTCGCATTTTCCTAACACTAAAAATTTTCGCTCGAAACATTTGTTTCACGGAATTAATGCTAACAACTCCGTTGAGAGATCTATGAAGTATGTTCGTATCAAGATATCTCAGATTGATTAGCTGCAAACGGAACTTGAATTTCATTTGACCACGTTAAATAATGAACCTAAATTGATTAAACCACGAACAAGCGTATTATCTACACACAGGGTGTCTAGAAATTCACACTCCCTCGTGCCAGTGCGAAAACGATCCACCAGTCGTTTGATGCTCATTAATTTTACTGCATGACTCTGTACCTCCTCTCTCATTTACTCCGAAAAATTTCCACATTTATCTCCCTGTTTTAGTTCATTACAAAGGACGATGCTCCTCGCTTAGTTGATGCTAATTTTTGGACACTGTGTGTACTGAATGTCATACCGCATGGTCTTGCGTATGTGATAAATCTAATCTTGAATAATACGTATAGAAGAGAGGCATGTTTCCTCGAAACGGTTTACAGTGTTGAAGAAAGACGACATGTGGTGGTCACTGCTGACTCTGAGCCTTATCGCCGGGGCGGTTTTCGCTTCTGAAGTTACCTTGCCGGTGTCGTTGAAGTTTGGCGATGGCCAGGTAACCTTCTCCGAGGAGAGCGACAGTGTTTTGTACACGGTGAACAGTCAAGGTAGAAATTTAGGAACATTGATAAAAAGGATTTGTTCATTCGGTGAACTCAGAATCGTGGAATTAATTAGTAGGAAAACACGTCCAAGGTGTGACGTCAAAGAAGAATGATGTGACACAGCTTTGAATAATTCTTTTCACAGACTACTAAAAATTTCAATTTTTCAAAAAAGACGCTTCCTGCAAGTCAGCATCTCGCTGAAATATATTTTCATTTTTTTAACAGACGGGCCGACCGTCAAGAGCAGATTTTACGTGGAAGGATCAGGAGTTGCCAGAAGCGATCGAGTCTACTCGGCGAGTGATTGCTCAGTGGATGAGGAATCCTGCGTCGAGTTTATCATGGATGGCGTAAGTCTGGTTCTCAGGAACGATATTAATTCCCGAGTTGGGTCGACGCACGCAACATTGAACGCTACCGTAGATGACGTAGCGATTGGAACTTGCCTGGAACTTGTTGATGGTGTGCAATGGTTTGGTGGCTCAGAAGCTTGGATTCAAGAATGGCCGGTTCAGAATGTTCGATGGAACTACACGGCCTACATACCGAAAGAATATGACGCCGTAGCAATAGCTGAACCGTACTGGGTCAGCAGCGAGGGAACCTATTTTTATGTCAATCCAGCGTCATCCCTGTTCATAGGTGAGTTCCGCAACTGACAAAACTCGCTTTAGGCCTGAGAGATGAAACGCAAGCAGCTGAATTGGCGAGTCTTATTTTTCAGATCAGAACAATCTTTATGACGGATACCTCTGCATATTCGCCGAGAACGTAAGCCCATATAGACAGAAAGGTTACACCAGCCTAGAGTACTGGTTAGCCGATTACGACGACCCAAGATCAGCCCACGAAGCGGTTGTGGAAAAGTTCTTTCTCAAGCCAACGGGAATTCCAGACGAACGGATGATCGCCCAGCCAATCTGGTCCACCTGGGCTAGATACAAGATCTACGTGAACGATAGCATCGTACGCACGTACGCCAACGAGATCCTTGATAATGGATATAATCACAGTCAGCTAGAGATCGACGACTACTGGGAAACCTGCTACGGCAGTCTCACCTTTAGCACTGGCGAGGACAAGTTTCCAGACATCAAGGGCTTGACCGATTACCTTCACGATCTTGGATTCAGGGTCACGCTCTGGGTCCATCCGTTCATCAACGTGGAATGCGAAGAATACTACGCGATCGCCGAGAGCAACGGGTACTTTGTACAGAACGAAAACGGAAGCATCCTCACCAGGTGGTGGCAAGGTGAAAACACCTCGGTTATCGACTTCACGAACGAGGCTGCGGTCGAATGGTAACCAGGCTTTACTTCGCTTCACTTTACATTCCTAGAGTATTTTTTTGGCTGCTGCAAGCTCCCAATAAAAACAATGAACTCTCACCTAGGTTTACCTCGAGATTAGTCGCTCTACAGGAGAGCGCCGGTATCGATTCTTTCAAGTTCGACGCTGGCGAGACATCTTGGGCTCCGCAACCATCGGTCTTGACAGGACCGATCGAACAATCGCCCGGGATCTACACCACCCGATATACCAGAGCTCTGGCTGAGTTTGGAACGGCAATTGAAGTACGTACGGGTTGGCAAACCCAAGACCTTCCTGTCTTCGTGAGAATGCAGGACAAGGAAACATCTTGGACCATTGACAATGGCCTGGCAACATTGATCACGACTCTACTAGCCATGAACATCGCCGGCTACGGATTTGTGCTTCCAGATATGGTGGGCGGAAATGGCTACATCGACCATGTCACAGTTTCCACCCAGTACCCGAGCAAGGAGCTCTTCATCAGATGGTTGCAGGCGAATACGTTCATGCCGTCAATTCAGTACTCCTTCGTGCCCTGGGACTTTGACAACGAGGTGGGCGTCGCGACGATAAAATATCTCTGAGATTTATTCTCGCCTCAGTATTTTACGACTATTTTTATTCCAGACGGTTGAGATCTGTCGCACGTTCACTAACCTTCATGAAGAATATGCCCCGACTATTATCGAAGCTATGAACGCTGCGGTGACCAATGGAACGCCTGTCAATGCCCCGGTCTGGTGGCTTGATCCTACCAACGCGGACGCCTACAATATTTCGGATGGTAATCTAGTCCACGCTTATCAGTTTATCACCGCTAGATCAATATGTACCCACTGTAAACCGTTGTAGATCGTATCATCAATCGGCGGTATTGAAATAATCTGATTGACGGTTGTTTTTGACACGTCAGTATCCCGTCATATCTTTAAGTTTGAATTTATTGATATACTATCCGGCTTATCGTTGGAATATCGGTTACGCTGAAGTTGAAAATGCCATCAGATCATCCGCAAGGTAGTCCGAAGGTTCTATCCGCTGAAAATTTGTTCAACATCACTTCCATGCTGTATGATCTGTTAGACAATTTTCTAACCGCAGCCGTTTTCTCATGAATTCTGTTCGCAGAATTTCTTCTGGGTGAAGTTATCGTGGTGGCTCCAGTTATCGAGGAGGGTGCCGTCACTAGGAACATCTTTTTGCCGGAAGGAAGGTGGCGCGATGCTTCTTACAGCCCTCACGAGATCTACGAAGGACCAATATGGATCTACGACTACCCAGCCCCATTGGAGATCCTGCCGTATTTCGTCGAAGCAAGTTATTGGAATTCTTTGCACGGTGTAACAGAAGCTGAAAGCGAAGAAGACGAAGACACGTCCTTCGCAGTAGTTCCTTCGTCCAGTCTGATCGCTGTTTTTGCATCGGCAATCGTATCTTTAGTCACTCAACTATTCGACTAATTTTTAGTAGTATTCTTGACGTTGAATCATTCGATGTTTAAAAACAAAATAAACCATATTCAAACCAATTTTTTCAAACGCAGTTCATTGCCCCATCGGAAAGAAAAATATAAAAAAGCAGCTATAGCCTTCTTCGAGATCTTTGACTGAAGCCGAACGTTCTGGAGTCTCTCTTCTCACGTCGAGCCAAGTACAAACCTTTCAGATATTATTTTCGTTATTATTACGTGGCCTGTTACAGTTTTCAAAATAATTACTATCGTAATTAGAAACAATTTTCAATTATCTATAGCTACTTCACCGAGGTGTAAAAGCAAGGCACGTGACTTATCAGCTCAGTGATGCTTGACGCTAAGTTAAGTTAATTATGCTAACGATAAGTAGTGACAGTTAACCGACGCGCACAGTGCCAGAGCTGGTTTCTCGCAGCTAACAACCGAAGAAACTTAGTAGACACGAGTTATTGTTAAAGTTGTAAGATTTAAACAAAGTTTAAGTATATAACTAACGAATCGCAAAGTAATTACATTGCGTATATATCTACATACGTACGTACACATACATAATTATTTCGACAAGAACCATAACTCGAAAACCAAACTGCAGTACCGACACGATACGAGATAGAATGACAAAATTTGAAAATGAATGAAATGCGGGGTGGATAAAAACTGTCCGAGGACTGGGTAATTGAATTTGAAAAACGGAAAGACGTAAGGAAACAGCCTTTTACCTTATACCTTGTACCAGGATGGCGTTGTAAAACGATCCAACGATTTGCGTTCCTCCTTGCCCCCGCAGATTAAGTCGGTTCAAAGTGCCTCTGTATAGAGAAAACCGGGACAAACCATCTCTGGCATAGTAGGCGGTACGGGAAACGGTACAGGACGGTCTCATTTCCATAGCAACAATCCAGGAAGCACGTTTCCCAAATTAACTCGTGCGCGAGAGAATTAACTCGCTTGAAATTCATCCTTTTGTTGCTGCATGTTAATTTCCCTCCATGCTATACACCCGGAGCTGGAGGCAAACCGGGGGGCGAGTACCTCGACTCTCCGCGAACGCTAATATACCCGGCATCAGCCCCCACATTCAAAATTGAAGCACCTGAGATATCACGCGATGTCTTTTCGCGGGGCTAACCCCATGCCATTCATTACGACGAACTTAATTCACGTTTCATACAAAGATCTCATATATTTTCGCATTTCATTACTCTGCAGGACGTTCGCAGCGGTGTCTTTTTGAAAATAGATAATGATTTTACTTTTCGATTGCATTTGAAAAAAATTGTTCTTCTTCATTTTCAGATGTTTAAATTGAAAGATTATTGGTTCGGCGTCTCGGCGCTGATAGGAGAGACAAAAAGTCGAAAGGAAGGCCGAAGGAAGGAAGGAAAGGAAGAGAAAGGACAAATAAATATCGTATATACCATACAGATATAAAGTTGATAGGAAACATTTTTCCTGAAATTTAATAAAGACCCTTAGGGTATGGACCTCATTTCTTCGGGGTCCCTCAACGAGAGGCTGAGTCGGTTGGGTCGGTTGTAGGTAGGGTCACTCTCATAAACCGAGTAAGTCGAGCTCCTCGTCCATAAAACTCAACTGGGAAGGTCCCTTTGTGTGCTTCCTGCCTTCTTCTTGGGGTATAGGAACAAGTGATGAGGACTGAGAGGGCGGAGAGAGGGAGACAGACGTATACGGAAAGAGAGCGAGAGTAAGAGAGAGGGAAAAAGGGGTTCGCAAACACTCGACACACAGGTCAACCCAGCCCAAGTGCTTTCTCTAGAGCCAACGCTAGCAATTGATTATTTAAGCTCTCTCAGATGTCTCTTTCCCTCTTTACCTCTCTCCTCTTACTCCCTTATTCTTCTTCTTCCTCTTCTTCTCCCTGGGAGGTCGCCGCTAATCCTTTCTTTTTGAGGGAGTACAGCTACCTACCGTCTGCCTTATTCTCCACCTCCACCTCCACCTCCACCTCCACCTCCACCTTCATCTCCTCCCTCGTATATTTGTAAATTCAATGCGACGCCTCGCTGCGATAAAACAGAGGACTTTGGGGCCTCAAAGAGTTCGCTATGTATACTTAAGCAGAGCGAAAGACGTTTGGCGAACTCCCCTCCAGTTTTGCGATCTTGTTTTTCCAAACCGAATTTCGACATTTCACAACCCCCGGTAATTATTCCGCGTAATACCTGGCGCCCGCAAGCTCTTGCGGGGTGGATTCTATCGCTCTGGACGCGATTATATCGACGACCAGGTTTTCGGCATGAGAATTTTATTCGAAAAGGGCGATTTTTACTTTCATTTAAAAGAAAAAAAAAAGAACCAGCC